>CM071960.1:910000-2297500 GCA_036784905.1 Acrossocheilus fasciatus
GATGCTGAAGCGATGTATCGTGCAGCCTGAACACACCTGGTTTCAGACCAGCACACCCATGAGCCAACAAATGCATTTGATGATTAAACAACTTGGCGCTGGACGTGAAAATGATAACTGCGTTGGGATGAATCTAGCAAATACCACTTACACCAATCATCAGTTCATCAATCTGGTAACAGCGCCAACTATTGGTCAGAAGTAAAAAACAATTATGCCACATTACAACTCATTTTATTTATGGGTTTTCAACCATTTTGCTTAAAATCGTCTAAAGATGCGTTTTAGTCATTTTTGCCTTGTTTAGCTCCTCTATTCTGCCGCTGTCATATAATAATAATAATAATAATAATAATAATAATAATAATAATAGGTAATTACCATGACAATGCAGCGAGCCAACCATCAGCCCATTAGCATGAATGTCTTTTTATTGTTAATATAAAAGCTGCAAATAAACAGGAGACTCGGATGTGTCTTGTACGGTCAAACACACACAATGGTGTTAAAACACTTGTCTTGAGTATTCATTCAGTGAACAATCAGCTGAGAAAGAATGGAAAAATTTTATTTTATAATGTAGGGCAGAGTATTCTTTTCTTTGTCATATTTGGATTTACTAATATTACCACAATCTCTAAGCACAAAGGAAAAGTGGAGTCAATATTATGAATCTTTTCAGAATTTGCTTCCATGAGAGCAGCGCCAGAATAACTGCGTTTCATTCAGAACAGCTCAAACCAGTATTTACTGAGTAGCATCTGTGTCCGTTTTTAAAGGTTACTTCCTTCACGTTGTCTGTCAATAAATACTTGTCTGGTGAAGTCCAGATAATAAACTATGAGAATGGGTCAGATTCACTAAGCATGTGTACATGCGTGTTTCATCTTAGGATAATAGCTATATATTATAATATATAATGACACGTGCGTGGAGCATCTGTGATGAACGTGTGTGGAAAGCCCTTATATGGAGGTGATCTGGGCGTGGTTCATGCAAACGCCTGACCTCGCGCACGCGGCGGATTCACTAACATCAGGACGAGCTTCAGAACAAACGTGCATGAATCAGGACAGTTCTCGTGAGGAGCGAATAAATACAACAAACTAACGCAATTATTAGTGAATGAAACCCAATGTCTTTTTGAAGTAAAGAACAAATAATGCTCCACAACGTAGAAGTTGTTGTCTGACAGTGGTCCTCACCCATTTATCAACTTCTGCTTCTCTTCAGCAGCACGTTATATCTCTCTGGTGTATTATATATATATATATATATATAGCCCTCCAAAAGTATTGGAACAGTAGAGACACAATTGCTCTGTTGGCTGTGGAGTCAAGACATTTACAAATATGAAGAAAAGACGAATATGAGTCAAAGCTACAGAATGTCACCTTTGATTGCTGGGTGACTCAACACACAGGTGTTTTACCAGCTGATGTTCAGCACACCCTTCCCCGCGGACTCTCTCTCCGGGCGGACAGCCATCTGACTGTGAAGAGACCAGTCCTCCGAGTTCGAAACGCTTTAGAGACGGATTTCGACCCGATCTCTTCTGTCTGGGACGCTTTCTATGGAAGCATATGTGTAGCAAAATTCAATGTGCAATGTAATATGCAAAATGGCAATGCAATATTCAAAATGGCAATGCAATATTCAAAATGGCAATGTATTTCTGTATTTAAATTTACATTTTCCATTACCCCATATGTGCAAAGTTTGGTGCAGAAGGAAAATGAAAATGAAATTATAGTATTTACATTTGCCATTTCCAACAGTAGTCTTAATATGTAAAGTGCATACCATTTTAACGCTTTATAAGTAGCGAAATTAAAATGAAAATATATAACCCGAATTGATTTGATATGTGTAACATGTCCAAGCAGAAATGGTAGCAAAATGATCATTTAAATGTTATTTGTCCTAAATGCATTTAGACTAACAGTTAGGACACTTGCGATTGCATTTTCATCACAACTCGTGGGATATGTGTAGCAAAATTCAATGCGGCTTTGAAAATGCATTCCGAGCTAACCACGCCCACCCTCTGTCAATCATTGCGTCAAGGTGGGGATTGGCGGAAGCGTGTTACGTTTAGATCGCTCGAAACATGGCGGCTGGAGATCTGATAATATCCTTGAATTCACTGGCAGATGAAGTGGAGCGTGGACGGAGAACAGCAGATTTTTACGCGTATGTAGGTGACAGAACTAGTGGGACGACCGGTGTTACGGTTTTACTGGTTTCCGTGTTATCTGGTGATCAACTTGCTGGTTCTGCAATTCTGCAAGCTCAAACTGCCGTGATATTAAACTGTCTAATAAACGCACACTTGCTCATTACACGATTTTGGTATTCTTGTAATGATTACAAATCAATGGTATGATCGCCCGTAGCGGCTGAATTACAGAAAAAATGAAAAAAAAAAAAAAAAAAAAAAGTCTGTTTGGCACGGGTTTCGAACACGCGCTAAAACTAGTCGCGCTGTGGGGATGCCAGTAATGAGCGCACTGAGCTACCGAGCAGCTTTGAATTTACTCTCGGCGTGACATTGTACAACATGGCTGAATCAAGGAAATGTGCCCGTGTTAACTTGTGACCTCTGTTTATTTATGAAAATGAATATTATAGTAAAAGTAGATTACATTTTATGGTTTGTGATGGTAAAGTACATTTCATTGAGTCTCAGACAACTAGCCTAAATTTGGGGCTACTGTGGTTTAATTACAAACGATATAGTTAAACTATATTTACTATAGTAAAAACATGGTATATTTAATGGTACCATTAATTCAACGATATTATCAGATCTCCAGCCGCCATGTCTCGAGCGATCTAAACGTAACACGCTTCCGCCAATCCCCACCTTGACGCAATGATTGACAGAGGGTGGGCGTGGTTAGCTCGGAATGCATTTTCAAAGCCGCATTGAATTTTGCTACACATATCCCACGAGTTGTGATGAAAATGCAATCGCAAGTGTCCTAACTGTTAGTCTAAATGCATTAAGGACAAATAACATTTAAATGATCATTTTGCTACCATTTCTGCTTGGACATGTTACACATATCAAATCAATTCGGGTTATATATTTTCATTTTAATTTCGCTACTTATAAAGCGTTAAAATGGTATGCACTTTACATATTAAGACTACTGTTGGAAATGGCAAATGTAAATACTATAATTTCATTTTCATTTTCCTTCTGCACCAAACTTTGCACATATGGGGTAATGGAAAATGTAAATTTAAATACAGAAATACATTGCCATTTTGAATATTGCATTGCCATTTTGAATATTGCATTGCCATTTTGAATATTGCATTGCCATTTTGCATATTACATTGCACATTGAATTTTGCTACACATATGCTTCCATAGCTTTCCAGGTGAAACTGGACAAGTGTAAACACATCTGCTGGTGTAAACCACATACGCACTCCTCCCAAGACGTTGAAGCACGAAGCGTGAGAGCGTGTGACGGGCTCTCTGAGGTGCACACAGCCTGACGCTACACACGAGGGCCTAGTTCTGGTTTGAACACTGGGGGCTGAAGCGGACCCCGGGTCAGGCTCCTCTTAAGGTTTAGTTATTTGTTTGTTTGCTTAAATGTTTATTTTTGTAAAATGGTGTTTTGTGCTATCCAGCACACATGTAAAGTTGGTTGATTGTGTAACTGCAATAAAGCAGGCTAGTTAATGACATGTTTACAGATATATAATGCATTTTATATGATTTAGACAATCTAAGTCAATCTAACTTAACACTTTCTTATATTGATAAGAGCTCATCAGGCTCTTAATGACTGAATCTATGCCATCATTCATATCTGAAGGTTTTTCATCATCATCATCATCATCATCATCATCAGAACCCGCTGGCCCTCGATTCTGACGTGTACTTGCTCTTATGACAAACTACCACAGTACTTAACTGTAGCATGTGTTATAATAAGGCTGGACTATTAATCATTACCAGGCCAATAATGACTTTATGAATCTATACTGCATTTGTTATGAGAAACAACAGCCTTTAGAAACAATAACTACAGCATGCCACAGCTGTAATATACATCTACAGGGAAAGATCTATTCCTTTAACAGATTATAAACTCTACAAGTTACTTACCACAATAAATAAGCCTACAGTAAAACGTGATCAAATATAGTAAAGGTGGTCATGAGTAGTTTAAAAATATTTTAATATTATGTTTTCTCCTCTTTTCATCAGTCTTTTTAGTGTGTGCCTTTGTTTAGATAATGTTCGGGTGCAGACACTACTGTCCCTCCTCTCCATGCAACTAACAAAACACACCTTCAACAAAAGAAAAAGATTTAACCTTAATAATAATAATAATAATAAAACATTTAGCCTTAATAATCCGCAGTAGCCTAATTTCAGGTTATTTATATAATGTTAAAATAATTTAGTTTAGACTGAGTGAGGTGAAACCAGCTGCTGATTTTATTCAGATGTATGATAGAAAATTAGACTAGTTAAATATGAACTTTTTAATGCTACTTTTAAATGCTTTTTCAATATTGATATAATTATAATTGTGAGGTCCAGCGAAGAAGGATTATATCTTACAAAAATTATGAAAGCCGGTTTTATTATATTCCCTGACAGCGGCTGTTTTTTTCTTTCATGAATAAATAAAATAAAAACTAAAGTTTCTCTGGGTGCATGTTAGCGAGGGTCAGGTCACGTGGGGAGGGGACCTCTGCTGACCCCGGACACGTCACCGGACGGTCACCCGCGTGTCGTCGGTCTGCGGCCCGCCGCCGTGTGTCACAGGTGAGCCTGGACAGGTGTAAATACAGTCGCGAGCGAGTGTTTCTGGCCGTACCTGTGAAAGTCTGCGTCCACTGCTGCAGTCCCTCTCTGCGCAGAAACGCGCCGGTCTCCGCGACGCCCCAGCGCTTGTACTCCGCATCGATAACCTGCCTCTCCGGGAGAACACAGTCGTCTTCCCGCGGCCGTTTGATGGCTCTGTCCATTGTTAAACACTCCTAAAGACGGACACACGGCACTGTCGCTCGGAAAGCCGGCCGTTCGCGCTTTTCTGAGTTCGTCCGTTCGCGCCGCCTGTCGGGTGGAGCGCCAAAGAGGGCGGAGCTACTGACGCATGAGGGCGTGGCCATGACGCACCAAGACCCGTCTGAAGGGTGCTCGCTGCAGAGCCGAATTAGTTTCATTATATATATATATTTTTTTTTTTTTTTTCTCCGTGGACACATCAAATACTTTGAGCTTTGCAAAGAAAAACCTGTTCTAAAATTATGAAAATCGTTCCAAACCTGTTTCTCTCCTCTGCTGAAGATATTCTGAAGACAGCCGCTGACACAGGCCTATATTATACCCCATATGCATCATATATTACTGTACACTCACCATGGTATTTTTCTACACTATAGAAGTCAATGGAGACCGGCATTTAATTTAAACCTTAATTCAGAGTGAATTGGTCCTTAAATAGCCAGCTGTTGAGCCAGCTGTTTTTTGTTGTTGTTGTTGTTTTTGTATAAAATATGAGTGTTGATATAAAACAACTAACAAACAAACAAAACCATGTATTATATAAAGAAAATACGTCATTTTATGCTGTTATGGTGCATTGGCAACAACATAAGAACAATAAATAAATCATACATTGAAGTTTATTTCAACCATGTTCCAGTGCTTTGACCGTTATTTCACAGGCCAGGACTGTATATGAATTATGATGTAAAATCATCACATTAAATTAATCAAAAGAAAGGAAGAAACCTCTCTGATACATATAAGGCCATGACACATAAAGCCAATGGTACTTTAGCATCTGCAAAAATAACTTAGAGATGATTGTAGCCTATGCTAATGCTAACTGAGGAAGAAATTATGACTGCTGCACAGTTAACAACAATACAAATACAGTTTAGTAAAACATTATTTTGATGGATTTTTTTGTCCATGTTTTAAACTCTGTACTTGACAAAAAGAAATAACAGGAATCCTAACATGTTAATTTGAGAGCAGGTTAGTGTGAGCTGCTGGACGCCGCAGGTGCGTGGCTCCGAGAGAGACCGAGACGATGGAAACATGCGTTTCTGTCACACGCTCAGCACAAGATTCAGACATGCTGCCCTCGTTTCAACATTCAAACGCTGTGAGAAACTCCTGCAGTCGAGGTCAGCAGGCCTGGGAAGAGTCGAGGAGTCAGATAACACGCCTCCAATGAAAAACATTTACATGCGACAGGTGGGCATATTATGGGATGTTGAGAATGAAGCTGAATCCGAATGCGTTATCTGTTCCTTGGATTACCCAAACCACTGTCAAGGCCTTTGTTCAGCGATGACTGAGTAAGTTTGATTGTATTGAATGAGCACTCTGCTTTGCTTAGAGCTCATGCTGTAGCTCTCTGAAGTGCGTGTTGGGTGTAAGAGAGGCTACTCTGGATCGCAACTGCAGACAGTTCATTTGATGTGATCAGTTTACCACCGAGTGGCCGGACTTAAATCGTACAGGTGACTTTCTTACGGTACACTGTACTCACGCCAGAAAACGTTCAGAGTTACGGTCACTTTCACACTGACGGTCATTACTGCTACTTGTGCAAAGCGCTTGTGATGAAGTACTCCTTCGAGGGGATTCACGGCCAACATTATCAACATATATCAATTATGAGCTGTATGTTTGGTCGTGGATTTGGTTTTTGTGGGTTACGATCAGAGCGGCATCAGCACTTACAACAGACTATGACATGATGCTTTTATATTTGCAAGAACTGCATTACATCCTCATATGTATGTCCTGCTATTCAAAGTGAACTGAAGAAAAGCATCCAGAGAGGTTTATCACCACAATCCCATCTGAACATTCAGTTCGGCACATGTCCTCGGTCAGGTGTTATTCAGGAGCAAGCTAGATCACATCAGCGGCACCATGACCTGAAGACCAGCACTCAGAAAATAACATATGCACTCTTCATTCAATTTATTGCTTTTGTTATATTAACTGAACAATGTGTAATGATTTACTTAAATAATACAATTATAACATCTTTTAAAGTTTATTAAATAAAAAAAAATACATTAAATACTATATATATTTTTGCAGCTGCCCGGGAACGCTGAAGAACAGACCGTTTCTGTGTGAGCAGAAGATCAGGGTTTACTCTGCAGGAATGACTGAGCACTCGCTCTCATGACACCCTTCCTGAGAAGTGCAGGAAGCCCCTGCTTGTCATGATGGGGGTCAGTAACTTGACATGTTCAGTGGAAGTGATCCAAACCACAGTCCGATGTTAACCTGCATGTCCAGGTCTTACGGGACGCCGTGCAGGGCTCAGCTGCATCCTCGTCTAGGAGTTCTGCGGGTAGCTGTCGTACATCTCTCTGAGGTGCAGGATCAGCTGTGCCGTGTTGTGTCCGGTCAGCGCAGACACAGGGATGACCGTCTGATGGACGCGGCTCCTCAGAGCCTCCAGGTTCCTCCTGGCCTCCGGCAGGTCCATCTTGTTGGCCACGATGGCACGAGGTCTGTGGGACAGCTGAGGTTTGTACTGGTCCAGCTCGAAGCACAGCTGCTGGAACTGCTCCCAGGGCTCCGCGGAAGACATGTCCAACACGAACAGCAGCAGCCGACAGCGCTCGATGTGCCGGAGGAAAGACACGCCGAGCCCGCGGTTCAGATGAGCGCCGGGGATCAGCCCGGGAATATCAGCCACTGCCATCGAACGGGAGAGAGAGAACCAGCGCTTTAACGGCTGACGAGTCAGTGCTTCATCAGTTCTCTTACCGTGACCGAGCACTGAACACACACACACACACACACACACACACACACACCTGCCAGCTGCTGGTGGTCTCTGTACGTGACGATGCCCACGTGAGGCTTGAGCGTGGTGAAGGGGTACGCCGCCACAGCCGGACGCGCATTCGAGATCGCACGCAACAGAGACGACTTGCCTGCGTTCGGAAAGCCAACCTGCTCACAAACCAGACACAACTTCAGTCCACAGTCAGACTAAAAACACACAATAATCCTAAAACAAGAATCAAATCATTTCCCATCAGAAAAATCAGGCATCTTTCCATATACAAAACAGATAGACATGTTGCTTCAGGTTTTTGCAACTGATTATGGAAGCAAACAGTAATTTTCTTATTACATATACGTATATATACACACTAAGGAAGACATTATGAAGAATGCTGGTAATCAAACAGTTGTTGGCCACCATTGACTTCCATATTAGGGGAAAAAACTGCGGAAGTCAATGGTGACCAACAGCATTCTTCATAATATCTTCTTTTGAGGTCAACATAAGAGAGAAACGTACACAGGTTCAGAGCGACACAAGGGTGAGTGAATGAGGAGAACATTATATGAATATATATATGAATATTTACCTGCATGTCACTACCAACATCATTAGCGCCACGTGCAAGTTTAGCTGTTATTATGTCATAGAGCTGGGTGATATGGGCAAAAAAATGATCACAAGAAAATTTTTCATATCAGTCGATATTTAAACGGCTCTTTATGGTCAGAACATGACAAACACTTCACGATTTTGAATTCTTCACACGTTGGCTGTCATTTTTCATTCACAAAATAAATCTTAATTGATAGTGTTCAGGTGACGTCACACAGGAACGCCACCTGGAGGGCAGAACTAAGCTTTGCTCCACTGAACGCCAGTCACTTTTACACAGACTGCATCATGTAATAATGTAGTAAAACACAGATATTAAAAGGCAAAATTCAGTAAACACCTTATTGATGATGTGTATTTTGTACAGGCAAGAAGATGAACCAGGAATTTAAACACAATGTGCGAAGTTGCATGTTCAATGGTTTGCCATAGAAAACCATTAGAAGGAAAACACTGAAGCATTCAGCGGATTGCGTTCATATTCCGGCCTCATCTGCTTGCCTGTGTAAACTATGCATCATTAATATAGAGAATATTACTGTTTTAAATATATTACCTGCACTTTAAGTGTTTTTACAACGTTTTGTCGCACTGTTTAATGATTGAAATATTGTGCGGGTGCTTAATATGAGTTGCAAATGGCCAAAGCTTGCATTTTGTTCACATACCTTTGTTTTATTCTTTTGAGAGGAGATCTAAATATTTGCGGCTGTGAAACAGAAGGAAAACTGAAAGGCTTGTCCTGCAGTTCTATGGATGTTTTGCCCTCCAGGTCTTCGAGCCGGTCACGTGACTGAAAGCTATGAACTGGAAAGTGCTGTGTCTGAATGTGACCACGCTCTGAATCACGTGTGAAATCAGTCCAACAGAGTGGCGTGACGTCACGTGACGTAGAGACCAGGAAGCTTTACAAACACATGCGGTGGATGCAGCGGCAGCTTCTGGTGTTCAGTAAGTGCTCTGTGAGTGTTTGTCCTGTTTACTGTTGTATGTCTCTTGCTTAAAGTCATTATGGCAAGCTCTAAGAAAGTGGTGGACAAGCGGGCATTCAGGCTTCACTACGGGTGCGGACACGCACAGTGTGTGTGTTGCTTGTTTGGAGCAGAGCACACACAGTCAGCTCTCGAGGGAGATTTCGCTGCAGGCGCTCCGCTCCCGCAGGGCGCTCTTTGAGCGGCGGCTTCCGTCGTGGGGTACACAGGGAGAGGGCTCGACCCATCTTTCTCCGAGGAGGCTGATGTGGAGCGCGTCGAATCAGACGAGACTGTGGATTCTGCACCCCAGTCCGTCCAGTACGAGGAGCTTCTGGAGGTAGTGACTTGCAGGCTATCTGTCTCCCGGCACTCAAGCCCCCGGCGTTGCCCTGCAAGCCTCTTCGAACCCCTTCGACTTTGGTGCGCAGAGCGTACTCAACAGCAGGTCAGGCTGGTGCTCGTCTGCACTCTACAGCAGTGTTACAGGCTTACCAAGCTAACCTGCTTAAGGAGCTTGATGAGGGTGAGGCAGTGCAAGCCGACGACATCAAAGAGCTGCGTCGGTCACTCGCTGGCAAACGGTTTCAGAGACTGTTGTTCCACCGCACGTGTTTTTAAAGCTTCCTGGTCTCTGCGTCACCGTGACGTCTCGCCACTCTGTTGGACTGATTTCACACGTGATGCAGAGCGTGGTCACGCAGGGGCGTTTCAGCGCAGCGTCTCATTACATACGTAACCTAGAGATGCTTCTGCATGTTCTAATGAGTGAAAAATCATAAAACAGGTTTGTATTGAACAGCTTTGATGATGTGCATCTTCAGCAGTTTGCAGTGCAGGCTGCAATAATAATATTATTTTTTTATCTCTTAGAAAAGCACATTTGACAGCAGCTTGACTTGTGTATGAAAATTTATGTTCATTATCAAAAACAGTAACATCTGTAAAAATTGTAACAACCTCATTTTTATATGGTGAAATGTAATTATTCTGACTGTTTGAGGTTCGTTAAAATTATCCATTGGTCTTCCAAGTTCACCCCAAAATAAAAAATTGTGTCATCATTTACTCACCCTTCTGTCGTTCCAAACCTGTGTAAGTGTCTTTCTTATAATGAACTTGAAGAAATATATTATAAAGAATGCTGGTTATTAAACAGTTGTTGGCACCTTTGACTTCCCTTTTTCCCTACTATGGACGTCAATGGTGGCAAACAACTGATTGATTACAGTATTCTTCATAACATCTTCCTTTATGTTCCACAGAAAAGAAAAGTGCATACAGGTAAGGACATGATCTTGGAGAGTTTAGCACTGACCAGTGCGGCGTGGGCCATGGTGCGCAGCTCCAGCTGAACCACGCGCTCCTGGCCCTTCTCTCCGGGCGTGGCGGTCAGGGGCGCTCTGTTCTCATTGGACAGGAAGAAGCGGTTCCCCTTGCCCCCCGCACCTCCGTACACCACCGTATACAGCTGGCCGTGCTGCGAGAGGTCTGCCAGCATCCTGCCCTCCTCTTTGACGAGTGTGCCGACAGGAACCTGCGTTCAAAGCGTTACTCGGCACACGTGACTTCACACACGAGATCCTGCATGTGTTTGGGAGGGAAACTCACTGCGATGTAGGTGGGGCTGGCATTGCGTCCAAAGCAGTTTTGACTGCTCCCCGCCTCTCCATCTTTCCCACGGTACACCGTTGCCACAGAGGACAGTGACTTCACCTGCCGGTTCACTGCAGAGAAGAGCGACGGGAAAGGTGCTGCAGATAGTTAGCTGGATGATTCAGATTGATTAAAATGGAGCAGTGTCTAGCAGCAGGTCAGGCTCTATGCAGACGCACACACTCTTCCATGCAGCACAGCCACAGTACCACACGCATCTGGAAACACACGCGACTCCTGCCACCTGCAGTACTTAAAATTATTTAAATATAAATAATTATTTTAACATAAATAACTTTATAAAGCATATAAAAATACACGTCCGTTCATTTCCCTGCATCACACGAACATTTGAGAAAATATCTTCGACCAAATGCAGGAAGGTTTCTACGCAACATTTTAGAAATGAAGCACCAGACCTCTTTGTTGTTTATTCATGCTTATTCTTTTAACAATCTACATTCAACACCCCATTAAAACACCTGCGACGGCATTTGAAACTGAGCTCAGGCGCAGCCACGTCACACTCTTGAAGGATACATAGACAAAACTAATTATGTAACCAATGTTGTGTCGTATGTTTTTTTGAAGGGGCACATGGAAGGGAACGTTAACTGATGAAAACATCTAACCAGGAAGCACAGAAATTTCAGCGAGAATGACTTTATGACATTATACTACAAATATCTCGGGACAGTCATAGATCCTGAACTGACTTTTGAAAAGAACTGGAGTCTGTGTGTAAAAGAGACATCAGCGTCAGGTGTGCCACAGAAAGCTGTCCAGATCTCACAATGATAAATCCACGATGACACTCTTTTATCAGGCTTTTAATGAATCGGTCTCGTCATATTCCCTTGTGTCTTGGTTCTTTAAACCAAATTGTCAGACTGTAGGTGAATCACAACCTAACTTAGCAGGTCCAGTGGCAGAATAAGGCGAGTTTTATTATTAGAGACTGTTCCCAGCCTTTACAAGCTGAGTTTCGACTCCTCCGCTCTGGTTTGTGGTCTCTAGGTGGAGAACTACACGAGAGGAAAACTTTCGTACCTGCAGCGATAGAACTAGTGAATAAGAATAGCAGCAGATGATATTCTTTGTTATGCATGGAAATGTACCCTTTTAGGGGTGTGTGTGTGTGTGTGTGTGTGTGTGTGTGTGAGTGTGAGTGTGAGTGTGAGTGTGAGTGTGAGTGTGTGTGTGTGTGTGTGTGTGTGTGTGTGTGTGTGTGTGTGTGAGTGTGTGAGTGAGTGTGTGTGTGTGTGTGTGTGTGTGTGTCTGAGATGGCACGTTGTCATGACCGTTTCTCTTAGGGGTTTTTTTTAATGTTTTTGGATTATATTGGATATTTTTTTCTATAATGTTTATAGTATGCTTGATGTTTTATGGACTGTTTTAAAGGGTTAGTTCACCCAAAAATGAAAATTAGCTCATGTTTTACCCTCGAGGCATCCTAGGTCTATGACTTTCTTCTTTCAGATGAATCCAATCGGAGTTATATTAAAATGGTCCTGGCTCTTCAAAGCTTTATTATGGCAATGGGTAAGTTTATTTGACTACTTTTGGACTGTTAAACAAAATCACCCACCCACCGCCATTATAAAGCTTGAACAACCTTTAATACAACTCCAACTGGATTTCATAAGAAAGTCTTATATGCCCTGAGGGTGAGTCAAACGCAGACTAATTTTCATTTTTGTGTGAACTAACTCTAAGTATGAACTGCTGAATCTCGTGTACCTTCGGGTACTAATAAAGATACCCTGACCTTGATTTGGTGTAAACGGCGACTGATAACGTAACACCCGTCTGTGTGAGAGAACCTCGCTGAGAAACCAAAGCAAATGAACACAACACAGAAGAAATATACTGTGGTAAAAAGATAGTTTACACTGTAGACACAATACTGTCAATGTTGACTATTTTTGCTCGATTTGGTTAAGGATTCGCAGCAGAACAGCTGCGCGTCTCTGAGGAGGTGTCACCCAGCAGGTTTACACCAAGAGCTTCAGCGTTTAGTGAAGAAATTAAGATAAAGTATTGTAATTACACTACTTCAGAGTAAAATATAATTATGAAGATTTTATTTTTACTGTGCAGATGTAAGACAATAATAATGTGACACAGACTGAGACACTATCACTTCTAAAAAGAGGTCTGAGTTCATTTTAAAGCCAAATCAAAGTTTTCCACTGTACATTTAAAGATTTATTATTTTACAGCACAACTGTATTTTTACAGTAGTGGGTGTATATTAGAGAACCATGGACGTCTGTGTTGTTAGATAATTTAACTAAACTTAAAACCGCATAGGGTACTTCAAATAAATATTTAATGACAAAGGAGGTTCAGCTGGCAATAAATAATAATAAGTGTGTAATCCATGGTTTAATCGTGACCTCTGATGATGATGTCTCCTCCGGCTCCTCCGTTTCCTCCGTCCGGACCGCCCCACTCTTTCCGGGGCTCGCTGTGGAAGGACGAGGCTCCGTTCCCCCCCGATCCCGCCACTACCTTCACCCTGCGGTGATCCACGAAACAGCGGCTCTGCGGAGAGAGAGAGAGAGACCGAGTCAGACAGCGGGGAGAGAGACCGAGCCAGACAGCGGCTCTGCGCGGGGAGAGAGGCCGAGTCAGACAGCGGCTCTGCGGAGAGAGAGACCGAGTCAGACAGCGGAGAGAGAGACCGAGTCAGACAGCGGCTCTGCGCGGGGAGAGAGACCGAGCCAGATAGCGGCTCTGCGCGGGGAGAGAGGCCGCTGACGCGCGGCGGAGACGCGGATACTCACCAGCTTCTTCTCGGAGAGCCGCGGCGCGGTGTGTTTGTGCGCTCGCTGGATCAGCAGCCCGCCGTACAGCCGCAGCAGCTTCATGTGCTTCTCCAACAGCATGCCAGCCTATCAAATATGATATTACTCTAAATATCAGTAAACCACCTGTAACGTGACATGACTTCTTCTTCCTCCTCTATTTTAATGGAGGGCTGGTGTCTTGAGCACATGCCGCCACCTACTGCTCAGTGTAATTTCACAGTGAAATTAAGGCAGAATAAAAGTGAAATGGTTATACAACCCGAATTCCGGAAATGTTGGGACGTTTTTTTAAATTTCAATTAAATGAAAACAAAGAATTTCAAATCACATGAGCCAATATTTTATTCACAATAGAACACAGATAACGTAACAAATGTTTAAACAGAGAAATTTTACACTTTTGTCCACTAAATGAGCTCATTTCAAATTTGATGCCTGCTACAGGTCTCAGAATAGTTGGGACGGGGGCATGTTTATCATGGTGTAGCATCTCCTCTTCTTTTCAAAACAGTTTGAAGACATCTGGGCATCAAGGTTATGAGTTTCTGGAGTTGTGGTGTTGGAATTTGGTCCCATTCTTGCCTGATATAGGTTTCCAGCTGCTGAAGAGCTTGTGGTCATCTTTGATGTATTTTTTTGTTTAATGATGTGCCAAATGTTGTCTATAGGTGAAAGATCTGGACTGCAGGCAGAACGATTCAGCACCCAGACTCTTCTACTATGAAGTCATGCTGTTATAATAGCTGCAGTATGTGGTTTTGCACTGTCCTGCTGAAATACACGTCATCTGGAGGGGAGCATATGTTGCTCTAAAACCTTTATATACCTTTCAGCATTCATAGTGCCTTCCAAAACATGCAAGCTGCCCATACCGTATCCACTTATGCACCCCCATACCATCAGAGATGCTGGCTTTTGAACTGAACGCTGATAACATGCTGGAAGGTCTCCCTCCTCTTTAGCCCGGAGGACACAGCATCTGTGATTTCCAACAAGAATGTCAAATTTGGACTCGTCTGACCATAGAACACTTTTCCACTTTGAAGCAGTCCATTTTAAATGAGCCTTGGCCCACAGGACATGATGGCGCTTCTGGACCATGTTCACATGTGGCTTCCTTTTTGCATGATAGAGCTTTAGTTGGCATCTGCAGATGGCACGGCGGATTGTGTTTACCAACAGTGGTTTCTGGAAGTATTCCTGGGCCCATTTAGTAATGTCAATGACAGAATCATGCAGATGAGTGATGCAGTGTTGTCTGAGGAACCGAAGACCACGGGCATGTAGCAGGCCTGTAGCAGCCATCAAATTTGAAATGAGCTCATTTAGTGGATAAAAGTGTAAAATTTATCTGTTTAAACATTTGTCATGTTCTCTATTGTGAATAAAATATTGGCTCATGTGATTTGAAAGTATTTTAGTTTTCATTTTATTCAAATTTAAAAAAACATCCCAACATTTCCGGAATTCGGGTTGTAGAATATCCAAATTAAACTGTTGTGAAAGAGTCAGATGCAGGTTAAATTGGTAATAGGTGAGGGTATCAGGTTTGGCTCATCAGAAAGCTATACATCAATTCTATGCAGTGGGTTCTCTGGGCCAGAGCTCATCTCAGATAGTCAAAGAGACAGTGGAAATGTGTGCTGGTCAGTAGGAGTGTGGTGTCTCGAATAAGGATGATTGACATATTCAAATATGACTTATGCTTATGTGTATGATTTCTGTCTTTAAATAACTGAAATAGTCAGACTTTATGCATATTGTATGTTTTACATTTACTTGTAATAATATAATTACGAATATTACGCAGAAGGTCAGGGGTTTTGGCTCTGTGAGATGGCTTTTACAGAAAAACCTTTATTCTCTTTCAACCACTGTCTGGAGTTAAAACCAAGCTGATATTTCTGTCTAACCCTAAGCGGCCAACAAATAACACAAAACAGGAAGTGAAAGTACCTATATATATTTAGGCTGAGTTATCAACCAGACTTTGGACTATGATAGATTTCTGCCCTTTTATGCATGGCAACAGCTTTATGTTAATTGTTGAGTTCTTTTATATTTAGACTTTGTAAGGGTGTAAAAGATGTACTGCACCCCTCCTAGTTAGCGCGCTCTCTCTTCTCTTCTCTTCTCTTCTCTTCTCTTCTCTTCTCTTCTCTTCTCTTCTCTTCTCTTCTTTGATACTTCAGGCTTCACTCTTCAAATACTTGGGGTGCACCTCATAACTTTTTATGACAGTTTTTATTCATTGCAGACTGAGTTACTCTTTTATGAAGATTTAGTGTCTTTTTAGAATGTTAGTAGTCTTTTCAAGAGGATATTATTCATTATTAATACTTATTAATACTTATTGCTAATTCAAGATTAATTATAATCCTTTCTATTGGTTTTAAATATGTTTGGTTTGAATTATGATTGATTGTCTTTTACTAAATTGTACTAACAGGTGCATATGCTGTTTTGCATCTGATTATTAATATTTCATGTTTCATTTTCGAGTTATGTTTTACATTTTTTATTTCTGAAACTTTAAAATAAATTAGCATATTCCTTCAACCCAACCGTCTGACGTGGATTTGATTTTGCATCAGAGTGGGAGAAAAAAATCAATTCTCCAATGCATCGCGATTCTGAATCTATTCTGAACATTTCTGAATATTTCTGAGCTTGTTTTTCCCTCCCCGCATATGGCACGTGCGCGCTAGAGACGCGGCGGGCTCCATTGCACAGAATTTGCGCTCTGAGACACGTTGCTTGACAGTGTGTGCTTTTACTGTAGATTTCATTTATGCCGTTTGGAATGCAGTACTATTAGATGCGCGAAACTCGCACACTGACAGACTTTCGCGTGTGTTTGTTTGTCCCGAAGCTCGATTCCGGCTGCGGTTAAATGCACTTGCATTTTCGAATACTTTTATACGAAATTGATGTACAGGCAGTTATGTTTTCAGAGCAGGACAAAATATCTGATATACTAGGGGAGAGTGGGGTAATGTGAGACACCCCCTGTATCTAGGCAACGGAACACATTTGTGGTCATATGACCATTATGTCTTCAAGCCCCTCCCATTTCCCCTTGGCCATGAAGGAGTGGACCTCATGGTGCTGTGTTAAGCATGTTTTTTTCACACAAATATTTTTTTTGCATGTAAAAGTAAATTTTCTTGCTGTCAAGTTAATCAACTGTTGTGCCAAAGCAAATTGTTTCAGGTAGAAAAACTTATATCATGCATGTTGATGAACCACCAACATATAAAACCATGTGATGATGCTAGCTGAAGATTAGCCTAAATTGCTAAGAGAGATCGTTTTTTTTTCTAGAATGTGGCGGTGGGGTAAAGTGAGACAAAAGCTGTGGGGTAAAGAGAGGCATGAGGCACAAGTTAAGTTTAGTGTTTTTGACGTTTTGAGTGAAAGACAGACGGCAGAGCGCGTGGCGGCGGTGGAGAGGGGGAGGCCGGAGGCTCCGGCGCGGTCGGGTTAAAAACCTCTAACCCGAAGAAAAGTCATAACACCGGCTCCACGAGCCTGGAAAACAGCGTGACAAAGACAACACGATTGCCATGAGGATGCGGCAAAGGTGTCGGACGTGAGGCGGCAGAGACCCGCTAAAAAAGCTTAAGAAGGATCTCCTTGCAATAGGCCTACTAAGGTTTATTAGCGACCAGAGTCATTTCAGACACAGCAGAGCAGCTTCCCAGCCTGAGGCTTTCCCCTGCATTTTCTCTCTCCTTAAAACATAAACATACACAGGACATAATCATAAAACATTTAAGGTTACAAGTTACAACATAAACATAGTATTTTTAGAACATAAATATGAATAAACTACAAAAAATAATCACAGGAATCACTTTCATTACCACTCTTTTTTTATTTAATAATTTTCATTCTCCACCACATGACAATCTGCAATCCGGAAAGTCCTTTAAAATGCTATTTAAATATATATTTGGCAGTGGCTCATGTACAGTAAGGCCAATGCAACCATTTTTGTGGTTCAAAAACTGAAGAGTTGGTTTAATATGACCTCAGCAAACTTCCAAGGAGAACCTAATAAGTCATAAAATGCTTTAAATTACTCAAGTTTAAAAGGTTTAGATATTTGAAGGCCCTTGTATATGATATTTAGAGGTACTTCAGTAAAATATATATACTTTTAATAAAAAAAAAACAATACTTTATACTTAACTTATACTTATACTTTATATTGAAGCTATATACAAATATATAATATATATATTTTTTTTATTCCAAAGACAAATGCTATTATTCGTACAGAAGCTGTATTTTTACATTCCTAAACCCTCCTCAACCAACCCAGAACAAACTGCCTATAAGTAATAATGATAATAATAATAATAATAATAATAGCGATAGCAATAATGATAATAGAAATCAAAAATAAAACAGAAATAAAATGATGCAATAGTTAAATAATGATGAAAAGATAAAATGGTAAATATATATATATATATATATATATATATATATATATATATATATAATATTTTTAAAAAGGTAATTGGATACCACAATCAGATATTATACGAGCCAATAGGGATGCAATGAAAATAATGTTTAGTTGTCTCTGAGTCAAATTTGATTCATCATCTGGAATACCAAATATTACAAATTCAGCACATGGCTTCAGCTGTACTTCACACACTTTAGAAAGTGTATGGTTGACCAGTAAGTAGTGTGTGTAAGTGTGGGGCACGTCCAAAACACGTGAGTCAGGTCTTCACCTGTGTGACACCTAATACAGGTCTCGTCAAAAGTAGCATTAACGGAGGCAATCCTTGTTCTGCTTAAGTGCATATGATGCAGTACTTTAAACTGTATTAAACTCAATCAGGCACCATTCACTTTACGGAGGGCATTACTCCAAAATTCCTCTGATAATAGCTCTTTCTCCCATCTGCTTCTAATCTTGTCTGTTCCTACACTCTTTAAAGACATAAGAGTTGCATATATTCTTGAAACAAGGCCTTGTAAATGGAGGGGTACTTCTAACAGAGAGTCAGCGGGTGACTTTGAGGGAATGATTGGAAATGATGAGCTTTGGTTATTCACAAAATGACATACCTGAAAATAACGGAAGAGGTCAGATGAAGTAAGATTGAATTTGGAACACAGATCATTAAAGCTTGCAAAAATACCATCAAGATAAAGATCGCCAAACTGAGCAATGCCCTTATCTTGCCACTGTTTAAAAGCAGAGTCTAGTTTTGCAGGAAGGAATGCATGATTATTGCATAGTGGACTCTGAAACGAGAGTGCTTGTCTTAACCTCAAATGCTGACGTAGCTGAGTCCATATTTTAAGAGTGAAATGAACAACTGGACTTGATGTATCTTGTGCTATTTTAATAGGTAAGCCAGATGTTATTAAGGCTTGTATAGAGGTTGCTGTGCAGGATTCAGATTCTGTTTCATACCAATCAGTACCTCCTGATGAGCGCATCCAGTAAATTATCTTTTGGACATTAGCCGCCCAATAATAGTATAAAAAGTCAGGGAGAGCTAAACCTCCGCCACTCCTATTTTTCTGGAGAAACTCTTTATGAATCCTAGGGATTTTCCCATCCCATATAAAACTGGAAATAAGTTTATCTAATTTGTTGAAAAAGGTTTTGGATAGGAAGATGTGGAGGCACTGAAATAGATATATGAATCTTGGAAGAACTGTCACAGTTCACTCTGCCAACCAGAGACAGATGGAGAATCCAATTATAGCCAAAGAAGGTCCCAAAATTGTGCAAGACTTTGATAATATCGTTAATGCATGATGAAAATGTAAAGAAGCAGATCATCAGCATATAATGAGAGCTTATGTTCGACACCCCATCTAACTATGCCATGAAAAGAGGGTGTGGATTTCAGTGCTAGAGACAGGGGTTCAGTTGCAATTTGTAAACAAAAGCGGGCTTAATGGGTACCCCTGCTGAGTGCCACTTGACAAAGGAAGATTTTTTGACCTCCATTTATTAATAACCACTGAAGCAACCGGCGAAGTATACAGCAGACGGATCCACTCTATAAATTTGGGGCCGAATCCGAATCTATCCACAACGAAAAAAAGATAGTCCCATTCCACCCGATCGAATGCTGTTCGGCATCTAGCTCTGCAGCGCTGATATGGCATCAGATATTTCTTGCAGCTGAAGGGGATGATCTCAGTCTTTTGTGTGTTCCAAAGAAATACTGGGGACATTCATTGTATCAAAAATCTCTACCAATTTAGACTGATCCTTGGGTGTTTCCGACGGATAAAGACTAGAAGAAAAGTTCGTCAAAATGTTGTTAATTTTAAGGGGATCAATTGTTAGTTCCCCGGCATCATTTGCAGTTTCTGAAATATGTTGTGCTGATGAGCTGGATTTAAGTTGATGGGCTCAGAATCGGTTAGCCTTGTCACCGTGTTCATAAAAAAACCTTGTGACCAAAAGAATAAGCTGTTCTGCGTGACTTGATGAAATTAAATTGTATTGGATCCGAAGATCAGTCCTTTCCTTATAAAGTTCTGCTGTAGGAGAAGTATTGACTGTTGATTTTGGATATTGCATCAGTTAAATGTCGCCTTTTCCTCCCCCTCTCTCTGCTAATAACAGCAGTGTAAGATATGATGAGCCCCCTAAGCACTACTTTTAGGGTCTCCCAGAGGAGAGAAGGGGAAACATGCTCCGTTTAATTAAAATCTAAAAAACTGTCAGCTGAAGAGGATTCGTGTTGACAAAAAGATCCATCTGACAACAGAGATGAGTTTAATCGCCTTGTGTAGCTGGTAAAATCAGACGGAAAGGGGAGCATTATGTCATATATATATATATATATATATATATATATATATATATATATATATATATATATATAAAGCGAATGAATATATTAGTTGAATGAATGTATTAAATATACATGTTGTAAATGACAAGTGCTGTATTCTCCACGATTATGAGAGTTTAGTAATTGCTCTGAAGTTAGTGAAGATGCGGCACAGGTGCGGCGCGGCGCGGCGCGGCGCGGCGCGTTGGGAGTGCCGCTCTATAAAGCGCGCGAACGAGCGCTGCTCCACAGCCTGTGCGTCAGGAGAGCAGTCATGGCAGCAGCGTCGCAGGTGTTCGTCTGAACGGATCCGACCTGTGTTTGAAGTCTCTGTGATCAGCTGAAGCGGTTTGTGTTGAGATAATGAGCAGCGGTACTCCTTACATCGGCAGTAAGATCAGTCTGATCTCTAAAGCTCAGATTCGCTATGAGGGAATATTATACACTATTGACACGGATAACTCCACCGTGGCCCTGGCGAAGGGTGAGTGACCCGTCCGCAGCGCTCGCGCCTCTGTATCAGTGTGCACGTGCTGTGCGTGAGATCCGCTTTCACACCCGCTAATCAGAGGCGTCCACACAGTCTTTCTGAGTCACTTCTCTTCAGTTATATAAAATAGACCGTTGTTTAAACGTGCAGAGACCGTTCATGTGTCACGTGTTCACATTAAAACCCCTGTTGACCCGCTGCAGTTCATTGAAGCAGTCGAGCAAATTAATAAAGAAGCCTAATCGAAGTTCTAATCAAACAGTTAAAATTGATGTTTATTTGACCCTCTAACTCTAGCACGCTATTCGTTTTCTAACTGCTTGTTTTCTTGTTGTATATAAATGAATGCATGCATAAATGAATTGCCTTGCTGTAAGTACTGCGTTACCGAGGCTTATCACAGCACGTGCATATTATTGCTCTTTTATTGGTTTGCTTGCTTCTGCTGTCCTCCTTTGTAAGTGTCCAAATGTAAAGTTAAACCGCAGTCCCAGGCTCACTGATGTTAATGGAGAGGTGAGGGTGACATTTGGTTGGGTTCGAGCTCTGATTTCCTTGCCTGTCTTATAAGGTCCATCAGATTGGTTTATTTGGCCGTGACCGTCATGGAGTCTCACTGCGGCTTTTGTTTTCTGATCTCACAGAGTTCTGTGTAATGTTCACGGACTTAATTAACCTCTGAGTCTGTGGTGGCATCACGGAATCGCTGAAAATTCCTTGATGGGCTCACAGACAGAGGGCATCGGCCGTGGTCCATGCACGGATTCACTGGTTCAACACCAGCGCTGCATCGGACCACGTAAAAAGAGTGACTCCGATGCAGTTATACTTTCACTGGAGTACCTGACTCCACCCCTACCCTAAACCTACCCAGTTCTGAACAATGACGATAAATTTCCCAGTATCGCGTCGGCATATTGATGCTAAGGGTTTCCTATTTAAAGTGTTGAAGCAGTGGACCCATGCGTGGAGCACGGCTGATGCCTGTCACTGACTTACATTGGTATCACTTCTGTGAGCCCAACACAGAATTCAGCGATTCCGTGATGCTGCTACAGATTCGGGGTTAATTAAGTCCGTGAACATTACACGGAATTCTGTGAGATCATGTTTGTTTTTGTCAGTGAGGTCTTTTGGGACGGAGGGGCGGCCGACGGACCGGCCCGTGCCGCCGAGGGATGAGGTCTTCGAGTACATCATCTTCAGGGGAAGTGACATCAAAGACATCACGGTCTGTGAGCCTCTGAAGATTCACCACAGTCTTCCTCAGGACCCTGCTATCGTTCAGGTTAGTTAGTCTGCGAGGGAGTCTCCAGCAGGTGTCTGCAGGCAGGGCTGATGTGTGCTTCTCTCCGTCAGTCGTCTGTGGGGTCGGTCCATTACCCTGCGTCTCAGGCCAGCTACAGCCCTTACCGGAGCGTGCTGCCCTCCTACAGCCAGCTGGCCGCCAGCTCGCTCCTCAGCCAGCAGTACGCCGCCGCCCTGGGCCTCGGTGAGATGAGCTGCCTCTGCCTGCATCACACTGCGCTGCGAGCGGTGCTCACCCTGACCCTTCTGTCTTTTTTTTTTTTGAGGCTCTGGTGTTCCTGTGAGGAGAGGCCCGATGGTGGAGCAGGCGGTTCAGACGGTGCCTGCGGAGCAAGCGGTGCAGAAGAAGGGTTTGTCTGGAGCGCAGCAGCAGGGAGGAGAGCCGGGCCGAGCGCAGAGGGCCAGAGCCCCGGCCCCGGCCCCGGCCCCGGCCCCGAGAGGTGAGCGACTCCGCTGGGTCCCAGCTGATCAACCCAAACGTGACATCCTCCGACATGTTCTCTGACAAACTGCTGGTTTTGACCCTGTGACTTTTTTTATATATATCATTATTTATTTTTTTCTCCTTGCTATATTTCAGTGACTCATAAAAAGTTGAGTCACTGAAATATAGCAAGGAGAAAAAAATAAATAATGATATATATAAAAAGTCACAGGGTCAAAATCTTTTAAGCATTGCAATCTTTTAAGCATTGCACAAACTCAAATCATTGTGACAATAGAGATGTAGAGTATAAAATATAGTTCTATTTTTAGCCATTGTGCTTCTACATCTGCAATAGACGTATATAAGGTTTGTGAGGTGCAAAACGCATTGCTCTACACACAATATACAGTTAATGTCAGCTGTATTCAGACTGAGGCCTGTCCCATCTCCAGTGTCTCCTGCAAAGATGGCATGTTCCTAGTATTTGGCCCAATTAAGTGTTGAGCAAAAAACAAAACTAAACTCTGTAGTTCTTCTGTAACTGACATGGTAAAAGCAGTCTTCAGCGTCCTTCACTTGTCTCTGCTAATACAGTGCGTGTCTGTAGCAGTACTGAAGATGTGGTGGGTTTGGTGTTTTGGTGTTTGAAGGCACTCAAATGGCTAAGACAATAAGCATGAGTACTGCTATGGCTACTTGAATTCCCTACAGTGACCTCCTTTTGGTTACAGTTTACTTTAAACTTGTAATTCACTTAACTGGTAGCTGCTTGCTTGGTAGAATTAAAAAAAACTTTTTTTTCTTTTTTTTTTTTTTTCTTCCCCTCTCTCTCCCCACTTCATGTTCTCCCCGTGGGTCCCGTCTGTTTCAGCTGCGCAGCAAGGAGCCTCGAAGGGACCGAGTCCAGCCAATGACGAGAACAAGCCCCCAGGCAGCAGGAGAAAACAGGGTAAAGACTGAAGTGTTTGTTCTGTGGAAACCAGTACAGCTTCCGATCCACATCTGAGGTGTCTTGCAGGAGCTCGCCGGTCCAGGAACCGCGGCCGAGGTCAGATCCTCGTAGGCAACACCAAGCCCAGCACCCTGCAGTTCGAGTCGGACTTTGACTTTGAAATGGCAAACGCTCAGTTTAATAAAGATGACCTGGAAAAAGAGATCGAAGAGAAGCTCAGTGTTCAAGGTACGTGGCTCTACGTGAGCTCCTGTCCTTCGTCTGCAGTCTTCTACTCCTGATTGGAGATGATTTCTTTGTGCTTGTGTGTTTCTCCTGTCAGAACCGAAGGAGCGCCCGGAGGAAAGGAGCGATAAAGGGCAGGAGAAGCCTGTCCCTGAGAGCGAGAGCCCTGCTGAAGAGGATCCACTCGGGCCCAAGTGCTTTTACAACAAAGCCAAGTGCTTCTTCGATAACGTCTCCTCCGAGCTCAAGTCCAGGTATGAGCCGCTTGTGTTTCCGGCGGGAGCGTGTCCTCGGGGTAACCTCTGTCTCTGTCTGCAGGCGTACCACGTGGGCTGAGGAGAGGAAGCTGAACGTGGAGACCTTTGGGGTCCCTGGGCGGTTTCTGAGGGGCCGTGGGTTTCGGGGGAATTACAGAGGGAGACGGGGCCGAGGGGCAGTGCAGCATCCCGTCCCACAGAGAGTCGGGAGCGGACGGCTGTGAGGTGAGTTACAGCACCGTGAAATACACCAGAGGAGTCTCAGATGGAGTTTGACGTGTGTAAGGAGACCCGTACAGTGCCGTAAACTGCTGATTAACCACCATAGTACGATGCCTTGTGGAAGTGATCTAGGTGGTCACCGCTGTTTCCCGAACACCGTCACATCTCCATCGTTTGAACCACATTAGTTCACCATTATAGGGCCGTTGTTAATGACATCACACGAATGTGCTGGAGGTTTAACTTCTGCTGTTTAACTGATTACAGAGCTCTAAGATGTATTACAGAGCTCTAAGATGCTGCTGTATTGATCATGGCACCTGATGACTAATTGACTTTGTTTGACTCGTCGCAGGTCCCTCTTGCGGTTCTCTTGGGTATTTATGCACATGCGTACTCCTCAAAAACAGCGCTTGAGGACGTGCTAAAATACATAGATTAAAATGCATTTATATTTAGATAGTAAGCACGCTAACATGCAGTACTGTGTCCAAGAGCAAAATGAACTCAAGCCCACATGTCTTCCTAACCAGAAACCACAGGTCGAGAGCTGTAGCTTCAGCTACACTAGTTTGCGCCGCTGGTTTGAGCTATGGTCTCAGGGAAACACCGACTCGTTGAGCTTGCGACCGTAGTTGGGTAACGATGCTGCTTTTATCAGTCTGTCGTCGTAGATCTCTTCATCTAATTGACTCCTGATGCACTGAAATCCCACTCGCCGGCTCTGACTGAACGGCTACAACTTTGGCTTAAACGTGCCTCTTTCCTCCAGATACACCGCCTTCCTCCGGGACGTGGGTGACATGCTCTCGTCTGAGTTTGGTTTCCGGTGTCGGAGATCTTCAGTGGTAAATATCACTAGACTGTTCTCGTCGTCTCGCCCTCCTGTGAAAAATGGCTACATTGATTGTTACTTTTCATTTGATGTTTAAACGGCCTTTTCCTTTTTGTTTAATGTGGAGAATCTCTCGGCTTTAATGTGAATGCACTTTAATCTATTAGTGATCTTTGCATTTGAACTAGGATAGCACTTTTATTTGCATGTACGGCCAATTTAATGGCTATACAGGAATATCCATTTAGATGGAGTAGATTAACTTCAGCCTATGGTATGTGGTCCCCAATACATTATTTATTGCCTTTTTTTTTTTTTTTCTTTATTTCCCATGTGTGTAAAATTGTAAGGGGATCTTGTTCTTGATTGTGATTGTTAATAAACATAGGAAATGAAAGTCTTGTCTGTTTCAGGTTTATTTTAAACTATTTGAATGACTTTCAGAGCTTTAGTTCCTTGTCTTTAACGCTCACATTTTTAAAGTATTAGTGAACGGAATAGTTCACCCAAAACATGAAGTTCCTGAATGTGCTCAACCTAACGTCAAACAGCTGATTAAAACAATCCACACCACTTCAGTCCATCAGTTAACATCTTGAGACTAAAAGTTGATTCTGTGCTAATTTGATCTATTTTATTATCATAATGTAGACTTGTTCAGGGTAATTTTAAAGCAAAAGGTTTTTTTTGGGGAGGGGTAAGGCTGTCTGTGTTTGAAGGATCCTTGGAAGATGGCTGTTATTTTGTCTTTGGTTTATTTTGAAGGCTGCATCAAGTGTCCTTCAGTCACCCACAGTCCTTTGCACACATTCCAATTCGCAAAGGATTTGAGGAAATATAGAATTGACATTGTACTCTATTCTTTTAACCTTAACTGATGCAGTGTAGATTTTTATTTCTCAGCCAGCTGTGTTGAAAGACATGCTCATGTACGTATTCCAGGATGTCAAGACGCAGTAAACGTTACAGGAGTTGTTTGGAACACACACCTAGTATTTTTAACTTTTAAAAAAACTAAGGTAAATGAACTAGATTTTACACGCTTTGTGATTTCTTAATTCGTGTAATAACTGCCGACTTAAAGATTCTTGGAACGTGAGAGAGAGCGCTAAAGAGCTGCTTGAGAATGACAAATTTATAAAGCAGTGGCACGGTTTAAAAACAAGATGTGCCGTCCAAAGTACTGTACACAAAGACAGAAAACCCAACACACAAGAAACAAGCCACAACAAATTAAAATAAGAACTAAACATTTTACACAGTTGAGTGTGTGGATGACAGTTATGTGGTAACGAGTGGGATCAGTGTGTGAGTGTAGTTCTTATCGCTTCCCTCGTCTGCAGGTCAGGAGTCATGATGGCACAGATGCAGTGAGGGCCAAACGCTCCTGTAACTCCTGTCAGGCAGCAGAAGAGTGAAAGGTTACGAGAGGGGTGTAGATGTCTGTGACGGAGGGAAGAGAGGGTCTCTCCGCTGCAGGGTCTTGTGATCCGAGATGCTCTCAATAGTCCCTCTGTAGGAAGTGCTGTAGTGGTTTTGCTTCTGCCAAACCTAGGGACAGGAATTAGTGTAGTGATGGGTACTCATGTCACCAATGATATGATTTTTGTATCAGGTGTGGATATGATTACATCACATAAGAAAGATTGATGGGATTTCTAACTTGTAGAACCTCTTTCTGTATTTATCAACACAAGGAAGACAAGTGTTATAAAATACAATTTATTAACAAAAGATAGACAAACGCGATCAACCACTACTAAATGATTATCATGAATGAAAAAAGAATAAAGTGCATAAGATACATAAAAGGCAAGTGATTCATTTGTGTGTTGCTATGTCAGAGCGGTTATCTTATGGAAAGATAAACTGAAACTAGAAAGGCCTAACTAATAATAAGGCCAACCTTATTATGCCTCAAACAAAAAAACAAAAAGATTATTTGTTACCTGTTTCAAAAAAAAAAAAAAAACAGGAAGGGGGCAAAAACCTTTTCACGATACTGTGTGTGTGTGTGTGTGTGTGTGTGTGTGTGTGTGTGTGTGTGTGTGTATATATATATATATATATATATATATATACACACACACAGAGCCACTCAAGGGTTTGGGATCAGTAAGATTTTAAATGTTTTTTAAGGGAGTCTCTTCTGCTCATCAAGGCTGTATTTATTCGATCAAAAATACAGAAAAAACAGTAATATTGTGAAATCTCATTGCAATTTGTAATATTGCTTTCCTATTTTAATGTACTTTTAAAATATAATTTATTTCTGTGACAGCGCTGAATTTTCAGCATCATTACTCCAGTCTTCTGTGTCACATGATCCTTCAGGAATTTCTTTAATTCTTTGATGAATACAAAGTTAAAAAGAGCAGCAAGCGATAGGACAACACAATCGTCCACAATGCTTGAAGACTCCATTTAGTAGGCTACAGTTTTGTGAATTTTTTCCGCAATGGATTAATTAATGCGCATCGAACTCAGTGTGCAAAGTTTCTGCGTGTGACGAATTTTCAGGATTACGAATATGAAAAAACGCATACAGAAATTTCTGAGTCAGTGTGCAATGACCTTTTAATTCTTCTGGAGGTGCAGCTGGATCACGTACACTGGGTACTGATCTATACTTGAGTTTTAACCTTTTAACAAAACCTGCCTCGAATTGTCCCTTGTTCAGAAAGCAGTTTGGAGTAAAATTATTTGCGCAGATATAAACTAATTTAGGTGTATTCGGTGGCGCATTACCATTAAAAACAAAACTAATGCACAACGTCCTCAGTGGCTCTGATGTCGGGAGAAAATTAAGATTCTTATGTTCTTCTACATCACAAAACTAAAAAAAACCTGCATTGCTTACAAGACATTGTCGCTACAGATGCTGGAGCGTGGAGAAAATTATGGACTTCATGCAACCGGCTGAGGACGAAAATATGACATCATACTACTCAGAAAATCAAAACTGCTTGATAATTGAGAACGTTTAGGATTTTGGGGGATTAAAAAAAGGAGTGAATGGACACTGCTAAGATACATTTATATGCAAACACCATGTAAAAGTGAATTTTGCTACTTTAAAATTGAAATATAATCTTAATTCAAGTGATGAAGGATTTCGAAAGTCTGACATTAATCAGTGTTCCATACTGCTGTAAGGTTAACCCTACCTGGTTTACATGTTTGAAAATGATTAACAGTTCAAAACATTAGAAATTTAGAAAAGTAATAAAGTAATTGAAATTACTTATTACATTTTAAGTAGGCTAACTTGTAATCTGTAACCTATTACATTTCTAAAGTTAACCTCCCCAACACTGACTGTATATATATATTAAAATGTTTAATAATTCATTTAAATTAATTAAACACTTTTAAATAGACTGCAGCAATTATTATTTTGTCACACATTATTTTGTTTAGTTCAGAATTGTGGGAGAATCGTGATCTCTATTAAAGTGCCCCTATTATGGGTTATTAAAGGTTCATATTTTGGTTTTGGGAGTGCCCAACAACAGGTTGACATGCATGCAAGGTCAAAAACACTTTCGTTGTCTTATATGTATTTATTTGTACCTTATTTGCTCTACGACTCCCAAACGATTCGCTCATTGATTCATTTTTTTCAAACCCCTCCTTTGCGTGACGCTAATCCGCGGTGATTGGTCCGATTGGTTGATTTCATCCAAAGCAGAGTGTGGTGCTGCTTTGTGTACAGCCGTTACCAAGGAAACAGCTATTTTTAACACTCGAAAGCAGCAACTAGTGGCAACAAGTGGGCCGGCAGTATGCTAATGTTTCATGCTGACGTTAACATGAAACGGCTTAAGATTCGTTTTAAAAACGACTCGTTTCATTGATTTAGAGTCACTCTTTCTTTTGAGAGACAATAACTTTATACACGGTGCACTTTCAGATTTAAAACTTTGTAGGATGTTTTCATTCACTTAGAGCTGTGTTACACACTGCATGAAAGCTCATTTTCAAAAATCCATAATAGGGGCACTTTAAAGAACTTTTATGGCGGTCGCAGGCCAAAACCTTAGAGATCAGTCTGTAGGTGGGTGAAGGTCAGAAACTGCATTTTGACCAATGAGAAGTCCTTGTCGTTCCCGGGTTTTGTACCACAGGTCTTCTTCTTGCCCTCTAAGAGGTGTCTGGCTGTTGTCCTGGCATCTTTATCTGATGGTGTTGGACAGTTTGCTTACGTTAGTCCACCAAGATCCAATCAAAATGTAGAAACCTTCGTCCACTGTTGTGGTCAGAGAGGGGCCCGGCCATAAACTGGGACCTGGAATGTGCTGTTCACTACAGTGGTGAGGATGGGGCATGGAAGATGTGCTTTCCTCAGCCTTCACAGAAAGTAGAGACGCTGCTGGGCTTCCTTTGCTATAGCGATGGTGTTGTTTTCCGCTGAATGAACACCAAGGAGTTTGGTGCTCTTGATGATCTCTATGGAGGAGCCATCAATGTTCGATAAACATCTCTTGTTTTGTCCACATTCAGTGGCAGGTTGTTGACTTTGCACCAGTCTGTTAGCCAATGCACCTATTCTCTGTATGCTGACTCGTCGCCTTTGCAGATGAGACCCACCACATTCGTGTCACCAGCGAATTTAATGATGTGGTTTGAGCTGTGCGTTGCTGCATAGTTGTGAGTCAGCAGAGTGAAGAGCAGTGGGCTAAGCATGCAGCCCTAGGGGGGCAGATTGGTGGTTTCCTAGTCGGACTGTCTGAGGTCTCTCAGAAAGGAAGTCCAGGATACAGTTGCAGAGGGAGGGGTTCAGGCCCAGCAGACTCAGCTTTCCAATTCGTTGCTGAGGAATGATGGTGTTGAATGCTGAGCTGAAGTCTACGATCAGAATTCTTAACTGCTTTGAGATTCACTTGATTGAAATCTCCGGCGACAATAAACAGTCCATCAGGGTGTGTGTTCTGCAGCTCGCCAATAGCCCCGTGTGCCTCGCTAGATTTAGCGTTCACACTAGCGCTAGGAGGAATGTACACACCGACTATGAACACGGTTGTGAATTCCCGTGAAGTAGTAAGTGCATCAGTTGCCCTTTGAAAATTCTTAAAAGAATGGCATGATTTTACTTTGGCTAAAGATCTCAAATGGAAAAAACTTGACTTAACCACAAAGTTAACCTGTTTACCAAACTTAAGTTCATTGTCAAAGACAACACCCAGATTTTTTGTGGGGATTGTGATCATTTTTCTCAATGAAGTCAGCTTTTGCTGAGCATACTGCCTTCTGATACTGAAAGTGATTCATTTAACACATCCTGGGCCCGTATTCATGAAAAATCTTAGCGCTAAGAGTTGCTCCTAGTAACAAAATTCTAAGAAAATTCTTCTTTTAAGCTAAGACTCCTAGTTAGAAATTTTTAAGCCAAATTAGGAGCTCTCTGAGAGGATTCTTAGAATCTTCTTTCCATTCCTCTACAAATCTGTCTTGAGTCCATTGTGGTATCATTTAGCCATGGATCAGACCGTGGTTTGTAGTATTTACCTTAAGTAGGGATATTTCATCTAAAGTGATTGTGCAGACTGAGTTAAAGCAGCTGAGCTTGGAACGAGATTGTTACATTCAGCCTTGTTGGTCGATGTTACTATTGATGAAATGTGCCCACAGTGGTGCGAGAGCATTACTCTGCTGGGGTACAGTCCTTCAGCATGGAAGAATCTACAACCCAAATTCCGGAAATGTTGGAACGTTTTTTTTATTTTTTTATTTGAATAAAATGAAAACTAAAAGACTTTCAAATCACATGAGCCAATATTTTATTCACAATAGACCATAGATAACATAACAAATGTTTAAACTGAGAAATTTTACACTTTTATGCACAAAATGATCTCATTTCAAATTTGATGCCTGCTACAGGTCTCAAAATAGTTGGGACAGGGGCATGTTTACCATGGTGTAGCATCTCCTCTTCTTTTCAAAACAGTTTGAAGACATCTGGGCATCGAGGTTATGAGTTTCTGGAGTTTTGGTGTTGGAATTTAGTCCCATTCTTGCCTGATATAGGTTTCCAGCTGCTGAAGAGTTCGTGGTCGTCTTTGACATATTTTTCATTTAATGATGTGCCAAATGTTGTCTGTAGGTGAAAGATCTGGACTTGCAGGCAGGCCAATTCAGCACCCGGACTCTTCTACTACGAATTGACTGCAGTATGTGGTTTTGCATTGTCCTGCCGAAATAGACGTCGTCTGGAGGGAATCATATGTTGCTCTAAAACCTTTATATACCTTTCAGCATTCACAGTGCCTTCCAAAACATGCAAGCTGCCCATAACTTATGCACTTATTCAGATGCTGGCTTTTGAACTGAACGCTGATAACACGCTGAAAGGTCTCCCTCCTCTTTAGCCCGGAGGACACGATGTCCGTGATTTCCAACAAGAATGTCAAATTTGGACTCGTCTGACCATAGAACACTTTTCCACTTTGAAACAGTCCATTTTAAATGAGCCTTGGCCCACAGACCGCGACAGTGCTTCTGGACCATGTTCACATATGGCTTTCCTTTTTGCATGATAGAGCTTTAATTGGTATCTTCAGATTGTGTTTACTAACAATGGTTTCTGGAAGTATTCCTGGGCCCATTTAGTAATGTCAAGTCACCTTTATTTATATAGCGCTTTTAACAATACAGATTGTGTCAAAGCAACTTTCCAATATCAAAACAGGAAAATAGTGTGTCAATAATGTAAAATGACAAGATTAATTAAAGATTTAAAATTCAATGATGTCATCATCCAGCTCAGTTCAGTTTAAATAGTATCTGTGCAATCAAGTCGATGATATCGCTGGAAATTAAGTGTCCCCAACTAAGCAAGCCAGAGGTGAAAATGACAATGACAGAATAATGCCGATGAGTGATGCAATGTTGTCTGAGGGCCCGGTGACCACGGGCATCCAACAAAGGTCTTCAGCCTTGTCCCTTACGCACAGAAATTTATCCAGTTTATCTAAACCTTTTGATGGTGTTATGCACTGTAGATGATGAGATTTGCAAAGCCTTTGCAATTTGATGTTGAGGAATGTTGTTTTTAAAGTATTCCACAATCTTTTTACGCACTCTTTCACAGATTGGAGAGCCTCTTTCCATCTTTACTTCTGAGAGACTCTGCCTCTCTAAGACATCCCTTTTATAGCTAATCATGTTACAGACCTGATGTCAATTAACTTAATTAGCTGTGAATGTTCTCCCAGCTGAATCTTTTCAAAATTTCTTGCTTTTTTAGCCCTTTGCTGCTCCCGTGCTAACTTTTTTGAGACCTGTAGCAGGCATCAAATTTGAAATGAGCTCATTTAGTGGATAAAACTGTAAAATTTCTCAGTTTAAACATTTGTTATGTTCTCTATGTTCTATTGTGAATAAAATATTGGCTCATGTGATTTGAAGTCTTTTAGTTTTAAATTTAAAAAACGTCCCAACATTTCCAGAATTTGGGTTGTAGATTGCTCCCAGAAAAGATTACAATTATTGACAAAGAGCGGTTTCTGTTCAGCACACCATGACATTAATTTAGAGCATATTATATACTGAACCTTTCATTTCTTTGTCGGTAACTGGAAAGTGGTCCTGACACAACGTCATGGGTGATGTGCTGCACACCGTTTTGATCTGGTTTCTGAAGTCTTTATACAGAACCTCCGCTGTTGCTGTCATCCCTCAGAATCACAGCTACCTGCACAAACTGAGAACACGAGCACCAGGAAAACAATGAGAACGCACATACCCTCAGGATCTGAGGGTCCTGAATGTGATTTTTACCAGTGAACTCCCCTCGAAACGTGATTGGGCGAGTTTTGAGTAGCAATTGGGCAGGTTTTGTTGTGAAAACCCGGTAAGCCTGCACACACACAAGTCTGGTGAAAGAGAAAAAAGTCAATAATTGTGGAACTTCAGTAAGTAAGGCTGTCAAGGCTGTTTTATTCACTTAAACATCGGATGAAGTGATTTTTCTCTTTAAATTATTTTAAATGTGGCTTAGGTGAGGGCAAAAAATCTCCAGAAATGGTTTTACATGTGCATTTACAACCCTAGGATTTCTCCCTAGAATGAATCGCGTTAGTTTCACTTTCGCTTTTGAGATTCGCGATGGCACGAACTCTGTTTATGGAGCGGCAGTACTTACCACACATTTTACAAGATCAGATGCTTGTCAGTGGTGCTCAGGATCTGTTAATCAATCGCCATCATCCTCAGTCACCTCTCCTTACTCCGTTTATGTTGTAAGTGAAATCTTATGTACTGCAATGTAACTGGCTACCGCTAGCAAGGAGCTAACCATGTCCCTTTAGTGGCTCTCGTTATTATATTAGAACGCGTTATTTGCTTTCCGTGCCTTTCTGAATACAGACACCAACCCATCCCTGCACTTCACATCCCCTGCACAGCCTGGAACAGAACATTTATTTCCATGATCTGCCATTTTTGCTGTTGTCCTCGCTTGTTTCTTCACAATACCTGCAGAACATGGGTGGATATATGCAAATGCTGGGGGCGTAACTATTAGTGATCCTGACTGTTACGTCACAGTCGGTGTTATGTTCTGATTCGCCTATTTTTCAGTGGTCTTTTTTTATTCACAAGATTTACATAAGAAGGAGGAAACTATGGTGTTTGAGGCTCACGGTATGTCATTTTCATGAACAGAACTGTTATTATTTAACTATGCCAAGGTAAATACAGTTTTCCATTCTATGGCACCTTTAATACAGATGATGCCAATGTATTTTCTGATGAGTCTGCTATGTTAGCAATAATAACGTAACCTGCTTGATGGATAGTAATGTGGACTACGGACATGACCGCTGTCGCGGCGCGACCAAACAGCTTGAAGTTGTCTAATTTAGCACGATCTCCCTGCTACACTAATAGTAGTAAGGCTTTCCTCTGTGTATACTTATCCTTACAAGTACAATTTTAGCTGTATTATGTGTGTCCCCTTCAAAAATTGCGAAGAAATCTTTAGAAATTTTACGTTTGGGTGTTTCTGCAACTACGGGCACTTCTGACTCTCCAAAATTTAGAAAAATCAACGCCTGTGAATTTTAATTTTAATCATCAGCGTCTGTAAATACTTCTATAAAGTTCAACAAAATTGCATGGAGTCATTAAGATTTTAATCTGGAACATGTTTATTTTTTATGTTTTTCAACTCTTCTTCTTACAAAATGTCCTTACAGTAATGTTCATTATATACATTTTTCTTTTTTAATTTCTATAAAAATTTAATATTCCAATAGCTTTCAAATTTTGTGCAGTTTTGTAAATACTGATATTAAAAAAAAATATGGAAAAAATAAATAAAGCAGAGCTGGGGTAATGACATCTTGAGTCAGTAAGGACACAATGTTAAAGTGCCATGAAATCAAAAACAGGCTACTGTACAGAACAACAGTAAAATACACAGAAAACAGAAAGTATTGCATTTAGGGGTGTGCAATATTTATCGTCTACGATAATATCGCAATTGTTGTTTAAACGATGTGCGATTTGACATTGAGTATTTTTCAAAAACCATTCAAAATACACCTACAGAGCGCACGCATTCATTACATGAAGTCTAGACAAGTGCGCATGCATAGAGTGTTCTTTCACTACATTTAGAATGAACACAAAATTAAAGACATGGGGGCTTTCACCACATTTCCTGTTTTTGCTTCATTTCGACAACAAAAATCACTCCAAACACAGCCACAGCACTGTTGTGTGTCTCTGAGCAACATGACAGTGTTTTGTTCCTGAATGAATCGGTTCAATCGCAATGACTCACTTATTAACAGTGACTTGCTGCCACCTACTGGCGATTTTAATTTCACATTCAAAGTATATTTTATTATTTAAATAATTTCAAATATCGGTATTTAACGTTTTGTGTTTAATATATCAAAACATGATTTATGCATTTGTAACTGCAGGTTAAGTGCATTCATGTCTTGCATTAAACAGTGTGTAAATTCATCTAAATGCTTCTTCAGATGCAGCTTCTGTGTTTTCTCTGCACTGCAAAGATGAATTTTGTTTCATTTGCTTGGTAACAGCCCAAAAGTCTTATTATTCTAATTCACTGATTAAATGTAAGAATTTGACTCAAAAAGATAATTGACACTTTTAGAAAAAATGGCTTCATAAAGGTAAAAATTCCCATGAAATGTAAAAATCAGTTTAAACTTATTGGAAAACATTATTTTCTATCAGTGTGAACTGACCACCTCACAGAATATGAAGAATATCAAAAACTTTAGGAGTCAGCTGTCCACAACAGTCCTTAAGGTACCAGCACAAATACAACATATCGTCTAATTATCCTTATCGATAAAATCCCAGAAAATATCGAGATATTATTTTTTGTCAATATTGCACGCCCCTAATTGCATGTGTAAAAGATAGTAGTAGTTTTGCAGTAAAGAACTCAAACTGTTTTTCATGTTTAAAAAATATTATCTCCTAAAGTCGATGTGTTTTGTTGCAACAAACTGATTTGAGGCATGCAGTACTTTGTGTTTCGCCCTCTGCTTTCTTTTATTTATCCTCCACTGCCTTCTTTTCAGATTTTTCCCTCTTTTTGTCAGTTGGAAGACACTCTTTATCTGCCCATATTCCCTTCTCTTTTTATAGCGTTCTTTTTCCTTCTGCAGAAACTCTGCATTCCTCTCTGGGTCTTTTCTCATTTCCTATCTGCATTTCTTTGATCTTATTGTTGATGAATAACAAAATGTCATGTTTAAATATAATTTACAATAGACTGAACAATACACCTTCGCCTCCACGTCGTGCATTCAAATTCATTTAATGCACAGCTAGCCGTTGATTATTCCTTACATATACATTTATTTTTAAAATGTAGTTCAAAGTACAGAATTACTAAGCTATATGGTACACTGTAAAAAAAAAAAGTTGAGCCAACTTAAAATTTTAAGGCAACCAGCTTCAGCAGATTTTTGAATTTTCTCAACTTCTCATTTTAAGATTATACAACCAAAATTTGAGAATCTCCCACAAAAATAATTTGAGCAAACTCAAAAATCTGCTGAAGCTGGTACAAATTCTTTTTAACTTCGCTCAACATTTTCTTTTTTTTTTTTTTTACAGTGTAAGGACACAATAAATCCTGACACAGAAAATATGACATTTACCCCATATTTTTGGGATCTTGTGAGTGAGGTAGTGAGGTGGCCCAATCTGTCAGCAGTGTGTTCATGTGCTACTTCCTGTTTCCATAGAAACTAGACTTGTTTGTCTTTGATAAAATGTGATGATAAAAGCCTTTTTTCATTGTTGCGGTAAGGATTCAAAAGTGTGGGACATGCACATTTAGTTGAAAAAATCATAAAAATGATCAGTAAATAATACAAAAATAATTAAGATGCTGTAGATTAATGTGTATATTAAACAATTCCATTTGAAATAATGTCAAATTGTAATTCAATTAGCTTATATTAGGAATCCCAAAATTGTTGTGGGACATGAACAAAAATGGTGTTTGGACCTATAAATGCATCATAATTGTATATTAAATCACATTAATCATATTTTTGTCAAGGTGTGTAATTACACTGTGAATATATTTATAAAGCATCATATGACAAATTTGAACATAAATCTAAAATTTCACTGCTGGGACTTAAAAGTGGCCATAGTTGTAGAAACACATGTTTATTGTACCCCCCCCCCCCCCCCCCAAAGTAATACAAGAAATAGCCAATCATTACTGGCGAGGGGGATTTGCATGCCAAGCCACTCCACGCTCATGATACAGCTGTATAGATGCATTCACTCATTCAGGTTTGTTCAGGTAGTTCAAGGCTGTGGCAGGAACAGGGTTACAGACTTAAACGAGATGTTCCCTTTCAGCCAGGCACAGCTGAAACCGCCACAAACAGTGCACTGTGTTACGTGATCTGGCCGCGCAGATGCTGGCATCTAGTGGACACATGAACAGAGACTTCTGTAGTTTACGACGTCTAGAGTTTTCTGAGAGTTCTCCGCCTCTGTCAGTGTTGCTTGTTGATTTCTTAGAGTGGTCTTTGCAGGATGCTGCTTCTTGGGAGAGTAGCAACAATCCACAATTTTCTACATTTGCAGACAGCAAAGTGTTTGTTGCCTTTTCCATCTTTATAATTCTCTGAAATGCATTTTTAATGTTCGACATGAACCAGCCTTTCTTGAGAGGACCAGATTTGTCAGTACTTTGCCTTTATTTAAAGAGCAGGGCATCACTGTTTCTTCAATAAAATGTTGAAAAGTACAGCTGTTTGTGTGTCACTTGTTTAATCAAATTAGTTTTGCCTTTCATTGTGACAGATGAAGATCAGACCACATTTTCACAGAAATCCATTTAGAAATTCAGATATTTTAAAATGCTTCACAAACATAATCTTGTCACTGTACATAATATACTTATATACTCATAATGAAAAAAAATAGTTGTTGTTCGACAGATATTAGAGATATGACAGGAAGATTTTTAGCAGAAATGAGTAGCTGGTTGACATTCATTCACTCTATATCTATTTGATCATTCAGCCAAACTAATTTATTTAAAGTAATTGTACTAAACATTACATTTGTATTTATTTATTTATTTATTTATTTAGTGTACTATTTAAATTGATATGATACAATTAAAAAAAAAAAAAAAAAACATCAAACATTATTAGGCTAGGTTTAATAAATTTTACATTATTAAAAAAAAAAAAAAATCACATTCAAAACAGTACTCGTGTGTGCCACATAAATTCAATTAGAATGTACGAATTAATTAGTTAAAATGTAACACTACTCTGTGAATGTTGGGTTCATGTGTGTCCCTTACGAAAAATAACCACGGTTTTATTATAGTAAAAGTGTAGAAATCTTTTTTTTTTTTTTTTTTGCGTATTGATTAACATTTGTATAACAGTAAAGCCATGGTTAAACTAGTGCAGTAAAAGCATGGTGTATCGATAGTGACCGTTAGTTTTGTTTTGTTTGTGGAACGGTTGTTTACGGTAAGGACCGAAGGATGTTCAGTGTGTTTGAGTGCGGCGGAAAAAACAACATTTCTTTCTGTCGTGTTACTAGAAGGAGATCTCAGCCGTGAGCCGGTTCCCTTTGTTCAGGAGCACCGCTGTGCGTGGCTTTGTCCGCCGTCTGCGTGAGAGACGGGCGTATTCTGTTCGTGAATCCTCGCGCGTCCGGCCGCAGGCACCGCACCGCACCGCACCGCACCGGCCCGACGGACAGAGCTGAGCAGATCATACCAACACACAGGAGGAGCTCAGCTGCTCCCGCATATACAGCCGTTCAAGAATCAGCGCCAAACAATACATCTCTAGCGAGCTGCACCAAAATTAAACACCCTCTTGCGCTTGACATCGGCCAGTTATCTTAATGGTTCGTTTTTTGCAAAACGGTCATATTTAGACGCGGAGACTCCCCTGTGTTCATCAGCAATACTCGTCCGGAGTGTATAAGCGCCTCAACGCGGCATAATATATACAGATAAAACGTTTCTCATCATTTCACGTTGGAAAATGTCCGTCGCGTTTCCAGCTGTGCGCGCGAGGGGGAAAGGAGAGGTCACGCAGCAGAGCATCCAGAAGGTGAGTGAATGTCGCGCGTCCAGTCCTCAGCAGACCGACGGACAGCGCTGCGCTGCTCACGCTCCCGGACCCAATCACTCTTCTGACATTACGTGCATTTGACTAGATTTAATGACTGGACGTACAGTTAATGCTTGATACTGCCACTTAAACACACACAGTACCACATTATTAGTAGCTAATTGTTCAAGTTCACATAAGAAAGTTGTTTTGTGAGATTTTAAGTGATTGTTTGCGCTCGGTTGACGGGGTCTATTAGAATATCAATTACAGAGCCATTATTATCATAGAGTGATCTGTAGTGAATCGCTCAATGACAGTAATATTATATTTAATATAACTGCAAATAATATCAGTCGAAGCCTGAAGGGTGATGTCAGTAAAAGTAAAATCAAAGTAATATGGATTGGTCTGGTTGAGGAATGCCTGTCTTTTCTGTATCAGGTCATTTATCTTTTTAAGTGCACTTACTATCCATAGATTTGCCACTAATATCAATTTGCTGTTATTTTTCTATTACTGTGTATTATTTGAGCTCAGAAACATCACGGACCTTCTTTACTTGTTTGTTCCTGCATAGATGCTGGATGAAAATCATCATCTGATACAGTGCATTATGGACTACCAGAGCAAAGGAAAGACATCTGAATGCACACAGTATGTATTTGTCCTACATGTTCAAGACAGATGATCTTTTAAAATGTTATACATTTGCATAATTCTGTGATGAACACAGACATTTTTGCTAATTAAAAACAGTTTTACAATGAAAGAAATGAGCAGTGAATTTGAGAAATATCACTGTCACTCAGAAGAGATGGAGTCCAAGCAGAAAGGCTGTTGTATTGTGTGCAGAGCGCCGCTCGCCGGCTCCGCTGTGTTCACATCTCACGACTCGCTGTGATGAAACGGACTACTGCTATTACTGAGTCTGCTATATAGTGCTTTCAAGCACTGCTTTAGGTGCTTTACAAAGCGCAGACGATAAAGTAGATGGACAAAACAAGCAAACCAAACAATATAACAACAAATACAACTTGAATGTTATACGTGATGAAACTGAATCAGTGATTCAGATTTAATGAGTATGCAACCAACATCACTGCAGCAGCAGTCAGTAAATTAACAATATGTCAGTTCTTTAGAGAGGAGTAAGAGTCTGATAACTGTAAGCAACAACTTTGAGTTTATTACTTTATTACTTTTAAAGGATTAAAAAAAAGACTAGGTTTTAAAAAAATAGCTGGCTTCACTATTTTATTTTTCATAGATGTATAAGATGGATGTCATATAGGGGAAGTGATCCTATTAAGCACACCTTAAATTGTTGGTTCACCAGAAGAAGAAAAACAACAGAATTTTAAATCATGTTTTACTCGTCCTGGGGTTGTTCTAATGCCATATGCCCTTCTTTCTTTCTTTGACCACAAAAGGAGAATTAAAAAATGTCCCGCTCGCGATTGTCCATGTAATGGCGGTGGATAGCGATCAGCATCAAGCTTTTAAAAAAAGACACAAGAGTATCACAGAGTGGTCCCATGCAGCACATATCGTATATTTCAGGTATTCTGGGTTATATGATCGGGTTCAAGGAAAAATAAACCGAAATTTAGTGTATTATTTAAAGAAAATCTTGACCTTGGCCTTTGGTCTCTGCACACGGCTGCAGATTAATGAGACTCCTATTAGCGCAGCAGTTTACTCCGAGAAAAACAAACAAGTTGTGAGAAATCAAGATTAATAAAAACAACACAAAATACAATACATGTACTTTCATAGATATTTGTAGATAAATGTAGATATTCAGCTGTATTACACTGAACACAATTATTTATGCCATGGTCTGTCTGAATACTGGATTCTGATTGGCTGGCAGGTGTTGATTAAACTCGTTGAACCGCAGGTAGTTCCAGGTCAGTTTAATCATGTTCTATATTAATGCGCTTCCTATAAACAGTGGTAACCATAGTAACATACAGTTACAGTTGAATAGTGATACAGACGTAAATGACCGCCATTTTTATCGTTCCAGTCAAATATTGCAGCACAAATATTATTAACATCTTTAATATGTGAATGCTGGGAAATGCACTTCGCGGAGGCAACCCGTTCTTCACCTCCACGTCGTGCATTCAAAGCGTTTAATGCACAGCTAGCCGTTGATTATCACTTACAAACGCAACACTTTTGTTTTTGCCCCCATTTTTGTGTCACCCATTGAGCATGTTTGGGATGCTCTGGATCGGTATACGACAGCGTGTTCAGGTTCCTGCCAATATCCAGCAACTTCACACAGCCATTGAAGAGGAGTGGACCAACATCCCACAGGCCACAATCAACAACCTGATCAACTCTATGTGAAGGAGATGTGTGGCACTGCGTGAGGCAAACGGTGGTCACACCAGATACTGACGGGTTTTCGGGCAGCTCATGAAAAATGGGGGCAAAAACAAAAGTGCTGCGTTTATAATTTTGTTCAGTGTACTTACATTCTATTATTGCTGGGTGTTGTATTTCATGTTGCATTTTTATTAATCTTGATTTTTTACATCTTGAGTGCTTTTTCTGGGTGAGCTGGAGTGAACTGCTGCATTCATAGAGTTTCATGAAGGTGCAGTCATGCACAGAAGAACGACGGCCAAGCTTAGGACTTTCATTAAATAAATAAAATTTTGGTTTGTTTTTCGACAAACCCTCTCTACTCCCAGAACAATTGGAATATATGACCAACATGTCATGGGACAATTCTGTAATACTTTAACCTCTTTTTTTAATTAATGAATTATATATAGACAAGTATGTTATGTTCTGAAAAAGACAGAAGGGCATACAGCAATGGAACAACAACAGGGTAAGTAATGACTGAATTTTTATTTTTGGGTGAGCTATACCCTACATATTAACACCTTATGTGTAGATGTGTGAATAATATAGTGGCAAAGAGATATAGGTAAATATGTAGCGCTTAAGGTCACCTGCATTCCAAATAAGCCCACTACACCTTTTTATGTAATCACTTCAAATTGTATTAAACATTTTAGCTTGTAACTTTCATCTGGATGTTTCTTTAGTTTTAACATGGACCCTCTATAGTCTACACTTATATCTAATCTTAGCATTCTTAACCCTGTCTCAGCTTCTTCCTTCATCAATTAGTATTTGTATTTCTTGTAAGACTTCTCTTACTTTCTTAACTCCCAATACTTCGTAGTTCTAAATTAAAAGCATGTGTTTTGAGCACTATTAATTAATTTACTGCTTTTTATATGAGGTTTGGGGTGTTTTAAGTGTATTTACAATAGTATACAATAGAGCATAGGTGTTATTTGGGGGCCACCACTTTTTTGCAAAAGTTGATTTTGACACTTTTTGAAAGCCACTTAAAAAAAAAAACAACTTGAAGGCTTACAATGCAAAGCAGAGGCATCCCCAGTCAGTCGTTCTGAACTTCAGCCTCACACATAACACAAAATACATTTGTGCTAATGAGATAGGCCTGATCTATAAACATTGCTGTGTACGGATCAGGATTTATAAATTGTAAACATCATAAATGTATGTGCAGTGCTGCTCACTCTGGGCCATATGCACTCTTTTACTGTGTGATTGAAGAGATGAAGTAAACAGTGCTTTCCATTTACACATTTAAATATTCCACTCTCGTGAACTGAGCAAATGACATGAAATCATGATACAGAAGATCCAAAAATGATAAGAATTTAAGGTATAAGCAGAAATGTATAATGGATGCGCTGCTTTTCAAATACTTTTCCCATGACATGCTTTTTTTAAAGTGCTAATTACAGCAGGGCTTACCTGGCTCTAAAAATACTGTTTTATATTATGTTTTGTAATGCAGAAATCACAGTCTAAGCGCTAAGAAAATATTTGTACTTTTATTATTGAATATTAGGTCAATGATGGCATAGCAACATGCATTCTCTGCTGAATTTGTTGATTGGTTGGCCATTCAAACAGGTGCAGTGACACCTTTAGCCTACTGTACAACCGCTGCCGCAAATGACCATTAAATGTGCTGGTATTCAAAGACCTATGCACCTGACTGCACTTACCCTGACACTCAAGTCTGATTATGCCCTAATAATTAGTACAAATTAAGCTAATATGTTTCTTGCTTCTAGCTACATTCAGTGTACAATGTATCTGGTTAGCATGGTAACTGCTCACTGCTGCTCATGAAACTGCTTATATATTGAGTTTCAATGATTTTAGGATATTTAAAGTATCACAGTCGCCACTACTGCTTTTCAAGACAAAATTATGACAATGCAATAGATGATGAAATTAGAAAAAGGCCGATCAAAACAGCTAAATTCACTTTCCTTGCTCTCCACACCACTGATTATTTTGCTAGTTCTATTTGAGTAAACAGCCTTCACCACAAGACAGAATATTTGCACTTAGTGAAAACAAACACTCCGAGAATGTAATGCATTTGTGGATTGATTAGATTATGGTCTTCTATGACAGCGCCCCTATTATGGATTTTTGAAAATTACCTTTCATGCAGAGTGTAATGTAGCTGTATGTGAATGTAAACAATCTGCAAAGTTGTAAAGCTGAAAGTGCATCATAAATAAAGTTATTGTCTCTCAAAAGAAAGAGTCAACTTTGAATCGCTTAAACGAGTCGTTTAAAATTCGAATCCCATTTCTGTGAAGTTCACAAGTTACCACATTTGCATAATGCCCGCCTATGTACTGTTTGGACATCCTGTGAAAACACCCCTCAAACCACAGGCGTAATTTGCGGGTGGGATAGGTGGGACATGTTCACACTGAACATCAATTCTGTCCCCAACACTTATTATAAAGCCATTAAAAATATATAGCATGCAGAAGGCTTATAACGCAAAGTAAAGTGTCCAATCCAGTCATTCTTCATAATTTAATTCATTCATGTAACACAAAATATATTTGCACCAGTCAGACAGGCCTGATCTATAAACCTTGTCAGGCACATATCAGGATTTATACACCGTAGACTAAATGGCGTAATTATATGCGCATCTCCACACGCACTCTTTTACTGTATGATGATAGCGTTAAGGTGAAGTAAGCTTTATATTTAAACATTTAGATTAAATATACCAATCACATGAATTAAGTACACACATTACATGACATGATGTGAGAAGTTAAATTATTAGAAGTTAATAACAGCGGGGCAGGTCCGGTTCCAGAATCAAATCACTGAGGGTGCTCTAACCTTAATGCACATCTATTTTGATCTATTTTCATCCATTGCTATGGTGCAAAGAGCGCTCCCTTTAGGCTATAATTATAAAAAATTATAAAAAGCTAATCTTAGCTTACTGTGATCTTACAAAGCTCTAGATGCTGATCCACCATCTGATCTGGATACGGACTGGATCGGGTGGCTACGGTGACCTCAGAATAAGAAAGAAACAGACTAATATTAGCGTAGATGCCATTCTACTTACGATGTAACGAGTATATCGAGTGTTATGGGAAGTGTTCCCAGTTCCTGTTGACCTAATTAATGCAGCCTAACAATCCTTTAACAATTCCGGGCAGTTGTGGCCTAATGGATAGAGAGTCGGACCCAAAGGTTACAAGTCTCAGGTCCGGCAGGAATTGTAGGTGGGGGGAGTTCTCTCTAGGCTAGAGATATTGCCTAGCTTGACAGTGAACTACGGCTCTGTGTATTAACTACCGCTCCATCTGAAAGCAGGTGATGGCGATTTACTGCTAATCATGAAACCGGCTTTACTGACGAGATGCGCATGATAATCGAATACGATTAATTGCACAGGCCTAGCTCTCTACACCCTCAATACCACGACTGAGATGAGACCCTTGAGCAAGGCACCAAACCCCCGACTGCTCCCCGGGCGCCGCAGCATTGACTGCCCACTGCTCCGGGTGTGTGTTCACAGTGTGTGTGTTCATGGTGTGTGTGTGCGCACTTGGATGGGTTAAATGCAGAGCACAAATTCCAAGTATGGGTTACCATACTTGACCACGTGTCACGTCACGTCACTTCACTTCACATTTCAACGGATTTGACTAATAGAATTGTTAGTGTGTTATGTGTACGCCAGGGTAAAGAGATGGGTCTTTAATCTAGATTTAAACTGACAGAGTGTGTCTGCCTCCCGAACAGTGTTAGGTAGACTGTTCCAGAGTTTGGGTGCTAAATAGGAAAAGGATCTGCCGCCTGCAGTCGATTTTGATATTCTAGGTATTATCAAACGGCCAGAGTTTTGAGAACGCAGCGGACGTGGAGGACTATAGTGTGATAAGAGCTCGGTCAAGTACTGAGGAGCTAAACCATTCAGGGCTTTATAAGTAATTAACAAGATTTTAAAATCTATCCGATGTTTGATAGGGAGCCAGTGCAGTGTTGACAGAACCGGGCTAATACGGTCATATTTCCTGGTTCTAGTAAGGACTCTAGCTGCTGCATTTTGGACCAACTGTAGTTTGTTGATCAAGCGTGCAGAACAACCACCCAATAAAACATTACAGTAGTCTAACCTTGAGATCATAAACACATGAACTAACGTTTCTGCATTTGACGTTGAGAGCATAGGTCGTAATTTAGATATATTTTTGAGATGGGAAAAATGCAGTTTTACAGATGCTAGAAACATGGCTTTCGAAGTTGAGATTGCTATCGAACAGCACACCTAGGTTCCTGACTGATGAAGAAGAATTGACAGAGCAGCCATCAAGTGTTAGATAATGTTCTAGGTTATTACATGCAGAGGTTTTAGGTCCAATAATTAACACCTGTTTTTTTTTCAGAATTTAGCAGTAAGAAATTACTAGTCATCCAGTTTTTTTTTATTATTTATTTTTTATATCAACTATGCATTCCGTTAGTTTCTCAATTTGGTATGTTTTGTCGGGCCTCAAGGAAATATAGAGCTGAGTATCATCAGCATAACAGTGAAAGCTAACACCATGTCTCCTGATAATATCTCCCAAGGGTAACATGTAAAGCGTGAAAAGTAACGGCCCTAGTACTGAGCCTTGAGGTACTCCATACTGCACTTGTGATCGATATGATACCTCTTCATTCACTGCTACGAACTGATGGCGGTCAGATAAGTATGATTTGAACCATGCTAAGGCGCTTCCACTAATGCCAACAAAGTTTTGTAGTCTATTTAAAAGAATGTTGTGGTCGATAGTGTCGAACGCAGCGCTAAGATCCAGTAGAACTAATAAAGAGATACAACCACGATCAGATGATAGAAGCAGGTCATTTGTAACTCTAATGAGAGCAGTCTCAGTACTATGATATGATCTAAAATAAATCCTGACTGGAAATCCTCACAGATACCTTTTTTCTCTAAGAAGGAATTGACTGTTAATTGTCTGTAAGTAACTAGATCTTTGGGGTCAAGTTGTGTTTTTCTTTAATGAGAGGGATAATAACAATTTTTAATGCTTTTCTGTAGAATAGGTTACTTTTCTGCCATGCAATATGAAATACCTCTAATTTAGTTTTCCTCCAGCTGCGCTCCATTTTCCGGGCTGCTCTCTTTAGGGCGCGAGTGTGCTCATTATACCACGGTGTTGGACTCTTATCCTTAATCTTCCTTAAGCGTAAAGGAGCAACCGTATATAAAACGCTAGAAAAGAGAGTCTATAGTTTCTGTTACATCATCATCAAGTTGTTCTGAGCTATTGGATATACTGAGGAATTGCGATAAATCAGGAAGATTACTTACAAAGCAGTCTTTTGTGGTAGAAGTGATGGGAAGCCGGAAAGTAGCTCTTTGTAGTCCTTACGAGCTATAACTGTAGGCATTAAACTGTCATAAATTTTAAAAGACACTATCTCCATTTGCATTGAACTTTCAGTGTTGTAACAATCAACCACCCCTTTAAAATCAATTACTTATCTCTCCATACTATGCAATGAATCTCTGTATTATGTTCACACTTTGTTATAATAAAAGGATTTGCGGGTTCACAGAACTCAGCACTGGACAAAATCAACAACATTTTAAGCGGTGAGTGGACTTTAATGCCTCTTTTTCATTGCATTCATTAAATTAAACCGGTATGTCTGTAAATGGTTACATTACTCAAGACAAATCACGCTGGAAATAGAAACCTTTGATGCTCTGCAGAGCGCAAACACAAATGCGCGCTACTAGTCTGTCAAATCTGTTTCGCCAATATGTTATTATTACAGCTTCAACTGAGGATGCTTCCTCTGTCACCTGCATAAAATTAGGCTTGAAGCGAGGATTGCTTGGCTGTGAAAATTCTGGCTTTAATTTGTGTTATACTGCAGAAATCAGAGCCTGAGCACAAAGAAAATATTTTTTATCTGAATAATGATCAATAATACGCACTTGATTCAGAAGATGGCTTAGAAACATACATACGCTGCTGGAACGTTCCACATCTACTGTACCACTGCTTTATATGTGCTACTATACTGTACATTACACATGCAGTTTTGAGCGCAATGACCATAAAATGTGCACAAATGAGTGAGAACTGACGCTGAAGTCTGATGATGTTCCATACAAGTTGACTGCAGTAATTCATGTTGATAATCAGTGCATGCAAATGTGTATGACAAACGTAAAAATACTTTTAGTAACTGAATCATAAATATTTTATCGGCATAGTACAAATGCACTATAAACTTGAATGTGGCTCGCCACAATGAATGTGCTCTTCTGGTTGTAACGCAGTTCTGAGAGAGTATTTGACACTAAGAAAGATACATGACTGCCCCCTACTGATCATGACTTTCCTGTGCCAGAGCATTCCTTGTGTTCCTGTGTGCTAGTGTGTGCACATGCAGGATTAATTTCTCTTTGATGTGCATTCTCAGGGGCCATATCTGTACATCTGTATGTGCATCAGAAGCAGCACAAAATTAAGGAGTTATCACCTGAGTACTATGTCCATACTGGTCACTTCCTGTTTGGTGGTATTTATCCATCTTATTTTTCAACACGTAAGTAAGTGTATTTCCTGTGAATATGCAAGATTTCCAATTCATCATGTGCTATCTGTAAATATAAAATGTTTTGTGCTACACACCAGTGTGTTTATAATAATGACAATGCATTACAATAATATGATAAAAAATACCAATTTGCAATATAAAGGCGCATAACGGACTGTTGTGTACTGCTAAAATTAACTAGAAAGTTCATTCTTGCGCTGCATCTGATCCTTGCAAAGTCTTGTCTGTACATTTACTGCAATTCTTAGCGGTTTGAATTTTGATTGTGTTCATGGATCTTATCTGACCATTCAGCTGTTCATTGGTTTGTTGTCTGGACTGATAACTTGGTGTTGCCCCTCGCTCTATATTAGGGCTGCCACTAACGACTATTTTTATTTAGATTAATCTATTGACTAATTTATCGATTAATCTAAACAATTAATTTCCCACAAAAAATCTACCGTTTTACTTAAGAATATTTTATTAAACCAAATGAAATCCAAATTTCGGTCCCACTTTATATTAGGTGGCCTTAACTACTATGTACTTACATCAAAAAATAAGTACAATGTACTTATTGTGTTTATACTGTATTGCAAAACGCTTTTGCTGCTATTGAGGGGGGATACGGGTAAGGTTAGGGACAGGTTTGGTGGTCTGGGTAGGTTTATGTGTAATTATAAATGTAATTACAGAAATTAATTACAGATGTAATTACATATAGGTATTTTTAAAAATATAAGTACAATGTAAAAACATGTATGTACACAAGAAGTGCATTGTACTGAATGATTAATTCAAATGTAAGTACATAGTAGTTAAGGCCACCTAATATAAAGTGGGACCCACATTTCTATTAAATCCTTTTTTTAAAGCAAAAGTAAAGTGCAACAGAGTGCAAGAAGCAAGTGTGCATCTTATAGTCCAAATCACTGAAATCAAAGTTCAGTATTATAGTGTCAGAATTACAACATATCCACATGTTCTAGTCTACTACTAATAAAATTATAATCAAAAAACACTTTTTAAAGGAGTATTTACCAGAAATATTATTTACCAGAATTTATTTAGGTGAAAAATGTAAATGTGCAGTATTTCTGAAAAATAAATAAATAAATAAAAAATACTTTTTTAATATAAAATCAATTTAATTGGAGATGCTTTTGGTTATTAAAAGAAAGAGTATAGAAAAATGAAAATGGAAAAAAATAATAATTTGGAAATAAAACTATATAATATAGAATTATTATATAATTATAATACGTTTTTGTTTTTTTGTTTTTTTTGGTAATAAAAATAGATTTAAGTGAACAATAGCTTTTAAAATGACTTAAAATACATATAGCAATGATGCAATAATAATTAGTTCAAATAAAGTATCAAAAGCAAGAAATCATATGGTTTTATTGAACAAAACTGTTAAGTAAATAACAAAGTATTATAAACAATAGAGCTAATGTACAGTACATTACGCATAACAACAAAGGCCTGCAGGGGGCGCCGACGGCCTGATGATTGTTTTTACACATTACTGTGCGATCTGATCCTTCTTTAATATTGACCAAGCACCATTTAATTCAAATGTCCACTTAATCTTTAATATTTGGCCATTTCTTTAGGACAGAAATGCTAGCCGCTGTAATTAAATGAATGTGGACATCAAGACATGTAAACTCAGACTGAGGGTTTGAGCTTTTATTTTGAAACCGTGGATGTATTTTCCTGTGTTTGTGTAGATTTGTAAATGATTTACTTTACAAATCTGATGAAATGGCGCACATTGCTTTCGCAGACAAATGAACAACATGGAGCTGGAGTTTGAGACGCTGTGTGACGCACGTACGTAATTTACACGTGTGTAAATAATTAAAGTGCATATACTGTGTTAGAACTGCATCGCATATAATTATTTTGTTAAATCATAGCATTTGTGAATTCACAATTATGCTTAATTATGATTTTTAAATGGGTTTAATATATCATGCAGCCTTGGATGGTCTAATAATGTGTTTTATGGATGTGCGTTAAATGTGCCACTTCCGGTATTTTGCCGGTTAGTCGACGCAAGCAAAATTAAGTCGATGATTTTTAAAAATCGACTAGCCGAAAAAATCGAGGAATCGCAACAGCCCTACTCTATATTGATGCCCCCGCTGCCTGCTATCTCTGAACCATGTGTCGATGTACTCTCTTTTTTTTAAGTCAGGCTAATTTCAGCTTTGCCGTGCGTCATTTGTCCTGCAGTGTTCGTGCAGTGTACAGGGGGGACCGAGAAGCGATTAGCCTCTCCTGACCAGCAATCGGACGGTCAGATGAATTTCTGATATGTCAGAAATTTTGGTCACCCCTGGCGAGGGCACAGTTAAAGTGAAGCTACGAACGATTGCCCTAAACTCAGTGCTTTTTCCCTCACTATGTCTGCGCAAAAACTGAACTAAAACTAGGAAATGAACATCGTAATGTTTATGAATTAGCTCAGTCAGTGGAGAGTAGATGGACTTTAGTGACTGTTTGAACGCAGTCCAGTCGATTGCATTTTTGACTACCTCTGGAAGTTGTCGAATGTGGACAAGCTCTTGAGAACTTGAGACATTTGCAAGTGGACATTTTATGGAATAAGTTTAATTAAAGCAGCTCTATGGAAAACAGTGATGTCGTCATCCAGCTCAGTTCAGTTCTCATCCAATAGTGTTGGTGGGTAGGGTCTGTGCAGAGGGTTTCTCTGGCTGCCGTGGCCTTTGCTTGAAGATTTGTGCTGATACCTGTCTAGTTACGAGGTCTTCGCCGGGGATCGGTCTCTACAGCTCATCTAGTTTCAGCCAAGTTTTTAACAGCAGATGGCACTCTGCTTTAGACACACGTGCTTTAGAAACAGCCGTACTCTGCTTACTTCCAGTTCCTTACACACACCGCTTGAACATAAAACAATCATTCGTATAGTTTGAAAAGGTTGAAGCGATTTACAAGGGTGTTCACAGTGGGCTGTTCACTGATTGCTACTTTTTTTGCCAATTCAGATTTTTCAGTAAGTGTGACCTGCCGATTCCGGTTTTGCCCATTACAATTTAAAAAAAGAGAACTGTAATGAAAGCATATACAGAAATATTTTCTTCAATGAATTGTTTTATTTTATAATACAAGAAATTATTAAACATTGAAAAATGTGCCTTGAAAAAGGTATAAAATTAGTTCCTGTATATAACTAACATAGTAGAGTTATACTAACAAAAATCTTCTTTTACTCAATGAAATTTTATAATAAAAGAAATCAATGAACATTACAGGATTTTCTCACAACTAAATTTTGACAACAAAAAGTGCTCTGCGCCTTGAAAAAGTTAGAAATAAAATATAACTAACAAAGTAGACTTACTAACAAAAATGTATCATGAAAGAATTTTTTAAACATTAATTACAGGATTGTCTCGCAACAATAACTTTAACAACAAAAAGTGCACTGTCTTAAAACAGGTAGATATAACAATGCTAATACTAAATTCTATTACTTGGGGATTAATGGCAAGTTTTTCTTGACAAAGAGAAGCATTTCTGCCTTGTCACCAGTTAATCGGTTTCTCCTTTCATCTACCACATGTCCAGCCAAGCTAAACAAGTGCTCACGTTCCTGGCAATTGCGAGCACATCGGTGATGCTTCGCTGTGACAGCACACCCTCGTTCACGACCAGCTGTAATGTATGTGCCAAGCATGGCAAACTTGCCAGGTTGGCCTCGTCAAGTGCTTTGCTTATATTTCGTGCATTATCTTGAAGCACGACGTGAACCCTGTTCTTGCCCAAACCTCACCACTGCAACATTTTGTCAAACGCTAAGTTGGCAGCAGTATGGGCCCCCCTAATTTCTTGACAGCGCAGAAGTAATTGTTGTCGCTGAAAATCTTTGTCGACCCAGTGAGCAGTCAGGCTCATCATTGACATTAAGCTAACGTTACATGTCCAAATATCAGTAGTAAAACGTATGGCTGCTTCAGGATCGGCTTGTAACAGACTTTGTGTGTGTTCTGACACAAGGTTAAACAACTCAGGTAAGGCAACGTCGGAAAAGTACCGCCGGCTCGGTATAATGTATTTTGGACTGAGTTAATTTATCAAATTTCTGAAAGCTGCAAGTACATTTAACCACTCACATGATTCAGACGAACGCACAAGGGCTCTTCTTCGTGAGTGTTTGAGTGAGCGGTTAAAAACTAGCCTAGAGTGTCATCTGTTGTTACAAACTAGGCTCAGAATTGATCCATGAATTGTGATGCATCGATTTATTGTCCCAGCCCTAGTCGTCTCTAGGTGCTGATCCACCATCTGGTCAGGATAGGGACCGGAACCGGTTGACGGCGGAGTAAGAATGAGCCAGACAGACTAATAATAGCTTAGATGACATTCCACTTACAATGTAACACATATATCGGGTGTTATGTTACCAGTTCTAGTTGATCAAATTTATGCAGCCTAATAATAATTTTTATTAGGGATTTGAATTATTTAAATGTGATTTATTGTTTGTTTGTGTATGCCAACCTCAACCCCAAAATTCTGCCTGTGGGACAGAACTTCATACCTGAAGACAAAAGCGTTACAATAGATACTATTAGGATATGTCACTGTAGATCCTACAATTTTCCTCCTTTGTTTTTCTAATTTTATGGACCTTTTGATTCATAACTTACCAGGCACAGAATTGATCATATCTGAGGCACAGCGTTGCATTCGGGATCCTTTACTTACATAATAAACAGACTAAACATCTGAACAGGATTTCTATATTGCCTAAAATGTTTTTTTTTTTTTTTTTTTACAATCATCATATCTTCTATGTACGTCTTGCATTTGCGCTGCTTTATCTATTATTTATATTGATTATAGTAGTATTATAATATTATGTTACCCTGTAACGCTGGATTTACACACTCAAGGAGCAGGCAATGAGCACCACATTTTCATTTCGACACCCATATTAAAAGAATTCACCCTGGAGGCATGAGCTGAGCATGGCTGCTTCCCAGCAGCATTCCATTCAGAGGAATGAAAATTCCTGCTCACAAATCTGACATGAACAGCACTATGTGGCATAAGATAAAGTAACGGTTCCCTTACTGTTACGCTAGCCGATAAGAAGCAGATGAAGATGATGAAAGTGTGGGGAACCCAAGTGCAGTTTATTTTAAAAGCATGAAACATTGACTTGAACAATGACCTGAGAACATGGAACAGCATACTTTCTTCCATACTCTAAAAAGCAACAAGGCAAACAAGAGAGCTTAAACACAGGAAATAACAACCAATGACTATACAGAATTGTTTAACAAGATAAGACAATGATAGTGGATCATTCAGAAGACAACTTGAAATAAAATAAGACCGTAAAACAATGGAAACCATGACACGTAAAACAAAGGAACAACATGGCAAGATCAAATGAGGGGAACGGGGAATCACATGGCACCGACTATGAAAAAAAAACCAGGTGAGGCCTTCACAGGCCTGGCCCTCCGGTCCTCCATGACATGATAGTGGGCCTGGACCTTGGAGCAGTGGACAAGGCCATGGATGATCAGCTAGTCATGGTGGAGCCAGCAGACACGGAGACTAGCAGGGCAAAGCAGCGGAGGAGAAGACCACCGTAGTGGAGCCGCTGGAACGGGGCACCACAACACAGCAGAAGACCACCTCGGTAAATTGGAAGCTCACCATGATGGATCAGGAGGCTGTTGGAAACTTGGAAGAGAAGACCAGGAGATTCTTGGCTATCTTTGGCAGGATTCTTTATTGAGAACTTGCTGCGTGGTGCTGCAGTCATCAAAACTCTAGGGCAGTGATACATTGTAGTTTATATACATTTAGGGGGCAGTGCTTAGAATTGGAGACAAAGTACCTGGGTGACAACCTTAAACAGACCATGCAAATAAGGCACTCTGTGAACTGTACGGGGCCATTGGCGAGCTGCAGAACGTACACACCCTGATGGACTGTTTATTGTCGCCAGAGATTTCAATCAAGTGAATCTCAAAGCAGTTCTTCCTAAAGTCCATCAGCATGTGGACTTTGCAATGAGAGGGGCAAACAAGCTGGATCTTGTATACACAAACATTCCCAGTGCATATAACTCAGAGCCCCGCGCCCATCTCGGCCACTCAGACCACATCTCTGTTATGCTAATCTCAGCATACAGACCGCTCGTCAGACGCGACAAACCAGCTCTGAGGGTGAAAACCTGAGCATCTCTGCTCTTCAGGACTGTTTTGAGCACACTGACTGGCACATGTTCAGGGAGGTTGCAACAACTGGTGACTCCACCAACTTGGAGGAATACACATCATCGGTGACCAGCTACATCAGCAAGTGCATAGATGACGGTATTGACTTCAAGAACATCACTACACACTCAAACCAGAAGATGTGGATGACTGCGGAAGTGCGTATGCTGCTGAGAACCCGCAACTCTGCCTTCAGAATAGGCAACAACAATAGGCAAATTCGCTGATGACACGACTGTGGTGGGTCTCATCAGCAAAGATGACGAGTCCGTATACAGAGAATAGGTGCAGCGGCTAACAGACTGGTGCAAAGTCAACAACCTGCCCCTGAATGTGGACAAAACAAAAGAGATGTTGTTGACTTTAGAAGAGCACACGACATCCTCAACATTCCTGCTGAACATCGATGGTTCCTCTGTGGAGATCGTCAAGAGCATCAAATTCCTTGGTGTTCATCTGGCAGAGAACCTCGCCTAGGCCCGTATTCACAAAACATTTTATCTTACCACTAAGAGTTCTCCTAAATAGCAGTAAACCTATTCACAAAGCTGCTGAGACGAACTTTTACTAAGGAATAGAGAGAAGTCCTAAGCTAAGAGTAAGTGCGGGGTTGACCTTGTTGCTATGGATGATGTCAGCATGCTAACTAACTATGCACACAGTGACTGGCTGATAGTCTCTATAAGAGATTTATTCATAGAAATATTGTAGAGTGCTATATTATGTTGCCATTCTTAAATAAAGGTTTACAAATAAATATGTTGCCATATTCAAATAAAGATTTTAAAATGCAGGCTAAGTGTCACTAATTAAACAAGTATAAGTACAGCTAATTGTCAGCCTGTTGCATGTGTGCTTCTCGTAAACCATTAGCGGATATGCATATAAACAGCCTTTTAATTAACAGAGTAGAATAATCATGGCTGAAAGTAAGACATGCAAACATAAAAGAAAACCAAACTGAACTCAAGAACAGCTGTTACTTCTTGCCCAGATGGTTAATGAAAACAAGGATATAATCAAAGGAAAAGTTGTAGTTGGAATGACCTCCAAAACCAAAGGCGATACCTTTTTTTAAAAGCTAATTATCATCAAATGTTTCTAAAATGTTTATGTTCCGAGGCAGATTGCTGCCAATAACAGCCATTTTAGGATAGTTTGTGATTTGGTCTAATTGACTTAGGAGTCCTCTTCACTAAAACGCTTTGTGAAATACTCTCAGAGCAAAAATTTAGGACTGACACGCCCATTATTTTTAAGATTTTCTCCTAAATTGGCAAGTTATGAGCAACTTACAGCCTTAAGATGTTTTGTGAATACGGGCCCAGGTCTCTTTAACACCAGCTACATAGCGAAGAAAGCCCAGCAGCGTCTCTACTGTATACGAAGGCTAAGGAAAGATCATCTTCCACCCCCGATACTCACCAAATTTTACAGAGGGTCTAGCAGCTGCATCACTGTCTGGTTTGGGAATTACACCAACTCAGATCGCAAGACCCTCCAGCACTCACATCTACACCACACGCTGTATCCACAAAGCCCAAATCCACCCACCCCTTGCACCAACTCTTCACCCTCCTGCCATCAGGCAGAAGGTACAGAAGTATATGCGCCCTCATGGCCAGAATGTGGGACTTTTTTGTTTTTTGTTTTTCTTCTCCCAAGCCATCAGACTTCAGAATTGTAACCACTATGGACAATAAATAATAAAAATTGTACACCATGTATGCTGCTCTCCCACTAATGTACCTTGTCCCTCTTGTACTGTTACTTTTTTTTTCTTCTCAGGTACACACACTTGCACTTTATGTAGCCTTGTGAAGTCAGCATTTAAATGTTAAATTTCTCTGTTTGTTCTTGCTCTTCTCTTGTAGTTCTTAGCTCATTTTTGTCTGTTTAATATAATTTAATTTACGTACAGTTGTCTTTTATTTTTGTGTGTACTGTCTTATGTAGCACCATGGTCCTAGAGCAACACCATTTTGCTGTGTACGGGCTATGTAGAGCTGAAATGACAATAAAGCTGCTCTGACTCTCTCTGACTGAATTATTTTGGTATAGGAACACGCCCCAGACTCTAGAGTTCCAGCAGTCCTTATCCAATCAGCATAACTATTCAAAGAATGGGAGAGGGGCACCAAGAGTTATTAAAGGGTTCGTTCACCCAAAAATTAAAATTAGCCCATGATTTACACACCCTCAAGGCATCCTAGGTGTATATGACTTTCTTCTTTCAGACAAATTCAATCGGAGTTATATTAAAAATTCTTCTGGCTCTTCCAAGCTTTATAATGGCGGTGGGTGGGTGTTTTCGTTAAACAGTCCAAAAGAAGTCCATAAAGTGCATCCTTCCATCCATAATAAAACGTGTCTCACACGGCTCTGGGGGGTGAATAAAGGCCTCCTGTAGCGAATCAATGCATTTTTGTAAGAAAAATATCCATATTTAAAACGATTTATAAACAGTTTTGGTCCCACTTTATATTAGGTGGCCTTAACTACTATGTACTTACATTTTAAATTAATCATTTGGTACAATGCACTTATTGTGTACATACATGTGTACATATTGTACTTATATTTTTAAAAATACCTATATGTAATTACATCTGTAATTAATTTCTGTAATTACATTTATAATTACACTGTTGACCCATCCCTTACACCTTAACCCACTCCTAAAACTAATGCTTCATTTTAAGCATTAGTCGACAAATCGCACATTTATTAAGAAAACATTTAAATCATAATAATGAGCCTTTAATTGCCGACATAGCCTAATAAGAGCTCAAGCACATGCATAAAGCTTGCCACAGCACACTGGCAGAAGTAATGATTATGAATGTGTCACGGAAAAACAGTAAGGAGGCTGCATTAACATTAATAATTTATTGCTTTCTTTCTTATCAGGCTTAAGAGATGAAGTCGGCGACTCATCATCTCCGCAGTAGGCTAATGGATGTGCCTGTATGCATGTTTCATACGGATTTCATAGGCTAATCTGAGAATATTTGTTTTCCATTTGATTTGTTTCATTTGAAAGTATTTCACTCTTTATAAATATATTTTTCATGTCTGTAAGGTAACACAGTTTCGGTTAACTTTTTTTTTTCTTGACATGCTCAAGTTCACAGAGACCGAGACTGCAGAAAGCGCATCCTGTTTGCTTTCATTATTTTACAAAAACTCAAAGTTTCGTTGTTATTGTGAGTGCACACAAATAAACGTAGTCTTTACAGATTTGAAAGATATATTACTCTTACCTGTATGACCAAAAATGGAGTATTTTAAGAGTAACTGTCCTGCAGTTGAGCTACTGTTCAGCTTTCACACTCCACACAGACACTTGAACAGCACACATTTTTCTAGGTTAACATTAGATTGAGCGGCCATGTAAAGTTGCTACTAATTACATACAGTATTTCAGGTGATAAGCCATATTTGAGGTCAATGAAAGATAGGTGAGCATTTGCATGTCCTGCCCGATGTATTGTATTACCACATAGATCAGCCATTCACCACTTCCTGTGGATTTTTATTTATTTATTTATTTTCTGCGACTAATAAAATTTTGGCTGACCAAGCCTCTTCTCGTTGACTAATGGTTAGTTGACTATTAGGGGGCAGCCCTAGTTTTTATTATGGATGGATGTGCTTCATGGACTCTGCTGAACAGAAACACCCGCCTACTGCCATTATAAAGCTTGAAAGAGCCAGGACAATTTTTAATATAACTCGGATTGGATTTGTCCAAAAGAAAAAAGTCATAAACACCTAGGATGCCTTGAGGGTGAGTAAATTGTGGGCTAATTTTCATTTTTGGGTGAACTAACCCTTTAAATACAAAAGGTGAGCATCTCAGTAATCTGCCTTATTTGATTTACAATAAATAGAACAGGAACTGACAGGAACCTCTTGCTACAAACTTTGTTTAATAGAAGCGTTCATCTGGTGTCATCATCTTTACCATAAAGGCTAAATTCAGTGTATTTCACCTTAGTTTTTTATGTGATGGTATGTCAGGATGTAGGATCAGAAGATCTAAAACAGATTCTTAAATTTATAATCCCACAAGACCATGGTGGAACAGAAACATGGACGGACTGAGCAGGTGTGGATGGCCTCCGTAGGGCTGTGACATGAAGCACAGAAAGTTCATGGATGGCCTCTGTGGCTGAGACAGTGCAGGCAGTTGTAGAAGATGCAGCTTTGGGAGGAGCTTTGACATGCCTTGAGAATGACTGTGGCGGACAGTTGAAGGACTCTCAGGGGGGTCTTGAAAGATCATTTGGACTTGATGAGACTCTGGCATGGTGGCCATTATGTGATGTGTCCCTGGTGTGGTGAAGACTCAGGTGGTTATTGCAGGATTGCAGAGTAAATGACAAACCGCTCAGCAGAAGGGCACAGTCATATTCCATCAGAACCCAGCTGATTAAACCTCTAGGACTTATGGAATACAGTGGCTCATTTACGCCAGCTTAAAAGATGTCCTTGAAGGCATAGATGAATCAAAACAACCAATGATATAACAGAACTTATAACAACTGCAACCCTTTAAAAATCATTATTTATACAAACCAAATGGCCGCTCACTTCCTCTAATGGTCAAGGTCAAGTTTATTTATATAGCACCTGTGCTGACCAAAGTGCTGCACAGCCAAAGACATCAGAAATGGCAACTAACAAAATCATTAAGACAATATAAAATGTAAAATCATTAAATACAAAAATAATACAAAACATCACCAAACAAAAGAAACAAACAGAAACAAAACAAAAAAGTATTTTCATATTAAGCAAAAGCCTGAGAAAAAAAGTATGTTTTAAGAGATTATTTAAAAGAAGATAACGTGGATAACTGATGGATAAAGGCAAAGAGTTCCAGAGATTAGGACCAAGAACTGAAAAAGCTCTGTTCCCTTTAGATTTTAAACGATATTTTGGGACAATCAATAACTTCTGAGAAGACGATCTAAGCGTTCTTGCAGGAGAATAGAAATGGAGAAGATCTGAAATGTAAATTGGGGCAAGACCATAAAGTGAAAAACAAAAACTAAAACCTTAAAATCAACTCTGAATTTAAAAGGTAACCAGTGAAGTGAAGCTGACACAGGGGTAATATGCTCCCTCTTTTTTGTCCCTGTCAAAAAGCGAGCAGTAGCATTCTGTACCAGTTGTAAACGTGATAGTGAGAACTGGTTAATTCCAGCGTAAAGAGCGTTACAGTAATCCAGCCTGGTTGAAATGAATACATGAATAACAACCTCTAAATCATTAAAACCGAGAAAACTTTTCAGCTTTCGAAGCCCCTTAAGCTGCAAAAAAACTGTCTCGGACTACAGAGTTAATTTGTTTGTCGATTTTTAATTCAGGATCAAAAATAACTCCCAGATATTTTACCTTTTCATGGATGTTGTCTTCAAAAGGGCCCAGAGTAGGTCTTAAGTTTTGTAAAAGGTGAGAAGGACCAAACAACATAACTTCAGTCTTTTTTTGATTCAACTGTAGAAAATTATTTTCCAGCCAATTGTTGATGTCCTCTAAACAAGCCAGCAAGGAGGACACTGAATCAGAACCTGATTTTAGAGGAAAATAAAGCTGAGTATCATCTGCATAAATATGGTATGAAACTTTATGCAACTCAAATATAAAACGAAGATGGAGCAAATACAGGGAGAATAAAATTGGACCCAAAATAGAGCCCTGGGGTACCCCACAAGTGATGGGAACGGATCTTGATGAAAATTTGCCAATTTCCACCAAAAAACTCCTGTTTGTGAGATACGATGCAAATCAGTCTAATACATATCATATGAATTTAGATGAAGGGAAATCTGGTTTAATACAACCTTTTCCAAAACTTTGTGCAGAAACGGCAGTTTTGAAATAGGCCTATAATTATTTAATTCAGTAGGATCAAGGTTTGTTTTTTTGAGTAAAGGCTGGACTGCCGCCTTTTTAAGGCAGGAAGGTGATTTCATATTTAAAATAATGTCTGACAACTCAAAAAGAGAAATAGCTTGAAAGTTCGAAAACACAGAAGAGCTAGTATTTCCATATTGAAAATTCTGGGATAAATTACAAGAAATCTGCACCCTGATAGAAGCAATCTTGTTAATGAAGAAGTTACAAAACTTCTCACATAACTCCAAGCTAGGATCTGGGCCAGTTGGTCTAGATGGGTTTAACACTGAATTCAACATAAAACAAAATCTTTGGACAATGAGAATTTTTTTTAAATTAAATTATAAAGATATTTTGCCCGTTCCAAAGAGACGGCTTCCTGAAATTTAGACAAGCTGCTCTGCAAGAGTTGATATGAAATTTGTCATTTATCCATTTTCCATCTTCTTTCTGCCCTTCTGCAATCCTTCCCAATCCTTAATGGGTAGCTCACCTCACAAAAAACACCTTTTCCAAAATGGCCACTAATGGGCAGGCCCATCATAATAAGAGTCCTTAGAGGCCAACAAAAGTCAGCCTAAGCAGCATGCAACAGACAGAATTATAATTATGTATAATTAATTAATATAATTATATTATTTTTATACAATTATAATTATTATAAATTTTTATTTTTCATGTATTATTATTATTATTATTATTATCATTTACTAAGGGCCGTTCACACTACACCTTTCAGTCCTTTACCTTCGATTCGTGCGGACGTGGGAGACAGGAAATGCAAGCTCACGCAAATTTCACTGTGTTCCAAAGTTCAACTTTGAAGATCAATATGTCACAACTTGACCGCTTAGCTGAATTAAAAGTATGCAGAGTTTAAATCTGCTGGATTGCAGCATTTTAGTACAGTACAGTAGATTGCATATTTTTACATTTTGGATGAATATAAACATGCTGTAAATGTGACATCATATTATGACCATTGCATTGTTTGTAAAAAAAATGTTGCTTGCTCAAAGTCTAGTGTGACCACAGTTCTAGGTTGGGAATCTTTGACAGCCTGTGTAAAAGAAGAATGCTGTATGACAAATTACAAACGGGAGACGCTGTAGGATCTATTAGCGAGAAGGTCTTTTTTAATTAGGCAACCAGGAACAAAGTCAAAGAGCATGCAGGGGTCAAAACCAAAAGAAACGAGTCCAAACAGTAAATCTGAAAGACAAACCTGAGACGTTAGAACAGAACAACAAACGGGCAGGGGTCGAAACACAGGGTGGATCCAAAATATAGGAAAATGCACAGAATTGCAATACAGATATTGACATGACTTTGCAAAGAACGAATAGCCCAGGGTGTCTGTATGTACACTGAGTAATGGTGGAGAAAGACCTTTAGGTGTGGCGTAAGTCAGAATTCGAGAGGGGGCTCCCTCATGTGGCTGGTGGAGGGAATAGCAGGCTCAGGTGACAGTTTGTTGTTTGTTTACCACTAAACAGGACATACTGTATGTAACATATTGAATGTAACAGGACATATTGTATGTTGTAGGCTATTTGTAATGTGCAGGTTCTGTACATTAAAAAAAAAATAATAAAAAAGAAGCCACAAATATAATAATTTGTTGTACAAATATAATAAATGTAATTAAAAAAAAAAAAAAAAAAAAAATATATATATATATATATATATATATATATATATATATATATATATATATATATATATATATATATATATATATATATATATATATATATATATATATATATATTAAATGGAAATTTCACCTGAGATGCTCTAAAGAGATAAGTATGAAAATATAATTTACAGATAGAAATAGCATTTAACAACATTTTCCCAAAACATTTTACTACTTTCACTGCACTACTAATAACTTGTCAAATTATTTTACATGTGAATGCATTATTTGAAATACCTCTTGTATTTATACTTTTACATTTTTAATTTCTTACAAATATTCAGCAGTTCTATGACCAGATATAATATTCAGCAGTTCACCAGAATAATAAATACATACATACATGCATACATAAAAATATATTTTATTAGCTCTTAAAGTAAAATAACAGTAACGTGGATTAACATACATTTCCTCCATACTTTGTATTTTTTCTATTTTAAAATCTAGAAGTGGGCTTATCAGGTGTGTGTGAGTTTAGTAGGGTCGCTTCCCCTAATGTTGCATGGACAGGGATGGTAATTGATTGCATCATGTTTATTTGCAGTGCTGCTTGGTTGCCTGCTAGTCTTTCTCTGTTGTATTAGGCCTGTTTCACAGTGGTGCTGCTGCTGCCAGCGGTGGCCTCGCTCTGTTACAATTTTTAAGACAGAAGTCATGTTCTCATGTTCATTTCAATGATTACAGATTACAGCCTCACACTAGGATATACAGGGGTTGGACAAAAAAATGTGAACACCAATTATTATAGGGTTAACATTTGAGTCCAATGATCCTTTATTTATTTATTTATTTATTTCTAATTGTCCATATTCTCTGGGTAGTATGTTAGTGTTTAGTACAAGCTATGGGTGAAGCTGGAGCATCTGTAACCTTAACAGCCCTATTGTTTGGTGTATTAAGAACAACAGTCTTTATGATTATGACTGCAGACACAAAGCACAGTAAGACTTTGTCAGCAAAGAAGATTAGTGGGCAAAAATCAAAAGTGAATGATGTGAATGTCGAAGACTAACAAGTGTGTCCAAACAAAACAGAACGGTTACACTTTATTTCGATAGTCCACTTTAGACATTCTACTATAAGTAACTTTGCAACTACATGTCAACTAATTCTAATGAACTTGCAGCTACATGTCTACTAACTCTGAGTACACTGTTAGGGTAGGTTTAGGGTTAGTTGACAAAGTTTCTGATACTCATACTCATTGTATGTTGTGGCCCATCAAAATAAAGTGTTAGAAGATATAAAGCAGACAGTCTACTAATACTCTAATGACTGATAGTTGACATGTAGTTGTAGAGTTACTTACTGTTAGTAGAATGTCTGAAGTGGACTATCAAAATAAAGTGTTCCCAACAGAACTACTGTGGCAAACCTCAATATTCATTTTGAAGTCCCTGTTTCCACAAAAACTGAAGTTCATATAACCAGCATCCACAAAAGAGCTGTACCTGCTTTAACTTTAATCACAGACACTAATGCTAAAAGGTGAAAAATATGGAGTCATGATCATGAAACCTGGACAGGTGGAGTACCAACTTCAGCATCTGGCATGGTCAGAGAAATCACCATCTTGAATATTATCTGGGTTAATTGAATATTATCAAACCATTATGGATCGTTTTGGAGAGAGGAGTGAGCAGTAGATTCTCTGAAGCAACTGGCAAAGATTTTGATAGACAACATCCCGCCGCAGACTGTTCAGAGGTGGTATGAATCTACACTGCAGGCCGCATTAATTGTGGCAAAACACCTCAATACAAATATTTCCCTCGTATTCACATGATTTTGTCCAACCACTGTCTATGCATGGTAAACCAGCTCATAATCATGTCCTGTGATAAATGACAGCATGCCACATATGCTGTTGATAGATTCTGAGTAGTAAATAACCTAAAAATCTTTAATGTGATATTCTTGATTAGGTTGCTGGAGTGCAGTTGAATTCTGGTGTGTCAACTGGGTTTCCATCCAACTATTTTGTTGCTCATTTTAAAAGTGCGCATAAGATATCCTGAATGGAAACACTTAAAATGTCAACTCTCAAAATTTTCATACAAATTCATTGCACATTGCGCAAGGACTGGAATTGAGAACCGCTGCACTAGGCAGAGGTGGATTACCTAGCATTTTGCATTCGTTTGCAATGACTGGCCCAATGAAGTATTGCATATAACTGCTCAAACGAACAGTTAGACGAAAGGAGTCTGGGGACGAATGGGAATAGCCGTTTGAGCTATCATTATGTGTGTTGATAAGAGCTGATAAAATGTAAAAACTGTAACTTGAATGCAATGTAAGTCGCTTTGGATAAAAGCGTCTGCTAAATGCATAAATGTAAATGTGTTATAAACCTTAGTCATGGTAGACGCCATATTGAATTTTATGAAAATGGTGCTGTAAGGCTGGGGTCACCAGACTTGTTCCTGGAGGGCCGGTGTCCTGCAGAGTTTAGCTCCAACCCTAATCAAACACACCTGAAGCAGCTAATCAAGGTCTTACTAGGTATACTTGAAACTTCCAGGCAGGTGTGTTGAGGCAATTTGGAGCTAAACTCTGCAGGACACCGGCCCTCCAGGATCAAGTTTGGTGACCCCTGCTGTAAGGGATAGATTTACAGTCTTATCAATGGCAAAAATAAAATTAAAGAAAACAAAAAAAAAACATGGTGGTACCCTGACTAAGGTCTATTGCACTTCTGCAAAATATTTGTATTATTGCTTTGTTACAGCAAATACAGTTTTTCTCAGAGCATCCTGACGAGGCGGCCTCCCTCAAGATGACGCACATAATGAAATGATTCACATGTTCTTTATCCAAGTTTTTTTTAGAAATGCGCATGACAAATGCTAAACATTTTGGATGGAAACTCAGCTCATTGCTGAGTTATTGAGCCATTGGCTTGCTCTTACCAATGATGTCTCTTGCATCTTCCCAGGTATCAGCAGATATTGCACAGAAACTTGGTCTACCTAGCAACAATAGCAGACTCTAATCAGAATATGCAGTCTCTGTTACCAGCGGTATGTTATGACTGGAAGCTTTAACAGCTTTCTTTCTTTCTTTCTTTCTTTCTTTCTCTCTATTTCTCTTTTTCTTTTTTCTAAAACAATGACAAAGATGACGCAACACAAAACTTTATACCAAAATCTATGCAGCATGATGCAAATGGTCACTTAATCACAATAATAAGTAAACAAATACACACACACACACACACACACACACAGACACACAGACACACACACACACACACACACACACACACACAGAGTATCTGACCACAAGGGAGAGCTGCTCCAAAAAATCCCATGGAAGCAAGACGATACAAAGCCCAAGTCTTGAACTCAGCAGTGGTTTTCAAAATGCAAGGTGCAGGAGTCTTTACTACTTCTCAAATCATGTTTCTTTTCAATATTCAATATACAGCATTGACATTTGTAACAAAAAAAAAAAAAAACAATATTCAGTATTGCTCTATGAACCAGATCATTTTTAAAGTAGAGGAAAACAAACATACAGGACAAAAGAAATGGGGGTTACTGGATATACTATCATTAGATCACTTCCAAATGGTCTAAGAGAGGTTCCCATGTGGCTTCAAATCTTTTTGGTGAGCTAAGCATTTGAATAAATGGAATTTAGGCCCAATCCCAATTCTATGTTATACCCCTTCACCTACCCCTACCCCTTGTTCCTTGAAACAGAGTGTCAAGGGGTAGGGGTGAAAATATTTCCCCAAGAAATGGGACACCACTACTACACCGTTACATGACATCATACGTTGTCTAGCTCCTACAATACACACACCTATAGTGGTGTGCTGGTGTGTATTAGAGCCTTACCGTTCTATATTAATGTGCTACTGACACACACACATATCGGAGATCGCACAGCTCACACATGCAGGAGCAAAGAAACTCATCAACGCTGCCCCACGATTTTTATTAATAGTTTAAATACTGAATCGCTACATTATATTTTCAAACAACGAGAGGATAAAATCGCTGTTTCATCGCTGTACAACTGACTCATTGTAAAGAGAGACTCACAGACACACACGCAACTTTCATCTCTCTTTCAAATTGGCCATATTTGAGAAAAAGGTTTAGCGATTTCTAATTATTGGGGGTACTAGCCCTCCTCAGTGGTTATCGCCCTGATCAGCCATGAAAATATGTTGTAGCACTATCGTGCAGTCAGTAATGATATTGTTAGAAAACTTTAGTGATTTTTTTTTTTGCAAACAATTTGTTTGCTCGGGCAGCCATGTTGCCACTGTAGCCTGTTTATGCTGAGATAATTTAGTTCACGAGACCAAGCTACTTTAAGGTGGCTGGTGCACATAGATGTTGTAAAAGCATGGACAAAACAGCACATCAAATGTCTCATTTCAGGATTAGAAGATATCATAGTATGATTTTCAGGCTTATTTGTAAACTGTGGGATATTTTAACATGTATTTCTTGTTAATATATCTTAACAGAAGTGGAAGAAAATGAGATTGCAAACTTGTTTTTAAGTTGCAAAAAAGATGCAAAATGATCCTCTATATAGAGATCTCCTGTACAAGAAGTCCCTTTCCTCTCCACATTGAGAAAACTCTATCTTTAGAGTGGGCTCAAAATAATGGTTACATGATTTTGGTTAATTGAGACTGGGTAAATGGGAAAAAAAAAAAAAAAAAAAAAAAAAAAAATTTAATCAGATTTAAAATCTTTAAGGAATTTCTCAACAGAAAATTTCTGTTCACCAAATTGTTAACAGTTCTGCTTTCTGTGAAGAGTAGAGCTTGGAGATAGGACCTTGGCATTGACATAACCTCCGCTTGAACCCATAATAGAAAGGTCTCAGGTGTCCAGATTTGACTGCAATAATAAAAACTGACACTTCAGATCAACATTTATATATATATATATATATATATATATATATATCCAAATGAATAACCTAATGCAAATAATGTGCTTTATGTCTTACATTCTCACATTCTTTCATCGGTCTGCACAGCACCGCTTCACCTAATATATTGATGTCATAAAAGTGAAACTTCTAGTCTTTTTTTACTTGGTTACTTTAATAATAGCTTAGGACATTTTTACTTTTTAATTGTCTTGATGGATAACCCATAAAAGAGAGAGTTACAGTAGTCAAGTCAGGAGGTGAGGAAATGTGGACAAGAATCGTGCCATCTTTGATATTTAGAGAGGGACATAGTCAAACAATTACTGAGGTGAAAGATAGCTGATTTGGCGAGAGAGAAATATTAAGGAAGAAGGAGGTAGAAGGATCAAAATGTATGCCAAGATTTTTAACAGCAGTGGAAGGTCTAAGAAGGACACCAGCAATATTAACACTCAATATAGAGGCAAGGTGTAAGTTGAGAAGGGCCAACCAGTAGTAAATCTGTTTTATGAGTGTTTAATTTAGGAAAATTACAAATCACCCAAGCATTGATGTCATCAACACATGCAGATATAGAGTTGATGGGGAAAGCAGCAGTACATTGAGAACTGATGTGGAGCTGGGTGTCGTCAGCATAGCAGTAAAGGTTAAAGGGGTCATGAGAGAAATCACATTTTCTTTGTGCTTTTGCAATAAAAGAGACCTTTGTACCATTTAAAAAAAACCTCCTGTGAGTTTTTCATAACTTACAACGTCATAATAGCATTTATTTAATCAAGCTCCAAAAATGGCTCATTTGGATAATGTGAGTTCTGTGACATTATCCAATATATTTGCATATGACTGCCTCCAGAGCAAAATATAGATGAATAGTTATCATTGCAACATAGGCTTCGCGCACTGATGTTAAGTCGCTTAACGCCTGACACGTGTCTACACCAGACATGAGTGTCGTGTCAAAAGCAACTAGAGCTTATTATAATCACTGATACCATCTACACTGCATACAGTAAAAATGCCCATTCCGTTTTTGACATACTCTGACATGCTCCAACACTTTATTAATATAGCATATTTCATATATAGGGCTGCCCCTTAATAGTCGACTAACCGTTAGTCGACCAGAAGAGGCTTGGTCGACTAAAATTTTATTAGTCGCTTGGTCGCAGAAAAAATTAAAATCCACAGGCGAAGTTACGCAGTTCATGACAGACAGATCATTAACAGACAGTCTATGTGGTAATACAGTACATCAAGCGGGACATCCAAATGCTCACCTATCATTCATCGAACTGAAATATGGCTTATCATCTGAAATATGTTAGTAGCAGCAACTTTACATGGCCGCTCAATCTAATGTTAACCAAGATAAATTTGCGCTATTCAAGTGTCTGTGTGGAGTGTGGAAGCTGAACAGTAGATCACTGCAGGACAGATGGAGGCGCTGGTGTGCTTACTTACTTACTCTTAAAATACTCCATTTTTGGTAAGAGTAATGGTGCGTTCACACCAGACGCGAATGAAGTGTTAAGCGCGAGGGATTTACATGTTAAGTCAATGCAAAGACGCGATAGACAGTATATACAGTATCTCACAGAAGTGAGTACACTCCTCACATTTTTGTCAATATTTTATTATATCTTTTCATGTGACAACACAGAAGAAGTGACACTTTGCAACAATGTAAAGTAGTGAGTGTACAGCTTGTATAACAGTGTAAATTTGTTGTCCCCTCAAAATAACTCAACACACAGCCATTTATGTCATTAAAGTGAAAATGTCCAAATTGTGCCCAATGTGTCAATATTTTGTGTGGCCACCATTATTTTCCAGCACTGCCTTAACCCTCTTGGGCATGGAGTTCAGCAGCGCTTCACAGGCTGCCACTGGAGTCCTCTTCCATTCCTCCATGACGACATCACAGAGCTGGTGGATGTTAAAGACCTTGCGCTCCTCCACCTTCCATTTGAGGATGCACCACAGATGCTCAATAGGGTTTAGGTCTGGACACATGCTTGGCCAGTCCATCACCTTTACCCTCAGCATCTTTAGCAAGGCAGTGGTCATCTTGGAGGTGTGTTTGAGATCGTTATCATGTTGGAATACTGCCCTGCGGCCCAGTCTCAGAAGGGAGTGGATCATGTTATGCTTCAGTATGTCACAGTACATGTTGGCATTCATGGTTCCCTCAATGAACTGTAGCTCCCCAGCGCCGGCAGCACTCATGCAGCCCCAGACCATGACTCTCCCACCACCATGCTTGACTGTAGGTGAGACACACTTGTCTTTGTACTCCTCACCTGGTTGCCGACACATACGCTTGACACCATCTGAACCAAATAAGTTTACCTTGGTCTCATCAGACCACAGGACATGGTTGCAGTAATCCATGTCCTTAGTCTGCTTGTCTTCAGCAAACTGTTTGCGGGCTTTCTTGTGCATCATCTTTAGAAGAGGCTTCCTTCTGGGACGACAGCCATGCAGACCAATTTGATGCAGTGTGCGGTGTACGGTCTGAGCACTGACAGGCTGACCCCCCACCCCTTCATCCTCTGCAGCAATGCTGGCAGGACTCATACGTCTATTTCCCAAACACAACCTCTGGATATGACGCTGAGCACGTGCACTCAACTTCTTTGGTCGACCATGGTGAGGCCTGTTCTGAGTGGAACCTGTCCTGTTAAACCGCTGTATGGTCTCGGCCACCGTGCTGCAGCTCAGTTTCAGGGTCTTAGCAATCTTCTTATAGTCTACACCATCTTTATGTAGAGCAACAATTATTTTTTTTCAGATCCTCAGAGAGTTCTTTGCCATGAGGTGCCATGTTGAACTTCCAGTGACCAGTATGAGAGAGTGAGAGCAATGACACCAAATTTAACACATCTGCTCCCCATTCACACCTGAGACCTTGTAACACTAACGAGTCACATGACACCAGGGAGAGAAAATGGCTAATTGGGCCCAATTTGGACATTTTTACTTAGGGGTGTACTCACTTTCGTGCCCAGCGGTTTAGACATTAATGGCTGTGTGTTGAGTTATTTTGAGGGGACAGCAAATTTGCACTGTTATACAAGCTGTACACTCACTACTTTACATTGTAGCAAAGTGTCATTTCTTCAGAGTTGTCACATGAAAAGATAAAATATTTACAAAAATGTGAGGGGTGTACTCACTTTTGTGAGATACTGTACATATTGAGTTGATGTATTTATAATATAAAGCGCAGCTACCCTCTCAACAAAATCCATGTCAGCCATTTCGCAATGAGACTGGAGCCGCCTGGCAGAAGCCATGACACGAATTTGCGTCTGTTGTGAAGTGAATGTTCAAGCGTCCAACTACACGCAAATAGTGCAATTTGTATTTTTTTCTGCGCAAGTCACATCTGGTGTGTACGCCCCATAATACATATTTCAAATCTGTAAAGACGTTTATTTGTGTGCACTCACAATAACAACAAAACATTGCACTTTTGTAAAATAATGAAAGCAAACAGGATGCGCTTTCTGCCGTCTCAGTCTCTGTTAACTTGAGTGCGACACTCCGTGTATACTTGCCCTACAGACAGAAAAATAGAGAGTGAGAGTGAAAGTGAAATGTTTACTTTTAAATGAACTAATTCAAATGGAAAATGAATATTCTCAGATGATGTAATCCATATGAAACATGCATACAGGCGCATCTACTACTGTGGAGATGATGATTCACTGTCGCCGACTCCATCTCTTAAACCGAGAACAAAGAAAGCACTAGTTTATCAATAAATTATTAAAATGTTAATGCAGCCTCCTAACTGTTTTTCCTTGACACATTCATTATCATTACTTCTGCCAGTGCGCTGTGGCAAGCTTTATACATGCACTTGAGCGCTATGTAGGCTATTAAAGGCTCATTAGAATTATTTAAATGGTTTATTAATAATAAGTGCCAAATGCAGACGTCTAAGACAGTGGTTCCCAACCTGGGGGGCGCCAGAGTTCACAGCGGGGGCGCGGGAGCAGATATACTTTGAGGTAGGGCTGGGCGATAAAATGATAACTACAATTATAGTGATATAATTTTCCTCGAAAAAACAAGTTCGATAAACATTCAATGTAATGTTTATGTGGGAAAAGCGGAACAAAACAGCACTACTCATTTGAACCATGCCACACGGACCATATCTGCTCGGTTCAAACAGCGGCGCAGCGCAGAGCGAGCAGACTACAGCAGATGTGTTTACTCACCAATCACGCGACCACTAAACAGTGCTGTGAGATCCAGTGAGAAGTGCTTGAATTCAGCGAAGAACACATGACTGGTATAAACTAGTATCAGTCGATATCAGTCAACTGATATAAACTAGTTTAAATCCAGATGAAACTGCGCTGACAAACAGCAGAAAAACACTGTGTGCAACGATGTAGTCAGAAGGCTTTTCAATGTACAAATTGCCATCATTTACTGTAGGATTTACTGTAGTAACATTAACTGCACCATGGTATTGTGGCAGAAATGTGTGGTATTTATGTCAAATATATTATATTAATGTAGGCATGTATTAAAGGAGTAATGGAATGTAATTACACTATATTTGTGATTAAGCTATAAGTTATCGTTTTTGCATTTATAATAAATGTATTTAGACTACTGTTTTACATATAAATAGGCTGCATAAACATATAGTTGTATTTTTACCACAGTATTGAGGTGCTATATGTGTGGTTTTAACTCTGGTTATCATGATGTAAATGTATGCTACTATGGAAGAACAATGGTTAATTTTAATAAAACTCAAACAGTCAGAAAAATAAAATTTCACCATATAAAAAAAGGAGGTTGTTGCAATTTTTTACAGATGTTACTGATTTTGAAAATGAACATAAATTTACATCTGCATCCTAACTCAAATTACTGTCAAATCAATGTCAAATGTGCATTTTTAAGAGACAAATATTAAAAATGTATATTATTATTATTATTATTGCATATATATATATATATATATATATATATATATATATATATATATATATATATAGGCGTGTATAAATATAATATGGGGGGGGGGGGGGCTCAGATTACCATATGTATACGTGGGGGGGGCCATGAAAAAAAGGTTGGGAACCACTGGTCAGAACCAGTCAGTGGCCATGAGGAAATTATTGACCACTCAGAAGTGAAGAGAGCAAACGCCTGATTGGACTCAAAGAATTTGTTACATATAGGATTATAGTTAAGCGGCCTCAACATTCTCCAGCAATTTAGACTGGGGGTCAGCCTTTTACTTAGACTTTAGTTTTTGTTCATTTTCATGACCAAAGAGGATAAAAAAACATTCCAGAATTTCCACCCAGTGTATTCCTTCCCTTTTTCCTGTATCTGAAGCTAAGCACTAATGACCTCAGAGTTGGGAAAGTTACTTTGGAAATGTAATAGGTTACAGATTACAAGTTACCCTATTTAAAATGTAATTAGTAGTGTAACTTTTCAATTACTTTATTAAAGTAATGTAACTTATTACATTTGATTACCTTTTGATTACTTTTTAAAATGTATAATATTTTCAACTGTTAATCATTTTGAAACATTTAAAGCAGGCAGAGTTAAACTTACAGTAGTGCTCAACACTGATTACTATCACTTTCAAAATCCTTCATCACTTGAATTAAGATTATAATAAATAAGGGATAATGTGTATCTTTATTTTGCGATAATTAGACATGAAACACTGATCTGTGTAGAAATATTTGAACGCAAAGCTTCCATGAAGAAAGCAGTTGCTAGCAAGTGGCAAGTTCAAACTAGACGGACATTTAAGGGATACGGTGCAGTCATACCACGTTTATTACACAACATTTCACCACATAAATAATTAAGTAAATAATTGAGTCTGTGTTATTAGCTTTTACCAGTTGTTATAGAGGAATAACATACCTTGGAATGTCACGACTAACCAATCAGAATCACAGAGTTGTGTAATAATTTAATTTAAAGCACAGCCACCACAAAATAAGATTTAACTCCTCTTATTTACTTTGAGATCATTCTGAGGTTAAATACAGATTTAAAATAATAACAAGAAATAGTTTATTAGCTATGATACTGGTTTTGAAATCAAATGTTTGCATGGTTATGTCAGGAAACACTGGCATATAAGAATGCCTTGGAAAAAAAACATTAATCTTAAAAAAAAAAAATAAAGCATATGCATAAACCCAAATAGGAAATAAAACAGTTATCGATTAAGCATGTGTCCTATTCTGTGTCCTAAACTCCTGAAACATTGCTGTCTCATATTTTAGAGCAGTCAATGCAATTTATGAAATAGGTCAATTAAATCTGTATATGTGTATGGATGTGGGTGTGTGAAAAGAAATTCAGATGTAACCCCCTTTGTAATCATTAACATTTTCAAAAGTAACTGTAATTTAATTACACATTATTATTATTTTTTTTTTCCTTACATAAATTACATTTATGGAACATGCCAGAAGTTCACAGAGTCACTTTCATTGATTATATCTGTTATTTATAATAAGTTTCATTACAAGTTAAGATCAATCAATAGTACTTGTGGCATTAAGTTGATTACCTAAATATTAAATATTAACAAAACAAATTATTTTACAATCTGTAAAGATTAAAATACTGTTTCAAAAATATAGCCACAAGATGTAAATAATAGCTATAACAATTTTTAGTGTTAAAAAAATGTTCTATGTATAATTATATCTGTACTGAGAGCAGATCTGCATGTGTAACTCCCTTTCGCACAGATTCCTATATTAATTAATGGAATTGGCCTAAGAATTTTTGCACAGCAACAGTGAATATGACTGCACATTTAGTCCCTCATTGTTTGCACCTGTGTCCTGTTTCCCTCGTTACCCATGTGTATAAAAGCCCTGCTATTTCCTGTGTTCATCGTCAGGTGTTGTTCTTATATGGTGGTTTGCTCAGTTTTGTTCTTTGTTCCCTTAATTTTTATTGCTTTGACTGTTGTTATCACCCGAAATAAAACTGTTTTACTCTCCTTTGCTGTTGAGTTCACCACTCATTAGAGTTTTCAGTTTTGCACTTTAAGAGTGTCTTATGATGTGTAAGGTACAATGGGGCTAAAGACACCTTAAGGAAACTGTGCTTTTCACTTCTCCCAAAATGTATGATTTCACAAATTACACATTGTTATTGAACAGTGATAAAGCAACACAGTTTATGGAAAAATAGATTACAAAAGTGGTGTTTTAAAAATTCATGAGGTGGTAAAAGGCTCACCGACCCCGGACAAAAGGCACCCAGTAATGATACAAATACTTTAGCTAAAGTAACAAGTTCTGCATGATGTTTTCAAATATGATTAAAAAGATAATACTTGTTTAGAACAGGGACTTCAGCAAATGTTGCACTAATTTTATAATAAATAAGAAAAAATCTAATCAAAAAAACGAACTAAATTTACAAAATAAATGAAAACAGTTCTTGCCTTCCCTGGGAATCAAATGCTCTACTGTTTTTTTTTTTGTGCCATCTAGTAATTGAAAGAAAAAAATCAGAAGTGCCTTCTAGCCTGGTGTGCCTCATTGTACCCTATTTGTTCCTTCATGAGTTGCTGTTGGAAGTATATGATGATTTGCAGCTTCACTTGAGGAAAAGATTTACGTTCAGTAAACACAGACTGTTCTGCCTCCACTTGTTTTATTAGCAAAAAAAAACCTAACTTTGGTTTACATGTTTGTAAATTAAAATTGGATAGTGTGACAAGAGCTTAATAAGGATAACTGAAAATGTGTATTAAAAGAGGGATATAAATAGTGCACAGTCACTTCATATAACAAGAATGGCTAAAACTAACAAAAGAAAGATTTAGTTTCTTACTTTTTTTCTTTATCTGTTCTTTATCTCTTTCTGTTTGTCTTTCTCTTGCTTTGTCTTCACTTTAGCCTCCCAACCCCAATCTAAACATAGGTCCAGGTGGTGGAGGTCAGTCTCTGCACTCTCAGACTAATATGAATGATAGTATGGGCACTGGCTTGCCACCCACCTCACTAATGCAGAGCCAAATGAGCAATGGTGAGACCCTCTCTGCATCCAAGAACCGCTTACGTGCCTGTGCTGTGCTTGAGCTTGCTTATTTCTTTATAAAAAATTATTTTCACCGTATGTAGTACTTAATGTTTTTACACACACCCTTTACTTTTCAGCAGCTTGCCTGGCTCTTAACAACACTATGTTCCCTTTCATTTGCTATCTTTGTGTGGTGGTGTTTTGATGAACTGAATGTGTGCTTTATCCTGACTGTGAGTGTGTGTTGTCAGGCCCCAGCCACGCTCTCACCCAGCAGCATCCCAGCACATCCATGAGCCTGCCCGCCAGCAGCCATGGCACGGGGCCTGGGTACAACCACTCAGCGCCCACCTCTCAGGGTCAGGTGGCCTATTCATCCATGGCCTCTCGTGCCAACCTCAACATGCAGTCCAGCCAAGGTGAGCCCGGGATGGAGCTCACCTGAAAGTCCCATCCAGAAATCAATGTAATTGGATGAGAATGGGGGATGAGGGCTTTGAGGAAAGCTTTATTCAGAAATAATTTGTCATGTATGGTATGTATATAGATATATTTTGCATAAAGATAAGAGAGCCCATTTTAGCCATGTACACACTAAAGTTAAATTCGGTTATCAGTTTACCTTTTAGTTATAAATCCCCTCCTGTAACAGTGGCGTAGCCAGAATTTTAATGTAAATGAGGCTACGTCACTGTCCTGTAAACACACAGTTCAGTAAATCACGGGAGTGACATCAGCATTCTACAATTGAATTGACTCATTTGACTACAATTGAAAAATGCAGGTAGTGGCAACCGCGTTTACAAAAGTTCTACGCAATGTGTACAGAACTGAACTGAAGAACTAGTACGAATTTAAATGTGCATCAGAGATGTGTCTCTCTGTATGTGTGTGGTGGAAGAAAACCACAGAGAAAGTGGTATGAGCTTTGACTCATCCGTGTCAGATTTAACTAGAAAAAACAGCAAACAAGAACAAGCCCATAATAAACAGATGAATCCAAATGCTTTATCTTAAAAACAAAAATATCTCAACCTGCTCGCTTCAATATCTCCATAAACTTAAGGTAATACATCAAGCCCAAAAATGTTTATAAAAAGTGGACATGGCAACACTTCAAGAGCGTGCTCTGCAAAGCAGCCTTACAAACATAAACAGAACACAATGGCTCTGTTGATGGTGGTTTAGTTAAAATTGCTGACCATAAGTCTTTGATCGCTATAATATTACTTTTGACAAAAACAGTGGATACCAAACACATGAGACACCATAATGTTGATATGGTGACCACACTGTCAATGGCAATTTTGGGAGTGAGTCATGTTCCGAACACAAATTTAGAGAATCCAGTATTTAAATACGGTTGCTGAAATTATATATACATATGTATATATATATATATATATATATATATATATATATATATATATATACACACACACACACACACATATATATAAATATATATATATATATATATATATATATATATATATATATATATATACACAACTGCTTAAATTTTACAGTGTAGCCTTCGACATTTTTTTTCATGCCCAATTCAACAAATTGTATTGTTTTTATACTGACCAAATTATACTTTCTTTCCCCTAACCTTAAACCTACCCCTCACACAAAACGTTCTGCCATTTTTAGATTTTTAAAAAACTCCATTCTGTATGATTTTAAAGCCTGTTTTCTCATGGGGACCAAAAAAAAAGTTTTTGGCATTACTATCCAAAATTTTCTGGCATTACTATCCTTGTGGGGACATTTGGGAATATCAGGTACACACACACACACACACACACACACACAGAAACACATATTTTGGGGAGAAATATAACAGACATGTTCTTGACAGGTTTCTTGATATTCATCCGTGTGCTACTGTTGAGTTATTCTTCTGCATGGATAAAGATGCTTCATTAGAAATATCTCTTGACCCTCAAGAGAAAGATCAAACACATTCAGTTCATCAGCAGGAGGCTGCTCCCTTCCTCTGACTTTTGATTTAATCCTCTTTTTAGGCATCGTTTAAATCTTTAAAACCCTGAAATGCTGCCCTATGTCCCTAACTGACAGTGTTTCTTTCTTGACTCTACCCCTGCTTCTTTTAGTTCTCAAAAACTGTATAGCAACATTTTAGTCCTGGATATAACCTCATTGTTTTAAAACATTTTTTGAACATAAGACTTTTGTTTACACTGTCATTTCAATGTTGCAATGTTTGTGGTGCTGGTTCCCATTAGTTGCTATGATGCATCAGCAAGGCACTGGACCGCATTACTCATCCACCTCAGCAGGGGGTCAGCACTACCAGGGCCAGCAGACTGGAATAATGGCACAGGGAAACCAGGGGAACAGCATAATGTCACAAAGGCCAATGGGAAGTTATCGTGTCCCACAACAAGGTAAGGGCTGTTACCATTATTGTATTCAACTAGTTTGGATTTTTCTGCTGTTTTCCTATGTTACCTGAAGCTGGTTAGGGTTATGTTTAATTGTGCTGTAGATTTGCAGAGGTGAAATAACAAGTGCTAATTGTTCAGCTATTTTTTTTTTCTTTGATGCAATGACATTGATTTCAATACTTGCTGAAAAGTAAAATAATTCTAGATAAAAGGATGGCAGCCTGTTATTTCACTTATGTCAGTGTGCTTTGGGGGTGATAAATGCATTTAAATGTTGAAGCAGGGCCTTTAAATGACATTTGCCAAGTGCCAAATGTGAGTAAAAATCAGCCTTTACGAGTATGAAACAGTGTCATTTGCCAGTTGGTGGCAACCTTTTTAATGAATTCTAAACATGCCTGGGAACACAATTTATCTAACTGGCAAATCGCCAAGAATGTGTTGTAATTATATAAATGTTATCTGTTGCACTGCAAGAGTAAAACGCTGTGATCTTTTCTTGTGAGCCGCTGAATATAACAGTGTTTTTAGTGTCAGAAAGATTTGCAGTAAATGTTGTTCCACATGAACTCTGTCTCTGCAAGTGCTGTGAGTTTGAATTGCTTATAATATAATATAATATAATATAATATAATTTTAGAATGGAATATGCACCAAACATCTTTCCAATTTTGTAATGAGAATGGTTTGAATTCCTTGACAACAAAAGAGAAGTTTACTTGAAGTTTACAGAGGAAAGACAACAAAGCATTCCAACACGAGACAAAACAAATCTGACAACAATACATGTGAAATCATGGAAAGGGGAAAAGACAACACACAAAAGTGTAGCTGATATAGCGTATTGTGAAAACATTTTTGCAAAAACTGTACAGTGAAAGAGTACTGAAATAAAATGTAAAAAAAGTTGCATATCAAACATACAAAATTGCATCATAACAGGACATTGAATAGGCAGAAAACAATGCTTTTGAACAGAGACTGTTACAGTTCATGGGGCTCCTGTCAACTTGAAACCAGACACCGGGGCATGCAAAGCATGCAATGACTGTGGCAACTTTAACATATGGTTATATGAATATATGGTTGACCTGAAGAAGGAAAGCTATATCATACACTTGGAAAATTATGAGCTATATCACCGCTTATTGACACTAGGGGTGTGACAATACACTTAGCTCACGAGATGAGACAAAATAAAGATACCTGGTTCACTAGAACGAGACAATATTTTAATGCTATTATTAAGAAATTTTCAATGACAAAATATTTGCCTTTTAATTACAAAAAGTAAAACAAGGCAGTTGTATTTTGAAATATTTTAACTAATCTAGGGCTGTAACTAATAATTGTTTTGGTAATCAAGTAATCTACTGATTATTTTGACAATTGAGTAATCTGATATTTTTTATTAACACAAACAGGCCTAAGTGAAAACCAGGCTTTAGTATGACTATTTATATATAAACTAACAATGAGGCAATAATAATTGGCTCAAAGAAAATATCAAAACCAAGTAATTACATGGTTTTATTGAACAACACTGTTAAAATACATAATGTAATATGCCTATACATAATATGAACATAACCAACTTAAGTACATAATGTCTTATAACAAATACCTGCAGAGGGCACCAACGGCCTGGCGACGTTTCACTTTGCAGTGTGATTAAACAACGTTTAAATATATTAAATTTTAATATTTGGCCACATGCAAACTCAGAAACTTTTATTTTGAAATCACAATTTACAATAAATGACATTTTTAGAAATAGGTTGATGTATTCTCCTGTGTTGGCAAAGGTGTATAAATGAGTTATGTTACAAATCTAGTGAGATAATGCACACAGTTTTCCCAGATGAACTTTAAGCAAATCAAATTCACAGCATATACAGAGGAAATTTAGCCCCTTTCACACATACAGTCTTTACTGGTAAATTACCGGTAAGTTGGCATTTAAGAAATCATGTGTGAACAGGACCTTTTCAAAAATCCCGGTAAATTTGTTCTGACAATCATATCGTTCTTATGGAGATGACATGATTACTCTGAGCGGTTTACAAAGCTCTGCTGCTTTTTAATTAGTTTTTCTATGTAGTGCGCTAGATGGATATCTTTGACCATTGTGCCTTGCAGCTTTTTGTCAAGTCACTAGTCAAGTCACTATTATTTGTATAGCGCATTTAACAATGCAGATTGGATCAAAGCAGCTTTACATCAGCTTGATGTAAAGCTGGGTGGCTTTACATCATCTTTACAGTATTTAGATGAGAAAATAGTGTGTCGAAATAGTGTCGCGCTTCTCCATTCATCAGGGCTGAGTCTCTGCAATTGGATACTATTATGCACGTCTCATGTTTATAAGAGCAAAAAATTCTGATTGGCTAGTAATGTTAGTTTGGTTGAGAGTGAAAGCTGTGCTCCTCTCATACCATTGGGTGTCTCATACTCGGAATTTGTGCTCTGCATTTCACCCATCCAAGTGCACACACACACAGCACTGACGTATCGGGGTCTCAATTGGGAGCCCAGTCACATCTGAGTTGTACAAGAATCAGCCAATGAATATTGGCAAGTGGAATTGGCATGTCTAGCCACTTCCCGTACACACAGGTATATTAGATGGCAGGTTAATGCTGAGGAGATGTTTCCTCTTTGTTCTCTCCTTTAGGGAATGATGTTTGCATGTAACCGAGATGAGGTTTACATGTAACCGAGATGTTCCCTTTCAGTCAGTCACATTCGATTTTAAGTCAATACTGACGTATTGGGGTCCCTACAGAAAGCACCACAAGCACTGAACTGTGTTATGAGATGCAGGTGGTGTTGAGTAGAAGCATGTCTAGGCAGATGCAGTTGCAAGCCATAACTTTCCCAGAACCCCAGGTAAGTCAGATAATCTTAGAAGGGTTGAATATAAGTTGTTACGGAAAAAGTTGTTAGGCTTTTCTTCTTCCTCGTCTTTTTTTTTTTTTTTTTAAAGAAAAATTTCTCAGTGATGATAATTACACATTGGGGGAGCTGCAGAGCCACATCTTACCCATAGGGAGGTGACATGTGGAGCATGCACATACTGACATGAGGGCAGTTGTACATATTGAATGAACCAATGTGGTAGGTCCTCACCTGCCAGACAGGTGCCGTGCACCAACGCCCAGGAAGAGCCTGAGCTCCTACTGGAATGACTCCTCTTTCTCAGGGTGCCCTTTCATGTGCTCCTTATGTCTGGTATGCCAAGGTGATGGCATCCACTAGTGGGCCAACCTCTGCTTGGAGGCAGCCTCTCCTTTCTGCTGACCTCCAAAGCAGATAAAGAGCTTTTCTGAGCTTCTGAAACTCCAGGTACAATCCATGTAAATGTCCAAAGTGCAGATGGGACAGAGCAACGCAAGGGCCATGCTTGCAAGTTCACTACCGGATCCTGAAAGGGAGTGGTGGGAACTTTGGGTACATATCAAGGCCAGGGTCTCAGGATCACGTGAGAGTCAGCTGACCTAAATTCAAAGCACATTTTGTTGATTGAAAATACCAGCAGGTCCCCCGCCCTTTTGGTGGAAGTGAATGTGGTCAGGAATGTTAAGCTCAACTGACCCGAAGGCTCAAAGGGAGCTTTCTGTAGTCCAGTAAAGACCACAGAGAGATCCCCAGAAGGGATGAGCTGCAGTCTTGGAGGATTCAACCTCCTAGCCCCTCTTAGGAACCTGATGATTAGGTTGTGCTTCCCCCGGGACCATTGTGTATGATGTGCCGCAATGGCGGCAACATACACTTTCAGGGTGAAAGGGGACAGCCTCCTCTCCAACCTCTCTTGCAGAAAGGAAAGCACAACACTGATCGGGCATTTCCAGGGGCTTCTAGTGAGAATAACACCACTCGACAAACATACTCCAGTTCAGGGCATAAGCCTGCCTAGTAGAGTTGGCTGTAGCCTGAGTGATAATGTTTATCACAGCCTGTGATAGGCCACTTAAGTCTGCCATGTCCCATCCAGGAGCCACATGTGGAGGTTCCAGAAATCTGTACACAGGTGCCAAATGGTGCCCCAAATGGTGGGAGGAGGTCCTTCCTCATGGGGATTTACCAGGGAGGGGCTGTCATGAGGAGCATCAGGTCTGAGAACCAGGTATGAGTGGGCCAGCAGGGCACAGTCACCAAGACCTGCTTCTCATCCTTCTTGATCTTTACAGAGTCTGTGCAATGTGGCTCACTGGGGGAAATGCGCACTTGAGCAGACCCCAGTGCCAGCTGTATGCCAGTGCATCTGTGCCGGGTTGGGGGATGTGGTAGTTTGAGCCTTGGTCAGAGAATAAAACAGCTGGTAATGGGAGGACTTCTTGGAAGAGAAAAGATGAGCTGGTCCACCTGGGGGTGGAGTCTCCATTCTCTCAGGAGCATAAGCTGTCATGAGAGTGCATCGGCTGCACAATTGAGCTCCCCCAAGATGTGAATGGCCTGCAGTGATTTCAGCCACGTCTGACTGAGATGGCAGGTGTTTTGCACCGCAAGAATACACGGTCTTGATGGTTGATGTACGCAACCATCGCAGGTTGTCCATCCGGATGATCACATGCTTGCCATGAACCAGTGGTTCCAACCAGTGTAAAGCAAGCAGCTAGAGCTAGAAACTCAAGGAAATTGATATGCCACTGCATTTTAGGTCTTTGCTTAGGGGCCCGAGGCTGTGTGCCGCTTGCCTCTGTTGTGACAACAACATGCCTCAACACTTGTTCTAAGGACAGTCCTGCCCATAGAAAAACATGGTCTTACCATGGGCTGAATAATGAATAAACGGCGTAATGATCACCCGCCCATGCCATGTCCATCTTGGGAATCGGCTGTGCAGCCAGTGCTAAAGTGATCTCATATGCATCAATCAAGCTTTATCAAGATAAAGAGATGCTCTTCACAGGGAAGGGCTTGCAATTGTGCCTGAGCATCAAGTCCCCATGCTCAAACAACAGATCTCATGAATGAGCTAATATAAGTCAGTCGTTGAGATGAGCACACTCTGCGACTTTGGAGAAGAGTGAGAGCCCAAAGGGGAGGACATTGTACTGGTATGTTCAACTCTTCAAAGCAAACCAAAGAGACGGTCTGTGTCGAGGTAAAATTGAGACGTGAAAGTACACATCCTTCAGATCGATTGCTGCAAACCAGTCTTATGGTTTCTGCATCAACATCTTGAACGGGAGCTTGTGTAGGGCCTGATTCTTACTTTAAGCATTTGGGCCATGTAACTGATTTGGGGAAGTTTTGACAGAATCAAAAATTTGAGTTCACTCTTATTAATTCTAGGAGTCGCATTAATAAGAGTGAGAGAGAAAACCAGTTTAACCCTCTGGGGTCCGAGGTCATTTTGGGGCCCTTGAGATGTTTTGACATGCCCTGATATTTGTGCTTTTTTCAGCTACTTAAAACATACTATTGACCAACATGTATTTTTTTTTGTATTCAGCACAAACTGTGCTACAATAATATGTGACCAAGATGGATGTACATGTTTGCATTTTTTAGAAAAAAAATATTATGCGTGGTTAGTACGTTTTGGGAAAAAAAATGTAGCTGAAATAAGGCCTTAAAACCCACACTAAATAGTCCTGAATAAGACTTTTGAGTAATCAGTCTTGTAGGCTAGAATATTTACTTCAAAATTATGTGAAAATCATTCTGCTTACCCATTCACAGAAAACAATATATTGATTTAAAATTTTCAAGACATGTTTTGTGATCGAGGGTCTATATGCGAGGGAGTGGTAATGGCCATGAATATTAAGTGAGTCTCACCTGAGAGACAAAGGGCCCTCCCCTATGGGGCCCTAATGGCCCATCAGTGTGACTGTGACTGTGAGGCAGGTAAGAGAAAATGTGAGGACATTGAAAAAAAGGGTTTTTTAAAATTATTTGTGTTTTATTTACAACACAGTATAATCAAAACATACATAATGAAGGTCAAAGACACATTATTGTGCACACTGATCTAACCACAGAGATGTGAACTGACAACAGATTCTGTTCAACAAGTGAAACAAGTAAATCATACCTGATATTTATTTTAAGTGTTTCTACTTCTTTCCATGGATTCAAGAAGAAAAAAACATAATCAGTAGAAAAGGAGCTTGTTTTAACATAGAATATCAGTGTAGTTGAACATCTGATGTTGGTGCAGCGCTCTCAGAGGAAAACAGTTTGAAGAGACATCAGGATTCATCTGGTGCTGGTATCTGATTCAATAAAATACAAACAAAAAACATTTGTGAGCATGTTAATATCAGGAACATCTGTATATATATATATATATATATATATATATATATATATATATATATATATATATATATATATATATATATGTATGTATTGTAGCCATAGACTCACACATGCTTTGTACTATCATAAAAAAGAGAAAGAAATCTTATATCTGAGAAACTAATTATTATTGTTTAGCACGTTATTAAAATCTATTTCTGAACAGAGTAGGCTATTAATAATAAACATGTACTAAACATACTTAGACTCGTAGCATTCATCATGTTACAGTGTACACTCATATTACTTTTATTGTTTTATATAGAGCATGAAAACATCATCGCGCCGTAAGAAATTTAAATACAGTGAATTGCCCCTCATATTCAAAATGTTTTACACGATTTCAAACATTGTAGTCAGGAATTATAGTTTGGGAAAAACCCAACTATGATTTTGTAGTCATATAGTCTAGTATGTATGATTTTATAGTAGCCTATGACATGACTCTCATGACACAGACTCAAGCATGCTTTGTACAATAAAAGGATGTACTTTGTACTATAAAAAATGATATTTTATATCTGAGAAACTAATTATTATTGTTTAGCATGCTATTACAATATATTTGTGAACAGAGTATTAATAATAAACATGGTCTAAACATTCTTAGACGCGTAGCATTCATCATGTTGTAGTTTGGGAAAAACCCATCTAACTGTTTAAATCTGTTCAAGTTATGACACAATAACACCGTAACTAATGCAAAAAAGAAACATAACTTACTCATCAGATCGATCTCCTCTTCTGGATGAAATCGTGTTCTTCTTTCGAGGGAAATCCTTTCTTTACTCAGCGTGAACAGTAACAGTAGCCGCGATGAGGACCTCCGCTCTTTGTTTGTTTTGGGCGTTTACACGCGCGCACGCACCACGTGGCTATTTACATATGAACGGCGCCAGTAGCGCGAGGGCGTGAACTCATTAGAGATAATGAGTCAGACGGGAAAGATTGAACATCGTGTTGGTTTCATACGGATTACTTCATCACAGAATGTTTGTTTTCGATAGGACTTGCTTCATTTCGAAGTAGACACTTCAGGCTTTCTATAGATATAACTCCCATGTCTCTGTGTTGAGTATTCGCTGAGTTACAGTTCATTTTAGTGACGCGTTTCTCAAAACAGTTTCAAAACGGAGAAGACAGAGAGCGCACCCTGTTTATTTTCTTATTTCTCCAAAAGCACAAAGTTGTGTTGTTATTGTGAGTGTACTCAAAAAAAAGTAGACACTTAACAGTTTCGATTGATGTATAACACTTATTTGTGTGACCAAAATCAACAGAGTATTTTTAGTGTCTTTTGCACTGATCTTAAAAAAAACGATCTGGTATCGCCGGCGATACAGCCGACCCCAGAGAGTTAACCCTCTGGGGTCGAAGCCCGCAATGGTGCGGTTCATCTAGTATTTTCTTGAGGACCGCAAAAAGAGCTAAAAATACTCTATCATTTTTTTATCGTAAAGATAAGAATAAGGTATCATTTGAAACTGCAAAGGGTCTGCTTTTATTTGTGTATAGTCATAATAACAACAAAATAATGTGCTTTTGTAAAATAAATAATATAAACAGGGTGCACTCTCTGCCGTTTCTGCCACCTCTTTACAGACACATAAATAAAACAACCTCAATCTCAGCGAATACTCGCCTCAAAGACATGAGAAACATATGCATAGAAAGCTTGGAATGTCTACTTTTAAATGAAGCAAGTCACGTCCAAAACAAATATTCTCCGTATGAAACCAACGCATTATCAACTTATTATCTCTAATGTGATCACGCCCACAAGCCGATCACACTTTTCAAATTCTAAACATCCACGTGAGACGCTCAACATGCAAACGCCCACATCACCTCAGTAAACAAATGTGAAAAGTTCATCCAGGCTACCCATTATTTCTGGAAGACACGCTGAGAGGAATAACCCAGAACTGACCTCAGAAGAAGAACACAACGTGATGCGTCACGTAGCTTGATCCAGTGAAGAATATAATTCTAATGAGTAGCCTTCTTATTATGTGACTGTGAAATTACTTGTACACATTTTACTAGTTAGACTTGTCCCAAACTATAATTCCTGACTACATGTATGCAATGAAGTGAAACATTTTGAAATATGTGTCATTTCATTGTCTAAATGTCTCACAATGCCAGGATGTTTGTTTCATGTTTTATAACATATAAAACCACAAGATATAAAAGTAGAGTGAGTGTTAACACTATGATATTAAATTCTATGAATGTTTGGCACAAAGGTGTGTTACTGTTCAAGTCTCAGTGTTCAAATCGGTATGTTCAATCATGTGTCCTTGACCTTCATTGTGTAAATTTTTATTATACTGTGTTGTGAATAAAATACAAATAATACAAACAATAGTACAAATAATCAAAAACCCACATTATTTTACTCTCCTCACACTTTTTTTTTTACCTGCCTCAGTCACATTCATATTGATAGCCCATTATGAGGGGCCCTTTGTCTCTCAGGTGTGAATCACTAAATATTCATGGCCCTCGTATATGGCCATTCTATCACAAAACATGTTTTACAAATGTTAAATCAATATATTGTTTTTATATATTTTATGGCCATATTTCAGTGACTTAAAAAGTGTAGTTTTTCACTAACCACGCATAAATGTTTTCTCAAAAACATTGTAAGATTCCTGTGTCGAAACGGACACAGATACGCCATCAAATCAACTTGTCACGAGGTCCAGGTTAATCATCACTACCCCTGACGTCAATATTCTAAGTGGTTTCCTGTCAGCGCCTTATTTTCTCTACTCAGAATGGTGATGAAACACTAACTTAATCAAAAGACCACAACGATATTTTGTATTAAGAACTGAAAGAGCTCTGTGTCGCAACGCATGTTTGAGAGAAGTCTTGTGACATCTCATGGAGCAATGCATGGACTATGTTATATCAGACAGGAAAACAATGATTAAATTTAACTGACAGCCCTCCAGCCTGCAAACACAGAATCTGCAACATGACTGTCCCGTGACTCGCTTCCTGCTCGTCTGCGTTTTCAACTTTTCTCTTACAACAAAAGAAACACAAACTTACATAGAGGATCTCTAGAGACAATCATTTATTTCCATTGCTATTAGAGCAAGTGTAGCAACAAATAATATGTTGATGTCTTTTTTTTTATGATTGATATGTTATTGTAACCAGTGATGGGAATAATGGCGTTATTTTTTCAGTAACGAGTAATCAAACGAATTACTGTTTCCCCCGTTACAACGTTGTTACCATTACTGACAATAAAATGTGGCATTACTATATTATTAAAATTACGTTTTTCAGTTCATCTGAATGGATGCGCAGTGTAGCTGTATTTGACGAACCATAAACTCTAGTGTGAAGGTGCATGACTCGCCGTTGCTTTGTCTCACATGCAAAGAAAGATACAGAGCAAGAGAATCTTTCATAACATGCAAAATTGACGTGCTACATGTAAACGATATTCTTTGTTGTATTTTCCTGTCAAAATAACGGAGTTCCTTTGGAATTCTTCAGCTTTCAAGAACTGCCGGTTTCTCTGGTAGTGGGCGGAACTAATGCGCAAAATCTCATTGGCTGGCGCTCACCTATTATCGTCCCTGTTTTGATTTCAGCAAATCAATTCAAGCGAACGCAGACAATGTGATTAATATTCATGAACCCAGCAGCTCATTAATCCTTAGTGCATTTTATATAGATGACAAATATGCATTCATACTTGGTTATTCTAATTACTAAGTTCTATCATCATATAATATTAAATTATCATAATATTATATTATAATGCTTGACTGACTGATACTAAGTGTCAGTAGATACATAGTGTAGATTAATGTTTTGGCCATTTGATAATACCTAGAATATCAAAATCGACTGCGGGTGGCAGATATTCCTATTTAGCACCCAAACTCTGGAACAATCTACCATTTAAATCTACCAGATACCATTTAAACTAAACTGAGCTAGACAATGACATCTCTGAATTCAATAATGAAATGCCTTTAACTGAAAATTGAGTGTTTAATCTTATCATTATACATTACTGACACTCTATCCTCCAATTTGATACTGTTAAGTGCTTTGACACAAAAATCAGCCTGTGTAAAACTAAGGGACACACAGCCCTCCCTTGCTCTGCGCTGCTTGCTTGCTTGCTCTCTCGATCTTTGGCTCTGTCCGAAGAGCTCACAGCTATAACATCAGGCTATGAGACTCCAGAGCTATAAATACTTCGTTGGAACTTCGTTTGAAACTTCGGGACTGCCAGAAACTTCCAAAGCTTAGTCTCTGCAAACAGACTCCAGAAAGCTGAACGCGTTACTCTCACGTCACCAGGAAAACAGCCAACCACCAGAGGGCGTCCCCAGAAACGTGACACACAGCGACACATCAGCAGCCAATCAGGGACAGCCAATTTCCCTGAGACAAGCCAGGAAAGGAAACCAGCTTTTATTTGTCAACTTGAACACCAGGTAGCGAGCAAAATCTCCATATCTTGCTGGGAACTGGTCGAATTAATCGTTAAGCAGTAAGGATCGCTGAGAATCTCTGCTTGTGATTTTTTTTTTCCCTCAAGTTGAATTAAATATCTAGTTGCAGAAATTAGAATTGTGGGAATTTTCTTCAAATCGCAATAACTCATTTTCTGAACGTGTGTGTGTGTGTGTGTGTGTGTGTGTGTGTGTGTTTTAGTTAGTTTAATGTACCTTAGAATAGCAAATAAATCTGTGCCATTTATGAAGAATCCTTGTCTTGTGTCGTGTATTTTAAAGTCAAAGTTTGCCCAGATCACGCTACATTCCCTCAAAAGTAACCTAAAACCCAATTGTTTATTGTCGTTGGCCACGAGATAAACATAATTGCTAAGATACACTAAGTGCTAGACACTGGATGGAATAGTCGGAGTGTATGCTATAAATTTTGAATCAGTCTAGTCAAATCAACCCGAATCTTTAAGATTCTGTTCCCTAAAAGCTAAAATTAAGAGCTAAATCCTTACAGTTACTACAACACAAACATTCATGCTGCTCACATATTATTGTAGCCCAGTTTGTGCTGAAAACAGTGTTATCAGACTTTAGCCATTAATATGTTTTTAAGATACTGAAAAAAACACAAATGTCAGGCATGTCAAAACTTCTCCAGGGCCCCAAAACACCCTCAGACCCCAGAGGGTTAATCAGAATCAGAATCAGAATGAGCTTTATTGCCAGGTATATTTACAAATACAAGGAATTTGTTTTCGTGACAGCAGCTTCCACAGTGCAACAGAATGACAGTGACAAGACAAAACACGGATAATAAAAGAATAAAAATAGAACAAGTAAATAGGGAATAGCAAAATATACAAATTGACAATTTTTATGTAAAGGTATATTACAATAGACAATTTTGTATATACAGGTATGTTATGTGCAAATTTGAAATGTAAACTAAGTATGTGTGTTAGATAAATAAATGTATAAGTGTATAAATAGTGTTGTGTATTCCACAATTATTTTTCATAATTATTGTTCATAAGATGGATTGCCTGAGGGAAGAAACTGTTCTTGTGCCTGGCCGTTCTGGTGCTCAGTGCTCTGTAACGTCGACCAGATGGCAGCAGTTCAAAGAGGAAGTGTGCTGGATGTGAGGGTGATTTCAGCCCTTTTGCTCACTCTGGATGAGTACAGTTCATGGAGAGTGGGGAAGGTTGTACCAATGATTCGCTCAGCAGTCCGGACTATCCTCCGTAGTCTTCTGAGGTCAGATTTGGTAGCTGAGCTGAACCAGACAGTTATTGAAGTGCAGAGGATGGATTCAATGATGGCAGAGTAGAACTGTTTTAGCAGCTCCTGTGGCAGGTTGAACTTCTTCAGTTGGCGAAGGAAGTACAACCTCTGCTGGGCCTTTTTAACAATGAACTCAATGTGAATGTCCCACTTCAGGTCCTGGGAGATGGTGGTGCCCAGGAACCTGAATGTCTCCACTGTCGTTACAGTGCTGTTCATGATTGGGGTTGGGGGGAGAGCAGAGGGGTTCCTCTTGAAGTCAACGATCGTCTCCACTGTTTTGAGCGTGTTGAGCTCCAGATTGTTAAGACTGCACCAGACAGACAGCTCCTTATCCTCCTGTCTGTAAGCAGACCCGCCATAGTCCTGAATGAGGCCGGTAAGTCTGGTGTTGTCAGCAAACTTCAGGAGCTTGACAGAGGGGTCCTTTGAAGTGCAGTCATTTGTGTACAGGGTGAAGAGCAGTGGGGAGAGAACACAGCCCTGAGGAGATCTAGTGCTGATCGTATGGGTGCTGAATGAGAATTTTGCCAGCCTTACTAGCTGCTGCCTGTCTGTCAGGAAGCTGGTGATCCACTGATAGACAGAGATGGGCACGGAGAGCTGAGTTAGTTTGGGCAAGAGGAGGAGTGGGATGATAGTGTTAAAAGCCGAGCTGAAGTCCACAAACAAGATCCTCACACAAGTCCCGGGTCTGTTTAGATGTTGCAGAACATAATGTAGTCCCATGTTGCCTGCATCATCCACAGACCTATTTGCTCTTTAGGCAAACTGAATAGGATCCAGCAAGTGTCCAGCAATGTCCTTCAGGTGGGCCAGCATCAGTTTTTCAAATGTCTTCATGACCACAGACGTTAGAGCATCAGGTCTGTAGTCATTTAGGGTGCTTTCACACTAGCACTGTTTTATTGACGTCAGAGTTCGGTTTGTTTAGATTTGAACACTGTCTTCTGAACTCGGGTACACACTCGTGAACCGTACCCAAGTCCGCTTAAAAAGGGTGGTCTGGGGTTCGGTTTATGTGAAGTCTGGTACGGTTCCCTGCTGATGGGAAAGCAATCGTACCAAATCGCGGAAGTGAACTTCTATTTATGACGTATTATTTTATAAAAACGTGTGTTTGTATGTGTTTCACTCACTTTCCTGACGAGCGTGACTGACGCGCTGCAAGCACAGAGCTGTATATCTCATTTCTGTTTGCCTTAAGCATTCTTTACAGCATTTGCAGTACCTTTGTAAGACAGACATAAATGCCATTATGTACTGAAGCTTTGGAAACAAAACCAATGGTTCAAAAACATAAATATATAAAAAATAAAGAGAGCAATTATGCATTTTGCTGCCTTCTCCTGCGCTGTCGTTACTAAGCAACGGGGTAAACAGCTGCTGTTTTGATGATGCAAACGAACTGCAGTTGTGACCCAAATAAAGTAATATGAACACAGTTCAGCGGGCGGCAGGGGGAGGGGGGAGCAATCAAACACTGGTTCGGACCAGGTAATCGAACCAAGTGTGAAAGCACCCTTAGTCCTGTAATTTTGGGTTTCTTTGGGATGGGGATGATGGTGGAGCATTTGAATCATGGAAGGACTTCTCACAAGCTGTGTGTGGTCAGCACAGGTTTTCAGACAGGCTGGTGTGACATCGTCAGGGCCTCGTGCCTTTCTTCTCTTGTTCTTCTGAAGACTTGACGCACATCATCTTCACTGTTCTGAAGAACAGGTGTTGGGGAGAGGGGGTTAGCTGGAGGTATTAATGCAATAGAACTCATTTAGATCGTCTGCCAGTTGCTGATTCTCCACAGTGCTGGGGGATGGTGTCTTGTAGTTGATGTCTTTCAGACCTTTCCACACTGAAGTCATGTCATTGGAAGAGAACTGGATCCTTAGCACAGGGCACAATGTTGGAGCAGGCGGCAAACAATACACAGGAAGATCAGTATTGTAACGTGGAGCGTGACAACAGAGTTGAGAATCCACCTGCAGGCATTATTTAAACAAGGCATAGTCAAACAGGCCGGGTCAAAATACCAGCAAACAGTAACATCCAAGGCAAGACAAAAGAGTAATCCACACAACAGGCAATGGTCAGGGCAGGCAGTTATTGATCACAAAACAAGGAATCAGTCCAGGGTCAAAACATAAATAAGGCAAGGCAAAGAACATGACAAGACTGGGCTAGGAAAACAAGGAAACGCTCAGTAGAGTCTGCAATAGCAAAACATTTCTTCACCATTTGAATGTGTGTGAGTGCAGGTTATATAGGGTGCTTCTCAATAATCAAATTTATGCTTCCTCGTTCCTCGCTCCTCTGTCCTCGAGCCTGTGACCGGGAAACCGATCAAACTTAGCCATCTTGAAGGACATCTCAATTCTCTAATTGCACCTTGAGGAGGTGAGGAACGAGGAGTGAGGAGGCTTCCAGAGGAGCTATGAGCGAAAAAATAGGGATGTGCAACAACGATAGAATACTCGGTCATGACCGCAATAATCGATCATGAAAAAAAAATTCTGAGTGGTTATAGCAGCACTTTGGGCAACACCCTGCATGCAGTCCAAAGTATTGGTGTGAGAAGAGAGAGAGGCATGGCTTTGAAGTCACATAGTTATGTCTAGGTTAGCTACATACATATCTGATTAATCTAATATAGGATGGGATATTAACATTTATTAACATGCTGAATGCACTGCATATTACCAGTGTTAAGTTTCATGCTCAAGTGCAATGTCTGATATTGACAGAGTTATTTGAGATGGTCATATTACTTTTAGATGTTTCTTTTTTTTTTTTTTTAAATACTGATGTTATAATAATGCAGCAGTGTTTTTTCATCATATTTGTTCAACAAGTCACTAGTCAAGTCACTATTATTTGTGCTTTTAACAATGCAAACTGTGTCAAAGCAGCTTTACATCCACTTGATATAAAGCTGGGTGGCTTAATATCAGCTTTACAATATTTAGACGGGGAAATAGTGTGTCGAAATATTGTCATTCTCCTCTGACCAGACAAAATCAGCAGTTTAAATCTAGGCTAAAGCAGAGTCCGATTGTGCAGAGGACTCATCTGGTTCCTGTGGTCTTGTCCCGATGGCCATCTAGGAGACAGGGTCTTCACTGGGGATCTGTCTCTGGGGCTCATCTAGTTGTCCTGGTCTCCGCTGACGTTCGGGCTGTAGAGGTCATCTAGGTGCTGATCCACCATCTGATCTGGATACGGACTGGATCCGGGTGGCTGCAGTGACCATCTGTTCTGGATACAGTCTGGATCTGGGTGGCTACGGTGACCTCGGAATAAGAAAGAGACTAATATTAGCGTAGATGCCATTCTTCTAACGATGTAACAAGTACATTGGGTGTTTTGGGAAGTGTTCCCTTGGTTCCGGTTGACCTAATTGATGCAGCCTAACAATTCTTTAATGAATTTGAATTATGGAAATGCGATGTGTTATGTGTAAGCCAGGTCAAAGAGATGGGTCTTTAATCTAGATTTAAACTGACAGAGTGTGTCTGCTTCCCGAACAGTGTGAGGTAGATTGTTCCAGAGTTTGGGCGCTAAATAGGAAAACGATCCCCTGCCTGCAGTTCATTTTGATATTCTAGGTATTATCAAATGGCCAGAGTTTTGAAATCGCAGCGGACATGAAGGACTATAGTGTGATAAGAGCTCGCTCAAATACTGAGGTGCCAGACCATTCAGGGCCTTATAGGTAATTAGCAAGATCTTAAAATTTATACGATGTTTAACAGGGAGCCAGTGCAGTGTTGACAGAACCGGGCTAATGTGGTCATACTTCCTGGTTCTAGTAAGAATTCTATCTGCTGCATTTTGAACCATCTGGAGTTTGTTTATTAAACGTGCAGAGCAGGCACCCAATAAAGCATTATAATAATCTAACCTTGAGGTCATAAACGCATGAATTAATGTTTCTGCATTTGACATTGAGAGCATAGGTCGTAATTTATATATATTTTTAAGATGGAAAAAAGCAATTTTACAAATCCTAGAAATATGTTTTTCGAAGGAAAGATTGCTATCAAAAAGTATGCCTAGGTTCCTAGCTGATGACAAGGAATTTACAGAGCCATCAAGTATTAGACAGTGATCTAGGTTATTACATGAAAAATGTTTTGGTCCAATAATTAACACCTCTTTTTTTCAGAATTTAGCAGTAAGAAATTGCTAGTCATCCAGTTTTTGATATCAACTATATATTCCGTTAGTTTTGCAAATTGGTAAGTTTCATCAGGTCGCGAAGAAATATAGAGCTGAGTATTATCAGCATAACAGTGAAAGCTAACACCATGTTTCCTAATGATATCTCCCAAGGGTAACATGTAAAGCGTGAAAAGTAAGGGACCAAGTACTGAGACTTGAGGCACTCCAAACTGCACTTGTGATTGGTATGATACCTCGTCATTTACTGCCACGAATTGATGGCGGTCAGATAAGTACGATTTGAACCATGCCAGTGCACTTCCTCTAATGCCAACATAATTTTCTAGTCTATTTAAAAGAATATTGTGGTCGCGGCGCTAAGATCCAGTAGCACTAATAGAGAGATACAACCACGATCAGATGATAAAAGCAGGTCATTTGTAACTCTAATGAGAGCAGTCTCAGTATTATGATACGGTCTAAAACCTGACTGGAAATCCTCACATATATCATTTTTCTCTAAGAAGGAACATAGTTGTGATGATATTACCTTTTCTAATATCTTTGACAGAAAAGGGAGATTCGAGATCGGTCTATAATTAATTAATTCTCTGGGGTCAAGTTGTGTTTTTTTTTTTTTTTTAATGGGAGGCTTAATAACAGCCAGTTTGAAGGTTTTTGGGACATATCCTAATGACAATGATGAGTTAATAATATTCAGAAGAGGATTTATTACTTCTGGAATCACCTTTTAGGAGCATAGATGGAACAGGGTATAACATACAGGTTGTTGGATTAGATGATTTAACAAGTTTATGCAATTCTTCATTTCCAATAGAAGAGAATGAGTGGAATTGTTCCTCAGGGAATCTATAGTTTACTATCTGATGTGATACTGTGGCTGACAGCTGCATGGTTACAATTTTATCTCTAATAGTTTTGATCTTGGAAGTAAAGTAGTTCATAAAATCATTAGTACTGTGCTGCTGGGTAATGTCTGCACCTGCTGATGTTATATTTTTTGTTAATTTAGCCACTGTATTGAATAAATACTTGGGGTTGTTTTTGTTTTCTTCTAAAAGAGACGTAAACTAAGCAGATCTAACAGTTTTTAAGGTTTTCCTGTAGGAGAGAGTATTTTCCCGCCAAGCAATACGAAATACCTCTAATTTTGTTTTTCTCCAGCTGCGCTCCATTTTCCGGGCTGCTCTCTTTAAGGCCCGAGTGTGCTCATTATACCACAGTCTTTTAATCTTCCTTAAATGTAAAGGAGCAACCGTATCTTAAGTGCTAGAAAAGAGAGACGCCATAGTTTCTGTTACATCAAGTTTTTCTGCACTGTTAGATATGCTGAGGAATTGAGATAAGTCAGGAAGATTATTTCTGAAGCAGTCTTTTATTGTAGAAGAGATGTTTCTACCATATTTGTAACAAGGAGTTGGCTTTACAGCTTTAGCTATATGGTATTCCATACACAAAACTAGATAATGATCTGAGATATCATCGCTCTGCTGCAAAATTTCAATGCCACAGACATCAATTCCATGTGACTGTATTAAATCTAGAGTATGATTTCGACAATGAGTAGGTCCTGACATGTGTTTTTTAGAATGTCTATAAATGCTGATCCCAACGAATCTTTTTCATTATCAACATGGATATTAAAATCACCAGCAATTAGGACTTTATCTGCAGCCAGCACTAACTCAGATATCAGAAAATCGGCAGAAAATCAGCAAATCCTTTAATGAAATCTGTATGGTGCCCTGGTGGCCTGTATGCAGTAGCCAGTACAAACATCACAGAGGATTTATCATTAACACTTCTTTCTTTGGATAACGTTATATGAAGCACCATTACTTCGAACAAATTATGCTTGAAACCCGACCTCTGAGAGATACTGAAAATATTGGTATAAATTGTAGCAACACCTCCCCCTTTACCTTTTGGATGCGGTTCATGTTTGTAACAGTAATCTTGGGGTGTAGACTCGTTTAAAGTAATGTAATCATCTGTTTCAGCCAGGTTTCTGTCAAACAAAGCACATCTAGTTTATGGTCAGTGATCATATCATTTACAAAAAGTGCTTCAATAAGCCAAGCTTTATCATTTGTTTATCTGTATCTGTTTTTTATTTGTTGAACATCAGTTAAATTGTTACTATTACTTTGGTTTGGATGTTTTCTGTATTTTCTAGTTCGGGGAACAGACACAGTCTCTATAGTGTGATATCTAGGTGAAGGAGTCTCTATGTGCTGAGAGTTAACTGACTTCTGTGACGTGAGGCGGCTAACAGACGATCGGTTTAGCCAGTCTGTCTGCTTCCTGACCTGGGCTCCAGTTAGTCAAGTACAAACTCTAAGACTATGTGCCATATTTCTAGAGAGAAGAGCGGCACCACCCCAGGAGGAATGAACACCATCCCTTTTCAACAGATCAGGTCTGCCCCAAAAACTCGTCCAATTATCTATAAAGCCTATGTTATTTTGCGGGCACCACTTAGACATCCAGCCATTGAGTGACGACAGTTTGCTATGAATCTCATCACCACGGTAAGCAGGGAGGGGACCAGAGCATATTACAGTGTCTGACATCGCCAGTAGGAGATCACTAAAAATAATGTTAAAGAGGTGTGTGAACTTGCAAATACGAAGTTGAACATCATTAGCGCCGACGTGGATAACAATCTTACTGAATTTATGTTTAGCATTAGTCAGCACTTTTAAATTTGCCAAGATGTCAGGCGCTCTGGCTCCTGGTAAACAATGGACTATGGTGGCTGGTGTCTCTATTTTCACGTTCCGTACAATAGAATCGCCAATAACTAGAGCACTTTCATCAGGTTTCTCAGTGGGTGCTTCACTGAGTGGGGAGAACCTGTTTAATGTTCTGATCGGAACGGAAGAGTGGTGTTTTGACCCGCGACTAGGCTGTCTCACAGTCACCCAGTTGCCCTGCTGCACGGGCTCAACCGGAACCGAACAATGTACAGGACTCCCTGAGCTAGTCGCATCCAAAGCAGTATCTACAGCACTCACATTCTTACTGTCCTCAACTAAAGTTTGGATGCGTGTCTCTAATTCTGAATTCTTCTCTTTTAGCCTAACTATTTCCCTGCATTTATCACATGTGAATCCCTCGCTGCTGACAGAGACAGATAAACTGTACATGTGGCAAACAGTGCAAACAACAATAGCAGGAGAACGGTTTTAAAAAGCGAATGATCAAATTAGTTAGATTAGTTTGATAGATAATACCAGAAATATGGTGGGAATTAAGTTTTATGCCATGGTCTGTCTGAATACTGGATTCTGTTTGGCTGGCAGGTGTTGATTAAACTCGTTGAACTGCACAGGTAGTTCCAGGTCAGTTTAATCATGTTCTATATTAATGCGCTTCCTATAAACATTGGTAACCATAGTAACATACAGTTACAGTTGAATAGTGATACAGACGAAAATAACTGTCATTTTTATTGTTCCGGTCAAATATTGCAGCACAAATATTATTAACATCTTTAATATGTGAATGCTGGGAAATGACCATGGACTTCGCTGCGCATCGGGTGGTTCTTCGCCTCCACGTCGTGCATTCAAATCGTTTAATGCACAGCTAGCCGTTGATTATCCCTTACATATATTATCACTTTAAACAACAGAGAGTGAAAATAATATAGATACATTTTTCGTACTTCATATGGTTTCGAAAATGCGCAGGAGATTTCAGGAATCTGTGATCACTTGATAATGTAGATGAAAATATAGTACAAATCTTCCATAAACATAGCATTATAATGAGAACTTTATAGAAATCTAGCCTATAGTAAATTCTGTCTTTGCCCGTGTTTCCACGCGCTGTTATGAAAGCGCATTACAGCAGGAGCTCTCTCTCACTATAATGTGTAACTTAAAGTTCACTGGCATTTCATAAACATAGCATTATAATTAGAACTTCATAGAATGTGAAATCTATAGTAAATTGTCTGCTTTCCTTGCCCGTGTAATAATTTATTTATTAAAGAAATAATAGCAATAATAATAATGTTACTTAAAAAATATATATATTTATAGCGACAAACAAAGCACAGATCATGAATCTGCATTTCATGTCATTCCCCCTTGTTTTTTTGTTGTTATTTTTCTCTTTGATTGGAGTGATGGAGTTACTATGATTTTGGCATCATTTTTATATTGATGTAAATTAAGTTTTCTTGCTTACACATAGGACTTATTAAGGACTTGCATCCAGATTTATTCGTTTCAAGAACACTGACAACACACTCATCTTGAAATTAGAAAGATCCCAAAATATGTTTTGCCTGCTGCTTCGGCTGCAATATATATTTAGCACACAACAGACACAGACAACTAGAGCACTTTCTGTCCCTTCAGAAAAGCCCAAAACCTCCCCAGTCCATTCTTCTGAAGCTGCTGTCAGATCGGCTGCTTAACCAACCCTGGTGTCCGCCTGTCTTACAGGATCAGCCCCGCAGTACATGGGCCAGGAGGAGTTCTACGGAGAGCAGTATGGACACACTCAGAGCTCCAGCGAGCCTGTTAGCCAACAGTATTACTCAGATGGTAACCAAGCTCTCATCCCGAAATTTTCTTCATTCATTCATTCATTTCATATCACATCACAACCCTGTTTCTACTTACGTTTATCTCTGAAACTTTCAGTCATGTTTATGTAATATATTTTTCCCCCCATAAAAATATGACTAAAACAGACTTTCAAACAAGCATTCTGTTTTTTTTTTTTTGTTTGTTTGTTTGTTTTGTTTTTTGATGTGCTGAAATTTCAGATTTGGCTTTCCTTCCTCACTTTGTTGTTGCTGGGCTAAAAGATTTGTCGTTTGAAGCTTCTGTTTTCTTTTGTGTGAGTTTGTATGTCAATTCAAAGTAGGATGCATACATCCAAAAATCTGTTAAACAGGTGCTCAATCAAGAGAAAGTTTAGTTGAAAAGCACTATTTTATTTTTATTTTTTTAAATTTTTTTTGGCTTCCAAAAAAACTTAATGTAGTTTCATGAACCACAAGCGGTCTTCATCAGGCAAAAACACAGCAAATATCGATATAACTTTTATATCAACACAATGAACAATCACGTTTAATTTACATAATGTTTAAATTACATGAAAAATAACAGTGTGCTGGTCTTTTTGCATTTCAGCTGAATTTATTTATGTGCAAACAGTTGTCGGAATGTCTGTGAGCTGTGAGGGCCCTTTGTTTCGCTTTTGTTTTTTTCCCTGTAGGTGTGTCCTATTATGTATTTTTTTTCAACAGGTCACGGGGAGTATTCCTATCAGCAGTCTTCCTATGGGGAGCAGAGTTATGAGAGATCCTTTGATGAGTCGTCACAACACTATTACGAAGGCGGTGAGTTCCAACTGAGTATGTTCAGAACCAAGCTCAAAAATTCAAGTTTTATTGTAATACAGGGTTACTCTCTCTCTCTCTCTCTCTCTCACACACACACACACACACACACACACACACACACACACACACACACACACACACGTATGTTGGTATATGTGGTTTATGGGGACTCCCCATAGGTGTAATGGTTTTTATACTGTACAAACTGTATTTTTTATCTCCTTAACCTAACCCTACACCTAAACCTAGGTTTTAAGCCATCTGGTTTGCAAGGACTTTTCCTGTGTTCAATTAAATGAGTACTTGGAGGAGTTATGCAATAATCATGATAACAATTAAACAATTATACTTGATTAAAGCATAAGGTTAAAGAAAATATCACGAGAAAAAAAACTGCTAATGTTTAATAATTTATCATCAAGAACGGAATATGATTTTCAAATAATTCATAGTCAATAATGTTGTGCATTGAGGTTTGAGCCAGGTGAAGCTGAAGAGCAAATGAACACCAGTAAACAAAAGTGTTTTTCTAGCAGATTATTTTATCATATAGGATGCCTTTGTGAGGTGTTGGTTGACTGACGGTGCTTGCTTGTGGTGTTAATTCTGCAGAGAATGTCATACCAGATGACACAGCAAATTTGCAAGATGGTCCATCTTTGAGGAGACCCTGAGAAGAGTCTTTAAAGTTTTTCCACATTTCCAAAAAAAAACAAGTGGAATCCTTGGATGCTTTGGCACAAGGTGGACAAGCATAGACCAGTAGATTCAGGAGCAATGAGAAATCCCAAGAAGTGTTCCTTTATCTCTGGTGTTTTGCCAAGACTTGCAGTGTGCACAACAACAGACATCTGTTCTTGGTAACTAACATCTTGGGTGCAATCCAATATTATGGCATAATATTTTGAATCTTTGATTTCTGCCACCATTTTGTCCAGTATTTTGTCACTGACACAGCTTATCAGCTCATTTTGGATAGTTTTCCCCAAGTATGTAATATGCTGTGCTCCACTGTCAATTCATCTCACCTGATCTCTCAAAACAGGATCAAATTTAGATTTAGAATTTAGATCAGTTCCACTTCTTTCAAAAAGTTCCCATTGTTTTCCTGATGTAATGTATCAACAGATCCCCTGAGTGCCAGATTTATTTCTGCCAAGGACTGAATAATACTGATTAAGCGTGTGAGAACATCTCTCCAATGATTCTTTCCTGCCTCCAAGAGGGCCATTTCAGCCTCATCAGTGGTTTTCCCCTTTGAGAGACAGAGCGCAAAATCCTACCATTTCACCATATTGTTGCAGCGATCAAAGCAATTTGCATGCTGTTGCAGTAGTATGCCTATATTGACCCAATCCTGTTGTCCCTCTGTTGCCAGTTTTGTGGACTTCTTGGAGAACAACTTGCAGCAGAAGCAGTAGACTGCCTCATTTCTTTTTGAATAAGTGAGCCATCTCCGCTTGATGTTTTTTTTGTTTTGTTTTGTTTTTTTGTTTTTAATTAACTGACTGTATGTGTAGTGGTAGTGGAAGCTTCGGCCATCAGGTTTTTTAGGGAATATGGAGTTTTCCTTTATAGACTCTCTACTTACCAGATCAGTCCTTTCTGAGTCGGACAGGACAGATAAACACTCAGCTGGGTCAACTAGAGGAGCTGCTGATCCATGATGTTGACTGGAAGTGCCTATGACAGTCACTAGAGGGCACTCTTCTGGATCATTGTTGGTTTGTTTTGGACTTCCGTTCCCATCACCCCTTGCACTGATGATTGTTTCATTACCCTCAGTAGTTTGTCATTTAGCTATTTGCTCACCCTGATAAATACCATGCTCACTTAGTCTTTTGTTTAGTGATGGGAAACCAAGGCTTTCTGAAGCGTTTGTGGCTTTCGTGAAATGATGCCGAAATTGTGCTTCATTACTCTAAGCTTTTAATACAATGCACATTAGCAACATCTGGTGGCCGGATTTGTTTTCTCCACCATATCTGACCAATTGTGGAGCAGAGGATAGTTTGACAAAGCATGTGACCATACAAAGCTTCGGACGTCCGTGACATACACGAGTGTAATCAATCTGGGATCAATACAATTCTATCTAATCTGTTATAATCTCATCTAAATTAATTTGTGCCAATGAGACCACAACTCGTGTCATGTATTGCTTGGTCAAGCGATTCATGTATTGATCAATAATATAAAATACACAAGTATGTGATCATAATTTTTTTTTTTTTTTGTGATCAACTTTTTAAATTTATTTTTTAAATCAACAAAGCGGCATCCACACAAACAAGACAACAGGGAGGGGGGAACCAACAGGCACACCATAACAATTTCAATTTGCAGCAAAAAGGACAAAACAGAATCCACATGAGTCCACAGACCGACAACAATTGAACATTCCCAAAACATGTGGAAAACCTGCTGATACAGTGTTACACATATGTTACCCTGGACCACAAAACCAGTCTTAAGTCACTGGAGTATATTTGTAGCAATAGCCAAAAATACACTTTGGGTCAAAATTATAGATTTTTCTTTTATGCCAAAAATCATTAGTATATTAAGTAAAGATCATATTCCATGAAATTCCGTGAATTTTGTAAATTTACTACTGTAAATATATCGAAACGTCGTTTTTGATTAATAATATGCATTGCTAAGAATTCATTTGAACAACTTTAAAGGCGATTTTCTCAATATTTAGATTTTTTTGCACCCTCAGATTCCAGATATTCAAATAGTTGTATCTCGGCCAAATATTGTCCAATCATAACAAACCATATATCAATTGAAAGCTTATTTATTCAGTTTTCAGATGATGTATGAATCTCAATTTTGAAAAATTGACACTTAAGACTGGTTTTGTGGTCCAGGGTCACATATGACAGTTATAGGTCGATTGCAGTTTCATTTTAAACCTCTTCTAAGGAGTTATGTATGCTCAATGGATGACTTTGAAATGGATAAGACGATTAGCCAAGTTTTTAGAAGTTAATTAGACTAGACCACACCCTCTCCTAGTCGACCGATAAATTAAGATCTGTTAATTCATGATTCCAGATAGATTTAATAGAAAGAGACTTTGCAGTGTGATCATTAAGTTTACTATATATTAAAAAAACAGATGGCCGACCAGAGGGTTGTGGAATCCAATCCCATATAGGATGAGAGGAAATAGGGGATGCCCAGGGATCTCCATAGGACTTGAGAGCAGAACGTAACTGAAAAAAGACCAAATATGATGATGCTGGTAAACAAAACTTAGTTCTTAGTTCTTGAAGTCCCTGGTTATCATATAAGTCACCGCATGTGTTTCTGCCCAATGTAGACCAAGAGGGCTGGACAAATGGCCAATTTCAACATAAAAAAAATAAAAAAAATTGAAAGGGTCCTCCCATCAGACGTTCCGCACAGGAAATCGATTTACGGTGCAAATATTCTAATATCCAGGTATGCTTAAAAGGAGAATCTAGGCCATTCACATTCAATGATAAGATATTCAGAACATGCATTGTGTGCTCGCAATGCCAAGATTCTGTCTAAGTGAAGAGAAACAAAAGCAATGCCATACTGCCAGTGACATGTAAACATTAGTATGTATATGTAACATACTAATCCACCTAGATGCATAGTCCTTTTAAAAGAAAAGCAGAATAAATAAAAGTATTGATGTCTGTTGAAAGGCATAGAAAAAAAAAAAGTAAAAACAAAGAACAACAAACAACTGTGTATAAAAACCAAAGCAGACTGCACATTACCGAGAGTGTAGGTCTGCATAAAGAACAGAAACAAATGTTGATGCGTGACCAGTCCACTTCAACCCAAGACATGTCCCCAAAGGCCCACTGAGCCAAAAGCATAGTGATTGAACCTGCTCTCCATCAGTAAATAAAGAAAATAAATCATTATTATTGACCAATCAGCAGACGAATGTACAGGGCAGGGGCAAGATTCCAAAAAGAAATTAACAAGTGTCCATGGCAACCTTGTTATTGTCCTCTTCAGGTCAGTCACCAAAGACCTCATCCTTCCCGCTGCTTTGTAGCGCTGCAGAATACGTCTTCAGTGACAGTGAAGTAACAAAATCCTCCGCCTTTTGAGGAGAGTCGAACATCATCTGCTCACCTTTGTGCCGTAGTTTAATTACTGCTGGATAGGTGAGGAAGGGCTGGAGACCAAGTGCTGTCATTATCTTCAAGATTGGATTAAAGCTCTTTCTCTTGGTAGTTGTGGCTGGACTTAAGTCGGAAAAAAATAGTAGCATGACTGTCCTCCTATCCTCAAGTGCAGCTGTTTGAACGGAATCGACCCGGTCACGTGTCTGTTTCGCCGCGATGGCTAGCTTTTCAACTTCTGCTTTTATCTCTTTTACAGAATCGTTGGTCGTTTGTATATACAAATGTAGATTATGGAGTGCTGGGGTCAGTACAGAGTCTGTCGCATCTCTTACAGTCGAAGCCACTACCGAATCAAGAGTACTTTGTTGCTCTTTAAGCGCTAGCTTGATACTGTTAGCTATAGCAGCGTCGAGATCCTCTCTGGAGATGGTGGAATCTTTGAATTTTTTCTTTATTGGCGATTGTCCACTCTCTCTTTTCTGGCTGTCCTTGACTGCTGGGGCACTCATGGTGAGCTTAATAAAGAGTGGTTCAAAATTTACTGACAGGATATATACAATTTCTGACAAAGTGAGCAGAGCGAAGGACTATGCATGCATTGCCACCGAAGGGTCACGTCATCTCCATAATTAATAATTGACGTGGGTAGCTGAAAAAAATATTTTAGATGAGCTGTTACCCTTATGTTCTGTTTGGGGTTTCTGAGACCCCAGCTATAAACAAAGCCGCAGGAACATATTTTATCTGGGGGGTGCTGGGGGCAGGGCTTGATGTTGCAGGGCGGGGCAATGTTTATATGGACAGACCCTCGACCCCTCGATTTTGACCGAGGGAGCGAGTCTGCTGCATATGCACACTTCAGGCCACTCCACAGACTACAATGCAAAGCAATTATGACGTCATTGCATATTGCATTTAATTTATCCCCACCCCAAACATCTATATATATATATATATATATATATATATATATATATTTATACATATACAGGTGCTGGTCATATAATTAGAATATCATCAAAAAGTTTATTTATTTCACTAATTCCATTCAAAAAGTGAAACTTGTATATTATATTCATTCATTACACACAGACTGATATATTTCAAATGTTTATTTATTTTAATTTTGACGATTATAACTGACAACTAAGGAAAATCCCAAATTCAGTATCTCAGAAAATTAGAATATTTACATTTGAGTTTCAATTAATGATCATTCCTACAGTATAAATTCCGGGTATCTCTTGTTCTTTGAAACCACAATAATGGAGAAGACTGCTGACTTGGCAATGATCCAGAAGACGAACATTGACGCCCTCCACAAAGATGGTAAGTCACAGAGGGTCATTACTGAAAGGTGTGGCTGTTTACAGAGTGCTGTATCAAAGCATATTAAATGCAAAGTTGACTGGAAGGAAGAATTTGGGCAGGAAAAGGTGCACAAGCAACAGGGATGACTGCAAGCTTGAGAATACTGTCAAGCAAAGCTGATTCAAACACTTGTGAGAGCTTCACAAGGAGTGAACTGAAGCTGGAGTCAGTGCATCAAGAGTCACCACGCTCAGACGTCTTCAGGAAAAGAGCTACCAAGCCACTTCTGAACCAGAGACAACGTCAGAAGCATCTTACCTGGGCTGTGGAGAAAAAGAACTGGACTGTTGCTCAGTGGTCCAAAGTCCTCTTTTCAGATGAAAGTAAATTTTGCATTTCATTTGGAAATCAAGGTCTGGTGTCTGGAAGATGACTGGAGAGGCACGGAATCCATGTTGCTTGAAGTCCAGTGTGAAGTTTCCATAGTCAGTGATGATTTGGGCTGCCATGTCATCTGCTGGTGTTGGTTCACTGTGTTTTCTGAAGTCCACAGTCAACGCAGCCATCTACCAGGAAATTTTACAGCACTTCATGCTTCCTTCTGCTGACAAGCTTTAACAAGACGATGACTCTGCACGCTCTCTTCCTGGCTCACAAGCAAGCTGCCAAGAGGGAGATTCAGTGTACCCCGCCAGCAAAACTGTCGACTTGAGCCTCATTCTTAGGGAATTAAGGGACTTTCATCGGGTTAACGCAACTCAAGGACATTAAAGCAGAAATTTTGAATACCAATGCTAGACTGGAGGAGGTAGAGGGCCGAGTCGTGACAGCAGGAGCAGGATGTAGAGGTCTGCGCGGGACTGTTTTTTTAGTCCCGCTCCTGCTTGGTTATATTCCGCATCCACCCGATCCCGCTATATTTTCACTCTTTGTTCACTCGCTGTCCGCTTAGAATAATTTTCTTCCCGACTTGACCGTTCCCGCTAAATTTTAATTTCGTTTCTAGTATCTCACATTTAAATTTCCACTACTGAAAGAGAGAGAGATAACAAATAAAATTTTAGGTTTTTACTAAATTTTTATTTATTTGTATTTGTGTTGTCAAGATGCTTTTAACATTTAGCTGTCAACACAATGGGAAAATATGTTGCAGGAAAAAAAAAGGTAGGTACAAAAATTGTAGCCTATTTGTTATTTTTATTCAAAATACAAATGTAACATTTTTCTGTAAACACAGTAGGAAAAGTGTTGCTGAGAGGGAAAAAAAAGACATCTGACATTTAAAATTATAAGCAAAAGAACAAAACCATTGGCTTGTAGCCACTGTGAAATTAAATAACTTTTTTACCTAACAATTAAACAAAAAATGTCCCAACTTCGATTTCAACGTGTCTCCTACAAAGGAAAATATAGGCTTATAAATACATCAGTAATATCTAATAATAAAGTTAATGACATTAATGAAATGAACAAAAACCGTTTACTTGCAAAATCACCTTTTTCCAAATTATTTTAAATATCCATGCAGGAAAAGAATGTCACTGACTGACAACGGTTTCAATACCGAAAGTTTCTCCTCCAAAACTCGAACACAAAGGCTTGAATGCTCTCTCGGAAGGTGCACTCGTGGCCAGGATGCAGAGGATATATCTTGCAAGGTTGCTCAGTGCAGGGAACTGGGAACGATGTGAATTCCACCATTGCAAAATTTTTGTTGACTTGATAGTTCAAGTTTCATGGTCCTGTACTCCTGAATCTGAACATCTAGTGAATTTGATCCACATGATTCCACATCATCTTCCCAATCTGAAAATTTACGGAGAACAGTAGGCCTTTTGGCAGGTGTTGGCTCAACATCCTCATCATGTGTATCAAACTTTAAATCTTCGATCATCTCCTTGACACCCTGTATCACTTCCTGTCGCCCTCTTTCATTCAACATTTTCAAAACTCGCAGACTCAGTGTCAGAAAGGTTGCTATTTTATAAAGCATGTGAACCGAATGTGGTGAAGTGTTGACAGTAATTCTTTCAGCCATGTCACACAGACGGTTGTGATTTCAGAGAGCAGAGGGTCTTTTCTGGCTGATGTACAGTGCTCAATTAATCGCACAGACCACGTAAAAGAACCAGTGAGGCACTTGGAGCTGTGTTGTTGGTTTCCAAGTCGTCAGTTGCCTCTTTGAAGGGTTTTAGAGTTTTATAACTTAAGCATGCTGGCGCTGATGCATCTGATCTTGTCATAATTATTGCTCTCAGTCAGCACAGATGCAATGTCTTTGTACAGAATTCAGCATGTCAAAATTAGAGTTCCACCGTGTCTCTACGGATTGTTTCAGTGACTTTTTTAGCTTGCCCTGCTGTCCTGAGTGTTTGAAATGTGAGACCAACTTTTTAACATCAGTTAAAATCTCAGTTAGAATCCCCAGCGATCTCTGGAGACATTTCCATTACGGCAGGACCAAGCGCACTGGACAGAGTCACGTTTAGTGTGTGCGCCGTGTAGTTTAGCCTCGTGTATCCTCATAAGGCACTGATCATGTTGGCTCCACCATCTGTGACAAGGACCGTTATGCAAATGCTGCGCGCACAGACCTTGCAAATAAAATGCATGATGCAGAAAGCTGGTCCATGCGTGCAGGGGGGTGTTACTCCATCCTGTGACTTTTTATGAATGGTGGTGAGAATTTGAGATTGCTAGTGCTGTCATAAAATTTGTGATGTAATTATATAGAAGGCTATTGTCTGAAGCGCTACATGTCTGCTGTTACAGTAGTGTTTTTAGTTTAGATTCACTGTTAGTGCTCGCTGCCCTGCGCTTGGTTTGAGCCGCTTTAATTTGCATTTGGGAACGCAATATTTGTCATTAGAAACGTTTAGTTTCAGTGTCATAATCCTTCAGAAATCATTCTAATATGCTGATTTGCTGCTCAATAAACATTTCTGATTATTATCAATGTTAAAAACAGTTTTGCTGCTTAACATTTTTGTGGAAACAATGATACCACTCAAACATTTGTATAAGATTTTTTTTTTAAAAGAGAGAGAGTTTAATAATTGTATTCATCATGCATGAAAGTAATAAAAAGTGAGTGAAGACAATGATTTATATTTAATAAATGCATTAACAAATTTAATTAATATATTTGATAAATGCAAATAAATGCTGTTCATTAAACTTTATTTTTATCAAAAAATCCTGAAAAATAAAGTGTATCACCATTTCCACACAAAATATGAAGCAGTAAAATTGTTTTAAACATTGATAATAATCAGAAATGTTTCTTGAGAGTCAAATGAATTGTAATGATTTCTAAAAGTGGCAATGTCACAAAGTGACATGTGACACTGAAAACTGGAGTAATAATAAAGAAAATTCTGCTTTGGGTCACAGGAATAACATTACATTTTATAATATATTAAAATTAATTATATTTGTTTTGTTTTTTTACTTTATTTTGATCAAATAAATTCTGCCTTGATAAGCAGAAGATATTTATTTCAAAATCATTAATAATTGTAATGTTTCCAAACTTTTGGCAGGTACTTTAATAATAATAACAATTCTGTATACTTTACTATAATATATTATAATATACGGGTGCTGGTCATATAATTAGAATATCATCAAAAAGTTGATTTATTTCACTAATTCCATTCAAAAAGTGAAACTTGTATATTATATTCATTCATTGCACACAAACTGATATATTTCAAATGTTTATTTCTTTTAATTTTGATGATTATAACTGACAACTAAGGAAAATCCCAAATTCAGTATCTCAGAAAATTAGAATATTACTTAAGACCAATACAAAGAAAGGATTTTTAGAAATCTCGGCCAACTGAAAAGTATGAAAATGAAAAGTATGAGCATGTACAGCACTCAATACTTAGTTGGGGCTCCTTTTCAAGTCAAGTCAAGTCAAGTTGAGCTTTATTGTCATTCCGCTACATGCGGGGGCATACAGTGGAACGAAATGTCGTGCCTCACAGGACCACGGTGCTACATAAATACAATAATACAGCAGTGCAGTAAAACAATATAAACCTATACACAACTATCCTACTGATAGATTTGACTATAAAATATGCTATATATAAAATAATTTTTTTACCTGTACATAAACTAAAAAAATACAAACAATACAAACTATACGAGTGCTTCAGATAAATACTGTACATGTGCGAAGAGAAACATTGTGAGTCAGCAGCTGGCTGGGGAATAGTGCAGGATGATTTGTAGTGCATGAGCATGTAAACATATGTGTATTACTGAGTCTTTTGTGGGATTTGTATACACACATTAGTGTGTGTGAAAAGTGACTAGTGCGCATAGAGGAGGAGAGTGTGCTACTACAGGTGGTTTGTACAGGCCCACTCACCTGTGTGTAGCACACTTCGATTGCACAAAAAGAGAGTTCCATAAGTTTTCAGATGGTCCATGTTTTCAGGAGGTAGGGGGTTTGTATGGGGTTTCAGAGAGGGGCGGGGTGATTTGAGTTCAGGGCTCTCACAGCCTGGGGGAAGAAGCTGTTGAGCAGTCTGGCAGAGCGGGCTCTGATGCTCCGGTACCGTCTTCCTGATGGTAGGAGCTGGAAGAGACTGTGGGAGGGATGTGTGGAGTCCTTCACGATACTGTTGGCTTTGCTGGAGCATCGTGTGAGGAAAATGTCCAGGATGGAGGGGAGAGGGGCACCGATGATCCTTGCAGCTGTGTTCACTGTCCGCTGGAGGGTCTTGCGGTCTGCTGCAGTACAGTTCCCGTACCAGACAGTGATTCAGCTGGTCAGCACACTCTCAATGGTGCCCCTGTAGAAAGTGGTGAGGATGGGTGGAGGGAGACTTGCTCTTTTCAGCCGGCGGAGAAAGTGTAGGCGCTGTTGTGCCTTCTTGGAGAGTGACATGGTGTTGGTAGACCAGGTGAGATCCTCTGTGATGTGCACACCCAGGAATTTAGTGCTGCTGACTCTCTCCACAGGCGAGCTGTCGGTGGTCAGTGGGGGGTGATCAACAGATTTTCTCCTGAAGTCCATCACAACCTCCTTTGTCTTACTCACATTGAGGGACAAGTTGTTAGCACCACACCATTCAGCCAGCTGTGCCACTTCCTCTCTGTAGTGCGTTTCATCGTTGTTGCTGATGAGACCTACCACTGTTGTGTCGTCAGCAAACTTGATGATGTGGTTGGAGCTGGACTTGGCATTGCAGTCGTGGGTCAGCAGCGTGAAGAGCAGCGGGCTGAGCACACAGCCTTGTGGGGCACCTGTGCTCAGTGTGGTAGTGCTCGAGGTGTTGTGGCCGACACGGACTGACTGAGGTCTTCCGGTTAGAAAGTCCAGGATCCAATTACAGAGGGAATTGTTAAGTCCCAGCAGGTTTAGTTTATTAATGAGCTGTTGTGGAATTATTGTGTTGAATGCTGAGCTGAAGTCAATGAACAGCATTCTAACATAAGAGTCTTTGTTTTCTAGGTGGTTAAGAGCCAGGTGTAGGGTGGAGGAGATTGCATCGTCTGTAGAGCGGTTTGGACGGTATGCAAACTGGAGCGGATCGAGTGTGTTGGGGAGGCTGGTTTTGATGTTGTGCATGACTAACCTCTCAAAGCACTTCATCATGATTGGAGTCAGTGCTATGGGACGGTAGTCATTTAGACAGGACACAGGTGATTTCTTTGGTACCGGTATGATTGTTGTGGATTTGAGACATGTGGGGACGACTGCCTGGCTCAGCGAGGTGTTGAAGATATCTGTTAGGACATCTGTCAGCTGTTCAGCACAGTCTTTCAGTACACGGCCAGGTATGTTGTCGGGACCCGCAGCCTTGCGTGGGTTGATCCTAGATAGGGTCTTCCTTACATCGGCTGGAGACAGACAGAGCGCCTGGTCGTTGGGCAGTTTTTGTGCAGGTGTGTCATTCTGCATTTCAAACCTTGAATAAAAGTGGTTGAGTGTATCCGGGAGGGATGTGTCGTCATCACAGGCCTGTGGCGGGGGCTTGTAGTCTGTGATGGTCTGAATGGCTTTCCACAGACTCCGTGTGTCTTTGCTGTCTGTGAAGTGATTATTGATTTTTTGAGCATATGACCGTTTTCCATTTTTGATGCTGCGGGACAGATTGGCTCTTGCTGTTTTGAGGGCTGCTTTATCTCCTGATCTGAAAGCTTCATCTCTGGTCTTTAGCATCCCGCGAACCTCTGCTGTCATCCATGGCTTCTGGTTGGCACGTGTGGTGATGGTCTTGGTGACTGTCACATCATCAGTGCACTTTTTGATGTAGGCAGTCACAGTTTCAGTGTACTCCTGCAGGTCTGTGTGGTTGTTGTAGGTGGCCGCCTCTTTAAACATGTTCCAGTCTGTGTCCTGGAAGCAGTCCTGCAGTGCTGAGGTGGCATTGTCTGGCCATACCTTGATCTGTTTGTGAACCGGTTTGGCAAGCTTGAGAAGTGGTCTGTATGCTGGGATTAGCATAACAGAGATGTGGTCGGAGTACCCGAGGTGGGGGCGGGGTTCAGCTTTGTAAGCGTTCTTTTCTGTAGTGTAAACAAAGTCCAGTGTGTTATTTCCCCTTGTTGCAAAGTTCACATGTTGGTAGAACTTTGGCAAAACTGTCTTTAAGTTTGCATGATTAAAGTCACCGGCTATGATGAAAAAGCCGTCGGGGTTATTTGTTTGTTGTTCGCTGATGGCGCTGTACAGCTCGCGAAGCGCGTCCTTAGCGTTTGCACACGGGGGAATGTAAACCGCGACAATAACAATGGCCGTGAACTCCCGCGGCAGATAGAACGGTCGGCACTTCACAAACATAAACTCCACCAGCGATGAACAGTGTTTTGATACTAACGCAGCATTGTTACACCATTCTTTGTTGATATACACACACAAGCCACCGCCGCGAGTCTTACCAGACAGTGATGAATCTCTGTCCGCTCGGTAGCAGGTTAGCCCGTGCAGCTGAATGGCGGAGTCCGGGATGTTGTCGTTTAGCCATGTTTCAGTGAAAACAGACACACAACAATCCCTTGCCTCATGCTGTGTAGACCGACTGAGTTGAATTAAGTCCAGTTTGTTTTCCAGAGAGCGAACGTTTGAGAGCATGAGTGTTGGAAGAGCCGGTCTTGTGGGGTTAGCTCTTAGCCTGGCTCGTATACCTCCGCGCTTACCGCGCTTCCGTCCTCTCTCACACCGCTTGCGACGCCGCCTTGTGCGGGTAGCGTCAGTAGGCGAGGCCGCGGTCTCGAGGTCCGGCTTCAGCAGTAAACAAAGGCCTCGAAGCTTCTCAGTAGCCGCCGGCGAGAGTTTGTGTTTGTATGTGTTGTTGATATCCAAAAGGCTTTGGCGATCATAGATGTATTCCGGAGTGATCTCCCGATGAATTGGCGGTAAATTGACATTGTTTGGAGACGAACAGACGACATTAAAAGACATAAAAGCACCGTTTTTGGGACCCGGAGAGGTCGCTGCGTCTGACCGCGCCGCCATCTTGGATTCATATCATTTAACATTTAACATTTAATAGGCTCTGAAATATTAAGTGATTTTAAAACAATCTTCAAATAAACTATAAATTGTATATGCATAAACTAAAAGTTAATCAACGACTAACTAGAGCAGTTGAGTGATTTCTCTTTTTCTTTTGTTTTTTGATTTACATCAATGACAGACTTCAGCAGGTTTCACTTTAAAAGCAGCACGGTCTCTTTAAAACCTGATGCGCATGATGCGGGTCTGACACACATCCTATTTTCTCCAAACTCTTTACGGTCATTTAAGACATAATAACTCATTTAAGACTACATTTATGAGGTAACTCACCAAAACCGTGTATTTTGAAATAATTGTGTGTGTTATCGTCCGTTGAAGCGCTACTGAAGTGGTCGTGTGTTCAGCCAAACGTGCAACTTTTCAAACTAAAGCCTACTTCACTGCACCGTTTAGGTGGTGTACCCCAGGTATGAGTCGCCACATTCTCGGGTTATGAAGAATAAAGAAGGGAAAAGTTAATCTTCCGAAATGAAGTAGCAACATCTTCTCAAGCAAAAGTTATTAGAACCGTGTTTAAGGACAAGCTGGTCATCACTCTGCTCTGACCTTATCAGCCCGTTTGTATTATTTGTTCTCACTGCATTGCATTGTTATATTTCGTAAAAGTTTTACCCGCCAACTGGCGACTGACATTGATACATGTACCCGCCAACTCTGATTTTTACTCGCATTTGGCGCTTGGCGAGTGTTAATTTTAGGCCCTGTATGTAAATATAGAATATTTACATTTGAGTTTCATTAAATGACCATCCCTAAAGTATAAATTCTGGGTATCTCTTGTTCTTTGAAACCACAATAATGGGGAAGACTGCTGACTTGGCAGTGGTCCAGAAGACAATCATTGACACCCTCCACAAAGAGGATAAGTCACAGAAGGTCATTACTGAAAGGGGTGGCTGTTCACAAGAGTGCTGCATCAAAGCATATTAAATGCAAAGTTGACCGGAAGGAAGAAATTGGGTAGGAAAAGGTGCATAAGCAACAGGGATTACCGCAAGCTGATTCAAACACTTGGGACAGCTTTACAAGGAGTGGACTGAAGCTAGAGTCAGTGCATCAAGAGTCACCACGCTCAGACGTCTTCAGGAAAAGGGCTACCAAGCCACTTCTGAAGCAGAGACAACGTCAGAAGCATCTTACCTGGGCTGTGGAGAAAAAGAACTGGACTGTTGCTCAGTGGTCCAAAGTCCTCTTTTCAGATGAAAGTAAATTTTGCATTTCATTTGGAAATCAAGGTCTGGTGTCTGGAAGATGACTGGAGAGGCACAGAATCCAAGCTGCTTGAAGTCCAGTGTGAGGTTTCTGAAGTCAGTGATGATTTGGGGTGCCATGACATCTGATGGTGTTGGTCCATGGTGTTTTATCAAGTCCAAAGTCAATGCAACTGTTAGGGTTAGCAAGAGTCCAAGCAGGGGAAAACACAATCCGAAAAAAGGCAAGACTAGGGAAACTAACAAGGCTCTGTAGGGCAGTGATAATGCATACAATACTTGGCAGAGGGGGAGAAAGTTCAAGTCTTATAAAGAGTGTCTGATTGGATACAGCTGTGTGCGTGTGATCAGGTGAGCGTGTGATTAGTGAGAATGGCAGATGGGAAATGCAGTCCATTGTGATGTGTGGTGTGAAAGTCAATATGATGGCAGGGTGACCTCTTGTGGCAGTCGGACAGAATAGCAGGCCCAGGATTCGTAACACAGACTAAGTATTGAGTGCATAAATTAACGTACTTTAAAGAACTTGAACTTTACTGTTTGGCAAATCCTTTTTTTTTTTGATTGATCTAATATTTTAAGATACTGGATTTTTGACTTTCATGAGCTGTAAGCTTTCATCAAAATTAAAACAAACAAAAAAAACTTTTAAAATGTTTTACTTTACATGTAATGCATCTAAAATATAAGAGAGTTTCTAATTCAAATTTTTTGAAATGCACCTGTATTAAGATGTCAAGGCTATTTATGGATGTTTAATCAAAAATTAACTTTCTTGCTATGTTAAGTGTAACACATTTTTCAAGACAAAAGAGTCTGATTCAACAAGGAATGTCAAAAACCAAAGTCCTGACTGTGGCGAAAGGAGAAACTGGGGATGGAGGAGGGTAATTTGCTCCTGAGCAAGTGAAAGGGCTGCTGAATAATACTGAATAGAGATCATATAGGTGTCGTATTCCTATAGGTAGATGTGATCAGCTGACTGTCAGCTGATGCAAGCTTGACTCACATGACCTGCCAGAACTAACGCTAATGTTGAAATTAATCTGAGCAGGTCATACTATTGGGCTAATGCTTTGTATATACTCTGCATGGTAGGATCATCATAGTTCACAGGTCAATGTTTGTATTTCATTGTGTCGGTAAGAAACTGCCAGCTGGGTCCAAAAGCCAATTCCAGAAAATCTACTTGTGCAAGCCAGAGTTCCAGACTGTCTGAAGGTGACACATCTTTGGGCAGGTGACACTTGTGACACTTGGCACATTACTGGCCCACTGGTAGAGCTCAAACCCACCAAGTGACAGGATCTCCCTCAACTTATTATTTACCAGATTTCTGGCTTGGTCTGCACAGCGTGGAGTGGAAGGGCATAATTGACAAGTGTTTACTCTCTCGTGGGCGGGCGCTTGTCTGAAGTTTAAAATCATTGGTGTACCCGTAAGCCACATAACGGTTGGTTATGACGTATGTTATGCGCCGGCTCGGCCGCCTCGAACTTCCGCTGTAAACACAGATATGCGGCGAAAACAAAACCATTAAGCGAAATACCGGAGTGAAGATGGCTGTGAAAGACTTTTGCAGCTTATGTGAAGTAAATCTACGCATCCACAATTATCGCCTTGCCGGACTTTGGCCTCCCCAGTTTCTCGCTGATGATCGGTAACAGTTGATAAATTAAACTTTTCCCAAAACCTGTCGGAACATCACCTCCATTCAAAATGTGAACCAAACACTCTTCTTGTTCGGGCTTCAGTTGGCAAATGCTGAGAATATTCTCCACAACAGAGCGAATAGCATCCCGTGTCTCCATGTCCGCTGTCGTTTTAGATTTCCGTCACCTAAACTACAGTGTTAAATTCAGCGCTTAGCGTCTACGTCACGGCTCTCAGCCCGCCCTCTGTTCGCTGGTTGGCCGGCTGCTGCGGAGCCGGAGATAAACTGGCAGATGGTCTGCTATATCAGACTGAGCACAGAAGAGAAATGAAATTGAGCGGAAGTACGTTCTTGGGGTCATAGGCAGCATTCCTCCTCCTCCAAACACGGCGAGTTGAGTTGATGCCAAAGAGCTCGAACACTTTCACCCAGTTCTCCTCTGAATCATTAGCAGACTTCAGACGGCTGAACATGTGCTTTCTTCAGCAGGGGGACCCTGCGGGCGCTGCAGGATTTCAGTCCTTAATGGAGTAGTGTGTTACCAACTGTTTTCTTGGTGACTATGGTCCCAGCTGCCTTGAGATCATTGATAAGATCCTCCCGTGTAGTTCTGGGCTGATTCCTCACTGTTCTCATGATAACTGAAACTCCACGAGGTGAGATCGTGCATGGAGCCCCAGTCCGAGGGAGACTGACAGTTATTTTGTGTTTCTTCCATTTGCGAATAATCGCACCAACTGTTGTCACCTTCTCACCGAGCTGCTTGGCGATGGTCTTGTAGCCCATTCCAGCCTTGTGTAGGTCTACAATCTTGTCCCTGACATCCTTGGACAGCTCTTTGGTGGAGAGTTTGAGAATACCATGGTGGAGAGTTTGGAATCTGATTGATTGATTGATTGCTTCTGTGGACAGGTGTCTTTTATACAGGTAACAAGCTGAGACCCCCTTTAAGAGAGTGCTCCTAATCTCAGCTCTTTACCTGTATAACAGACACCTGGGAACCAGAAATCTTGCTGATTGATAGGGCATCAAATACTTATTTGACTCGTTAAAATGCAAATCAGTTTAGAACTTTTTTGAAAAGTTATTATTTTTTGCTGTTGTTCTGTCTCTCACTGTTCAAATAAACCTACCATTAAAATTATAGACTGATCATTTCTTTGTCAGTGGGCAAATGTACAAAATCAGCAGGGGATCAAATAATTTTTTTTCCCCACTGTATATATTCAGTTCTCGCTTCATGCATGATCTCAATGATCTTTCAGGAAACTCTCAGTACAGCCAACAGCAGACACAGTACCAACAAGGCTCTGGGACGCACCAGACGTTCAGCCAGCAGCAGTACCCATCCCAAGCCGGCTACAGCGCTCAGCCTCAGGGATACGGTAACAGACTACATCAGATTACATCGATTTCATTCAGTGTTAATTGATCTCTAAGGATGATCTCCAGCAGTATACTGACGTGTGCTGTTTGGATCTGAAGGTGCAGGGCAGGGCAGCTCATCCCAGTATCCTCAGTATCAGCAGGGCCAGAGTCAGCAGTACCCATCATACCGCTCCATACAGCCAGGACCAGCCGCGCCGTCACAGAGGTCCTACTCTTTTGAACAGGTGAGCTCAATGACTGTCCTGGACAAATGACAAATCAATATGTTCTGGAAGCATTCCAAACCCAGCCCAGTAATAAGAGAGCCAGTTCACCCATCAGATTTCATCCAAAGTCTGATGTCTTTTATTAAATGCCATTATGTATTTCTTTTTTCTTTTTCTCTACAAAGGGTCAGTATGGAAACTATCAGCAATAAAGAGACATGGCTAATGTTTGGGGCAGTTTTTTGTGTACATCCCTCTTTACGCTGGACGCTGGAAAACCAGAGGATTCTCCACCAGCCCTGTCTCACAGGCTTGCTACGGAATCAAAATCAAACTTTATAAACGATAACAAATGAATTAGATTTTTTTACAAGGGTCTGGAGTTTATTTTTTAATCCTACTTTTATCATACAGGATATATTATTTTCTATACCAGCACAGTGAAGTCTCGGATACTTTTGCTTTTTTCTGGAATTATTTGTTTATTTTGCACTTTGTTTTGTCGATTGTCTGAATGGGTGGATGAATGGATTAATGTTTTGAGAGCACAAATGGAAATACTGATGTCTATTTTCCATGTTTATTTTGTTATTTTAGTTTTATTTATTTCAATTTTAAATACTGTAATCATACATTTTAATCGAAGGGAACGCAAAATTGCAGACAAATAGCCAAAGTTCAGATTTTACACACATAATAAGTTGTATATAGATTTCTTTATTGGAATCCTCATGCACATTTATATAGTATGATGTTCTTCAACAGTTTAATGCGTGACATGGCGGTTGTGATGTTGTTCTCATGTTTTAGGGGACTGAATGTTTAGGATGTAGACATTTTCATGCCTTACAGTTGCTCTGACACTGTATACTGTATCATATGGACAAACGTAAGGGTTATTTATAAACTCAAACCTAAAAAAAATAAAAACCCATTTTTAATGGGGGGTTAAAGACGGGTCCGCCCGTAAGGGGACAGCACACTCAAAAACTGTGGCAATTTGACATTAGAGATAATTATCAATGGCTGTTAAACAGCTTTTATACCATATTGCACAAATAATCTGTGACAATCTCGGGATACGTGTGTTTACTTAGCAAACTGTACGGTTTATCTGTAATTTGATTACTGATATTGAGTATGCATATGTAGTATATACACTTATGTGAAAACATAGTTAGCACAATTGTAAAGACATTCGTGATCATTTGAACAAATATCTTACATCTCCATCTTCACTGTTCTGTAATATGGACTTTTATTAAATTGACAAATAAATTAATTTTCATCCCTGTCCTTCACCTCGGCGCTGGTTTCCGTGTGTTCTGTGACAGTGTAAGGATGTGATGGCAGACAGAACCAGATTTCTGTGGCTCCATTATGATTTACTGTACACACCAAACACATGAAATAAGGCTTTCAAATGTGTTTGAAGTCAGTGATGAACAGTGAGAGTGAGTGCTTGTGTCTCTGCTAGACATATTAGGAATAAACGATATTCCTTTCTATTTTTTTTTCAGTCTATTTTATCTTATTCCTTCAAAATAAAACTTTTAAAATGGGCTGTTTACCTCATCAGGAAGTTTTTCACAAGCTGCTGATATACCTATGCGACCCTTTTTTTTTTCTTTCCAAATTTCAGTCTCGTTGCAAACACACTCTCATAAAAGTTCATAACTATTTTACCTTTTGGCAAACTGGTGGGTAATTAATGTGAATTTGTGTAATGTCAGTGTTCCGGTACGATCTGCTGATTGGTGTTTGTTTGAGTAATGGCTGCTGCTGGAAGGAGGAAGCAGAGAGGGAAATAACTGCTGCCAGTAATAAATCAAATGTTAACCATAGTCCATGTTACGCCATGGTTTCCAGTTGTGTGCTGTCGCCTGGGCCATAAACCTCATATAAATTATGATCCAAAAACGTGTTCAGCCATGTCATATCCAGACCAAACGTGACAACAATCTACACTTGTCCCAAAAGGTTGCTAGTTCAGTACACAATAAACATTCATTTTCTAATACAGCCTTAAATACTACTCACTAGGCTGCTGAAATTTGAACAAAGTATATAGCAAATACTTGAAGCAGTTAATAACGTAAGGCATTCCTGTAAGCACTGTATTTAACAGCGTGTCTGAGGTGTTCTTCCCAGTCCCTCCCACGCTTTGATTTCATTGGTCGACTCACCTTCATAAAAATCATAGTAAAGTTACTCAGAAATGTGAAGCATTGAGAAAATTGCACGATATTAATGATATTATTGCATTTTTCAGTCTTTGTATGGACTGTTGTAAGTGACAAATGAAAATCAGGAAGTGAGCAACTGTTTATTTGTTTACAATTGTTCACCATAAAAGTTAATGGACAATTAATTTACAGTAAATGGCTCTCCTTAAATATTAAACAATCAGATCATTGAAAACATACTGTACATCTTGCCGAGGTGTTTTAATTGTAAACTCATTGTCAACATTATTTTCATGAGAGTTCTCTCACAAAGAACGTCTCCAGAGAGGTTCAGTTTCATTTCTGCACTGATTTGGTCATACTTTTCCTGTTCTGGTTACATGCTAAACTACTGAAAAACAATAACAAGAAAAACACCGTAGCTTAATAAGCATAGACAAAGGCATTAATCGTTATATATTGTGCAAGCATTGCAGAACAACCAAAACATGCACATACTTGAATACTGAAAACAAATATGATTTTCCCAGTTGTGTACATTCATACTGATATGACTGACTTCTGTTTCTGAGCGCAGAAGTTTTAAATGTGTTTGTCGAGTGAAGTGAAACGTCTCCTACAGCCGCCTCCAGGAGCTTCAGTGTCTCGCTCAAAGGCACAATGATGGGAAGATCTGTCTCTCGTTTTTAGATCATCACACCTTATTTAAAAATGTCACATGGCATTTCATTTTATGCACTTGTACAGAAAGACGCTTCGAACATCTCAAACCTTTAAATGTCTGCTGTATTGAGCTAGGAACTGCACAAGCTGTAACAGGTGTTTGAATGACAACATTTTGATTTTATAAGATTGTTATGGTTGCCATACGTATCTCCTTTGACATTATAGTCAGGGTTGGGAGGGTTATATTTAAAATACACGCTTTAAAAAGTCATTTGTAACACATTTAGTTAGATTACTCAAGTTTTGTAACGTAATCTAAACACTTTTAAATGCTTTGTAATTCTAAAAAGGTATGTAACACAAAGGGTCCTCTGCAGCAGGGGCGGTTCTAGACTCTCATGCTTGTCATGTGACATACAGCAGCCACAATACCACTGTATAACTGATAATAGGCTTATGTCCCTACTGAAAAAAAAAACAATAAAACCATCACTGAAAAAAATCATGGTTTCCACTACAAATACCATTACAAGCATTACAAACCATCAACTTTTAACCATTAAAAAATGGTTTTCTGTAGTGTGTTTTGGGACATATTCCATTAGGATTTATTGGTTTTAACAAGCCACCAGTAGAAGGCAACCAATTACCAGCAGAGACCCACAGGGACCATTACAGTTTCCAGTAAAACCATTAGCCCCATTATAACCAGTAAAACCATTACTAATTTTGTAATGGTGTCTATTTTATGTTTTTTTCAGCAGGGGTTTTATTAAATTGTTTTAATTTTTTATTCAATATATCCCCAAAATATATCATGAAATATCTAAATTCTCAAATATGTGTACGTAAATGCATTTTGCACCTTTATAGATTATGTTAGTTGGTCTATAATGGGCGATGGGCGAAGTAGCCTAATACTGTAATCTATTCACTGTGCATAAAAGCCCTTATTTTACTTAAGTACCAGATATGGGTGTCATGCTATAAAATACTTTTAATACAACTGACTTTGAATTTAATGTGAATTTAATAAAAACATTAAATTACTAATTAGCCTATAACACTTTGATTGAACAAAAAGAGAGCAAAGAACGTTACATTATCAAAGAACATTTTCACTTCAGTCCAGCGAGTTCAAGCGCTCTCAAAAACTGCCATAATAATCTCCAAAGCTGTTTACACTGTGAAATTAATATCTTACTTACCTCCTACATCTTCACTTTGTTGTTTCTGATGAGAGAATAAAGTTCTGCGAAAACTATAAAGATAACGATATTAGCGCCCACACCAGCGGAGGATATCGTTCGTCTATCTAAGCGCACGCCGTCTGCAGCTCGTTACAGCAATCGTTCTGAAAGTGATTCCAATGATATCGTTTCTCAGTGCCTTTATCGTTAAAGTTGTGGTGTGGTGTTCTTTAATATTGAGAAGGATTACGAATGAACTATATCTTTATCGTTATCTTTATAGTTAGCGTGCTTGGTGTGAGTTTAGTCAGAGAATTCAGTCAGCAAGCACGCGTGGTGACGAAACAGTGTGTTTCAGCGATGACTCATCTGAACGCTTCTGATTGGTCCTTGCATTTATAAGAATTTAACAGAATCGTATGTGATTGGTTATAATGCACAGTGCTTTAAAAACGTGTGTGTCTCTGCCTGCCAGCCAGCTAACACAGATTTGAATTTAGCAGCTGGTGATGTTTTTCTTTTATTTATATATATATATATTGTTTTCAGGACAAACTGCTTATTTCACCCTAAATTGTTTGCTGTGATATGATTCCAAATTTAGGGATAAAAACATCTTGAAACAAAAATAATAAATCATGCTGTTCCAAAGTTTACACCCCCTTAAAGCACTGGGTTTTTTTTTTTTTTTTTTTTTTGTAATATTTGTGCATGAGTCTCTCATTGTGAAGAGATGGATCTCAAAATCATACAGTTATTGTTGGACAGCAGAAGCTGAGAAAGTGAAGAGCTGGAGGGTTTTCTGAAGAACAGCAGCAGAAGAACTGCTCAGGATGAACATTGGACTCATGAACAACCATCACAAAACACGACAGTCCTACAGTTTCTATAAATTCAGCTAGTTTGTCTTGTGGTGGACAGCATGTAAACATTTGTTGTGTGAAAATGCTTATTCAGGACAGAACTAAAATGCAATTTTTATGATCCCTCTAATTTTGTTTAAAAATTATTACAATTTTGCATATTCTGCAATGGGTATGAAAAAACATATCTTAGGATGCTTTTGAAGACCGTCAGTGTCAGAGAATCACCAATTGCTGTTTCCATTAATTTCCCGATTACAGATTACATTGAATTTTAATGTCGTTTAAATTCACTTTAGTCATCTAAAATACTTTTTGGATGTAACTGTAATTTGATACCACCCATTTAAAATGTAGCTGTAATAAAGCACAGTTACTTTTATTTTGTATTTTAAATGTGTAAGTTCGATGCGCTCCGTTACTCCCCAACCCTGATTATAATGGCAAGTCCTCAGCTGCTGTGCTTTAGAAAGACATGTTCATTTATCTTTAGTGTTTAAACATGGCCTTTGCTAACTCGTGCTACAAAATATATGCTCTTACAGCATTCTCGCTCTCTAAAGCAGACACTTAAAAGTTCTTTCCCGTTATAATGACTTCCTCCTGAAGCGTGGCAGATCTCTGAGGCTGAGCCCTGGAGAAAGCGTGCTGCCTGGAGAAGACACAGCCGTATCGTTCCTGGTCGAGGAGCCGCCTTGAATCTTGTAGGAAACGGAGTTGCAGTACACCGAGTTGCAGTTGCACTCAGGGCACTTGTTTGGAGCCGGGGCCGGGGCCGAGCTGTTGCAGAGGCCCAGGTGATAGCAGACGCAGCTGCAGAGCAGGCTCAGCTGGGACCGAGACTGGCTGGCGTTTAAGGGCAGGGGCAGGGGCGAGTAGAGCCCGCGCTCCTCTGCCGGAGACAGGATGAGGTTGGTGCAGCTGGTGCCCTCCTCCATGGGCAAGAACAGGTTGCTGTGGCAGTGATTCTCCTGCGCCAAACTCATGGCCGTCAGGTTACGCCCCCTCTTCAGCGAGGCCCGCTCCTGCGCATCCCGCTTCTCGTCCTCGCTGTTCATAGTGAGGAACCTCAACACCACCAGGTTGAGGAAGGCTCCGATCACGGTCAGCCCCACGAGGATGTACATGAAGCTAAAGACCACGTAAGGGGTCTTCTCCTGGAGGTCCTCCTTCTTCTGAAGAGCCACGAAGTCGCCGAAGCCGATGGTGGTGAGGGTGATGAAGCAGTAGTAGTACGCGTGGAAGAAGGTCCAGCCCTCAAAGTGTGAGAAGGCGGCGGCCCCCACGCACAGAGTTCCCAGGCAGGACAGGAACCCCACCAACACCATGTTTTCCATGGAAATCTCAGTGCGATGCAGCCCTAGGCACTTCTTGACGCGGCTGAGGAGGTAGCGGACGAAGGTGTTCATCCTCTCGCCCAGACTCTGGAACATCACCAGCGTGAGCGGGATACCCAGACCTGCATAGAACATGCAGAAGACCTTCCCTGCGTCTGTGCCGGGGGCCGCGTGCCCGTAACCTGCACAAAAACACCCACAAGAGACACCTGGGTTAGATCGGAGGATGAGATCGTGGCCATACTGTTTGAAACCCATGCTTTGAAGACGCTGAACTGAGAGAGGACAGACTGCGAATGTCACTTTGAACCTTTGGTTACGCTTGATTTTAATAAGGTGCCTTGTTACATCAAATAAGAACCAAATTGCAGGGTTGATTTTTTTAACAGCCTGTATTATTAAAGTCACGGTATGTATTCTCTGGTGTTGAAAGTTTATTGTAGAATTGTAAATTGTAAAAGGTCTTGGAGGATCATGCAGTGACTGCACGGTAAGGCCAACACTCAGCATAGCATGCCAAACCTGTGAGGTTCGAACCACGCATGGGCTGTTAATGTTTCAGCTAATATTATACTCAGAATATTACATGGAAATAAATGCAGGTATAGGGATTTTAGTTGAATGTGTGATTTTCTCTCATAAAACAATGCATGACATTACTTGATTAAAATAAAAAAACAGAACCAGATTTCTCAGCATTGTGTGATTGATACGTGATGCTAACAATGCCAAAGCCACGAGCAGCTTTCACAAATGTTTCTGAGATGTATAACGCAGATTTCTTGTTATGAGCCTCATCTAAAGGTGCACAGACTTCAGTCGACACACAAAACACCAGCTCGGTCACACTCAGCAACATGTTCAGGTGAAAATAACGTTACAAAACAAACCAACATAATTCTGGGTGTCCTCACAGAAACTCACAGTAAAAACTACTTTTTTTAACAGTGCATTTTACAGAAATCTGCAAAGTTCAATTGGCAGTAAAGTAGTGGAAATTTTATAGTACATAGAAATATTAGTTAACAACATTTAGTTAGATTTCAGTGTGAAATGTCAGTATATTCGTGGTTAATAATTGCATTGGTTTCACAGTAATCTCGCAGCGGAGCTTCTCTACCGACAGCTTTATCATGTCCCTTCCCAGTCAATGGCTGGTCTGTGATGCTCAGTGCTGTGGTTTATAGTACAGGTGCATATTTTTCCCAGTATATCACAGTAATCTTTTATGTAGATTTACAATATTCACATTTACATTCAGCAGATGCTTTTATCCAAAGCGACTTACAAACGAGGACAATAGAAGTAATCAAAACCAACAAAAGAGCAACGATACGCAAGTGCTGTAACAAGCCTCAGACAGGTTAACGCAGTACACGTAGCAAGTTCTTTTTAAATTATTATTATTATTATTATTATTATTATTATATAATATATAAACAGAAAAGAAATAGATAGAATACAAAAAGTATAGAGAATCTATAGTTTTAGCTTTTTTTAAAAGAAAAGTTAGTAAATGAATAGAGTGTGAGTCTAAAAGGGGCAAGGTTTTTTTAGAGAATAGAATTAGAATAGAGCGTGCTAGAGTTAGAGGTCAAATAAAGATGTGTTATTAGTCAATTCTTGAAGATGGCTAAAAATATAAACAATATTGCCTACTACTTATCATAATAGAATAAAATAGATTTGCCTTTCATAGATTACTAATTCATTCTCTTTTGAATTCAAATTATGAAATGAATATCCATTTTCATAACCATAACACTGCATTTCTTACATTTGTTCAGCACTTTCTTACATACACTGAAAATCAACTACTTTCACGAAAAGAAAATCAGCTGAACAAATAAACAACTTATAATTAGAACTTCACACATCAGTCAAGCAAACAAATAAAGATTGAATATGACCATTTTTATGCCTTAACTGTTATGACAGCCACTCAGAATGGAAGAATTTTCTGACTGATGCCTCCACGCTTTTTTTCTGGATTTAGAGCCTGTTGGTGGATTAAGCACCAAAGCTAAAACAAATAGTTTAGTAGCACTTCAAAGAAACACAATAAATACATCCTACTGTTTAAACAGAACGAAGATCCAGCATCCCTGCCTCCTCAAAGCTTCTAAGAAGGAGTGTTGAAGAGATATTCATGAGCTGGAGGTGGATAATGGCTCTTGTGTGATGTCCACGTCATTTTTATCAGCAGCACCTGATTGAGACACTCACGTCTCCCAACTTAACAAAAGTATATAGTAACACTTTATTTTGATGGTCTCTTTTGATCATTCTGGTGACACTAAGTAATGTTGCAACTACATGTCAACAAACTCTCATAAGAGTATTAGTAGACTGTCTGCTTCATATCTACTCACTCCTTATTGTGTTGGTCTCCCAACAGATATTCTACTGACTATAAGTAACTTAATCTAACCCTAACCCTACCAGTCAACTAATACACTACTAACACTCTCATGAGAGTCAGTAGAAATATAGCTGCAACATCACTTATAGTCAATAGAGTGTGTTAAAGGGACCATCAAAATAAAGTGAAACCAAGTATATATCTTGGTCAGAAAGAGCACAGAATCAGGGACAGTAACAAACTCTCACTGTGACTTCATCACGTGCCTCTGTAGACTCTGAAAACTGAATATTAATCATTGGTTAAGTACACAGCTGCAACTTTCTGCTTTTTTTAAACCCCGAACCAAGCAGAATAACAACACAAAGGCAGCTGTCCTGCCAGACTTGGGCCATTATAGAAGCAGATGGTTTGGAAGCTTCACAATTCAACACTAACGAAGAAAAAAATAAGACGCTTGCTTGCCAGTGTGAATAGACACAGCATTGCTCCATATATGTTTCCTTTGGTACCATATCCCACAGTGCATCGGGATTTGGTTCCACGTTTTGCAATAAATTGGCAGAAAATAACTTACATTCACTGCAAATTGTTTACTGTTAATACTGTAAATTCCTGGCCATTTTTTACAGTGTAGGCCTACTTCTTTAGGGATAGGCTCAGGGTTAGTTTCTTGTAGTTATGCATAACTTAATGTGATAACATGTTAAATGAAGTGTTAAAGGAAGTTTGCAGATTATGATGTGTCATGCGATAGTTACTAATTCTTACACTGCTTCTTTATTTATTTTTTTATTTTTTCCTCAAAGGCTAAAACACTGAAGCTCACCTATCGTGGTGATGACAGTTATTGCAAAGTAGAAAGATCCGGCGAATTTCCACTGTCTGCCGGCGCGATGCGGCTCCGCCTGCAGCACCACTCGCTCGATCTCTCGGTAGTCGTCCTCGGTGAAGCGGTACTTTCGCTTCATGTCGCTGCGCTTCTGCTCCAGCATGCGCTTCCTCGCGCTCTCGGTCTCGGACTCCAGCGCGTCGAAGACCGCGGCGCCCACCAGCAGATACGAGAACATGCAGAGGATGAGCGACAGCGTGCGCACGTTCTGCTTCTTCATCTTCATCATCATCTTCAGAGCAGCTCTAACAGGTTGCGCGACTCAGTCTGTTTACGACACATTGAGCGACGGGGAATCCGCGTATCGTTTTAGACGCATGTCGGAAGAAGAACAGAGTCCGTCGTGTTCGTGTCTTCGATTTCTTTCGTAGGTAAATAAGGTGTGTCGTAGAGATCAAACTAACTGAGCTCTCCTGTTTTAAACCAGTCTTCCTGGTCTGCGCAAATCGTGCGAAGGAGGTTTCCAAACTGAACCTGTCATGACTGGCAACCAATAAAATCTGCTGTAGTCCAGCTGCACTCCCAGTCAGTCAGTCGGAGGACCGCAGGTGCGTGTGATCGCACGGAGAGCCGCGGCTCGCGTCGCAGTGGCGGCTGAGCTCGGAGCGCTGTCCGCGGTGCTGAAGCGCTGCTCCCGCTCGGGCTCGACAGAGGCTTGGACACTCGTGCGAGGATGCCACCGGGTTCAGTATCAAACGAATGGCGCTTAATCGACAGAAAGATATTTTGTAAAAAGCGTATTTTCGAGCAAAACATTTAAAAAAAGGTTTTATTGTGTACAGTGTAATTATATATTTATGTACTGAGTAATATTAATTAACTACATATACTTACTATAGGGTTAGGGTTAGGATTGGGGTTTGTCTAAGGGTTACTTGGATGTAATTATGCATAATTTATTGTTATTATAATAGTAAGTGTATGTAACAGGACAAAAAATACAAATAAACACACACACACACACACACACACACACACACACACACACACACACACACGTAAGGGGTTTAAGTTGTAAACTCCCAGAATAGATTAGTAGGTATTTGAATTTTTGATTTTTGTTGTACACAAGCATGTTAGCTGCGTAAGTTGAAATACTGCCTGAGCTAACTAATACAACTACAGTCAAAACAGCACACCTGCACATGTCTACAGTCAAGCAGCGGGGCTCTGTCCCCTGACGCAGGCCCCACACACTCTGCTTACACTTCTGTGTCTTCAGCACATGAGGGAGCACGAGTGCATGACCAGTATCGCATTAAAATAACATAAAGTACAATAAAATAAATAATTCAGGGTCCCACTTTATATTGAGTGGCCTTAACTAATATGTACTTACATCAAAAATAAGTACAATGTTCATATTGTACTGCAAAACACCGCGGGTAAGGTTAGGGGCAGGTTTGGTGGTCTGGGTAGGTGTAAGGGATGGTCAACAGTGTAATTATAAATGTAATTACACAAAATAATTACAGATTAATTACATACAGGTATTTTAAAAATATAAGTACAATGTAAAAACATTAATGTACACAATAAGTGCATTGTAACGACTGATTAACTACTATGTACTCACATTTAAATTAAGGCCACCTAATATAAAGTGGGACCCAATTTAGTGCTAGTAACATACTTGTGTATGTACAAAACCTAAAAAAAACTAATTCTATTAACTTAAATCTGGAGTTTATAAACTTTAAGGTAACACCTCTTTTGCGATAAACTCCAGAATTAAGTTAGTAGAACTTTAGTTTTTTATTTTGCTCTACACAAGCATGCTAAAATTAAATTGAAACACTGAGTAGGGTAACTTATACAATCTGATTGTACATAATGTATTTCAAGGTCATGGAAAAACATGAGATGAGCAACACTAATCATTCCTCAGAGACCTGCGCAGCATAGAGGAGAAAGTTCTCAAATTTGGTTTTAATCACACGGTTAAGAAAATACTAAAAGAAGATTGTATCTGATGCTCTGCTGTGTTTTTCTCTGGACAGCTGTTAGATGATAGATACAGTGCTCAGTCAGCTCCCTTATTTTGTTGAAGTTAAGGAAGAGATCATTTCCACACACCAGACCACAAGCTCATCCCTATTCTCTTAGAAATGAACAGAAGCGGTCTCTATGGCAGTAGCATTTCAGTAGGTACACTGAAGGTGGACACAGGGTGGACACAGACTGATCTGGGGACCCTAAGCACATTCCAGGTCTGGGGCCCCAACGCACCGAATACAGTTTGCTTGTAACCCTTATTTGCTGCCTCATAGCTTGAAGATTATTCACCCCTTCACATTATCATAATGCAAATTCAGAAATGAATCAGTCATCTAATTTGATGTTGATGATTAATTTATGATATATACTGTATATATATATATATATATATATATATGTATGTATGTATGTATGTATATACAGTATATACACGTATATAAATATTTGCGTGCACTTGTCCATTCAATGGCAGCGAGGATTCAAACAATAATCCCATGCAAATGGTTCGGTATTTCAGGGTTTGGTGAGAAACAAACCAAAAATGTCATCTATTATTAAGTGAAAATCTTTGGTCTTTGTAGTCCTGTACATTAATGCTCCCAGGAAAAACAAAAGCAAATCATTTTGAACATTCAATACAAATAAAATCATGAAACAAAACATGAGGCCTGTAAACCTCAAAAGTATGTGTTTACTCTGAGGTGAGACACTAACATGAACAAATACTGCAAGCTTGACCATTTCAAAAACATTTTTCAATACCTAACATAGTATAGCCTGTTTATTCTTTTCTTTGTGTTAATAAATAAAATGATTTCATTTACACATTTTATCATTCTGTTAGTTATAATAAACTCAGTGGATTATAACCTAGAAATCGCTCAAATCTGAAACTCTCTTCAGTTCATTGTGATCTAACGAAGTTTCATTATAATCAATGAAGCTCTTATTTACACCCTGATTACACAAACACAAACATGCACGGGAGCGTTTTTCAAATCTGCTTCACCAGATCGGATGGGCCCCTGATTCTCTGGGGCCATAGGCAGCTGCTTAGCTCACTTATTGGTTAAGTCCACCCCTGAATATATCATTTGGGTGCTAATATGTACACTTTAGGGGTAAAAAGGTGCAAAGGTGTACTTTTTGAGAAGGTACCAGCGCAGTGACAGCTTTTGTACCTTTTTTTCTGCGAGTGTGTAAGTTGTATTATAGGAACTTCAGCGAGCCTGATGTGATTCTGCTCGGTGACTGGACAGTACACATTTCTCCGGTTCTTAAGTCTTTGCAGCAGATCAGGCTGTTTCTCTCTTCTAGCTCTTCCACATCTGAACGATGCAAGGAGTGAGGAGAGCGTTAGGTTACTACTGTCACTAATGTCAAAGACTCTCCAAGGATCAGAAAAGGGTCAGAAAGCCTAAAAAAAACCTTATCAAACAGCAATCACCTACATCACCACACATTGTTTGGGAGGATTTCAGGAAAAAAGAAAAGAAAATGCTCCAGCTGTCAGACACGACTGGAAGTTCCAACAGAACTGGGTTTAATGGTCAGATGAAACTAGATGAAAGCGTTTTAGCTGCAAGCACTCGAGATGGGTTCGGTGCACACAGGAGTAAAAGAGTACCCCACGAGTACTGTATCTTTACTGTTGTGGGTACTGGATGAGACGGCCTCATGGATTCTAGCAAATAAATCAAAACCTGACTGTCTCATTCATTTCATAATGAGATTTCCCCCCACTTTAATTTGGCATACTCCAATGACAGGTTAGAGCTGCATTAATTAGGGCAGTTGAACCTGGAACCCTTCCCATAACACCTAATACACCTGTAGAGAATATCATGCAGGTCCCCTCGGCCGGGACATGGGCTCCACAACACAGCTGATCCTTTAACTTCTGCAAGTTACAACCAGAGACCGAGTCCGCAAGCAAACATCACAACAGTCTCTAATCTACACTCGTGATGATGAGTCTGAAGACACGCATGTTCATCACCTATTACACACACTTTAAAAAATAAAGGGTCTTTGTTTGTTTGTTTGTTTGTTTGTTTGTTTGTTTGTTTGTTTGCAGTGATGCCACAGAAGAACTATTTTGGGTTCCCCAAAGAACCTTTCATTGAACAGTTCCTAAATAAACCGTTTTTTCCTAGTGTGAAGAACAGTTCATAATCTAAAGAATGTTTTTACAGCAAACAGCTACTCCAATAGCTCAATATCTCTCTCTCTCTCTCTCTCTCTGCATCTTAAATGGTATAAATCACCTTTCAGAGGGCATTTTGTACGGGGAGCAATGAAGCTATATTTCAACTGGATTTAGCATTGTTAATTACAATAACTAGTTGAAAGAACAGTTGCTAAAATTAGAACAAAGTCTTGAGACTCTCTTGATGCCTAATTTATCCAACAGGTGCCACTGTAGTGAAATAATCGACGTGATTCACTACACCGGTCAGTGGTTGGCTGACCAGCGTATATTAGTCTGTCTGGTAAGCACTGACAGACGTGATGGTGGAACAACCACAGCACAGAAGACCTCGACGAGACAAACGCTCGCAGCATGGGAACAATAATCTCAGACAGCAAATAAAGACACTACGACTCTGAACAGGTCGTTCAAAAATAAATAAAAATAAAAACCTGGGGTTGTGATGATTCAGAGAAACTCAGTCAACCAGACAAAGTTTGAAGGGACTGGAAACATGTTATAAAGGCTTGCCATTTATCATGGAAAGAACACGAAATAAAGATACAAACTATAACAACACACAACAAGCTGTGTACAAAAACAACAACAACAACAAATATATACATATAGGATAGCCACATACAGACCCTGGGGGGAGACAGGGCCCGATCTGCAAACACACCTCCATCCAGCGTCCATCACACGAAACAGATTCAGGATTCTCTCCTTTCCCTCCCCCTCCTAATTCCTCCTTTTCCAGTCCTCCACCCATCCCTACACATCCCGCTGTCCACCCGTGCTGGCAATGAGAAGTGACAATGGTTTGGACTGCATTGTGTTATAAATATGAGGATCTCTTTGTCAGCATAGGCTGGTTCACTTAAGGGAGGTGGAGGGATGCATACACACACATACATACATTTCCCTCCTGGCAGGTGCATCTCACCAAAGGCTGTGGGGACGAGGACCCTCATGAGGGTCAGCTAGCATAGGGCAACCCCCCCCCCCCCCCCCACCCCCAGGAAAATTCACTGTCATCACCCGTAAACCTTAAAATGTAACCTTTCTTTCCTTCCTTCCCCTTTCGCGACAGAGAAAGAGAGAAGTAGGGAAGAAGGAGAAAAAAGAAAACAATAGAAAAGAAGTAATAATAACAATATATCATTTGTTCTATGAATTAATGCCATATATACGTAAATGTGCATGATCATACATAATTGATATATATATATATATATACACACCCATACATACAAACACACACACATTTCCTTCGAGTAGATATGCATACACATAACCCACACATCTATATAGGTACGTATAAAGTATCAATTTGTAATCCATTATATAATTCATGCTGTATATAAGATGTATAAATATCTGTCCATACATATAGATATAAATAAATACATGCATGAATAATTATCCAAATATGCAATTATGTAATTAGCTGGAATTAAATAGAATAGGAATATGTCAAGATATATATTAATGCAGTATATTTATATAATCTAACACTTCTTATTCTATTATAATAATATAGGGCATCAATTCACCATTAGATAGTTAATATATAGTATACAATATATAATAACAATGTGGGATATAATATCAAAAATAATAGATGGAAGATACCTAAATGTCCAGATAGAAGAGGAGAGGTGTGAACTGTAGTGTAAATATGTCCAGTTGGTTTTTAACTATAGCGGTTTCTTTCATTTGTTATGTGTTCTTTTAATAATTGAGACCATTGTGTGACAGAAATGTGGTTTTTATTTTTCCGGGTTATGAGAATTCTTTTCTTGGCGATAGCTCGAGACGAGAGTAGTGGAGCGGTGTATTCTGCTGTAGCGGATATTACTGAGGTGTCACCTAAAACACATCGTGATGAAGTAACTGGAACGTCACAATTGAAACGTGTTGAAATTGTTTTAACGACTTCCTTCCAGAACAAAGTAACAGGTGGACATGACCATATTGCATGAAAATATGTATCCGGTGTGTTAAGTGTGTACATTTATCTGGTTCCGCTATACCATTTTAAACAGTTTTTGTTGAGTTAAATGTTCTATGAATGACTTTGTATTGAATTAATTGTATTTTTTATTAACGCTGAAGTTGAATATATTTTTACAGATTTGATTCCAAATCTTGGTGTCTGTGGATATGCTGAGGTCCTGTTCCCATTTTGTGATTGGTACAGAGCACGTTTTGTCCGCAGGTAATATCACGTTGTATAGCTTACTGATTGATTTTGATGATGAACTGATCTTCTGAATGTTTTCCAGTAAGGAATGTGGTTGTATTTGCGTGTTGCTAGTTTTAGCTGTTATTGCACTCTTTATTTGTAGATAATAGAAAATTTGATTTTTGTTTAAGTTATGTTTTTGATAATTCTGTAAATGGAATGGTGTTATTCATGTAGAGGTGATGTAAGTACAGGATGCCCTTCTCCATCCAGGCTTTATTAACTAATGGGTGTTTATTGATGGTGAAGTCTGGATTATTCCATATTGGTGAGAAAGTATGTAGTGAAAGGGGATGGCCGGTTATTTTAATAGTTTTCCACCAAGCTGTTAGTGTTGTCTGGATTGCAGTATTTAGAAAGAGATTGTGCTCGTTGATGGTGTTGCTGAATCGTGGCAAGTCTGATATTGGAGTTTCCTTGCATGCTGAATGTTCAAGTTGTATCCATGGGTTTTGAAGGTGATTGTTATTATTCCAATTAGTTAAATGATCTAACTGTGCTGCCAGATAGTAATATTGGAAATTGGGTGCTGATAATCCTCCTTGTTCTTCAGATTTTTGTAACATGTTTAATGCAATTCTAGGTTTCTGGTTTTTCCAATAGAAATTGTTTATTGTGCTGTTGAGTGTATTGAACCATTTTTTTGGTAGGTTGTATTTGAATCATTCTGAATAAATAATTTATTTTTGGTAAAACAGACATTTTGATAGTGGCTATTCGTCCGATAATTGATAATGGGAGATTTTTCCAGCGCTTTAGGTCGTTCTCTGTTGTTTTTAATACTGAAGTAAAGTTAAGCTCGAATAAGTCTGATATGTTTGGAGAGAAGTGTACTTGTATGTAATGTTGCCTGTTGTGAATTGGTTGTTCTTTATTTTGCTGATTTCAAAGTCTTTATTTAACTACTCTACTATAGAGTAGTCAGATATGTTTGAGTAGTCATTGATGAGTTTGATGATTTCTGCCAGTGATTTCTCTGGGTTCTTTATATAAAGTAGAATGTCATCTGCATATAATGATATTTTATGGTTGGTATTATCACATCTATAGCCTACAATATTGTCATTTTGTCTGAAGGCCGCTGCTAAAGGTTCTATAAATAGTGTAAACAGTACTGGAGACAGAGGACATCCTTGCCTAGTTCCTCGTTGTAATAGAAACGGTGGTGATATAATGTCGTTTGTAATAACTGATGCTGACGGTGTGTTGTATAATAACCTAATCCAGTGTATGAAAGAATTCCCGAATCCATATTTTTCCAATGTTGCATAAAGTAAGTTCCAGAAAGCCTTTTCAGCATCAAGTGAGACGACAACTGTATTTGTTTTTTGTTTAGTGGAATTATTTATTATGTTGAATAAGTTACTCAGACCATCTTAATCTTTTTCAGCTTCAAAAAATACATAATATCCACAAGCCATTGTGAAATACCCAGAGGCTTGGTGGACTTCCACAGAAATAAAGTCCACTGTCTAAAAGGCAATGACATCTGTTTGGATGAAAACGGAGTCCAGACTTTGGGAAGGCATCAACCTTCATTTGAAATAAATTATAAATAAATAAAAATATAAATAAATTGATGAAGTTGTTCAGAATAGTCAATATAGTTGTTCCAATAGTTTTGAAGTATTTGACAGGAAAAAAAACAAAACAAAAAAAACCATCAGCCACTCAACGCTATCAAATGCTTTTCAGCATCAACACAGAGCAGTTACAAGCTGCAGGACGATGCTTTGGAGTAAATTATGATTAAGAGAGTACAAACATTAAAACCCTTTAATAAAACCTGTTTGCTCTTTATATCTTAAGCATGGAAGTCACTTTCTGAGGTGGGTAGCCAATGTTTTCAATGCCAATGTTTTACAACATTCAGAAGTCAAGTCAAGTCAGGTCACCTTTATTTATATAATGCTTTTAACAATACAGATTGTGTCAAAGCAACTTTCCAATATCAGAATAGGAAAATAATGTGTGTCAATAATGTAAAATGACAAGATTAAACACTCAATTTTCAGTTAAAGGCATTTCATTATTGAATTCAGAGACGTCATCATCCAGCTCAGTTCAGTTCAAATAGTATCTGTGCGATCAAGTCGACGATATCGCTGGAAATTAAGTGTCCCCAACTGAGCAAGCCAGAGGAACCAAACCTCCATCGGTGACAGAATGGAGAAAAAAACCTTGGGAGAAACCAGGCTCAGTCGGGGGTCAGTTCTCCTCTGACCAGACGAAACAGCAGTTCAGTTCCAACCGCAGCCATGTCAGATTGTGCAGAGGACTCGTCTGGTTCCAGAGGTTTTGTCCTGATGGCTGTCTCGGTGACGAGGTCTTCACTGGGGGTCTGTCTCTCGGGCTCATCTGGGTGTCCTGATCTCCGCTGACGTTCACGGCTGTAGAGGTCATCTCTGGGTGCTGATCCACCATCAGATGTGGACTGGATCCAGGTGACTGCAGTGACCATCAGATCCAGATACAGACAGGATCGGGTGGCTACGGTGATCTCGGAATAAGAAAGAATCAGACTAATATTAGCATAGATACCATTCTTCTTACGATGTAATAAGTCCATCAGGTGTTATGGGAAGTGTTCCCGGTTCCGGCTGACCTAATTAATGCAGCCTTTAATGGATTGTATATTACAGTGGAGATGACCGTGGACTTCAGGAGAAGCCCCCCTGCTCTCCCCCCACTCACCATCATGAACAGCACTGTGACTGCAGTGGAGTCATTCAGGTTCCTGGGCACCACAATCTCTCAGGACCTGAAGTGGGACATTCACATTGAGTCCAATGTGAAAAAGGCCCAGCAGAGGTTGTACTTCCTTCACCAGCTGAGGAAGCTCAGCCTACCACGGAGCTGCTGAAACAGTTCTACTCCACCATCATCAAATCCATCCTCTGCACTTCTGTAACTGTCTGGTTCAGCTCAGCTACCAAATCTGACCTCAGAAGACTACGGAGGGTAGTCCGGACTGCTGAGCGAATCATTGGTACAACCCTCCCCGCTCTCCAAGAGCTGTACTCATCCAGAGTGAGCAGAAGGGCTGAAATCACTCTGGACCCTCACATCCAGCACACTCCCTCTCTGAACCGCTGCCGTCTGGTCGACGCTACAGAGCTCTGAGCTCCAGAACGACCGGCACAGGAACACTTTCTTCACTTTCCATCTCATGAACAATTGACAATAAACATGGAACACACAACACTATTATACATTATTTACTTAACATACATATTTATTTACATTTCAAAGTTGCACATATCATAACTGTACATACATAATTGTCTATATTATATATTGTGTTTTTTGCTATTTTGTACATTGTCTATTTTGTATATTTGTATATTATTCTTTTTATTATCTGTGTCTTGTCGCTGTCATTCTGTTGCACTGTGGAGCTTCTGTCAATAAAACAAATTCCTCATACTGTATGTGTATGTGTACTGGCAATAAAGCTCATTCTGATTCTGATTCTGATTATCAAATGGCCAAAGTTTTGAGAATGAAGTGGACGTGGAGGACTGTAATGCGATAAGAGCTCGCTCAAGTACTGAGGAGCTAAACCATTCAGGGCTTTATAAGTAATTAACAAGATTTTAAAATCTATCCGATGTTTAATAGGGAGCCAGTGCAGTGTTGACAGAACCGGGCTAATATGGTCATATTTCCTGGTTCTAGTAAGGACTCTAGCTGCTGCATTTTGGACCAACTGTAGTTTGTTTATTAAGCGTGCAGAGCAACCACCCAATAAAGCATTACAATAATCTAACCTTGAGGTCATAAATGCATGAATTAACATTTCTGCACTTGACTTTCAGAGCATAGATCTCAATTTAGATATGTTTTAAGATGAAAAAAATGCAGTTTTACAGATGCTAGAAACATGGCTTTCAAATGAAAGATTGCTATCGAACAGCACACCTAGGTTCCTGACTGATGACGAAGAATTAACAGAGCAGCTATCAAGTGTTAGATAATGTTCTAGGTTGTTACATGTGGGGTTTTTAGGTCTGATAATTAACACCTCTGTTTTTTCAGAATTTAGCAGTAAGAAATTTCTGGTCATCCAGTTTTTTATATCGACTATGCATTCCGTTAGTTTCTCAATTTGGTATGTTTCACCGGGCCGCAAAGAAATATGGAGCTGAGTATCATCAGCATAACAGTGAAAGCTAACACCATGTCTCCTGATAATATCTCCCAAGGGTAACATGTAAAGCGTGAAAAGTAACGGCCCTAGTACTGAGCCTTGAGGTACTCCATACTGCACTTGTGATCGATATGATACCTCTTCATTCACTGCTACGAACTGATGGCGGTCAGATAAGTACGATTTGAACCATGCTAATGAATGCCAACAAAGTTTTCTAGTCTATTCAAAAGAATGTCATGGTCAATAGTGTCGAACGCAGCGCTAAGATCCAGTAGCACTAATAAAGAGATACAACCACGATCAGATGATAAGAGCAGGTCATTTGTAACTAATGAGAGCAGTCTCAGTACTATGATACGATCTAAATCCTGACTGTAAGAAGTGAAAGAAGCCTGTAAGCATGCAAGAAATGAAATAATAATACAGAGCAAAAAGCCACTCTGCATAAACAAATAAGAGTAATGGGACCAATTTATCTGGACATTTCTTGAAAAACTTCAAGGGAAGCCATCAGGACCAGGATTGCCTGTACAGATGTACAGTCTCCTTAATATGGGCCATCAAGAGCACAGTTGGATCAATTGTAGGGTCGTCTCGTAGGTCCTGTAGGAAAGATGTCATTACAAAGTCAAATACACATGCTCATAAATTTATCAATACAAGAGGATTCAGAATAAGATCCTGCAGCCCAAAGACTGATCGGGCATTTGGCAAGATCACAGAGTTCAGTGACTATCGTTAAAAGATGAGCAGAATACTCAGAGCATCTAAAATGAACTGCCTTTATCTGGCTTATTATCATCTGGTCTTCATCACAGCTGTTGCCATGGTAACTGGGTTCAGAAATAGCAGTCCAGCGCTGAGGCCAATCGCTTGTACAGTCTCTGGATGGTGGATGATGCTATTTATAGACGCTGAATGTGTGACATGCAGAGATGTGTTAACTGTCCTGTTAGTCACATCAGCAGAGAAAACAGGCCACAGAAGGCAAACTTTAGAGATAATTACAGTAGATACAACTGCCAAAAAACCTGGTGGCATCTTGCCCTTGACAGCTCAGACCTGGACCGCTGATTTTATCTTAAAACAGATGACAGATTTAACATCCAGTCTTTACTGACAGGCAGGCATATGAGTGCATATAAATAAGCACAGACAATGGATAATAGGTGGGTGGATAGTTTATTATTCACATTTACATTCATGTTTTTTGCAAGAAAGTGCACATTTTGTACATCAGTGAGATTCATATAACAGTTGTGTGTGTGCTTGTAATCTGCACATACGACCTACATGACGTGCAGTGTTGAAGCCCTTATGTTGGTTTTAAACGCACACCACCGCAGAGCACTTACATATGCTGTTCCAGCAGCGCTCAGAAAGCCAACAGCATCTCTTTTTAGCATCAAGCACATGCTGTCACGTTACATGACTTGACTGATGCGTATACATAGGAAAGTAAAGGAATGCAGCATTGTGTTTTCATAATCGCTGGAAACCAAAACTAAAATTCTTTTAAACACCTATGAGAGCAAGGGGGCCCCCTGGTGGTTTGGGGCCCTCCGTAACCTGCATACTTTAAAGGGAGGACCCGCGCTGTGCTTCAGTCACTCGACTGCTTGGTGACACAAAACTTTGGATTCTTTTGGAAAAATGATTATTGGCAGTGAAGAAATTTAGAAACTTCACAAAATGTGTCTGAAATGTAAGTCACTCAGTATTAATTACTCTGTCCTGATCAGCTGACAGTACACTACAGGTGCATCTGCTGTGTTTCGCTCGTTTGGTGTGTTTGTTCAGGGTTAGAACTCATCAAGGGGCCACATTTATGAAACGTATGCATGCACAGATTTGATCTTAGAGTGTGTGTATGCTAAAATCCATCATTCATAGACATCTTCAATGTCGAAAAGTGCTTAGTGATGAATCTGTTCATCATATAAAACAATCAAGTCTCTTCAGAAAATTTGGACTAAACTTGCAAGCAACATGAAATATTATTTTATTTTCAGATGTATGTATTTTGCGGGAGTTCTATGAGTTGTTTATTTCTCCACACCCTCACTCAATGATAGGTTGGAATTTTGTGAATTTTTTTGAATGAAAGATAAAAAGGATAAACAACGCAGATTTATTTTCACAGCCACCTTTGCTCATATTTACCAATTACATTTTATCAGCTCTTGCTTTCCCTGGGAATCGAACCCATGATCTTAGCGTTGCTAGCACCATGCTCTACTATTTGAGCTACAGGAAAAAATACTTCAGTACATGCATATATATTCATTAAATATATATAATCTAAATGATTACATTTCAAATGAAAAACAATCATACACTTAAAATATAAATTATTCATAGGAGTATAAAATACAAGACGGGTTCAGCTGACAAATAAAGTTTGGGAATTCCTGCTGTACAATATATGTCCCTCTTCTGAATATGATTAATTTGTCATTGTCATTAGGATATGCGGTCCCACTTTATATTAGGTGGCCTTAACTACTATGTACTTACATTTGACTTAATCATTTGGTAAAATGCACTTATTGTGTACATACATGTTTCTACATTGTACTTATATTTTTAAAAATACCTATGTGTAATTACATCTGTAATTAATTTCTGTAATTAAATTGATAATTACACTGTTGACCTATCCTTTACACCTTAACCCACCCTTAAACCTACCCACACCAACAAACCTGTCCCTAACCTTACCCGTATCCCCTCAATAGCAGCAAAAGTGTTTTGCAATACAATATGAACATAGTAAGTAAATTGTACTTATTTTTTGATGTAAGTACATAGTTGTTAAGGCCACCTAATATAAAGTGTGACCGGATATGCCCCAAAAACCAAAATGGCTGTTATTAAGCCTCTCATTAAAAAAAAAAAACCTTACCCCAATGAATTAATTACAGACCGGACTCAAATCTCCCTTTTCTGTCAAAGATACTAGAAAAGGTAGTATTCTCAAAATTATAGTCCTTCTTAGAGAAAAAAAGGTATCTATATGAGGATTTCCAGTCAGGATTTAGACCGTATCATAGCACTGAGACTGCTCTCATTAGAGTTACAAATGACCTGCTCTTATCATCTGATCGTGGTTGTATCTCTCTATTAGTGCTACTGGATCTTAGCGCTGCTTTCAACACTATCGACCACAACATTCTTTTGAATAGACTGGAAAATTATGTTGGCATTAGTGGAAGTGCATTAGCATGGTTCAAATCGTACTTATCTTATTCTAACTCGTAGCAGTGAATGAAGAGGTATCATATCGATCACAAGTGCAGTATGGAGTACCTCAAGGCTCAGTACTAGGGCCGTTACTTTTCACCCTTTACATGTTACCCTTGGGAGATATCATCAGGAAACACGGTGTTAGCTTTCACTGTTATGCTGATGATACTCAGCTCTATATTTCTTCACGGCCCGTCAAAACATACCAATTTGCAAAACTCACGGAATGCATAGTTGATATAAAAAAACTGAATGACTAGTAATTTCCCACTGTTAAATACTGGAAAAAAACTAACAAAAAAAACCCCAGTGGTGTTAATTATAGGACCAAACACCTCTGCATGTAATAACCTAGAACACTGTCTAACACTTGATGGCTGCTCTGTGAATTCTTTGTCATCAGTCAGGAACCTAGGTGTGCTATTTGATAGCAATCTTTCCTGAAAGAGTGGCTCATATGTATTAAATGCATTTTTGAACTCATTAAAAATTCTAAACAACCATTAAAGGGATAGTTCACCCAAAAATGAAAATTCTGTCATCATTTACTCACCCTCAAGTAGTTCCAAACCTGTATGAATGTGTTTGTTCTGCTGAACACAAAGGAAGATATTCTGAAGAATGTGGGAAACAGAGCAGTTCTGGGGCACCATTGACTTCCATAGTATTTTTTTTCCTACTATGGAAGTCAATGGTGCCCCAAAACAGCCTGGTTACAAACTTTCTTCAAAATATCTTTCTTTGTGTTCAGCAGAACAAAGAAATTCATACAGGTTTGGAACTACTTGAGGGTGAGTAAATGATGACAGAATTTTCATTTTTGGGTGAACTATCCCTTTAAGCAAAACGTTTAATTACATTATTTTTAACAAATAAGCTTTTGATCATTTATAAAATTTTCTTAAAGATTTTCACAGAATGATTTTGGCAAAATAGCGCCCCCTGTTCTGCATTCCCCATTTTAGCGCTACTGGTGGAGATTACCGTATTCTCATCTGAAAGTCATTTTCCCCTGATAATACTTCAGAAACCATGTCTTGTTTGTGTGTGTGTGTATCTTGCAGCGCAACCATTTATTTTATAAGAAAAAAAAATGTGACAAGGATTATAGTGATATTAAATAAAAACAAAACTTGCAAATGGCTTTGATCCAAACAGATAAAATGAGCAAAACTCATTATGGATTCATTGTGAGCATGTCTGTCCTGGGTACAGCATGGTTTAATAATTAAAAAATAAATAAAAAAATAAATAACCCCCCACACATAAGGTTAGAGTTCGCTCGTGGGTCTGACGCCCGTAACGCCGCTGCAGCAGAGCAGGAGTGTGTAGGTCAGACTGCGCTGAGCGCGCGAGGGAGTGTCTGAGCGAGTCAGGCCGCCGAGCACCGCGCATCCAATGGAGCTGTGCGGATCCCCATCACACTCCAGCTTACTGATCACCTTTATCACCATTCACATGATCTTCAGGGATGGACGACGATCTGGTGTGTGAATATGACTCCACCTGGGACACGGAGAGCGACGGGGACGAGCTGGAGAACACCGGCCGCAGCAAGAAAACACGGCCCGCTTTCGTACGTCTCTCTCTCTCTCTCTCTCTCTCTCTCTCTCGTTCCTGTGTGCGGGGCTTATACTCTCTCTGTCGTTCCTCTCTGAACTGTGCACGGTGTGCGGGCTTTTACACACTAACCGTGCGCTGTGCTTCTCGGAGCAGTCGGTTTTCTGCGCCGTGTGTGTGTTTGTGTGTGATAGTGTGTGTGTTTGTGTGTGAGACTCGTTAACTCCACGCGCATCTTACCCCGCTAACGCTCGAGGAGGGAAGTGTGCACACAACCCCCTTGAGAGGTCATCTCTGTGCAGGTGCTTTACTTCTAATATTTGATTGTGTTTGATAGAATAGCGCGTTAGCTAGTTATTTAATACCAGCGCTGCTGACCGGAAGTGCGTCACTCGCAGCCGATCTCCACATCATCTGCTGGACGGCACATTAGGCCACAGACGATAGCATGTTGTTTGAAACACCTTCAGTCTGCTGTATCTCAATCTTTCACAGCATTTGCTCAAGACTCAAACCCTAACAATAAGCATAATGCAAAATACAGTGGGTTTCTGGAGCGGAGCGCGTGACTTCATCTGAATACTGTAATACTGAATAAGGCCTGTGGTTATTTGAGTCTTTGCCACTGAACTTTAGCCTTCAGACATGCAGCATTGTGTTCCTGCTTTTCCTAAAAATGTCAGTTTGATACAGCACAATATTTCCTTACAATATTTTACACAAGGGTAAGCTGGACAAGATGAACACGTTCCTCTTCAAATGTAAGTTAGCATGTGTTCATATAGCAAACTAACATCTGCTCGTTTCCTTGTTAAATACCACAAAATATTACAAGAGGAATAAGAAGCCCCTCTAGATAAACTTTTAGCAGAAAACACTCCACAAACCTAAAAACCCTCGTCAACAAATCAACACACAAAATGATATTCAGCAGTAAAATATGTCATAGATCACTGTTTTCCAGAAAAACCTCAAACAGTTGTGACTGAATAAATCTCACAAATGTTGACAGAGACTAAACTACTAACAGTGCCGTTCGTCAGAAGAGCTGAGATGGGTTTGAGGTCGTCCTGATCTTTGAAAACACATGGCTCTGCTGCGTAACTGAAACTATCAGATGAATCTGAGCTGGTGTCCTGGAGAGTTTTTAGTTGTTTACTGGAGAATTGCTGCTGTGAAGGGTTAAACACACTTCCAGTTTGAGCTCAGATTATAAAAAGAAAAAATAATGTATTATCCTACTTGATGTCTTAACCAGTTGATGTGTTTGTTACTATATTCCTCCTGTAATTTGAAGTCCATCAGATCGTCGCGCGCTGAGATACGGGTCTCCATGTGTTCTGGCGGCCATTTTGAAAGCTGTCTAAAAACTTTCACCAAAACAGGAGCCCCTTAAATGTGCGTTTTTAGTTTAAGCCCTTATTTTGGGTAAGTTTCACTAATAATTCACTAACTTTTGTATATTATAACCTGGAACCAAAAGATAGTTTTATCAGCACAGCGCAGATGCTACAGAACACAGTTAGCTGACTAGCTGAATGAGATCGAGTGCTACGCTAATATATTACTTCACAGGCGTTACTGACTTGTACTTTCACATCCATAATATTATAAATGGACAGTTTATTGCTAGTCTGTGGTTTTACAGTGCTGTAATTTTTAAAGAGTGTATATTATTGTAAGGTGAGCTTTAAAGGGTGCACGACTATGAAAATCACACAGCTTTATCAATACAATACAATACAATTAGAAATGCATATGAATGTATTACATGACCTAGATAATTTATCTTGCAAAATCCTATCATTTAAATAAATATTACATTATTAAATATTAAATTGTTGCTGCTCCATGAAGCCCAGTGTCTCTCGTTAAGCTCCTCCACACCGAACGTCTGTAAATACTTCATAAACACACTTTACATATGAACTGACGGCCGTCACTGTAAGTCAGTGGATGTTCTGTGGGTTCTGACTCAGATCCGCATGGCTCTGATCTCTGGCTTCTCCAGACTGTAAATCTGAGGAGAATCTCCAGCCGTAAGAGACATACATTTAACAAGAGGCTGTGTTCATCTCCATGAATTGCATGTTTTATTGGTTTGTTTTATCTGATTGTTGAATGTGTTATTCAGCTGAACGTGGACTATAGATGTTGATATGTGCTTAGATGACACTTCATTATGAATATAATAATACTGCTTTTTTGTGATTGACTTTGTACCTTCAAACAAATATATATTTTCAGTTATTCTTTAAAAAGTTTGTTTAAAATAAACAAGAAGTTTTAATAAAGCATGACGTGAGTTTAATGGGAACAGGGGAAGGGTACAGAAATGTACCCATTAAGCACAGCCAGACTTTTTTAATTTAATGATGTATATCTTTAATTGAAATGCTTTTGTCATTTAAAATAAAATTAAATATTTTTGTGTGAGAGGTTAATATTTTATTAAGTACTGAAACCAGTGTCCTGTGCACTAAAATGTCTCAATGAAGATTTTGGTGATCCTCGTAGGTACGGTAACCCTGGCAGAAATGTCGCAGGAAGCTCCTACAATGACTGGAATGAGCAAACAGTCATGAGAACGAGCCTGAACACAGTGAGCGTTTGGGGGAAAACAACAACACAGATATAGCTGCTTGGATACACAGTTGCTGCTCACCGCTGTTTTTTTTTTTTTAAATTCAATCTATAATTCACTGAAAAAGTCTCCGTGTTAAAGAGCCACTGTTGTCCAGCAGTCTACCATGAATAGTTTGGGAACTGGGACGCAGCCAGTTAAAGCAGTTGAAACTAATGTTTGGCTCTTGACTCTTTGCAGTGGTCCAACTCCTCCTCCAGAAACCTCCGAGCGGCCAAGGACATGCAGAACTACAGACACGGATATCCAGTAAGAGCTCGCCTTTTTATCACTAAATAAACTAATAGTGCACTTTGAATTCGTTACAAAAACCCTGATGTGCTGATCTTCTATCATCTCGCTGTAGAACATCAATGAAGAGGAATGTCCGGAAGAAAGAATGACTAATTTAAAATTCTATCTGAATGAAATTAAATCGTCACCTGATGGTACGTCTCCACTTCCTCTTGAGCTGCAATAGCGAGTCGCTAGCTTGAGCTGTGCTGCACCTCTTTTCCTGATTGTTTTGGTTGTGAGCTCGTGTCATGTTTCTTGTGGTCCTCAGATGTGTCGATTGAGACCTTTCACACCGAGTGGAGAACAGATTACAAAAGACTGGAGAGAGTTCACTCCTACATTCAGTGGTAAGAAACGAATCCCGCGGATCCTCATGATGATCGACCGCATCCGTCCAACTCTCCTTTTGACGGATCGGTACACGCTCGGTTTAGACCTCACAGGACAGCAGGAGGAAGACTAAACATAATATTGCTTCTTTTTTTATTAAACAGTGGTTTACTGAACAAATTGTTATTTCTTTAAATAAATTCAATTATAATGAAAATCTTAGGGATAAATATGTAGCTCAGCTTCCGCTCTAAACTATAGGAGCCCTTTTACAGTACTATTAACAACAGAGCCAAACTTGCATTCAGCTGCTATTCATTTTTAACTATAACGATCAACACTCAACTTTAAAACAAATTCTATTCAAACACGTAAATTGCACATTAAATTAACTTCTAAATGATCAAATTTCTGATTGTTGAAGAAATATATGCAGTTACACAGTGACTGTCATAACTTGTTTGATACATTAAATTACTTTACCTGTTAGTGATGTCTTAATTATTTAAAGTAAAATATAATGAGTATATAGTCCAATATTTGTCTAAATGCTCTTCTCTAGACTTGATTTCTCTGGTAAATATTGAGCTGTGGACACTGATGACTTGCCTGAGGTAAATGTTGTTTACAAGCTGTTATATTGACGTCTTTGAAAAACAGATTGAGTGATTACGTGAGATGTTCTTTCATGTTTATTTCACGTTATAGCAGTAAAGATGAAGCAATGATCGCGCTGCCGTTTGAACTCAGGCATTTATACAGCTATCTGTCGCGCCACACCAAAGAGCGTCAAAACAACATTTACTGTCTGAATTTCCTCAAAAAAAAAAGAACGTAATTTGAAAGATGATACTTTGTTTCTTACAATATATAAAACTGGAAGTTTATAACGAAGTTCCAGTCGTGCAGTGGTTAAAGCAACGCTGTATTTGTTCGGTACACATGCGCACCAAACCGAAAGACCCGTGCTGAGATTTTCAGTATGAATGCGTGCACCGTTACGCCTCTGCTTTAGAAACTTAAAGCTGTGTTGTTTGTAGGTTGTTTCCTCTGCGAGAGCCAGGAGTGAACTACATGGCTACAGAGCTCACCAAGAAGGAAATCCAAGTAAGTCATGACGATCCCGAACTCTAATAAACCCTGTTCCAGAGACGCTAAACTGTGCTGTGGGACTGAAGCTGGCTCTCGTCCTGTCGTCCGCAGGCCTTCAGGGAGAGCGATGAGGCTAAGAGTCGTCTTCTGGACTCCTACGAGCTCATGCTCGGTTTCTACGGCATACAGCTGCTCAACAGAGAAAGCGGGGAGGTGAAGCGCGCCGAGAACTGGAGGGAGAGATTCGCCAATCTAGAGAGGTGAGGAGTCCTGAGATGAGCAGTCTTTTAAAACCTTCCTTCAGATGAAACGCTGGCTGTCTATTGTTTATATGTAGTTTTCGGTTTAGTGTCAGTAAGTTCCTCACCAGTCCCGGGTCACAGACCCCCATCAGAAAAGCGTGCCCATACTTTCTTAGTCTCATTTGGCCGTTTTGTTTCCTACAAAATAAAAAGTTTCTGTCCTTATAAAATTACAGTGTCTATTTACTCTAAGTACAAATAGCCTGGCTTGTTGGCAGAGGCTGTTTACACTAACTCCACCCACGCCGTGTGATTGAGATGGTCAACATTAAAAGACGCCTGTGGTGTAGATGGTAAAGTGCATGCTGTAGTCTTTTTGATGCGATCAACTCGAGTTCAAATCCACCTTTTTTCCTCCCTTTTCAAATCCCATATCACATCGGAAGTGCATTTATTTTCAACAAAAATGAAGGAAATAATCGAAAAGTTGAAAATAAAGTATTGAGTAGGGTTAGAGTACAGAGGGCTTTATTGTCCCAAAAAGTCCATTTAATAATCTAAATTAAAATTGTAATTTTCACTGTGCGTTTTCAGGGATGTGATTTTATTTATTTATTTATTTATTTTTCCTGTATAAATACGGATTTCCGTATTTTCTGACCTCCGAGGGACTACCTATGTGATTCACATAGATCCGAGTTTTTTTTTTGTGGTGTGGGGGGATTGTGTGATTGTGTATTTGTCACACTTGAATGATTCAAATAATCAAACAAATGTTAATATTACACAAAGATAACCTGATTAAATACAAAATACAGTTTTGAAATTATGATTTAATTTATTAAGGGAAAAAAGCTGTCCAAACCTGCCTGGCACTACGTGAAAAAGTAATTGCCCCCTAAACCTAATAACTGGTGTGCCAGGCTTTGCAGCAACAACTGCACTCAAGCGTTTGTGATAACTGGCACTGAGTCTTTCATTTCGCTGTGGAGGAACTTTGGCCCACTCTTTTTTGCAGAATTGTTGTAATTCAGCCACATTGAAGGGTTTTTGAGCATGAATGGACTGTTTAAGGTCATGCCACAGCATCTGAATCGGATTTAAGTCTGGACTTTGACTTGGTTTTTCTTCAGCCATTCAGAGGTGGACTTGCTGCTGTGTTTGGGATCATTGTCCTGCTGCAGAACCCAAGTGCGCTTGAGCTTGAGGTCACAAACTGATGGCTGAACATTCTCCTTCAGGATTTTCTGATAGAGAGCAGGATTCATGGTTCCATCAATTATGGCGAGTCATTCAGGTTCTGAAGCTCAGCCCATCACACTACCTCCACCATGTTTGACTGCTGGTATGATGTTCTTTTTATGAAATGCTGTGTTGGTTTTACGCCAGATGTAACGGGACACACACCTTCCAAAAAGTTCAACTTTTGTCGCATCAGTCCACAAAATATTTGCCCAAAAGCCTTGGGGATAATCAAGATATTTTTTGGCAAATGTGAGACGAGCCTTTGGGTTCTTTTTGGTCAGCAGTGGCTTCTGCCTTGGAACTCTCCCATGGATGCCGTCTCTTTCTTATTGTTGAATCATGAACACTGACCTTAATTGAGGCAAGTGAGGCCTGCAGTTCTTTAGATGTTGTTCTGGGTTCTTTTATGACCTCCAGGATGAGTCGTCGTTGTGCTCTTGGAGTAATTTTGGTAGGCCGGCCACTCCTGGGAAGGTTCCAGTTTTTCTCCATTTGTGGATAATGGCTCTGACCGTGGTTTGCTGGAGTCCCAAAGCCTTAGAAATGGCTTTATAACCCTTTCCAGACTGATCTGTTCTTGAATTTCTTAAGATCGCGGAATGATGAGTTGATCTTTAAACATGCTTGACTTTGTCAGACAGCTTCTGTTTAAGTGATTTCTTGATTCAACAGGTCTGGCAGTAATCAGGTCTGGGTTTGGCTCGTGAAATTTAAAATAATGTGGTTAATCACAGTTCTTTCATAATTTAATAGGAGGGGGCTATTAATTTTTCACGTAGGGCCAGGTAGGTTTGGACAGCTTTTTTCCTTTAATAAATGAAATCATCATTTATTAACTGCATTTTGTATTTACTTGCATTATCTTTGTGTAATATTAAAATTTGTTTGATGATCTGAATCTTTTAAGCGTGACATATGCAAAAAAAATTTAAAAACAGGAAAACCTTTTCATGGAACTGTATGCATATGTATGTATGTGTGTATGTGTATTTAACACACACACACACACACACACACACACATCCTAATGATACTGAATATATTGATTCCCTATGGAGATAGGAGAAAATAGAATTGTCTCTGTTAATAAATATCATAATATTTTTTGAAGACACTTAAAAACTCTTTGTTTTGAAAAGCTAGATGACAGTTTCATCACCTTGATTTCTGATTGCAGTTGTATTTTTTTTTTTTTCATAATGAGAACATTAAAAACATTTTATATAATCATATTTCTGTCTGACATTTCAGAATCTTTTTTTTTTTTTGTACTATTTTATGCTTTGCATCTAATTTATTAATCACTATTAATGAAACCAGTTTTGTCACCAAACAGATCTGCAGTTTATTGAAGGGCTTTCCAGACGGCATAGTGACAGACAGACAGAAGTCATTTTGCTGACTCCAAATAAAAAGTGAAAGACAGTCATGTGCATTTGCTAGAAAAATAAATAATAACTACGTTTCAGAATGACACGTGGGCTTCTAGAGTGTATTAGGACGTATTGAAACCTTTTCACTCTTTCTTTATTTCCAGACAGTCTTTCTCACATGCCACTAAAAATAATTTCACATTTGCTTTCAGAAACATGCACAATAATCTCCGAATCACAAGGATACTCAAGAGCCTGGGAGAGCTGGGTTTTGAGCATTTCCAAGCCCCTCTGGTGCGCTTCTTCCTGGAGGAGACCCTCGTCAGAAAGACCCTCAGCAGTGTTAAACGCAGCGTGCTCGACTACTTCCTGTTTGCCGTGCGGGACAAGCGTGAGCGCAGGAAGCTGGTGCGCTTCGCCTTCCAGCACTTCGAGCCCAAAGACAAGTTTGTGTGGTGCCCCAGAAGAATCCAAAAACGCTTCAAGAAGAAGTCGGAGAAGCGGCAGAACTCTTCAGCTGGCAGCGGAGACAGCGCAGCGCAGGACGAAGGTCATTCACGACACAGAAACAAGGATGGAGAAGCCGCAAGTGAGCCAAAACACAGCAAGCCGGTCGCTGATCTCACAGATGCAAAGAAGCAAGTCGACAGTGACTCCGTAATGAGAGACGACTCGGAGAAACACTCTGAGGGCTCTTCAGAAGATCAGGAGCCAAGTCCAGACGCTGCTTCTGTAGAATTAGCTCTCAGTAATGGCACCGGTGTTAACAACGGAGAGACTGTCAGCGACGAGCCACGCTGTGCTGAAGGCCAGCAAGTCGTCCAGAAGCCTGAGCAAGCGGCGGAGGCCTCGGATGCTAGCTGTGAGCGTGTAGCAGGATCAGCAGACTGCGACGACTCTCGGGACGAGACGGACCGTCTGCTCTGTCCTGCTGACTCCCAGGAGGAGCCGGAAGCAGCGAGTGAGGACAGGATAGTGACTGACAGCCCTAAACATAATGCACCAACACAGTCTGAGAAGCTTCCCAGGCCTGGCCTGACGATGACGAGCGTCCAATCAGAGAGCCATGAGAAGAACGCAACGAACTGCAACCAGTCGAATGGATCGGAGAAGGAAGAGCCGATGGACATTGTGGACACGAGTTCATACCTCGCCCATGAATGATTCCTGAGCACGATAAAGCACTGAAAATCGACACTTTATGAACTTATTACAAGATGAGATATGAACTGAGCTGAAGGGGTTCATTCAAACACGTTTTCTTTGCGGTGGCTGAGTTACGATGGGGCCAAATGTACTTGTTATAGCTGTTTTTTTTTTCTAGTTTGAATGTTTATTTGTCCATACTTTCATATTTGCAGTTTTTCCAAGCTGTTTTCTTTTTCTTAAACTGAAACTGTGAAAGAGGAATGTATATTCAACAAATAAGAAGCAAATATTGATGAGAATATTTCCATAGTGAAAACATACAGTTAGTATACCGTTTTTCAGCAGATATACTGTATTTTTGCTGATGCAAATCTCTTTCGTGTTTTTAATGATATCCCTGAATTCAAATGAAGGAGCTTGTCTTTTACTAAGGTAATGGTAATTTCTGAGTTCAAAAATGTTAATTTTACACCTGCAGTCACAAACTATAGAAGCGTTAATAAGCCCTATGATCAGACATTGTATAAATCAATCCCTCGGTGATTCTTGGAATGTGCAGCACATGCAGTAACTCCAAATTTATAATTAAAACTCTTCCCACAGTACCATAAATTAACCCTTCATGAAGCATTCTGGAATTTAAAAAAAAAAACATGAATTAATGTTTATATATTGTTTTTCTGTTGTGTTAAAATAATAACAATAATTAAAGTGTACTTTCTTTTTGCTCAATTGCTGAAGCTCAGTAATAAAGGCAGAGACCAAGGGCATAAAAGAAATGTGTATGTTTTGTCAATTTGATGTCTTTAATCCTTTTCCGATTTCATAGTGTTTTAAATCTCCTGAGATCAAGCCGTTTAGGAGGAAAAGGAGACACAATGGTAATTGGATGAAGTGTTTTGTAGCTCATGCAGAAAATGTGAACAGCATGGCAGTGAATGTGAAGGAGCTTTGGACTGTTTTCTCTCATTGAAATAATGAGTTCTTGCTTTTGGACCTACTACTAAATAATATATCCTCGCCTGCCAACATTACTATGAATAAGATACATACACAAAACATACTTAGAGGAATGTAGAAACTGTTGGCATGGTGTTATGCCAGAAATTAATGAAAGTTTGTAAATGCGTTACTCTTAAAAAAAAAAAAATCAAATTCTTCAAAGTACCTTTGAATATACCATGCTATACTTTCCTATTAACGTGTGGTTTATGAACATATTTAGTCCCATATTTGATATAATACAGGCTGGAGTCCCCTGGGCTCTAAAACAGTGTTCCACAAAACAAAAAAATTCAATTATGCTTTAACAGCTATGCTATGAGCCTAGACAAATGAATATACAACATGCCACACACATTACTCATTGAATATGGAATATACAGAGTCCTGATCCAATACTTGTATTTTCCTATTGCTTGGTGCACACTTCAAGTACATTAAAGTTTTATTAAAATCAATCAACCATTTGCTAAAATCATTTAAGTTCATTTTTTCCCCTCAATGTACACCCCATATTGACAGAAAAACACAGAATTGTTGACGTTTTTGCAGATTTATTAAAAAAGAAAAACTGAAATATCACATGGTCCTAAGTATTAAGACCCTTTGCTCAGTGTTTAGTAGAAACACCCTTTTGATCTAATACAGCCATGAGTCTTTTTGGGAAAGATGCAGCAAGTTTTTCACACCTGGATTCACACCAGTTCTGTCAGGTTGGATGATAAACGTTGGTGGACAGCCATTTTTAGGTCTCTCCAGAGATGCTCAATTGGGTTTAAGTCAGGGCTCTGGCTGGGCCATTCAAGAACAGTCACTCCTTCGTTACTTTAGCTGTGTGCTTAGGGTCATTGTCTTGTTGGAAGGTAAACCTTCGGCCCAGTCTGAGGTCCTGAGCACTCTGGAGAAGGTTTTCGTCCAGGATATCCCTGTACTTGGCCGCATTCATCTTTCCCTCGATTGCAACCAGTCGTCCTGTCCCTGCAGCTGAAAAACACCCCCACAGCATGACGCTGCCACCACCATGCTTCACTGTTGGGACTGTATTGGACAGGTGATGAGCAGCGCCTGGTTTTCTCCACACAGCCGCTTAGAATTAAGGCCAAAAAGTTCTATCTTGGTCTCATCAGACCAGAGAATCTTATTTCTCACCATCTTGGAGTCCTCCATGCGGGCTTTCATGTGTCTTGCACTGAAAGGCTTTCGTCGGGCCACTCTGCTATAAAGCCCCGACTGGTGGAGGGCTGCAGTGATGGTTGACTTTCTACAACTTTCTCCCATCTCCCGTCTGGAGCTCAGCCACAGTGATATTTGGGTTGTTCTTTACCTCTCTCACCAAGGCTCTTCTCCCCCGATAGCTCAGTTTGGCCGGACGGCCAGCTCTAGGAAGGGTTCTGGTCGTCCCAAACGTCTTCCATTTAAGGATTACGGAGGCCACTGTGCTCTTAGGAACCTTAAGTGCAGCAGAAATGTTTTTGTAACCACAATTCTGTCTCTGGGCTCTTCAGGCAGTTCCTTTGACCTCATGATTCTCATTTGCTCTGACATGCACTGTGAGCTGTAAGGTCTTATATAGACAGGTGTGTGGCTTTCCTAATCAAGTCCAATCAGTATAATCAAACACAGCTGGACTCAGATGAATGTGCAGAACCATCTCAAGGATGATCAGAAGAAATGGACAGCACCTGAGTTAAATATATGTGTCACAGCAAAGGGTCTGATTACTTAGGACCATGTGATATTTCAGTTTTTCTTTTTTAATAAATCTGCAAAAACGTCAACAATTCTGTGTTTTTCTGTCAATATGGGGTGCTGTGTGTACATTAATGAGGGGAAAAAAATGAACTTAAATGATTTTAGCAAATGGCTGCAATATAACAGAGTGAAAAATTTAAGGGGGTCTGAATACTTTCCGTACCCACTGTGTATGTGTATATATATATATATATATATATATATATATATATATATATATATATATATATATATATATATATATATATATATATATATATATATACAAAAACGTTTGGACACCCTATTGAATTCCATGGTTTTCTTTATCAAGACCTAAAAAAAAAAGTATCTGGTCCTTGGCAGGTCTTAAAATTTGGAAAATAAAATGAACAACATCACATTACATATCACACTGTATTATTATTTACTGGCTGCTCCAGTTTATTGAGGTTTGTGGGCATTTGTTTATGCACAGCTCTCACCACATGATTTCAGTCGGGATGAGGTCTGGACTTTGACTGGACTATTGTAACCCCTTGATTCTTTTATTTTCAGCCGTTCTGTTGAAGATTTTCTGGTGTGCTTGGGATCACTGTGCTGTTGTATGACCCAATCTTGGCCAAGCTTTAGCTGTCGAACGGATGTCCTCACATTTGATTACTTTGATTACTCTAGATTACTTTGGGATACAGAGGAGTTCATGGTCAACTCATTGACTGTGAGGTGCCCAGGTCCTGTGGCTACAAAACAAGCCCAAAATCATCCGCCCTCCACCAGCATGTGTATCTTTTGGGATGAGGTGTTTGTACTGATATGCTCTTTAGGTTTTCACCAAACATGGCGTTGTACATTATGGCCAAACATCTCCACCTTGGTCTCATCTGTTTAAGGGACATTGTTCAAGAAGTGGTTTGTTTAGATGCAATTTTGCAAACCTAAACTGTGCTGCCATGCTTTTTTAGATAGAAGACGCTTTCTTCTGGCAAGCCTTCCAAACTTGCCATACTGGTCCCATATTTTTCTAATTGTACTGTCCTGAACTTTATCAATTCACATGTTAGCTGAGGCCTGTAGAGTCTGCGGTGTAGTTCTTGGGCTGTCTGCCATTTCTCTGAGCGTTACTTGGTCTGATCTTGGGGTGAATTTGCTGAGACGTCCACTCCTGGGAGGATTGGTGTCTGTTTTGAATGTCTTCCACTTGTGAATAATTTTCCTCGCTGTAGAATGATGGACCTCAAATTGTTTGGAAATGGCCGTATTACTCTTCTCAGATTGATGGCAGCAATAATTGCTTCTTTAAGATTATTGCTGATGTCTTAACACCTGAAGGCTCCAGACCAGCAAACTACCAAAACATCTGCTTTTATAGAGGTGCTCACACTGGCTGATGATCAGTTAATCAAAGGCTTTTAATTAGCAGTGCCTGACTGCTACTTACCCTCTTAATTCCTATGTTAATAGTAAGGGTGTCCTAACTTTGTCACAAATGGTTTTTCCATTTTGGCTTTATTTTTGTTAAATAAATAATGGCACGGTGCAATATGTCATGTGTTGTTGTCATGTGCTTTTGATCTCAAGATAGTGTTAACAACGGCTACTTATAAATCAGGCAACCAACTGGACCTTATTTACACACAACACTGCTCCACTGATCATGTACTGGTTACTCCACTGCACAACTTAGGTCACTTCCTGCTTACTCTTGACCACAACATGGTTCCTGACACAACACATGCACCTCCACATGTCATCTTTCAACGTAACCTACGCTCTCTCTCTCACCCTCCCAGCTGTCTGCTATGGTTTCATCTTCGCTTCCTCCCTCTAAACAGTTATCATGTCTTGATCTGCTGCTTTTCACACGGTTAACCATCAGATCCTCCTGTCAACCCTATTGGCAAAGGGCATCTCAGGAACCGCACTCCAGTGGTTTGAGACTTACCTCACAGATCTTAGAGAGGTGAGGTGTCCAAGTCGCAACATCTAACTACTGGGGTGCCTCAGGGCTCAGTTCTTGGACCACTTCTCTTCTCTGTCTACATGGCATCACTAGGTTCTGTGATATGAAAAACATGGCTTTTCATATCACTGCTATGCTGATGACACTCAGCTCTACCTCTCATTTCATCCTGATGATCTCACGATAGCTGCTCGCATCTCAGCTTGTCTAACAGACATTTCTTGCTGGATGAAGGACCATCACTCAGCCTTGCCAAGACAGAACTGCTTGTGGTTTCAACAAACCCATCACTTCATCACAATTTCACCATCCAAGTTAGGCACACCAATTCCTTCAAAAACAGTCAGAAACCTTCGAGATATGATTGATCGATCAGCTGACTTTCTCAGACCACATTGCTAAAATTACCAAATTCTGCAGATTTGCTTTATTAAACATCAAGAAGATCAGGCCCTTTCTTTCGGAACATGCTTCACAACTCCTTGTTCAAGCTCTTGTTCTGTTCAGGCTGGATTATTGCAATGCTCTCTTGGCAGGTCTTCCAGCCAGTTCTATCAAACCTTTACAATTAATCCAGAACGCAGCAGCAAGATTAATCTTTAATGAGCCGAAAAGAATGCACGACACACCTCTATTTATCAGTTTGCTCTGGTTGCTCGCATAAAATTCAAGGCATTAATCTTTGCCTGCGAAACCAGCACTGGCTCTGCACCCCTTTACCTAAATTCATTACTTCAAACTTATGTGCCTCTAGAACAGTGATGGGCAAACCTGGCCCTTCCAGACCACTTTCCTGCAGAGATTTGATCCAACCCTGATAAAACTCACCTGCCTGTATCCTTCTAGTAGTCTTGAAGACAATGATTAGCTGGTTCAGGTGCGTTTGATTAGGGTTGGAGCTGAACTCTGAAGGAAAGTGGCCTGGAAGGGCCGAGTTTGGCCACCCCTGCTCTAGAAGCTTGAATTCTGCAAGTGAACAGCGCATTATAGTGCCATCCCAAAGAGGCACAAAATCACTTTCACTGACTTTTACATAAACTGTTACTTCCTGGTGGAATGACCTGCCCAACTCAATTTGAGCAGCAATTCGAGTCCTTAGCCATCATCAGGAAACAGCTAAATACACATCTCTTTCATCTACACGTGACCTTCTAACACTAATAACACGCTCTATTCTAAGTCTATTTATCTACTTCTTGTCTTTCTATTTATTGTAAATACAAAAACACTTGCTACAGTGCCTTGCGAAATTATTCACACCCCTTCATTCTTTTTCACGTTTTGTTATGTTGCTGCCTTATGTTAAACTGCTTTAAATGACTTTTTTCCCACATCAATGTACACTCCATACACCATATTGACAAACTTTGTACATTTATTAAAAATAAAAAAAACTGAAATAAGTACATCGCATAAGTATTCATACCCTTAATGTAGCTGAAGAACCTTCAGTCTCAAGCTCTGTCAGGCTGGATGGGGGCAGACGCACATTTTCAGGTTTCTCCAGAAACATTTGATTGGGTTTAGTCCCAGGATCTGGTTGGGCCACTCAAGGACATTCACAAGGCTGTCTATACGCCACTCTTGCTGTGTGTTTAGGGCTATTGTCCTGTTGGAAGGTGAACTTTCTGCCCAGTCTGAGGTTCTGAATGCTCTGGACTGGGTTTTCATTAAGGTTATCTCAATATTTTGGTGCACTGAGCTTTTCTTCTTCTCTGACGAGTCCCTCAGTCCCTGAAAAACAGCCCCACAGCATGAGACTGCTACCAGCACACTTTACTTTTGGCATGGTACTCTTCAGGTGATGATCAGAGCTGGTTTCCTTCAAACATGATGCTTGGAATTCAGGTTAATCAGACCAGAGAATCTTGTTTCTCACAGTCTGAGGGTCCTTTAGGTGCTTTTTTGCAAATTCCAAGTGTGTTTTCATGTGTCTTCACTGAGGAGAGGATTGAGTCTGGCCACACTGCCATAAAGCACAGATCGTTGGGGTGTTGCAGTGATGTTTGTCCTTCTGTAGGTTTCTCCTATCTGCGTATATGATCATGGAGCTCGACTAGAGTGACCATCAGGTTCTTGGTCACCACACTAACCAAAGCCCTTCTCCATCAGTTGCTCAGTTTGGCCAGGAGTCCAGCTCTAGGAAGAGTCCTGGTTGTTTCAAACTACTTCCATTAAGTGTAACAGAGACTACATGCTTCTGTGAACCTTCAATGAAGCAGAATTTTTCTCTGAACTCTTCCCCAGATGTGTGGCAGTTCTTTTGACCTCAGGGCTTGGTTTTTGCTCTGATATGCATTATCAGCCTTTTATTAAGATGTGTGTGCCTTTCCAAATCATACTCATTCAATTGAATTTGCCACAGGTTAACTTCCCTTGAAGTGTAGTAACATATATAAGCAATATAAATGCTCCTGAGCTAAATTTCAACTGTCCCAGATAAGGGTCTGAATACTTATGCAATGGAATCATTTAAGTTTTTTATTTTTAATAAATTAGCAAAATTTGCTTTACCATTGTGGTGTATGGAGTGTAGATTGATGTGGAAAAAAGTAACAAATTGGTTTAACATAAGGCAGCAACATAAAATGTGAAAAAAATGAAGGGGTATTCAATACTTTCGCAAGGCACTGTATGTGTTAGACTAATTGGGACTTGACACAGCACTTATATATTGTTTCTCTTTTATTGGTTTGATTGCTTCTGTTGTCCCCATTTATAAGTTACTGTGGATAAAAGCATCAGCTAAATGCATTACACTTTTTGTATTTTATTTGTACAATAAGGAGAATAATTGCAACATAAAGGGGGAAAAGTGGAGATAAGATTAGAAAGCATGAAGCTCATAGTGTCATAATGCCACTGTCACTCACGTTCGAAGCAAAAGCAGCCTGTGTTATGGCAACGACGTCTCAGGTAGTCTGACGGCAGATAAAAGTAAAAGGTTAATAAATGACTTTCGAGTGATTTGTTACAAAAGTGTGCATCAAATACGTTAAACACGGAAGACTGAACGTGTGTGAGGCACTATAAAAGACCTCAATGGTTCTCACATTTGAGTGTCTTTTTTTCCTTTTAATGGTGGTTGCAAACCTACTAGAAGGTGCACATCGCCACCTAATTCAAGTACATCACAGCTGATGTAAAAATACAGGATCGGGCTGAGGAGAGCCAATAACGATCAGTGAGAAAATGCTTAATCAGCCCTGAAAGTTGAGATTGGCTTGGGACATCCCCGCTAGATGTCATATTAAACAGCCATTATAATACAATATAATACAGGAATTTATATCTCAGATGCCAGAAAATGTCAAAATATTGAAATAACACTTTTATCAATATTTATAGTCATATGCACAGACTGTTAAAGCAGCTCGGGGGTGCCATAAAATCATTTACACAGTGATTATAAATGCATTAATCATCATCAGAGATTAATGTTTTAAATATATGTGAACATTATGATTGGAAAAAAAACCCCAATACTTCTCAAGAAATTATACTTTTAAATGGGAATTTACACCCACCAGTAGGAGTCATTCATTCATTTATCCTCATTTATCTCATTAATTCATAAACTCCTGATTAATTCCGGAGGAAAGGCGGTGATTCCCTGCATTAGCTCGTTGTGAATGGCTGTTGTTCACTATAGTGTTCTGTAGTTGTCTGATGGTCATACTGTACGTAAATGGTGAGGGTGCCCTGAAACAAACCACATGCTAGCATGCAACATTCACCATAGCCAGCATCTTAACCAGCTCTGCTCTTCAGAACAACGGTAACCACAAAAACCAACAACACAAGCTCTTAAATCACAACAACATTAAACACCATTAGGCCTTCCCATAAAATAACACCTCAGTTCAACATCTTATCTGTTTTCTCAGCACATCACTGCCTGAATCAGTCCAATTTAGAGATGACATTACATTAAAATACATCACTGTGATCTCATTTGCAGGGGCAGGTGATGTCCCTCACTCAACTTCACAACCACTGAAATAAGCTTTAAATACCATTAAATCCTAAGATATTTGTATTTTGTAGGCTGAAAACAATTGGTACTGTAAGTCATCATTTTATTTTCTCTTTAATTTTCAAATGCATATACGTCCAGTCTTCCATGAAAAATATAGAATATCCTGTAAAAAAAAAAAAAGAAAGAAAAAAGCGTCTCATGAGAACTTATAATCACCAGCATTACTTTCTAGTAGCCTGTCTACATGTTTTGCTCATATGGACTGTATTGGTGTTTATCAGCTTGTGACAGAACACGACAGACCCTTTGCTGGGCTGAAACAGCGTGTAAGCAGCTGGTGTGTGTGTGGCATGTCTCTGACCGCCCCCTCCGCCGGACTGCTGCTCTTTATCTGCATTCATACGGAGCGCGCGGCACAGGCGCAGGAGCCGGAGCAGGAGCCATGGCCGTGTTCTCAGCGCTGCACCTACTGTTCCTCAGCCAGCTGCTGGCCTCCACCCTGGCGCAGGTAACACAGCGTCGCGGGAGACTGCACCAGATAGATGCGTTGCATGCGTGTTATTGTCGTTAATGAGCGCTTTGTGGACTGACTGTAATGTGTATACTGTAAAAGTAAAAACGACTTTTGCTCGTGTAACTTCGAGTGCACGTCAGATTGATATCTTGTTTTCTATTAGTTTTTAGTTTTACATGAATAAATCTGTTTATATTGATGTTACACTGTATGTATATATATATATATCCTATATATATACATTTATATATATATCCTATATATATATGTATGTATGTATGTGTGTGTGTGTGTGTGTGTGTATATATATATATATATATATATATATATATAAATATAAAATCAGGTTACCTCACTTCACATATTTTGGCAGTGTAATGTGATCGTCGCACAATGGCATCTTTGTGAGGTCTTCGCAGTGTTTGCTCACTTCACTTGTGTTCTTCACATTGGTCTTTTTCTGTCTGAATATGTTATTTCAATGCAAATCACACTGCGACTAGTTCATTTTCATTTAATCCTAGCTTCACTCAGAAACCTGACATTTTGAGCTGAGAACTGACACTTTTCATTTGTTTGCATTGATTTCTTTATTGGATTATTCTGATTCTTGGCTTTGTGTTGTTATGTGTTCAGCAAAGGCCGGGTCCTCGGGGTTCGTCAGGAGCGCCAGGGCCGCCGGGACCCCCGGGGAAAGACGGCATCGACGTGAGTTCCAGCTTCGTCTCTTCATCTATTATAAATACACATCTGTTTTAATATCCCGTTTCTTTATCTGCGTTACACATTTACACGGAGAAAAAGATATGATCAAAATTCAGAAAAACGACGGAACAGATTTTAATTTTCGTCAGTAATCTAGAACTCTCATGTAAAAGACCTTCGTTATATTGCGTGTGAACAGTAATGTTTGGACTGTTTTAGACGGGCTGAAGGAAAAACTCTCAGGAATTTACGCATGCAAACGTTGAAAGCAGTGAATGTTTCCTCAGTAAACGAGAACCTGCTCAGCGCGAGCGGCGGAGGTGCGCTGACAGAGAGCCCATTCATTCAAACACCAGCGTCTCGAGTTTCCAGCCCCTTCAGCTCAGAGCAGTTCCTTCACACTGAATACATGAGCACTGTGGGCTGCTGTCCTCTCGCTTACCAGACTAACCTGAAGCCCTTGTTATCTGTGCAGGGTAAACCTGGCCCCGCTGGTCTTCCTGGAAAGCCGGTGAGTATCTGGATGTGCTCACGTCTAATACTTTACAGCACTGGTCTTGCTTCAGCATCTAACATGCATCACAACGCTAAAGATGTAGAAATGGCTGCTCACCTCACGTCTCTTCTCTGTCTAGAGTTTGTGTAAATGATGGAACACAGACCAGTTTTAACCCCATCCCGCTGCTTACTTTATTCCCTTCCAAAGATCTGTTAGATAACGTGTGAACACAGGGAGGTAATGTATGAGGCACAGTGTTTTGACCTGTCGTCTGATCGCAGGGGCTGAAGGGTTCAGCAGGTAAACCTGGGGCCGCGGGGAGCCCGGGACTGCCTGGCCTCCCCGGTGTGGATGTAAGTCACAGCATTTTCAGCACCACACACAAACTCCTCTTTTCTTTTTTCTCTATGAAGAAGAGAAATAATTTAAGCACTAAACATGATTGTCTCCCGGTCCTGAAATTGTCCCGTTCTGCAGGGTTTGACCGGTCCGGACGGTCCAGCTGGCAAGGACGGGCCGCCAGGAGCAGCAGTAAGTGACTCTCAGATTTGTTTGAGTGCATGCGGTCCTAAACCGTCCGTCCGAGCTGTGGCCTGAGCACAGTGTGCAGCCGCGAGCAGATTTAATGAGCGTCAGCTGACTCTAATCCAGCCTGGAATGTGAAGTCGTCCCAGCGCAGGTTTTCTGTTCATTAGTCTCATGGAATCAGCAGGAATCACTGTAACTCCGTGCGGCTGACAGACTGAGCTGGGGCTATATGTGATGATCACAAAAAACTAAAAGTTTGTCTCATCAGATGATGAGTTCAGATGGAGGTAGTGTTGCACGGTGAAATGTTTTGTTTACCACTCCATGTTCGTATATAAGAAATCTAGTAGGAAATGAGTAATGTGAACAGATCTTAAGAGCAGTAAAATCTGCAGTGAACAGCTGTCATGAGGAGCTCCTGCTGACTTTGAGGACAGTTTCTCAGTGACAGCCACAACATTCACTTCAAGTACTTTTATATCAGAAATCACGACTTTCACTGAAGCCTGTTTTATTCAGTTTGAATAAAAAGCAAATAACTCTTTACGTGGAGTAAAGGAAGTGCTGATGATGGCTAGCTTTACTGACGGCAGAAATGGGAAGTTGCTCTGTTTTATTTGTTTATTTACTCACGTAATCTTGCTCTTTTGTTAGTTTGATTGCTTCTGCTGTCCTCATTTGTAAGTCGCTTTGATCAAAGCAGCTGCTAAATGATTAAATGTAAATTTATTTATTTATTGTTAGTACATTACAGAAAACATGATGCATATTTTAAAAAGAAGCTGTCTTAATCAAACTAAATTAAACATTGACTAAGAAATGTTTTTTGTAATTTTTTTTTTTTTAATCTTAAATGAAAACTGATTGCAGCTTATTTAGGTTTTGTTTATAGTGATATTTGTAAAAAGCCAAAAATTGACCTGCTCTGGGTAACATTTTTGTGTATGTCTAAAGAAAATATATTGTAAAAATATATATATTTAATAAGTACACATAAAATATAATATATTTTAAATATGGTACACTCACTGTAGTAATACTCAAATAATGTAATTCTTTAAATGTGCAGTTTGCTAGATTACATTATGTAGGGCAAATGTGAACCTTGTCAAATTTTTGATGTTGACGTAACTGAAACTGTACTTAAAAAGTAAAAAAATGGAAATTAGGTATAGTTTTGAGTTTTTGAGCAAGATGAGAAAAGGAGGAGACATTATAGGGTTTTATTTTCACCCCAGACAGCAACTTAGTGTTGACCCAGATCCGGCCCACATCTGACCCGTGTGAAATCCATGCGGCCCACATCTGACCCGTGTGAAATCCATGCGGCCCACATCTGACCCGTGTGAAATCCATGTGGTCTACATCTGGCCCGTGTGAAATCATGCGGCCCACATCTGGCCCGTGTGAAATCCATGTGGTCTACATCTGGCCCGTGTGAAATCATGCGGCCCACATCTGGCCCGTGTGAAATCATGCGGCCCACATCTGGCCCGTGTGAAATCATGCGGCCCACATCTGGCCCGTGTGAAATCATGCGGCCCACATCTGACCCGTGTGAAATCATGCGGCCCACATCTGACCCGTGTGAAATCATGCGGCCCACATCTGACCCGTGTGAAATCATGCGGCCCACATCTGGCCCGTGTGAAATCCATGTGGTCTACATCTGGCCCGTGTGAAATCATGCGGCCCACATCTGGCCCGTGTGAAATCCATGTGGTCTACATCTGGCCCGTGTGAAATCATGCGGCCCACATCTGGCCCGTGTGAAATCCATGTGGTCTACATCTGGCCCGTGTGAAATCATGCGGCCCACATCTGGCCCGTGTGAAATCCATGCGGCCCAGATGTGGGCCGGATCTGGGCCGACACTGCTTGCTGTCTGGCACGCTGCACTGAAGACGGACTCATGAACAGTGTGTCTAAGCAGACCTCCATCAGTGTAGTGTGTGCTTCAGAATCCAGGCAGAAGTAGGTCATCTGGGTACTTTTCGCCATCCCTGTTGAAAAAACCAGCACTTGCTGATTAGGTATGTTTTGAAGCATGCTGGTTCTGAGCAGGAGCTAGTTGCTCAGGACCAGCTCAAACCAGCTCAAACCAGCTATCATGCTTCAAAACATACCTAATCAGCATGTGCTGGTTTTTTCAACAGGGTACTGTTTTTGAACACTGTGACCTTGGACATGCGGGTCTTTTAGCATACTGTCAGGGTCGGGGAGTCACGGAGCACGTGCAGCACAGTTATGTGTTTGAAATATAAAATATGAGTAACTGTGCTTTATTACAGCTACATTTCAAATGGGTAGTAGTCAAATTACAGTTACATCCAAAGTGATCTCTTTGGATTTTAATGTCAGTTATGTCATTTAAACATTACTGTAATCTGTATCGGGCAATTAATGGAAACAGCAATCGGTGATTCTCTGAATCTGACGGTCTGCAAAAGCATCCTAAGATACGTTTTGTTTCATACAAAATTGTAATGATTTTTTAAACAAAATTAGAGGGATCATAAAAATTGCGTTTTAGTTCTGTCCTGAATAAGCATTTTCACACAACAGATGTTTACATGCTGTCCACCACAAGACAAACTAGCTGAATTTGTGATGTTTTGTGATGGTTGTTCATGAGTCCCGTGTTCATCCTGAGCAGTTCTTCTGCTGCTGTTCTTCAGAAAACCCTCCAGCTCTTCACTTTCTCAGCTTCTGCTGTCCAACAATAACTGTATGATTTTGAGATCCATCTTTTCACACTGAGAGACTCATGCACAAATATTACAAAAAACAAAACAGTGCTTTAAGAGCGGGGGTGTAAACTTTAGAACAGGATGATTTCTTATTTTGTTTCAACTGTTTTAATATGCAGAGGAAAACCAGTGTCCTATGTTTTGTAAATGTCCTTTTTCTCCAGAGGACCGTTTGAATACCTTATTAGAATTACAAAGCATTCAGAAGTGTTTAGATTAAATTTGAGTAATCTAAAAATACATTACAAATTACTTTTTGTATTTTGTAATCTGCACATTCTGCAGTGAAGCATATTTTAAAAGTAACCTTCCCAGCCCTGTAAATATATTCAGTTCAAGTTTATTTGTATAGGCCTTTACAGCAGCTTTACAGGAACTAAGTTTCTGCAGTATATTTAGTAGTGGTTTATCAGTGCTGACTGTGTCAAGCTGATGTACATATGGCAGAAATGTACAGTAAAAATCAGTTAAAAATCACATATAGTAAGAAAGTACTTTATTTAGTAAAGAATTCGATTTTGGATGCAGCGTTACAATTTAGTATAATAATTATGTGCGATTGCTCACTAACAATTTGTTATTAGGACTTATAATTAAGTGCTGTAACAAGAAATATGTATGAAACTGAGTGAATTAATTCCAGTCATGAAATCACATTGGGACACTTCATTAGGTCACTTCTAAATAACTTCCTCAAGTCAATGATCCGACATTTACATGAACCAATTATGTGTGTAAAAAATCTTTTACTTGGTATGTTTTTGTCTTTAGGAAAATAATTATTTTGATTAAATTAAAATCAGAATTAAAGGCTTGAACCAACCCATAGATGTAATTTGAGAAAAAAAACTAATACATGTGATGTGGCTGTGTAACAAGGGTGTTTTTAGTAACATTGTTGGTGATCAGGCCTCCATCTCTGGCGCTCGCGACCGCGCAGACGCAAAAATGAGCTGGGAAATGTGAAATAATTGCAATGTTCAGGCAAACCGCTGTAGAGTTGGTGTTGCTTTAGAGTTATAGGAAGAGAATCAGTCGCTGTAGAAATCATATACTTTAATGGTTGCGAACGAAACACCTTAACACAAGAGCCAACGCAAACACAATGATGTGTGAAACAAAGACTACAGAGAGACAAAGGGTGCGTCCGAAATCGCATACTTCCCTACTATATAGTATGCGAAAAACAGTATGCGAGGCGAGTAGTACGTCCAAATTCATAGTATTCGAAAAATAGTAGGCGAGAAGTACCCGGATGACCTACTACTTTCTTCCGAATTCTGTAGTAGGCATACGATGGACACTTTACTATCCCATGAGGCCGCGTCATATTCGGAAAATAGACGGTTCGTTAAGCGGTAAGAATTTAAATCATTAACGACGTTCACGCAGTGAACTCTTTAAATTTTTGTGAAGACGCATGACACGTGACAACATCAACATGGCGGATGTAGTACATCCGAATTACATTCATACTACCCTCATTCATACTATATAGAACGTACTTTTTTAACGGTCGAGTAGTACCTACACAAGTAGTATGCGATTTCGGACGCAGCCAAAGACTCCTGTACTTATGAAGGGGAGAAACTGCAACGTGCAATATGGTGGAAGTCCCGCCTTCTAAATGAAAGAGCCAATCACTGATTGATAAAGTTATTGCATCACTGCAGCGGAGCATAAGAAACAATATTCACGCGGCAGTTCCTCTCAGAATTATGTAATTCATTCACGTGTTCAGCGAGCAGTTTTTGAGATTTCAGGATTCCCCAGTTCACTCAGATAGGACCTGGTCTTGTTTGAGCTGCCCGGGGCCGTTGCAAATATGGCCGCCGAGTGAAATAAAACGCCATCATGGTTTAAAGAGGAGGGGCTCGATTAAGTGCTTGAAATAGTGTGCGATGTGCACAGAACAGAACTCAGTCGCACACAAGTGTACTGCATAGGGATGTTTAGATTACTATGTAAGAATTCACATGCTTACGTTTTTTGAAACTATGTGGCTCACATTTCTCAGTTTAAATGCTTCAGTTTATTCTATTCTATTCTATTCTAAACCTAATGAACAATTGACCTCAAAAGTTAGAGAGCAGGCGGTGTGCTTCAGCATGCGGGTTCAGCTCTGCTGCGCAGACTTATATTATTTTGTGTGTGTTGTTGTAGGGTGACCCAGGACCTCCCGGACCGGACGGACCCCCTGTAGGTGCCCAGCATCCGTAAATCCACAGTAAACACAGTCATGTGACATTTCAGCATGTTTGCTACAGCACAGCACAATAAGATGCTCTCCAGTTCAAGTTTTTCTCATTCGTCAGACCACCGTCATTACCTACATTCACAAAACATGTGCCGCGAGAGCGCAGCATCAGGACACACGCCGGTGACTGTCTTAAGTTGTGTTCTCTTGTCATCCTCAGGGCAGAGGCAGACCCGGCGCTCTGGTGAGTACAACCCGTCCAGAACCACAGTTAGAGGAAGAATGATCTGCGTAGCGGTCATGAGTTCACACGCTTGGCGCAGGAGAGGTTTATTTGCTCTGGCTCTTGGTGGGACACTCAACAAAAGGAAATGTGCATTTGTGTTTCTGTGTGTTTTCTGATCTCAGGGTCTCGCTGGAGCTAACGGACTTCCAGGTGGACCAGGACCGAAGGGTCCGCCGGTGAGTGACTGAGCGGTGGCTCACGCTGCTGGTCGTGTAAGATATTATTAGGAGCAGTTTTAGCACAGCTGCAGGATGAGTGTTGTGAAGTGACTCGGGTTTGTGTCGCAGGGGCCCGAGGGGCTTCCAGGACTCCCTGGTCTTCCCGGCGCAGACGGACCTCCCGTAAGTACCTGCACTCAGACGCCAAAACACGGTTATTTTATTCAAATAATACAATACGTCTCCCTCTTTTTTAGGGACTCCCAGGAACTCTTCCTGAAGGCAGTGGAGATCTGCTGGTGCGTTCACCACTCTGACGTCAAAACTATCGTAACGTACAATACTGCACTAAAAAAACATTTGTACAAGCTAATTTAATATTAATCAAAGACAAAAGACATTCATACAACATAAAAAGATTATTTATTAGCAAATCCATCACTTAAAAAAGAACTGTAGATGATTGAATAATGTAAATAAACGCTGAATGAAGTTATTCTGAACTGACCGAATGTCTCAGAATGCTTTTCCATGGTTCACTGTACCACATTCAGACATAACCCATAACTGACTGTAGATCAATATATGTAGGTCAACTTTTTACAGCCTGATTAAACAGAAGCTAAATAGGATGTAATATTAAAGTTGAATTAAGATTTAAATAATGGTTAGTCAATGTTAACTTAGTTTACTTGCTATAAATCAAGACAGCTTTGACAAATCTTCAGTGCACATCTTTTCACACGCTTTATAAACGAGGCCCGTGGTGAGAGGGCTGTTATCATTATTAACGTCTGAAGCGCATCCTCGCTGGAGTGGTGGGAGGACCGGTCTGCAGCGGTCTGGTTTTTCTGTGCATGCAGATTGATTGCATCTTTGTCTTGTTTGCAGTGTCCGGCCATCTGTCCCCCGGGTCCTCCTGGACCGCCGGGAATGCCTGGATTCAAGGTACGTGATCTCAACAGTTCAGATTCTGCTGGAAAGCTGCTGTTATCTCTCTCAAGCTGCTCTCACACACTCGGTGTCGTATAAAGCACTGAACGTGTTTTTACACATGATAAGAGGTCTGTTTCTATCACAAACTCTGCCCCTGTGTTTTGGTTTAGGGTCACACAGGTCATAAGGGGAGTAAGGGAGAGCTGGGGAAAGACGGAGAGAAGGTGAGATGGGCGTGCGACCTGCAGAAGCACTGCTCTGTGAAGCGGCAGCAGAGAGCAGCTTGTTGGTAATGTGTTTGTGTGGCTGTCTCTTCTCTTCAGGGGGATCAGGGGCCGCCGGGGCCACCGGGAATCCCGGGGACAGTGGGCTTACAGGTGCGACTGACCTCACCTCATGAATATAACCACTTCCTGTTTAGCTAGGGGTTCAAAGACAGTAAAGAAAAGAGCAGCAAAAGAACTAGGTTTTAATGTTAAGTAATGCAACTAACATTTTTTACAAATAACATTTTCATTTTATAATATGCACACACTCTTATATTACTGATATGTCAAAACCGACTCTGGTTTATGGATTGCGATGAACAATGCTTTGGAAAAAACAGTTGATCTTAAAAAAATGAAGCATATACATAAACCCAAACAGAAAATAAAAGAGTTATTGAATAAGCATGTGTCTTAAACTGCTGAAAGAAATCAGTGATCAGAAACCAAATATGTGTGTGAAAATATTCAGATGCAACTGCTTTTGTAAAAGGTAACATTTTAATAAGTAACTAATTCAATTACACAGTAACACATTACAGTTATTTAGTAATGTGACTAGTCTCTCCCCAACACTGGCTGTTGTTGATTCAAAACGGCAATATTTTGCATCATCAGATATCACAGTTCTGTCATGAAACCGTTGTCAGATATCGAACATTAATGTTCAGCTGCTGTGAAGATCCGCGGGTCAGATCTGTTTACACCTGCTACTTCTCGTTTATTTCTTTTATTAAATGATAAAGGGCCCCAGTGTTGTTTAGAAGAACAGAATAGAACTGCTCGAAATAAACAGCGACGCATTCTATTCAAACATAAAGAATATAACACACGTCCAGAGTTCAGTGGCCAGAGTGTTCCTCCATTGATGGTTTGTGTGTTAAAGGGCTCTCGAGGGCTGAGGGGACTGCAGGGGCCGGTGGGAGCCGTGGGAGACAGAGTAAGACCTCAGTAACGTCACACACCACACATCTCACTCAAACATAGCCTGCATGAACACAAGAAGGAGCCTGTGCGAGTCCAGACGGCTGTGCTTCTGCTTCTCTGTGCAGGGACTGCCGGGCTTCAGAGGAAAACCTGGAATAGCTGGCGTCATTGGAAAAACTGTGAGTGCTTTTTCTTTAATGTGTGTGTTTCTGGTAATAAATAATAAAATCGTAAACGGTTTGCTGCGTGTGTCTTCTGAATAGGGTGATGGTGGCGAGAAAGGGCCGCAAGGCTTCAAAGGGCCCAAAGGAGAGATAGTAAGCACATTACTTGCTCGATTTCTTCTAGGCCCTTCATACTTATTTCAGTGAAGGCCTTTATTTGTGTAGCATCAGAGTGATTGTGCTCTTCATGCTCTTAACAGGGGAAGATAGGCCCCAAGGGACTCCCTGGAGGAGCAGGACCTAAAGGAGAACCGGTGAGGAACCGTGTGCGCTGCTGACTCTAGCGAGGAGCGTTAGATTTGCTCATTATAACGCTGTGTGTGGATCCGCAGGGCATGCCGGGCAGAGACGGGAAGGATGGCACTCAAGGACTGGACGGTGAAAAGGTGACCAGCAGGTGTGGTTTAGAGACGCGTCTGGGCCGTGTTTGTGGCCGCGCTGACGCTGTGTGCTTGTGTTACAGGGAGATGCTGGGAGACCGGGAGTATCTGGAGAGAAAGGCCCTAACGGCCTGCCTGTACGTATTACCCTAATTACACTGTTCAACAATTAATCTCTGCTTGTTTTTTAATCCGCAAAATCATTTGGTTTCTCTGTTTAAAAAAACAATTTTGAGTGCTTTATTGCTTTTGAGTAGCTTTGTTTGCTGGGTTTAGTTCGACTCTATCTGTGTTGTGTAATCCAGGGTTTGCCGGGAAAAGCTGGTGCAAAAGGTGCCAAAGGAGGACTTGTGAGTACTTTCAACTAGCTGTATTATAAGTGAAATAGATTCAGATACGATAGAGACATACAAATTGTCATCATAATTCCATACCATTTTTATTCTTCAGACACTTTATGTTTTTGTACACTTTTTTCACACAGAATGAAGCTGTACATGGTTTCTCTGAGTGACGTGCACTAGATGAATCTGTTCTAAACACAAAGTTATTTAGTTTTTCATTCCACTGCTCTCTTTTAAGTCAAATTTTTATTTATTTGTTTACGTGAATTAAACCGACCCATTACGCTGGAGCACAGTGGAATAAAATAAAAAACCTCTTTGAGGATAAGCGGTGAAAAGCAACAATCGTCCTGATCCACTGGTCTCAGTGGGAATATTTTTAAACATATTTTAGGATGTTTAGATATTATTACTTGACTCTTTGCGATGTAAAATACTGTTGTCTGACATCAGTGCTGAAGAAACTTTATTTTAAAAAATAATGAAGCATGTGAATCTTACTGCTCAGCGTAAAAGGAGGAGGTTTATCGTTGTGATGACACCGGCAGCGTACAGCGTACTATTATACCTCCAGATCTCTGTCGTTAAGCTGCTTCTTAGAGTCAAGTGTGCAGACAAATATTTTATTTGCACTTAAAAGACTGATTTTTGAAGGCAAAGCATCCACAACCATCCACTATTTCTAGGCTCAAATAAGTTCAAAAGTTAAGTTCAGATAACTGGACAATGCTTTCAAGTCATGTGAGCAGCATGCTTCATCCAGTGCAAAGCCTTGTTCGAGGTTCACTGCAGCACGAGGCCAGTCTTCAGTTCAGAGCTCTGAGACCTTCTCCATTCCTGGTCTCCGCTCCTCGAAGGACACACGTGTGGAAGAACTGACGCGAGACGTATTTGAAAAATCACTCAGTGTGCAGTCGGTTACATCGAAGTTTGGTGAATGAGTTTGGTTTAAAATGAATGTTAAAAAATAAGATGCACCGTGGAAGTTTGTGGTGTAACCCCAAAGAAGAAACGTGAAGTAAAACTTAGGATAAGCACCTCTGGAGAGAGGCGTCTGTCAGCATCTGCTCACGGTACTTTCAGCTAAACATGATAGCTATCCCATCTTTTTGCCGGTTGGTCCGGTGCTTCTGAATCAGACTGTACGAGCGTCTGCGGTGGTGTATAATGCAAGAATCCTTCTCTGTTCAGGGCGGTCCAGGAGAGATGGGAGAAGCAGGGCCGTCGGGAGAGCCAGGTATACCTGTATGTATCTGACTCGTGACCTGATACGAACCAATGCATGCTGTAAGATCTCAGATTCACAGCCAGTGTTACCCAGGTGCGATGCGCTGACGTGTGTGTCCGCTCCACAGGGCGAGATCGGCGTCCCTGGAGAGAGAGGAGACGCTGGACCCAGAGGTGTGGCTGTGAGTACTGCAGCTCGAACAGCTCGGCAGAAATCCCCGTTTTGAACTGTTTGAATTCAGACTCGTAACATTAAACGTGCTCGTCTGTAGAGGAGAGAGATGAGGTGCTCGTCCTGTTCATCGGGCTGAAGGGGTGTTTGTGCTTGTTTAACAGGGCGGCATTGGACTGGCTGGAAACCCTGGACCACAAGGTGTTAAAGGATTCCAGGTGAGTTGCATTATGGGATCATGTCAAGTGCCACGACAGAACAAACACTAATCATCGAAACATTCCTCGTCTTCTGAAGGCATAGGATAGGGTTTGGCGACAGTACATGTCATTTATCATCTGACCCGTGGTTTACGTGTCTCTGTGCAGGGTGTTAAAGGGGCTATAGGTGACCCGGGTCTGCCTGGTCCGACTGGAATCAGAGGCGGCTTCGGTGAGCGGGTGAGTTAACGCAAGACATCTGTCTTTCAGTGTTTGAAAACCTCTTCTCTGTTCTAAACATCAAACTCTTCATGAACTTCCCTTTTCTAAAAGCAAAGACACAGACAAACATATTCAGCTTTGTTTAATCACAGACAGTAAAGAGCAGAGCTCGTATTTGAGCAGATATCTAGAGGTCCTGCCACAGAACAAAGCCAGTCTGTATTCTCTGGCCTTCGCTCAAACACTCATAACTCTCTCTCTCTCTCTCTCTCTCAGGGTCCAGTTGGAGCTGGAGGGCCTAAAGGAGACATGGTAAGAGGCGTATCTGCTGTGTGATGAGAGAAAGCATATGATGATCAGTTATGTATGCATGTGTTCACATGTTGGCGTTGTGTGTTTAGGGAGTTGCTGGAAGTGATGGTTTACCGGGAGAGAACGGGGAGCCGGTACGTAACGCCGTTCACGTGCCACATGCAGCTCGATGTCTGATAGTCCTCTGATTTCTGACACACTCTGCTTTTTTTACTTCAGGGTCCTTATGGTCCGGTCGGACAGAAAGGAGAGGTGAGATCTCATCTCATTTTATTACATTTTCCTGTTTTCTTATTTTTCATTCAACAAAATATGCAAATAGTGAGTATATATATATATATATATATATAGGGCAAACCTTTCAAACTGTACAATGCAGCTTTATCATTACCTCATCATGTTTGACACGGAGCATTCTTGTAAAAATGTTTTAGCATTGTGCAGTTAAAAAAAAGAAAAATGATCATGTCATCTCCAGGTTGTTTTTCTCTAAACCCTTTTTTAGCCATGCAATACGTCACATTTACAAATTCACACACTCACACAAAGTTATTCTACTTGTAATTAAAAGTGCCTGTAATCAGATCAGTTTAATTGATGTTTTTTCATGCAAATGATCAAAATGAAGCAGAGGGCGCTGCAGATTCCTGCATGTGTCAGGTGAAGCGAGAGAGTTTGATAAGCTGCTGGCAGAGATGCACCTGGATGCGGTGCAGGTGGGGTATCAGTGGCTAGGGCAGGGTGGACTTAACCAAAGGTGCGAGGTAAGGCTCCAGGGAACCCAGCGACCAATCAGAGGTGTTTAAGTTGGACAGAATCCACTCATCACTCAAAACACTGGAGTTTTTGTGAATGAGTTCTAATCAAGAACACGCTCATCAATCCTCAGTGCAGACACAATGTAAATAAAAGAATAATTGTGCATTGCCGAGCTTCATTTATTATAACTCTTTACCAAACACCAATGACTTGAACACATGGGTTCAGTCATTTTAGACACTTCCAAAACTGTTGCAACAAAGATGGAAATACAATTTTTAAATACAAGAATTATGTTTCCATCTTTGTTGCCACAGTTTTGGAAGTGCCTTTTTCTGTTCTAAAGAAGGGGGGCGTCCCAATACGTTTGTCCATATAGTGTATATACAAGTCATTGGTGTTTGGTAAAGAGTTTTTGGCTCAATATCTGCATTTAAAGTCACACCAGAGGTGTTCAGCTTGGATTAGGACTTGGATTTCTGCAGACCGGACAAGTTCTTCCACACTGACTCAATCATTTCTTTTTGAACCTTGGCTTATACACAGAGGCATTGTCATGTTAGAATAGAAAAGGGTTCTGTCCAAACTGCTGCTTTAAAATTAGAAGCACACAATTCCCTGGAATATCATTATATGCTTAAACGTTAAGATTTGAACTCATGGAAATGACTAAAGTAGTCAAACCGGTTCATTAGAAGGGGGTGCCAATACTTTTGGCAATATAGTGTATATATATATATATATATGTGTGTGTGTGTGTGAGAGATCCTGGACCACAAAACCAGTCTTAAGTCGCTGGGGTATATTTGTAGCATTAGCCAAAAATACATTGTATGGGTCAAAATTATCCATTTTTCTTTTATGCCAAAAATCATTAGGATATTAAGTAAAGATCATGTTCCATGAAGATATTTTGTACATTTCCTACAGTAAATATATCAAAACGTTATTTTTGATTAGTAATATGCACTGCTAAGAACTTCATTTGGACAACTTTAAAGGCGATTTCTCTGTATTTAGTTTTTTTTCTTTTTTTTGCACCCTCAGATTCCCTCAGTTGTATCTCGGTCAAATATTGTCCGAACAAACCACACATCAATGGAAAGCTTATTTATTCTGCTTTTAGATCATGTATAAAGGGTCATATATATACACACATATGCATATACACACTGCCTGTCCCAAAAAAAAAGTCACACACACATATTTTGTTGGACCGCCTTTAGCTTTGATTACGGCACACATTCGCCGTGGCATCATTTCGATAAGCTTCTGCAATGTCACATTTATTCCCGTCCAGAGTTACATTAATTTTTCGCCCAGATCTTGTGCTGATGATGGGAGAGTCAGACCGCTGCGCAGTCTTCTCCAGCACATCCCAAATATTGTCAATGGGGTTAAGGTCTGACTCTGGACTCTGTGGTGGCCAATCCATGTGTGAAAATGATGCCTCATGCTCCCTGAACCACTCTTTCACAATTTGAGCCCGATGAATCCTGGCATTGCCATCAGGGAAGAAAAAATCCATTGATAGAATAACCTGGTCATTCAGTATATTCAGGCAGTCAGCTGACCTCATTCTTTGGGCACATAACATAATCATCCATGCAGTAATTATCCAATGGGAGGATCTTACCTGTTTGTTTAGTTAAATCCAGGTGGTGACTTTTTTTTGGGCATAATTTTCACCAGAAGATTTCAAGAGCTATATTTAAAAAGAATAAATCGTTCTAGGGTTAGTGGGGTGATTTTGTTAGGGAGTGCATCTATATAGAAATTAAAAATAATAAACAGCTGAAAAATGTATATTTACTCGAAAGAGATTTGAGTTGGTTCTTGTAAATCTTCAATGAACCACTTCAGGTTAAAAATAATAATAATAATAATTTTTTCCTTTTTTTGTAGGCCACATTCCCATTGTTTTTGACCAGTTCAGCATGACTATAAAATACAATTGTGCACTTTAAAAAAAAAGCCGTAAAATTTACGGTAAAAGACCGGCAGCTGTGGTTTACAAATTTACAGTTAAATACCGTAATTTCAGTTAAATACCGTAAACTGATATAATGTTAATATAACAACCTATTGAAATATTGAAATCTGTTTTGTACCTTTGAAATACACTGATAACCACCAAACGCAGGCGGTGATGAGAGTCACATGACGAACGAAAGCCCATCACAAGCAGCTTTTAAATAATAACATATACAGAAGGTGCACAGTGTCATTCACACAAACACTAAACAGCAACATGGTGAGACTCATTAAACTGAAATATGCTATAAACATTAATTTAACAACATTAGATGTAACATACAACCCTAATAACCATAACTGATAAGAAAAAACTAAGAAGAAACCTAGTTATTTCAAAGAAAAAACATCAAATTCAAACAAAATTTGAAATGCAACGCAGGGAATTCTGGGAACGTCAATTTACGGTTTTTCCCTGTAAATTTTACATTCTTTTTCACTTCCAAAAGCGGTATTTAACCCTAAAATTGTCTGAAATGTCTATTACAGTTTTTCACCGTATATATTAGGGGAACTTACCGTTAACCATTTAACAGGATTTTACCGTAGATTTTTCACAGTTTTTTACCGTTAAAATCACGGTCATTTTTTACAGTGTGGTTGTCATAATTTTGTTGTTATTAGTGATTATAATATTGTTTTATTATCGTGACATTATGAAATAAAAACAAAATGATAAATATTATTGTAATTTTACTGTATTATTACTAATATTGATGTCTTAAAGGAATAGTTCACCAAAAAATGAAAGTTCTGTCATCATTTACTCTCCCTCATTTTGTTCCAAACATGTGTGAGTTTCTTTTCTTCTGCAGAACATAAAATAAGATATTTTGAAGAATGTTGGTAACCAAAGAGCTGCTGGTAGCCAATGACTAGCATGGACCAAAAATGCTATGGAAGTCAATAGCTAACGACAACTGTTTGGTTATCAACATTCTTCATTCTTCTTTTGTCCTTTCTTTTCTTCCACAGAAGAAAGAAACTCTTACAGGTTTGGAACAACTTAAGGGTGAGTAAATGATGGCAGAACTATCCCTTTAATTTCTTCATTTTCAAAGGGTAAACCATCAAGCTTTTATTTTGACAGGTTGCCAACAAAGAAAAATGATTTTTAGTTTCAGAGCTCAGCTCAGCTCTGTGTTCATGAAGCCCATGATATCAGTGTCTCAGAACAGCTCGATTCACAGTAAATGAACCAAACCATTCTCAGATGCTCAAACACTTTATCATGAACTACAGGTTTGGAAATGTCGCGCTTGAAACCGGTGAAGCATACAGTATATTTAATGAAATTGCCACCTATGTGGTCTGACAACAACACTAAGCCATATCGCCGATTTTATTTTGATATATAAGTATGGAATTAAATCAGTGCTGCTATCAGATAACGGGTCAGGTACTCTGTTAAGTACTATGGGTGTCAGTTATCAAGGTCTCAAGTGTTTTATTGCTTTTAGAAAATAGTAACTACATAGTCTCATCCATTATCGTGATAAAGGTTTATTCATGATTATGTCAACTTAATGTATTTGTTATGTGCATTTGCTTTAGCAATAGCAAGTATATATAGATCTAGACAAGTGGTGCTGGGGAGGAGGAGGGTTAAGAGAACTATTCTTGCATATTGCAATGAACCAGTTTACAGTAACACTGGAGTATTTAAATGTAATCTGTCGAGCTCCATTTAATCCATTTAACAAGTAGAGATGCTATCTAATCTAGTATGCAAAACGATTGCAAGAAAATTTAAAACCATCAGTTCAGTACATTCAGTATCACCAGTTTTGCATGATTAAGGGGAAAACAGGGCACCCTGAGGACATCCACGCAAACACCACACAGAAAATATCTCCAGGGACTCAAACCTTCTTTTTTTTTAGATTTATTTTTGCCTTAATTTTGATAGGATAATGACAGGAAGCGATAAGGGAGATGGGATCAGGAAAGGTCCTTGAGTCAGGACTCAAACTCGGGACGCCCGAAGAGGCTGTTGGTGCTAACGATAAATAAGCTCTTTAAAACGACTAACATCTTGCAGAGTCTACAAGGGGTATGCAAAGTTGTGACCTCAGCTGTTATATTAGTTGAACACATCATAGCTCTGAGCTGGAGTGACTGAAACGCTGACTTACAGCATCTGGGACCAAATGCAAAACATTTTATGCTGCTACCCGAGGACAATCATTCCTCTGTGTGGTTTTCCCTGTGTCTTAGCCCGGTAAGCATGGCGAGCTGGGAGCCAAAGGAGTTGTAGGACCACAGGGAGGGATCGGAGCCAGAGGGGCACCTGGAAAACCAGGACCGATGGGATTCCAAGGAGAGCAAGGTTTTCCAGGCGTCGCTGGAAAGATTGGTGTTCCTGTAAGCACCTGCCAGTCTACATGTGTCGGTACAGCGCTGCAAACACAAAATATGTCTCACGAGTGCTGTTGTGATTATGTTGCAGGGCAAACTGACTAGTGAGCAGCACATCAGAGAACTGTGTGGCTCAATGATTGATGGTAAGACTTTTGTTCACTCATAAATGGCACTTATGAAAAGCTTCACGATGCAACCTGTAGCGTATTGCTGGTGTTGATCTTAGATCAGATAGCTCAGCTCGCTGCTAACCTGAGAAGACCTCTGGCTCCTGGTGCCGTGGGACGTCCTGGACGACCCGGGCCTCCAGGAAAGCAAGGAGAAGTGGGATCCATCGGTCACCCTGGAGCCCTTGGCCCGCCAGGTTATAGAGGACTGCCGGGAGATCTCGGTGATCCTGGTCCTCGAGGTGAGAGACTGGTCATGGTGCACTTTTTTATTAAATAAATGGTTAAAAGGATAAATGTGTACAATGCAATGTCATTAAGGTTGTAGTTAATGCAGTGCATCTGTTAAGAGTATTTATTCATCTTTGTTTATTGTTAGTTCAATACAACTGTTCATTGTTAGCTCATGTCCATTAAATAATATCAAGACACAACTTTTGATTTTGGTTCATGTTAAAATTACTATTGTATATGTAAAACGCTTTAGAATGACATTTTTATTGTTAGTTCATGTTAACTAATGTAGCTCTTAAAGTGCTACCCATATTTCCTCAGGACAGGCTTTATCTGCACCCATCCACCTTATTTTTCAACGCGGAACTAATCCGTTTACTGTGAATGTGCGAGACTTCCGGTTCATTAACCGCTGAAGGGAAATAATGAGAAGAATAACAAAGTGCAGTAAAACGGTTTGCACTACAAACCAGTGTTCATAATTAGGATAATACATTAAAATAACATGGTAAGACACACCAATTTGAAATAACAAGGTGCAAAACGAGGTTTTGTGCAGCTAAAAATAGCTGGAAGCGAGACACACATACTTATTTTTCCCGTAAGAGCGGGCCATTTGTAAATTTAATATTACAGATTTTTTTTTTTTTTTTTTTTACAATTGCTAAGACACATTTTTCAATACTTGGGTAACTCTTTCAAAACTCTTCACACAGTTCTCCCTACCAAACTTTAGCTCGGCACAGCAGTAAATTTATCATCCAGAATGCGAAACAACCAAAGAAAACCTCCACCAACATCATAAATTATACAGTGTTTTCTTGTCAAATTTCTTTGCCACTGTTGAGATTTCACTGCAGTATTTATGTATTTGCAATCTTTAGATTTCTAAGTTTCCTCGTTTGTATAGGTGCATGTAGTTTTGAAAGATTTAGTGTGATTTAGAGTGTTTTGTGTCAAAGCGGTGATAAATGATCCACATAGACTGCTGCTGTGCTCACTGTGTGAGGAGTTTTGAAAGTGACCACAGTATTGAGAAATGGGTCCTCTAGCGACTGTAAAAAATTCTCACAGATATGTACAGTATTTGCTGTTATGTTTATGAATCCAGGAAGAGTGTTTTATCCTAATATGAACTGATAAAGCACATTCCAGAATGAATTTGGATGTCTCTTAATTCTGCAGGGGATGTCGGTGAGCCAGGTGACAAGGGGCCTGTAGGTAAAGCCATCGAAGGGCCCGCCGGAGACCAGGGTGACCCAGGTATGTACAGTCTGTTCATAAGGACATTCATAAGTCAAACACATTATCAATGCAGCTTGTCAATGTAAAGTAGCTCATTAAGAAAAATGAAAACTCGTTTAACACACAGCCCTGCTGTGTAACCAATATCAAACATTAACTTAAACACATTTCCTAAATTATTAGCATGCAAAAAAAACAAACAAAAACAAAAAAATTGTTAGTTGGGCCCGACGTGGCAGAACTCTTCTAAGAACAGCCTGGGATCGGATTTGTGACTTCATCAACTGTACTGTACAGCTCAAACTAAACCAATCATAAAGTGATTATATGCAGAGCTGGGTAGTAACTGATTACATGTAATCTGGATTATGTAATCAGATTCCAAAAATTAAATGCTTAAATACTAAAAAAAAAAAAGGTAACTGTAGTCTTGATTCTTGTTTTGAAATTTTTAATTAAAATGCACAAATTCACATTACATGTAATGCAGGGATTCCCAAACTTTTTTGTCATCTGATCCTCTTTCACCCAATATATTTACTTTAAGTACCCCTGAGACTTTAAAATAAATATGTGAATTAATCATCACATTTTCATGTTCACAGTTCTCTGACATTGGTTAATGGTCACATGACATGCATGCAAACAAATGAAATATTTCAGTTTTTAAGTGTTTTATTTTGACTGATGTTATTTTAAAATTATTTAATTTAATCATCATGATTTAATGAATTATTATCTTTTCATTAAACTCACAAACCCCCTGAAGTTTATTCCCGAACCCCCATTTGGGAAACCTTGAAGTAATGTAATGTTTAATGCACTTCATGCGGTTTATTACAACGAATGGAATATATTTTCTTACTCCATTTAAATCAATGTTATAAACGTGTCAAAAGTTATCCAATAGTCTGATTATATTTCCTAATATGTGTATTGTAAAGGATTAGTAACTACAACTTGGAATCAGTAACGGTTTACAATTTGCAAGTAATCTGCCGAGCTCTGATGATATGTAAGCGCACTGGATCTCTCAGTCTACGAAAGAAATCAGCTTTAGCTGAACGCGGCGATATCAGAGCATAACTGAATAGATGTGTCGTTTATGCAGTTCTTTTTCAAACACCTGTGATCGTCTGTCGTACATCATTCTCATCACTCGTCTCTGTGGCCATCAGGTCTGCCCGGCGTGCATGGCATCGTCAAAGACGGCCGCGACGGAGCGCCTGGAGATCCAGGAGAGCCAGGAGAAGCAGGAAGAGCCGGCAGAGCGGGTCACCAGGGGTCGCCCGGAATCTGTGACACATCAGCGTGCCAAGGAGCCGTGGTTCACGGGAAGTCCTCCAACCCCAAGAACCATTAACAGGAGAGCCGGGAAAGCTCCTGGAGGAGAAACGCAACTGAAGAAGTGTCAGAGGATGTCAGAGCCGAACGAACACTGAGCATCAGAGCGGAGCATCTGTGAACTCCAACATGTGTAGATACAGCAAAAGACTGAACGCATCACACCGTGAAAATAATAATTCAGTCCTTGTTTTAGAAGTCTTCTTGTACAGCACCCTTTAAAAGTGTAATGGAGTACAGCCTTGAGCCTCATGAGGGGTTTTACAGTGACCTCCACAACAGCAAAAACTGGAGGCTCGTTTGAGGCATCAAGAAATGAAACCAAAATATTGGACGTATTACTGCAAATTGATTTTCTTTGCCATTTTATTCTTACGTTTACATTTAGTTCTTAAGTTTAACATTCAAAGTCACTGTTTGAGGAACAAACTTCAAGCATCGATGGAGATGCTTACTGTAAAATATGTCGTTGGCCATCTGTGGGCTTCATCAACCTTATCCACTAGATAATGGTGCTGTAAAACTATTAAATATGATTTTAAATACTATTTATTATTTCTGAGTTACTGTTGTGTACAGTGAGTTTCTACAGCATGGTATTGTAAGAAAAACTGAATAAAGCCACTTTTCAGTAAAGTATTTCTCTGAACGTTCGTTAGTACACTAATAATAAATACATTAAATATAAAATAACATGCATTAAAACAACAAATGGTTGTGCCTTTCAAACAAACAAGGCATAAAAATGCAAACAAAAATACACAGCACAACTTCTCTAAATGTGTGAACTATATTACAGTAGGGTTTGCTCTCCGGTCTTGTTCTACACTCGAGCTGGTCTAAGACAACAAACGCTCAGGGTCTTCTGGACACGGACTAGTGGAAGAGAGGAACTAGTATCATGCAATAAACCCACATGACAAACATTAGTGACAAACTACAGTTGCACAGTCCCGGCGCTGAGCTTCTACACGCAGCAGAGAACAGGGAGTCAGCTGTGCGAGGATGAGTCCGCAGCTTCTGTCGTGTTTTTATAGGGTTCGAGGAGATGTGCCACTGAAACACAACTAGGCTTCAGCCGCAGGCCAGTCTTGCCACAGAAAGTGCTCTGGAAATCCTGAAACAGAGATGGATTTATGAGTAATGATGGTCAGAGTACTTCAGGAAGAGCTTCTGTAGCGGGTTACTCCAGACACTCAGCGCTGTGCATCTCTGTCAGGTGTGCATCCATCACTCTTAGAGAGTTTCATGGTTTGTATTAAGTAATTGCCTCATTTTTAAAATGTTGCACATCCTAAAATTGATCTTACGATAATTTCTCAAATATGCGTATATGTGATTCGTAGACTGAACGTACGAACAGTAAACGCACATACACGTCTCTTTCAGATGTGTAATCTATGAATCACAGATTATCTTGAATTTGCGTGCAACTGAATGGTTTCAGCTCTCTGCTTGTAAATGACTCCTAATTAATGTCATTAACACGTAAAAGATCAGCAGTCATCATCCAAATTTCATTTTCAAAAACCTAAGGCCTTGTTTATAAAGCGCGCGTCACTCAGATTTGATCGTAGAGTGTGTGAACGCTTAAATCCACGCCGGCGCTCGTGTGTAAAAACTGTGTAGAAGTGCTCAGCGTCACGTCAGGGTCTGAGCAGACGTACACACTTTTCTTGTTCTAGTGCTGCAAGTTTCTGGAAATGTAAGCTGTTCTTGCAGCTCGCGGTTCTACATTATGATGATTGGGGATCTTTTACATGTTAATGACATTAATTAGGAGTCGTTTACAAGCAGAGAGCCGAAACCATTCAGTTGCGCGCAGGTTCAAGATCATTTACGATTTCACAGATTTCACATCTGAAAGGAGACGCGTGCGTGCGTTTTCTATTTTTAAGTTCATTCTGTGAATCACACGTACACATATTTGAGAGATGATCGTAAGATCAAATTTAGGATGGGTTCTGCACAATATTTTATGCAGCACTCGAACAAGAAAAAGTGCGTACGTCTGCTCAGTCTCTGACGTGACGCTAAGCACTTTTAAACATCAAAGACGTGGATTTAAGTGTCACTCTACGATCAAATCTGAGTGACACACTTTATAAATGAGGCTCCTGATGCCTTCAGCCTCAGCTTTTGTAATCTGTTTCTGGACCAGTAACACTGCATTTTAAAGCCACCTCATTAGAAACGTCTTCAAATAAGACTTTTCTACACTATTTAAGAAAATGGAAGACTTTTTGCAGCCTTTTGTTTAAAAAAGTAAACTGAAGATATCTGATCTTCCTTTAGAATCGATGCATCACACATGCATGCCACAGTTACACTTATTAAAAACAGAGCGATGACGTGATACCTGCTTGAGTCGGTCTCCGTGTATTTCCTGGATATATTTGAGGAAGGCTGTGGTCCACTGCAGTGTGGTGGCTTTATCGGTGTCAGCGTAACAGAACGGCACCAGCAGGTTTAACTCGTCACAGCACAGACGGATTCTCCTCCTGAGTCACAGAGTGTGCAAACATGCTTCATGTAATCTCTGCACAGTGAGAGGTACGGGTTAAACAAGAAGTCTGCAGAGCCCACCTGCGGTCGCGCTCCTTTCTGTTGTGAACTTCTTTGCGCTGAGTTCGGTCCATTAGAGGTCTTGTCCTGCAACGTCTAGTCCCAGACATACCGCCGTACGGCTTCCAGTTCTCTGAGTCCTGCATGATATTAGATGACCTGAGAGGCCTTGTGCGGACGCGCTTGATGGGGTGTGCAGCTTTATCCACCTCCTCATCTGCAGTGACAAGAGAAACAAAGCAAACGCATCTCTGCTTTTCATGCCTTAAAACAGTATGCAACAAGCAGGCTTTATTCCACCCAATGGAAAGCATATTTACTCTGTCTAATACACTCCCTGTGCCATTCACGAGATAAGGGCAGTGAAAGAGTAATGCACTTAAGGTCTTACGGGTTTGGAACCACATGAGGGTGAGTAATTAATGACAGAATTTTAATTTTTGGGGGAACGATCCCTTTACGGTAGCAGCTGAGCTCTGCAGGATGGTTGGCTACACCTGCTGGTCACTGAATGGAAAAAAGTCTTGTGTGTTCTACTGACGAAGGATATTCACATAACTTTGGAACAACACAAAGGTATCATTTGCTAATTTTAAAATGAATAATAACTCACTGAAAGTGAACAATATTAGATGATCTTACTCTTCAGTGTGTCTGCGGTTTGCTGGTCAGCAGTGTCTGTGTAAATGACCAGCGGCGCTCTCATCACAGACTCTGAGCCTTTATCTGCTCTGAAACTCACTGTCAGCTCTGTAGGAATGGCCAGCTCAGACTGCTGCCCACCCTACCGTGAGAGAAAGACATTTCTCATCACCAGCAGAAAACACACAGAACTCAGAATCAGATAAAACTACTGAAATGCGTCTGAATGAGATCAGCACTCACCGATTTGAACAGACGTCCTTCGTATGGATACGTGCCCTGTATTTTCACCATCTTGTCTGGTTTGCTCCATTTCTCTATTTGTGCATGTGTGGCTATCCCTGAAGTGTTTGTAGTATGGCAAAGCATTGATAAAAATCTGGAAGACAAATTATTAAACCATGTCAAAACTGAGACAACTATGCAGGAATTTTCTATTTTTTTTTGTGTCAACCAAACCTAAAATGGGGCTTCCCAAACAAAGCTTAATTAATTATATCATAAAAATAGCTTAGTGTGATTTTCAAACAGCAAAAGCCTGCAATTTATTATGCTGCAATGCATCACTGTGTTCATTTCCACGTGAGCAGCTTATGGTGTTTTCAGTGTTTTGCAGTAAACTCTAGCTAGGGTTGACATAATGGATTAATTGTTTTTAATCAATCTTTAATTTGATGAACCAATATCGAATCTTAAATCCCAAGAACATCTTTTAGTCTTTGCTGTTTTCAGGTAATAGATAAGCAAAACCTTCCTAAACATGATGTGTAGCATGTCTCCAATTCAATCATTTCAGTGAGTTTTGATTAGAAATAAAGTCTGAGCTTTCAAATTCTGTCATTTAATTACAAAATTGTTTCTCAAATCTGGTGTGACAGATAGTTTCAGTTCAGGTATGTTGAAAGAGAAGGTACAACTTTCTGAAATGTATGATGTCTTGTGTAAATCGCAATCACTGTTTACAAGCTGTTTAATTGATGTCTTTTAATGGTTGGAACAATAAGTGCTTTTATATGGACCCTCTTAATGCGATTATAATGAGATTTTGGCGATATTGCGATTATGCTTAACCTCATGTAAACGCAATACTTCGATCTAAATAATGCGATTAAGCTCATAATCGCAACAAGCATAATCGTATTAACATAGGTGGCGTACGCCATCACACAGTCTGTGCATTACACAGTCCATATCATTATAGATATCCAGCATGATATTTTCCCCAATGAGATCTGATGTGTTTTCAAAGCGTCCCTTTAATTTTTTTTTGAGCAGTGTATAATATTCTGACCACAAATTAAGAATTTGTTAGCTTGTTTTAGCTTTTGTGATTCATTTAAACAAATTAAGAATTCATTCACAACTTCTAATTTGCATTAGGTGGGAAGGAAGAGTAGTCTGTCCAGCAGGTTAAAAACATAAAGGTAGAGCTGCTGTTTAGCCTTTATAGAAGACAACTGATTTATGGCAGCTGGTCCTGGAATGACACGTTCGTAGCTGGCCATAGGAGCCTGTGTAGAGGGCAAGTCAACGAGATCTTTAGTAGAACGTGGCCACAATTTACTTGTGTACTTTATGGAGTTACTTATGGAGTTTTGGTTCCTTGCCACTGTCGACTTTGGCTTGCTTAGTTGGGGACACTTGACTGATTGCACAGACACTATTGGAGGAGAGCTGAACTGGATGATGACATCACTGAATCAATGAACTGACTTTAGCTGAAACATGACTTTGTTACCGCAGCAGACCGCAAGACCCTCCAGCGAAAAGTGAACACAGCTGCAAAGATCATCGGTGCCCCTCTCCCCCCCATCCTGGACATTTTCCTCACACGATACTCCAGCATAGCCAATAGTATCGTGAAGGACTCCACACATCCCTCCCACAGTCTCTTCCAGCTCCTACCATCAGGAAGACGGTACCGGAGCATCAGAGCCCGCTCTGCCAGACTGCTCAACAGCTTCTTCCCCCAGGCTGTGAGAGCCCTGAACTCAAATCACCCCGCCCCTCTCTGAAACCCCATACAAACCCCCTACCTCCTGAAACATGGACCATCTCACACCATCTCATTTTGCTGCATGGATTAAAAAAAAAGGCTAATAAATAATTCACATATCATGCAGACAAAATTGTGTTGCAGAAAATCCTTTAAATGTTAAGGAATTCAGAGCAGAGCAACATAAAAATCAGAAAAAAATATAATCAGACCTGGTCTAGGCTTTCCTTTTCCTTTCCTGGACGTGCCTTTAGAGAGAAATATACGGCATATTTTAAGTTGTTTCCACTATCAAGAAAAAATGCAAGTGACCACTCTGGCACCTCCATGTCCTGCAAAGTGCTTCAGTTTCCACCCTTCACACAAACGATTAGATATGCACCTTAGCGCACATTTATATAGTTCAAACATTTAAACTAACATTGTGATATGCTTGAACTGTTTATATCTATAGATTTTATTTTAGGCAAGTCGTGATGATTTGAGAAGGCTATATTGATCAAACATAGGCCATGACCAGCTCACTGTCTGCTGCTGGCCACTTGGTCGTTACTTAAAAAAAAAGAAAAACTTACATTTAACGAACAAAAAGTGCTCCAAACATTTTTATAAATTAACTTTATAAAAAGCGAAATGAAATAGAATCACGGAAAGTATTCAGACCCCCTTAAATTTTTCACTCTTTGTTACATTGCAGCCATTTGCGAAAATCATTTAAGTTTATTTTTTCCTCAATGTACACACAGCACCCCATATTGACAGAAAAACAGAATTGTTCACATTTTTGCAGATTTATTAAAAAAGAAAAACTGAAATATCACATGCTTTAAGAATTCAGACCCTTTGCTGTGACACTCATATTTAACTCAGGTGCTGTCCATTTCTTCTGATCATCCTTGAGATGGATTTACACCTTCATTTGAGTCCAGCTGTGTTTGATTATACTGGACTTGATTAGGAAAGCCACACACCTGTCTATATAAGACAGGTGCGCTTTTATTTTATTTTATTTTTTTATCACTTACAGTGTTTCCCCTACCATTATTTTAGGGGGGCGGCAAATATCCTCATATCATATGAAGTGAGTGAAGTGAAGTGACATACGGCCAAGTATGGTGACCCATACTCGGAATTTGTGCTCTGCAACTCTCCAACGTGCACACACACAGCAGTGAACACACACAGTCGTGGTATTGAGGTGGGAGAGCACTCCCCCCACCTACAATCCCTGCCGGCCCGAGACTCGAACTCGCAACCTTTGGATTACGAGTCCGACTCTCTAACCATTAGGCCACGACTTCCCCTATACACAGAAATGTAAAGGTATTCACGGCAACCCGTCAAAATAAGTTCGGTTTTACTTGAAGACATTGGGCAGAACATAATAGGCTACTACTAGTAAAACTATTAAAACCTTATCATCTTTAAGGAATAATCATACAATGCCCCTTTATTATTATGTCTGGAAAAAACGGGAACCACCCCCATGCAAAGCTGCCGCCCCCCAAAAGCCATAAACCTAGGGGAAACACTGACTTATGTGCTACCATAGATAGTCTCATGACAGCTTCCGGCGGTGTTTGTTGTTAACGGTTGTCAAACTAGCCTACCGCGAAGTACCTGGGGAAGTATCAATGTTAGTCACTTGGTTGAAACGTGTTCTGGAGAGACACCAAGTGGACGGAAAATATATGGCACCACCCACTGCAGTCATGTCTCTCTCAAAATGTGCCGTGAAGAGAAAGGTTGGCAACGAGCACAGGCAATTTCAAGAAAAGTGGGAGATGGAATATTTTTTTGTCGAGCACAGGGGCAACCCTACGTGTCTCATATGCACAGAGAAAGTTGCGGTGTATAAGGAATACAACGTCAGACGTCATTACTCAACTAGACATGCTGAGGAGTATACAAAATACCAAGGAGATGTGAGAAAGAACTGGGTCACCAATCTTAAAAAATGTCTATTGAGGCAACAAGATTTAGTACAGTCGTGGCCAAAAGTTTTGAGAATGTCATAAATATTAATTTTCACAAAGTCTGCTGCTTCAGTGTTTTTAGATCTTTTTGTCAGATGTTACTATGGTATACTGAAGTAAAATTACAAGCATTTCATAAGTGCCAATGGCTTTCATTGACAATTACAGTAAGTTTAAGCAAAGACTCAATATTTGCAGTGTTGACCCTTCTTTTTCAAGACCTCTGCAATTCGTCCTGGCATGCTGTCAATCAACTACTGGGCCACATCCTGACTGATGGCAGCCCATTCTTACATAATCAATGCTGGGAGTTTGTCAGAATTTGTGGGTTTTTGTTTGTCCACCCGCCTCTTGAGGATTGACTGCAAGTTCTCAATGGGATTAAGTTCTGGGGAGTTTCCTGGTCATGGACCCAAAATTTCAATGTTTTGTTCCCCAGGCCACTTACTTATCACTTTTGCCTTATGGCAAGGTGCTCCATCATGCTGGAAAAGGCATTGTTCGTCACCAAACTGTTCTTGGATGGTTGGGAGAAGTTGCTCTCGGAGGATGTTTTTGTGTCATTCTCAAAACTTTGGTCTCCTAAAGTTGCTTCAGCTGTGGGATCAGGGCACCTCCAGTGCAGAGCTTGCTCAGGAATGGCAGCGGGCAGGTGTGAGTGCATCTGCACGCACAGTGAGGCCAAGACTTTTGGAGGATGGCCTGGTGTCAAGAAGGCCAGCAAAGAAGCCACTTCTCTCCAAAAAAAACATCAGGGACAGATTGATCTTCTGCAGAAAGTATCGTGAATGGACTGCTGAGGACTGGGGCAAAGTCATATTCTCCGATGAAGCCCCTTTCCGATTGTTTGGGGCATCTGGAAAAAGGCTTGTCAGGAGAAGAAAAGGTGAGCGCTACCATCAGTCCTGTGTCATGCCAACAGTAAAGCATCCTGAGACCATTCATGTGTGGGGTTGCTTCTCATCCAAGGGAGTGGGCTCACTCACAATTCTGCCCAAAAACACAGCCATGAATGGTACCAAAACACCCTCCAACAGCAACTTCTTCCAACAATCCAACAACAGTTTGGTGAAGAACAATGCATTTTCCAGCACGATGGAGCACCGTGCCATAAGGCAAAAGTGATAACTAAGTGGCTCGGGGACCAGAACGTTGAAATTTTGGGTCCATGGCCTGGAAACTCCCCAGATCTTAATCCCATTGAGAACTTGTGGTCAATCCTCAAGAGGCGGGTGGACAAACAAAAACCCACTAATTCTGACAAACTCCAAGAAGTGATTATGAAAGAATGGGTTGCTATCAGTCAGGATTTGGCCCAGAAGTTGATTGAGAGCATGCCCAGTCGAATTGCAGAGGTCCTGAAAAAGAACGGCCAACACTTCAAAAACGATCAAAGAGTTTCGATATTTGTCCTATTTAAAACTTGACTCTTCTGTAGTTATATCGTGTACTAAGATCGGCGGAAAATGAAAAGTTGCGATTTTCTAGGCTGATATGATTAGGAACTACTCTCATTCCGGCGTAATAATCAAGGATCTTTGCTGCCGTAACATGGCCGCAGCAGGCGTAGTAATATTACGCAGCGCCTGAAAGTAGTCCCATATCATATCATAGCCTAGAAAATCACAACTTTTCATTTTCCGCCGATCTTAGTACACGATATAACTACAGAAGAGTCAAGTTTTAAATAGGACAAATATCGAAACTGTTTGATCGTTTTAGAACGCGATGCTACTGGTCTAATTGGATTCAATGATCTATGCTAAGCTATGCTAAAAGTGCTCTCACCAGATCCGGAGTTCGGCTGAATGGATTCAAAAACGGTAAAACTCAACTTATTAACCCTAGGGGAGTTGGAGAATGAGCCTATTTCCAAAAAAAGTGGAGTGTTCCTTTAAAGCACCGGCAGTTCGGCGCCTTTTTGGAGGAAACAGAGTTGGAATATGAGGATGTGCTCTACTTCAAAGAGGTACGTTGGCTCAGTAGGGGAAACGTCTTGAAGAGGTTTTTTGAGTTGAGAGCAGAAGTGAAAGCCTTCATGGAGAAGGATGGGATGGCTGTTCCTGTGTTAACCCCCTGGGGTCGACAAACGCATATATACGGTTTGAGGCAGATTTTCCTGATAGGGCCGAAATTAGCTTGAATTACTCTGCCATTTTTGATCGTACAGATAAGAGCAATACACCATTCGAATCTGTAAGGGGTCTACTTTTATTTGTATACACTCATAATAAAAACTAAACTTTGTGCTTTTGAAGAATAAAGAAAACACACAGGGTGCGCTCTCCATCTTCTCCGTCTCCGCGAACTGCTTTTTGAAACACATCACTAAAATGAACTGTAACTCAGCAAATACTCGGCACAGAGACATGATAAACATATCTATAGAAAGCTTGATATGTCCACTGTTAAATGAAGTAAGTCTTACCGAAAACAAATATTCTGTTATAAAGTAATCCGTATGAAACCAAGGACATGTCCAGTTTTTCCGTCTGGTCTCATTATCTGTAATTAGGTCACGCCCTCGCGCTGCTCGCGCTATTGTCATTACAAACCTCCGCGCGAGCCACGCGGCATGTAAACGCCCACACCACCGTAAACAAAGCAGCAACGCGTTCATCTCGGATACTTTTCAGTTTTGGAAGAACATGCTGTGAGGAAAAAGCCTTGTATTTACCTCAGAAACGCGCTGAGAGGAAAAAGCTTTGTTTACCCTCACAAACCGAACGCGAGCGCAGCCGGAGCCGGCGGAGGAGGAGATACTTTATACCGAGTAAGTTATGCTTCTTATTCGCATTCGATAATGTGTTGTTGTGACAAAGTTCAACGCATTTACTGGTGAACTTGTCCCAAACTATAACTCCAGAATAAAATGTGTAAAATCGAGTGCAACATTTTGAAATATGATAGGCAACCTTTCATTGCATTTAAATGTTGCACGACGTGAGGATAGTTAAATGTTCTATGCTTTATTTATTTTGAATAGTAAAAATATGTAGGCCTATATATTATAATAAATATAATGTACTGTTTTTGCTGTACTTTGGATCAAATGAATGCAGGCTTGGTGAGCTGAAGACACTTCTTACTGTTACTGTTCTACACAAATCTTACTGTTTAAATAATTTGACTGGTAGTGTATGTATGGTCACCATGTTTGCTTTGTCTTTGTCCGTTCATTGTGTTGCTCACGTCTGTTTTGTGTTTTCTCATGCAGTTTCTGCTGTCTCCTGTTTTCCTGGGTTCCAGTTTCCTGCCACTGTTTTGGATATTGCACCTAGGATGTCTTGACTCTTCTGTTGTTTATTTGTTTGCTTGTTCCTAATAAACTGTTTAACTGCACTCACAAGTGAATCTCAAGTTATTTTATGTTATATGTATACACATTTCTTTTTTCCTCCCATTCTTTCTTGTAACTCCTCTCTCTCAGTCACACACACCTGACTGAATGGCTCATTATGCGGGCCTTTGTCTTCTCAGGTGTGAGTCACGCCCTCTCGCACGCCCTTTCCACTCAAAAAGTGACTTAGAATCTTTAAATCAATATATTGTTTTCTGTGAGCAAGTAAACAAGATGATTTACATGTCATTTTGAAGCAAAAATTCTAGGCTACAAGATCCAGTTCTCAAAAGTCTTGTGAACAAATGTTTTCTGTATGTGTTTTATGGCCTTATTTCAGTGACTTCAAATTTTTAGTTTTTCACTAGCCACGCATAAAAGTTTCTTTCTCAAAAACAAAATCATGTACATAAATGCTGCTAACATATTATTGTAGCCCAGTTTGTGCTGCTTACAGTGATATAAGACTTTAGCCATTTATATGTTTATAAGCAACCGAAAAAAGCACAAATGTAAGGGCATGTCAAAACTTCTCCAGGCCCCCAAAACACCCTTAGACCCCAGAGGGTTAATTCACCATATGTAAACTGATGTTTACTGTTCATTTTTTAGAAATATCAATTACATTTATATTAAAACTACATTCACTGAATGTAATAAAAAAAAAATAGAGAATCCAATCAAATCAATACCCAGCCCTAATAGACACCCTCCACAAAGAGGGCAATTCACTGAAAGGGGTGGCTGATCACAGAGAACTGTATCAAAGCATATTAAATGCAAAGTTGACTGGAAGGAAGAATTTGGGTAGGAAAAGGTGCACAAGCAACAGGGATGACCGCAAGCTTCAGAATATTGTCAAGCAAAGCTGATTCAAACATTTGGGAGAGCTTCACAAGGAGTGAACTGAAGCTGGAGTCAGTGCATCAAGAGTCACCATGCTCAGACGTCTTCAGGAAAAGGGCTACCAAGCCACTTCTGAACCAGAGACAACGTCAGAAGCATCTTACCTGGGCTGTGGAGAAAAAGAACTGGACTATTGCTCAGTGGTCCAAAGTCCTCTTTTCAGATAAAAGTAAATTATGCATTTCATTTGGAAATCAAGGTCTGGAGTCTGGAGGAAGACTGGAGAGGCATAGAATCCAAGCTGCTTAAGTCCAGAGTGAAGTTTCCGATGTCAGTGATGATTTGGGGTGCCGTGATGTCTGCTGGTTTTGGTCCATTGTGTTTTATCAAGTCCAAAGTCAATGCAGCCGTCTACCAGGAGATTTTGGAGCACTTTATGCTTTTGTCTGCTTACAAGATTTATGGAGATGCTAATTTCTTTTTCCAGCAGGACTTTACCACCTACCCACAGTACCAAAACCACTTCCAAATTACTGTGCTTGATTGGCCAGCCAACATGCCTGACATGAACCCCATATGGAATCTATGGGATATTTTCAAGAGAAAGATGAGAAACAGTGGATCCAACAATCCAGACGAGCTGAAGCTCAATAGTGCCTCAGCAGTGCCACAGGCTGATCGCATCCATACCACACCTCACTGATGCTGGAGTTTGTGATAAAGGAGCCCAGACCAAGTATTGAGTGCATAAATGAACATACTTTAAAAAACCTGAACTTTTCTGTTTTGCAAATCCTTTTTTTGATTGATCTTAGGAAATATTATAATATTTTGAGATACTGACTTTCATGAGCTTGTAACGGCCACCTAATGTAATATGTTGTTCATGACACGAATGTCAATGTGCCTTTAAAACTGCGTCTCCTGTAACGGTTAAGGTGCGGGGGCACACTGTTGTGATGTGAGCGCACACGCACAGAAAGAGAGTTGAGCGTAAGAAGACAGATCGTCTTTCTACTGCTGACTACCACATTACTGTGTCTAACCCCTTTTCTTTTTGTTTGTCTCGATGCCGGAGTGTTTTATTTCCCGTTTTGTACTCGCTCTTTTACATGTATGTGAGAAGAGTATGTTGTGCGAACAACTATAAAGGCTCATGGAACGAATCTCTGTTTGCCTCGAGTTTTACTTCTCTTGCCTTCTCTTTCATCAGGGCAGGCTCCACCTCTCCGGGAGACGTTACAAATTGGTGCCCGATTGACTGGATTCATACCAACCATCTTTTCTTCACATTTTCTTGTGCTATTTTTAGAGGAGGATTTTTGTTGCTGTGTTGCAGCCACCGGACCGTGTTGACTAGCTTGCTAACTATGTGCTCCATGCGGTCGGTGTGTGACTGATTTCCAGGTACTATGAATGCGTTTTCTTGACTGATTTTCCTTGTGGATTGTCCGCCTATGGACTGTTTTGAGAGTTTGTTGACTTTTGGAATTTTTTCAACATTTTCGCCCTGTGGAACGCTGAACTGCAAAAAGGCATTCTGGACCGCTTGATACAGCAAGGGGGTACCGTTCCTGTTACGCCGCAGCCAGTTCCCTTAGCCAGCTCAACGTGTTACAGTGTCGCTCAGGTTCCATCGACGGCTACAAGGTTAGTGCCAGTTAGTGTAGCTTATAGCAGCGCACCCATGGTTACTCACTCACTTGTTGTGGATATGAATACCACAACAAATGCACTCACTTCTATGCTTTATCAATCATGGCTTGAACCGCCTGTGTTTGCTGCAGATGGCTCCTTGAATCCGAAGGACTGGCTTCAGTCAGTTTAAGGCTAGTTCACACTACAGGATTTTAAGCCCGATTTAAACCCGATTTGCCAGTTAACGAGCTCGCCAACAGGTCGGGCTGTAATCGGGGGAAAATCTTTGTGTGTGAACTACACAACGATGCATCAAAGACGCTCGCTGACTCATCGCCGACGCCAAACAAATATCTAGCATGCCAAATATCTGGACCAGTCGGCCGACTCGAAATCACGTGGTGTCAGGTGTCGTGACGAGCTACAGCCAATGAAAGAGCAAGGCAGACTGTTGGCAAAACCCGCCCACCCTAGTTACTGTTGCCATGACCGACAAACAATGCAGCTCTCACACTACATACATGTTCTCACGCAGTGAAAAATACATTGCAGATCAAAGAGGAAACTGACAACACACCAACAGAGAAGACAGAGCAGGTTCCTTCTGATATGAAACAAGATATCAGGACTCTCAGCTTTTAAATTGAGTTATTTGTAAAGAAATTCAAACAATAAATACTGTTTTGTGGCTTTTCAATGTGTCGTGACAGATCACTGTATTGCCTCAGTTCAAACACGTGAACCGATTGTCTTTTCATATTTACATAATGCACAAAATGAATATGAATAAACATCAGAAAGGGTTTTATTTCAACTGCGAAACACACTATTTTTCAAATTGAAGTCCACTGAAGTTAATCTACTCTTCTGTCTGATTTGTGGTTAAGGCTAGAAGGGATACAGCTGCGGCTACTGGGCATGCATATTTACATATTTTACGAGCCAACAATATAACATGAAACCTATAAAAATGGTTTTAAAAACACATGGCTTCGTAGTTTCATCACTTTAGAGTGTCGCAGTGACCGTCTTTTTGCAGTAAAGGACTTGTCATGAGTGGAAAGATGACATGAAGCGTCGTGGTTAACCTGCATTGAAAACAGATGAGCGCACGTGCATATAAAGCTCCCATTCGGGGCAAAATTCATGGGCTGATTTTGTCACACGTTTAAACATTTTATTATTTCTCACTCAGTATTTTAACTTAAGCGCTGCATCTATGCATACAGCGCCGGACATGACAGATTTTCTGGTGCGCAAAACAAGTAGACTATAAAGGAATACCATAGCTTATTGCCGTTACCATGGCAGCCAACAACAGCGCAGCTTAACCCTCCGCACATATTTATATTTAGTTATATTGAAAAAGTTTCAATTCAGTCGATCTTTTTTACCCCGTTTTAACATGTATTTCTATGAAGACAGGCAGCAGGGGCTGCACATAATATAAGCCTTCTGATTGGTCAGATGGCACGTGAATCAAGCTCTTTGCCAACGGTCAATTCTTGAGTGTTTTCATGACAAAAAGTGGTTTAGGGACCGAATCGAGTCGTTGGGTGTCAGAGTTGTTGTCAGCTCGTGTAGTGTGTAACCCCTGGTTGCGGATCATTAATACAGAGTCACATAGTGTGAACACCACAACGACTTAAAGACAGACAATGAAGTCATGTAGTCTGAACTGCACAGCGATCTGCCGACGCGTAAAGTCGTGTAGTGTGAACTAGGCTTAATGTTTACAGAACTTCTCTGGATCTCACGGATGCCCAAATTCTCCTCGAGCTCCCACATTTCCTGTCGAAAGAGCCAAGAAAATGGTTTACCATCCTTAACACACATATGACCACTTGGTCTCAGTTCTGTGAGTTTTTGAAGACTGTCTTTCTGCCTTCAGACAATCAGGAACGTATCCTAAGGGGCATTCTGGACCGCATGCAAATGCCTGATGAGCCACTGCCAACTTTTGTTGCTCACATGTTGGGTGAGTTTCATAAGTTAAAGACCCCTCCACTCCAACAAGAGCAAACAGACTTCATACGCAAGCATGTGCCTGAAAAATACATACCCATACCGTCAGTCATGGACCTTCTTTTACGGGCTCACGAGCTTCATGCAGTCCTTCATGTGGTCCAAGTGTGGGGTGTTCACCCAGAGGGGAAACTTCAGGGGAGGGAGGACGTTCAGACAGGACAATCCTCCCTCCAGGAAGTAAATGTGCCTCCCTTACCTGATGCTTCCATAACTGATCAGCCTACTTTTGTGTCATGTGGAGGATATACTTTCCACGTCACATTGGAACACTCCATTCAGAGTGAAGGCTAATCTTTCTGGACAAGCTTTTGACACAACTCTTGACACTGCAGTGAAATCAGTGTAGAGCTGCACGATTCTGGATAAATTGAGAATCACTTTTTTTTTTTGTCAATCACGATTCTAAACTATACGAAATAATGTGTGACAAAATATTATTGCTGCAGTCTAGTTAAAAGTGTTTAATTAATGTGAATGAATTACTAAACATGTTATATATATAATTTTTTTTTTTTTTTTTTTTAAATACACCAATTTTTTATTAAAATTTTGAAAAAATGGTTTGAATGAATAATTCATTGACTCACTCATAAATACTTCACTTGTTTTATTTATTAATGGATTAATCAGCATTTTTGAACAAATCTCTTGAATGAAAGATTCAATGACAAATATATTTTTAACAGTCACTAGGTGGCAAAACAATGCAATCAACACATTATTTGAAATGCCAGTTACTTTCAAAAGGGGATTTACTCTATTTTGATCGCTACCATAGACATCAATGACTACGTTTCCATGCGCACGAATAATGTAAGGACTTAATCGCATTATGATGTTTACATGCCAAGAGCAAAGCTCTTCACTCCCGTTTACATGCAATTTCCATTATTCGCGAGTTGTACTTATTGTACGGTTATTTTTTTACTGCCTCACGTACCCCACTGCACAGCATAAATGATGGACTCAGAAAGTGCAGGTGTGTTACTGTCCGCTGTTTTAATTTATTTAAGTCTAATGCAAAACACTTCTGTAAGGTTGTATTCCATGCTTTGGCGCCAAAGAAATGTGATAGCAATTTGTTTGCTTATGCTGCCATCGCGTTCTGCTCGCCGTTTCTGGATGAGGGTAAGGAACAGAGACTGGTGGCAGCGAGTTGTGTTTTCCCGAGAAATACAATGCTTTCTTCCCCGCCATTGTTTCTAATCTGCGTATTATTACAGGTGTCACGTCATTCATGTCACGAGCACATGCGCACTTTGGTCAGAGCGGCAATAGGCTACTCCGATTAAAGGTGTTTACATGCCTGTATATTTTGATTAAAATTGGCATACACCATGTTAATACGATTATGCTTGCTCCGATTATGAGCTTAATCGCATTATTTAAATCAAAGTATTGTGTTTACATGAGATAAAGTTTAAATCACAATATTGCCAAAATCTCATCGCATTAAGAGGGTGCATGTAAACGCTAATGTTTATATCTGAACTGCAAACTTTCATCCCAGTATTTCTGTGATAATATGAATGAGTACATAAGACAGAAATAATACTGTGCAGTTGAAAAGACTTTTTGTGAAGCTGTTTCTTACCCAAACATGTTAAATGTCTGCTCTCTGTGTCAGTGGCAGCGTGAACGCAGATTTGAACGTTGTATGATTTTTTCAACGGTTTAATAGACACGGGCGAATCGTTGTTATTTAAAAATGGGATTGCGTGGGTGTTTGAATCGAGATCGTGATCTTTTAACGATTAATCGTGCAGCTCTAAATCAGTGGTTGTCCAGAATATTCCTGGGGGGGGGGGGGGGGGCACACGAATAAAACCGGGGTCTGCTCCTCCTATTCATCCTGCTGCCCGTTGGGTAATATGGTTGTCATTGGGTTTCATGGGTCAGAGCTTCTATCATTGCTTTGCCGTTCTTCAGAGTCTTTCTTCTCCTGTCATTCTTGGAATGGATTTTATGTTGAGGTCTTCAGTCACATTTCATGTACCTTCCAGGACACTGGTCCTTGGGGATGAGACGGTGTCTCTTGAGGAGTTAGAGGGGGCAGACTTGATGTCTAGTCCTGATTTGTCATGCATGGGAGTCAATTCTTCTGTCCTGTCTGAGAAAATTGAGGCGGCATCTTTAAATAATTAACAGAAAAGCAAACTGACTGAGCTTCTTGAGACCTTAAGTGGATTGCTTGACGGTCATTTGGGACACACTTCCCTTACAGAGCATAAGATCAATACTGGTGATGCAAAACAGGTTCACCTTGCCCCTTACCGCACTTCTCCTGCTAAGAAGGAGCTTATTGAGTCCCAGATCAAAGACATGTTAAGAGAGAGAATAATTGAACCTGCTTCTGGTCCCTGGGCCGCTCCAGTCGTAATAACAAAACAATCAGGAGAGCCCAGGTTGTGTGTTGATTATCATGCACTCATTGAGCTCACAGTCAAAGACTCATATCCTCTCCTGAGGATTGCCGAATCACTCGACTTTTTGGCTAGAGGAACCTTCATTTCCACTATGGACTTGGCCAGAGGCTACTGGCAGGTGGCGGTAGCAGAGAACTCGAAGCCTATGACTGCGTTCATTTCCCACTGTGAGTTATTTCAGTTTCGGGTCTTACCTTTTGGATTGTGCAACACGCCCGCCACCAGGGTGTCTACAGATGTGAACAAGTTAGATTTAAGACTTTTTAAGACCACCATATGTAAAATTTATGACCAAACCTGTGAAGGAAATACACATTATATTACATACGTAAATGTAATACTTAATGTGTTTTTAAATCTAAAACCAAAAATATTGCTGTCAAAAATGCTATTTATAATTACGATATAAAGAGAACTTTTCATATCTGACGACAATATCCCATACAAGATATCCCTCAAAAGCTCCACATCAGCAATATTTTTGGTGGCGTAAATGAAGCAATATTGTCATCAGTTTTCTATTCAGCATTTACATATTTAACCCTTTAGGCGCCAGGTTTTTTTGGGGAAAAATGCTGGATTTTGACATCAAGATTTCAAAAGCTTGTGGCTTGATAGGGCTTAAAGATAGAGATCTACTGTAAATTAGAAAAATGTTGGGCATGACCTAAAGTTTATGTGGGGTGTAAATATACTCATCTAATTTGCATATTATGATGTCATCAGAATTTCATAATTTTCAGGAAAAAGTAGATATTGAATTGATATTTGAACTTATTTGGAAGGTTTTTTTTTTTAATTCTTTTGTCTTTTTACCCTCATTCCAAGTGATCAGAAAAGAGGAAACCAACAATAAAACAGGAGAAAGTACTAAATTATTACTATATTACTATACTAAATAGTAGTAAAACGCATGTGAACAGTAGCTTACTTTTTGATCAGTTCATCAGTAATATTCAGGAAATAATAGATATTGAATGGATGTTTGAACTTATTTGCATGGTTTTTTTTGTCTTTTTATCCTCATTCCAAATGATCATGAAAAGAGGAAATCAACAGTAAAACAGGAGAGTAAAGTAGTAAAATATTACTATATTACTGTGCCATAGTAAAATACATGTGCCTATTTTTTGATCAGTTGACCAGCTATCTGCCCAATCAGGTATCTAGGTGATAGTTTATAGTTCTTGAGAGTATGTACCTCTCATTGCATGGCACAGCGCACAGACCTAACCCACACTGACAGCACCTGCACTGTCTGCCGGCGGCCCTTTGACCGCGCGATCAGAAAAAAGACACAATCTGGCCGATCATCAGCAACGCGATGCCTCTCCTATGGACACTAAGACCACGTCCACCCCTGCCACCCTCATCCCCGTTGGGCAAAGGCTCGAAATGATCACTTGATGGTGCTTCGTGAACACTCGCGCCTTGCACGGCCGCGCCATTGCGCTGCAAAGATGTACCGGGAGATGCGCGATCATTAGACAGCCGATCGTCATTTCCAAAAGGCAAATATTCCCCTTCAGAGTCAGAATAAGCGAATAACATTTGCAACACATCCTCACGGTACAACTTTTTATTAGAAAATTGGCGATTTTCTCTCACAAATCTCACAATTTACTCAGACGCTATGAACTGCTTCCTCATCAATGACAGGATAGCTCACTTGCTCTGCTATTTCCTTGAACAATTTTGGTCTAGAATCGAAGTACTACATGTCTGCCATCTAATGGTAGGGAATACAAATGAGATATTACACTATATTAGGATCTACAGTCAATTTAATGAAGTATGACATCTTGTCGCAATTTTGTGACTTTGGCGCTTAGAGGGTTAAATCTACTTGTTTTTAATATTTACCCCAGGTTGTTATTTACCTCCATAAAGTCCAATATTTTTTAACCTTATTAAATGTATGCGTCATCCTTCATGTCAAATTCTTACAGCTGATGAAGAAATTGAATATACACAACAGGGCTGTTAGCAATCAAATTAAATAATTTGCACTACAAATTTACAACCGCAATAAATAATGTTATGAGATTAATGTTTTAAAATAGTGCCCTTGTCACTATCCATTATCAATCGCTGTTTACGCTGAATGTAATAAAATGTCACTTAAGTTTTAATAAAGCTATTTGGCCCGTCGGGCAACTAAAATCCTCAAGCAATTTTTCAGTAAACTTGCATGAAGCCATTTAAAGCAGCTAGGAGGCTTGTCAGCGAGCTGGTGGTATTCGACCTGCATTCTGCTACCGCAATTCTCTCTGATGACGCAGTAACTACGGGGGAATCTTCTGTCTGTCCAATGATTGTAAACAGTCACTGGGTCCGTCAGACTGGTGAAACTTTTGCGGTAATGAGACCGAAGATATTTAAGACCCATTGAATCTGAATTTAAGACATTTGAAAACTTAAGGCTAGGGCTGGGCGATAAAACGATAACGATATGTATCGCGATAGACACGTGATTGATATCAATAAAAAATGTGTTCGATAAAACTTTTGATATTTTTTATTCTTCGTCGGAAGAAAACAGAGGTTGCATTAACAAAGGCACCGCTCTCTGGTAACCTAGCAACGTAGGGAGTGACACGCTAACAGCCAATCATGTAACAGTATCAGTTTGGTTGCGCCATATCGTTGTCTCGTGCTGGTCTGCTGGATTCCTTTTCATAAGCAGAAAATGAGTGCCGCAGGGAGCGAGGAAATTGTAAATAAAAGAGGAAAAGTCAGATCGCCAGTATGGCAGTTTTTTAGTAGTCAGACCAATGTCGTCTGCAAATTATGCAAGACCGGCGTTCCCGCCAAGACTGGTAATACCACGAACTACCTCAGTTTTATTTATGTTTACAAAACACTGCACATATTTTAAAAACACTTTATTCACCAGAAGGTGAACAGCTAGTGAACTTCCTAGCACTAAACTTGGGACAAAATTCTCAGGTTTCTCTGTTTATATTTAACACTTTGCACTATTTTATTACACTTTATTAAACATTTCTTACATTTTCTTTCATTTTGCACCTTAAATGTTAAGAGATAATTGTTAAGTGTTCATTGTGACTTTAGACTTATGTTTACATTTTAATTATTTGAGTTTTCCATGGTTGTTTACATTTCTGTCTTAATAACTGAGGGGATTATGATCAGAGGAAGTTTAAAATAAAAATGTTTAAAAATGTAATATATCTTTCTCCTGGTCCTTATTTTAAATGGGTCATAAAAAATATCAATAATTATCGATATCGACCGATATGAAACACTGATATCGTGATACAGTTTTCAGCCATATCGCCCAGCCCTACTTAAGGCCTTTTTTAAACAAAATTTTATTTAATACATTAAGACTTTTTAAGGACCCGCGGCCACCCTGGCCACATTCCAAAGGCTGATGAACTCTGTCCTTGCGGGTCTCATTTGTAAGTCGTGTGCCGTCTACTTGGACGACAGTGTTGTGGCATCGCCTACTTTTGATCAGCACATTATTGACCTGGGAGAAGTTCTTACCAGGCTGGAATCTGCAGGGCTGTCTGTTAAGCTGGAGAAGTGCCAGTTCTGCAGGAGCGAGCTCACCTTTCTCGGTTACAATGTCACTGCAGAAGGTATCCTGCCAAATGAGGAAAAAGTAAGGGCTGTGACTGATTTAAAAACTCCTACTTGCGTAAAACAAGTCAGACACTTTCTAGGACTAACCAGCTATTACAGACGTTTTATCCATGATTATGCACGCCACGATGAGCCACTCTTTGCGCTTACAAGGACGGATGTTCCCTTCGTATGGTCCAGTGAATGTCAGGCTGCCATGGACTTTCTCAAAGACAAGCCGACTTCCGCGGCTGTCTTGAAATTTCCTGACTTTTCGCTTCCTTTTTTTATCCATGCAGATGCATTCGATGTTGGACTCGGTGCTGCCCTCATGCAGAGAGAAAAAGGCAAAGCGGAATTATCATCCGTGGTGGTTCTCATTTCACAGTCACGTAGTCTTCTACGTGATCACCATATAGTGCACGTTATAAGTGAAGTGATCAGTCTCTTAAAGGGCACACCGCACAATAATGTGATGCATGGGAATACATAGTTTTGGCCGTTACAGATTCCCCGCCGGAAAGAAAAAGGCTGTCCCCAGCCATACACAACATAAGGACAACATTGAATTCAGATCCATACATGGAAACTTGGAAATCCATCAACCCATACCATGTTTCACATACAAAAGGCAATAACTGGCATACATGTCAGTACAAGCTACCCAATTACACATTATGCTCTTCAAGACAAATCACATAAAAAACAAAAGCTTGTGTAAACAATTTTCTTTTTTTTCCTCAACATAACACATGAAAACGCAGGTATCAGAACCATGCTTCCTAGATTCTCATTGCTATGCAAGGAAAGAACAGCTTACTAGTAACATTTAAACATATTACTACTTCAGATCCAATCTGTCAGTATGATACTCAGTCCATTTCTTGTCTGACCACCCTGAGGTGATTCTAGGGGCCAGTCTAGATCTTAGCGACTTCAAGGTCAAAGTCAGGAAGTTGTGTATGTCATGAAGATGTGCTAACGTCAGTGCTAATGTGCTAATGTCACACTTGGTCACATCATGTGCATTGTCAGTGAAATCGTCACAATTTACATCAGCCTCATTAGGCAGTGAAAAGCATGCGTCTTGAGGTTGGTCCTCACTTATCTGTGTCACCAGAAGATTGTCCTCCAGTCCCTCATCGGGTGTTTCAGACCCATCCTGAGGTCCACTTGGTGTATGGCTGCTGCATGCATTCCAAGTGTGGAAAGGTTGCATATTTACCACCTGATACACACCAGCATCCTGTCCTGTGTCCAACTTTGCAAGCCTGTAGTTCACATCAGACAAAACTTGAGTAACACGGTATGGACCAGAGTACAAGGGTGGCAGTTTTGATGTAAAATTGGCTAGTGCATCTGACTTATGGTGAGTTTTCACTCTGACATGGTCACCAATGGCATAAGAAACAGAGCAACTTCTTTTGTTATAGTGCTGCTTCCGTTTGTTGTGACTGGTTTCCAGGGCTGCCCTTGCGTGGTCATGTGCCTCTTGCAGCGTCAATCTTAAGCTCTCGGGATAAGGGATTTCAGGTTCCTCCATTCCATTCCAGACAGGCTGAGTCATCAGATTCAATTAAGTGTCCAACTCCCTCCCATACAACATCATGAACTGGGTTTGACCCATACTCTCATGAAGTGCTGCTCGTAGTGCAAAGCAAATTTGTGGGATATATTGGTCCCAGGTGGTGTGTTTATCATCCACGTATACTCGAATTGCTGTCTGGAGAGTCTGGTTCACTCTCTCGGTGGCATTCGTCTGTGGGTGATATGCTGTTGTGACGCGATGTTCTGTTCCCAGGAGTGTGAGCACCCGTTCGAATAGGTCACTCACAAAAGGGGAGCCTCTGTCTGAACTTAGATAAGCGGGGGCCCCGTGACGTAGAAACACTTCACTTAGCAGTTTGCTTGTTGCCACTTGAGCCGTAGCTTCTCTCACTGCCATGATCTCGACCACTTACGGAAAAATAATCAACAAAAACCAAGATGTAAGCATTGCCGCGGGGAGTACGTGGCAAAGGGCCAATGAAATCCACCCCAACATACTCCCAAGGTTTCTGGGGACGAATTGGGACCATTAGACCGGCAGGTTTTCTCTGACTTTGTTTCGTTAGTTGACAAACCGTGCAAGAGGTTACATATTACTTCACCTCAGATGCCATTTTAGGCCAGAAAAACCTGAGCTTCAGTCGGGGCAATGTCTTAGTTATCCCTAGGTGACCTGCAGTTGGGTGATCGTGGTAATACCTCAGTAAGGTACCTCTGAGAGACGTAGGAGCATACAGCTTTATACATTTCAAAGGGTGGATGTCACAAGCAGATTTGAGATCGTTAAAGTACAACAAGCCATCATGAATGGAATATTGAGAATAATCATCCCCGTCGCTACCCTGTTGGAGCACTGCCTTCATTTTATAGAGGAGATCACCTGTGATCGGATCATCAAGTTGCAGTTGTCTGACATGAGATTGAGGAATTTCTGAACAATCACAACGAGGACGCGTCCCAAGGGCCTGTTGCAGGTTCAATAATGCCGTCGTTCAACATTTTGATGAAGGATGCAGGCAACATGAAGTCCATCCCCAAGACCAAGGTTGAGGGTAAGAGAGGGACAATGGCAAACCGGTGATAAAAACGATGTCCCATAAAGTCAAAAGGCAACCATGTCAGCCTAAGGGTTGACATGCCCCACCATCTGCTAGTTGGACTGGGGGAGCAGACCATGTTTTAATTTTAACCCTCAGTTTGGCTTGATTCTGAACAATGTCTACATGCACAGCAGAAAGTAATTTTTACACAGTCCAAGATACCTCTGTTCCTGGCTTTCAGAAGGAAGAAAGACTTTCCTGAAGAAATCACAGAACTGGGCCCATGTAACGACATGTGTGTCAAGGACAGAGAACCATTTCTTTGGCTCTTTTGCCAAAAACCATGGAAGCTCAAGAATTTGAGCATCGGTTAAATCAAGGGAAGTTCTGTAAACATTGACCGATTGTAGCCAATCCTCAGGACTAACGTATCCGTCTCCCACAAACACAGGTGGTTCAAGCCTTGACTGGTACAGTACAGATGCAAGGATTCTGCTAGTATTACTCACATCAGAAGAATTGGGCTGTGGTGAGAAGGGGAAACATCAGTAGTGGTCATATCTTGTAATGGCACTTGCCCTGGAGGAACATGGGTTGTGTGGCGTAGAGCTGTCCATAGGAGGTAGCTGTGCATGTGGTGCCGCAGGGGTGTCGACATCAGGAGGACCAAAACGTCTTAATTAGTGTTGTCAATCAATTAAGAAATCTAATCGTGTTAATCACAGTCATGAACAGTCAAGAATCATTATTCTTTTGTTTTTATTCAGCCTTTATCAGTCTTTATAGTGGCAATAAAACGTTTACCAAGCCACATCGCTTCAATCCCAGTGTACATTTACCCAACTATTATCAAAAGTATTTCTAAATAAATACAACGAAACATTTTCTTGCGACGTTAGGTTAAGTATTATGACAAAATGCATTATGAAGAAGATTTGGACCTGTTCTGCAGGTGCATTAGAGCTAATATTAACATCATGCTACATAAGATTAATAATACACTTTTACTCAGAACTCACTTCAAACCACCATCGAGTGTTCGTAATAACTTCCTTTTGCGATCTTGTGGAATTTGGTCATTTACTGTTGTTAAAATATGCTATTTATAGCCTTTTATATCGCTGCACAAATTAGCATTTCAGATGTACACATTCATTTCAAGAAAATCACATACAAATATCCTATCAGAATCATTTTATCTTCTTATATAATCTATAGTGACTGTTGTCATGTTTATTTCTGCTGCTCTTGCTGAAAGTCATGTTTGTGATGTTACAACCGCCTCTCCATTCTTAAGTTGCCATGGATACATTCCAAGTATAATACATATTAGTAAAAGGATCTATTTTCACTTTTATTTACCTATATTATTGGGCGGCCGTGGTACATTATAAAAGTATCCCAAAAAAATGCAACTCTGTTATTTTTCCCGTGACTAATACTAATTTTGAAATTTGTAATTTTTCAAAATAGCCCACTTGTCCTGTTACCCTGGCAACACTGATGCTGTACCCTCATCACACAATGATAGATAACCTTCCACGCTGCGATGACAGCAAGAAGTTGGGGTCAAACCTTATCAAACGATTAATCTGCGTTAAAAAAATAATGCGTTAAAACTTTTAGATTAATCGCATGCGTTAACGCATTAACGTCTTAATATACTCTGCTGCAACTGGAGAGAATCGTTGAGGCACTGTTACAACACAGATACTTCAGCTTGTATGAGTTCCACTTGAATCTCCAGGTTCACTCGCTGTGGTAACTTATGTCTCTGTCTGGGAGCAGAATCTGGTAATGAGTAGGTCAAGTCAGTCTTAAGTAATCCATGCCGATAGTTTTCCGTGTTGCGTCTGTTGCTGGAGTGGCTGAGAATGGTCTGCTGGCATTATACAGTATGAGAGCGGCCTCTAGAGGTGGAAATCACTGACAGCACATGTTGTTCGTTTTGGCATGTGACACTGCGCGCTGCACAGAACGGGAAACTTCAAATACAAATTTAAATGCAGTCGACACAAAATTCTGCCGCGGAACAGAGCGCCATTCGCATCGTTTTCCATTAAATAACATTATATTTGTCCCAAATCATTGTTAATTTACATAATGACTTCATCCTAGGCTATAAATTATGTATTGTGCATTTTTCAGCAAAACGTTTGTCTTTCTGTGGCTCTAATAAAGTCTGTATGCTTCATATAGAGAGCAGTAATATAGATCGTGCGTTCTCTTTCCGTTTGCTCTGTTTTTTTAAACACCGAACTTCAAACTCATTTATGCCACATAGTTCATTCTTGAAGCAAACTTATGTCCGTTTGGTGATTAAACAGTTTTAGACCGCTGCTTGAATTGAACGTGATGCATCTGTTGTGTGTGACACCTGAAGTCTCGTTTATACTCGTACCTGGCTCGCTTTGCGAGCCTCAGCTGACTGTGCGCGCACCTCCCCAAACGGACGAGGCGTTTATACTTGACGCGTTCGCCGTTGAGATATTCTTTGAAACGACAGGGGACGAGGAGTAATTTTCCTCTAAAACCATCGGGAATCACCGTCGTCATTTGCCGGTACAAGGCTTCTCGTGCCATGAATGAGTTGATGAATTAATCATTTCTTTATGAACTGGTTAAAATAATCTTAAACTTTTGGGTTATTTCGCATATTATTAAGCAAATAGTGTATAAATAGTGTCTACATGAATTCTAATTCTATTTTCATACAATAAAAATAAAACGTTCTTGAATTAAAAAGCCTTGGACAAACTATGCAAAAAAAAACCTCTTCATTGTTTTCCCTCAAAGCGTTAAAAGTTACCTGGTGGAGTTTGAAATTAACATCAAACTGCTTCTGTTTCACACAAATGCCAGCACAGATGTGCATGTTCGGCTAGAATCGCCCAGAACTCATGCATCGTCGGAAGCGGAGCTGCGTGGAAAGTTACAAAAAATGTCGTGCACACCGCCACGCGAAACGACGTCGCGCGCACTCAAAGCGAACTTCTGCCAACACCGCGATGACGTCATATTTGGCGCGCGCACTCAAGCGAACTTGCGGACGCGTCGAGTATAAACCAGGCTTGAGACTTCTCCAAGACGCAGCGCTGCGCTTTTGCACAGTGGGTCACTTGCATATTTTTTTTTTTATATATATTTTGATTAGATAATCATGCAGTGTTCTAGCTATCGGTAACGGTAAATCCACTATCGGTCGACCTCTAGTCTTAAGGTCTGGATGAGTAGCCATCACAGTAAATGTGCATTCACATAAACAGCAGTATAACAATTGTATAAATTCTAAATGTAACCCAGAAAAATATAAACTTCTATTAAAATGCACACTCCATCAATAAAATCAGCAACAAAATTCAACAATCTCTCATCAATAATCCTTGAGTTGGTAATGGTAGTAAAACCTTTTCACTGTCTCTTTTACACAAGCTTAGTATTTTTTCTCAGTAGACCCCGAGTAAGAGAATGTTTCTTTAAATTAAATAAAATGTTTTTAAGTCATTTGACCATACAAATATGCCCAAAGTTAGAAATTACTTTCCAGTCCAGCCTAAGCAAATTCAGTTGACGATGAAGAAAAAGAAAACTGTTCCAACAGGTGTATTGTCTCCTCAAAGTATTCAAAATGCAGTTCCATTCAAACTACCCCACCCCACCGTTATAGTTAAAAATAAATAGTAATTGAATTTAAGTTTGGGCTCTGTTGTTAATTGTAACCTTATAGTAATGTAAAATGCTCCCTACAGTTTAGAGCAGAAGCTGAGGTAGATTTTCTTTATTATTTTATGAGGTAGATTTAAAGAAAATTTTAATTATAATTGAATTTATTTCCGTTTTTTCCATTTAATGTTTCTGGACATCTTTGTAAAGGTCAAATTAAATTTTATTAATCAAAAAGCATGTCTAACTAAAATCATGAAACAAATTTAACATAAATTTTTAAAAGTTTAACAAAAATTACATGTCTAGAGCTCAATGAAATATTTTATTTTTTCCAACCTTATGTTTTATTGTTACCAAATTATGTTTTAGCATGTCTAATTATTTGAAAGTATAAAAACAAGTTTCATTTATTCTTACAATAGCCTTATGATTTTTTTCCTCAGAAATTATGTGTTGTGTATTTACATTTAAGGCATAAAACATTCATTTAATTTATCTTTTAATTAATGAAATTTAAACAAATCTTATTCTTTTGGAAAATAAAGGGGATTTCATATTACAATTAAAACATTGAAGAAATATTGTATGATTATTCCTTAAAAATAAGGTTTTAATTATTTTAGTTGTAGTAGTAGCCTATTACTTACATTCTACTGAACAACAGTAGGGATGCACCGATACCACTTTTTCCAGTACTCGCCCAATACCGATACTTTTATTTTTGGTACTTGTCGATACCGATACGATATTTTCATTGCATTTGTACATTTTTTAAATATTGGGTACAGAAACCAAAAGAGTATGTATAATGTTAGTTGGTCAACTTAATTTATCAAATAGATACAGTCAAACCAAAATTTATTCAGACACCTTCAACATTTCTCACATTATCACAGTTTATTCGCTATAGTTTATGGTAGTAAAATATGACAAGAACTCAGAGTTAAACCGTGTCAGAACAATTTCAGCTCGATAATATCAGATAACTTTGATAGAAAGGTATGTGATGGATTACAATCAACCAAAATATACGCGCACGTATTTGTACTGGTGCAGAATGAGAGGGACAGTACAGCCTAGTTGTCCTGTTTCTTTGTCTGAATATGAAACTTATCACATGCTGTGAGGTATCGGGGCATTTTAACGAGCACGAGTACAGGAGCTCAGTATCGGTATCGGTGCATCCCTAAACAATAGTAATATACCTCTGCCGCAATGTCTTAAAGTTTAAACCGAACTTTTATTTTGACGGGTTGCCATGAATACCTTTACATTTCTGTGTGTATATGATATGAGGATAGTTTTACTCAAATGAAACGGTCAAATGCTCATGAAGTGACTCTCAGAGCAGTTTTGGATGTGTTGTCTTCATTTAGTGAGGCGGCAGATGTTAATATCACTGCAAGCCTCACGAGTGCTTCTGTATGAGTAGTAAACAAAACCGCGTGTCTCCACCATTCATTAACACAGAGACACGCAGAATTCATATTTAAATAGTCTTTTTGGGGCTTAATATTTACAAATACTAGTGGGAGTGGGCTCACTTGTATAACATAAGGCTATTTAGTTTGTTTAATAAAAGAACAAGGTATAGACCTGTTCTATAGGAAAGGTAACTTTAAATGACTTCTGTTGTGATCTGGCAAAATAAATTAAATAAATTAACTTGACCTTCAAGGGGGGCGGGGGGCACCCCCCTAATATATAATGGCAGGGGAAACACTGCATCATAAATCGCCATCTCACAAATTTTTGCTCACTCAGTGTATTTTTGATTTTACAGTGGGGTAATTTTGTTGCAGTAGCACAAGATAGCTTAATTTCAAACTTTGAATTTGAAGTAAGTCTTCTTTTATACAAATTACTAGGGGTGGGAATCGCAGGGTACCTCACGATACATGGCTCACGATAACGATATCATCACGTTACAGCGATTCTGCTGATCGATATATTTCTAGAAAATCCTATAATGATACATCACGATATCTAACAAAATGCCTGTGAAAAGGTTAAGTGCAAGTTTTCTTTCTTTATTCAAGTCCAAACTGTTAGAAAACTGAAAAACGTGATGTAAATTAATTTTAACATGTTGAGCAGGCTAAATTAATCATTTTATTCTTGTACTTATTAAAAGTTTACACTTTTCTTTTTCTCTGTGTGTAAACAAACACATTTTATCAATGTGACTAATGTGTGACTCAATGTGCTTATCAAACAGAAAAAAAAACTAGATAGATCGATAATATAAACCTGGTACATTTCTAAATTTACCTGGAGTGCTTTCTCAACCTTTCTACTCCTCTCATCATAAAAACGAAGCCTCACACGAAGAAATAGCCGTTCACATCTTTTGCGTGCGCTCAGGTTCGTTTGTTCAAATGTAGATGCGCAGCAAACACACACACTGCACACTTCTGCGTCTCTGACAAGGTTTTGTTTCGTCCTCTATGCCATAGGTGCAGATTTATGTTTCTGCCGGTCGGTGCCCACTGTTCACACTGCATAACACGCACTTGTAATATCTGAGAGAGAGGGAGAGCATCTGCACCGGCGGCGCGCTCTCATATAGTGACGGAAATCCACCCGCGATCCGAGCGGACAGGTTAGGCTACTCTTAAACTGAATATGCGCTCTGCAATAACGCGATCGGTGCCTATGGTCCACGCTGATAGCTGTTCTGGGGCAGCTAGTTTTCATCTCCATAAACATATAGCAGTAAAGTGGCTGGAAATCTATTTATCCTTCGGTTCCTCGTGCTTCCCCATCTTCATAGAGAACGCGGATCATGGTTGCTCAGAGCGCTTTTGGACAGAAGTTGGAAATGGCACGGCCGCGATTTTCACGCATTTTTAGAGCTGTAAGCCCCTTATTATAATAATTAAGTTATCGATATTTGGCGCCAGATATCGATTATCGTATTGCACTGAGAAGAATCGCGATATTTTGCCATATCGATTTATTGTCCCACCCCTACAAATTACTAATGATAGCACAAATAAATAATAATAATAATACAAATGAAATAAATAACTTTTTAGTTTTTCAGGTAGGTTTAACAGTAGGGCTATTAAGAGATTTAGTTTTTGTTGTTTTTTTTGTTGTTGTTGTTGTTGTTGTTTTATCAATTATCCAAATAGTCTTTAGTCCTAGAAAGCTATTATTACCAGAACACGTGAGCATAACATAGCAGTTAGCTGATCAATGAGTGAGAGGGCAGCGTTGCCAGAGTTGCTCATATACCACACCATGTTACAGCGCAGGGCTACTGCAAACAGAAACAATACTGTACTACATACATGTTTCCTGTCGGCTTGATTTTTGAGTGGACTCTGCTGTTCCGATGAGCATGAACAGTATATGAGCGGAGTGCAGAGCGTCACACCACGTGAAAGTGAAGCCTGAGCGGTGAACTAGTTTACGGCAGCTGGAATTTCAGTGCATCTCTAATTATTGGTGACATCAGAAATGGATATTATATAATAGATGCTTCTATGAACATTTTAGCAATTTAAAAAATGCACGGCACCCCTGCTCTAGCTCAGTGCATAACTGTTCAGTGTTTTCTACCGAATAAAGTTTATTTTAGGTTTCTGACATTTAAATACACTTCAATTAATCAAAAAAGACATTTAGTTTGTTAAATAGACTACACACTGATTGCTACGGAAACAATACACCAACAATAATCCTTTCAATTAATGCAGGACGTGTTTTATTCCTATCAGTTACACATTGTGTGGGTTACTATAAAGTTTACTGTTTTTCTCCCAGCTAACTGGCCACTTACTTTCATGTATTTCGGGAGAAATAGGTTAATCCAACAGATCCACACCGCAGCGTTCAGCGCATATTATCAACATGGAAATTACTGTGCCTGCATGAAAATAATAAAATGATATGTATAGATTATTTAATTACTTAATATTGCGCTTTCGTATAATTACCACTGTCCACTGACATAATATATCACAAATTAAAATAAAATAAAATAAATTGTAGGCTACTCTGTAGGCTACCCTCTGGTGGCCACGGGGGCCCTAAGCAGCCGCTTAGTTCGCTTATGTATTATAAACAGGGCTAAAGGCCTGCAGGGGGCGCCAACGGCCAGATTGTTTTACATATTACTGTGCGATCTAGTCCTTGTTTAATATTGACCAAACATCATTTAATTTAAATGTCCACTTAATCTTTAATATTTGGCCAGTTCTTTACGACAGAATCGCTATACCCGCTGTAATTTCTTGAATATGTGGACATCAAAACGGTTAAACTCAGAGTGAGGGTTTGAGCTTTTATTTTGAGAAAGATATTCATGTATTTTAGGGGTGCTCTGATCAGGATCTTGATACCGATCACCGATCACAGAAAGCAGTATCTGCTGATACCGATCACCGATACCGATCTTTTTACAGCCATCATTTTATCACGTAGAATTATAGTGATACTCCAATCAGGATTTTTAGACATTTATTCAGTGCCTGAAATTCATTTTTGAAAATGTGGGGAACTCCCCTCTTAGGTGACTCTTGTGAGAGAGGATTGTTTTTAGACATTTTTCAAAAAAATACATTTATCTCATCTAAACGTTTGATCATCAAGTGCATTTTTGTTTTTACAATCGTGCAATTGTTGCAGAAAAGCTTACACACAGCACAAGCCTGATCTCAAAATGTGGAGCAAGTGTGCATCTCATAGTCCAAATCACTGAAATCAAAGTTTCAATGTTTTCTTGTTTTTTTTTAATAAAAAATTAATTGGAGATGCTTTTGATTATTAAAATTAATGGAACCATTAAAATGGAATCCAGAAAATAATGGAAAACAGAATTTGGTAAAGATAAAACTGTAAAACTCAATTAATTAGACAGGCTTTTTGATTATTAAAATTAAAATTTAACCATTAAAACGGAGTATAGAAAAATTTATGGAAAAAACTGAATTTGGAAATAAAATGGATTTCATAGTTAATATGATTTTCATAATTATTTTTCTATTAATTATAATACATTTTTTTGAGGTAATAAAAATAGACGTAAGTGAACAATATCCTTTAAAATGACTTAAAATACATATATAATAGCAATGATGCAATTAGTTCAAATAAAGTATCAAAAGCAAGAAATCATATGGTTTTATTGAACAAAACTGTGAAAGCTGCAGTCCGTAACTTTTGGCGCTCTAGCGGTTAATAAACAGAACTGTGTGCGTGTTGCGGAAGAACACTGTAGCCGGAGCTACTTCTCTGTTAATGTCTGTGACGAATCACGCAGGTACTGGGCTCCTCCGCAGCGGTACCCGAACCGGTCTGAAACAGTCCGAATACAAACACTTATTACAGGTGTACCGTACTGATTCAGCACAAGCCGGAAACACAGTTTGGAAAATGGATTCATGGTGTACTCCCCTATTATGAGATTTTTATACATTTTGAACACAAAAAAAGTTATGGACTGCAGCTTTAAAATACAAAGTATTATAAACAATAGAGCTAATGTAGATTACGCATTACAACAAAGGCCTGCAGGGGGCGCCGACGGCCTGATGATTGTTTTTACACATTACTGTGCGATCTGATCCTTCTTTAATATTGACCAAGAACCATTTAATTCAAATGTCCACTTGATCTTTAATATTTGGCCATTTCTTTAGGACAGAAATGCTAGCCGCTGTAATTAAATGAATATGTGGACATCAAGACGTGTAAACTCAGAGTGAGGGTTTGAGCTTTTATTTTGAAACCGCGATGTATTCTCCTGTGTTTGTGTAGATTTATAAATGATTTACCTCACACATCTGATGAAAAGGCATACATTGCGTTCCCAGATGAACGTTATAATAAACCCAAACACACAACAACATGCAGAGATGGAGTTTGAGACGCTCCACACATGTAAATAATTAAAGCGCATATTATTTAATTAATTCGTAGCATTTGTGAATTCACAATTACGCTTAATTATGATATTTAAATGGGTTTAATATATTATGCAGCCTTGGAAAACATTCTAATAATGTGCTCCATGGATTCTCGTCTATGAAATGCGCCACTTCCAGTATTTTGCTGGTTAGTCGACGCGAGCAAAGATCGAATACAATGGACGAATCGCGACAGCCCTAGTGTGAATATGCACATAATCACATCACGTAGTGTATGCGTTCACTCACTGGGTGTGTTTTAGGATATACTCAATGTCAGATCACACGTCGGTAGAATAATTGCGATATTACTGTAGATGATATACATCACACTACACAGCACGTTAACATTCATCCAAACACTGCTCTCAGCAGTGTGAACTGCTGCAAGGGCATTTCAAACTTCTTACCTTTTAAGTGAAGAAGGAAAAAGATCTCCGTTGAGAGAATACCGGGGCATTTCCTCGTGCAAACAAACTTTACTAACATCACTAGAGAAATTCCTCGCATGTCATGACCCTTTTGAAATCACAAGTTTAGCAGAATAAGACATGTGTCGCTCAGGTGGCATGTTTACCTCTTCTCCAGGCAGACGCGAGCAGCGGGGCTGGGTCTCTCCGCATCGGCCCTCTCTTCCACGACACACTGGACTCTGCTCAGCACGGAGCCGGGCACCTCGGCGCCGCTGGCAGGCGTCGTGTTCGCCTCGCTCAGCAACAGCATCTTAATGTCCTGCAGGTCCACGGGCCCCGTGTCGCTGGACCCCGCTGATGTCCCCTCTGGCTCGCAGGCCAGACGCCTCTCTGGCTCCTCGTACAAGCTTTCTTCAAGCTGTGAAAGGCCCGAGCTGTCCGTCTCGGTCACCTGCGCATCAATGTGGCTCTGAATGATGTGCTGTAAGTACTCTACCTCGGTCATCTCCACCAGGCTGAGCTCTGAGCTGTGACCCACGGGCTCAGACACATACACATCTGCTGCGTGTTGACTCTTACAGGCCATCGATGCGCTCATCCTGAAACACATTTCAAAACATACTTCAGTCCGATCTGCTATAAAAACAAAAACTCTCTGCATTTGTGTCTTATCCTGTTTAACTCGAAATATGGAGCGAAGTAAAAGGAGCTGTGGATTGCATGTTAACTTTAAGCGGATACCTAACTCTGTAAAGAAGATGTAATGCTACAGACATCAGCTAAAATTAAAATACCGTAATTACTACAGTAAAACTTTGGGAACATGGGATTTTTAGCCACTCTAAAAACAATCCATCCATTCTCCAGAAACCCCAACAACACATTCAACAAAAACACAAAGACTTTCTCTTCCTGATTTGCTATATTTTACAGAAGTAACAATTAATAATAGTAAACAATAAACTCATTTTCTTAAAATCAAAAGAGAAATTTATAAAACTATTTTTAGCTAAAACACTAGTTATAAGTATGGCTCGTTACAGCGGCCTCAACTCGCGCGTTTCCCGCCTCACACGCCGAGCCTAACGACTCACTCCACGGCCGTTAATAAGAGTATTAATGATGGACGCTATGTCTCCGGAACACCAGACAGACGCAGGTCGTAAAATCAACAGCGAGGCACTGAGTTAAAGGTAAGTGATTAAAGGTTTACCTGACACACAACTGCTCTGAAACTGAACACGATCGACGTTCGTGCGCCGCTTGCGTCCTTAGTGACGTCACACCCCATCGGCGTTTTACTTTTCCTGCTCTTTTTTTTTTTTTTTTTGGTAAATATCACATTAAGACCACAGTTAAAATCCCAATGACGCGATCTGTTTCAGGACTGCAACTTGTATTTTTTATTTATTTTATTTTTTATTTTTGGACTGCAAAACCGGCCAAGTGACCGTCAACCCTCCCGTTTTTCCCGGGATTCTCCCGTATTTTACCATTCTATCCCGCTATCATCTCGTTTAAATATTTCCCCGTATTTCTCCCGTATTTTTAATCTTTCTATTTAAAAAAATCCCACTGGGTGTATTTTATGTTTGCTACATTCACCTCCGGTAAAACTCCCGTAATGTGTACGGCCCAAACCTCATTATATTAATAATCACGTCAATATATTCCAAGGTTGTTCAGTTGCCAGATCTTGTATGAAACGCATCCTTCTCACACAATCGACACATACATATTTCAACCCATTTGTCCCCTCCACCTGGCAGCTTTACCTGCGCAGACGCGCGGCGCGGGCGGCGCGGGCGGCGGTTATAGCGCGAGCGCTGCGGATAAACCGCGGCTCGGTAATAATAAAATGCATTCTGATTATTTGCGGGTGGATAAGATAAATCGTTAATGATGCAAATATTAACTACATTTTGTAAAATATGAACATGTTTTAATTACATTTTTTCATCAGGCATAAGATTTCTCGTGTGTGTGTGTGTGTGTGTGTGTGTGTGTGTGTGTGTGAGTGTGTGTGTGTATGTGTGTGTGTGTGTGTGTGTGTGTGTGTGTGTGTGTGTGTGTGTGTGTGTGTGTGTGTGTGTGTGTGTGTGTGTGTGTGTTCGTGTGTGTGTGTGTGTGTGTGTGTGTGTGTGTGTGTGTGTGTGTGTGTGCGGGAAGTTGCAGTGACAGAAACGGTGCACTGGTAGAAATGGGAGGAGAAGACTAGGTGAAGCATTTTAGATGATTAAATAAAATTTGTTTAACTCCTTTTCATTCTTTTTTGAACATTTTCAGTGTTCTTAAATGCAATAATTACATTAATTAAAATATTTTTTTACAGAAAACGTGCAGTTGTAAAGCGTCATGAAAATAAGTATAAAATGCGATACTTTGTGTTTGAGACAGAAAGAACTGAGAGAGAGAGAGAGAGAGAGAGAGAGAGAGAGAGAGAGAGAGAGAGATCAGATCCACGCAGAAGGGAGGAGATCCTATAAGAAAGGAAAGAGAATCAAAACAATGTCTTAAAAAGAGCAGCCATATACTTAAAAAAAAAAAAAAAAAAAACCTTTTTATCTCAAGAACAGTTGAGTTTCACAGTTGGGGAGATATAACCATCATGCATCAATTTTTCAGCAATTTTGAAAGGACAGCAAAGTTTGTTTTGAAAATGTCCAACTTGCTATTTGTACATTAGGAGGGTTTTTTCTGTATCACACCATAGGACAGGTTTACAGTACAGTAAGCTTGTTTTTCAGTGACGTGACACATGCGTTTCATAAGGTTTCAAAGCTGTGTCCTCACTTTTTGTCACCACCGTCAGACATTCATTAAAATGTAATAAAATCAGGGAATATCAGGGGCAGCTGTCGCTCTGAAGGACCCCTCGCCACAATCAGTGTCAGACAGACTCTGGTCAGTTTTATAGGTTTATAATATTTCAATCCTGATGTTAATGTTAGTTATGCACACCAACCATAACTCCTTCACAAACAGCCAGAAGCCTGAGTTATGACTGATGGTCAGCTGACTCTCAGACCTCATCACTAAAACTGCCCGGTGCTGCAGATGCTTTATTCAACATAGAAGATCAGGCCCTTTCTTTCAGAACAGCTCCGTGTTCAGGCTCTTGTTCTGTCCAGACTGGACTGTTGCGATGCTCTCTTGGCAGGTCTTCCAGCCAGTTCTATCAAACCTCTACAATTAATCCAGAACGCGGCAGCAAGATTAATGTTTAATGAGCTGAAAAGAAAGCACGACACACCTCTGTTCATCAGTTTGCTCTGGGTACCAATAGCTGCTCACATAAAACTCAAGGCATTAATGTTCACCTACAGAACCTCTGCACCTCTTTAGCTAAACTCATTACTTCACTTATGTGCTTCTAGAAGCTTGTGTTCTGCGAGTGAACGTCTTTCCTCCCAAAGAGACACAAAATCACCTTCACAGAGTTTATCATGAACTGTTCCCTCCAGGACCGGCCCGACTCGAGCCCAGCTGAGGCAAGAATCGGCTAAAAACACATCTCTTCCGTCTTTATTTGACCCTCGAACTCTAGCACTCTCTATTTTAATTCTATTCTTTAAAAAAAAACATTTGTCCCTTTTAGACCTGCACTCCACTCATTTACTAACTGCTTGTTATCTTTAAAAAATAATTAACACTAGCTTCTCTATTCTTTTTGTATTCTATCTATTTGTTTTCTTTGTATTTATTATACAATTAACAAAAAGCAAAAAAAGGCCTCTAACACTAGCTTTCTCTATTCTTTTTATATTCTATCTGTTTTCTTTTTATTTAATATATACTTAAAAAAAAAAAACCCTGTCATAGCACCTGCATATCATTGCTCTTTTGCTGATGTTGATTGTTTATTGTCCTCATTTGTAAGTGGCTTTGGATCACAACCATATGTCAACACCATCTTTCAATTTCTGAGGAAATTATTTGAAATGTTTAGATCTTTGTTTTTTCTCCTACAGGTGACTTCCGTGCTATTAGCAGCGTCACGGCTACTACATGAACTCCATTAGAAATACTAAATTTGTCACCACCGTAAGACTTTCTGTCTGACGGAGTTGACATTCAACGTGAAATCATCATATTTTTGTGGTTTCCAAGTCATTATATTAACTATAAAATAGTTATTTTTTTCTAATAATGTGTAAATACTAAATGTACAGCATATATTGCTTTGTGGACTGATAGTCATCGTTTTTAGCAGAGTTGTGGTTGAGGGAACATAAGGAACATAACATCAGATAAAACATATCTATACATAAAACAGTTCATTTGTGTTCTGATCATTTGTTAAGATGTTTAAATGTGAATATTAAAATTGTGGTGTATGTAAATGGATAGAGGTGACAACTAATTGTTTAATTTGTTCATTTAACTGTTGTTAAGTTCCCGTGTTCCCGCAGCACAGTTCTGAGATCAGCTGTGTTCCACTGATACTTTAATGTCAATCTTGAAAAAAAGCTTTATAAGCAATAACATCATTTGTTGTGTTTGTTTTAATACAGTAATTAATTGATTCAATGTATTTAAATGACCAAAAATTCAGGTTTTCGTCACCACCGTCAGAGGAATATTTTTATATTTGATGATGATATTTTATATTTGTTGAGTAATTGTTGGTCACATTTTGTCAACACTGTCACATGTGGAAATGTAATCTGTCTGCTAACATGAGAATATTTTTTAAAATGTTAAAAACATCCTGATTGCAAAATAAGTGATGGCAAGGTAAAAAGCACATAGTACGTGTAAGATACAAAAATTTCATTTGTCCGAGTACAAGGTTTTATATTTCAATATTGCACTGTTTTGTCCCACTTCTCAGGAAACGGTGCATTGTTAAAAGCGCTATAAAAATAAAGGTGACTTGACTGTTATTCCATGACTGTATATTATGTGTATTTGTGTATGCTGTTTTTCTGTTGTTCAAACAATGGAAGTCAACGGTTCCGATGTTGCTTGATTCTCAGTGTTCTACAAAATATATTATTTTGTGTTCTGCAGAATTATTGTACAGTACTGGACGCATGTAGCGTACGGGACACAATTAGAGCCCATGAAGTGCACTGGCCAGGTTTTGTGGTTCAGTTGTTTAATAAATGAAATCAGTGGACATTCCAAAAGATTCCATCTCTTGAGGTTCTGAATTACTTACAAATGTACATTTAGAAAATTACATAAAAACCTATGAACAAATGTACACTGCTATTTATAGCTCATGAGAACTTTTTTTTTTTTAGAGAAAAAATAATGTTTACAAACTTTTGTCAGTAGTTAACATGACCATGTCCTGCTTCCACAAAACAAACCAAAACATTTTCCAGTAATCAACTTAAAGTAATTCAGTTGGTATGGCAGGATGAACAAACCTTCAGCCTTTCCAGAAAATTTAAACAGATTGATCAAAAACTGCTTGACTGACATTCATTGCTTCACTTTCCAGAACAGACAACGAACACACACACACACACACACACGTGTATAACAAGGTCTATCTATGCTTCAACTGGTAAATATTAATTTAAACTTTCAGAGGGATCGTCTTTCTCCTTCATTCAATCCATTCTAATTCTGAACATTCTGCAAACTGAAGTCTATCTATATTACAGCTGTACAGCACCCCATAGTCTAAACCTTGACCACTCAGCCAAACACTGCAAGACCTGCTCCTATCATCTCTAGTCTGCAGCCAAGAGCTCTTGCATTTCCTCTATATTAAAAAAATATATTTTTAACAAATCACTCTACTCTTCATCACATTTTCCTTCTTCTGGGTTCTTCCTCTCTTTTTTTTCCTCCTGAATTACCACAGAAGTTTAAAACGGTTACTGATGCTTGGCTTCTCTTCACAAATACAGCGTCCACTAACATCCTTCGTGACATGACCTTGTCTTATGTCGAGTAGTCCCTGTGAGATTCATTGTGAGAGTTGTGTCCGTGTCCCCGGGAAAGGTTCTGCCTGATCGGACCTCCGGGAGGAGTGGGGAGCAGTGGGCCTGATAGTCGTAAAGGGCGTACACTAGTCTGTCTGAGCCGGCTCTCCAGATTTGCAGGTGGCTGCCCCAAATGCTGATGCTGTGGTTTTGTAAAATGAGTGGGGGTGGTAGTGGAATGGTCAGGAAAATCAGATGAATGGGTTTCATTATGATCGTCAAAACCCTCACAGTTTCGAGGTGAAGATCTTCTCCGTCTACGTAAATCAACAGATGGTTCTCTTTGGCCCAAAAACTGTTGTGGTGAATCAAAGCAAGGTCCCCTTACTTGTGCATTATTTTTATGATCCCTGGCATAAAATGGGCCCACGATGCCCCTTCTTCGTCCTCTGAATTTTTGAAGCCCTCTTGGCTGACCCTGGATCTCAGTATACTGCTGTCCTTCAAACCGGCTATGCGCTGCCCCATGTGCTGGGTCCTGAGAGTGTGACGGAGCCGGTCTTGAAAAACCTGTGCGTATTCTGTCTTCTGCATCCTCTGCAGATGTTTGGTGGCAGTCAAGGCTTTGTAGTTCACAGATATCTTGTGCATAACCACTTGGATCAGCAAGACGTGGCATATGAGATTTACTGGTTGGGGTTGTGTGCGAGTCTCTGGGGTCAATCTGTCTCTCCGGTGGCCCTTCAACATTAGGAATGCTCATTTGTTTAGTTGAATTCATTAGATGGGTTCTATCGTGCATTACCTGACGCGAACCCCTGTGACCACCCCTACCTCGCCTAAAAGAACGCTGTCGTGGAGATGGGTCCTTTGATCCAATGGGTTGAGCAGGTCCCGGACTCTCAAACATCTCTTCTGTAAACGGTCCTCTGGGTTGAGGATCTTTAGTCGGGGCTTCGTACCTCACAAAACCTGAGGATTGGCCCCTAGGTCCAAAGTTCGTAGAAGTACCAGAATTACCATCCCTAGGCTGAGCAAATTCAGGACTTCTCCGTTTCATTCCAGACGGACGCTCTCTCGAAGGCTTCCACTTATCAAAGGTGGCAGGGTGAAAGTGCTCTCTGGGATTCGGAGGTCTGAAATTGCCCTTGTGCCCAGGAGGAGGCCCTAACAGTGACTCTCTTTGCTGAAACTGGACAGATTCGTCCTCATGAAAATTCTGCCCTTGCTTATGAGATATGTATTTTTTGTGACATAATCCAGCGGTTTCAGGTTCTTCAAAGTTGCATTCAAGTGACTGGTCAGGTCTGGGTGGGTGACTTTGATGGACCTGATCTGTCGCTTCCACTGGAAACGCTCTGAGCCTGCGGTTTGGATGTTTTTGGTGAACAAACTTGCCTGTGGAGAATTCTTCCTGTTTGTGAGATATATAAGGTTGACTGTTTCTGTCTGCATCATGCATAAACTTTCCTCTTTTATTTTGAGGCGGTTCTCTAGAATAGAATTGATCGGTGTCAGATTGCGATGAGTTTCTGTATTGTGAACGGAAAGCTCTTTGAGGGTAATCTCCTGAATGTAATTTGTCTGTCTCATTATGTGAATAATTTGGCCTTGGCATCGATGGGATGTTTCTCTTCTGATCAATCTGGCCAGGCTCAGAAAACGGATCTGTTTGGTTGTGTGGTGGCCGGGTCTCATGGTGAAACACGTCTGTCTGAATTACAGATGGCTGTAATGCTGGTGAGTCTCTGTGTAAAAGCAAGTCAGTCGTACCATGGGCCAGACAGGGTGTAGGCAGCAGTGCTCCTTGTTTAGAGAAGTCAGTTTGGTTCGGGGGCAAATTCTCCCTCTTCATTTCAGACAGGACAGAAAGTGGCTGACTTTTGTCAATTAACAGAGGCTGTGAGGAACCCTCCCCAGGATTTTGGAACATCTGAAGTCCCTGGTTTTGATCAGCCTCATGTTTTGTATTTGGAGGACCACCTTTCTGAACTTCTGCCAAACGCTTGTCTTTGCAATTAGCAGCCTCCCCCTCCACTTTAACACTCTGTCCTGATGTGTACGCAGGTTGAATGCTATCACTGTCTAGCGCCTGGCCAGATTCATGTAGGTCAGTCTTGCGTGACTGGTCACTGTCGTCATGTGCAGATTTGTCTCTCCGGCTTGAGTGCGAGACGGGGGAATAATGCCGTCTCCTCCGATACCGTGAGGGTGAAGATGAGTCTCTGTGATGGTGATGAGGCCTTTTCCTTGATGAGTTCACTCCTTTTTTGTCACTGTAACCTCCCCTAGAGAGATGCCCTGCAGAGTGTCTACTTCTATGGTGTTTGTCTGAGACGTCGTTTGAGGACCTAACTGCACGCGATGCTCTTGAAGACGCCCTGTCTTGGTGGTATGACCTGTGTTCGTGCCATGACCTCCTCTTTGATGACCTATATGTGCTCAGAGTGGACCTTCTACTGCCTTGATTTTTGTTGGTGTACTCCGAGTGTGCACTTTTAGTGTCTGGCGATCCTTCTTTGGGCATTGCTTTATCAGAAGCTAATTTCTCTTTCTTTGTGGTAAAAGATTTGTTCAGGACTGTATTCGTGGCTTCCTCTGTGTTTAATAATTTCTCTGCACTTTCTTTATCTATAGCCTCACATTCAGTATCATCAAATGGCATATCCTGGCTTGTTTTTCGACAGATGCGTGGATCCCTATTCTGATGAATGATCGGACAGTAGGGTACGTTTTCTATGCTTTCCTCTTCATCCCTATCAAAGTGTGTTGGTGACATTAGAGCTTTAGAAACGGAGAAATGGGCCATGGAAACACCAATCGCCTCCTTCTGCAGGCGCAGAGTTTCTGTCTGTTCTTCTAACTGTCTTTTCTGTTCCTCTATCTGCCTGTTCAACTCTTCTAGAATTCTTTGCTGCTCAGAGAATGTAGCAACTGAGGTGTTATCCTTGTAATGTGACATGTTATTTTCACAGACAGTGTGAGATTTGTGAGGTCTAGCATTACTTGTGAGGTAATTTTGCATCTCTTCAAACATTGTCTCGTCCTCCGGATCATAAGCTATATCACTGGTAACTGTAGAGGTCTCTTCCGTGTTTTTAGCCTCTGATGCTTTCGGTGTATTATTTCTGACAGTAACACCATTAGCAACTGCACTGTACTCTTCCTCAGGGTCGTATGGTCTATCATCATCATCATCAGGCGCTGCAGATGGACCTCTAGGTTCCAAAACTTCAGCTGGACTGAAAGAACCCACGGCCCCATTACAGCATGCCGGGTCATACTCCTCGGGATCGTAAGGCCTGTCATCACCCAACATCATTGCATCATCATCTTTGCAAGTCTGTGGACAAATCTGAACCTTATCCGTTAATGAGCTTATCTTACACTCTGTGACATCTGAGGGTTGTTTCTTTTGCCCAAATAATGTGTTAAGGATGGTCTGAAGTGGGGTGGTATTGGTGGAGTCTTTGGATGGGCCCACAGTGACAGATGGGGTGGGATTTGACACGCTAGGGAGAGAAGATGGGGCAGATAGAGAGCTGGCAGAGCATGATGGGTCTGGTAACCCAACTGAAGGTAAAGATCCAGCAGGACTTGAGTTGAGGAAGATGTCAGCATCACAAGCCTTTATGCTATGTTGTCCAGGATCATTTAGTGAGGTAGGATTGCTGGTTCCCTTCCCATCCGAACACATCAAGGACCTACAATTCTTTTCGCCAACATCTTGTGGCAATCCCTCGGCACGCTTCGGCTTTTGACAGACAGCTAACCCTATTAGGAGATTAGGGTGATCCTGTTCAAGCCCTAAGAGAAGACATAACATAAAACAGGTTAAAATCATCATAGTCTGATGTCAGAGCCGATCAGTGTGTAATCTGTGCGTGATATACCTGGTCCCTCTATGGGAAGAAGCACTGCAGGGATGGACTGCTTTGTACTCAGAGGAATGAGGTAAAGATCTTTGATGTGTTTACAAATATTAGAAACAACCCCGAATCTCCTACGACTGTTGAAATATGAAAACAGAGAGACATATGCAACCTCTTCCTCTTCAGATGATGGATGGAAGCGGATTAGTGACAGCTCCTGCATTCAAAGAAATAGTGCAAATAGGGCATTTACCTAAATAATGTGCATTTAATATAATCAATATATCAGAATTATTATTAATAAATTTGAAGTCACGGTCTTACCTTTGCCTCTGATGTCTTTATCAAATCAACATATTCCCACACAGTTTGAGGTAATATCCTTCCTCCTATGTGTATAGTGTCTGGTAAGTCCTGAACAGAGAAAACGCACATATTTAACACCCACTGTCCACATTTATACACAGCATATTTGGAGAAAACAATTCATAAACAATTTTAACTTTTATTTGGTTAAGCTTAAAAGGCTAACCTCTTTTAGAAAGTCAGGAGAGCCAGAAATCAAGTATCCCTTTGTGACAAATTTGGCCACAGTTGGCATGTTAAGAAAGCCTTTCCATAAAATGTTCTGTTTGGATAAAAACTGTTTTGTTCCTTTATCACAATCTGCCAGCCTTGAAAAAGACAGAAACACCATTAGAATCAAGAAAATATTTGTGCCACATAAGTTTTGACTGTATTGGTTACGGCTGAAATGACATACAAAAAACTGTCTGCATGCACCTTGTCGTTGAGCCATATGAAGTGTCCAGTGAAGCTGGCGAAGGTTTCATGAGGATTGATTTTGGCATAGGAGCAGGCAAGGGTCCGGACACCTGTGGTGGAGGTGTCTCTTTCAGAGATTCTGGTGCGCTCTTCACAGGGTGCGGGTGCTGCTCTGGGATTGAGGCAGACTCTGGGCCGGCAGACGATGGCGGGGCTTGTCGGTATTGAGCCGTACGGGGGTCTCTTCTTGAGATGGACACAGTGGGAACTGAAGGAATCAACACAGGAGAGAAATCTGCCGAGGGTACCTGTGAGCTTAGGTCCTCCCCACTGGGAGAAGCAGGGGACTCGATTATATCAGCGTCCAGCGCTGGGCAATCCAACGCTTCATCGGTCATGTGAAAAACACAGGAAGACTTCTCCTTTCCCGTCTCATCTTTTGTCACCGTCATCTTGGGTTTCTTGGTTTCGGGATCATCATCAGTGAATACTTGGCCTGCAGGTAAGAAATTCATTTGTAACCAATTGTACTGTAAATAAATTATAATTGCATAACGATTTTTACAATTTCTTAAATTTCCATGTAAACAAGCAGTGCATGTGAAGTTTGTTTTAGAAGGTCATACCTGTACATATCCTGCAGTTAAGGTCGAAGAGATGGCGCTTATGTTCTGCTGTAGTGTCTTTCAGCATGCAGCTGATCACATCTGGAGCACCCACGCAGGTTTCCTTCGCCTGAGTCAGATTCAGACATGATTTCTCCTCCTAAGGGTACACAAAAAGCTTGATCAGTCAGAGAAGAACAGAAATGCCACTGTGCTTTTATCATGGAGTGCACATATAGACTGATATTTTCTTAGGAGACTAAGGTCATTTGGAGCAAATGAGCAGATTGTGCTGGTGTTTTTTCATTCTGTAATACAGAGTGTTGTGCAATATGGGAAGGTGTGCATGGTATAGTTGTCTCTCTGTTCAGCTCAAAGCTTGATTGGCTAGATTGCTATCTATTTGTTCTAAAATTGTGGGTCAAGTTTTCAAGATCTGTATTACTATATTAATGCCCTTCGGTGGCGTGTATATTTTTGTATTAAAGTGTGTTTGTTTAAAGATGAATGACTGCGGTTATGATTAATTTAAACACGTAAGAAACTAAGCATCAGCTCACTGAAGGAGAGGCTGTGCTCGGCGTGGTGTCTGCGCTCATCACTTTCTCAGGAGGAGTAGCTGGTACATCCTCAGAATAAAGGGACGGCTCCTTCTTCACAGAGATCTGAAGCAGTGGATCAGCAGCGGGTTCCTGTCAAAAACAGTCAAGAACTGAAATGCTATACATTGGCTTAACATGAATCTGTTTGTGGCGTCACAGTGCTTTACCTCCTGCTGGCTCAACTGAATGAGCTTCGCTGAAGGTATGTTTCCTTTCAAAACCTGATGACACAGTTCCTGAAAACAACACACCGTCAGAATAAATTCATGACTCCACACATCATTAAACCTTTCAATAGAAGAACTGCGTACACAGTAAATTGACAAAAGTAACCTTGTTTTTGGGATCTTTCAAGGTGAGGATGAGATACTGGTATTTATTCCTATACTCCTCATCTGTTGTGTAACACATGTTGAACATCTCTTTCTCCATGTCCACAGACAACTTTTCAATTTCACTCTCAGAAATCTTCAAATCATCGCTCTGACTGAACCTGATGAAAAAAAATGACAGGATTATAATAATATAGCCATAACCACAAATGGTAAATATGGACTGAATATAGAATGATTTTAGGCAGTGGTCTGTAAAACCATACGCGTGATAATTATTACTTTTATTGCAATAAAACTGATTTTAACTTGACTAATATGTGACACTGCCACCATACTGATATTATAATATTGTCTCACACTAAGCTATGCCAAAGCATTCCAGAGACTGTTATTAGTAATAATAAAGAAATGAATACATCATTTTCTCTATTCCTTTATACCTCCCTGTTCTAGCTTGCACTTTTCTAAATGTCTGAAACTTTCTATTACTAGCAATAGCAACTACTAGAACTGTGTGCACTGCCTCTTTATGATGAATGGCTTCTTGTATTCCTCATTTGCAAGTCTGTTTGGATAAAAGCATGTGCTAAATGAATAACCTGCGTGGAAGTCTCCAGTGATCCACCAGACTTTGATTAGCTGCTCCGGCTGTGCTTATTTAGGACTGGAGCTAAACTCTGCAGGATAGTAGCTTTTTATTTTTATTTTACACAACAAAATTCTAAATTGTTGACACTCAATTTGGCAGATGTAGGAACATTAGGTATCCTTTAGGTATATTTCATTAGTTGCAGCTTTATACAAGAATGCTTTGGTATTTCAGAAAACTTTTCATGACTTTTGGGCAACATTTCTAACAGGAAGTGTTTGAATGAAGACGTGAGGTAGCTTTCTCTGACCTTCTGCAGAGAAGTGTGCTCAGTGAGCGGCGAATGTTTTGTCTCATCAGGAGAGGACTGGCGCCAGGGGCCGCAGCGGGCTCATCCGCCCAGGGGCCGCAGGTCACTACTTCTGCGGCTTCGCTGGACTCAGCGGGGGCCTTGGATTCAGAGGGCTTTTTAGGGACAGATAAAGGGCTTTTACTGAGAGCCCCTTTCAGAAGCTCCAGTCGTGGGGAGCCTGGCATGGTTTTCTTTGCTCTTCCTGGAGTGCACTTCTTAACTAGCGGGGCTGCAGGAGCTTTTTCAGGAGAGCAAATATCCGGAGTCAGGTCTGAAGGTTGGCTCTGTGGCGCGCTTGTACTGCACTCAACTTCATCTTTCTCTTTAACGGCTGAAAGGAACAATAAAGAGAAGGATATAAAGACATAAAACACCAGAAGAATATAGAAAAATCAGGAATTCACATGCAGCGCTCACATCATCGTAACAAACCCAAAGTGCTAGAAAGCACAATACTGAAGAAAACCAACATTGACTCATTTAGTTTTCTGCAATATGACAAAAAATACAGGAATTTTCCCCAGATGACTTTATGAACAGCTCGATTTATTAAGAATGAATCCTTCTAGATTGAATAGGGTGATTTTGTTGGGGAGTGTGACTATACAGAAAATATATTTTTTAAAAAACTGAAAAATGTATTTTTACACAAGTTTTTTTTGTGTGTGCGCGTGTGTGAAATCCTTTTAGGTCTTCAAGATTTGGGAAAAACTTTTGGGTGTTCATAAGTTTCATGATTTTGTGGATCATTGATTTCAATATTGAGATTATTGTGATATAAAACAAATATTAAAAATAAGAAACATTCTAATACTGTGAAAGTGTAAAAAATAGAAAATAAAGATGCATTTATTTTTTCTGCAAAATTACAGTCCTAATATACAATATCTCACAAAAGTGAGTACACCCCTCACATTTCAGCAACAATTTTAGCATATCTTCTCAAGTGACAATACTACGCAAATAAAACTTTATAAAAAATATTTTAGAGTAGTCAATGTGCAGCTTGTATAGCAGTGCAAATACTGTCCTCTAAATATAACTCAACATACAGCCATTATTGTCTAAATAACTGGCAACAGAAATGAGTACACCCTAAGTGAACATGTCAAAACTGTGTCCCAAGTGTCAATATTTTGTAGAGGCACCATTGTTATCCAGCACTGCCTTACTCCTCCTGGGCTCGGAGTTCACCAGAGCTGTGCTGTCGCTGGGATCCTCTTCCACTCCTCTATAACCTCACAGAGCTGCTGGACACATGGTGAATGCCCCACATGTGCTCAGTAGGGTTCAGGTCTGGACACACACTTGGCCACTCCGTCACCTTCAGCTTCATCAGCAAGGCCGTTTTCATCTTGGACCTTGTGTTTGGGGTCGTTATTATGTTGGAAAACTGCCGTTCGGCCCAGTTTCTGAAGGGATCTTCTGCTTCAGAATGTCACAGTACATGTTGGACTCCATGTTTCCCTCAATGACCCTCAGCTCCCCAGAACCAGCAGCACTCATGCAGTACCAGACCATGAAGATACACCACCATGCTTGACTGTAGGCAAGAGACAGTTTCCTTGGTACTCCTCACCAGGGCATCACCACACATGCTGGACACCATCTGAGCCAAACAAGTTTATCAGAGTCTCATCAGACCACAGGACATGGTTCCAGTAATTCATGCTCTTGGACAGGTTGTGTTCAGCAAACTGTTTGCAGGCTTTTTTGTGAACCAGCTTCAGAAGAGGCTTCCTTCTGGGACGACGGCCATGCAAGCCGACTTGTTGTAGTGTTTTTGATACCGTTAAATGCTTTGACACAATCTGTATTGTTAAAAGCACTATATAAATAAAGGTGACTTGACTTGACTAGTGTGTGGCGTATGGTCTGAGCGCTGACAAGCTGACCTTCTGCTTCTGTAACCTCTAAAGCAATGCTGGCAGCACTCATGCATCTGTTTTTTGAAGCCAGGTTCTGCACCTGAAGCACAGCACAAGGACCTAACATCTTTGATCGACCCTTGCGAGGCCTGTTCCGAGTGAAACCTCTGTATGACGCTGGCCACTGTACTGTGACTCAGTTTCAGGGTGTTACTGATCTTCTTATAGCCTTGGCCATCTTTGTGGAGAGCAGCAATTCTGATTCTCAAATCCTCAGAGAGTTCTTTGCCATGAGGTGCATGTTGAACATCCAGTGATCAGTATGAGAGAATTGTACTCAAAGCACCAAATTTTAGGTATAGTCAGGTATAGTCCTGTCAAGCAGATAAAAACATGAACATGAGCTGTTACACTTAGGGTGTACTCACTTTTGTTGCCAGGTTTTTTGACAATAATGGCTGTGTGTTGAGTTATTTTCAGAGGACTTTTGTGAGATACTGTATGTCTTCATTTATTAATTTAATATAACGCAGCCCATGATATCAGTGTCTCAGAACAGCTCGACTCACAGTAAATGAACCAAACCGGTAGCGTGTAGATTTATTTAATTAAATCACATCTTTCAGATTCACATCTTTACTATGGGCTGTGAAAATGACTCTGAAACCTCTATGTAGATTCATTAGCTGTTACATGTGTGAATAACCTTTATTCAACATAACAGTCATTCTTGAACACATGAGATGTTTCATGGGTGGGATTATGTTAATTGTGAAAGTGCCTGCACATACACCATTTTTATGAAAGACTGAAATTTATAAACACTTAAAATACACAAGTTTTGGGAAGGTCAGTTTTTTACATGCAAATTACTCAATTTACTCATGTATTTATGATCATGTACATTCTGTTATTTTCACTTGCTTGCAGACTGTAGTTATCAGTAACTTAAACTGATATTTTAGTATACTGATGTTTAACGGTTTGGCAGTGTGTGTTAAAATGAGTTAATAAAATGAGTAACAGCATCTGTCTTCATCTTACTTGACTCCAACAAGGCTTTAAATCCAGTATAATCTGTGGTGCCCAGATTAATGATGTTGTGCTGCACAGGACTGTGAACGCACCACACACTGCAGTCAGATGAATCATATATTTTGGTGAAATAACTGACTGATTGGCCTGTACAAATGCACTGCTCGTGTTTTGTTTCTTTTTCATCTCTGTGAATAAAGGCTCGTTCACACCAAGAACTAACAACTATAAAAACTATATTTGCGTCCACACCAGCCAACGATTAATCCAAAGCTTGCACAATGCAGTTTCAAAATGGGGAAAAGGAGGTGGAAGAATCTGTCACTTTGCTTAAGAGTTTCGCTTTTGAGGACTAATTTTATTCATGCTTCTGTAAAAATCAGTATCAGTTTCACCTGTTGTCTGTTCAGAATCATGACAGCTGTGCAAAAACATTTGATGCTGACTCTGTGCCTGATTTAATGTCCGTGTAAATGCGCCATGTTCAGTGTAAAGCAACTCTAGTTGTGTAAATCTGAGAACTTAAAACAACATTTCATTGAACCAAATGTATGTTTTGTCCTGCACTATTTTGCACACTGGGCCCATCTCACTTAATATATCAGTTTGACTCAGTATCAATTGCCAGTTAACATCAACATCATCTTAGAAACGCAAAACCACAACAGCCTTCCAGATTACTGCCCTATAAAGTGTGACCTTGAAATATGATCATCCACTGTTTGTTACTACACTGAGAAAACGGGTTGAGTGGAGGTGTGTGAGAGTGTGTGTGTGTGTGTGTGTGTGTGCAAGAGAGAGACAGAGTGCACATTTACATGCGCACCAACATGCTGATAACTATAAATCGACAGATTTATATGCAAGTTAATAACCCAGCAAACAATGAAACCGTTTAAAAACATTTTTTGGAAAAAATCTGTTTATTTCCCAGTAATGACGTTATCATCTGTGTATTTGACTCTATGTGTATCTGTTATGAGAGTTGTGTTAAACCACGTTGTTTTAAACCTGCATGAATTCCTTTCTTCTGTTGAACACACACACACACACAAAAAAAGAAAAGATATTTCAATGATTCAAAATCATTTTTGGGTGAACCATCCCTTTAAAACTAGGGCTGCCCTCACCTACAGATTTTTCTGGTCAACTAGTAGTCATTCATTTTAAGCATTAGTTGACTAAACGCACATTTATTAATAAACCATTTAAATCATATTAACAAGCCTTTCGTCTGCCCCATATCTGTAAGGCAAGTATACACGGAGAGCATATCCTGTTTGCTTTATTTTACAAAAGCACAATGTTTTGTTGTTATTGTGAGTGCACACAAACAAACGTAGAGCCGTTACAAATGTGAAAGATGCATTACTCTTATCTGTATGACCAAAACTGACGGAGTATTTTAAGAGTAAGTGAGCGCAGCGGCGCCTCCATCTGTCCTGCAGTGATCTACTGTTCAGCGTCACACTCCACACAAACACTTGAACAGCGCTCATTTCTCTAGGTTAACATTAGACTGAGTGGCCATGTAAAGCTGCTACAACGAACATATTTCAGATAAGCCATATTTGAGGTGTATGAATGATAGGCTGGTGTTTGGACGTCCTGTATTACCACACAGACCAGCCGTTAACGATCTGTACATCACGGACTGCGTGACTTGACCATTTCTTTTCTGTGACTAAAGCGACTCCTAAAATTTTGGTCGACCAAGCCTCTCCTCGCCAACTATTAGGGGGCAGCCCTACTTAAAACCCACATACATAGTACTCCAAACTTCAGCAGGAAACGTGCACAGACTCGCTCTCCTGTTTGCAGACTGTACCTCCTTCAGCTGCACAAGATAGCACTTCTTTATAATTTGAGTCGAAGAGCGCAATATATTTTCACAGTTAACATTACCATGTGTGTTGTCAGCTTAACCATATTTGGTTTAAGAATGTAATCGCGCTCACACAGAGAGATAGCGTGTCTCCTTGTGTCTGTGAGGAGAGTATATGATACATACTGGGTTTGTAATCTGGAGCAGGAGTGGATGGTGTGGCTGACTGTACAGGCTCAACGACTGTAGCTGAACACGGAGACTCTTCATCCGTTTCTTGCTTGCTCACACGCTCTTCCTGTGCCGGCGTCTTACTGATCTTCACCTTGAAAAGCTTTGCAAGAAATGATCGTTTCTCGCTCTGAAATGTGAAAGCATAAGAGTGAACTGAGTACACAGCTACAGTAACAAACTGAATTGATCCGAAATGTGATGTGATTCCACAATCTAATCAGAGTTGTTGTTTATTTTTTCCATTTAAATGTATGACTTTTTTTTAAAGTGACACTCGTCAACTGTTCTCTCGCTGATGACTGTCACACGTCACTAGTCATATATATTTATAAAAGCAGAGCATGCTGAGATACATGTGGACCATCTTTGGTTGTCTGCTTTGGTGGAGTAATCTGCACTGGTCAGATGCGTGTAACTCCAGCAAACCAGCCTCACAACACAACCGCTGAGCTTACAAGCTCAATGCAGCGCAGTGTTTCTCCATTTCACATGTATGACAGCTTACAGTTTACTCTGCATTTGCTGCTCTTAGCTTTCAGAAAAAAAGTGAATTATTGCTATAAATGTTGGTGATTTTCAAGTCAGTGAAGAACAACTACAATATTCACACACACACAGGCATTAAGTAGGGTCTGTATATCTTCCCGTAAATCTGTTATTCAAGATGATTTAAAGCCTATACCCCGGTTTCTAGTCCCAGACTAAAATGTAAGTCTGAGCCGTTTTAACTGAAAGAAACTTGCACTGACTGATCTTAAAAAATATCAGTGCCTTTGTTTTGTCTCAAGATGCACACCAGTAATGTTTTTTTCTAAACACATTTATAAAAATATTTAAATGTCAACTGAACATTTGAAAAATGTGAAAAATCAATTGAACTATGGCCTAATCCTGGCTTAGTCTGTGCCTTAGTATATTATTATATTTTATATATACATACACACACATATACATTTACATACATACACACACACACACACACACACACACACACACACATACATATATATATATATATATATATATATATACACAACTTAAGAACATTTAAGATTCTGCACAATTTACATTATATATTCAAATAAATAAGTTTGGTTAATCATGTTATGTTCAAGAAATTGTTAACCATTTCAAGTTCACATGAAAATGGTCAAATACAGCATTTACACACACTTCCTTTCTTTTCTTTTCTTTTTTTTTCAATTTATAGTTGTTCTGCAGCAAAGAAAGTAAAAAAACCTCTCAGGCCGATAAAAGACTCTTATTTAACCCGTGCGCGACCTTATGGTCATTTTTGTCTTTTTCAGTTTTGTTTTATTGATCATTTTGCCTGTGTTAATGCCAACTGCATAAATTTTGGCACAGGTGTGTATTTTTATTGGATTGTTTATATTTCACCCTCTACACTTCCTTTAATAAATCTATTTTACGCTAGATACAAAAACTAGTTCCTCTCAGGACCTTAAGGACATAAATGTCCTCATTGAAACCCATTAAAACTGCAATTTTAATCCCAGGGCCATTTAACTATACAATGATGCAATATTTGTTAATAGGCTCTCATTTTGTTGGCGAGGCTTCAAAATTAAAAATTTTACTAGATGGTGCCATTTTTTCAAGTTTGGCATATAAAGCAAATACTCGCTTTATTCCTGTTTTTGCTTATGCATATTATAGTCTATTATAGAGTCGATTGGATGAATTATGCAGCTATAATTGTGTGGGTATGTTGGTATGGATGTCAGAGTGTGCTTTGTATGTGTGTCCTAAATACATTTTTTGTGTGTATGTGTGAGCGCACCAGTAATGTTTGAGAGAGAGAGAAATTATACTGTACTGCGAATCACAAATCCCACCGCAGTGTATGCAAGAGGAGCTTTGCTGGAATCTAATGGGAAATGTTTGGTACTGTACCCAAACTAAATCTCACTAAAATCTCGTTTATTGAGATATCAACATCAAATTTGGAACACAACTTGTTTAGATTTATGACTTTGATTTTCTATCCATTTTTGCGTTCAAAATGTTTTATAATATATATATGTTATATAAAAAATTGCTAATAAATTTTCATAAACTTAAACCTTTATAATCTCCTCTTTTTTGGTTTAATTTTTTTACAACTTTTTTTTAACTTCAACAATAATCTGCCAAGGATCTTTAAAATGAGACCAAACTTAAGTCTGTACTCCCAAGTTTTTTGTAATGGAGATTTCTGTCCACTAAGAACCTATGTGAAACTTTCTTAAATTGATGCACAAGGGTTAATAAAGTTTTGGGTATCAGATCAAATATACTTTTATTCATTGATTTCTGGTATCAGACAAAACTCTGCTAACAGTTTTGGATAACATAAAACCAGTTCTCCTGACACACACACAAAAATAAATAAAATAAAAATGAAAAATAAATGAAGCCGCCACAGAATAAACATGCTTTTTTTGCACTTTAATATTTCAGTCATACTGTATTGTGTTTATGTCTCCTCTCCTTTTACAGCATTAGCGTTTTAATCTTATAGATGTCCTGAGAACTAAGGTTCACTTAAAGTGGGAAATAAAAGTCTTTTTAACTTGAAACCTGTATACAGTCACAAAGAATTGTTTATTACACAGAATCTGTGCCAGTACCATGGACCATAAGTATGTCAGCATCACTTGGCGGCTGAGTGTAGTTCGGGCTCCTCCTCAATGCATCCTAGAAATGTTGTCATGTCATGCAAACATAGTCTGTGTTTCTTCATTAGTAACATGCAGTTATATAGCTGTTGGATTTATCCTTAGCTCCTTGCATTCTTTCTTATGTAGAGAACAGGTTAAGTAAAAACATGAATATGCAATATAGTGCATATATTTAGCAAAATACTCATCACAGTTTTTTTTTTTTTTTTTAGCTGACTGATGAGCTTATGGATGCCGAATGGTTATTCTGAGGTAAATGTATTATTTTGCGCAACATTGTTTCCGAGCTTTACCGCAGTTTGAAACACTGAACGAGCGAGTACATAAGACATTTCAGTAAGTTACACTTATAATAAACCTTTTGGTGTCCATTCATGTTCATTTCATACTACAGTAGTAAAGAGAAAGCTCTGAGTTCACGTGCTGCTTGAACTGAGGCACTGATGGGATCACTCACGCCACATTAAGGAGCGCCAAAACAGTATTTATTGTTTGAATTTCACAATTTTAAAGCTGATACTTTATTTGTGAAAAGGTAACGGAGCACAAAGCCTATTGCAATTACTGGATGGCAAGTGCACTACAAATAATATAAAGTTCACTTATTAACATAATAAGATAATAAGAATCCATATTAGCATAGATTATAAACGAGAACTGTTGATACGGTTCATGTCCACACAGCTGGCAGCTTTACCTGTTGTAGTTTTTTTTATGAAATGGACACTGTGTTTCTGCACTTACTTCGGTGTTCATTCACATATATCCGTCATTTTTCGATCCCGCTCATGCTGCACAACTGGAGCTGCTTTTAGCAGGTGTGCTGTCAACATTGGTCTTTGGCAGACATGAAGACTATTTTTCCACTAAAACTCTGATGCGCTTCGTTTCAGTTTATTACGTCAACATAACAAAAGATGTGATCGCAAAACAAGCAGGAAAAACGTGTAAATCATATCATCTGAATTTATATAGTCACCAGTGGCGATCTTAGCAAAAATATCACTGGCAAATTAATATTTTTGGTCGCAATGGCAGCCGTTTTAGACGCAGTCTTCTGGCAGGATAATCTAATCTAAAGTTTTTGGTCAGCAGGACATGGGCACAATTTAAAACAGCACATCCTTCAAAATGTCTTTTGTTTTCCGAATCATGATAGTGATTAAACGATTTCTCTTCCTTTTCCTGACAATGTAATCATCTGTGTTATGATTTCTGCCACAGATCGGAGCTACAATGAAAGAGACTAAAATAATATTTACCTTGAGAGGCGGGTCAGCTGGTGGGGCAGCAGGCTTTGCCTCAATTTTGGGTTCAGAGAGAGACTTCATGGCTGCCGCTGCGTGCCGCACAATACACTGATGACCGCAGTACACTGACTCGGGCAGAGAGTCATTACTGCAGCCTGGACCAATGCATTTAGGTAATGCTGCCTTCTCCTCTGCCTTCATCTCCTCCGCCACCGGCTGCTTAATCTCCACCTGAGACCCAAGACAATGATCAGATAAAGTAACAGCAAGAAAATCCGTGCGCAACTAAGAATCTTATGTGTGTTGACCAAGTTTGGTGACAATTGCATAAAAACCCTAGGAGGAGTAGACAACACCTGTCTTGTAGATGTACACTATGTAATTTTCAAATGAATCATACAGACTGTTGTCTTGTGTACTATAAAATGGTCCTATTTTTGTCCATATATAAATAAATCCACACAGCTTTCAGTTATTAACAACTTAGAGCACACTGTAAAAAATAAAAGTTGAGCCAAGTTAAAATTTTAAGGCAACAAACTTCAGCAGATTTTTGAGTTTTCTCAACTTGTCGTTTTAAGTTTATACAACAAATATTTGAGAATCTCCCACAAAAACAAGTTGAGGAAACTCAAAAAAAAAAAAAACATTTTTACCAGCTTCAGCAGATTTTTAAGTTCGCTCAACTTTTTTCTTTTTTTTTTTTTTTACAGTGCAGGGTTCCTCAATAGGCGGCCTGCGAGAGAAAAATGTTTGGCCTGCGCCAATTTCAAATAATGTGGCATGAAAATTCAAACGCAGCATCAGAAAGCGACATTAACTTACATTGTGTCTACACCAGACGCGAGCTGCGAGGCGCAACAAAATACAATAGAACTTATTATAATCAGTGATGCTGTCTGCACTGGATGCAGCGCGACAAATCCCCGACAGAAATCTGCTGACTCGTTCTATTTATGACGTACTGACACAAAGTTCAAATGATTTGCAGTGCTTTGTCGCGTCCAGTGTAGATACTATGTGACAGCGAAAACATGGCAAGTGTGAAGTAAAGAAAAGTGGACACGGAAAATAATGATTCAAATGTGAATGGCCTGAACAGTTTTGAGTGAGTGATACCATCTTTGTTATGGATGTTGGTTCACAGTTTTAACGTAAGTTTGCTTTAATTTATTTTTAAGATCTGAGGTAAAATATCTATTGCTGCTTTCACTATGGCTATAAACCTCATGCAAATAATATTCAAACTCACATTAGACACTTTTGGCTGGGACACACGGTGTTACAGTTTGAGCCCCCCACAAAAAAATTTAAGTGTAAAAATATTAATGCTGACAGATCTAATGATTGAATCTGCAATTAGGGAAAGTGGAGAGAATAGGTCCAGTCTGGAGAAGAGCAGGAAGCAGGGCAGACATGGAGATACAGACTTTTAGTTTGTTCATTTGTTTTTAATATTCAACAGGCAAAGTTCTTCTATATCTAAATGCAAAAATGTTCATAATTGTTTGAATAAAACAGACTACTGGGGGAAAAAATCTGAATATTTTTCTTGTGACTATTTTAACAAAAGCAACAGTAATATAATAATTGTAATAATAAGAATATATATATAGATAGATAGATAGATAGATAGATAGAGGTCAGTGGCCCTTGGCTTGCTATCGTTGGCAGAATTCGGCCCTCGGCGAAAACTAATTGAGGAACCCTGGCTTAGAGCGATGAAGAGACATGGATGAATCTGACAGGAAAGAGAGGGATGTGCTTGATATTAAAAGGAGTTAATAAAAACCAAAAAGCCACAAAAGAAAACAAAACACCCATAACCCTTGAATTGCTCTAAAACTAGACACAGTCTGGATATAGTTTTCTCTACACTGGACTGTACAGAGTGGTATCGTGTCACGCCTGTATGCTTTCTTTCGTCTGTGGGACACAAAAGAATATCATTTCATTCCTCCACACAATGAAAGATTTTAAAACATGTTTTTAGTTTTTAACTAAACACAAAAGTCATACAGATTTAGAACGACATGAGGGTGTGTAAATGTTCATTTTTGTGTGAACCGTTCCTTTAAATCTCACCAAACACAAGGACTGCTTGATAATAGTGTTGGGCGATTTGCTCAATTGTCAGCCTGTGAGATCGCCGATAATACATCTTTCAAATCAGTAAAGACTCTACGTTTATTTGTGTGCACTCACAATAAAAAAGAAATAATAATAAATGAATAATGCTGTTTTCGTAATCATTATATCTGCAGGTGCACTGTGGCAAGCTTTTATTTTTTGCGTGCTTTGAGCGCTTATTAGGCTATGTAGGCAATTAAAGGCTCATTATTATGATTTATATGGTTTATTAACAAACGTGCGACTAGTAGTCGACTAATGCTTAAAATGAATGACTACTAGTCAACCAGAAACATTTTTTAGTCAAGGGTAGCCCTAAATAATAATAATAATAATAATCGTCTTGCTATCATCAAAGATATCTCTGCCTATCATCGATACACGACACTATCCTCTATCGTCACAAGCCTACTTGATAAAGATGAGAACTCAGCTGACTGTTATTAGAAACGCACTTCTGAAACGTTACTGATGGAGAACAGTACAGCTCCTGGCTAGCATTCTAGCGGTCTTCCTCATCAGGCTCTGGAGAACACACACTGCTCATATTCTAATATACCGAATGACTCAAAAGCAGATAATCAGAAAAAAAGAAAATTACCACATGAGTTGAGTCGATTTCATGTTTTTCGCTGAGACCGTTGGTTGCCGTGTTCTTGCTCGTGGCGTCAGAGCACGAGGGACAAACGTATTCTCTGTTCCTCTGCAGGAGATGAGCGCAAGTCTCTGCGACGCCGACACAGTCGAGGTGACGCCACGATCGGCAGGAGTCACAGCAGATCATCAACCTGACAGAAGGAGCCGTTAGTTTGGCAGGGGCTGAAAAATCTGACCACTATCATAAATATGCATTACCTTCAATTCATAAAGCAGCTTGATGAATAACATCCAAAATCAAAAAAGATGCTGAGTGAGAAACAGAACAAACTGAAATCTACAATCAATCTTCTCTCCTGGCTCATCACAGAAACTAACCACTACTAGCACTAACTCAGTCGAGCACGTCTAACATAATAATGCGGGTCACAACAAGGTGAAGTATAAGGGAAAATTCTGTATTAAAAACCTGGCACTATACAGGCTCCCCTCATTCCCACCCCGGGACAGCGCTGGAAAACACTGGAAGCAGAGATGTGTTTTGACTGTGCTCTGAACGGTGCATGATCATCATACAGAAATCTTCTTCTAAATTCCCAAAAGTAACATGTTTGACACTGACACTGACACTGGACTGTTACTCTCAGAGAAACACTGTTTCGGTAAAAGATGAAGCTGCTAAATTTCACCTGATTATGTCAGACATCACAACCTTCAAGAAGCAGTTGAAGACACACCTCTTCCAGAAATCTCATCATTACTCACAACTGTAAACCCGAACTATAGCCAAGGCGCATCTAAGTTTTGAGAGACGTGAGGGTGAGTGCATGATGACAGATTTAGAATTTTTGGAGGAATGTTCATCGTTATTATATTAGCTGATCACACAGCTCTCTGGAATACTTCATTCTGATTGGTCAAGCTCATCATTCAGCAGGCCTATGACTCCTAACACTGACTCTGGTCTATGGCCGTGCAGTATACTGACCCTCTCATCCGGGTAACTGACACCTGCACTACTTTCATGCTGCACGAATCACACCACAGGCTAAATTAGCAGATTGCAAAATAACAGGCCCATGATGCTCACCTGTTACTGTGTCCTTGTTGACATGTGCAGCAGACAGCATCCGGATTCATCCTTTCAGTGTCTTCCTGGCTCCTTCCAGCGAGTTCCTCCTGTTCTTCATCCCGATGCTCTTCCTCGGCTGCAGCGACAGAGGTCCCACCTGCCCCGGTGTCTGTGGAGGAGCACACCTTTCCTCCTGCGGATGTGATCTCTTCTCGTTCCACCAGTAAGCTCAGCCCCACGTCGATATCTCCTGTGCCTTTGGCACCAGCATCATCGTCATGCTTGAGCTCTTGCAGCTTTCGAGCCACAGCCCTCTTCCGAATCTCTTGGAGATTGAGCTCGTCGCTGTCTTCAGCTCGATCCGACGGCACGCGCTCCTCACACGGCACCGTGTCCCGAGCTTCACTCTCACTGCTGGACTGACCCTCTGCGGGTGTGAGCGCAGGCAGCAGCACGCGCCCTCGACCCCCTCGACCTCGTTTAGAGGCCACAGCAGTCCGGCTGCCTCGGCCCCGTCCCCGGCCCCGACCCCGACCCCGGGGCGGCCGACCCCTGCGGCGCTGGACCGGAGGGCTGCTGTCCACAGAGACCACGGCTTCCATGAACTCCCGTCTGGCGATGGTGCTCCGGCGGAAGCCCCAGGACTTGGTGACCGCCGCAGCGCTGGAGCCTTCCTCATCCATCTGAGATGAAACACAACATCATCCTCACCGTTAACTTCACTGCGCACGACCTGTTCAACAACTAAAGAGATGATCAGACTCTAAACACTATGGGTGCTTCTGGAGCTGCAGATTTTTGCTTTGGGGGACTGAAATGTTGCTTTTTTTTTTACTGTTTGCTTTCATAAGGCAACGTTTAACTCGTACCAAAATGCGTTTAGGCAAGTCACATGTGAGTAAATCTGTCCTCTCATTGGTCAGAGTGCACCGAGCGTATAAGAATGCTTATGTTCCTCACAGCATGGACTGACAAGTTAGCACTGTGGTCTTATTGTGGCTTTATCTGTAGCTGTCATTACACACACACACACACACACACACACTTATATAGACTTGAGTCCCACTCTAACTGATAACTTGTATCAATAGATTATATTTGTTAATGTGTTTATTTTTGTTGCCATATGGCCATTTTCATCACAAGATTGATGTTTGAAATTGATGTAAGAAACAAATAGTAGCAACATACAATAGTAAAAAAAAAAAAAAAAAAAAAAAAGTCTAAAAGCATTATTTTAGATTTGCAAATGCTGCCTAACGGCATTTAACGCAGGCTACCTTTCAACAAAATATGCTTAAGGGATAGATGGATTTGAAAAAAAAAAATTGCTATTATTTTATCAATATATTATTTGTATTAGAGCAGCAATTCAAGTGTTTGTGTGTGTTGTGTTGTGTTGTGTACACAAAGGAAGGAGGACGGGATCGAGGCTTCACTGGAAAAGCACAACCAAACGGCTCCAGAGCTGGTTTTCAACGGGCCGAGACCACTTCATTCATAGTTTTGTGTGGATCTCAGCAGAAGTTATACGCTATAGAAATATATGCCTAAATGAACTGGACTAAGAGATAAAACAGACTATGCTGTATGATCTTGCAATGCTACTAAAACAGAAACTGCAGACCACACCACAATGTATCATCATTTTATAAGTTATCAACCATTCTTTTTTGTTTTACTGGTTATTTTTGGGGAAGAAGCCCGGCCACACAAAAACAGAATTGAGCAACATTTTGAATCCCTGTAATGTCTCGAAAATACACTACAAGAGTGATTTTGTCATTTTCAGCAGCAGGTTAAGCTCCGTTCAGGACCAGACAGCTTGCAGGTGAACCAGGGAACTCAGTGGGACGCGATTAAACACTGAAAGCATTGCATCGCTACTGACAGCAGAAGACATGAAGGAGTCGAGACATGTTTTAGAAAGGGTGAACCAAAGCACATTTACTGATCTGTCTGCTATGATGATCGTATTATTTCTCAACATTTGCTTATCACAACCATCAGATGATAAACGCATGATCGTAATTGTGTACTTCAAACGATATAATAGCTTAAAACATTAAAATGAAGACAGAAAATACTTCTCATGCTGTAATATGAACATTGCGTCTTGCGTGTCTCAGACAGGCATTTCTCATTTATCTAATGCAAAACACCACAGCATCATGAACTGCTGTCAAACTGAGAAATTAACTGATCGAAACAGCTTTCATAGAGACCATTAAAAGGATAAATAGACTTCAAAATGTTGTTTACAACAGAGAGAGTGTGAATAAACAAGAGCTCGCACACACTGTGAACTCTCCTATAGCAACGGTTTCTAATAAAACTCACCCTTCAACGCAGGCGTAATGTCTGCGTTTACATGCACGCACTGACTTACGTTATTAAACTTATTTATGATTATACATGTATACTGCACTCAAACAAACAAACAAACGCCGAGTGTTTCCTCCATTTTGTCCGTGAGAGGGGCGTGACGCAGGCGAGACGCCACGCTACGCGTCACCGGAAACAAACAGCGCCGCTCGCGGACAGGATGACAAACAGCAGCTGCGCGCGCTCCGTTCGGGCTCGAGTACAGCATCTGTTACCTATCATTTAGTTCAAATACCTGTCTTCATTTCTGAGTGTGTTGGCATATTCTCCATGTGTTCTGGTGTCAGTACACTTTGGGTTGGCCTAGGCTCTTGGAAAAACGGGGTATACTATGTAAATACTATGGGTGCGTCCGAAATCGCATACTTCCCTACTATATAGTATGCGAAAAACAGTATGCGAGGCGAGTAGTATGTCCGAATTCATAGTATTCGAAAAATAGTAGGCGAGAAGTACCCGGACGATGGACACTTTACTATCCCATGAGGCCGCGTCATATTCGAAAAATGGCGGAAAGCCGCGACGCGGCTGTCTTCAAGTGTAAAGTAATGCTCAGGGAAAAGCATTTTTGATGCTCATTGTGGTTAACTTGTAACTTACTTGTTTAACATCATCCAAGTAAACGACTGACTTGTTGAGGGTTTAACAAACAGATGAAACTACGTCAACCTCAATGTAGTACATCAGCTTGTTAACGCTGCTTTCTTTAAATAGACGGTTCGTTAAGCGTTAAGAATTTAAATCATTAACGATGTTCGCGCAGTGAAGTGGGCAACATCAACATGGCGGATGTAGTACGTCCGAATTCCATTCATACTACCCTCATTCATACTATATAGAACGTACTTTTTTAACGGTCGAGTAGTACGTTCGAATTCAAATGTAGTACCTACACAAGTAGTATGCGATTTCGGACGCAGCCTATGGGTATACTAGTTCAAAAATGTTTTTATTATAAACTGAGTTCACATCAGCCACATTACTGTCACAGATACAGACACACGACCAAAATGAATAGAGGAAAGAAACGTTCTAGGCCGCAGAACAGAAAAAAAACAAAGGGGAAAAGAAAAACATTAAAATGAGGAAAGCGAGGTCAAGCTGAATGAACAGAGATTTGTAAGCTTACCCTTTTTTTTTCTTCCATTATAAGTCATTCAACATTTAATGTTGCTGCCTAAGAGGGCAAAGTGATAATGTTAATATCAGTTCATTTCTGAACATCTCTTGCTCAAAAAATAAAAAAGGCATGGTATGTTTGTGAATGGGCATTTGATTTACATTTGAGAGAAAGTGGGAAGTTGTTAACATGGATAAAAACTAGTCACCTTCTGCCAAAAATTGCCGTTTTGAATTAAAAATGCTTGCTGCTTTATACTTAGTCTTGCGTAGCCTCTATGGCAGCTTTCATTGGCCAAGGCCGACATGTCAAACAACCAATCGCAGTTCGTTTCGTTCAGCACCACGTTTCGGAGGCGTGACGTCTGAGGCTGAGACTACTTCATACTTAAGTACAAAAAAAGGCTGAACTTAGACTAAAAGTGATTTTTAAATGTTGTAATAAAGATTTTATTATGTCTAAATATAAATCCAAAAGCAAAACATGTGAGAAGATATATAATGAATGATCATCTGCTGCCATCTAGTGGTCATAGTGAGAATATCATGACTTTCCTTTTAGTAGTTTTTATTTGTTTATTTGTTTTTCTACATGGTAGCAGAAATATTTAACTTAAGCATGTCAAATTTTCCATGAATTATCTCTGTAAGTAAAAAGATGAAACATTAAAAATGCATATGTTCTTTAAAGTGAATTTTACATAGTGTTCTCATTTTACATAAAATGCTCAACAATGTGAATAGCTTTGAGACAAATGAATTTAAACTAAAAAGTAAGCAATATTACCTTGTGTTTGAAAAAAAAAATAATAATAAAATAAATGTGTTCTTTCAGCCATCAGGAGTTAAAGGGATATTATACAACACACTTTTTTCTTTCTTTCTTTCCCCTATGGTATTGAAAATGGGGGAGGGGGTTTGAACCTTTGTCACTTTTTTCATCACTGATGAGTTTGTATCCTTCCATGCACAAGCTAGTTAATGGGCTTTTGGAAGTCACCTGATGGTAGCATAATCAACCAGACTAACCACATCCTTATCAATGGAAAGTAGTGTAGGTCTCTCCAAGATGTCAGAGTGTGTCAAGCCACAGATGTCAACAGTGACCACAACCTTGTCAAAAGTACTATCCTTCCCTTCACTCAGCTCACTCAGAATGGTCAATAGCAAAATATAATGTTTTACAACATGGATGGGCAACTTTGATATTGACGAGGGCCAGCACTTTTTCTCGCTGGCCCTAGTGCATGCCTCGAATGCAGCTGAATGTGTTGCCTTTCAAAGTATACTCCATTTGATAGAGTATGCAAACGTAGGCGGTCAACACACACACACACACACACACACGCACACACACGCTCGAGAAAGCTTCATTTTTATCCAGTGTCTGCTCTATTTTTCTCCCATGTTATGACAGATAAAAATGTATTTGTACTTTTCTTAACTAAAGTTGCAGCTATCTGATAACTCCTTACACAAGTGCTTGTCAATGCAGGCATCTGTTGTTGTTGCAATCTCCGCTATTTTTAGTTTCGTTTTCTACTGTGAAACATAGGGCCAGGCCAGTGTTGCCACCTTGTGGAACAACTGATTAGCGCAGAACAAATTCAGTGCGCATGTGTGATATATGCATAGTCCAATGTGCACGTACAAAGTATGCATGATTACAAAAATAGGATGGTGCTATTCTGCTGATGAAATTTGTGTCACATGCACTGTGTGGACCCTCCATTAAACTCCATTGTATATTAGTTTGAAAATGCCAACTGATTAAGAAACACCCATTTTGCTTCTGTATGTGCACTTCTCAGTAGTCTAATTGATGCTTCCTCATAAATGAGAAAACAGGTCCATCTTACAGGTCCATCTTGTTTGACTTCTCTCGCACAATAAATAAATGCGAGAGGATTCTCCTAAAAACTGCATTTGTATTTGACCAAATGCTGCTTTCACCGTATACCTGGAGTGTATAACTGTCATGACCAGTACCCACCCAGGAATTAAAGTGCCCCTATTATGGGTAATGAAAGGTTCATATTTTGGTTTTGGGAGTCCCCAACAACAGGTTGACATGCATGCAAGGTCAAAAAAACACTTTCATTGTCTTATAATATGCATTTATTTTTACCTTATTTGCTCAACGATTCATTTTTCCAAACCCCTCCTTTGCGTGACGCTAATCTGCGGTGATTGGTCGAATTCATTTAAAGCATGGTATATGAGCTTTTAACTCTCCAAAAGCGGTACCTAGTGGCAAATAATGAATTTGCTTTTTAATTCAGACCAACGCGAAAATCAAGTTTCCCAGGTCTGCGCGCGCAACAAGTGGGCGGCAGTAAGCTGTTTCATGTTGACGTCAACATGAAACGGCTTGGGATTCGTTTTAAAAACGACTCGTTTCAATGATTCAGAGTTGACTCTTTCTTTTGAGAGACAATAACTTTATACACGGTGCACTTTCAGATTTAAATCTTTGCAGGATGCTTTGATTCACTTAGAGCTGTGTTACACACTGTATGAAAGCTCATTTTCAAAAATCCACAATAGAGGCACTTTAAGACTGTATCCAGGAAGTGATGTTCACTTAGGCCAGAGCCCTGCTCGGGTCCTGTCTGGTTAACCTGCACCTGCCTCACACTCGCAGTACCTAACAGAACACACAACCTGCTATACGTCAGTAGCGCTAATTTAATTTCTGCCACTACCTTTCAGCGGGTATCGAATTGAGTCTAAATATTGTTGGCTATTTGACCCAAAGTCCGCCTGTGCCTATTGATTACCTGCACCACAAATAACAGCATAAATAAAATTACACCGGTTACATCAAATATTAGCAGTTTGCTGCATGCAGGACTCTGATCTAGGCAATACACACCAACAACTATACAGTATAACGATCTCCTCAAGCCCTGCTAACCAGGCACCAATTGATGACGCCAAATAGTCACTATTATTTGTATAGAGCTTTTAACAATGCAAATTGTGTCAAAGCAGTTTTACATCAGCTTGATATAAAGCTGGGTGTCTTTACATCAGTTTTACAGTATTTAGACGGGGAAATAGTGTGTTGAAATAGTGTCATTCTCCTCTGGCCAGACAAAACCAGCAGTTTAAATCTAGGCTGCAGCAGAGTCAGATTGTGCAGAGGACTCATCTGGTTCCTGAGGTCTTGTCTCGATGGGCGTCTAGGAGACAGGGTCTTCTCTGGGGATCTGTCTCTGGGGCTCATCTAGGTGTCCTGGTCTCCGCTGACGTTCAGGGCTGTAGAGGTCATCTCTTTTGTTTTAGACACCTAAATCTGCCTTGAAAAATAGCTAACAGAAAACACAGTTCATCTTACAGTCCCCCTTCAATCTGATGGCCTACTTTGCTGGATATAGAAAATGATGACAAAATAATGTGTTAAATAAGATAAATGGCTTAATTTCACAATGAGTGTGCAATTAATCTACTGACAGCCCTAATAAAAATATTAAATAAATAAATAAGTTATGAAACTTTACCCTCAGCCAAAACTACTGTATTTGCTCGCTGGAACAAGAAAAAAAAAAAAAAAAAGGAAATTCTTACTGACCCCAAACTTTTGAACAGTGGTATAAAAAGTTACAAAAGCTTTCTATTTCAGATAAATGCTGTACTTTTGAAATTTCCATTCATCAAAGAATCCAAAGAAACAGTTTTCAACATTGATAATAATCAGAGATGTTTCTTGAGCAGCAAATCAGTATATTAGAATGATTTCTGAAGATCACGTGACACTGAAGACTGGAGTAATGATGCTGAAAATACAGCTTTTCCAACATAGGAATAAATTGCATTTTAAAATATATTTAAACAGGCTAGTTATTTTAAATTGTAAAAATATTTCAAAATATCACTGTTTTTTTCTGTATTTTGGATCAATGCAGCTTTGGTGAGCAGAGGAGACTGCGAATTGCAAGAGAACGAAGAAGAAGAAGAAGATCAGCACACTGTAACTTAAAAAAATTGAGGAAACCTGTTGCCTTAAAATTTTTAAGTAAGTGATAATAAAAAAAAAAAATTAAGTGAATTGTCAAGTTCACTTAACTTTTTAAAAAATATATTATTTACTTAATCATTTTAAGGCAACGGGTTTCCTCAATTTTTTTAAGTTAAGTCAACTTATCACTTTTTACAGTGTACAAAGTTAGACTCCTAATAATAATAATAAACTCTGTCCTAAAAGCCTTCCGGCACTTGTTCCTCCGGTCCAGCGGGGGCAGTGCGCGGCTGAGAGAGCAGGAGGATCGCGGAGACTGAGTTAGGAAACGTGGCCTTAAGAGAGATTCCAGCTCATCTCAATGAGAAGCGCACTCAGCTGACACTCTCAGCGCATCTGTATTAAAGGTCCGCAGTGTTTAAAGCGCGAGAACATGGCTGATGTGGAGCAGAACGCCGCGGTGCAGGACGCAGCCGGTAACGGGTCGGATGCGGTGAACGGGACCGCGGGCCGGTTCGTGTCCAGCGCCGAGGGCACAGCGCTGGCGTACGGCAGCCTGCTGCTCATGGCCCTGCTGCCCATCTTCTTCGGAGCGCTCAAGTCCGTGGGCTGCTCCAAGAGCAAGGTAAAGCCGCTTTGAGCTGTAGACGGTGTTAAGGCGCCCTCGGTGAGGAGCAGTCTGACCCGCTGCAGGTGTCGCTGGTTTGAGAGGTGCAGGCCTGTCATAGTGCCAGATGTCACCTGATACCTGACCTGTTTAACATCAGAAACTGCATCCACTGATAGTTTTATGTGTTTACTGGACGCTGGCATCATGTAATTATGTAATTCAACCCCGTATGATTTCTGTGTTTCGTTTCTTCCGAAGCGATGTGAAGCAGCTCGTTCCTGTCAAATCAACCTGAAGTTTTATCTTTCTTTATTTTTTCCTGAAGAAAGATAAACATGCATAGTGATAAATCAAAACATTACATTTCATGGATGAATGTTTACAGAGTTATCCGCTATTTTGTAAAGATTCTGATTCAGAGTTCAGAATAGTTAAAATTAGTAAAATCCGTTGACTTCAGCTGTCTTTGTTGCATTATATGCCAATGTTGACTGAAGAACAGCGCTTAAAGAGCTTCCCCCCGTTTTGAAGAAAGTTTGCATGCCTGTAACACGAGGCAGTAAGGGTACCTCAATATCACTTTAAATTTCTTTTAATACACGTTTTTAAAACGGTGTTCTTCATTTTTAAGGACGATATGGTTCAGTCCCAGAGACATTAGGAGCCCTGTGGTCCTCAATGTCCAGTTTGTTGAATTTGACCCATTTTCAGTGCGGTCACTTACAGCTGATACTTACTGTATTCAAAGAACAATGGGTCACACTTTATTTCGATAGTCCTTTAGACATTCTGCTACATGTCAGCTATCAGTCATTAGAGTATTAGTAGACCGTCTGCTTCACACTTTATTCTGACGGGGCCACAACATACTGACTGAGAAACTTTGCAAGTATGTGTCAGCTTACTCTACTAACCCTGACCCACCCTACTGAGAGTTAGTATAATGTCTGAAGTGGACTGTCAAAATAAAGTGTGACCCAATATTATTTGTTCTTCAGTCATTGTTTGAAGTAAATGTGATCAAATGCTATATCATGACAGGAGAGCCATCTCTCTTTTGGATTAAGCATTATTTATTTGATCATAACTACAGTAAAAACAGCAAGATTGTGAAATATTACAATGTAAAGAACCTGTTTTCAGACATCAGTTTCACATAATCATTCAGAAATAATTATAAAATGTTGTTTTGGTGTTCAGAAACATTTGATTAATGCTGAAAACCATTCAAAAAATGTTTTATTTATTTTTTTTATATAAAGAAATGAATACTTTAGCAAGGACACATTAAATGAATCAAAAGTGACAGTGAAGAGATTTATATTGTTACAAAAAATTACATTTCAAATAAAGTCACTTTTAAACTGTAACATTTCACAATATTGTTAATAACCGTTAGCATTGTTTCACATCCTGTGCCAAAGTACACAAGCTGATGGTGCACGAAGTAGACGTGCGCGCGCGTGTGTGTGCGCGTGTGTGTGTGTGTGTGTGTGTGCGCGCGCGTGTGTGTGTGTGTGTGTGTGTGTGTGTGTGTGTGTGTGTGTGTGTGTGTTGTGACCCTAACCGTGTGTGTCTCTCTCTCTCTCTGTCAGAGTCCTTCAGATATGCCCGAGACCATCACAAGCAGGGATGCTGCTCGGTTCCCCATCATTGCCAGCTGCACTCTCTTTGGCCTATATCTCTTTTTCAAGGTGACTTTGTGTGTGTGTGTGTGTGTGTGTGTGTGTGTGTCTTCAGTCATAGTCACACTGTTACAAATTGTCTAATTTGTGTTTAAGGTGAAGGTGTGTTGTTTTCTGCAAAATGATACAGCCAGTCTGTTTGTTAGCTTGCAGTGTAATATCATTGCTTGGTCACTTTATTTAAGGTCCAGTTCTTACTATTAACTGTGACTTTTGCCTCAAACTCCTAATTTGCTGCTTATTAATAGTTAGTAAGGTAGTTGTTTGGTATGAGGTGGATTAAGGGATCTAACATAAGGTTAAGTCAGAATGAGACATTGATGTGTGATGATAAAGCCAGTGCACTAGTAATGCGTGCTAGTAATTGGTTACTCATTGCATAAAGTAGGTTTGGGGAAAAATGTTCATTTCTGCCATTTTAAATGTTTGTTTAAGGTGTTAAAAAGAACAAATGCAGCATTTGTTAGAACAAATCACTATTATACAATCAAAACATGAATTTTAATTAGTTTTTTAATAGCAGCACAGGCCGGCCATGCAAGCAGGCTTCACAAAGCCGTGTTTAGATCATGTAGTGTACTCTGTGTGTGGCCTTATATTTGATTTGTGTTCCACAGAAGATAAGTTATACAGGGTATCGTGCTATATCATTACAACTTCATTTATGGGTAAGCTGTGTCCTGTGATCTCTGAATGAGCATAGCTTGTTATACATCTGTAAGTATTTGGGATTTTAAAAACAAGTAGAAAATGTGTTGAATGTGTAAGGTATGCAGATCAATTAGGTCAGGTCTTAAGTGGCGTGAGGGATGAGGTTGAGCTTCACGGAGAGCCGGAGACACGTGAACGCGCTCCAGCTCTGACACCACACCGAATACAGATGCTTTGTACTGAAGCCGTCAGTAGAGGATTTTGCTGAACTCTGTTAGACCATAGGGCTGGGTAAAAAACAGCAGTTTCTCGATTTTAATCAGTTCTAATATTTGCAAAATGATATAGATTCTTAAATCCCAAAAGTCAATTAGTCTTGCCTGTTTTCAGTTAATGAGCAGAACATTAAATTGCACCTCCCATCCACTTAATCACAATAAGCTCTTATATGAAACACAGGGTCAGGTTTCAAATTGTTTTTTTTTGCAATGTTCAAACAATAAAAACTGTCACTCAATCAGGGTTTCAGTTGCGGAAAGACATCAGTATTACAGCTTGCAAACAATAGAATTCAATAGAACTCATAACTCGTTAGCCAGCTACAAAAATCAACTCTAGAGAGGAGTATTTTACTAAATATATGCACCATATGACATTCATTATCATTTGTACTGTTCTTCAATATTTAATGTCAGGTTTTTATGACAGCTGCATTTAAATATTTATTTTTTAAAAATTGAATTGGAGTAGAAATATAATGTAATTGTAAACAAAGTTAGTGTTATAACCTGACTCTTGTGTATTTTACAGCATTAGTTGAGGGATTTTTTTCCTTGTGAAAATTTGACATGTACTGTACCTGATATATATCCAAAATAATCCATATTCATCGAAATGAATTGAGCTTAGGAATCAAAATCATGTAATTTGTCCTAAAATCCAGCCCTATTGGACCATGCTGGCCAATAAATACTTAATCAACTATAGTTTATTAAATGGATACTGAATGAAAAGAAATATAACACTAAGTAAAAAAATATTTAAAAAAATAAAAAATAATCTGGACTGTGAAAATGTACTGTACTTTATTATATCTTAATCATTAATGTTAGTTCATAGTGCATTAACCACTGTTAACGTGAGTCTTAAAATGCGTTAGTAAATGAAACAATCTAATGATGAACAATACTTCTGCAGCACTTCTTAAGCTTAGTTTGTTACAAATGGACTTTTAATGTAAAGTGTAACTTTAATCAAACAATCATGCTTATAGATGGCCATCTTTAAATACAGTCGAAGTCAAAAGTTTACATACACCTTGCAGAATCTGCAAAATAAGAGAGATCATACAAAATGCATGTTATTGTTTATTTAGTACTGACCTGAATAAGATATTTCACATAAAAGATGCTTACATATAGTCCACAAGAGAAAATAATAGCTGAATTTATAAAAATGACCCGGTTCAAAAGTTTACATCCCCTTGATTCTTAACACTGTGTTGTTCGCTGAATGATCCACAGCTGTGTGTTTTTGTTTAGTGATAGTTGTTCATGAGTCCTGAACAGTTAAACTGCCTGCTGTTCTTCAGAAAAATCCCTCAGCTCCCACAAATTATTTGGTTTTCCAGCATTTTTGTGTATTTGAACCCTCTCCAACAATGACAGTATGATTTTGAGATCCATCTCTTCACACTGAGGACAGCTGAGGGACTCGTATGCAGCTATTACAGAAGGTTCGGACGCTCTCTGACGCTCCAGAAGGAGAACCGTGCATCGTGATCATATTGTTTTGGCCGTATCTCCCAGCCCTTGACCTCTTTACTCACAAAATACACCTTTTCTGTTAACTGTAATTTGCATATTTTGCTCAGTCACCCTGTGTAAACTTTGCTTAAAAGCATTCATTAAAATGGTTTTGTAATAATGTTTTTTTTTTTTACTTGTAGATTTTCTCCCAAGAGTATATTAACTTGCTGCTGTCCATGTATTTCTTCGTGCTGGGAATATTAGCACTTTCTCACACAATGAGGTATGAAAATACATGGAGCTTCTAAAATGTTTTTGAGTTATGTAATGCTTTTAATAAGACATGATTTAGGTTAACTATTTTGGTTTTTCTGTCCCAGTCCCTTTATGTACAGAGTTTTCCCTGCTAACTTGCCAAATAAGCAGTACCAGCTGCTGTTCACCCAGGGCTCCGGAGAAGGCAAAGAGGGTGAGAAGTGCGTGTGTGTGTGTGTGTGTGTGTGTGTGTGTGTGTGTGTGTGTGTGTGTGTGTGGGGGGGGGGGGGGGGGGGTGAAAGTACTCTTAACTCTGTTATCTCCCACAGAGATCGTCAACTATGAGTTTGACACCAAGGATCTGATATGCCTGGGGATCAGCAGCGTGGTAGGGGTCTGGTACGTCCTCAAAAAGGTAGAGTTTTAATTTAGATCAGCTTTCTGTAAAACTCTGTCTGCATTTCTTTTATACACAAATGAGTTGATCTAAACTGCAGGACACCGGCCCTCCAGGATCAAGTTTGATGAGCCCTGATTTAAATGTTTAAAACCAGTAAATAGCAGTAGTTTGAAGTGAAGCTCCTGCTCTTTAACTATATATACTGTGTTTGGTCACGCAGACCAAACTGATAATCTTATTTCAGTGTATTACTTATAATAAATATAGAAATATTTGACATTTATGCATGAAAGCTTTGGCCATCACTCACTGATAACTAACGTACTAATTACACACACTTTTATACGTGTGTGTGTGTGTGTGTGCTGTATACATTTATGCACACACATTTCTTTACTCTAATACTCGTCTCCACATTTACATTTGGCAAACGCTTTTATCCAAAGTGAACTTCGCCGTATTCGAGAGATGCATTTGATCAGTTTACCCCTTCACTGGGAGCAGTATAGTGTAGAGAGCGTATTGCTCGCTGGCCTTGTTTACATGCAGGACTTCTGTCTCGGTCGGACTGAACTGACTCTGAGTGTAACGCTAATAACGTGATCGGGTTGATGTGTGCGTTTGTGTCACAAGCTTCAAATCAGAACAGGTTTTTTTGACGTGCACGCTGCACAAATAGAGTTTCCCACTATTTACACACAACCACTCTCCTACACCGTTTCTTTATTTGTTTTAAACGGCAGAATTCATATTTATCCAGTAAAATCGCTTTGTTAAAACACACTTCAAATAGTTTTATGACAGGACACTCGTGTATAGCTCTGTAGTCAGCGGGAAGAACAGCTCGTTCTTTAATGGCGTTTTTTACAGTGGTTATTCATAAATATAATGTGTGTGGCTTAGTGGTTAACCAGGAAAATTCAAAGTATCCTTTTGACAAAAATACTCTTTAAATGTAGTCAGTATTTCATATCCTATTTATGCTTTTTGCTCAGAAAGAAAAGGCAGCTAACTTTAGTCAACCATCAAAAAACTTTGTTGATCAGCATACAGACACGTCTTTGTGTGTTTCCTGACAGCATTGGATCGCCAATAACCTGTTTGGTCTGGCGTTTGCCCTGAACGGCGTTGAGCTGCTCCACCTCAATAATGTCAGCACCGGATGCATCCTGCTGGGAGGGCTGTTCGTGTACGATGTGTTTTGGGTAAGTTAGGGGAATTTTAGTACATTACATGCACTATTGTAAAGCCTGCTTAATATATGGCCCACAACCTGTACTCTATTTGCTCTCTAGGTTTTTGGCACCAATGTTATGGTGACCGTTGCCAAGTCCTTCGAAGCCCCAATTAAGTGTGAGTATCTGATTTACCCATTGATCTCCAGAACAGAAGGTTGTTGGTGGCTGGTGGTCTCAGTACTATACGGTTACCAACCTTCTTTGAAATACTTCTGTGGAACATAAGTTATGCAGCTTTGGAGCAACATGAAAGAGTAAATGATCACAGAACGTTCTTAAGAGATTAAATTCACTAGTTCCACCCAAGAACCTAAGCGCTTCAAACAAACTCATGTACCCACAGCATCATGATGCCTGACCGGTGCTCTGACAGATGTGCTCGCTGTTCTATGCAGAGTTCTTGCATTACATTTACGTTTAGTCATTCGGCAGATGCTTTTATCCAAAGCTACTTACAAACGAGGACAATGGAAGCAATCAAAATCAACAAAAGAGCAATGATAGTGCTGTAACTAGTCTCAGTTAGCTTAACACAGTACACGTAGCAAGGTTTTTATTTTTTAATTATGTAATAAAAATAAAATGTATAGAAAGAAAAAGAATACAGCAAGCTAGTGTTAGAGGCCTTTTTTGTTTTTGTTAATTCTATAATAAATAAAAAGAAAACAAATAGAATACAAAGATTAGAAAAGCTAATGTTTTTTTTTTTAAAGAATAGAATTAGAATAAATAAATGATTCAAAAACATATTAATTTCTTTTTTTATTGTTCATGCAATATAATAGTGTACTTATACCTATAACGTCATTAGCTATTATTATTATTTTTTTTTTTTTTCATCTTAATAAAATTGTTTACTGATTGTAATTAAGTCATCCAGTCATGCTGGAACAGGTCTTCATGTTTACTTGTTCAACAGGCCTAGGAGCCCTGATATTCATCTCTTCTGCTAGAAGTGACTTCTCTTAATCTTAGGCTGATGTTTCTACAGTTAATTCTCACCCTTATTTTTCACGATTTCCCACTTGTTTTTTGTTCTAGTGGTTTTCCCACAGGACTTGCTGGAGAAAGGTTTGGATGCCAGTAACTTTGCCATGTTGGGACTGGGAGACATTGTCATTCCGGGTAAATATATGAGGATGATTTCTGAGACGCTTTGACCTGTTTGAGACGGCTGCTATACGTATTGCACAAGATAACGGGCCTCTTTTATAAAATGTTTCGCAGAAACCATCCTAAATTTGATCTTACGATCATCTCTCAGATATGTGTACGTGTGATTCACAGAATGAACAGAAAACGCACGTCTCTTTCAGATGTGACATCTATGAATCGTAAATGATCTTGAACTTGCGCTGAATGGTTTCGGCTCTCTGCTTGTAAACGACTCCTAATTAATGTCATTAACACGTAAAGATCAGCAATCATCATAATGTAGAACCGCGAGCTGCAAGAACAGCTTACATTTCCAGAAACCTGCAGCACTCGGACAAGAGAACGTCTGCTCAGACCCTGACGTGACGCTGAGCACTTCTACACAGTTTTTACACACGAGCGCCTGCGTGGATTTAAGTGCACACACACTCTATGATCAAATCTGAGCGACGTGCGCTTTATAAACGAGGCCCAACCGTGAACTCTGAGCGCTATGTTCAGTGTTTAAAGGAAAAGCTCCTCACTGAATCCACTCTTTCTTGTTCTGTCAGGAATCTTCATTGCTCTGCTCCTGCGCTTCGATGTCAGGTAAAGTCCTTTTTGTTTGGTTTTATCTGACCTCAGGTGCATTTAGTTCTGATTTACAGCTGTTCTGTCATTTTCTCGTCTTTCTCTCTCAGTTTGAAGAAGAACACACGAACTTACTTCTACACCAGTTTCCTGGCTTACATTTTTGGCCTGGGTCTTACCATATTCGTTATGCACACCTTTAAACACGCTCAGGTAAAAACATAATAAAGCACACTATTGTGGTCCTTCATGAAAGAAATCAAGCCAAGATGGCGCTGAATGCGGTTGTTTTGTTTCCCAGCCTGCTCTGCTGTACCTGGTCCCTGCTTGTGTTGGATTTCCAGTGCTGCTGGCCCTGATTAAAGGAGAGCTGACGGAGATGTTCAGGTAGCTCCCCTCCTGATATTGACCGTGTTCAGAGGTTATGTCCAGGGTCAGGATGCTTGGATTGTAGTTGTAATAAACACGGTGACGGCTCACTTCTGCGCTCACATTCATGCATGCCCGTCACAATGGGCCGCTTCATTTCTGCTGTCGCTCTTTACCTTCAGTCTGCTCGATAGCGCTTGCATTGTGTTAGCAATGTGTTTTAAAAGAGCTTCCGCCATTTTGGGGTGAAAGCGACTCGGCAGTCTCTAGATTCTAGCTGTCGCTGTGGCAAATATCAGCTGATTTGTTTAAAAAACCGTGCATTAAAGCTGAAATACAGCCTGAACGATGACAACAATAACGTACAATCACTAGACTAGTGATCATCAAACCCTTTTAAGTTTATTTTACAGACTTTAAAATAAAGTCTTCCCTTTTTTCACAAAACCTTTTGCTCTCCAGAAACCATGTCAGTTTCAGCTGAAAATATTTCAAGTTCAAGTGTTACTGACTCTATCCTCCAGTTTAATACTGTTAAGTGCTGTGACACAATCGGCATTAAGCGCTATATAAATAAAGGTGACTTGTTAGCATTATAAACACTAATTTAATTAATTTCATATGTTGGTATTAATTCAATGACACAAAAATTAGGAATGTTGGACAATAAATAATATATAACAGCTTGACAGTAACCCGTTTTTGCAGCATTGTCTTATAAAAATCTTTTTTTTTTTTTTTTTTTTTTTTTTTGTAAAATAACCCCCCAAAAACGCATGTACAGCCACTTTCTCCAAAATTGTTTAATTATTTAATTATGGCTGACACAGTAATGCATCATTTTCTAGAGATCATCATGTTTGTAGTGTGTTCAGGGGGTTAAAACATATATTTCAGACCTACCGGAGTAATAGTAAATAATAATATAGTAAGTAACTGTAAATGTGTAAAGTTGCATAAGCTCATTATAACTTGGCGTCATCCTTATAAATCATTGTTTTCTATGGCTGGGAGCTGCAAATTGCGGCCGCACCACCTCTATATTTAATTTATACAGTGAACACTATGCAGTGTTATTTTTACCCTAATTATTAAATTTCTGTACCTGAATACTACCGAACTTATTCTATTTGTAACATTGTTCTGTTGTATTTATCTATGTTTGTAATTTGTGTATTTGTGTTTATTTGTACTGGCTGTTTCACTTGTCTCTTTAATCATGTTTGGACTTAGTAGTACTTCAATACCACAGCAAAAACTACTAGACTAAGCTTAAGTATTAAATGGAAAGCAAGTTACATTGAAATTAGTGCTGTCAATCGATTAAAAAAAATTAATCGCACATTTCTGAAATTAATCACGATTAATCCCACCTAACATTAAAGTTTTTAAATATACTTTTATATTGCAATTTCACATTCAATCTTCAAATTAATTTACAAACAACATAAAGGCAGTGTATATTTTTAAATGTTTAATGGCATCTCTTTTTATGACTGAAGGACAGTATCGCTGATGCCAATACTGCTGATTTCTCTATAAAACTGCTCTTCAGACTGTAGCCTATAGACTATATGAACTATAGCCATTCAACATTACAGTATTGAGAGCTGTCAATTTTAACATTTATTAGACTTAAAAAAAAAAAAACTTCTAATTTAAGTGAACTTAAAACCATCTTCACATAAACCCATTATAATAAATGTCATATTTACCTGTGCCCTTCAGCAGAAATATACAGAAGTTGAAGTTATCAAACACTAAATTCTAAATTAAATACAGATGAATCCTTAAAGCTATAAAAGTTATTGATTTCTTTCATGTAGTTTATTTTGTGCTTTATTCAAGAATACAGGCTACGGCCAGCGCCTTTGTGCGTGCGGTGGAAGAGCGTGAGCCCAGTACCGTTTCCGCGCTCGTTTGACTCGCGCCTGGCGCTGAAGTGGAGCGCGCGCCTGAAACGTCTGCTGTTTGATGTGGTCGTAAAGATGTTCTGCGTCTGAATAAATGCACTACTTGTCAAGAGATAAAGTGACAGGAGCAGCAGCTGTGAGAGGTGCATTAATTGCGTTAAATATTTTTAACGCGTTAAACTGAAAGAATGTATCGCCTGCGTTAACGCGCTAATTTTGACACCACTAACTGAAATATTTTTCTGTTCTTGTTGATCTGAAAAACGGTCCGATCCGTGGGTCAAAAACCGCAATGTGCTCCGAACCGTGAGATTTGTGATCCGCTGATAACGTGTTATCACAGGGTGAAAACTACTTATCAATAAAAATCTAAAACATCTAAATGTCAATAAAACTTAAAAAAATTAATGATAAAATAATCTGTGCTCTGCCCAGAGAACTTTCAGTGAAATCACTTTACAGTAGTCAAGTAAGGGATAATGTATATCAGCTGTGTGATCAGGACCGGACATCGTAACGGTGAAAACTGTAGATTTAGTCTCGTGAAAACACATTCGTAGTTTCATATGAGATTCCTTCCACTGCTTATCGTGCTGAAGAGAGATTTAACCACAGCTCTTTTATTTAGTCTAGGCTTGTCTGTAAATTAAAATAAAGTAATGCGAGTTGCCACTTCGTTTTAGAAAACAAACAGTTTTAAGTGCTTGTAATAATTCTACGACTTGTAATATTTTAGAACTCAAATTCTCTGTTGCTTGAAATTGGTCTGTTTTAGGCAGTGCATTTTATTTATTTTATTTTATTCATTTTATATCAACAATGAATATGTCATTGTTGCATTTGAATGTTTTGTTTGTCTGTCCAGTTGAACCCACTGCTGCGCTTTTCATTCAAAATATAGAGAAGCTCAATGTGGAGAAGATCTTGGTTGGGTTCAAACCGAAACCAAGCCATTCACACAGAATGCATGTTCTGCGCATTTTTATTTTTTAGTCGGACAACTATGACCGCAGTACACAAGAGATTTATAGAAAGCCATGCAAAGTTCAGAGTTTAAACTTAGAAAACGTCATAAATTCGTGGAAGTTTATTCTATTTCACTGCATCTTAAATGTTTTTAAGTGCAGTCTGTGTGATCAGCGCTACGGCTATTTGTATTAAGCTGTGCATAAAAACATAATTGTTTAAACAAATAAAATAGAATTTTGTAAATTGCATATTTATTTTTTTAAAAAGTGCATGATGTCTAAATTAATAAATTTTATAGACCGTTATTTCATTGCATTGAATAAACAATTTAATGCGCTGCTGTCTGTGAAAAATAGTGGTTAAATTTAAAAAAATATATATATTTTTTTTCTATTGCTCTTTTAAAAAAGGTTATTTAAAAGTCAATAATTGTCGATACCGAACGTTATGAAACACCATATTGATGCACTTTTTTTTTTTTTTTGCTATAACACCCAGCCCTAGCATCATCCTCTTTCGAATTCTTACATTTGAATAAATTCACCTAGAATGCAAGTACAATACAGGGATGTTTTCCTGTGAGTTAATGCTCTCTCTGCGTGCTGACGCCAACGCTGCATTTCATTTGTGGTGCTCTCTCAGAAGGTAGCAGCTATGTAGGCGGTAGACAGGTTTTGTTTTCTCCACTTCTTCCTGTTTTAAGGCATCTTACAGACCTTTACTTCTGTGTGCTTTGTTCTTCAAGTTACCTTCTTCTCCCTTTTTCTTTCTTTCTTTCTTTCCTTCCTCACTCCATCATGTCCCTTCTCTGGCATGCAGCTATGAGTCGTCAGACGAGGTTTTGCCCCACACGCCGCGGCTCACTCATTTCCCCACTGTGTCTGGCTCCCCGGCTAGTCTGGCTAACTCCATGCAGAGTTTTGGCCTGTCGACCCCCCGCCGCCGCCGGCACACACCCTCCGACATGTAACGACTGAATTCTGCTTTTCCATTACTGTCTGCTCCCGCCTGTGCAGGTATCGCCCTTGATGATTGCTCTCCACTTTCCTGTCAGCATCCTCACACAATTCAGGGTCATTTTACCCAGTGCCTCCTCGAGCTTCATTCTGTTATCCTCCTAGCTGACCTCTCTAACTGTGTCATGCATGTTGCTTCCTGAAGCCCCGCTGATGATGCACTGCCTCCAGTGGTTTCTCGCCTGTATTCAGTGACCGCAGTGTTCCATCCGTTGACTGATCGTAAGCTTTTTGATTCCGAGTAATATAGTTCAATAGTCAATCTACATTGTTTATAGGGTTGCATCTGGGATTATTGTACATTTAAGATCCCAGGAGCCTTTTATAACCATGTTTGCAGAATATGAAAGCATTTGACCTGTAGCTCTGTCTTCAGCTTCTCGATGTCTGTTTGATTCTCGCCCTGCCTCATGGCTTTCCTCGTACATCTGTCACTCGGCTCCACTTCAGCAGACATTCATTTATCTAAAAGGCGCATGTCACATGAAATATAGGGACAGAGCAGCCCAGCAGCTTTCTCTATTTATCCATATGTATTAATGCTGATTGCCCCCCAATCACGCTTGACTTGTTTCTTGTGTCTCCTGCAGATACGAAGAGTCTTCACCAGAGGAGGCGTCATCGAAAGAGGAAATGACAGAATCTGATAAAGACAAATAAAAATGCGGGTTGAGCCCTTAGTCATGTCCTACATTTGTTTGTCCTAGTGATGTGGTCATGTTCAGAGTCACGTTCTGTACTTTTGAACTTTATTTTAATGATGTACAACAGCTTGCTCAGTGCCTGTGTATTCTCCTTGTTCCTTTCGTTCAATTCATTGCCTTCAACATTTGATTTGGTTATTTGCTTTCAAAGTTTTTTATTTTTATTATTATAATGCAGTATTTGAGCAGGGTATAAGTTAGGCTTTCTGAATGTAATGTGTCAGATTGCTATACAGATTTATAAAAAATCTGGTGTCACAAGTCCGGTACCTATTCCTGTGTAGCTGGTTTCTGTTATTGGTTTTACTCCAGGAACTCATAAGAGATTCAGTGTGTGAAACATAAGTAACTGTCCATCTTTTATTACATGAAGGGACAAAAGCATTCTGGATGAAATATTTTTACTTTATGCAACTGTAAACAGAACCGGGACCAAATATCTCCCTATAACGTGATGGCCGTGTTTACATGTGAAGTTTTTCTGGATGTAGTTGAAGGGTTCTGAGTTTAGTTTTCTATGCCATATTGTGTCCTGATCATATTTGTTTGTACACCTCATGCTTTGCTTGGTAAGCATCATTTTACAGTCTCCTCTTGTGTAATCTTTCTTTTCTCAATGTAAAAGTATAAAAGTTTAAGCTTACGTGAGGAGCATTTCTTTCGCCGTTTAACTTTTTATTTGCATTAAACCGTGGTGTATACCACTGTAGAAAAGCATTTAACCAGTGTGGGCTTGACTATATTTTTCATACTGAAAAATCAGTAATGGTCAAAACTTCACATGTTTGTTATGTGCATTATGTATTATGTATTTTATAGGCCATCGTGCAAGTGTGAAGTTTTGATCATGAGAGAGAACACGGGCAGGGTTCTTTAACTATTGGAATATGCAGTCTTTTTGCTGGATTACCGATGCATTGAAAGAGTAAACGGCAGTGATACAGCGCTTGTGTTGATAAACAAGCCTAGGACATCATGCACTTTCTCAACTAATCCAAAACTAACTTGGAAAAAAATGCCCTCGTTGCAAATATGATTGAAATAAGAATTTAAAAAGAGTCAAGTTTGTTTAAAAACTAGAATAATAGAATAAATGTGAACTCTGTAACCAGGGTCAAGATTAGAAATGAAACCGAAGTTATTAGTCAAGTCACCTTTACTTATATAGCGCTTTTAAGAATGCAGCTTTACAGTATCAAATAGGAAAATAGTGTGTCAATAATGTAAAATGATTAAAGGTTAAACACTCAATTTTCAGTTTAACTGAGCAAGCCAGAGGAACCAAACCTCCATCGGTGACAGAATGGAGAAACCAGGCTCAGTCGGGGGGGCGGTTCTCCTCTGGCCATTATTAAACATATATATATTTGTTTCCTCCAAGCAGCTCCTTTTATTAAAATGCCACATTTAGCACACCAACATTGTTCCCTACCTAATTTTAAAGAGAAAATTAGTGATTTCAGTGTTAAATAGAAAGGTGTTCATCAGAATCAGAATGAGCTTTATATTTATTTATTTTCTTACACATACAAGGAATTTGTCTTGGTGACGGACGCTTCCAGCGCACAGACCGAATGACAGGGACAAGAAATAGATCATAAAAATGAAATAAGTGAATAACATATATAATGCTTAACAAATGTATTAGACCACTGCCACCCAATGTAAGGTTTGTGCCACTGCTGCACTAAACGTAACAGTATTGGTGATTAGCAAACATTTTTCATGTTTCTGTAATGGTTAGTCCACCAGTATGTTTAAGCTAATTAGTCTCAGTAGTATTTGTAATGTGTGTGTGTGTGTGTGTGTGTGTGTGTGTGTGTGTGTGTGTGTGTGTGTGTGTGTGTGTGCACTTGGATAGGTTAAATGCAGAGCACAAATTCCGAATATGGGTCAACATACTTGGCCACACATCACGTCCTTTCCTTAAATGGTGTTGTGTATCACACACGTTTATTGCACATTGGCAGCATTTATCTGTTCATGAGTTAGATGGCCTGAGGAAAGAAACTTTTTTTGTGCCTGGCTTTTTTCAGTGCTGTGAAGCGCCAACCAGACAGTAACAGCTCAAAGAAGAGGTGGTCTGAGTCCAGAGTGATTTTACCAGGTCTTTTACTCATTCTGGATATGTACAGCTCTTGAAAAGTGATAATATAGTAATAATAAACTATATTATTACTTGAGTGCTTTTTCTAAGCACTCAAAGCGCTCTACATTGTCAGGGGGGATCTCCTCATCCACCATCAGTGTGCAGCATCCACCTGGATGATGCGACGGCAGCCATAGTGCGCCAGAACGCCCAACACACACCAGCTTACTGGTGGAGAGGAGACAGAGTGATGAAGCCAATCAGCAGATATGGGGATTGTTAGGAGGCCAATGGGCAAATTTGGGTAACACTTTATTTTGATGGTCCCTTTTGAACACTCTGTTGACACTAAGTAATGTTGCAACTACATGTCAACAAACTCTCATAAGAGTATTAGTAGACTGTCTGCTTCATATCTACTCACTCCTTATTGTGTTGGTCTCCCAACAGATATTCTACTGACTATAAGTAACTTTGCAAGAACGTTTCAACTTAATCTAACCCTAACCCTACCAGTCAACTAATACACTACTAACACTCTAATGAGAGTCAGGAGAAATGTAGGTGCAACATTACTTATAGTCAATAGAATGTGTTAAAGGGACCGTCAAAATAAAGTGAAACCCAAATTTGGCCAGGATGCTGAGATCACACCTCTACTCTTTTCAAAAGACATCCTGGGATTTTTAATGACCACAGAGAGTCAGGACCTCGGTTTAACGTCTCATCTGATATTTTATTCACAGTAGAACATGGATAACATAAATGTTTAAACTGAGAAATTTTACAATTTTATGAACAAAATCATTTCAAATTTGATGCCTGCTGCAGCGGGCATATTTATCATGGTGTAGCATCTCCACTTCTTTTCAAAACAGTTTGAAGATGTCTGGGCATCGAGGTTATGAGTTTCTGGAGTTTTGGTGTTGGAATTTGGTACCATTCTTGCCTGATATATGTTTCCAGCTGCTGAAGAGTTCGTGGTCATCTTTATGTCATTAAATAACATATTTTTCATTTAATGATCTGCCAAAAGTTCTCTATAAGTCAAGGATCTGGACTGCAGGCAGGCCAATTCAGCAGCCGGATTCTTCTACTACGAAGCCATGCTGTTGTGATAGCTGCAGTGGTTTTGCATTGTCCTACTGAAACTTCCCTGAAATAGACATTTGTCTGGAGAGGAGTGTATGTTGCTCTAAAACCTTTATATAACTTTCAGCATTCATAGTGCCTTCCAAAACATGGAAGCTGCCCATAACGTATCCACTTGTGCACCCCCATACCATCAGAGAGTGCTGATAACACGCTGGAAGGTCTCCCTCCTCTTTAAGAACTGTCTACGATCGGCGAACAACAGGGCAAGGCAGAGAGAGAGATAATCCAGGTACACGGGCAAAAGTCCAAGCAAGGTCCAAACAGAGTCCGAACAGCAGGGCAAGGGTTAATCCAAGAAACACAAGCAGGAAAGAGGGAACAGGAAACAAGGCAACACGAAAAGACAAAACTAACTAGAACAAGAGACTAGACTCCGTAAAGCAGCTATCACTGGTGAGTAATAAACGCAGAACAATACTGGTGAAACACAGAATGGCACGGTAAGGCAGCTAGCCCTAGAAGAGAGCTATACGCCGATCAATACTCAGCGAACTGTGAAGGGAAGTCCATGGTTTATGTAGGGTGTGTGATAGTGTGATAGTTCTCAGGTGTGAGCATGTGATTAGTGCAATCAGCTGTGTGTGTCGTCAGTGCAATGGATGATGGGAATTGTAGTCTGGTGAAGTGCAACAGTAATGTAGTGCAAGAGTCAATGTGGTGAGTGAGTGACCTCTGGTGGTGAGTGAATGGAAGTTCATAGGCCGGATTCATGACATCACCGATGGAGTTTTGGTTCCTTGCCGCTGTCGCCTCTGGCTTGCTTAGTTGGGGACACTTATTTTCCAGCAATATCGTCTACATGATTGCACAAATACTATTTAAACTGAACTGAGCTGGACGATGACATCACTGAATTCAATAATGAAATGCCTTTAATTTAGAAAATTTAGTGTTTAGTCTTGTCATTTTACATTATTGACACTATTTTCCTATTCTGATACTGGAAAGTTGCTTTGACACAATCTGTATTGTTAAAAGCGCTATATAAATAAAGGTGACTTGACTTGACTTGACATTACTTTAAACGAGTCTACCCCACAAGATTACTGTTATAAACATGAGCCGTGTCTAAAAGGTAAAGTGGGAGGTGTTGCTACAGTTTATAGCAATATCTTCAGTATTTCTCATAGGTCGGGTTTAAAGTATAATTTGTTTTGAAGTAATGGTGCTTCATATAGCGTTATCCAGAGAAACAAGTGTTAATGGGAATGTATGGCAGCGCGGTCAGACGCAGCGGCTTCTCCAGGTCCCAAAGACGGTGCTTTTATGTCTTTTAATGTCGCCTGTTTGTCTCCAAACAATGTCAATTTACAGCTAATTCATCGGGAGATCACTCTGGGATACATCTATGATCGCCAAAGCCTTTTGGATATCGACAACACATACAAACACAAACTCTCGCCGGCGGCTACTGAGAAGCTACGAGGCCTTTGTTTACTGCTGAAGCCGGACCTCGAGACCGCGGCCTCGCCTACTGACGCTACCCGCACAAGGCGGCGTCGCAAGCGGTGTGAGAGAGGACGGAAGCGCGGCAAGCGCGGAGGTATACGAGCTAGGCTAAGGGCTAACCCCACAAGACCGGCTCTTCCAACACTCATGCTCTCAAACGTTTGCTCTCTGGAAAACAAACTGGACTTAATTCAACTCAGTCGATCTACACAGCATGAGGCAAGGGATTGTTGTGTGTCTGTTTTCACTGAAACATGGCTAAACGACAACATCTCGGACTCCGCCATTCAGCTGCACGGGCTAACCTGCTACCGAGCGGACAGAGATTCATCACTGTCTAGTAAGACTCGCGGGGGTGGCTTGTGTGTGTACGTCAACAAAAAATGGTGTAACAATGCTGTGGAAGTGACAAAACACTGTTCATCGCTGGTGGAGTTTATGTTTGTGAAGTGTCGACCGTTCTATCTGCCGCGGGAGTTCACGGCCATTGTTATTGTCGCGGTTTACATCCCCCCCGTGTGCAAACGCTAAGGACGCGCTTCGCGAACTGTACAGCGCCATCAGAAAACAACAAACAAATAACCCCGACGGCTTTTTCATCATAGCCGGTGACTTCAACCACGCAAACTTAAAGACAGTTTTGCCAAAGTTCTACCAACATGTGAACTTTGCAACAAGGGGAAATAACACACTGGACTTTGTTTACACAACAGAAAAGAACGCTTACAATGCCGAACCCCGCCCCCACCTTGGGTCCTCGGACCACATCTCTGTTATGCTAATCCCAGCATACAGACCACTTCTCAAACTTGCCAAACAGGTTCTAAAGCAGATCACCGTATGGCCAGAAAATGCTACCTCAGCACTGCAGGACTGCTTCCAGAACACAGACTGGAACATGTTTAAAGAGGCGGCCACCTACAACAACCACACAGACCTGCAGGAGTACACTGAAACTGTGACTGTCACATCATCAGTGCACTTTTGGATGTAAGCAGTCACCAAGACCATCACCACCCTGCGCCAACCAGAAGCCATGGATGACAGCAGAGGTTCGTGGGCTGCTAAAGACCAGAGATGAAGCTTTCAGATCAGGAGATAAAGCAGCCCTCAAAACAGCAAGAGCCAATCTGTCTCATGGCATCAAGAAGGCAAAATGGTCATATGCTCAAAAAATCAACAATCACTTCACAGACAGCAGAGACACACGGAGTCTGTGGCAAGCCATTCAGACCATCACAGACTACAAGCCCCCGCCACAGGCCTGTGATGATGACACATCCCTCCCAGATGCACTCAACCACTTTTATTCACGGTTTGAAATGCAGAATGACACACCTGCACAAAAACTGCCCACACCTCCCAACGACCAGGCGCTCTGTCTGTCTCCAGCCGATTGTAAGGAAGACCCTATCTAGGATCAACCCATGCAAGGCTGCGGGTCCTGACAACATACCTGGCCGTGTACTGAAAGACTGTGCTGTACAGCTGACAGATGTCCTAACAGATATCTTCAACACCTCGCTGAGCCAGGCAGTCGTCCCCACATGTCTCAAATCCACAACAATCATACCGGTACCAAAGAAATCACATGTGTCCTGTCTTAATGACTACCGTCCCATAGCACTGACTCCAATCATGATGAAGTGCTTTGAGAGGTTAGTCATGCACAACATCAAAACCAGCCTCCCCAACACACTCGATCCGCTCCAGTTTGCATACCGTCCAAACCGCTCTACGGACGATGCAATCTCCTCCACCCTCCACCTGGCTCTTACCCACCTAGAAAACAGAGACTCTTATGTTAGAATGCTGTTCATTGACTTCAGCTCAGCATTCAACACAATAATCCCACAACAGCTCATAAATAAACTAAACCTGCTGGGCCTTAACAACTCCCTCTGTAATTGGATTTTGGACTTTCTAACCGGAAGACCTCAGTCAGTCCGTGTCGGCCACAACACCTCGAACACTACCACACTGAGCACAGGTGCCCCACAAGGCTGTGTGCTCAGCCCGCTGCTCTTCACGCTGCTGACCCATGACTGCACTGCCAAGTCCAGCTCCAACCACATCACCAAGTTCGCTGATGACACAACAGTGGTAGGTCTCATCAGCAACAACGATGAAACGCACTACAGAGAGGAAGTGGCACAGCTGGCTGAATGGTGTGGCGCTAACAACCTGTCCCTTAATGTGAGTAAGACAAAGGAGGTTGTGATGGACTTCAGAAGGAACTCCGGTGATCACCCCCCACTGACCATCGACAGCTCGCCTGTGGAGAGAGTCAGCAGCACTAAATTCCTGGGGGTGCACATCACAGAGGATCTCACCTGGACCACCAACACCATGTCACTCTCCAAGAAGGCACAACAGCGCCTACACTTTCTCCGCCGGCTGAAAAGAGCAAATCTCCCTCCACTCATCCTCACCACTTTCTACAGGGGCACCATTGAGAGTGTGCTGACCAGCTGCATCACTGTCTGGTACGGGAACTGTACTGCAGCAGACCGCAAGACCCTCCAGCGGACAGTGAACACAGCTGCAAGGATCATCGGTGCCCTTCTCCCCTCCATCCTGGACATTTTCCTCACACGATGCTCCAGCAAAGCCAACAGTATCGTGAAGGACTCCACACACCCCTCCCACAGTCTCTTCCAGGTCCTACCATCAGGAAGACGGTAACGGAGCATCAGAGCCCGCTCTGCCAGACTGCTCAACAGCTTCTTCCCCCAGGCTGTGAGAGCCCTGAACTCAAATCACCCCGCCCCTCTCTGAAACCCCATACAAACCCCCTACCTCCTGAAACATGAACCATCTGAAACTTATAGAACTTTTTTTTTTGTATAATACAGTACAGGATTCATGTTGATCTTTCCCTGGTGCTTCAGCCTCAGTTGTGCATGAAGTGTCTGTAGCAATATAGTCCATGCAGTCTCTTCTAATGCATCTTTCAGCATTCCCTTCATAATGGAGTAATTAATATGACCAAATGTTCATGTTTTTAAACAATCATAGTAATTATATGTATTGTTTACAAAATTAAATGGTGTATTTACCAAACACCGTCCCTACAGAATATTCACCATATTTTATCCAACACCATGTGCAATACTTTACTGGAGAATACAGCATAAAGACAGCAAAAGTAGCATATAAAGACATATCACATTGAAGAGAAATAAAAACGACCTATTTAAAACCATATTATTTCTAATCATATGAAGCCACCCAAATGCATGCATGGTGAAATGTCATGAGCATCACAGAATCACATTCAGTTTCCTTCTCATCATCAGAGCTCTCCTGGTTTTCTTCCTCTTGCTTGCTTGTCCATGTTCCTATCATAATCTTCTTTTTCCATGTCACAAACAATTTGTTATCCATCACCCTACAGTACAACTGATGAATAAAAGACATGTGACCAATTCAAATCAAATCACTTTATTGTCACAATACCATGAACGCAAGTGTACAGGTGGTGAACAATATGCAACACATATGTGTACGGGACTCAATACAGGTAGAGAACAACATATGATAAATATTATACTATACAGAGAGCATGAAATGAAAACAATAACACAATTGATTATTGTGATTAAACACAATAATCACAGTACACATATACCTTTGCAGTGCGGTATGGTATGAATTAGTGCAAACAGCATGTCAGGGTGCAGAATAATAGTGAGTCAGAGTCCAGTCAGTGTAAGTGATGGAGTGCAGTGCATAAGAGGTTGGTGTGCTGTGTGTGGTGTTACTGGTACGAGTTCAGTTCAGTCTGATTGTCTGTGGAAAGAACTTGTCTTGCAGTCTGCGTGTGAAGGTTCTGCGATAACATCCGCCTGATGGTAACGTGAGAGCAATCCATGGCTCGGGTGGCTGGAGTTTCTGACGGTCCTCCTCACACAACACCTGGTGTAGATGTCCTGGAGGGACAAAACATGTATTTAGGGTGTGGTAAATTAATAAACAATATATAGTATTATGATTTATAATTTTACTGGACGTACCATTGATTCTTGTTGGAGGTTGTTGGAGGCATGGGCCAAAAGAATCCCTCCACCACTATCTTGCAGTTGTTCAGTTGTGAAGTTTCTTTTATAGGCTGTAACATCTGCGCTGTCACAGTAGAGCTGTTCGTGAATGCAGTCTTCACAGCAGATACCTGATGGGTTCAGGCAACACTTCTGCACTTGGTGGCTATTGAAGTGATATATTCATTAACTGGCTTCATCCTCCTTCAAACACACAGAAAAAATAACTCTAAAGAAATGGTGTTGGTGAATAGGTGCAGGTGTCAATACTCACCATATTCAGTCATTCCCTGCCCAAATTCCAAAGATGATGCACAGCTGATTTGATCATTCTAGGAGCTATAAAAAGATGTATGTGTCAAAAACTATAACTGCTGACTTGAAGTAACTATAACTGCTTTTGAGAGATCAACATCAATGCTGTACTACACATACCGACATTGAATACAGACATACCAATGGAAATGTGCAACTTTTCAGTTCTGTCTTTTCTGTTTGGGCACAAAAAGACTATGTTCATTCCTCATTCATCAGGACTGGTTTGACCGGCTTGCTATGACTGATTTTGGTCTTCAGCTGTAAAACAAGAAAATATCTATTGACCCCATGTTTAATTATTGTTCTTTATACATAAATTAAGCAGTTATAATAGTAAACTTCAAGCTCAAGTTCCCTGGCAACTCTAGTGGGCTCCTGAGTTCATCTGTATACATCAGATTCAGAGTCTGAGAAAAGGCCATCATGCAAACGCTCAGTTTCTACCTTACAACAGAGTATAAAAGAATGTTTAAGTGAGTGAGTAAAGGAATAAGATGAAGAGAAATAGGCAGAGAAAGGCAAAATTCTGTGTGTAAGTTTAACAGAATGAGAGGAAAGAGAAAATGCTATTGCTATTCATCAATAGCAAGCTATATTAATATGAATGATTTTAAATATGATTACATGCTGCCGGTATTGTTGTAAGCAATTTAAAGGCCTCTTCACACCAAAGATGAGTCCACACCGCAGCCATTTAACATTTAATGACACAGAGGAACAATACCGTTGGAATCTCATCCAGGACAACTTTTTCAAGCTGAAAAATAGCAGACAACAATATACTGTAACTGCAGCGTGTATAACAGTAAACAGACCATTATCATCTGTTGGTGTGGATGCTAAAATATTTAATATTAAATTTCTTGTTCTTGGTGTGAACAGCTTTATGTGATTTGATTTGGCCAAATTAATTGAAGTTCTGATTTGTCACATGAGAAGTTAAACTAGCATTTCCAGACTCTTGTTCCTTAGACAGAAGTGTTCAGTAAAAATCAGGTGTGGGTGTGGACAGATATCATGTACTGTTAGAACGGGAAGAGACTGCACCAATTTGTAAAGGTTAATAAAGAATACAATGGACTTAATAAAAACTTTATGATATAAACACTCTGACTACTTACAATGGGCACAATCTGCATGAGAGTTGAGGCAAAGGCCAATGACAGCAGTAAGAGTAAAAGTCGTAGAATTTTATATGAGTACGTTTGTACAATATCATATGAATTTGCTGATTTGCTAAATTGTATCAATTGTTACTCCTTCAACATGACACTTTGTTGAGGGTTCTTCCTGATGGGGCCGTGGTGTATGTAAACCAAAGTTAAAGAAACATCAAATGCTGTACAAATAATGTGCTCAAACCAACACAGACATACCATTGGAAATGTTTGCCTTTGCAGCTTTTGGTCTTCTCCATAAACGCACAATATGGTCAAATTCAAATCACATGACAGGCCTTCCTTTGGTCTTCCCTCTCAGCTGAAACAAAGAGAAATATATACATGTTGAGACAGTGTGTTAAAATGATCTGTGAGCAAAATATTTGAGAGGAAAGACTATAAGGACAGATATTATCAACACATAATATAAAGATGTGTTCATTAAAGCAAATCGGTTATTACTAAAAGTGTTCAACAAAACCTGTGAAGGGCTGAAACTTTGAAGGACTTGTTCAGCCTCCTTGGCAGCTTCTTCAAGATCAGCATCGAGAACTTCGAGTTCAAGTTCTCTGTAAATTCCAGCAGCTTTCTGAAAGAATTGGTCAAAATTTGATGCTATGTTTTAAAAATATGCCATGATGAACCACAGAAAGAGAGCAAGGAAGATGTGTGTAAATGAATTACGGATTACAGTTTGGAAAAATAGGAAAGGAAAAGCTGAGATAGAGATATTGAATTACAATTAATTCCCAAAAACATATTAAAGGCATGGAAAGTGTTGTGGTTACTGTTCTTTACAAATAGTATACTGTAAAAACAGTTACTGTGGTAAAAACATGGTAAGTATTGTTGTTACTGTGCTTTAACTACAAATACCACAGTAAAACTACGGTTACTGACATAAACTCATAGTAAGTATCGAGGTTATGGTGCTTTAACTACAAATACCACAGTAAAACGAATGTAACCCTAGTTTCTCGAGGGAACGAGACGCTGCGTCCGAGAATGCTAGGGGAACGCCTTCAGCGTGACCGGCTCTCAATACAAGTGTAATCTGTCCAATGGACAGAGGTGGACAGTAACGAAGTAAATTTACTTGAGTATTGTACTTAAGTACACTTTTTGAGTATCTGTACTTTACTCGAGTATTATTTCTTCTGGAAACTTGCGACTTTAACTTCACTACATTTGAAAGACAAATATTGTACTTTTTACTCAATTACATTTATATCAAGGTCCCCAAGTAGAAAGTCGTTATATGTAGCAGTTTTTACAATGAGTGCATTTTCAGATTCACCGAACCCTTTTTTTCTGCGAAAATCCGGCCTGTGATCTGCCAGGGCCTTCCTGTGTTGCCAAGTCTTACAGTATTTCTAACCCTGCAGTTTTCCGCCCAGCTGTGAAAGGACATTTGGCTGATATTTTTTTACGCAAATCTGGCAATCTCGGGATCTTCCCCACTAAACTAATGTAAATGTCCGTGCTACTGCACAGCTAAAAGCGCTCTAAAAAGGCATGTGTTAACTCTTTAAAGCCCTTTGGAAAATTAACCATGTTTTTACTATAGTAAGCATAACTATGGTATTTGCAGTAAAATCACAGTATCCACAAATTTACTATTATCTCACTATAGAAACCTATAGTTTGTTTTCTTTTCAATGTTTGATTTGTTTACCTAAAATTAACCATATCATAGACTTCAATATCTCTTTGAAAAAGAACTTTGTAACTTTTAAACAAGTATTAAAATGAGTTCATTGTAGCTGTAGGAGTGTTAGATAAAAATAAAGATGATTATCTTCATTCAGTTGTTCCCTTTTAATATGTTTTGTAACATAAAAGCTCTTAATTCCAAAGATAATACAAGCTAATCAGTGTATTCAGTAGGTTGCATTAGTGGCATATGGTATTGTAAACATACAACAATACGACAATGCATTTACTTTCAACTTTTGATACTTAAGTACTTTTAAAAACATGTACTTCCGTACTTTCACTTGTGAAAATTTGTCTTTACAACTTTCACTTGTAGTGGAGTAGTATTTGACCAGTAGTATCTGTACTTTCACTCAAGTAAGGAAATGGTGTACTTTGTCCGCCTCTGCCAATGGATGGGCGAGACGTCACGAGCGGGTGACGTAATGGTCAGGAAGCATAAAAGCACGTGCGGTGGAACCGGCATCAGCTTCTAGGAATGAAGCAAGCGCTGGCAGGGATGCCGGAAGTGTGGCCTCGAGACGCAGTATCTCGTTCCCTCGAGGAACTAGAGTTACATACGTAACCTAGAGATGTTCCTCTTCAGGAATTTGAGCTGCATCCTAGAACGCTAGGGGAACGAGATGCCCACGCCGCCAGACTGAAAAATCCCTGCCTAGTGTGGATGGAGCACAGCTAGGGCAAGAGAAAAAGGCCACATAGTGGCTAAAGTGGGTGGGGCCTGCGTCCCAAAGGCCAACTTCTGAGAAGAGAGTCTTGATCCCCAGGAAAGGGGAGAGCTGAGGACTCGAGGCTATGGAATAGCATCCTGATCCACCACATAGCATAAGCTTTCTGGCCGGAGGCCTCAGCCTCTGGGAGGAAACGTACTAGGGGGTGTCTACCCACTGAAATGCCACCGAGAGGCCGGTATAGCCGCCATGTAAACCCTCAGGGTGGAGTGGGTTAACCCTGCAGAGGAACAGGCTCGCACGAACTCCAGAACTGTACCAATCAGGCAGTTGGCTGGGTCGAGCTGGCAACCTCTGCACCATGAAGTGACACTTCACTTCAGGGTGTACAAGTCCCTTGTGTTGTGGAGAAAACATGTAACTAGGGGGTGTCTACCCACTGAAAGTCCACCGAGAAGGGCGCGGTAGGCCGTTATAGCTGCCACATAACCCTCAGGGTGGAGTGGATTTAACCCTGCGGAGGAACAGGCTCGCACGAACTCCAGAACTGTATCAATCGGGCAGTTGACTGGGTCGAGCTGGCGGTCTCCGCACCAAGAAGTGAATAGTTCCACTTTAAGGCGTACAGTTTCCTCGTTGAGGGAGCTCTGGATTGGAGGATGGTCTCAATAACCTCAGTTGAGAGACCGGAAGCTATGAGCTGTGCCCCTTCAGGGGCCACACCCACAACTTCAACATCTCCGGGCGGGGGTGATAGACGTTCAGGAGAGAAATCAGGTCCGAGAACCATACTCGGCCCGGCCAGAATGGTGCTACCAGAAGTAGACTGACTTCATCCTGGCGCACTCTCGCCAGAACTCCTGGGAGCAGAGCGATTGGGGGAAGAACGTACAGACGAAGCTTTGGCCACATCTGTACCATGGCATCCAGCCCCAGTGGAGCTGGATGAGACGGAGAGTACCAGAGGGGACATTGTGCTGTCTCCTCAGCAGCGAAGAGGTCCACCTGTGCCTGGCCAAACACTCTCCAGATCTGCTTCACCACCTTGGTGTAAAGCAACCATTCCCCGGGCCTTGGCCCTTGCCTCGACAGGATGTCTGCTCCCACATTGAGATGCCCAGGGAAGTAAACTGCTCTCAGCGAGAGGAGTTTGCCCTGGGACCACACAAGGATCTGGTGTGCCAGCCTGTACAGGGGGCGCGACCATAGACATGGTGGTTGATGTAAGAGAGCACCACTGTGTTGTCGGTGCGCACCAACACATGGCGATCTCTTAGGTCTGGGAGAAAATGTTTCAGAGCCTGAAACACAGTCAGCATCTCCAGCCAATTGATGTGCCACGTGAGATGGCGACCACTCCACAGACCGCGGGCAGGGTGGCCATCTTCATGACCGCTCCCCAACCAGTGAGGGAGTAGGGGTCCATGTACAGCAGGCCAATAGGTATCACATTGGACGCAGCTGCCATCAGACCCAGCAGTCTCTGAAACTGCTTGACAGTGAGTGACTGGCCTTCTTTCCTGACTGCCGTGAGGATCGACTTGATCCGAGCAGGGGACATACATGCCTGCATCGTGGTTGAATCCCACACCACACCAAGATAAGTGGTTCTCTGTAATGGAGAAAGCACACTCTACTTGGCATTCAGTCTTAACCACAGCACTTTCATGTGGGCGAGAACAACATCATGATGTTGAGCCGCCATCTGCTCTGATCGAGCGAGGATCAACCAAACGTTGATGTAATTGAGTATGCAGATGCCTTGTAGCCACGACAGAGCTAACACGGTATCCACATATTGGTAAGCTTCGCCCCCGAAAGCAAACCTCAGGAACTCCCTATGAGTGGGAGGATGGAGATATGGAAGTATGCGTCTTTTAGATAGATCGTGGCAAACCAGTCCTTGGACCTGATCTGAGACACGACCTGTTTGTGCATCTTGAACTTCAGTCTGCTGACTGAGCGGTTCAACTGATGCAGATCTAAAATGACGCAACCCTCCATCCTTCTTGGGAACTATGAAGTACCGGCTGAAGAACCCGAACTCTCTTTTGTGAGGAGGGACCACCTCGATGGCCTCTTTCCTCAAGAGATTATTCTACTTCTCATTCCATTACCAGAGCCTGCTCGGGGCCCACCAGAGTGGGATTCACCCCATTGCATCGAGGCGGAGGAGAACCAAACTGGATTCTGTAGCTGTAGATCATACGGCGGGACTTCCGATCCCAGAGAGCGGGCGCTGGATCTGATGGGAAAGGAAGATAGGGGCTCGCCCGTCTTCATACCCTCCACCTGATCCATCTGCGATTCTCACGAGCGCAGCCGCTGCTCCGCCTCGGTGAAAGCGTGGCCGGCACCGCGAGGAACGCTAGTGAAAGCTCCCTCCTCAGAGCCCTCCAAGAGCAAGCATAGGGAGTGGCAAACACTCGCAAAGCGGGCAGTCAACTCCTTCGAGAGCTGACTCTGCGTGCTCTGCTCTTAAGCAGACCACACACGGACTGTGTGTTTCCCCAGCAGTGAAGAATACACAGCCTGTAATGCAATCTGCTCTAGCCCTGCCCTAGCCTTCTCGGACGCAGCTCGAGTTCCTGACGAGGAACTAGGGTTACTGAGGTAAAGTCATAGTAAGTATTGAGGTTATTGTGCTTTAACTACCACAATAAAACTTACGGTTACTGAGGTAAACTCATCATATCGAGATTATTGTGCTTTAACTACAAATACCACAGTAAAACTACGGTTACTGAGGTAAACTCATAGTAAATATGTACGTTATTGTGCTTTAACTACATATACCACAGTAAAACTACGGATACGGTGGGAGAAGCATGGTTTATTTTGTGGTTACTGTGCATCGACTACACATGACATGGTTGAGCGACAGTTACTATGGTAACAGTACGGTAAATATGTGGACATTTTACATAATCCCTTTCCCACCATAGGCAAATTTTAAATTAATAACTTCATTCATAAACACGGAACATGGAGTATTTTATGAGACGGTACCTGTATATGTGTCCTGAAGTCATCTAAATCCATCTTTTAATGGATTTCGCTGGTCTTTGGTCCGTGTGCAGTTGTTGGCATTGGGGAAACGATCACCCATGCTGGTACTCCAGTGGTAACTTCACCTTCATACATGTGTGTGGGGATTAACCATGTGGATCAACCAGTAGGTGCAGCAGACCTCTTCTGGACCATATCTATGACCTGATATCCACTGATAACGTGTTCTCAGAAGCTCCAAACTAGTGATTCTGTGCGTTGGAGCTCTCACATGACTTTCTCTGCAAAAAAAACTTTAAATCATGAAAATCTGTCTTCTACATTGCAAATTACATTTAATTTCATGAGAAAGAAACATCTTTCATGTACTTGAGGTTTGGTCTTAAAATTGCCTAAACTCACTTTCTCTCACTGAGAAAGAAGCTTTTCAGCATCTGTGGCCTTGCTTTCTCTACATTTGCTTAGTTTCACTAAACACAGAAATAGTGTTCTCAGAAGCTCTAAACTAGTGAATCTGAGCATTCAACCCGGTATCACGCCAAAGCGTGTAGGAGACACGCTGGTCCACTCGAAGATGCGTGTAATTGTCACGCTTTGCCTCCTCTAGGCGTGAAAATTACACGCATGCATGAAGGTGAAGTTACCAATAGAGTACCAGCAGGGGCGATCATTTTCTCAATGCCAACAACTCCCTACGGACCAAATAGAAGCGATTTAGTGCATTCTCCAAAAATCCCCGCGCAAGGTAAGCTTATGATTTTTGTGTTGATAGGTCTTTATTGTAACTTTAGCAATATGACATCACCATATTAGGCCACAGACAGGTCAGTGCCTGGACGCAACCTAAGAAGCAGCCGGTCACGGCCCGCTTGGGTCATAATTTAAACCATATTTGTTTCTTCGAGCGCGGTCATTTAAGAAATCCTGATGTAACTTAGCTAACGTTAGCGTCTAGCTAACGTCATATTTGCATGTGTGGACTGTGAATTTTTTTTGAAAATATAACAATTTATAATAGTAAAAAAAAAAAATTATAATAGTATTATTGTGTTCTGTTTAAATAAAATAGTAACGTTAGCCTAATATGCCATGCCGATTTTAGCGCTGTTTATAAAGCGCGTCAGTGAATGAATTGTCAAAGGTTTTTTTTATTTGTTTTTTTTTATGTTTTGCCCTGTAATCGAAATCTTATATAGAATTAAAGTTATTTATTTGCCCAGCGCATTTTTTTTATTTTGTAACCCCCCTGCTCGCTGATATGTGCACTTGCATTAAAGTTACATTCTCTGCGTCCAGTGTACTTTCTGTTCTGTTCGCAGTCCTGCTTAAAATTGTCATAAACTTGCAGTAATTAGGGAATTATTCTATAGGCTAAACTATATATGTCACTCATTTTTATGAATTCTGATCAACTGTTCATTCATGCAGTTTACATGCTGAATATGCATTGTGCAATAACAGCATCACAATTACATTCTTTTTGTTGCAGTTGTGCATGTATAATATGACTAATCCAGCAAGCCTTGCTGCAAGAGAGTTAACTGATTTTGTTTTGTTTTCCTTTGTCCAACAGCTCCTGTTCTTACACACCACCCTTCCCTGTTAGTGTTACCTAAACCTAGTGTATACCTTTGTATGAAAACCAACAGCTCTTTTAAGAGCTTCTTCTAAAGCTTCACTGTCTTCAAGTAAGCACTGTTACTCTGTTCTTTATTTTTCTTTCACCTTACTCTCTCTCACTGCCCAAAACCCTTAGCCTTCCTTTTTGTTTTTCCTGACTCCCTATAGCCTCCCTACACCCCGTCCTCAATCCTTCTTTTTGTCTAACCATATTTTTATCTTGCTTTGCATAGTATTGTTGAAATGGCTGCTCAGCAAGACAGAGGGAGAGCAGAGGATGCTATTTTCATCGCTGACATGCTTCTTGCTCAAAATAAAGTGAGTATATTTGTTGAGACAGTGATCTTGCAGTTTTGGTGGTAATACTAAATTGTGGGAATTACAGCACAAAATTTGTATGAACGGGTCAAGAGTTGGCCATATTTCAGTGTTATCATACAATTCTCACTTTCTGTCACGCAAGGCAAAGGAAGCCAAGGGCAAAGCAACGTCTGCTTATAATAAATTTAATGTCCGATGGCTGGAGAAAGATGCTGAAGGATGTCCACTGCTTAAAAGAAGCAGAAGTGGAGAGACACGGAAACGAGCTTCAGCTACAAGTAGTCCATGTCTTCCAAGATTATTTGTGATTACCCGCCAAACTCTTTTTCTTAACAGAGTGTAACTGTGCCTATTGTATATAGATTGAAGCTTGTTAACTCAATAAGGTGTTCTTTTTAATAAATTTGTTATTTAAATGGAATTGTCAGACATGCTAAACAGTCATGCCTATTATAGCCTTAAGTCACTACACAAACATTGTATTACTGGGTTTCACATCTCTGGCCCTTTAGCTCCAAACATGATCAAACACACCTGAATAAGCTAATCAAGGGTTTCAGGATTACTAGAGAGTTATATGCAGGTGAATTTGATCAAGGTTGGAGCTAAACTCTGCTGTAAAGTGGATCTCGAGGGCCAGAGTTGAGAACCCCTGCTGTATTGTATGTTAATAAGACAACAAAAAAGTGTTATCTCTTTCCTTTCTAACAAATGTTTTAGTAGTATCTGTAGTTGGCAGAGAGGATGCTACTCCTTTTGAGTCAGCTATGGAGGTTCCCACAGTTACCCAATCAAACTGCTCTGAACACTTATTTGGTAAGATGTCACCTTTCTCTAATTAAGCAAGTTAGCAATAAACCTGAAAGGAATGATTTTTTGTTTGTTTGTTTCTGTCTTACAGACAGTGAGATGCAGAAATTACAGGACATTCTGACCTCAGCAAATGTTCAAGGCACAAACAAGTATCCTTCAACATCCAAATCATGGTGCTTGCGCCAATCTGTAGCCCAAGAGGAGTGGCGGAAAGCAAGGTCCTATCACATAAACCGCTTGCTGTCCTGCAATGTGGTTCCAGAACAGAACTGCAGCCGCTGCACGTCTCCTGCCATCATTCGCTGCAAAGACTGCATGCCAGAAGAGTGGCTGTGTATGGATTGTGACATACACATACACAAAAAACTCACCCTTCATAACAGAGAGTCCTGCATTGAGGGAATTTACAAGCCCATTGAGCCAACAGTGCGCTGTGTAAAAAAAGATGGCAAATATACACTGGTCAATCAAGGTAGTGTTTTGAACCTCATTGGTGAAGTTTTTTTTTTTTTTTTTCAAACTTTTATTTAAATTGCAATCATAATTGGACATATTTTAATGCTTTTTCACTAATCATTTAACTTTTTTTTTTTTTTTTTTCTCAGTGTGTTTATTACCTACGGTGAGACCTGTCACTTTATGTACTTGTGACCCTGTAAACATCACTGAATCAGCTGGCAGAGCCATCATTTTGGTTTTGTGACGGATCGACGGCCCTCCCCCTCATCATCATCACCACCCCGTCCCTTATTCGCCGCCCTTCACCAGGCTCCCGACTGGAGTGGGTGGATGAGAGGAGGGGCGTGGGACTAACGTGGGCTGGCGGCGTGTGATGAGGCACAGCTGGACTGAATTAAGCCTCATCACCGCCGCCGTTAAATGCCGAGCGCGCCTCTCCTCGGGAGACCGGTCTCTTCCCCCGTGCATGCACGCTGGTGTCCTCGTGGGTCCAGGAAGGGTGCGTCGAGGGACATCGCGCCGCCGAGGATGTGAGCCGCGGAACCTCCAGGGTCATTGTGCAAGCCGCACCCGTATAACGGCCGTCGGGCCAGGATGCCGGGCCGTCCATCCCGCCAATGGGCCAGTAAGTGGCACAGGAAGAGCCGCCGCTCCAGAGAAGCCGCCGCCCCTCGTGCCCCGGACCGCGGGAGCGTGTGCGGCCACCTGACTCCGCCCCTTGCCTGGACCCTTCCCTTTCGGAACACTGCCCTCCTACACGAGCCCCGCAGCACATCGAGGACACCAGATCCCCCCCCCTTCTTTGGACACTTTTTGCCCCTGGACACTTCCTTTTTATTATTTTTGTTTAATAAAAACCTCTCCGAGGCCTGACGCCACACCCACTGTGTCTGTCGTTGGCTCCTCCCGTCACACTGGTGGAGAATGCGGGCAAGGCGGAGCCTAGACAGCGCAGTTGGGCAACATCTGAAGACGTCATCCCCTCTCGCCCGCAGAAGTTCGTGAAGAAGCGCGTGGGACGGAGAAACGACGGAGACGGCCTCCCAGCCACCGAAGGGGTAAGTGACACTTCGTCAATTGTCATCTTACCCTGTGGTTGGTTGAGGCTGTCGACTAATACCGGTTTCTCTGTCCCTGTTCCGGCGCGGTGCGAGAGGGAGGTTCGCCCGGAGAGGAATCCCTGCCCCGCCCACTCCGACCGTATGGAGCCTGGTTGAGGAAGGTAGCACTCCTGCGTGGGCGGCGACCGACGACGGGGATGTCGCTTGGGGGGGGGAATGTGACGGATCGACGGCCCTCCCCCTCATCATCATCACCACCCCGTCCCTTATTCGCCGCCCTTCACCAGGCTCCCGACTGGAGTGGGTGGATGAGAGGAGGGGCGTGGGACTAACGTGGGCTGGCGGCGTGTGATGAGGCACAGCTGGACTGAATTAAGCCTCATCACCACCGCCGTTAAATGCCGAGCGCGCCTCTCCTCGGGAGACCGGTCTCTTCCCCCGTGCATGCACGCTGGTGTCCTCGTGGGTCCAGGAAGGGTGCGTCGAGGGACATCGCGCCGCCGAGGATGTGAGCCGCGGAACCTCCAGGGTCATTGTGCAAGCCGCACCCGTATAACGGCTGTCGGGCCAGGATGCCGGGCCGTCCATCCCGCCAATGGGCCAGTAAGTGGCACAGGAAGAGCCGCCGCTCCAGAGAAGCCGCCGCCCCTCGTGCCCCGGACCGCGGGAGCGTGTGCGGCCACCTGACTCCGCCCCTTGCCTGGACCCTTCCCTTTCGGAACACTGCCCTCCTACACGAGCCCCGCAGCACATCGAGGACACCAGATCCCCCCCCCTTCTTTGGACACTTTTTGCCCCTGGACACTTCCTTTTTATTATTTTTGTTTAATAAAAACCTCTCCGAGGCCTGACGCCACACCCACTGTGTCTGTCGTTGGCTCCTCCCGTCACAGTTTGCATAAATGGTAGGAATCTATGGTTTTATATTTTAATTCATTTTTGTTCCTTTGTTTGTTAAAAAATAAACAAATATTGTTCTATATTTTAATTTTAGGTCGGTATGATTTGCCAAATTTGTTGTGCAAAGTATGTCTGGCACAGTGGACACCTGACATGAGTGACCTAATAAGAAGTGGGTATTGGCCAGCATCTGTGAATGCTGACACGCTGTTTTCAGTGGATGTCTTCAGTACATTTGAAGAAATGAAAACTATTGCACCCAGTTTATCAAGACAAGGTTTTTTGCAGATGTTGGAGAGAAGGACTTGTCACTTTGGAAGGGTAAGATCAGTGTGGATCAAAGTTTCCTTAAGTAGAGATCATTTTACTCTTCACTAATCTAATGTACAGGCTGGGAAAATACATGGAGATGTATTCCAAAGAAGCTTTATGGAATACACATTCTGCCAGTACCAGTGTGAGAAGATGGCCGGTGTAGAGCACTTCAGCTGCCCGGCACGTACACCAACACCCTTGCTCTTTGTGCAGATGCAACAGAAAACTATACCGATTTCGTCAGTCAAAAGGGTTAGTTGTTCTACACTTGTAATTATTTTACTTAATGTAAAATTAACAGAACAAATAATGTCTGACACTCAACATAATCTTTTTCTTATTCTATTAAGGTCAGAAGAACCATATTTTGATGGTACCTTCATTGCCAAGGACACTGATGTGCACCATTTTGTTGAGGAGATCAGGAGTAAAATGAATAGTGTTAGTAAAATATATAATGTTTGATTTTGATAAAAGTATGATTGTTGCTTTAGTAAATAGTTAATGTATCCCTCAAGACCAGTTGGTGTAAGCTTATATAATACAGACTAGCATCTTAGTTTGTTACGAACATTCTGAGCAATAGGTTGCAGTCTTCCGACAAATCTTGTGTTGAGGTTTGAAATTAGATACATGGTGTGTGTGGTGGCACCCAAAGCAATTAGTTTAGTAACTTGGTCATTCTTCTTATAATAGAAGATCTCTGTAATACATAGTGACTGTGTATGCAGTTTGTAGCTGGAGTAGAGAAAGGGGAAGATGCATTTTCTGAAGCTCCCTGAGCTCTGACTGAATATAATAACCTTTAGTAGTAGTTTGAGAGTAACCCTTCATTGTCTCAAGTCATTACAGTGATGGTGTGAATTGGTGTGATGTAACCTGACTCATCCTGATAGATGAACTAACTAGTTAGAAATAAATCGCAACTTTTAGTTTTAACCAGATTTATTTTGTCATGCAGACTGCTGGCAGAGGGATCTGTGGAGCCAGTCAGTGGTCTGCTGCACGTGAAACTGCCAGAAGTGCAAGCAAACTGGATGAAGAGGGTCTTGAGGTGGTTGTCTGCAGACACGGACTACTACTCAAGGCTCTTAACATGTACAGGGGGGAAATATTCGCCTATCCACTGTACCTGCAGAAGGAGCTCCAAGCAGCCACAAATGGACAGTTCTATTGCAGTTCTATGTTGGAACTCAGACCTTTACTGCAGATGAGACCATTCCTTTCTGTCATGCATGCCAAGGCTCATTCAACCAAGTGTGAGGTACTTCATATTCTTAACCATACCGTTATGAAATTGTAATATGACGTTGTATTTTTATTACTTATATAATACACTGTATAAGATTAAAATATATGTGCCACACTGATTTATTAGATAATCTGGAGTGGCAAAAATCAGGAAGGTGCTGGCACAACTGCAGGGGAGGAGGTTGAAATGGTTAACAGCTACCTGTCTCGTTGTGCCCTCACAACCAAGTACATGACAAAATCTGGTAATTGTTGGTTATTTATATTATTTTTGAAAACCTTTCTTTTATTCTTTCTTCTTATTTTTATTCTTTCTGTCAAAAACTTTGTCTGAGATTGCATAAGAGAAAACTGTAAATATTCTTATATAACAGTACATTAATAAAACTGCATTACGTCTCCATTAAATTAAAACTCAGTGGTCAATGTGTGGATGAACTGAAATACCATGAGCTTTAATACTATCCTCCATCACATAATTTTGTTGTTAACAGCCAGGAATGACATGCTAACCGTCCATGCTATTGGGTGGAACCGACGGAAGCGGGAAGGCCTTCACCTCGCATTATCCAGCAGATACATCAAGGTATGATGCTATGCCTTAAGTTATGAATACAAAGCTTTTCATGATTTTTGTCAGTTTTTAAGATTGCAAAGGTAGAAACCTTGTTCGTCTTTTATTTTATTTTTTACACCAGACTTTCAAAAAGGCTGAGGCTGAGTCTCAGAGACTGGAGGATTTGAGCAGTGAACACTGTGCTTCAGTGGGTACATGATGTCAGACAATGGGCTACTGAGGGTACAGTACTTTATGGACAGTCATCTGAGTAGTTTAATATTGCAGTGTGGTAATCATGTGTATAACTGAGAATCTTTGCCATGCATGAGAATTAAGTAAGGACATGTCATCCTATAAACTTGTGGGCTTGTAAACTCCATTGAGGCTGTAAACACTGATTTGGGGATCTAAATTATCTTAAAATTTATATTAAAACTCTTTTAATGTACATCCTAAAAGAGATCATAGTCATTTACTTGTATTATTGTTGCTTTAAGATTCTGTAGGTACCGGATGTGATGACCAACATAACCTTCAGAAATCAATCGAACAAATGTTTCTTGGTGTTCATCAAAAAAAAGCCAGCCTTTATAATCAGACTGGTATGTTGATAACTCATCTAATATATTTGTAATTTGTATGACTTGCAGATGTATTATCTGGATTGTTTTGGAATTAACATATTTTCAGGTCCTTAATTTGAAAATGTCTTCCTCTTAATTTTACAGATATTAAGCCTATTATGCCTTTTAAGTTATTCTGTTTATTTACATTTTGATATATTAATTCCTAAGTTAGTTATAAGTATTACTATTTCAAATACACATGCTTGTACATCATGTATTGTGTGTTTCGTAATTTTTATAGACAGCAACAAAATTCGACATTTGCGTCGAAGGAAATTGTGGGAAGAGAAGAGAAAACTTTTGGAAGCAATCAAGCTCTACAATGAGCAGGTGCCAGATGAGGAGCGCATCGCTGAAGAGAAGGTGGTGAGCGGACTCTCTGTGGAGAGAGGAGACAGCGGGGCAGACAGTCTAATATGGCCATGGGAAGTGCACAGCAGTGTGTGTGTGTGTGTGTGTGTGTGTGTGTGTGTGTGTGTACTGGTTTTTGTGGTTTACGGGGACAAAATTTGTATAATAACATGGGTATGACAGAGGTATTACAATTTGAAGGTGGTTTATGAGGACACTGCCTATGTCCCCGTAAAACAAAAGACTTAAAAAACATACTAAATGGTATTTTTTTTTTTTATCTAAAAATGCAGACAGTCTCCTGTAAGGGGTAGGTTTAGGTGTAGTGTTGGTGTAGGACAATAGCACATACAGTAAGTACAGTATAAAAACCATTACGCCTATGGAGAGTCCCCGTAAACCACTAAAACAAACGTGTGTGTGTGTGTGTGTGTGTGTGTGTGTGTGTGAATATGTTGTATATTCTACTGTAAACATATGTCACAATTTATCAGAGTAATTTTAATGTTTATTCTACCATTTTTGTGCAGCGATGATTCTTTTGAGAGAAAATATTAAAATTGTCCCATATCTGTTGCTGTTTGGGTCTGCACTTTCAAATAATCAAATTATAAAAAAAAAACAATGTTTATTTAGTTTGCGCAATTTCTCTCGCTGACTGCTACACTGAGGATTTACTCCCTTATTCTTTATTAGGACAAGTCATTTATTAGGTCTTCATCAGGCCTACACCACTTGTGAGATAGGGTGAGGTATAGAAAGGCTCTTAAGCAGCTAAGTAGGAGTTCTTGAAATAAAGAACAAGGGAGACTATCTTTAGTGTGTGGGTGTCTTCCTAACATCTTATACCTTCATAAGCTGACTTTTTGAATCTCAATTTTTGCACCCGGCACCAGGTTTTGGGAGGTACATACACTACTTCTGTTTTGCCTGCTGTTTAGAATGTACTGGTCAGATCTGTATTGAAGAGACGTTATTTATGTGACTTCAGAATCCAGCAGCATCCTCACCAAGAAGAAGATTTATGATGCGTACATGCCAAAAGTGCGGCTTCAAGAGGAAAGGATCATTGTGATGAGGGAGATGAGACGGCACTGCACCTACCTCAGAAAGCTGGCTGGGAACATCAGGACAATGAAATCAGAAATGTCTTCTGCCAGAAACAGTGGTAAGAAACTAACTTTTGTTACCTTCTTACCTGCATACTGGGTTCGTACCCAACCACTGTTACATATCCTTTTTATGAACGTAGCAATTTGACTAATGTGTATTCTTTTTCTTTTTTTTGTGCTTTTTTCTGGTTTTATACATTTTGGGGAGGAGTGGGTTGAGCTACATTCTGGGTCACAATTTGACAAAGAGAGAAAAAAAGGTGGAAAACAGGCAAATGGCTGGGCCTAGAGACTTGGAATTGGTTTCTATAATTAGGGCAACAAAAGTCTCCATAAAGCACATGTTAGTTTCAGGATTTTTATTAGTTTCTCAAATTATTTTCCTTTGTCCTTTGGTGATTAAAAAGTCATGGATCATCTGAATGATCAGACATATTGAATAACAAATACGACAATAAAACCACACTCACTTTGAGATTCACTTTGGATCCACTTTTTACACCGTGGATTCCTTGTGGCTGGATATTAAAAGGGTCTTGTAGTTCTTCAGTAAAGTCAGTTAATGCTCAACAGTACTAACTCAGTGGAAGTATTGACATGCCTCGCTTTCATTTTTCCTTCTAGGTAGTTTAAGTGAAGAGGGTCATCAGGGACTACTGTGTCTTCTTCAGAAAAGGCTTGCAGATGTGGAGGAGGAGTTCCAAGTCGTATGCTCAAGTTACAGCCAGGCTTTAGGACCAAATGCTGCTTCTCTGCTGGAGGATGGGCCCGAGGAGATACTGGAGGACCATGAAGAAGTTGATTATGAGAGTTCAGATGACAGTGACTTTGAAGCAGTGGAAATGAGTGGTTCTTGGGGAGTGGTGGGATGTGTTTAGACTGTGTGTCAATTGTGAGTGGATTGCAGGTGTGTTTCAAGAAAAACAAAAAAACTTTATTTTGAAGTGTAATGGATGTCTGATACAGTGGTTTTATTTTTTTTTATGTGATTCTCCAAAACTCAGCTTACAAACAACAGCAGGTCGGTTAAGTTCCCCTCCACCTCCAGTCTTTCAGACTATTTCTACAGTCAACTGTGGTGCTACAGCTTGCGAATAATATCAGCCATCCTGTCAACATAATGACCTTTAATGTACAAAAATGTTCAAAATCCATTCTCCCTACGTTACATACATTACTCTTTCACTAATGTAATACTGTTAGATTGTTTTATACTGTACACTCCTGTATAATGTTATTCACAGGTATTATGGTTACTTTTGGAGTGAACCATTTACTGTACATCACTACATGAAATACTTTCCAGAAATTAATGAACATTTCCATAGTTGAGTTTTGTTTGCAGTGTTTCCTGTTGTTATTACTGCTGTTACCTTGCCAACAAAAGGAACTATATTACCATGCCTTTTACTTCAGGTAACTATAAAACAATGTTGTACATGCATGTAGACTAGTTCATGCTGTGTTGTTCAGTTTGTCTTCATAAAATAAAATAAAAAAAAACATGAAATTACTGATTTTTCATTTTTGCCAGTTGTATACAGGGTATATAAATAAATGTAATCACACAAAATAACATGTTTACATGTTAGTTGTCAAGTAGGTATATCATTATGTGTTGTATTAATTAATTTGTAAATTATAGCCATAAATAAGCTCTTCATCCTGCTGCATAACTTTGCTCTGGATACAATAATTAATACTAGACAACTGCTATTGTAAATATCAGCTGACAATCATAGGCTGTTTGCTTTAAGGTATGCATTTTATGTATGTATGAATGTTCTTGTCTACGTTTTAATGCATGTCACTTTGTTTTTTACATTGAAAGTGATATGTAAATAAAGTTATTTTTCATTATTTTTGTGTTTTCTGTATAAAAACCTATAAGTTATCATATTTAACCTAAAAAAAAAAAAAAAAGAATATAACCAGTTAATTGGAGACTCTAAAATTGCCCAAGGTGTGAATGGGAGTCTTTAACATGGTTACCTTAGCAACGAACATGAACCTCGCAAAGAAGAGCATTTTTAGCTAATAATGACGATGTATTTTGGTATGAATTCATACAACACGTCTTATGCTTTGTTTTAGCAATGTCTGTTAGTAAGTTATTTTATACTATAGTTCTTTTTGAAACCCTACTTCCTTACAACCCTAATTTGCAAACCGGAAGAACTACATAATTAACGGGCTGTCTATCACTTTGTAATCCGCTGCAACTGGGAATTGTAGTTTTTTTTCTTTCTCATAACTGGATGTCTGGAATATAAAACTGAGAGTGCACTCAGGGGTATGGGCGGATGTGAAACACATTAGTCTGTTCAGAATTTGAAATTGTAAATGATAACCAGGTGAAATTCAATTTTGACCATTTTTTTGTGATGGCCCTTATTGGTGATCACACCAAAAGGTAGCCCTCATAATGGAAGAGTTCAAGAGCTTTGTAAACAGTTGGTCTCATCATTGTAGCCCCTTCAGTTGCTGAATTAAAAGACTCACAACATGCGTCAATGTCAAAGTTCAGAGGTCAATATTTCAAAGTAGGAGCCATGTATAGCCTTCAGATTGGCATGCTGTTACTTAGCTGATCAAGACCTTTACAATGATGTATTTGGTTTAGTCTTATGACAAAATGTTAATTTTCACTCTGCCCACTCAGTCCTTGTGTCATGCATACATTTCAAAGAGACATGAAATGGTCTATTGTATAAACATTAATTAAAATGTAGTTATTGGACATAAAAGCTAAATTCTTTAATGACAAATTTATTTTGACTTATCAGAATCACAGATGTCACCGTCATTTATTTATTTTTTCACAAACCCTGACCCAGGGGTCTCCAAACCCTGTCCTGAAGGGCAGATGTCTTCTGGAGTTTAGTTCCAAGTTGCCTCAAAACACACCTGCCTGGAAGTTTCTAGCAGTCAAACCTTGATTAACTGGTTCAAGTGTGATTAAATGGGGTTGGAGCTAAACTCTGCAGGACAGTGACCCTCCACGAGCAGGACTGGACACCCCTGCCCTAACCCAATAAAAATTGTAATCGGTTGCATTGCATCTCCAGAAAAAATGTTTCAGAGTGTTCTCAAATGAATGGTATTTATGGCTTTAAGCACGGGGTGAGGTGCATTAAAAAGAAATCACAGTATCATTACAGATATGAGGGCCCTCAAAGCAGCAACAGTTAAATATGCCAGGCTACTATACATATGCTGTGGTCATCTGGCTAATTGGCTATATACACAATCATTGTCTAATTTACTTTACAGATGCCATTATAATTTTTAAGTCGCTTTGGATAAAAGCGTCTGCTAAATGACTAAATGTAAATATAATGTAATTATATTACACTTCCCTTATCTCCAAGAGCAATACAGTAAAACAATTTGCTTATTACTTTACTTTCATGTTTGTTTGTAAAACTCACACCTCTCTTTACCACAAACAGAGCAAGTTACCAAATCATGAGGTCTGATTCAGGGTCAGTTTTGCATATGAAAACACAAGAAACATAATAAAACATGGTCTAGACCAAAAGACAGCAGGCAGACCGGTCGGGACGAAAGTACAGCTGACTAGGTTGACTCCTCAGCTCACATCAAATCTTTCAAAAGGCCCATGCTTATTAATAAGTAATTAAAGAAAATTTTATTACAAGTGTACCTGTAATGTGATTGCTAAGAATATCAATATAATCCCATACATTACCTTGTTAATGGAAAGACATCTGTTTGCAGTAATCTTAGTAAAAGTAATCTACACTGTTGGTAATAACAGTGCCATCTGAAGAGGAAGATCCATCCAGAACGAAGTAAAGTCACAAACTGTATGTCATAATGACACAAGACACATATGTACAATATTTTATGTCACTTACAACAGCTTTTAAAAACCTTTTTATTGGTCAAAAGTTCACGATGCGATTGGTCGGACTTGAAAGTTCAAATTATTTTAAATGATGGTGTGAATATTTGACACTGTACAATAGTTTTATATATACACTCTCAGAAATAAAGGTACAAAAGCTGTCACTGGGGCGGTACCTTTTCAAAAGGGACACTCTTGTACCTATTAGGTTCAAATATGTACACTTTAAGTACTAATACGTACCTTTAAAGTACAAAAATGGACCCTTTAGGTACAAACATACCTTTTGAAAAGGTACCACCCGTGACAGCTTTTGTACCTTTATTTCTGAGTGTATTTAAAACATTTACTTGATGATTTCCCATGTAAAATAGCTTTGTATAAAGTTGTCTAACAGGTTGCCATTTAGAAATCAAGGAGCTATATGCCAAGGCATTTCCATAGTTTGATACAGATTAAATGTGTATGCAAAATATGTGATAAATAAAGACAAGTTAAGGATCGACCACTATGAATATGTTATTTAATTTATTTATTTCTTAATTAATACATTTTTTATGAGACTATTCTCTGAACAAACACCCAGATACATTTTATGTTGTCTTGGATGATCATAGAATGAAGCAGACTATAAAATAAATAGTGTATCTGAAAATAAATAAAACCAATTCATTCCTCAATTTTTTTATTGAAGAAAGTACAGAAACAGTATAATGACAACTCATAAATAAACTCATTCAAAAGTGTTAACAATTGATGTGCGAAACAAACAAACAAACAAAGATATTATTTATTATTACAACAGAAGAAAGAATGAACGGCAAAAATAAATAAAATAAAATAAAGAGGAATCCAGCACATTGGGCACCTGTAGAAATTGGAAACTAAACGGTGTCTACATCTGCCACCCGCTCCAATGGACACTTCTTTCCACTGCAACACAACAAGGAAGGATGCGATTAGATGCTTTGTTTCTGCAGACAAACTGTAGACACATTAATATATGATATATTACGAGTCCTGATGCTGTTTTCCAATAGCTAGAGGGGTTAGAGGGGTTTCACTACATCACAGTACGCTAATGTTAGTCAACAATGTAGAAGAAGAAAATCCTTAATTGTTCTTTTAAGTCAAGAAAAATAGTGAAGAACAAGGTGGATGTCTTGTGTTGTTACTGTGTACTATAATACGTTATGTTTCTTACATGAATCACTATTTGGTATGCACAATACCAATTTTGGTAGGTTTATCTTCCTTTCTGTTACTCAGCTACTCAGTCTGTCATTTTTTTTGAGACAATTTTATTTTAAAGCATTCATCAATTGACTGCATTTTGTTCTAGCGACTCAAATGAGGAATGTGAAGTCCACATTTTACTTTGAGACAACATCTGTCATAAATGAAGATCACAAGCTGAAAATAAATAAACTGATCCAGTTGTTAAGAAAGGAAGGCAGTACTGCAGTAACAGACAATTTCTGTATTTTTGAAGCAAGGCTAGATTTATAACAATGGTGTCCTAAAATTAAATTAAAAAAAGTCACAGATTACATTAGTTTTGAGAAACTAAATTAAAAAGCGCTCCAAATTAACTATATGGGGCATATAATGCATCCAAAAGGTAACAGTGAATTCAAAGAATTGAGCCTTGAAGTGCATTAGCCTCAAGGCAACAGGTCAGGTCTCCTCTGCTTCTCTCTTGTTATGTCTCTGTTTACCATGTTGAAAAAAACAGCATATGCTGGTTAGGTATGTTTTGAAGCATGGCTGCTGGTTTGAGCTGGTCCTTAGGTGGTCATGTGCTGGTTTAAGCTGGTCATGTTCTGGTACTGAGCAGGAGCTAGTTGCTTAGGACCAGCACATGACCAGCTAAGGACCAGCTTAAACCAGCTCAAACCAGTCATGCTTCAAAACATACTGTACCTAACCAGCATATGCTGTTTTTTTCAACAGGGTAAGCTCCATATGTACACACACACACACACACACACACACACACACACACACACACACACACACACACACACACACACACACACACACACACACACACACACACGTTTTTTTGTGAAAAGTGGGGACATCCCATAGGTGTAATGGTTTTTATACTGTACTTACTGTATGTGCTATTGTCTTACACCAACCCTACACCTAAATCTACCCCTTACAGGAGACTGTCTGCTATTTCGGATTTTCAATACACTCCATTCTGAGTGATTTATAAGCGTTTTGAAAAGTGGGGAATGGGTAATGTCCTGAAAGGTCGCCTTTTCCTTGTAATACCTGACATACCTTTGTCATTATACAAATCTATGTCCTCATTTGTCACACAACACACACACACACACACACACGCACACATATATACACACTCACACTTAATTTATAAATACCTAGAGTTTTTCTATCTTGTTGCCTTTGAAAACTCAGGGGTTTTGCAATGCAGACCATTTTAAATATGTAACTTGACCCTTTGTCCTACCAGGAGTTTAGATTAAACATAGTACATAAAAGGAAAATACATCAGACCTATGGCTTTCACGTAATGAAGGCTGTGTAGTGTAGCATATTTGCTTTATGAGATGAACATAATAAATCATAACGGGTTATCAATTATATATCCATCTTCAGGAATTAGCTGTAATAGTACAATAGAATGATTAGTTCGTCCGCAGTACGGATCCTTCTATTGACTTTAAGGAAAATTATTCCTCTGGCCACGACAAATAATTTTCTTAACGAAGCAGTGCTCCGAGCATTGTTGCAAGATCGGACGTTAAAGTGACTTAGTTCTGAGAGCAGCAGACACAGACAACCAAGTGTGAATACATATGGATGTTTATTAAACTACACTACAGGGGAACATGTAACATAGAACTAGACACAGACATACACACATTAAACATGGATGCCAACGCAAGGAAGGCATAGAGAGAGAGAGAGAGAGAGAGAGAGAGAGAGAGAGCGCTCGCGCGCAAGAGAAGCATGACAAGATTCTAACATCAGCTAACTAAAACCTGGGTTTGAACCATTAGAAAATCATATCACCTTAATTAAAAGGGGTCGAAGCCTAGAAGCGCATCTAGATAGTTAACAAGCGGTTACTTGCATGGTTTTTGTGGGTGCTGAGTAAAGTATCCTGGTGCATGTATAATGCGTAGATTCCCGGGGGGGATTCCTTTTGGAGTAAAAGCTTCGTCCTTCCAGCCATGATTAGTCCGAAGTGAGTTCCCAAAGTTACCGAACTTAAAATTGCCAGAAGATCGGGCTCCCCCGGAAGGGGAGCCGCGAGGTTTCCCAGGTGATCTCCAGGGCACTTTTTGGTAGAAGAGAGAGTTTGGGAACTGTGCGTGGGCTCTTTAAAGTCTGCGAAGAGTCCCGCCTCTCAGGATGGGCTTGACCAATGAGAAAGGCTGAATTTCCAAGCGGGAGTTTGGAAATACTGGGGGTTTTATGGCCCTTTGTCTGAGAGCATGGTAATTTGCAAAAGGGGTTGGATTGAAAGTTATTATACAAACTATTAAAGATTCTTAGGACACTGATATGTTGCATAGTTATCAACATGTAATATTCTCTCTCAATTAGATCATCCGAAGACGGATTGATAGAGACCAAACATGTTACAGTCAGAGTGATATAAACTATTGATCTATTATAAGCATGAATAAAACAGTATAAAATACACAAAAACAGTAATAATATACACAATGACTTAATGATATGTGTGCTCATTCAAAGAAAGGTTTTCCTATTAATTAATTAGAGAAGAGTCCATTTTATGGCATAATGTCCTTTTCCTAAAGTGGATACGAAGTGAGTGTTGCTTGCACGACCATTTGCATTCCTCTGAGCAATAAAACTAGTGTTATCTGATGGGTTGCCATGGCACCGGGGGTGGTCTGGCGGCGTCTGCAGACATAGGGGCACCCAAGAATGCGTATTGGCTGAGGGGATTATTTGTTAATCTAATAACTAGTTTCATTTGTTAAATCAAATGAGAAATTGTGTCTGATTGGTCCAAATGCTACAGTAGTTTGCCAATAATAACTTAATCATTATTGTCCATAACTGTATTTTCGGTGTGCATGCAATTGTAGTAGGTGTTATTGGTAAATAAGATACACTGCAGACTGACAAATTAAGGGGAAAAAACAACAAAGTGTTTTGGGCCACCAAGATCCAACATAACTTCAGATTTTTTAACTCTGCACCACCATCATCAAAACACCAAATGAAAGCATATATTTTGGATGAATGGAGCTCCATCCTCTTGCCCCCAGTAGAGTACAAAGACTTAGAGAATCTATGTCAAAGAGCATGCAGCTCTTCTGGGGGCACGTTGTCACACCCCTGGACTTTCATTTGTGTTTTCATTCCTTGTGTGTGCCCTGTGACCTAGTTTCTGCCACTGTCTAATTGTATCATTATGTTCAGGTGTGTCCCCTCATTATCATTAATTACGTTCCCCTTATAAGTTGCATTCAGTTCTGTGTTCCTTTGTCCGATCTCGTTGATGTATGTTTGTGATGCCTTCCCCTGTGTTTGGATTCCCTTGTGTTTGGAATATTAAAGACTGTTGAGCACTATCCTCCTTGTCGTCCTCTCTCCCGCACCAGACCGTGACAGAAGATCGGACCTACAAAGTAAGCGGCGTGTTTCCCTCGCGTTTTTGTTTGCGTTTTTCACCAGTTTTTATTTTCTGTTTTTGTTCTATGGACCCCCTTGTGCGACCCGAATTCCTCCTCCTCCTGCTGGAGCAGGGGGAAAGATCTCTCGAGGACCACACCAGACTGTTCCTGATGTTAGCAAATGCCACCAGCTACCCGGACGGCACGCTCTGCTCATTCTACGACGCTAGTTTGAACACCGAGTGCAGAGCGCTGTCGTCCGCGGATGGTCCTCGAGAGGATTTCGCCGCCTTCGTGGAGTGGATTCTGGTGAGAAACGGATCACCCCTCACCGTCTCACCCGAGGATGATCTCGCCAGATCCACTCCAGACCCAGAGCCCAGCCCACCAACTCCCAGCAGTACGGAGCAGCAGCCCGAGCCCACCGATGACGGAGAGCCATTCCCTGCCGCGATCTGCGAGCCAGCGCGAAGCCGAGCGACTGAGCGGAAGATCGCCCCGGAAGTTGAGCCCAATACGTCAGATCAGGTGCGAGAGCCGGCGACAGTGCCCATCGCGAGGGAGCCAGCCGTGGACGGTGTGAGCGCGGAGTGGAGCTCCGCCCCCTTTATCACGGCTGAGGATGAGTTGATTATTCATCTGGGGCTGCTGGACTTTGAAGGGGATCTTATTAACTGGGAAACGGATCCTTTGCCGCCGCTGGTCCCGTCCAGCCCACCTTTGCCTCCGCTGGTCCCGTCCAGCCCACCTTTGCCTCCGCTGGTCCCGTCCAGCCCACCTTTGCCTCCGCTGGTCCCGTCCAGCCCACCTTTGCCTCCGCTGGTCCCGTCCAGCCCACCTTTGCCTCCGCTGGTCCCGTCCAGCCCACCTTCGCCTCCGCTGGTCCCGTCCAGCTCAGAGCCTCCCGAGTGCCCCCTAGAGCCTGCGCTGCAAGAGCACACACCAGTGCCTGCGCCAAGAAGGCTCCTCCCTGTCTCCGCGCTGCAAGAGCGCCCCTCAGAATCCGCGCTGCAAGAGCGCAAACCAGAGCCCGCGCTACAAGAGCGCCGCCCAGTGCCTGCGCCAAGAAGGCACCTCCCTGTCTCGGCGCTGCAAGAGCGCAAACCAGAGCCCGCGCTGCAAGAGCGCAAACCAGAGCCCGCGCTGCAAGAGCACCGACCAGTGCCGGCCCCTCGCAAGTGCCCGCCCTCCCACCCGTTCCTGCCTCCTCCACCGCTGTCGTCTGGCAGCCCCTTTGCTCGCCCTCAGCCCACCATCAATGCGGTGCGAGCCCCACGGGACTGCCATCCTCCAGCGTCGCCGGGGCTGGAGTATCCCTCACCTCCGCCTCCAGCCTCCTCGGCCTGGACTCCGCCTCGGTCCGTTGACCCAGTGGCTCCACCTCGGCTCCTAGCTCCCTCGCCTCCACCGTCACCCATCGATCCTCCAGCTCCACCGGGCTCCCTCGTCCCTCCGGCTCCGCCTTGGTCGGGCGTCGTCCCGCCATCGCCTCAGGACTCCGCTCCTCCGGCTGCACCTCGTCGCTCCGTCCCACCAGCTCAGTTGGGCTCCTTCCTCCCGCCAGCTCCACCTTGGTCCTCAGTCGCTCCGGCTTCGCCGCGGATCTCCGGAGCTCCGCCTCCGCCTCAGTCACCAGAGCACTCGGCTCCCCCTTGGCCCCCCGGATCCTCGGCATCCCCCTGGCTCGTCGGCTCTCCGTCTCCACCTCGGGCTCCTCCACCACCTGCTCCGCCGCCGTCGGTCGGCCCCCTGGAGTCGGCGGCCATCCCTCCTCCATGGCTCCTCCCTCCGTCGGCTCCACCGTGGGCCATCATCATGGCTGTGGCCTGGGTCCTGCCAGGCTCCTCCTGCTCCGGGTCCCTCCTGTCTCCTCCCTGGCTCCTCCCTCCTTCGTCACCTCCCTGGTCTCTGTCAGCCGGCCCCCTTCCGGTGGTCCGTCCTCCTCCTGAGCCTCCGCCTTTTTGTTCCCACCCGTTTCCCTCCCCTCTGTTGTTCCACGGTGCGAGGACGCACCTTCCGGGAGGGGGGGGGTAATGTCACACCCCTGGACTTTCATTTGTGTTTTCATTCCTTGTGTGTGCCCTGTGACCTAGTTTCTGCCACTGTCTAATTGTATCATTATGTTCAGGTGTGTCCCCTCATTATCATTAATTACGTTCCCCTTATAAGTTGCATTCAGTTCTGTGTTCCTTTGTCCGATCTCGTTGATGTATGTTTGTGATGCCTTCCCCTGTGTTTGGATTCCCTTGTGTTTGGAATATTAAAGACTGTTGAGCACTATCCTCCTTGTCGTCCTCTCTCCCGCACCAGACCGTGACACACGTAGTGGCCTAACATCTTACTAAGACACTTTGTGTTGGCTATATTAAGATATATGAGCAAGTACTGACCACCCATTTAACTGCTATTTAGACAAACTTAGAAATGTACTAACTAACATAGGTCAGTTGTTTGTACTTGTTCGAACTGATTGACTGTGTTACACATGAGAAGTCGTACATACCACAGTCTGCATGGATCCCACTCCACCTGCTTCCATTTTTGCCCCTAAAAATAGTGAGATTTATGCTTAGCAGTTCTACAAATCACCAATACTTTTTCAAGACAATTACACAAATAACAGAAAAATGATCAGCCCCTTTCATCAGGAGCTTACGTAGTATTTAAGTGGTATTATATTTCACCTTAATAACTCTGCATTTGGCAACCCTCTTCACAGGGTAAAAATCCTGGCTCCCTGTCAGTGTGTGTGAGAATTCTAAAAAAAATTAAAATTACATTCACAAGGATTAACACTACAAGTCATTATAGAATGATAAGTGATTATTTAGCTAGCATAGGTTGTGCTTAGTCACAGTTTTCATATTGTAATTATTCTGGTGAAGAAGTTGTTTTGAACATAAACTATTATTCATCATATGTTGACTGATATTGCAATTGTGATATGATTTGTGATATTGAAGGGAATTATAATTTTTACAGTTTACACTGAAAAACACTTAAATTATCGTGGTTTGATTTTTGCAAGGATTTATACCAAAGATTGTAATCTTAAAGGGGTTATAGTTCACCCAAAAATGAAAAATCTGGCATTAATTACTTGCCCTCATGTCGATCCAAACCTGTAAGACCTTCTTTCAACTTCAGAACAAAAAATTAACATTTTTGGTGAAATCCAAGAGCTTTCTGACCCTCCCATAGACAGCAACACAACTGAAATGTTCCCAGACCCAGAAACATATTAAGGACATCGGTAAAATAGTCCATGTGACATCAGTGGTTCAACGATAATTTCACAAAGATGTGAGAATATTTTTTGTGCTCAAACTTTATTCAACAATTCTTTTCCAGCAACTCATCATCATCCACAATTATGGAGACTACGACTATGTATGCGTGTGCTGCTGCTGCTACCGTAGAATATGCATGCACTGCGCTGTGCTGCACCTTGTTTATGTGCAGAGGAACGAACATGCATGCATCATGGTACTCTCGATAACGGTGCAATACATGATTTGGAGGAGAATAATTGTTGAATACAGTGGTTATTTTTGGGCACAAAAAGTATTATTGTAGCTTCATAAAATTACAGTTGAACCACTGATGTCACATGGACTGTTTTACCGATGTCCTTGCAACCTTTCTGGCTCTGGAAACAATTATGCTGCTGTCTATGGAGGGTCAGAAAGCTCTCGTATTTCATAAAAAAATTATAAATATCTTAATTTGTCTTCTGAAGATGAACAAAGGTCTTGCGGGTTTGGAATGACAAAAGGGTGAGTAATTAATGACAGAACTTTCTTTTTTAGGTCAACTATCTCTTTAAATCTGTAGAATATGATGTGTAGGCCAGAACATCTTTGAAGCACCACAATATTTGGTCACACTTTATATTAGGTGGCCTTAACTACTATGTACTTACATCAAAAAACAAGTACAATGTACTTATTGTGTTCATATTGTATTGCAAAACACTATTGCTGCTATTGAGGGGGATACGGGTGAGGTTAGGGACAGGTTTGGTGGTCTGGGTAGGTTTAAGGGTGGGTTAAGGTGTAAGGGATGGGTCAACAGTGTAATTATAAATGTAATTACAGATGTAATTACATATAGGTATTTTAAAAATATAAGTACAATGTAAAAACATGTATGTACACAATAAGTGCATTGTATCAAATGATTAATTCAAATGTAAGTACATAGTAGTTAAGGCCACCTAATATAAAGTGGGACCCAATATTTTACTTAAAATGCTATTTTGACACACATTTTGCATCTCATGAATTGAAAATTACAGAAGGCTATACTGTGATTTGGATTAATTGTTCACCCCTACTGTTAAATAAACAAATGAACACATACATCTGGACATTGCCCAAACCTAATAAACCACTTACAAATGGAAATACAGCCTTCATGAAGACTCACAACAATTAATGTCAATTAGAATAAATGGATTTACACACAGTACATCAACACACCTTTCCTTTTATGTGGCCGCACTGTAGTGGGACTGGACAGCCTCCTTTTTCCACACCTTCATTAGTTAAAAACATGGAAAAAATTTAAATAAATAAATATATATATATATATATATATATATATATATATATATATATATATATATATATATATATATATGATGAATGCAGGGATGTCCAGACTCTGAATTTGTTTACAGTATCACATTACACAAAGTAATAGTATGGTTTTGTGCGGTTTACAACTTATTTTCAATAATATTCATATAGCTCCTTTTCTGCTTACCTTTACCAATAAGGGCTGCTGGTGGTCCAGTGGTAACTGCTGAGGCATGACGTTCGGTCACTGCTACCTGTGGACCTGGTGTGACCATTGGTGGCCCAGTGGTAGCTGCTGAGGGATGACGTTCGGTCACTGCTACCTGTGGACCTGGTGTGACCATTGGTGGCCCAGTGGTAGCTGCTGAGGGATGACGTTCGGTCACTGCTACCTGTGGACCTGGTGTGACCATTGGTGGCCCAGTGGTAGCTGCTGAGGGATGACGTTCGGTCACTGCTACCTGTGGACCTGGTGTGACCATTGGTGGCCCAGTGGTAGCTGCTGAGGGATGACGTTTGGTCACTTCTACCTGTGGACCTGGTGTGACCATTGGTGGCCCAGTGGTAGCTGCTGAGGGATGACGTTCGGTCACTGCTACCTGTGGACCTGGTGTGACCATTGGTGGCCCAGTGGTAGCTGCTGAGGGATGACGTTCGGTCACTGCTACCTGTGGACCTGGTGTGACCATTGGTGGCCCAGTGGTAGCTGCTGAGGGATGACGTTTGGTCACTGCTACCTGTGGACCTGGTGTGACCATTGGTGGCCCAGTGGTAGCTGCTGAGGGATGACGTTTGGTCACTTCTACCTGTGGACCTGGTGTGACCATTGGTGGCCCAGTGGTAGCTGCTGAGGGATGACGTTCGGTCACTGCTACCTGTGGACCTGGTGTGACCATTGGTGGCCCAGTGGTAGCTGCTGAGGGATGACGTTTGGTCACTTCTACCTGTGGACCTGGTGTGACCATTGGTGGCCCAGTGGTAGCTGCTGAGGCATGAAGCTTGGTCACTGCTACCTGTGGACCTGGTGTGACCATTGGTGGACAAGTGGGGGGTTCAACCTGGGCTGATGAGGGTTCACTGAATTGTTCAGCAGCACCTTGTGCAGTCCAGCCTACATTGTAGAAGTACAGAATTATTTAGAAAATACTGATCAGCCTATTTTCACAATTTTATGACATTTTATGTACTAAAAATTTAATTGATTAATCAAGAAAAATTCAACAAAAAATATAGTAATTTGCAGTTGTAATAGCAACCAGAGATGTGTATAGACCTAACAAGTGCTGATTGTTTTACCAAACTACTTTTACCAAGCAGTATTGATTTATCAGGGGAATGGTCCTAAGACATGTGATGGATGTTTAAGATAGTCTGGTGGTCGGGTGGTTGACCAATTATGCCACTTTTTCTACTGGATTTGTACAATTAAAATTATGGCATGGTTACCTTGTCATAGTTTATGTTATAAACAAACAAATGATAAAATACAGGCTAGCAAAAAAAGGAAAGCCGTGGTCACACTATTTTGAACATGCAACAGCCACAATATAACGTCTCGCTCTGCAGCATCTTTTAAAAAACTGAAATTTAACACAAATAACAATACGTCTAAAATGTAAAAACATACAATCTACTCCACTTTTCTGCAGCACTGCAGTTTTAAATTTATGTACTTTTAATTCAGCTACGAGGTCATACTGTGATCATGTATTGATCTGCAGTTGATCACACGTTTTCATGTGATAGGAGTTCGCAGGTCAGAGTTAATGCGCATGGAGCACTAGGTTTGGGGCCTGTTTTAGGGTGTTGCCTTCACTTCATTTCAAATGTGTGGATGAAATAAGGCAGCATATCTGCATGCATTTGTAAAAAACGTTCAAGCTTGGTTCAGTATAAAGCCAAGTGTGTGGCCCTGCATCTGGACTGGATCATCTGGTGTGTGCATTCTATCCTTTTTAAGATTAAAATGAAAACCAAGCAAATGCAATTATTACAATGTTATTTTATTGATACTTAAAAGTAAGTAGCTAAATAGCTAACTAGGCAGCTTTTAACCTCTCCCAATTAGTTTCAGTTGTAAGCCAAAAGCATCAATGATAATCTGAATTCTCCATTAGTTGAGAGTAGGCAACAGGGACACAAGGCATCAAATACATGACTTTTTAAAACAAATATATATATATAACATAATATTCTTACCTTGAATAACAATATCATACAGGTCCTTAATTCTTTCTAGGCATTTATGTGATGTCTCTGTCAGCTCACAACGGGGTGCCAAAACTTCAGACACCCATTCATTTGGCCTTCTTCCGGGTTTTGACCGAGAGAGAGAGGGGGGGGGGGGGGCAGTAAGGTAGTTGATCAGAATTCATAGAAATGAGTGACATATATAGTTTAGCCTATAGAATAATTCTCTAATTACTGGAAGTTTATTACAATTTTAAGCAGGACTGCGAACAGAAAGTACACTGGACGCAGAGAATGTAACTTTAATGCAAGTGCACATAACATATCAGCGAGCAGGGGGGGTTACAAAATAAAAAAAATGCGCTGGGCAAATAAATAACTTTAATTCTATATAAGATTTCGATTACAGGGCAAAACATAAAAAAACAAAACAAAATAAAAAACCTGTGACAATTCATTCACTGACGCGCTTTATAAACAGCGCTAAAATCGGCATGGCATATTAGGCTAACGTTACTATTTTATTTAAACAGAACACAATAATACTATTATTAATTTTTTTTTTTTTTATTAATTGTTATATTTTCAAAAAAATTCACAGTCCACACATGCAAATATGACGTTAGCTAGACGCTAACGTTAGCTAAGTTACATCAGGATTTCTTAAATGACCGCGCTCGAAGAAACAAATATGGTTTAAATTATGACCCAAGCGGGCCGTGACCGGCAGGTTCTTAGGTTGCGTCCAGGCACTGACCTGTCTGTGGCCTAATATGGTGATGTCATATTGCTAAAGTTACAATAAAGACCTATCAACACAAAAATCATAAGCTTACCTTGCGCGGGGATTTTTGGAGAATGCACTAAATCGCTTCTATTTGGCCCGTGAGTTGTTGGCATTGAGAAAATGATCGCCCCTGCTGGTACTCTATTGGTAACTTCACCTTCATGCATGCGTGTAATTTTCACGCCTAGAGGAGGCAAAGCGTGACAATTACACGCATCTTCGAGTGGACCAGCGTGTCTCCTACACGCTTTGGCGTGATACCGGGTTGCAACGAGAAAGAAGCTTTTCAGCATCTGTGGCCTTGCTTTCTCTACATTTGCCTAGTTTCACTAAAAACAGTATTAGTGTTCTCAGAAGCCCTAAACAAGTGATTCTGAGCATTCTAGCTCTAACAAAACTTTCTTTGCAAAAAATCTCTAAAACATGAAAATTTGTCTTCTGCATTGCAAATTACACTTCATTTCATGAGAGAGAAGCATTTTTCATGTACTTGAGGTTTGTTCTTAAAATTGCCTAAACTCACTTTCTCTCACTGAGAAAGAAGCTTTTCAGCATCTGTGGCCTTGCTTTCTCTACATTTGCTTAGTTTCACTAAAAACAGTATTAGTGTTCTCAGAAGCTCTAAACTAGTGATTCTGAGCATTCAAGCACTAACATAACTTTCTCTGCAAAAAATCTCTAAAACATGAAAATTTGTCTTCTGCATGGCAAATTACACTTCATTTCATGAGAGAGAAGCATTTTTCATCTACTTGAGGTTTGGTCTTAAAATTGCCTAAACTCACTTTCTCTCACTGAGAAAGAAGCTTTTCAGCATCTGTGGCCTTGCTTTCTCTACATTTGCCTAGTTTCACTAAAAACAGTATTAGTGTTCTCAGAAGCTCTAAACTAGTGATTCTGAGCATTCAAGCACTAACATAACTTTCTCTGCAAAAAATCTCTAAAACATGAAAATTTGTCTTCTGCATTGCAAATTACACTTCATTTCATGAGAGAGAAGCATTTTTCATGTACTTGAGGTTTGATCTTAAAATTGCCTAAACTCACTTTCTCTCACTGAGAAAGAAGCTTTTCAGCATCTGTGGCCTTGCTTTCTCTACATTTGCTTAGTTTCACTAAACACAGAAATAGTGTTCTCAGAAGCTCTAAACTAGTGAATCTGAGCATTCAAGCACTAACAAAACTTTCTCTGCAAAAAATCTCTAAAACATGAAAATTTGTGTTCTGCATTGCAAATTACACTTCATTTCATGAGAGAGAAGCATTTTTCATGTACTTGAGGTTTGATCTTAAAATGGCCTAAACTCACTTTCTCTCACTGAGAAAGAAGCTTTTCAGCATCTGTGGCCTTGCTTTCTCTACATTTGCTTAGTTTCACTAAACACAGAAATAGTGTTCTCAGAAGCTCTAAACTATTGATTCTGAGCATTCAAGCACTAACATAACTTTCTCTGCAAAAAATCTCTAAAACATGAAAATTTGTGTTCTGCATTGCAAATTACACTTCATTTCATGAGAGAGAAGCATTTTTCATGTACTTGAGGTTTGATCTTAAAATGGCCTAAACTCACTTTCTCTCACTGAGAAAGAAGCTTTTCAGCATCTGTGGCCTTGCTTTCTCTACATTTGCTTAGTTTCACTAAACACAGTATTAGTGTTCTCAGAAGCCCTAAACAAGTGATTCTGAGCATTCTAGCTCTAACAAAACTTTCTTTGCAAAAAATCTCTAAATCATGAAAATCTGTCGTCTGCATTGCAAATTACACTTCATTTCATGAGAGAGAAGCATTTTTCATGTACTTGAGGTTTGTTCTTAAAATTGATTAAACTCACTTTCTCTCACTGAGAAAGAAGCTTTTCAGCATCTGTGTCCTTGCTTTCTCTACATTTGCTTAGTTTCACTAAACACAGTATTAGTGTCCTCAGAAGCTCTGAACTAGTGATTCTGAGCATTCAAGCACTAACATAACTTTCTCTGCAAAAAAACTCTAAATCATGAAAATCTGTCTTCTGCATTGCAAATTACATTTAATTTCATGAAAAAGAAACATCTTTAATGTACTTGAGGTTTGTTCTTAAAATTGACTAAACTCACTTTCTCTCACTGAGAAAGAAGCTTTTCAGCATCTGTGGCCTTGCTTTCTCTACATTTGCTTAGTTGCACTGAAATAGCATTTAGTGTTCTCAGAAGCACTAAACAAGTGATTCTGAGCATTCAAGCACTAACATAACTTTCTCTGCAAAAAATCTCTAAAACATGAAAATTTGTGTTCTGCATTGCAAATTACACCTCATTTCATGAGAGAGAAGCATTTTTTCATCTACTTGAGGTTTGATCTTAAAATGGCCTAAACTCAGTTTCTCTCACTGAGAAAGAAGCTTTTCAGCATCCGTGGCCTTGCTTTCTCTTCATTTGCTTAGTTGCACTAAACACAGAAATAGTGTTCTCAGAAGCTCTAAACTAGTGATTCTGAGCATTCAAGCACTAACATAACTTTCTCTGCAAAAAATCTCTAAAACATGAAAATTTGTCTTCTGCATTGCAAATTACACTTCATTTCATGAGAGAGAAGCATTTTTTCATCTACTTGAGGTTTGGTCTTAAAATTGACTAAACTCACTTTCTCTCACTGAGAAAGAAGCTTTTCAGCATCTGTGGCCTTGCTTTCTCTACATTTGCTTAGTTTCACTAAACACAGAAATAGTGTCCTCAGAAGCTCTAAAATAGTGATTCTGAGCATTCAAGCACTAACATAACTTTCTCTGCAAAAAATCTCTAAAACATGAAAATTTGTCTTCTGCATTGCAAAAGACACTCATTTCATGAGAGAGAAGCATTTTTCATGTACTTGAGGTTTGGTCTTAAAATTGCCTAAACTCACTTTTTCTCACTGAGAAAGAAGCTTTTCAGCATCTGTGGCCTTGCTTTCTCTACATTTGCTTAGTTGCACTGAAATAGCATTTAGTGTTCTCAGAAGCACTAAACAAGTGATTCTGAGCATTCAAGCACTAACATAACTTTCTCTGCAAAAAAACTCTAAATCATGAAAATCTGTCTTCTGCATTGCAAATTACATTTCATTTCATGAAAAAGAAACATCTTTCATGTACTTGAGGTTTGTTCTTAAAATTGACTAAACTCACTTTCTATCACTGAGAAAGAAGCTTTTCAGCATCTGTGGCCTTGCTTTCTCTTCATTTGCTTAGTTTCAGTAATCACAGTATTAGTGTCCTCAGAAGCTCTAAACTAGTGATTCTGAGCATTCAAGCACTAACATAACTTTCTCTGCAAAAAAACTCTAAATCATGAAAATCTGTCTTCTGCATTGCAAATTACATTTAATTTCATGAAAAAGAAACATCTTTAATGTACTTGAGGTTTGATCTTAAAATTGCCTAAACTCACTTTCTCTCACTGAGAAAGAAGCTTTTCAGCATCTGTGGCCTTGCTTTCTCTACATTTTCTTAGTTTCACTAAAAACAGTATTAGTGTCCTCAGAAGCTCTAAACAAGTGATTCTGAGCATTCTAGCTCTAACATAACTTTTTGCAAAAAATCTCTAAATCATGAAAATCTGTCTTCTGCATTGCAAATTACACTTCAATTCATGAGAGAGAAGCATTTTTCATGTACTTGAGGTTTGATCTTAAAATTGCCTAAACTCACTTTCTCTCACTGAGAAAGAAGCTTTTCGGCATCTGTGGCCTTGCTTTCTCTACATTTGCTTAGTTGCACTAAACACAGTATTAGTGTCCTCAGAAGCTCTAAACTAGTGATTCTGAGCATTCAAGCACTAACATAACTTTCTCTGCAAAAAATCTCTAAAACATGAAAATTTGTCTTCTGCATTGCAAATGACACTTCATTTCATGAGAGAGAAGCATTTTTCATGTACTTGAGGTTTGGTCTTAAAATGGCCTAAACTCACTTTCTCTCACTGAGAAAGAAGCTTTTCAGCATCTGTGGCCTTGCTTTCTCTACATTTGCTTAGTTGCACTAAACACAGAAATAGTGTTCTCAGAAGCTCTAAACTAGTGAATCTGAGCATTCAAGCACTAACATAACTTTCTCTGCAAAAAATCTCTAAAACATGAAAATTTGTGTTCTGCAATTGCAAATGACACTTCATTTCATGAGAGAGAAGCATTTTTCATGTACTTGAGGTTTGATCTTAAAATGGCCTAAACGCACTTTCTCTCACTGAGAAAGAAGCTTTTCAGCATCTGTGGCCTTGCTTTCTCTACATTTGCTTAGTTGCACTATACACAGTATTAGTGTCCTCAGAAGCTCTAAACTAGTGATTCTGAGCATTCAAGCACTAACATAACTTTCTCTGCAAAAAATCTCTAAAACATGAAAATTTGTCTTCTGCATTGCAAAAATTACACTTCAATTAGTGAGAGAGAAGCATTTTTCATGTACTTGAGGTTTGGTCTTAAAATGGCCTAAACTCACTTTCTCTCACTGAGAAAGAAGCTTTTCAGCATCTGTGGCCTTGCTTTCTCTACATTTGCTTAGTTGCACTAAACACAGTATTAGTGTCCTCAGAAGCTCTAAACTAGTGATTCTGAGCATTCAAGCACTAACATAACTTTCTCTGCAAAAAATCTCTAAAACATGAAAATTTGTGTTCTGCATTGCAAATTACACTTCAATTCATGAGAGAGAAGCATTTTTCATGTACTTGAGGTTTGATCTTAAAATTGCCTAAACTCACTTTCTCTCACTGAGAAAGAAGCTTTTCAGCATCTGTGGCCTTGCTTTCTCTACATTTGCTTAGTTTCACTAAAAACAGTATTAGTGTTCTCAGAAGCCCTAAACAAGTGATTCTGAGCATTCTAGCTCTAACAAAACTTTCTTTGCAAAAAATCTCTAAATCATGAAAATCTGTCTTCTGCATTGCAAATTACACCTCATTTCATGAGAGAGAAGCATTTTTCATGTACTTGAGGTTTGGTCTTAAAATTGCCTAAACTCACTTTCTCTCACTGAGAAAGAAGTTTTTCAGCATCTGTGGCCTTGCTTTCTCTACATTTGCTTAGTTTCACTAAAAACAGTATTAGTGTCCTCAGAAGCTCTAAACTAGTGATTCTGAGCATTCAAGCACTAACATAACTTTCTCTGCAAAAAATCTCTAAAACATGAAAATTTGTCTTCTGCATTGCAAAAGACACTCATTTCATGAGAGAGAAGCATTTTTCATGTACTTGAGGTTTGGTCTTAAAATTGCCTAAACTCACTTTCTCTCACTGAGAAAGAAGCTTTTCAGCATCTGTGGCCTTGCTTTCTCTACATTTGCTTAGTTTCACTAAACACAGTATTAGTGTCCTCAGAAGCTCTAAACTAGTGATTCTGAGCATTCAAGCACTAACATAACTTTCTCTGCAAAAAATCTCTAAAACATGAAAATTTTCTTCTGAATTGCAAATTACACCTCATTTCATGAGAGAGAAGCATTTTTCATGTACTTGAGGTTTGATCTTAAAATGGCCTAAACTCACTTTCTCTCACTGAGAAAGAAGCTTTTCAGCATCTGTGGCCTTGCTTTCTCTACATTTGCTTAGTTTCACTAAACACAGTATTAGTGTCCTCAGAAGCCCTAAACAAGTGATTCTGAGCATTCAAGCACTAACATAACTTTCTCTGCAAAAAATCTCTAAAACATGAAAATCTGTCTTCTGCATTGCAAATTACACTTCATTTCATGAGAGAGAAGCATTTTTTCATGTACTTGAGGTTTGATCTTAAAATTGCCTAAACTCACTTTCTCTCACTGAGAAAGAAGCTTTTCAGCATCTGTGGCCTTGCTTTCTCTACATTTGCTTAGTTTCACTAAAAACAGTATTAGTGTTCTCAGAAGCCCTAAACTAGTGATTCTGAGCATTCAAGCACTAACATAACTTTCTCTGCAAAAAAACTCTAAATCATGAAAATCTGTCTTCTGCATTGCAAATTACATTTCATTTCATGAAAAAGAAACATCTTTCATGTACTTGAGGTTTGTCCTTAAAATTGACTAAACTCACTTTCTCTCACTGAGAAAGAAGCTTTTCAGCATCTGTGGCCTTGCTTTCTCTTCATTTGCTTAGTTTCACTAAAAACAGTATTAGTGTCCTCAGAAGCTCTAAACTAGTGATTCTGAGCATTCAAGCACTAACATAACTTTCTCTGCAAAAAATCTCTAAAACATGAAAATTTGTCTTCTGCATTGCAAAAGACACTCATTTCATGAGAGAGAAGCATTTTTCATGTACTTGAGGTTTGGTCTTAAAATTGCCTAAACTCACTTTCTCTCACTGAGAAAGAAGCTTTTCAGCATCTGTGGCCTTGCTTTCTCTACATTTGCTTAGTTTCACTAAACACAGAAATAGTGTCCTCAGAAGCTCTAAACTAGTGAATCTGAGCATTCAAGCACTAACATAACTTTCTCTGCAAAAAATCTCTAAAACATGAAAATTTGTGTTCTGCATTGCAAATTACACTTCATTTCATGAGAGAGAAGCATTTTTCATGTACTTGAGGTTTGTCCTTAAAATTGACTAAACTCACTTTCTCTCACTGAGAAAGAAGCTTTTCAGCATCTGTGGCCTTGCTTTCTCTTCATTTGCTTAGTTGCACTAAACACAGTATTAGTGTCCTCAGAAGCTCTAAACTAGTGATTCTGAGCATTCAAGCACTAACATAACTTTCTCTGCAAAAAAACTCTAAATCATGAAAATCTGTCTTCTGCATTGCAAATTACATTTCATTTCATGAAAAAGAAACATCTTTCATGTACTTGAGGTTTGTCCTTAAAATTGACTAAACTCACTTTCTCTCACTGAGAAAGAAGCTTTTCAGCATCTGTGGCCTTGCTTTCTCTACATTTGCTTAGTTTCACTAAAAACAGAATTAGTGTCCTCAGAAGCTCTAAACTAGTGATTCTGAGCATTCTAGCTGTAACAAAACTTTCTTTGCAAAAAATCTCTAAATCATGAAAATCTGTCTTCTGCATTGCAAATTACATTTAATTTCATGAAAAAGAAACATCTTTCATGTACTTGAGGTTTGGTCTTAAAATTGCCTAAACTCACTTTCTCTCACTGAGAAAGAAGCTTTTCAGCATCTGTGGCCTTGCTTTCTCTACATTTGCTTAGTTTCACTAAAAACAGTATTAGTGTTCTCAGAAGCTCTAAACTAGTGATTCTGAGCATTCAAGCACTAACATAACTTTCTCTGCAAAAAATATCTAAAACATGAAAATTTGTCTTCTGCATTGCAAATTACACTTCATTTCATGAGAAAGAAGAATTTTTTCATGTACTTGAGGTTTGGTCTTAAAATGGCCTAAACTCACTTTCTCTCACTGAGAAAGAAGCTTTTCAGCATCTGTGGCCTTGCTTTCTCTACATTTGCTTAGTTTCACTAAAAACAGAATTAGTGTCCTCAGAAGCTCTAAACTAGTGATTCTGAGCATTCTAGCTCTAACATAACTTTCTCTGCAAAAAAACTCTAAATCATTAAAATCTGTCTTCTGCATTGCAAATTACATTTCATTTCATGAAAAAGAAACATCTTTCATGTACTTGAGGTATGTTCTTAAAATTGACTAAACTCACTTTCTCTCACTGAGAAAGAAGCTTTTCAGCATCTGTGGCCTTGCTTTCTCTTCATTTGCTTAGTTTCAGTAATCACAGTATTAGTGTCCTCAGAAGCTCTAAACTAGTGAATCTGAGCATTAAAGCACTAACATAACTTTCTCTGCAAAAAATCTCTAAAACATGAAAATTTGTGTTCTGCATTGCAAATTACACTTCATTTCATGAGAGAGAAGCATTTTTTCATGTACTTGAGGTTTGGTCTTAAAATGGCCTAAACTCACTTTCTCTCACTGAGAAAGAAGCTTTTCATCATCTGTGGCCTTGCTTTCTCTACATTTGCTTAGTTGCACTGAAATAGCATTTAGTGTTCTCAGAAGCACTAAACAAGTGATTCTGAGCATTCTAGCTCTAACATAACTTTTTGCAAAAAATCTCTAAATCATGAAAATCTGTCTTCTGCATTGCAAATTACACTTCAATTCATGAGAGAGAAGCATTTTTCATGTACCTGAGGTTTGATCTTAAAATTGACTAAACTCACTTTCTCTCACTGAGAAAGAAGCTTTTCAGCATCTGTGGCCTTGCTTTCTCTACATTTGCTTAGTTTCACTAAAAACAGTATTAGTGTTCTCAGAAGCTCTAAACTAGTGAATCTGAGCATTCAAGCAGTAGCATAACTTTCTCTGCAAAAAATCTCTAAAACATGAAAATTTGTCTTTTGCATGGCAAATTACACCTTATTTCATGAGAGAGAAGCATTTTTCATGTACTTGAGGTTTGGTCTTAAAATTGCCTAAACTCACTTTCTCTCACTGAGAAAGTAGCTTTTCAGCATCTGTGGCCTTGCTTTCTCTACATTTGCTTAGTTTCACTAAACACAGTATTAGTGTCCTCAGAAGCTCTAAACTAGTGATTCTGAGCATTCAAGCACTAACATAACTTTCTCTGCAAAAAATCTCTAAAACATGAAAATTTGTCTTCTGCATTGTAAATTACACTTCATTTCATGAGAAAGAAGCATTTTTTCATGTACTTGAGGTTTGGTCTTAAAATGGCCTAAACTCACTTTCTCTCACTGAGAAAGAAGCTTTTCAGCATCTGTGGCCTTGCTTTCTCTACATTTGCTTAGTTTCACTAAAAACAGTATTAGTGTTCTCAGAAGCCCTAAACAAGTGATTCTGAGCATTCTAGCTCTAACAAAACTTTCTTTGCAAAAAATCTCTAAATCATGAAAATCTGTCTTCTGCATTGGAAATTACACTTCATTTCATGAGAGAGAAGCATTTTTCATGTACTTGAGGTTTGGTCTTAAAATTGCCTAAACTCACTTTCTCTCACTGAGAAAGAAGCTTTTCAGCATCTGTGGCCTTGCTTTCTCTAAAATTTGCTTAGTTTCACTAAAAACAGTATTAGTGTTCTCAGAAGCTCTAAACTAGTGAATCTGAGCATTCAAGCACTAGCATAACTTTCTCTGCAAAAAATCTCTAAAACATGAAAATTTGTCTTCTGCATGGCAAATTACACCTCATTTCATGAGAGAGAAGCATTTTTCATGTACTTGAGGTTTGGTCTTAAAATTGCCTAAACTCACTTTCTCTCACTGAGAAAGAAGCTTTTCAGCATCTGTGGCCTTGCTTTCTCTTCATTTGCTTAGTTTCACTAAACACAGTATTAGTGTCCTCAGAAGCTCTAAACTAGTGATTCTGAGCATTCAAGCACTAACATAACTTTCTCTGCAAAAAATATCTAAAACATGAAAATTTGTCTTCTGCATTGTAAATTACACTTCATTTCATGAGAAAGAAGCATTTTTTCATGTACTTGAGGTTTGGTCTTAAAATGGCCTAAAGTCACTTTCTCTCACTGAGAAAGAAGCTTTTCAGCATCTGTGGCCTTGCGTTCTCTACATTTGCTTAGTTTCACTAAACACAGTATTAGTGTCCTCAGAAGCTCTAAACTAGTGATTCTGAGCATTCAAGCACTAACATAACTTTCTCTGCAATAAATCTCTAAAACATGAAAATTTGTCTTCTGCATTGCAAATTACACTTCATTTCATGAGAGAGAAGCATTTTTCATGTACTTGAGGTTTGATCTTAAAATTGCCTAAACTCACTTTCTCTCACTGAGAAAGAAGCTTTTCAGCATCTTTGGCCTTGCTTTCTCTACATTTGCTTAGTTTCACTAAACACAGTATTAGTGTCCTCAGAAGCTCTAAACTAGTGATTCTGAGCATTCAAGCACTAACATAACTTTCTCTGCAAAAAAACTCTAAATCATGAAAATCTGTCTTCTGCATTGCAAATTACATTTCATTTCATGAAAAAGAAACATCTTTAATGTACTTGAGGTTTGTTCTTAAAATTGACTAAACTCACTTTCTCTCACTGAGAAAGAATCTTTTCACATCTGTGGCCTTGCTTTCTCTACATTTGCTTAGTTTCACTAAACACAGTATTAGTGTCCTCAGAAGCTCTAAACTAGTGATTCTGAGCATTCTAGCTCTAACAAAACTTTCTTTGCAAAAAATCTCTAAATCATGAAAATTTGTCTTCTGCATTGCCAAATTACACTTCATTTCATGAGAGAGAAGCATTTTTCATGTACTTGAGGTTTGGTCTTAAAATTGCCTAAACTCACTTTCTCTCACTGAGAAAGAAGCTTTTCAGCATCTGTGGCCTTGCTTTCTCTACATTTGCTTAGTTTCACTAAAAACAGTATTAGTGTTCTCAGAAGCTCTAAACTAGTGATTCTGAGCATTCAAGCACTAGCATAACTTTCTCTGCAAAAAATCTCTAAAACATGAAAATTTGTCTTCTGCATGGCAAATTACACCTCATTTCATGAGAGAGAAGCATTTTTCATGTACTTGAGGTTTGGTCTTAAAATTGCCTAAACTCACTTTCTCTCACTGAGAAAGAAGCTTTTCAGCATCTGTGGCCTTGCTTTCTCTACATTTGCTTAGTTTCACTAAAAACAGTATTAGTATTCTCAGAAGCCCTAAACAAGTGATTCTGAGCATTCTAGCTCTAACAAAACTTTCTTTGCAAAAAATCTCTAAATCATGAAAATTTGTCTTCTGAATTGCAAATTACACCTCATTTCATGAGAGAGAAGCATTTTTCATGTACTTGAGGTTTGGTCTTAAAATTGACTAAACTCACTTTCTCTCACTGAGAAAGAAGCTTTTCAGCATCTGTGGCCTTGCTTTCTCTACATTTGCTTAGTTTCACTAAAAACAGTATTAGTGTTCTCAGAAGCTCTAAACTAGTGAATCTGAGCATTCAAGCACTAGCATAACTTTCTCTGCAAAAAATCTCTAAAACATGAAAATTTGTCTTCTGCATGGCAAATTACACCTCATTTCATGAGAGAGAAGCATTTTTCATGTACTTGAGGTTTGGTCTTAAAATTGCCTAAACTCACTTTCTCTCACTGAGAAAGAAGCTTTTCAGCATCTGTGGCCTTGCTTTCTCTACATTTGCTTAGTTTCACTAAAAACAGTATTAGTATTCTCAGAAGCCCTAAACAAGTGATTCTGAGCATTCTAGCTCTAACAAAACTTTCTTTGCAAAAAATCTCTAAATCATGAAAATTTGTCTTCTGAATTGCAAATTACACCTCATTTCATGAGAGAGAAGCATTTTTCATGTACTTGAGGTTTGGTCTTAAAATTGCCTAAACTCACTTTCTCTCACTGAGAAAGAAGCTTTTCAGCATCTGTGGCCTTGCTTTCTCTTCATTTGCTTAGTTTCAGTAATCACAGTATTAGTGTCCTCAGAAGCTCTAAACTAGTGATTCTGAGCATTCAAGCACTAACATAACTTTCTCTGCAAAAAATATCTAAAACATGAAAATTTGTCTTCTGCATTGTAAATTACACTTCATTTCATGAGAAAGAAGCATTTTTTCATGTACTTGAGGTTTGATCTTAAAATGGCCTAAACTCACTTTCTCTCACTGAGAAAGAAGCTTTTCAGCATCTGTGGCCTTGCTTTCTCTACATTTGCTTAGTTTCACTAAAAACAGTATTAGTGTTCTCAGAAGCTCTGAACTAGTGATTCTGAGCATTCAAGCACTAACATAACTTTCTCTGCAAAAAAACTCTAAATCATGAAAATCTGTCTTCTGCATTGCAAATTACATTTCATTTCATGAAAAAGAAACATCTTTAATGTACTTGAGGTTTGTTCTTAAAATTGACTAAACTCACTTTCTCTCACTGAGAAAGAAGCTTTTCACATCTGTGGCCTTGCTTTCTCTACATTTGCTTAGTTTCACTAAAAACAGTATTAGTGTTCTCAGAAGCCCTAAACAAGTGATTCTGAGCATTCTAGCTCTAACAAAACTTTCTTTGCAAAAAATCTCTAAATCATGAAAATTTGTCTTCTGCATTGCCAAATTACACTTCATTTCATGAGAGAGAAGCATTTTTCATGTACTTGAGGTTTGGTCTTAAAATTGCCTAAACTCACTTTCTCTCACTGAGAAAGAAGCTTTTCAGCATCTGTGGCCTTGCTTTCTCTACATTTGCTTAGTTTCACTAAAAACAGTATTAGTGTTCTCAGAAGCTCTAAACTAGTGATTCTGAGCATTCAAGCACTAGCATAACTTTCTCTGCAAAAAATCTCTAAAACATGAAAATTTGTCTTCTGCATGGCAAATTACACTTCATTTCATGAGAGAGAAGCATTTTTCATGTACTTGAGGTTTGGTCTTAAAATTGCCTAAACTCACTTTCTCTCACTGAGAAAGAAGCTTTTCAGCATCTGTGGCCTTGCTTTCTCTTCATTTGCTTAGTTTCAGTAATCACAGTATTAGTGTCCTCAGAAGCTCTAAACTAGTGATTCTGAGCATTCAAGCACTAACATAACTTTCTCTGCAAAAAATATCTAAAACATGAAAATTTGTCTTCTGCATTGTAAATTACACTTCATTTCATGAGAAAGAAGCATTTTTTCATGTACTTGAGGTTTGGTCTTAAAATGGCCTAAACTCACTTTCTCTCACTGAGAAAGAAGCTTTTCAGCATCTGTGGCCTTGCTTTCTCTACATTTGCTTAGTTTCACTAAAAACAGTATTAGTGTTCTCAGAAGCCCTAAACAAGTGATTCTGAGCATTCTAGCTCTAACAATACTTTCTTTGCAAAAAATCTCTAAATCATGAAAATCTGTCTTCTGCATTGCAAATTACACTTCATTTCATGAGAGAGAAGAATTTTTCATGTACTTGAGGTTTGTTCTTAAAATTGACTAAACTCACTTTCTCTCACTGAGAAAGAAGCTTTTCAGCATCTGTGGCCTTGCTTTCTCTTCATTTGCTTAGTTTCAGTAATCACAGTATTAGTGTTCTCAGAAGCTCTAAACTAGTGATTCTGAGCATTCTAGCTCTAACAATACTTTCTTTGCAAAAAATCTCTAAATCATGAAAATCTGTCTTCTGCATTGCAAATTACACTTCATTTCATGAGAGAGAAGAATTTTTCATGTACTTGAGGTTTGTTCTTAAAATTTCCTAAACTCACTTTCTCTCACTGAGAAAGAAGCTTTTCAGCATCTGTGGCCTTGCGTTCTCTACATTTGCTTAGTTTCACTAAACACAGTATTAGTGTCCTCAGAAGCTCTAAACTAGTGATTCTGAGCATTCAAGCACTAACATAACTTTCTCTGCAAAAAAATCTCTAAAACATGAAAATTTGTCTTCTGCATGGCAAATTACACCTCATTTCATGAGAGAGAAGCATTTTTCATGTACTTGAGGTTTGGTCTTAAAATTTCCTAAACTCACTTTCTCTCACTGAGAAAGAAGCTTTTCAGCATCTGTGGCCTTGCGTTCTCTACATTTGCTTAGTTTCACTAAACACAGTATTAGTGTCCTCAGAAGCTCTAAACTAGTGATTCTGAGCATTCAAGCACTAACATAACTTTCTCTGCAAAAAATCTCTAAAACATGAAAATTTGTCTTCTGCATTGCAAATTACACTTCATTTCATGAGAGAGAAGCATTTTTCATGTACTTGAGGTTTGATCTTAAAATTGCCTAAACTCACTTTCTCTCACTGAGAAAGAAGCTTTTCAGCATCTTTGGCCTTGCTTTCTCTACATTTGCTTAGTTTCACTAAACACAGTATTAGTGTCCTCAGAAGCTCTGAACTAGTGATTCTGACCATTCAAGCACTAACATAACTTTCTCTGCAAAAAAACTCTAAATCATGAAAATCTGTCTTCTGCATTGCAAATTACATTTCATTTCATGAAAAAGAAACATCTTTAATGTACTTGAGGTTTGATCTTAAAATTGCCTAAACTCACTTTCTCTCACTGAGAAAGAAGCTTTTCAGCATCTGTGGCCTTGCTTTCTCTACATTTGCTTAGTTTCACTAAACACAGTATTAGTGTCCTCAGAAGCTCTAAACTAGTGATTCTGAGCATTCAAGCACTAGCATAACTTTCTCTGCAAAAAATCTCTAAAACATGAAAATTTGTCTTCTGCATGGCAAATTACACCTCATTTCAAGAGAGAGAAGCATTTTTCATGTACTTGAGGTTTGGTCTTAAAATTGCCTAAACTCACTTTCTCTCACCGAGAAAGAAGCTTTTCAGCATCTGTGGCCTTGCTTTCTCTACATTTGCTTAGTTTCACTAAACACAGTATTAGTGTCCTCAGAAGCTCTAAACTAGTGATTCTGAGCATTCAAGCACTAACATAACTTTCTCTGCAAAAAATCTCTAAAACATGAAAATTTGTCTTCTGCATTGTAAATTACACTTCGTTTCATGAGAAAGAAGCATTTTTTCATGTACTTGAGGTTTGGTCTTAAAATTGACTAAACTCACTTTCTCTCACTGAGAAAGAAGCTTTTCAGCATCTGTGGCCTTGCTTTCTCTTCATTTGCTTAGTTTCAGTAATCACAGTATTAGTGTCCTCAGAAGCTCTAAACTAGTGATTCTGAGCATTCAAGCACTAACATAACTTTCTCTGCAAAAATATCTAAAACATGAAAATTTGTCTTCTGCATTGTAAATTACACTTCATTTCATGAGAGAGAAGCATTTTTCATGTACTTGAGGTTTGGTCTTAAAATTGCCTAAACTCACTTTCTCTCACTGAGAAAGAAACTTTTCAGCATCTGTGGCCTTGCTTTCTCTACATTTGCTTAGTTTCACTAAAAACAGTATTAGTGTTCTCAGAAGCCCTAAACAAGTGATTCTGAGCATTCTAGCTCTAACAAAACTTTCTTTGCAAAAAATCTCTAAATCATGAAAATCTGTCTTCTGCATTGCAAATTACACTTCATTTCATGAGAGAGAAGCATTTTTCATGTACTTGAGGTTTGGTCTTAAAATTGCCTAAACTCACTTTCTCTCACTGAGAAAGAAGCTTTTCAGCATCTGTGGCCTTGCTTTCTCTACATTTGCTTAGTTTCACTAAAAACAGTATTAGTGTTCTCAGAAGCTCTAAACTAGTGAATCTGAGCATTCAAGCAGTAGCATAACTTTCTCTGCAAAAAATCTCTAAAACATGAAAATTTGTCTTTTGCATGGCAAATTACACCTCATTTCATGAGAGAGAAGCATTTTTCATGTACTTGAGGTTTGGTCTTAAAATTGCCTAATTTCACTTTCTCTCACTGAGAAAGAAGCTTTTCAGCATCTGTGGCCTTGCTTTCTCTACATTTGCTTAGTTTCACTAAACACAGTATTAGTGTCCTCAGAAGCTCTAAACTAGTGATTCTGAGCATTCAAGCACTAACATAACTTTCTCTGCAAAAAATCTCTAAAACATGAAAATTTGTCTTCTGCATTGTAAATTACACTTCATTTCATGAGAAAGAAGCATTTTTTCATGTACTTGAGGTTTGGTCTTAAAATGGCCTAAACTCACTTTCTCTCACTGAGAAAGAAGCTTTTCAGCATCTGTGGCCTTGCTTTCTCTACATTTGCTTAGTTGCACTGAAATAGCATTTAGTGTTCTCAGAAGCACTAAACAAGTGATTCTGAGCATTCAAGCACTAACATAACTTTCTCTGCAAAAAAACTCTAAATCATGAAAATCTGTCTTCTGCATTGCAAATTACATTTCATTTCATGAAAAAGAAACATCTTTCATGTACTTGAGGTTTGTTCTTAAAATTGACTAAACTCACTTTCTATCACTGAGAAAGAAGCTTTTCAGCATCTGTGGCCTTGCTTTCTCTTCATTTGCTTAGTTTCAGTAATCACAGTATTAGTGTCCTCAGAAGCTCTAAACTAGTGATTCTGAGCATTCAAGCACTAACATAACTTTCTCTGCAAAAAATCTCTAAAACATGAAAATTTGTCTTCTGCATTGCAAATTACACTTCATTTCATGAGAGAGAAGCATTTTTCATGTACTTGAGGTTTGATCTTAAAATTGCCTAAACTCACTTTCTCTCACTGAGAAAGAAGCTTTTCAGCATCTGTGGCCTTGCTTTCTCTACATTTGCTTAGTTTCACTAAACACAGTATTAGTGTCCTCAGAAGCTCTGAACTAGTGATTCTGAGCATTCAAGCACTAACATAACTTTCTCTGCAAAAAAACTCTAAATCATGAAAATCTGTCTTCTGCATTGCAAATTACATTTCATTTCATGAAAAAGAAACATCTTTCATGTACTTGAGGTTTGTTCTTAAAATTGACTAAACTCACTTTCTCTCACTGAGAAAGAAGCTTTTCACATCTGTGGCCTTGCTTTCTCTACATTTGCTTAGTTTCACTAAAAACAGTATTAGTGTTCTCAGAAGCCCTAAACAAGTGATTCTGAGCATTCTAGCTCTAACAAAACTTTCTTTGCAAAAAATCTCTAAAACATGAAAATTTGTCTTCTGCATTGCAAATTACACTTCATTTCATGAGAGAGAAGCATTTTTCATGTACTTGAGGTTTGATCTTAAAATTGCCTAAACTCACTTTCTCTCACTGAGAAAGAAGCTTTTCAGCATCTGTGGCCTTGCTTTCTCTACATTTGCTTAGTTTCACTAAAAACAGTATTAGTGTCCTCAGAAGCTCTAAACTAGTGATTCTGAGCATTCAAGCACTAACATAACTTTCTCTGCAAAAAATCTCTAAAACATGAAAATCTGTCTTCTGCATTGCAAATTACACTTCATTTCATGAGAGAGAAGCATTTTTTCATCTACTTGAGGTTTGATCTTAAAATGGCCTAAACTCACTTTCTCTCACTGAGAAAGAAGCTTTTCAGCATCTGTGGCCTTGCTTTCTCTACATTTGCTTAGTTTCACTAAACACAGTATTAGTGTCCTCAGAAGCTCTGAACTAGTGATTCTGAGCATTCAAGCACTAACATAACTTTCTCTGAAAAAAACTCTAAATCATGCAAATCTGTCTTCTGCATTGCAAATTACATTTCATTTCATGAAAAAGAAACATCTTTAATGTACTTGAGGTTTGTTCTTAAAATTGACTAAACTCACTTTCTCTCACTGAGAAAGAAGCTTTTCAGCATCTGTGGCCTTGCTTTCTCTACATTTGCTTAGTTTCACTAAAAACAGTATTAGTGTCCTCAGAAGCTCTAAACTAGTGATTCTGAGCATTCAAGCACTAACATAACTTTCTCTGCAAAAAATCTCTAAAACATGAAAATCTGTCTTCTGCATTGCAAATTACACTTCATTTCATGAGAGAGAAGCATTTTTTCATCTACTTGAGGTTTGATCTTAAAATGGCCTAAACTCACTTTCTCTCACTGAGAAAGAAGCTTTTCAGCATCTGTGGCCTTGCTTTCTCTACATTTGCTTAGTTTCACTAAACACAGTATTAGTGTCCTCAGAAGCTCTGAACTAGTGATTCTGAGCATTCAAGCACTAACATAACTTTCTCTGAAAAAAACTCTAAATCATGCAAATCTGTCTTCTGCATTGCAAATTACATTTCATTTCATGAAAAAGAAACATCTTTAATGTACTTGAGGTTTGTTCTTAAAATTGACTAAACTCACTTTCTCTCACTGAGAAAGAAGCTTTTCAGCATCTGTGGCCTTGCTTTCTCTTCATTTGCTTAGTTTCAGTAATCACAGTATTAGTGTCCTCAGAAGCTCTAAACTAGTGATTCTGAGCATTCAAGCACTAACATAACTTTCTCTGCAATAAATCTCTAAAACATGAAAATTTGTCTTCTGCATTGCAAATTACACTTCATTTCATGAGAGAGAAGCATTTTTCATGTACTTGAGGTTTGATCTTAAAATTGCCTAAACTCACTTTCTCTCACTGAGAAAGAAGCTTTTCAGCATCTTTGGCCTTGCTTTCTCTACATTTGCTTAGTTTCACTAAACACAGTATTAGTGTCCTCAGAAGCTCTGAACTAGTGATTCTGAGCATTCAAGCACTAACATAACTTTCTCTGCAAAAAAACTCTAAATCATGAAAATCTGTCTTCTGCATTGCAAATTACATTTCATTTCATGAAAAAGAAACATCTTTAATGTACTTGAGGTTTGTTCTTAAAATTGACTAAACTCACTTTCTCTCACTGAGAAAGAAGCTTTTCACATCTGTGGCCTTGCTTTCTCTACATTTGCTTAGTTTCACTAAAAACAGTATTAGTGTTCTCAGAAGCCCTAAACAAGTGATTCTGAGCATTCTAGCTCTAACAAAACTTTCTTTGCAAAAAATCTCTAAATCATGAAAATTTGTCTTCTGCATTGCCAAATTACACTTCATTTCATGAGAGAGAAGCATTTTTCATGTACTTGAGGTTTGGTCTTAAAATTGCCTAAACTCACTTTCTCTCACTGAGAAAGAAGCTTTTCAGCATCTGTGGCCTTGCTTTCTCTACATTTGCTTAGTTTCACTAAAAACAGTATTAGTGTTCTCAGAAGCTCTAAACTAGTGATTCTGAGCATTCAAGCACTAGCATAACTTTCTCTGCAAAAAATCTCTAAAACATGAAAATTTGTCTTCTGCATGGCAAATTACACCTCATTTCATGAGAGAGAAGCATTTTTCATGTACTTGAGGTTTGGTCTTAAAATTGCCTAAACTCACTTTCTCTCACTGAGAAAGAAGCTTTTCAGCATCTGTGGCCTTGCTTTCTCTACATTTGCTTAGTTTCACTAAAAACAGTATTAGTATTCTCAGAAGCCCTAAACAAGTGATTCTGAGCATTCTAGCTCTAACAAAACTTTCTTTGCAAAAAATCTCTAAATCATGAAAATTTGTCTTCTGAATTGCAAATTACACCTCATTTCATGAGAGAGAAGCATTTTTCATGTACTTGAGGTTTGGTCTTAAAATTGACTAAACTCACTTTCTCTCACTGAGAAAGAAGCTTTTCAGCATCTGTGGCCTTGCTTTCTCTACATTTGCTTAGTTTCACTAAAAACAGTATTAGTGTTCTCAGAAGCTCTAAACTAGTGAATCTGAGCATTCAAGCAGTAGCATAACTTTCTCTGCAAAAAATCTCTAAAACATGAAAATTTGTCTTTTGCATGGCAAATTACACCTCATTTCATGAGAGAGAAGCATTTTTCATGTACTTGAGGTTTGGTCTTAAAATTGCCTAAACTCACTTTCTCTCACTGAGAAAGAAGCTTTTCAGCATCTGTGGCCTTGCTTTCTCTTCATTTGCTTAGTTTCAGTAATCACAGTATTAGTGTCCTCAGAAGCTCTAAACTAGTGATTCTGAGCATTCAAGCACTAACATAACTTTCTCTGCAAAAAATATCTAAAACATGAAAATTTGTCTTCTGCATTGTAAATTACACTTCATTTCATGAGAAAGAAGCATTTTTTCATGTACTTGAGGTTTGGTCTTAAAATGGCCTAAACTCACTTTCTCTCACTGAGAAAGAAGCTTTTCAGCATCTGTGGCCTTGCTTTCTCTACATTTGCTTAGTTTCACTAAAAACAGTATTAGTGTTCTCAGAAGCCCTAAACAAGTGATTCTGAGCATTCTAGCTCTAACAATACTTTCTTTGCAAAAAATCTCTAAATCATGAAAATCTGTCTTCTGCATTGCAAATTACACTTCATTTCATGAGAGAGAAGAATTTTTCATGTACTTGAGGTTTGTTCTTAAAATTGACTAAACTCACTTTCTCTCACTGAGAAAGAAGCTTTTCAGCATCTGTGGCCTTGCTTTCTCTTCATTTGCTTAGTTTCAGTAATCACAGTATTAGTGTTCTCAGAAGCCCTAAACAAGTGATTCTGAGCATTCTAGCTCTAACAAAACTTTCTCTGCAAAAAAATCTCTAAAACATGAAAATTTGTCTTCTGCATGGCAAATTACACCTCATTTCATGAGAGAGAAGCATTTTTCATGTACTTGAGGTTTGGTCTTAAAATTTCCTAAACTCACTTTCTCTCACTGAGAAAGAAGCTTTTCAGCATCTGTGGCCTTGCGTTCTCTACATTTGCTTAGTTTCACTAAACACAGTATTAGTGTCCTCAGAAGCTCTAAACTAGTGATTCTGAGCATTCAAGCACTAACATAACTTTCTCTGCAAAAAATATCTAAAACATGAAAATTTGTCTTCTGCATTGTAAATTACACTTCATTTCATGAGAAAGAAGCATTTTTTCATGTACTTGAGGTTTGGTCTTAAAATGGCCTAAACTCACTTTCTCTCACTGAGAAAGAAGCTTTTCAGCATCTGTGGCCTTGCTTTCTCTACATTTGCTTAGTTTCACTAAAAACAGTATTAGTGTTCTCAGAAGCCCTAAACAAGTGATTCTGAGCATTCTAGCTCTAACAATACTTTCTTTGCAAAAAATCTCTAAATCATGAAAATCTGTCTTCTGCATTGCAAATTACACTTCATTTCATGAGAGAGAAGAATTTTTCATGTACTTGAGGTTTGTTCTTAAAATTGACTAAACTCACTTTCTCTCACTGAGAAAGAAGCTTTTCAGCATCTGTGGCCTTGCTTTCTCTTCATTTGCTTAGTTTCAGTAATCACAGTATTAGTGTCCTCAGAAGCTCTAAACTAGTGATTCTGAGCATTCAAGCACTAACATAACTTTCTCTGCAAAAAAATCTCTAAAACATGAAAATTTGTCTTCTGCATGGCAAATTACACCTCATTTCATGAGAGAGAAGCATTTTTCATGTACTTGAGGTTTGGTCTTAAAATTTCCTAAACTCACTTTCTCTCACTGAGAAAGAAGCTTTTCAGCATCTGTGGCCTTGCGTTCTCTACATTTGCTTAGTTTCACTAAACACAGTATTAGTGTCCTCAGAAGCTCTAAACTAGTGATTCTGAGCATTCAAGCACTAACATAACTTTCTCTGCAAAAAATCTCTAAAACATGAAAATTTGTCTTCTGCATTGCAAATTACACTTAATTTCATGAGAGAGAAGCATTTTTCATGTACTTGAGGTTTGTTCTTAAAATTGACTAAACTCACTTTCTCTCACTGAGAAAGAAGCTTTTCAGCATCTGTGGCCTTGCTTTCTCTTCATTTGCTTAGTTTCAGTAATCACAGTATTAGTGTCCTCAGAAGCTCTAAACTAGTGATTCTGAGCATTCAAGCACTAACATAACTTTCTCTGCAAAAAAATCTCTAAAACATGAAAATTTGTCTTCTGCATGGCAAATTACACCTCATTTCATGAGAGAGAAGCATTTTTCATGTACTTGAGGTTTGGTCTTAAAATTTCCTAAACTCACTTTCTCTCACTGAGAAAGAAGCTTTTCAGCATCTGTGGCCTTGCGTTCTCTACATTTGCTTAGTTTCACTAAAAACAGTATTAGTGTTCTCAGAAGCTCTAAACTAGTGATTCTGAGCATTCAAGCACTAACATAACTTTCTCTGCAAAAAATCTCTAAAACATGAAAATTTGTCTTCTGCATTGCAAATTACACTTAATTTCATGAGAGAGAAGCATTTTTCATGTACTTGAGGTTTGATCTTAAAATTGCCTAAACTCACTTTCTCTCACTGAGAAAGAAGCTTTTCAGCATCTTTGGCCTTGCTTTCTCTACATTTGCTTAGTTTCACTAAACACAGTATTAGTGTCCTCAGAAGCTCTGAACTAGTGATTCTGAGCATTCAAGCACTAACATAACTTTCTCTGCAAAAAAACTCTAAATCATGAAAATCTGTCTTCTGCATTGCAAATTACATTTCATTTCATGAAAAAGAAACATCTTTAATGTACTTGAGGTTTGGTCTTAAAATTGCCTAAACTCACTTTCTCTCACTGAGAAAGAAGCTTTTCAGCATCTGTGGCCTTGCTTTCTCTACATTTGCTTAGTTTCACTAAAAACAGTATTAGTGTCCTCAGAAGCCCTAAACAAGTGATTCTGAGCATTCTAGCTCTAACAATACTTTCTTTGCAAAAAATCTCTAAATCATGAAAATCTGTCTTCTGCATTGCAAATTACACTTCATTTCATGAGAGAGAAGAATTTTTCATGTACTTGAGGTTTGTTCTTAAAATTGACTAAACTCACTTTCTCTCACTGAGAAAGAAGCTTTTCAGCATCTGTGGCCTTGCTTTCTCTTCATTTGCTTAGTTTCACTAAAAACAGCATTAGTGTTCTCAGAAGCTCTAAACTAGTGATTCTGAGCATTCAAGCACTAACATAACTTTCTCTGCAAAAAAATCTCTAAAACATGAAAATTTGTCTTCTGCATGGCAAATTACACCTCATTTCATGAGAGAGAAGCATTTTTCATGTACTTGAGGTTTGGTCTTAAAATTTCCTAAACTCACTTTCTCTCACTGAGAAAGAAGCTTTTCAGCATCTGTGGCCTTGCGTTCTCTACATTTGCTTAGTTTCAGTAATCACAGTATTAGTGTCCTCAGAAGCTCTAAACTAGTGATTCTGAGCATTCAAGCACTAACATAACTTTCTCTGCAAAAAATCTCTAAAACATGAAAATTTGTCTTCTGCATTGCAAATTACACTTCATTTCAAGAGAGAGAAGCATTTTTCATGTACTTGAGGTTTGATCTTAAAATTGCCTAAACTCACTTTCTCTCACTGAGAAAGAAGCTTTTCAGCATCTGTGGCCTTGCGTTCTCTACATTTGCTTAGTTTCAGTAATCACAGTATTAGTGTCCTCAGAAGCTCTGAACTAGTGATTCTGAGCATTCAAGCACTAACATAACTTTCTCTGCAAAAAAACTCTAAATCATGAAAATCTGTCTTCTGCATTGCAAATTACATTTCATTTCATGAAAAAGAAACATCTTTAATGTACTTGAGGTTTGTTCTTAAAATTGACTAAACTCACTTTCTCTCACTGAGAAAGAAGCTTTTCAGCATCTGTGGCCTTGCGTTCTCTACATTTGCTTAGATGCTAAACACACTATTAGTGTCCTCAGAAGCTCTAAACTAGTGATGCTGAGCATTCAAGAACTAACATAACTTTCTCTGCAAAAAATCTCTAAAACATGAAAATTTGTCTTCTGCATTGCAAATTACACTTCATTTCATGAGAGAGAAGCATTTTTCATGTACTTGAGGTTTGATCTTAAAATTGCCTAAACTCACTTTCTCTCACTGAGAAAGAAGCTTTTCAGCATCTGTGGCCTTGCTTTCTCTACATTTGCTTAGTTTCACTAAACACAGTATTAGTGTCCTCAGAAGCTCTGAACTAGTGATTCTGAGCATTCAAGCACTAACATAACTTTCTCTGCAAAAAAATCTCTAAAACATGAAAATTTGTCTTCTGCATGGCAAATTACACCTCATTTCATGAGAGAGAAGCATTTTTCATGTACTTGAGGTTTGGTCTTAAAATTGCCTAAACTCACTTTCTCTCACTGAGAAAGAAGCTTTTCAGCATCTGTGGCCTTGCGTTCTCTACATTTGCTTAGTTTCACTAAAAACAGTATTAGTGTTCTCAGAAGCACTAAACAAGTGATTCTGAGCATTCTAGCTCTAACAAAACTTTCTTTGCAAAAAATCTCTAAATCATGAAAATCTGTCTTCTGCATTGCAAATTACACTTCATTTCATGAGAGAGAAGCATTTTTCATGTACTTGAGGTTTGGTCTTAAAATAGCCTAAACTCACTTTCTCTCACTGAGAAAGAAGCTTTTCAGCATCTGTGGCCTTGCTTTCTCTTCATTTGCTTAGTTTCAGTAATCACAGTATTAGTGTTCTCAGAAGCCCTAAACAAGTGATTCTGAGCATTCTAGCTCTAACAAAACTTTCTTTGCAAAAAATCTCTAAATCATGAAAATCTGTCTTCTGCATTGCAAATTACACTTCATTTCATGAGAGAGAAGAATTTTTCATGTACTTGAGGTTTGTTCTTAAAATTGACTAAACTCACTTTCTCTCACTGAGAAAGAAGCTTTTCAGCATCTGTGGCCTTGCTTTCTCTACATTTGCTTAGTTGCACTGAAATAGCATTTAGTGTTCTCAGAAGCACTAAACAAGTGATTCTGAGCATTCAAGCACTAACATAACTTTCTCTGCAAAAAATATCTAAAACATGAAAATTTGTCTTCTGCATTGTAAATTACACTTCATTTCATGAGAAAGAAGCATTTTTTCATGTACTTGAGGTTTGGTCTTAAAATGGCCTAAACTCACTTTCTCTCACTGAGAAAGAAGCTTTTCAGCATCTGTGGCCTTGCTTTCTCTACATTTGCTTAGTTTCACTAAAAACAGTATTAGTGTTCTCAGAAGCTCTAAACAAGTGATTCTGAGCATTCTAGCTCTAACAAAACTTTCTTTGCAAAAAATCTCTAAATCATGAAAATCTGTCTTCTGCATTGCAAATTACACTTCATTTCATGAGAGAGAAGCATTTTCATTGTACTTGAGGTTTGGTCTTAAAATTGCCTAAACTCACTTTCTCTCACTGAGAAAGAAGCTTTTCAGCATCTGTGGCCTTGCTTTCTCTTCATTTGCTTAGTTTCAGTAATCACAGTATTAGTGTCCTCAGAAGCTCTAAACTAGTGATTCTGAGCATTCAAGCACTAACATAACTTTCTCTGCAAAAAATATCTAAAACATGAAAATTTGTCTTCTGCATTGTAAATTACACTTCATTTCATGAGAAAGAAGCATTTTTTCATGTACTTGAGGTTTGGTCTTAAAATGGCCTAAACTCACTTTCTCTCACTGAGAAAGAAGCTTTTCAGCATCTGTGGCCTTGCTTTCTCTTCATTTGCTTAGTTTCAGTAATCACAGTATTAGTGTCCTCAGAAGCTCTAAACTAGTGATTCTGAGCATTCAAGCACTAACATAACTTTCTCTGCAAAAAATATCTAAAACATGAAAATTTGTCTTCTGCATTGTAAATTACACTTCATTTCATGAGAAAGAAGCATTTTTTCATGTACTTGAGGTTTGGTCTTAAAATGGCCTAAAGTCACTTTCTCTCACTGAGAAAGAAGCTTTTCAACATCTGTGGCCTTGCTTTCTCTACATTTGCTTAGTTTCACTAAAAACAGTATTAGTGTTCTCAGAAGCCCTAAACAAGTGATTCTGAGCATTCTAGCTCTAACAAAACTTTCTTTGCAAAAAATCTCTAAATCATGAAAATCTGTCTTCTGCATTGCAAATTACACTTCATTTCATGAGAGAGAAGCATTTTTCATGTACTTGAGGTTTGGTCTTAAAATTGCCTAAACTCACTTTCTCTCACTGAGAAAGAAGCTTTTCAGCATCTGTGGCCTTGCTTTCTCTACATTTGCTTAGTTTCACTAAAAACAGTATTAGTGTTCTCAGAAGCTCTAAACTAGTGAATCTGAGCATTCAATCACTAGCATAACTTTCTCTGCAAAAAATCTCTAAAACATGAAAATTTGTCTTTTGCATGGCAAATTACACCTCATTTCATGAGAGAGAAGCATTTTTCATGTACTTGAGGTTTGGTCTTAAAATTGCCTAAACTCACTTTCTCTCACTGAGAAAGAAGCTTTTCAGCATCTGTGGCCTTGCTTTCTCTTCATTTGCTTAGTTTCAGTAATCACAGTATTAGTGTCCTCAGAAGCTCTAAACTAGTGATTCTGAGCATTCAAGCACTAACATAACTTTCTCTGCAAAAAATATCTAAAACATGAAAATTTGTCTTCTGCATTGTAAATTACACTTCATTTCATGAGAAAGAAGCATTTTTTCATGTACTTGAGGTTTGGTCTTAAAATGGCCTAAACTCACTTTCTCTCACTGAGAAAGAAGCTTTTCAGCATCTGTGGCCTTGCTTTCTCTACATTTGCTTAGTTTCACTAAAAACAGCATTAGTGTTCTCAGAAGCCCTAAACAAGTGATTCTGAGCATTCTAGCTCTAACAAAACTTTCTTTGCAAAAAATCTCTAAATCATGAAAATCTGTCTTCTGCATTGCAAATTACACTTCATTTCATGAGAGAGAAGAATTTTTCATGTACTTGAGGTTTGTTCTTAAAATTGACTAAACTCACTTTCTCTCACTGAGAAAGAAGCTTTTCAGCATCTGTGGCCTTGCTTTCTCTTCATTTGCTTAGTTTCAGTAATCACAGTATTAGTGTCCTCAGAAGCTCTAAACTAGTGATTCTGAGCATTCAAGCACTAACATAACTTTCTCTGCAAAAAAATCTCTAAAACATGAAAATTTGTCTTTTGCATGGCAAATTACACCTCATTTCATGAGAAAGAAGCATTTTTTCATGTACTTGAGGTTTGGTCTTAAAATGGCCTAAACTCACTTTCTCTCACTGAGAAAGAAGCTTTTCAGCATCTGTGGCCTTGCTTTCTCTACATTTGCTTAGTTTCACTAAAAACAGTATTAGTGTTCTCAGAAGCCCTAAACAAGTGATTCTGAGCATTCTAGCTCTAACATAACTTTCTCTGCAAAAAATATCTAAAACATGAAAATTTGTCTTCTGCATTGTAAATTACACTTCATTTCATGAGAAAGAAGCATTTTTTCATGTACTTGAGGTTTGGTCTTAAAATGGCCTAAACTCACTTTCTCTCACTGAGAAAGAAGCTTTTCAGCATCTGTGGCCTTGCTTTCTCTACATTTGCTTAGTTTCACTAAAAACAGTATTAGTGTTCTCAGAAGCTCTAAACAAGTGATTCTGAGCATTCTAGCTCTAACAAAACTTTCTTTGCAAAAAATCTCTAAATCATGAAAATCTGTCTTCTGCATTGCAAATTACACTTCATTTCATGAGAGAGAAGCATTTTCATTGTACTTGAGGTTTGGTCTTAAAATTGCCTAAACTCACTTTCTCTCACTGAGAAAGAAGCTTTTCAGCATCTGTGGCCTTGCTTTCTCTTCATTTGCTTAGTTTCAGTAATCACAGTATTAGTGTCCTCAGAAGCTCTAAACTAGTGATTCTGAGCATTCAAGCACTAACATAACTTTCTCTGCAAAAAATATCTAAAACATGAAAATTTGTCTTCTGCATTGTAAATTACACTTCATTTCATGAGAAAGAAGCATTTTTTCATGTACTTGAGGTTTGGTCTTAAAATGGCCTAAACTCACTTTCTCTCACTGAGAAAGAAGCTTTTCAGCATCTGTGGCCTTGCTTTCTCTTCATTTGCTTAGTTTCAGTAATCACAGTATTAGTGTCCTCAGAAGCTCTAAACTAGTGATTCTGAGCATTCAAGCACTAACATAACTTTCTCTGCAAAAAATATCTAAAACATGAAAATTTGTCTTCTGCATTGTAAATTACACTTCATTTCATGAGAAAGAAGCATTTTTTCATGTACTTGAGGTTTGGTCTTAAAATGGCCTAAAGTCACTTTCTCTCACTGAGAAAGAAGCTTTTCAACATCTGTGGCCTTGCTTTCTCTACATTTGCTTAGTTTCACTAAAAACAGTATTAGTGTTCTCAGAAGCCCTAAACAAGTGATTCTGAGCATTCTAGCTCTAACAAAACTTTCTTTGCAAAAAATCTCTAAATCATGAAAATCTGTCTTCTGCATTGCAAATTACACTTCATTTCATGAGAGAGAAGCATTTTTCATGTACTTGAGGTTTGGTCTTAAAATTGCCTAAACTCACTTTCTCTCACTGAGAAAGAAGCTTTTCAGCATCTGTGGCCTTGCTTTCTCTACATTTGCTTAGTTTCACTAAAAACAGTATTAGTGTTCTCAGAAGCTCTAAACTAGTGAATCTGAGCATTCAATCACTAGCATAACTTTCTCTGCAAAAAATCTCTAAAACATGAAAATTTGTCTTTTGCATGGCAAATTACACCTCATTTCATGAGAGAGAAGCATTTTTCATGTACTTGAGGTTTGGTCTTAAAATTGCCTAAACTCACTTTCTCTCACTGAGAAAGAAGCTTTTCAGCATCTGTGGCCTTGCTTTCTCTTCATTTGCTTAGTTTCAGTAATCACAGTATTAGTGTCCTCAGAAGCTCTAAACTAGTGATTCTGAGCATTCAAGCACTAACATAACTTTCTCTGCAAAAAATATCTAAAACATGAAAATTTGTCTTCTGCATTGTAAATTACACTTCATTTCATGAGAAAGAAGCATTTTTTCATGTACTTGAGGTTTGGTCTTAAAATGGCCTAAACTCACTTTCTCTCACTGAGAAAGAAGCTTTTCAGCATCTGTGGCCTTGCTTTCTCTACATTTGCTTAGTTTCACTAAAAACAGTATTAGTGTCCTCAGAAGCCCTAAACAAGTGATTCTGAGCATTCTAGCTCTAACAATACTTTCTTTGCAAAAAATCTCTAAATCATGAAAATCTGTCTTCTGCATTGCAAATTACACTTCATTTCATGAGAGAGAAGAATTTTTCATGTACTTGAGGTTTGTTCTTAAAATTGACTAAACTCACTTTCTCTCACTGAGAAAGAAGCTTTTCAGCATCTGTGGCCTTGCTTTCTCTTCATTTGCTTAGTTTCAGTAATCACAGTATTAGTGTCCTCAGAAGCTCTAAACTAGTGATTCTGAGCATTCAAGCACTAACATAACTTTCTCTGCAAAAAAATCTCTAAAACATGAAAATTTGTCTTCTGCATGGCAAATTACACCTCATTTCATGAGAGAGAAGCATTTTTCATGTACTTGAGGTTTGGTCTTAAAATTTCCTAAACTCACTTTCTCTCACTGAGAAAGAAGCTTTTCAGCATCTGTGGCCTTGCGTTCTCTACATTTGCTTAGTTTCACTAAACACAGTATTAGTGTCCTCAGAAGCTCTAAACTAGTGATTCTGAGCATTCAAGCACTAGCATAACTTTCTCTGCAAAAAATCTCTAAAACATGAAAATTTGTCTTCTGCATGGCAAATTACACCTCATTTCAAGAGAGAGAAGCATTTTTCATGTACTTGAGGTTTGGTCTTAAAATTGCCTAAACTCACTTTCTCTCACCGAGAAAGAAGCTTTTCAGCATCTGTGGCCTTGCTTTCTCTTCATTTGCTTAGTTTCAGTAATCACAGTATTAGTGTCCTCAGAAGCTCTAAACTAGTGATTCTGAGCATTCAAGCACTAACATAACTTTCTCTGCAAAAAATATCTAAAACATGAAAATTTGTCTTCTGCATTGTAAATTACACTTCATTTCATGAGAAAGAAGCATTTTTTCATGTACTTGAGGTTTGGTCTTAAAATGGCCTAAACTCACTTTCTCTCACTGAGAAAGAAGCTTTTCAGCATCTGTGGCCTTGCTTTCTCTACATTTGCTTAGTTTCACTAAAAACAGCATTAGTGTTCTCAGAAGCCCTAAACAAGTGATTCTGAGCATTCTAGCTCTAACAAAACTTTCTTTGCAAAAAATCTCTAAATAATGAAAATCTGTCTTCTGCATTGCAAATTACACTTCATTTCATGAGAGAGAAGAATTTTTCATGTACTTGAGGTTTGTTCTTAAAATTGACTAAACTCACTTTCTCTCACTGAGAAAGAAGCTTTTCAGCATCTGTGGCCTTGCTTTCTCTTCATTTGCTTAGTTTCAGTAATCACAGTATTAGTGTCCTCAGAAGCTCTAAACTAGTGATTCTGAGCATTCAAGCACTAACATAACTTTCTCTGCAAAAAAACTCTAAATCATGAAAATCTGTCTTCTGCATTGCAAATTACATTTCATTTCATGAAAAAGAAACATCTTTAATGTACTTGAGGTTTGTTCTTAAAATTGACTAAACTCACTTTCTCTCACTGAGAAAGAAGCTTTTCACATCTGTGGCCTTGCTTTCTCTACATTTGCTTAGTTTCACTAAAAACAGTATTAGTGTTCTCAGAAGCCCTAAACAAGTGATTCTGAGCATTCAAGCACTAGCATAACTTTCTCTGCAAAAAATCTCTAAAACATGAAAATTTGTCTTCTGCATGGCAAATTACACCTCATTTCATGAGAGAGAAGCATTTTTCATGTACTTGAGGTTTGGTCTTAAAATTGCCTAAACTCACTTTCTCTCACTGAGAAAGAAGCTTTTCAGCATCTGTGGCCTTGCTTTCTCTACATTTGCTTAGTTTCACTAAACACAGTATTAGTGTCCTCAGAAGCTCTAAACTAGTGATTCTGAGCATTCAAGCACTAACATAACTTTCTCTGCAAAAAATCTCTAAAACATGAAAATTTGTCTTCTGCATGGCAAATTACACCTCATTTCATGAGAGAGAAGCATTTTTCATGTACTTGAGGTTTGGTCTTAAAATTTCCTAAACTCACTTTCTCTCACTGAGAAAGAAGCTTTTCAGCATCTGTGGCCTTGCGTTCTCTACATTTGCTTAGTTTCACTAAACACAGTATTAGTGTCCTCAGAAGCTCTAAACTAGTGATTCTGAGCATTCTAGCTCTAACATAACTTTCTTTGCAAAAAATCTCTAAATCATGAAAATCTGTCTTCTGCATTGCAAATTACACTTCATTTCATGAGAGAGAAGCATTTTTCATGTACTTGAGGTTTGGTCTTAAAATTGCCTAAACTCACTTTCTCTCACTGAGAAAGAAGCTTTTCAGCATCTGTGGCCTTGCTTTCTCTACATTTGCTTAGTTTCACTAAACACAGTATTAGTGTCCTCAGAAGCTCTAAACTAGTGATTCTGAGCATTCAAGCACTAACATAACTTTCTCTGCAAAAAATCTCTAAAACATGAAAATTTGTCTTCTGCATTGTAAATTACACTTCATTTCATGAGAAAGAAGCATTTTTTCATGTACTTGAGGTTTGGTCTTAAAATGGCCTAAACTCACTTTCTCTCACTGAGAAAGAAGCTTTTCAGCATCTGTGGCCTTGCTTTCTCTACATTTGCTTAGTTTCACTAAAAACAGTATTAGTGTTCTCAGAAGCCCTAAACAAGTGATTCTGAGCATTCTAGCTCTAACAAAACTTTCTTTGCAAAAAATCTCTAAATCATGAAAATCTGTCTTCTGCATTGCAAATTACACTTCATTTCATGAGAGAGAAGCATTTTCATTGTACTTGAGGTTTGGTCTTAAAATTGCCTAAACTCACTTTCTCTCACTGAGAAAGAAGCTTTTCAGCATCTGTGGCCTTGCTTTCTCTACATTTACTTAGTTTCACTAAAAACAGTATTAGTGTTCTCAGAAGCTCTAAACTAGTGAATCTGAGCATTCAATCACTAGCATAACTTTCTCTGCAAAAAATCTCTAAAACATGAAAATTTGTCTTTTGCATGGCAAATTACACCTCATTTCATGAGAGAGAAGCATTTTTCATGTACTTGAGGTTTGGTCTTAAAATTGCCTAAACTCACTTTCTCTCACTGAGAAAGAAGCTTTTAAGCATCTGTGGCCTTGCTTTCTCTTCATTTGCTTAGTTTCAGTAATCACAGTATTAGTGTCCTCAGAAGCTCTAAACTAGTGATTCTGAGCATTCAAGCACTAACATAACTTTCTCTGCAAAAAATATCTAAAACATGAAAATTTGTCTTCTGCATTGTAAATTACACTTCATTTCATGAGAAAGAAGCATTTTTTCATGTACTTGAGGTTTGGTCTTAAAATGGCCTAAACTCACTTTCTCTCACTGAGAAAGAAGCTTTTCAGCATCTGTGGCCTTGCTTTCTCTACATTTGCTTAGTTTCACTAAAAACAGCATTAGTGTTCTCAGAAGCCCTAAACAAGTGATTCTGAGCATTCTAGCTCTAACAAAACTTTCTTTGCAAAAAATCTCTAAATAATGAAAATCTGTCTTCTGCATTGCAAATTACACTTCATTTCATGAGAGAGAAGAATTTTTCATGTACTTGAGGTTTGGTCTTAAAATTGCCTAAACTCACTTTCTCTCACTGAGAAAGAAGCTTTTCAGCATCTTTGGCCTTGCTTTCTCTACATTTGCTTAGTTTCACTAAACACAGTATTAGTGTCCTCAGAAGCTCTGAACTAGTGATTCTGAGCATTCAAGCACTAACATAACTTTCTCTGCAAAAAAACTCTAAATCATGAAAATCTGTCTTCTGCATTGCAAATTACATTTCATTTCATGAAAAAGAAACATCTTTAATGTACTTGAGGTTTGTTCTTAAAATTGACTAAACTCACTTTCTCTCACTGAGAAAGAAGCTTTTCACATCTGTGGCCTTGCTTTCTCTACATTTGCTTAGTTTCACTAAAAACAGTATTAGTGTTCTCAGAAGCCCTAAACAAGTGATTCTGAGCATTCAAGCACTAGCATAACTTTCTCTGCAAAAAATCTCTAAAACATGAAAATTTGTCTTCTGCATGGCAAATTACACCTCATTTCATGAGAGAGAAGCATTTTTCATGTACTTGAGGTTTGGTCTTAAAATTGCCTAAACTCACTTTCTCTCACTGAGAAAGAAGCTTTTCAGCATCTGTGGCCTTGCTTTCTCTACATTTGCTTAGTTTCACTAAACACAGTATTAGTGTCCTCAGAAGCTCTAAACTAGTGATTCTGAGCATTCAAGCACTAACATAACTTTCTCTGCAAAAAATCTCTAAAACATGAAAATTTGTCTTCTGCATTGCAAATTACACTTAATTTCATGAGAGAGAAGCATTTTTCATGTACTTGAGGTTTGTTCTTAAAATTGACTAAACTCACTTTCTCTCACTGAGAAAGAAGCTTTTCAGCATCTGTGGCCTTGCTTTCTCTTCATTTGCTTAGTTTCAGTAATCACAGTATTAGTGTCCTCAGAAGCTCTAAACTAGTGATTCTGAGCATTCAAGCACTAACATAACTTTCTCTGCAAAAAAATCTCTAAAACATGAAAATTTGTCTTCTGCATGGCAAATTACACCTCATTTCATGAGAGAGAAGCATTTTTCATGTACTTGAGGTTTGGTCTTAAAATTTCCTAAACTCACTTTCTCTCACTGAGAAAGAAGCTTTTCAGCATCTGTGGCCTTGCGTTCTCTACATTTGCTTAGTTTCACTAAACACAGTATTAGTGTCCTCAGAAGCTCTGAACTAGTGATTCTGAGCATTCAAGCACTAACATAACTTTCTCTGCAAAAAAACTCTAAATCATGAAAATCTGTCTTCTGCATTGCAAATTACATTTCATTTCATGAAAAAGAAACATCTTTAATGTACTTGAGGTTTGTTCTTAAAATTGACTAAACTCACTTTCTCTCACTGAGAAAGAAGCTTTTCACATCTGTGGCCTTGCTTTCTCTACATTTGCTTAGTTTCACTAAAAACAGTATTAGTGTTCTCAGAAGCCCTAAACAAGTGATTCTGAGCATTCAAGCACTAGCATAACTTTCTCTGCAAAAAATCTCTAAAACATGAAAATTTGTCTTCTGCATGGCAAATTACACCTCATTTCATGAGAGAGAAGCATTTTTCATGTACTTGAGGTTTGGTCTTAAAATTGCCTAAACTCACTTTCTCTCACTGAGAAAGAAGCTTTTCAGCATCTGTGGCCTTGCTTTCTCTACATTTGCTTAGTTTCACTAAACACAGTATTAGTGTCCTCAGAAGCTCTAAACTAGTGATTCTGAGCATTCAAGCACTAACATAACTTTCTCTGCAAAAAATCTCTAAAACATGAAAATTTGTCTTCTGCATTGCAAATTACACTTAATTTCATGAGAGAGAAGCATTTTTCATGTACTTGAGGTTTGTTCTTAAAATTGACTAAACTCACTTTCTCTCACTGAGAAAGAAGCTTTTCAGCATCTGTGGCCTTGCTTTCTCTTCATTTGCTTAGTTTCAGTAATCACAGTATTAGTGTCCTCAGAAGCTCTAAACTAGTGATTCTGAGCATTCAAGCACTAACATAACTTTCTCTGCAAAAAAATCTCTAAAACATGAAAATTTGTCTTCTGCATGGCAAATTACACCTCATTTCATGAGAGAGAAGCATTTTTCATGTACTTGAGGTTTGGTCTTAAAATTTCCTAAACTCACTTTCTCTCACTGAGAAAGAAGCTTTTCAGCATCTGTGGCCTTGCGTTCTCTACATTTGCTTAGTTTCACTAAACACAGTATTAGTGTCCTCAGAAGCTCTGAACTAGTGATTCTGAGCATTCAAGCACTAACATAACTTTCTCTGCAAAAAAACTCTAAATCATGCAAATCTGTCTTCTGCATTGCAAATTACATTTCATTTCATGAAAAAGAAACATCTTTAATGTACTTGAGGTTTGTTCTTAAAATTGACTAAACTCACTTTCTCTCACTGAGAAAGAAGCTTTTCAGCATCTGTGGCCTTGCTTTCTCTACATTTGCTTAGTTGCACTGAAATAGCATTTAGTGTTCTCAGAAGCACTAAACAAGTGATTCTGAGCATTCAAGCACTAACATAACTTTCTCTGCAAAAAACTCTAAATCATGAAAATCTGTCTTCTGCATTGCAAATTACATTTCATTTCATGAAAAAGAAACATCTTTCATGTACTTGAGGTTTGTTCTTAAAATTGACTAAACTCACTTTCTCTCACTGAGAAAGAAGCTTTTCAGCATCTGTGGCCTTGCTTTCTCTTCATTTGCTTAGTTTCAGTAATCACAGTATTAGTGTCCTCAGAAGCTCTAAACTAGTGATTCTGAGCATTCAAGCACTAACATAACTTTCTCTGCAAAAAATATCTAAAACATGAAAATTTGTCTTCTGCATTGTAAATTACACTTCATTTCATGAGAAAGAAGCATTTTTTTATGTACTGGAGGTTTGGTCTTAAAATGGCCTAAAGTCACTTTCTCTCACTGAGAAAGAAGCTTTTCAAGCATCTGTGGCCTTGATTTCTCTACATTTGCTTAGTTTCACTAAAAACAGTATTAGTTTTCTCAGAAGCTCTAAACTAGTGAATCTGAGCATTCAAGCACTAACATAACTTTCTCTGCAAAAAATCTCTAAAACATGAAAATTTGTCTTCTGCATTGCAAATTACACTTCATTTCATGAGAGAGAAGCATTTTTCATGTACTTGAGGTTTGATCTTAAAATTGCCTAAACTCACTTTCTCTCACTGAGAAAGAAGCTTTTCAGCATCTGTGGCCTTGCTTTCTCTACATTTGCTTAGTTTCACTAAACACAGTATTAGTGTCCTCAGAAGCTCTGAACTAGTGATTCTGAGCATTCAAGCACTAACATAACTTTCTCTGCAAAAAAATCTCTAAAACATGAAAATTTGTCTTCTGCATGGCAAATTACACCTCATTTCATGAGAGAGAAGCATTTTTCATGTACTTGAGGTTTGGTCTTAAAATTGCCTAAACTCACTTTCTCTCACTGAGAAAGAAGCTTTTCAGCATCTGTGGCCTTGCGTTCTCTACATTTGCTTAGTTTCACTGAAATAGCATTTAGTGTTCTCAGAAGCACTAAACAAGTGATTCTGAGCATTCAAGCACTAACATAACTTTCTCTGCAAAAAAAACTCTAAATCATGAAAATCTGTCTTCTGCATTGCAAATTACATTTCATTTCATGAAAAAGAAACATCTTTCATGTACTTGAGGTTTGTTCTTAAAATTGACTAAACTCACTTTCTCTCACTGAGAAAGAAGCTTTTCAGCATCTGTGGCCTTGCTTTCTCTACATTTGCTTAGTTTCACTAAACACAGTATTAGTGTCCTCAGAAGCTCTGAACTAGTGATTCTGAGCATTCAAGCACTAACATAACTTTCTCTGAAAAAAACTCTAAATCATGCAAATCTGTCTTCTGCATTGCAAATTACATTTCAGTTCATGAAAAAGAAACATCTTTAATGTACTTGAGGTTTGTTCTTAAAATTGACTAAACTCACTTTCTCTCACTGAGAAAGAAGCTTTTCAGCATCTGTGGCCTTGCTTTCTCTACATTTGCTTAGTTGCACTGAAATAGCATTTAGTGTTCTCAGAAGCACTAAACAAGTGATTCTGAGCATTCAAGCACTAACATAACTTTCTCTGCAAAAAAACTCTAAATCATGAAAATCTGTCTTCTGCATTGCAAATTACATTTCATTTCATGAAAAAGAAACATCTTTCATGTACTTGAGGTTTGTTCTTAAAATTGACTAAACTCACTTTCTCTCACTGAGAAAGAAGCTTTTCAGCATCTGTGGCCTTGCGTTCTCTACATTTGCTTAGATGCTAAACACACTATTAGTGTCCTCAGAAGCTCTAAACTAGTGATGCTGAGCATTCAAGAACTAACATAACTTTCTCTGAAAAAAATCTCTAAAACATGAAAATTTGTCTTCTGCATTGCAAATTACACTTCATTTCATGAGAGAGAAGCATTTTTCATGTACTTGAGGTTTGATCTTAAAATTGCCTAAACTCACTTTCTCTCACTGAGAAAGAAGCTTTTCAGCATCTGTGGCCTTGCTTTCTCTACATTTGCTTAGTTTCACTAAACACAGTATTAGTGTCCTCAGAAGCTCTGAACTAGTGATTCTGAGCATTCAAGCACTAACATAACTTTCTCTGAAAAAAACTCTAAATAATGAAAATCTGTCTTCTGCATTGCAAATTACATTTCATTTAATGAAAAAGAAACATCTTTAATGTACTTGAGGTTTGTTCTTAAAATTGACTAAACTCACTTTCTCTCACTGAGAAAGAAGCTTTTCAGCATCTGTGGCCTTGCTTTCTCTACATTTGCTTAGTTGCACTGAAATAGCATTTAGTGTTCTCAGAAGCACTAAACAAGTGATTCTGAGCATTCTAGCTCTAACATAACTTTTTGCAAAAAATCTCTAAATCATGAAAATCTGTCTTCTGCATTGCAAATTACACTTCAATTCATGAGAGAGAAGCATTTTTCATGTACTTGAGGTTTGGTCTTAAAATTGACTAAACTCACTTTCTCTCACTGAGAAAGAAGCTTTTCAGCATCTGTGGCCTTGCTTTCTCTACATTTGCTTAGTTGCACTAAACACAGTATTAGTGTCCTCAGAAGCTCTAAACTAGTGATTCTGAGCATTCAAGCACTAACAAAACTTTCTCTGCAAAAAATCTCTAAAACATGAAAATTTGTCTTCTGCATTGCAAATTACACTTCATTTCCTGAGAGAGAAGCATTTTTCATGTACTTGAGGTTTGATCTTAAAATTGCCTAAACTCACTTTCTCTCACTGAGAAAAAAGCTTTTCAGCATCTGTGGCCTTGCTTTCTCTACATTTGCTTAGTTTCACTAAAAACAGTATTAGTGTCCTCAGAAGCTCTAAACTAGTGATTCTGAGCATTCAAGCACTAACATAACTTTCTCTGCAAAAAATCTCTAAAACATGAAAATTTGTCTTCTGCATTGCAAATTACACTTCATTTCACGAAAAAGAAATATTTTTCATGTACTTGAGGTTTGATCTTAAAATTGCCTAAACTCACTTTCTCTCACTGAGAAAGAAGCTTTTCAGCATCTGTGGCCTTGCTTTCTCTACATTTGCTTAGTTGCACTGAAATAGCATTTAGTGTTCTCAGAAGCACTAAACAAGTGATTCTGAGCATTCTAGCTCTAACATAACTTTTTGCAAAAAATCTCTAAATCATGAAAATCTGTCTTCTGCATTGCAAATTACACTTCAATTCATGAGAGAGAAGCATTTTTCATGTACTTGAGGTTTGGTCTTAAAATTTCCTAAACTCACTTTCTCTCACTGAGAAAGAAGCTTTTCAGCATCTGTGGCCTTGCTTTCTCTTCATTTGCTTAGTTGTACTGAAATAGCATTTAGTGTTCTCAGAAGCCCTAAACAAGTGATACTGAGCATTCTAGCTCTAACATAACTTTCTTTGCAAAAAATCTCTAAATCATGAAAATTTGTCTTCTGCATTGCAAATTACACTTCATTTCATGAGATAGAAGCATTTTTTATGTACTTGAGGTTTGGTCTTAAAATTGCCTAAACTCACTTTCTCTCACTGAGAAAGAAGCTTTTCAGCATCTGTGGCCTTGCTTTCTCTACATTTGCTTAGTTTCACTAAACACAGTATTAGTGTCCTCAGAAGCTCTAAACTAGTGATTCTGAGCATTCAAGCACTAACATAACTTTCTCTGAAAAAAATCTCTAAAACATGAAAAATTGTCTTCTGCATTGCAAATTACACTTCATTTCATGAGAGAGAAGCATTTCTCATGTACTTGAGGTTTGATCTTAAAATTGCCTAAACTCACTTTCTCTCACTGAGAAAGAAGCTTTTCAGCATCTGTGGCCTTGCTTTCTCTTCATTTGCTTAGTTTCAGTAATCACAGTATTAGTGTCCTCAGAAGCTCTAAACTAGTGATTCTGAGCATTCAAGCACTAACATAACTTTCTCTGCAAAAAATATCTAAAACATGAAAATTTGTCTTCTGCATTGTAAATTACACTTCATTTCATGAGAAAGAAGCATTTTTTCATGTACTTGAGGTTTGGTCTTAAAATGGCCTAAACTCACTTTCTCTCACTGAGAAAGAAGCTTTTCAGCATCTGTGGCCTTGCTTTCTCTACATTTGCTTAGTTTCACTAAAAACAGCATTAGTGTTCTCAGAAGCCCTAAACAAGTGATTCTGAGCATTCTAGCTCTAACAAAACTTTCTTTGCAAAAAATCTCTAAATCATGAAAATCTGTCTTCTTCATTGCAAATTACACTTCATTTCATGAGAGAGAAGCATTTTTCATGTACTTGAGGTTTGGTCTTAAAATTGCCTAAACTCACTTTCTCTCACTGAGAAAGAAGCTTTTCAGCATCTGTGGCCTTGCTTTCTCTACATTTGCTTAGTTTCACTAAACACAGTATTAGTGTCCTCAGAAGCTCTGAACTAGTGATTCTGAGCATTCAAGCACTAACATAACTTTCTCTGAAAAAAACTCTAAATCATGCAAATCTGTCTTCTGCATTGCAAATTACATTTCAGTTCATGAAAAAGAAACATCTTTCATGTACTTGAGGTTTGTTCTTAAAATTGACTAAACTCACTTTCTCTCACTGAGAAAGAAGCTTTTCAGCATCTGTGGCCTTGCTTTCTCTACATTTGCTTAGTTGCACTGAAATAGCAATTAGTGTTCTCAGAAGCACTAAACAAGTGATTCTGAGCATTCAAGCACTAACATAACTTTCTCTGCAAAAAAACTCTAAATCATGAAAATCTGTCTTCTGCATTGCAAATTACATTTCATTTCATGAAAAAGAAACATCTTTCATGTACTTGAGGTTTGTTCTTAAAATTGACTAAACTCACTTTCTCTCACTGAGAAAGAAGCTTTTCAGCATCTGTGGCCTTGCTTTCTCTTCATTTGCTTAGTTTCAGTAATCACAGTATTAGTGTCCTCAGAAGCTCTAAACTAGTGATTCTGAGCATTCAAGCACTAACATAACTTTCTCTGCAAAAAATATCTAAAACATGAAAATTTGTCTTCTGCATTGTAAATTACACTTCATTTCATGAGAAAGAAGCATTTTTTTATGTACTGGAGGTTTGGTCTTAAAATGGCCTAAAGTCACTTTCTCTCACTGAGAAAGAAGCTTTTCAGCATCTGTGGCCTTGCTTTCTCTACATTTGCTTAGTTTCACTAAAAACAGTATTAGTTTTCTCAGAAGCTCTAAACTAGTGAATCTGAGCATTCAAGCACTAACATAACTTTCTCTGCAAAAAATCTCTAAAACATGAAAATTTGTCTTCTGCATGGCAAATTACACCTCATTTCATGAGAGAGAAGCATTTTTCATGTACTTGAGGTTTGGTCTTAAAATTGCCTAAACTCACTTTCTCTCACTGAGAAAGAAGCTTTTCAGCATCTGTGGCCTTGCTTTCTCTACATTTGCTTAGTTTCACTAAAAACAGTATTAGTGTTCTCAGAAGCCCTAAACAAGTGATTCTGAGCATTCTAGCTCTAACAAAACTTTCTTTGCAAAAAATCTCTAAATCATGAAAATCTGTCTTCTGCATTGCAAATTACACTTCATTTCATGAGAGAGAAGCATTTTTCATGTACTTGAGGTTTGGTCTTAAAATTGCCTAAACTCACTTTCTCTCACTGAGAAAGAAGCTTTTCAGCATCTGTGGCCTTGCTTTCTCTACATTTGCTTAGTTTCACTAAAAACAGCATTAGTGTTCTCAGAAGCCCTAAACAAGTGATTCTGAGCATTCTAGCTCTAACAAAACTTTCTTTGCAAAAAATCTCTAAATCATGAAAATCTGTCTTCTGCATTGCAAATTACATTTCATTTCATGAGAGAGAAGAATTTTTCATGTACTTGAGGTTTGTTCTTAAAATTGACTAAACTCACTTTCTCTCACTGAGAAAGAAGCTTTTCAGCATCTCTGGCATTGCTTTCTCTTCATTTGCTTAGTTTCAGTAATCACAGTATTAGTGTCCTCAGAAGCTCTAAACTAGTGATTTTGAGCATTCAAGCACTAACATAACTTTCTCTGCAAAAAAATCTCTAAAACATGAAAATTTGTCTTCTGCATGGCAAATTACACCTCATTTCATGAGAGAGAAGCATTTTTCATGTGCTTGAGGTTTGGTCTTAAAATGGCCTAAACTCACTTTCTCTCACTGAGAAAGAAGCTTTTCAGCATCTGTGGCCTTGCTTTCTCTTCATTTGCTTAGTTTCAGTAATCACAGTATTAGTGTTCTCAGAAGCCCTAAACAAGTGATTCTGAGCATTCTAGCTCTAACAAAACTTTCTTTGCAAAAAATCTCTAAATCATGAAAATCTGTCTTCTGCATTGCAAATTACACTTCATTTCATGAGAGAGAAGAATTTTTCATGTACTTCAGGTTTGTTCTTAAAATTGACTAAACTCACTTTCTCTCACTGAGAAAGAAGCTTTTCAGCATCTGTGGCCTTGCTTTCTCTTCATTTGCTTAGTTTCAGTAATCACAGTATTAGTGTCCTCAGAAGCTCTAAACTAGTGATTCTGAGCATTCAAGCACTAACATAACTTTCTCTGCAAAAAAATCTCTAAAACATGAAAATTTGTCTTCTGCATGGCAAATTACACCTCATTTCATGAGAGAGAAGCATTTTTCATGTACTTGAGGTTTGGTCTTAAAATTGCCTAAACTCACTTTCTCTCACTGAGAAAGAAGCTTTTCAGCATCTGTGGCCTTGCGTTCTCTACATTTGCTTAGTTTCACTAAAAACAGTATTAGTGTTCTCAGAAGCACTAAACAAGTGATTCTGAGCATTCTAGCTCTAACAAAACTTTCTTTGCAAAAAATCTCTAAATCATGAAAATCTGTCTTCTGCATTGCAAATTACACTTCATTTCATGAGAGAGAAGCATTTTTCATGTACTTGAGGTTTGGTCTTAAAATTGCCTAAACTCACTTTCTCTCACTGAGAAAGAAGCTTTTCAGCATCTGTGGCCTTGCTTTCTCTACATTTGCTTAGTTTCACTAAAAACAGTATTAGTGTTCTCAGAAGCTCTAAACTAGTGAATCTGAGCATTCAAGCACTAGCATAACTTTCTCTGCAAAAAATCTCTAAAACATGAAAATTTGTCTTCTGCATTGTAAATTACACTTCATTTCATGAGAAAGAAGCATTTTTTCATGTACTTGAGGTTTGGTCTTAAAATGGCCTAAACTCACTTTCTCTCACTGAGAAAGAAGCTTTTCAGCATCTGTGGCCTTGCTTTCTCTACATTTGCTTAGTTTCACTAAAAACAGTATTAGTGTTCTCAGAAGCCCTAAACAAGTGATTCTGAGCATTCTAGCTCTAACAAAACTTTCTTTGCAAAAAATCTCTAAATCATGAAAATCTGTCTTCTGCATTGCAAATTACACTTCATTTCATGAGAGAGAAGCATTTTTCATGTACTTGAGGTTTGGTCTTAAAATTGCCTAAACTCACTTTCTCTCACTGAGAAAGAAGCTTTTCAGCATCTGTGGCCTTGCTTTCTCTACATTTGCTTAGTTTCACTAAAAACAGTATTAGTGTTCTCAGAAGCTCTAAACTAGTGAATCTGAGCATTCAAGCAGTAGCATAACTTTCTCTGCAAAAAATCTCTAAAACATGAAAATTTGTCTTTTGCATGGCAAATTACACCTCATTTCATGAGAGAGAAGCATTTTTCATGTACTTGAGGTTTGGTCTTAAAATTGCCTAAACTCACTTTCTCTCACTGAGAAAGAAGCTTTTCAGCATCTGTGGCCTTGCTTTCTCTACATTTGCTTAGTTTCACTAAAAACAGTATTAGTGTCCTCAGAAGCTCTAAACTAGTGATTCTGAGCATTCAAGCACTAACATAACTTTCTCTGCAAAAAATCTCTAAAACATGAAAATTTGTCTTCTGCATTGTAAATTACACTTCATTTCATGAGAAAGAAGCATTTTTTCATGTACTTGAGGTTTGTTCTTAAAATTGACTAAACTCACTTTCTCTCACTGAGAAAGAAGCTTTTCAGCATCTGTGGCCTTGCTTTCTCTTCATTTGCTTAGTTTCACTAAAAACAGTATTAGTGTTCTCAGAAGCACTAAACAAGTGATTCTGAGCATTCTAGCTCTAACAAAACTTTCTTTGCAAAAAATCTCTAAATCATGAAAATCTGTCTTCTGCATTGCAAATTACACTTCATTTCATGAGAGAGAAGCATTTTTCATGTACTTGAGGTTTGGTCTTAAAATTGCCTAAACTCACTTTCTCTCACTGAGAAAGAAGCTTTTCAGCATCTGTGGCCTTGCTTTCTCTACATTTGCTTAGTTTCACTAAAAACAGTATTAGTGTTCTCAGAAGCTCTAAACTAGTGAATCTGAGCATTCAAGCACTAGCATAACTTTCTCTGCAAAAAATCTCTAAAACATGAAAATTTGTCTTCTGCATTGTAAATTACACTTCATTTCATGAGAAAGAAGCATTTTTTCATGTACTTGAGGTTTGTTCTTAAAATTGACTAAACTCACTTTCTCTCACTGAGAAAGAAGCTTTTCAGCATCTGTGGCCTTGCTTTCTCTTCATTTGCTTAGTTTCACTAAAAACAGTATTAGTGTTCTCAGAAGCACTAAACAAGTGATTCTGAGCATTCTAGCTCTAACAAAACTTTCTTTGCAAAAAATCTCTAAATCATGAAAATCTGTCTTCTGCATTGCAAATTACACTTCATTTCATGAGAGAGAAGCATTTTTCATGTACTTGAGGTTTGGTCTTAAAATGGCCTAAACTCACTTTCTCTCACTGAGAAAGAAGCTTTTCAGCATCTGTGGCCTTGCTTTCTCTACATTTGCTTAGTTTCACTAAAAACAGTATTAGTGTTCTCAGAAGCCCTAAACAAGTGATTCTGAGCATTCTAGCTCTAACAAAACTTTCTTTGCAAAAAATCTCTAAATCATGAAAATCTGTCTTCTGCATTGCAAATTACACTTCATTTCATGAGAGAGAAGAATTTTTCATGTACTTGAGGTTTGTTCTTAAAATTGACTAAACTCACTTTCTCTCACTGAGAAAGAAGCTTTTCAGCATCTGTGGCCTTGCTTTCTCTACATTTGCTTAGTTTCACTAAAAACAGTATTAGTGTTCTCAGAAGCTCTAAACTAGTGAATCTGAGCATTCAAGCAGTAGCATAACTTTCTCTGCAAAAAATCTCTAAAACATGAAAATTTGTCTTTTGCATGGCAAATTACACCTCATTTCATGAGAAAGAAGCATTTTTTCATGTACTTGAGGTTTGGTCTTAAAATGGCCTAAACTCACTTTCTCTCACTGAGAAAGAAGCTTTTCAGCATCTGTGGCCTTGCTTTCTCTACATTTGCTTAGTTTCACTAAAAACAGTATTAGTGTTCTCAGAAGCCCTAAACAAGTGATTCTGAGCATTCTAGCTCTAACAAAACTTTCTTTGCAAAAAATCTCTAAATCATGAAAATCTGTCTTCTGCATTGCAAATTACACTTCATTTCATGAGAGAGAAGCATTTTTCATGTACTTGAGGTTTGGTCTTAAAATTGCCTAAACTCACTTTCTCTCACTGAGAAAGAAGCTTTTCAGCATCTGTGGCCTTGCTTTCTCTACATTTGCTTAGTTTCACTAAAAACAGCATTAGTGTTCTCAGAAGCCCTAAACAAGTGATTCTGAGCATTCTAGCTCTAACAAAACTTTCTTTGCAAAAAATCTCTAAATCATGAAAATCTGTCTTCTGCATTGCAAATTACATTTCATTTCATGAGAGAGAAGAATTTTTCATGTACTTGAGGTTTGTTCTTAAAATTGACTAAACTCACTTTCTCTCACTGAGAAAGAAGCTTTTCAGCATCTCTGGCATTGCTTTCTCTTCATTTGCTTAGTTTCAGTAATCACAGTATTAGTGTCCTCAGAAGCTCTAAACTAGTGATTTTGAGCATTCAAGCACTAACATAACTTTCTCTGCAAAAAAATCTCTAAAACATGAAAATTTGTCTTCTGCATGGCAAATTACACCTCATTTCATGAGAGAGAAGCATTTTTCATGTACTTGAGGTTTGGTCTTAAAATTGCCTAAACTCACTTTCTCTCACTGAGAAAGAAGCTTTTCAGCATCTGTGGCCTTGCTTTCTCTACATTTGCTTAGTTTCACTAAAAACAGTATTAGTGTTCTCAGAAGCTCTAAACTAGTGAATCTGAGCATTCAAGCACTAGCATAACTTTCTCTGCAAAAAATCTCTAAAACATGAAAATTTGTCTTCTGCATTGTAAATTACACTTCATTTCATGAGAAAGAAGCATTTTTTCATGTACTTGAGGTTTGGTCTTAAAATGGCCTAAACTCACTTTCTCTCACTGAGAAAGAAGCTTTTCAGCATCTGTGGCCTTGCTTTCTCTACATTTGCTTAGTTTCACTAAAAACAGTATTAGTGTTCTCAGAAGCCCTAAACAAGTGATTCTGAGCATTCTAGCTCTAACAAAACTTTCTTTGCAAAAAATCTCTAAATCATGAAAATCTGTCTTCTGCATTGCAAATTACACTTCATTTCATGAGAGAGAAGCATTTTTCATGTACTTGAGGTTTGGTCTTAAAATTGCCTAAACTCACTTTCTCTCACTGAGAAAGAAGCTTTTCAGCATCTGTGGCCTTGCTTTCTCTACATTTGCTTAGTTTCACTAAAAACAGTATTAGTGTTCTCAGAAGCTCTAAACTAGTGAATCTGAGCATTCAAGCAGTAGCATAACTTTCTCTGCAAAAAATCTCTAAAACATGAAAATTTGTCTTTTGCATGGCAAATTACACCTCATTTCATGAGAGAGAAGCATTTTTCATGTACTTGAGGTTTGGTCTTAAAATTGCCTAAACTCACTTTCTCTCACTGAGAAAGAAGCTTTTCAGCATCTGTGGCCTTGCTTTCTCTACATTTGCTTAGTTTCACTAAAAACAGTATTAGTGTCCTCAGAAGCCCTAAACAAGTGATTCTGAGCATTCAAGCACTAACATAACTTTCTCTGCAAAAAATCTCTAAAACATGAAAATTTGTCTTCTGCATTGTAAATTACACTTCATTTCATGAGAAAGAAGCATTTTTTCATGTACTTGAGGTTTGTTCTTAAAATTGACTAAACTCACTTTCTCTCACTGAGAAAGAAGCTTTTCAGCATCTGTGGCCTTGCTTTCTCTTCATTTGCTTAGTTTCACTAAAAACAGTATTAGTGTTCTCAGAAGCACTAAACAAGTGATTCTGAGCATTCTAGCTCTAACAAAACTTTCTTTGCAAAAAATCTCTAAATCATGAAAATCTGTCTTCTGCATTGCAAATTACACTTCATTTCATGAGAGAGAAGCATTTTTCATGTACTTGAGGTTTGGTCTTAAAATTGCCTAAACTCACTTTCTCTCACTGAGAAAGAAGCTTTTCAGCATCTGTGGCCTTGCTTTCTCTACATTTGCTTAGTTTCACTAAAAACAGTATTAGTGTTCTCAGAAGCTCTAAACTAGTGAATCTGAGCATTCAAGCACTAGCATAACTTTCTCTGCAAAAAATCTCTAAAACATGAAAATTTGTCTTCTGCATTGTAAATTACACTTCATTTCATGAGAAAGAAGCATTTTTTCATGTACTTGAGGTTTGGTCTTAAAATGGCCTAAACTCACTTTCTCTCACTGAGAAAGAAGCTTTTCAGCATCTGTGGCCTTGCTTTCTCTACATTTGCTTAGTTTCACTAAAAACAGTATTAGTGTTCTCAGAAGCCCTAAACAAGTGATTCTGAGCATTCTAGCTCTAACAAAACTTTCTTTGCAAAAAATCTCTAAATCATGAAAATCTGTCTTCTGCATTGCAAATTACACTTCATTTCATGAGAGAGAAGAATTTTTCATGTACTTGAGGTTTGTTCTTAAAATTGACTAAACTCACTTTCTCTCACTGAGAAAGAAGCTTTTCAGCATCTGTGGCCTTGCTTTCTCTACATTTGCTTAGTTTCACTAAAAACAGTATTAGTGTTCTCAGAAGCTCTAAACTAGTGAATCTGAGCATTCAAGCAGTAGCATAACTTTCTCTGCAAAAAATCTCTAAAACATGAAAATTTGTCTTTTGCATGGCAAATTACACCTCATTTCATGAGAAAGAAGCATTTTTTCATGTACTTGAGGTTTGGTCTTAAAATGGCCTAAACTCACTTTCTCTCACTGAGAAAGAAGCTTTTCAGCATCTGTGGCCTTGCTTTCTCTACATTTGCTTAGTTTCACTAAAAACAGTATTAGTGTTCTCAGAAGCCCTAAACAAGTGATTCTGAGCATTCTAGCTCTAACAAAACTTTCTTTGCAAAAAATCTCTAAATCATGAAAATCTGTCTTCTGCATTGCAAATTACACTTCATTTCATGAGAGAGAAGCATTTTTCATGTACTTGAGGTTTGGTCTTAAAATTGCCTAAACTCACTTTCTCTCACTGAGAAAGAAGCTTTTCAGCATCTGTGGCCTTGCTTTCTCTACATTTGCTTAGTTTCACTAAAAACAGCATTAGTGTTCTCAGAAGCCCTAAACAAGTGATTCTGAGCATTCTAGCTCTAACAAAACTTTCTTTGCAAAAAATCTCTAAATCATGAAAATCTGTCTTCTGCATTGCAAATTACATTTCATTTCATGAGAGAGAAGAATTTTTCATGTACTTGAGGTTTGTTCTTAAAATTGACTAAACTCACTTTCTCTCACTGAGAAAGAAGCTTTTCAGCATCTCTGGCATTGCTTTCTCTTCATTTGCTTAGTTTCAGTAATCACAGTATTAGTGTCCTCAGAAGCTCTAAACTAGTGATTTTGAGCATTCAAGCACTAACATAACTTTCTCTGCAAAAAAATCTCTAAAACATGAAAATTTGTCTTCTGCATGGCAAATTACACCTCATTTCATGAGAGAGAAGCATTTTTCATGTACTTGAGGTTTGGTCTTAAAATGGCCTAAACTCACTTTCTCTCACTGAGAAAGAAGCTTTTCAGCATCTGTGGCCTTGCTTTCTCTTCATTTGCTTAGTTTCAGTAATCACAGTATTAGTGTTCTCAGAAGCCCTAAACAAGTGATTCTGAGCATTCTAGCTCTAACAAAACTTTCTTTGCAAAAAATCTCTAAATCATGAAAATCTGTCTTCTGCATTGCAAATTACACTTCATTTCATGAGAGAGAAGAATTTTTCATGTACTTCAGGTTTGTTCTTAAAATTGACTAAACTCACTTTCTCTCACTGAGAAAGAAGCTTTTCAGCATCTGTGGCCTTGCTTTCTCTTCATTTGCTTAGTTTCAGTAATCACAGTATTAGTGTCCTCAGAAGCTCTAAACTAGTGATTCTGAGCATTCAAGCACTAACATAACTTTCTCTGCAAAAAAATCTCTAAAACATGAAAATTTGTCTTCTGCATGGCAAATTACACCTCATTTCATGAGAGAGAAGCATTTTTCATGTACTTGAGGTTTGGTCTTAAAATTGCCTAAACTCACTTTCTCTCACTGAGAAAGAAGCTTTTCAGCATCTGTGGCCTTGCGTTCTCTACATTTGCTTAGTTTCACTAAAAACAGTATTAGTGTTCTCAGAAGCACTAAACAAGTGATTCTGAGCATTCTAGCTCTAACAAAACTTTCTTTGCAAAAAATCTCTAAATCATGAAAATCTGTCTTCTGCATTGCAAATTACACTTCATTTCATGAGAGAGAAGCATTTTTCATGTACTTGAGGTTTGGTCTTAAAATTGCCTAAACTCACTTTCTCTCACTGAGAAAGAAGCTTTTCAGCATCTGTGGCCTTGCTTTCTCTACATTTGCTTAGTTTCACTAAAAACAGTATTAGTGTTCTCAGAAGCTCTAAACTAGTGAATCTGAGCATTCAAGCACTAGCATAACTTTCTCTGCAAAAAATCTCTAAAACATGAAAATTTTTCTTCTGCATGGCAAATTACACCTCATTTCATGAGAGAGAAGCATTTTTCATGTACTTGAGGTTTGGTCTTAAAATTGCCTAAACTCACTTTCTCTCACTGAGAAAGAAGCTTTTCAGCATCTGTGGCCTTGCTTTCTCTACATTTGCTTAGTTTCACTAAACACAGTATTAGTGTCCTCAGAAGCTCTAAACAAGTGATTCTGAGCATTCAAGCACTAACATAACTTTCTCTGCAAAAAATCTCTAAAACATGAAAATTTGTCTTCTGCATTGTAAATTACACTTCATTTCATGAGAAAGAAGCATTTTTTCATGTACTTGAGGTTTGGTCTTAAAATGGCCTAAACTCACTTTCTCTCACTGAGAAAGAAGCTTTTCAGCATCTGTGGCCTTGCTTTCTCTACATTTGCTTAGTTTCACTAAAAACAGTATTAGTGTTCTCAGAAGCACTAAACAAGTGATTCTGAGCATTCTAGCTCTAACAAAACTTTCTTTGCAAAAAATCTCTAAATCATGAAAATCTGTCTTCTGCATTGCAAATTACACTTCATTTCATGAGAGAGAAGCATTTTTCATGTACTTGAGGTTTGGTCTTAAAATTGCCTAAACTCACTTTCTCTCACTGAGAAAGAAGCTTTTCAGCATCTGTGGCCTTGCTTTCTCTACATTTGCTTAGTTTCACTAAAAACAGTATTAGTGTTCTCAGAAGCTCTAAACTAGTGAATCTGAGCATTCAAGCAGTAGCATAACTTTCTCTGCAAAAAATCTCTAAAACATGAAAATTTGTCTTTTGCATGGCAAATTACACCTCATTTCATGAGAGAGAAGCATTTTTCATGTACTTGAGGTTTGGTCTTAAAATTGCCTAAACTCACTTTCTCTCACTGAGAAAGAAGCTTTTCAGCATCTGTGGCCTTGCTTTCTCTACATTTGCTTAGTTTCACTAAAAACAGCATTAGTGTTCTCAGAAGCCCTAAACAAGTGATTCTGAGCATTCTAGCTCTAACAAAACTTTCTTTGCAAAAAATCTCTAAATCATGAAAATCTGTCTTCTGCATTGCAAATTACACTTCATTTCATGAGAGAGAAGAATTTTTCATGTACTTGAGGTTTGTTCTTAAAATTGACTAAACTCACTTTCTCTCACTGAGAAAGAAGCTTTTCAGCATCTGTGGCCTTGCTTTCTCTACATTTGCTTAGTTTCACTAAAAACAGTATTAGTGTTCTCAGAAGCTCTAAACTAGTGAATCTGAGCATTCAAGCAGTAGCATAACTTTCTCTGCAAAAAATCTCTAAAACATGAAAATTTGTCTTTTGCATGGCAAATTACACCTCATTTCATGAGAAAGAAGCATTTTTTCATGTACTTGAGGTTTGGTCTTAAAATGGCCTAAACTCACTTTCTCTCACTGAGAAAGAAGCTTTTCAGCATCTGTGGCCTTGCTTTCTCTACATTTGCTTAGTTTCACTAAAAACAGTATTAGTGTTCTCAGAAGCCCTAAACAAGTGATTCTGAGCATTCTAGCTCTAACAAAACTTTCTTTGCAAAAAATCTCTAAATCATGAAAATCTGTCTTCTGCATTGCAAATTACACTTCATTTCATGAGAGAGAAGCATTTTTCATGTACTTGAGGTTTGGTCTTAAAATTGCCTAAACTCACTTTCTCTCACTGAGAAAGAAGCTTTTCAGCATCTGTGGCCTTGCTTTCTCTACATTTGCTTAGTTTCACTAAAAACAGCATTAGTGTTCTCAGAAGCCCTAAACAAGTGATTCTGAGCATTCTAGCTCTAACAAAACTTTCTTTGCAAAAAATCTCTAAATCATGAAAATCTGTCTTCTGCATTGCAAATTACATTTCATTTCATGAGAGAGAAGAATTTTTCATGTACTTGAGGTTTGTTCTTAAAATTGACTAAACTCACTTTCTCTCACTGAGAAAGAAGCTTTTCAGCATCTCTGGCATTGCTTTCTCTTCATTTGCTTAGTTTCAGTAATCACAGTATTAGTGTCCTCAGAAGCTCTAAACTAGTGATTTTGAGCATTCAAGCACTAACATAACTTTCTCTGCAAAAAAATCTCTAAAACATGAAAATTTGTCTTCTGCATGGCAAATTACACCTCATTTCATGAGAGAGAAGCATTTTTCATGTACTTGAGGTTTGGTCTTAAAATGGCCTAAACTCACTTTCTCTCACTGAGAAAGAAGCTTTTCAGCATCTGTGGCCTTGCTTTCTCTTCATTTGCTTAGTTTCAGTAATCACAGTATTAGTGTTCTCAGAAGCCCTAAACAAGTGATTCTGAGCATTCTAGCTCTAACAAAACTTTCTTTGCAAAAAATCTCTAAATCATGAAAATCTGTCTTCTGCATTGCAAATTACACTTCATTTCATGAGAGAGAAGAATTTTTCATGTACTTCAGGTTTGTTCTTAAAATTGACTAAACTCACTTTCTCTCACTGAGAAAGAAGCTTTTCAGCATCTGTGGCCTTGCTTTCTCTTCATTTGCTTAGTTTCAGTAATCACAGTATTAGTGTCCTCAGAAGCTCTAAACTAGTGATTCTGAGCATTCAAGCACTAACATAACTTTCTCTGCAAAAAAATCTCTAAAACATGAAAATTTGTCTTCTGCATGGCAAATTACACCTCATTTCATGAGAGAGAAGCATTTTTCATGTACTTGAGGTTTGGTCTTAAAATTGCCTAAACTCACTTTCTCTCACTGAGAAAGAAGCTTTTCAGCATCTGTGGCCTTGCGTTCTCTACATTTGCTTAGTTTCACTAAAAACAGTATTAGTGTTCTCAGAAGCACTAAACAAGTGATTCTGAGCATTCTAGCTCTAACAAAACTTTCTTTGCAAAAAATCTCTAAATCATGAAAATCTGTCTTCTGCATTGCAAATTACACTTCATTTCATGAGAGAGAAGCATTTTTCATGTACTTGAGGTTTGGTCTTAAAATTGCCTAAACTCACTTTCTCTCACTGAGAAAGAAGCTTTTCAGCATCTGTGGCCTTGCTTTCTCTACATTTGCTTAGTTTCACTAAAAACAGTATTAGTGTTCTCAGAAGCTCTAAACTAGTGAATCTGAGCATTCAAGCACTAGCATAACTTTCTCTGCAAAAAATCTCTAAAACATGAAAATTTTTCTTCTGCATGGCAAATTACACCTCATTTCATGAGAGAGAAGCATTTTTCATGTACTTGAGGTTTGGTCTTAAAATTGCCTAAACTCACTTTCTCTCACTGAGAAAGAAGCTTTTCAGCATCTGTGGCCTTGCTTTCTCTACATTTGCTTAGTTTCACTAAACACAGTATTAGTGTCCTCAGAAGCTCTAAACTAGTGATTCTGAGCATTCAAGCACTAACATAACTTTCTCTGCAAAAAATCTCTAAAACATGAAAATTTGTCTTCTGCATTGTAAATTACACTTCATTTCATGAGAAAGAAGCATTTTTTCATGTACTTGAGGTTTGGTCTTAAAATGGCCTAAACTCACTTTCTCTCACTGAGAAAGAAGCTTTTTCAGCATCTGTGGCCTTGCTTTCTCTACATTTGCTTAGTTTCACTAAAAACAGTATTAGTGTTCTCAGAAGCCCTAAACAAGTGATTCTGAGCATTCTAGCTCTAACAAAACTTTCTTTGCAAAAAATCTCTAAATCATGAAAATCTGTCTTCTGCATTGCAAATTACACTTCATTTCATGAGAGAGAAGCATTTTTCATGTACTTGAGGTTTGGTCTTAAAATTGCCTAAACTCACTTTCTCTCACTGAGAAAGAAGCTTTTCAGCATCTGTGGCCTTGCTTTCTCTACATTTGCTTAGTTTCACTAAAAACAGTATTAGTGTTCTCAGAAGCTCTAAACTAGTGAATCTGAGCATTCAAGCACTAGCATAACTTTCTCTGCAAAAAATCTCTAAAACATGAAAATTTTTCTTCTGCATGGCAAATTACACCTCATTTCATGAGAGAGAAGCATTTTTCATGTACTTGAGGTTTGGTCTTAAAATTGCCTAAACTCACTTTCTCTCACTGAGAAAGAAGCTTTTCAGCATCTGTGGCCTTGCTTTCTCTACATTTGCTTAGTTTCACTAAACACAGTATTAGTGTCCTCAGAAGCTCTAAACTAGTGATTCTGAGCATTCAAGCACTAACATAACTTTCTCTGCAAAAAATCTCTAAAACATGAAAATTTGTCTTCTGCATTGTAAATTACACTTCATTTCATGAGAAAGAAGCATTTTTTCATGTACTTGAGGTTTGGTCTTAAAATGGCCTAAACTCACTTTCTCTCACTGAGAAAGAAGCTTTTTCAGCATCTGTGGCCTTGCTTTCTCTACATTTGCTTAGTTTCACTAAAAACAGTATTAGTGTTCTCAGAAGCCCTAAACAAGTGATTCTGAGCATTCTAGCTCTAACAAAACTTTCTTTGCAAAAAATCTCTAAATCATGAAAATCTGTCTTCTGCATTGCAAATTACACTTCATTTCATGAGAGAGAAGCATTTTTCATGTACTTGAGGTTTGGTCTTAAAATTGCCTAAACTCACTTTCTCTCACTGAGAAAGAAGCTTTTCAGCATCTGTGGCCTTGCTTTCTCTACATTTGCTTAGTTTCACTAAAAACAGTATTAGTGTTCTCAGAAGCTCTAAACTAGTGAATCTGAGCATTCAAGCAGTAGCATAACTTTCTCTGCAAAAAATCTCTAAAACATGAAAATTTGTCTTTTGCATGGCAAATTACACCTCATTTCATGAGAGAGAAGCATTTTTCATGTACTTGAGGTTTGGTCTTAAAATTGCCTAAACTCACTTTCTCTCACTGAGAAAGAAGCTTTTCAGCATCTGTGGCCTTGCTTTCTCTACATTTGCTTAGTTTCACTAAACACAGTATTAGTGTCCTCAGAAGCTCTAAACTAGTGATTCTGAGCATTCAAGCACTAACATAACTTTCTCTGCAAAAAATATCTAAAACATGAAAATTTGTCTTCTGCATTGTAAATTACACTTCATTTCATGAGAAAGAAGCATTTTTTCATGTACTTGAGGTTTGGTCTTAAAATGGCCTAAACTCACTTTCTCTCACTGAGAAAGAAGCTTTTCAGCATCTGTGGCCTTGCTTTCTCTACATTTGCTTAGTTTCACTAAAAACAGTATTAGTGTTCTCAGAAGCCCTAAACAAGTGATTCTGAGCATTCTAGCTCTAACAAAACTTTCTTTGCAAAAAATCTCTAAATCATGAAAATCTGTCTTCTGCATTGCAAATTACACTTCATTTCATGAGAGAGAAGCATTTTCATTGTACTTGAGGTTTGGTCTTAAAATTGCCTAAACTCACTTTCTCTCTCTGAGAAAGAAGCTTTTCAGCATCTGTGGCCTTGCTTTCTCTACATTTGCTTAGTTTCACTAAAAACAGTATTAGTGTTCTCAGAAGCTCTAAACTAGTGAATCTGAGCATTCAATCACTAGCATAACTTTCTCTGCAAAAAATCTCTAAAACATGAAAATTTGTCTTTTGCATGGCAAATTACACCTCATTTCATGAGAGAGAAGCATTTTTCATGTACTTGAGGTTTGGTCTTAAAATTGCCTAAACTCACTTTCTCTCACTGAGAAAGAAGCTTTTCAGCATCTGTGGCCTTGCTTTCTCTTCATTTGCTTAGTTTCAGTAATCACAGTATTAGTGTCCTCAGAAGCTCTAAACTAGTGATTCTGAGCATTCAAGCACTAACATAACTTTCTCTGCAAAAAATATCTAAAACATGAAAATTTGTCTTCTGCATTGTAAATTACACTTCATTTCATGAGAAAGAAGCATTTTTTCATGTATTTGAGGTTTGGTCTTAAAATGGCCTAAACTCACTTTCTCTCACTGAGAAAGAAGCTTTTCAGCATCTGTGGCCTTGCTTTCTCTACATTTGCTTAGTTTCACTAAAAACAGCATTAGTGTTCTCAGAAGCCCTAAACAAGTGATTCTGAGCATTCTAGCTCTAACAAAACTTTCTTTGCAAAAAATCTCTAAAACATGAAAATTTGTCTTTTGCATGGCAAATTACACCTCATTTCATGAGAGAGAAGCATTTTTCATGTACTTGAGGTTTGGTCTTAAAATTGCCTAAACTCACTTTCTCTCACTGAGAAAGAAGCTTTTCAGCATCTGTGGCCTTGCTTTCTCTACATTTGCTTAGTTTCACTAAAAACAGTATTAGTGTCCTCAGAAGCTCTAAACTAGTGATTCTGAGCATTCAAGCACTAACATAACTTTCTCTGCAAAAAATCTCTAAAACAAGAAAATTTGTCTTCTGCATTGCAAATTACACTTCATTTCATGAGAGAGAAGCATTTTCATTGTACTTGAGGTTTGGTCTTAAAATTGCCTAAACTCACTTTCTCTCACTGAGAAAGAAGCTTTTCAGCATCTGTGGCCTTGCTTTCTCTACATTTGCTTAGTTTCACTAAAAACAGTATTAGTGTTCTCAGAAGCTCTAAACTAGTGAATCTGAGCATTCAATCACTAGCATAACTTTCTCTGCAAAAAATCTCTAAAACATGAAAATTTGTCTTTTGCATGGCAAATTACACCTCATTTCATGAGAGAGAAGCATTTTTCATGTACTTGAGGTTTGGTCTTAAAATTGCCTAAACTCACTTTCTCTCACTGAGAAAGAAGCTTTTCAGCATCTGTGGCCTTGCTTTCTCTTCATTTGCTTAGTTTCAGTAATCACAGTATTAGTGTCCTCAGAAGCTCTAAACTAGTGATTCTGAGCATTCAAGCACTAACATAACTTTCTCTGCAAAAAATATCTAAAACATGAAAATTTGTCTTCTGCATTGTAAATTACACTTCATTTCATGAGAAAGAAGCATTTTTTCATGTACTTGAGGTTTGGTCTTAAAATGGCCTAAACTCACTTTCTCTCACTGAGAAAGAAGCTTTTCAGCATCTGTGGCCTTGCTTTCTCTTCATTTGCTTAGTTTCAGTAAACACAGTATTAGTGTCCTCAGAAGCTCTAAACTAGTGATTCTGAGCATTCAAGCACTAACATAACTTTCTCTGCAAAAAATATCTAAAACATGAAAATTTGTCTTCTGCATTGTAAATTACACTTCATTTCATGAGAAAGAAGCATTTTTTCATGTACTTGAGGTTTGGTCTTAAAATGGCCTAAACTCACTTTCTCTCACTGAGAAAGAAGCTTTTCAGCATCTGTGGCCTTGCTTTCTCTACATTTGCTTAGTTTCACTAAAAACAGCATTAGTGTTCTCAGAAGCCCTAAACAAGTGATTCTGAGCATTCTAGCTCTAACAAAACTTTCTTTGCAAAAAATCTCTAAAACATGAAAATTTGTCTTTTGCATGGCAAATTACACCTCATTTCATGAGAGAGAAGCATTTTTCATGTACTTGAGGTTTGGTCTTAAAATTGCCTAAACTCACTTTCTCTCACTGAGAAAGAAGCTTTTCAGCATCTGTGGCCTTGCTTTCTCTACATTTGCTTAGTTTCACTAAAAACAGTATTAGTGTCCTCAGAAGCTCTAAACTAGTGATTCTGAGCATTCAAGCACTAACATAACTTTCTCTGCAAAAAATCTCTAAAACATGAAAATTTGTCTTCTGCATTGTAAATTACACTTCATTTCATGAGAAAGAAGCATTTTTTCATGTACTTGAGGTTTGGTCTTAAAATGGCCTAAACTCACTTTCTCTCACTGAGAAAGAAGCTTTTCAGCATCTGTGGCCTTGCTTTCTCTTCATTTGCTTAGTTTCAGTAATCACAGTATTAGTGTCCTCAGAAGCTCTAAACTAGTGATTCTGAGCATTCAAGCACTAACATAACTTTCTCTGCAAAAAATATCTAAAACATGAAAATTTGTCTTCTGCATTGTAAATTACACTTCATTTCATGAGAAAGAAGCATTTTTTCATGTACTTGAGGTTTGGTCTTAAAATGGCCTAAACTCACTTTCTCTCACTGAGAAAGAAGCTTTTCAGCATCTGTGGCCTTGCTTTCTCTTCATTTGCTTAGTTTCAGTAAACACAGTATTAGTGTCCTCAGAAGCTCTAAACTAGTGATTCTGAGCATTCAAGCACTAACATAACTTTCTCTGCAAAAAATATCTAAAACATGAAAAATTGTCTTCTGCATTGTAAATTACACTTCATTTCATGAGAAAGAAGCATTTTTTCATGTACTTGAGGTTTGGTCTTAAAATGGCCTAAACTCACTTTCTCTCACTGAGAAAGAAGCTTTTCAGCATCTGTGGCCTTGCTTTCTCTACATTTGCTTAGTTTCACTAAAAACAGTATTAGTGTTCTCAGAAGCCCTAAACAAGTGATTCTGAGCATTCTAGCTCTAACAAAACTTTCTTTGCAAAAAATCTCTAAATCATGAAAATCTGTCTTCTGCATTGCAAATTACACTTCATTTCATGAGAGAGAAGCATTTTTCATGTACTTGAGGTTTGGTCTTAAAATTGCCTAAACTCACTTTCTCTCACTGAGAAAGAAGCTTTTCAGCATCTGTGGCCTTGCTTTCTCTACATTTGCTTAGTTTCACTAAAAACAGTATTAGTGTTCTCATAAGCTCTAAACTAGTGAATCTGAGCATTCAATCACTAGCATAACTTTCTCTGCAAAAAATCTCTAAAACATGAAAATTTGTCTTTTGCATGGCAAATTACACCTCATTTCATGAGAGAGAAGCATTTTTCATGTACTTGAGGTTTGGTCTTAAAATTGCCTAAACTCACTTTCTCTCACTGAGAAAGAAGCTTTTCAGCATCTGTGGCCTTGCTTTCTCTACATTTGCTTAGTTTCACTAAACACAGTATTAGTGTCCTCAGAAGCTCTAAACTAGTGATTCTGAGCATTCAAGCACTAACATAACTTTCTCTGAAAAAAATCTCTAAAACATGAAAAATTGTCTTCTGCATTGCAAATTACACTTCATTTCATGAGAAAGAAGCATTTTTTCATGTACTTGAGGTTTGGTCTTAAAATGGCCTAAACTCACTTTCTCTCACTGAGAAAGAAGCTTTTCAGCATCTGTGGCCTTGCTTTCTCTACATTTGCTTAGTTTCACTAAAAACAGCATTAGTGTTCTCAGAAGCCCTAAACAAGTGATTCTGAGCATTCTAGCTCTAACAAAACTTTCTTTGCAAAAAATCTCTAAATCATGAAAATCTGTCTTCTGCATTGCAAATTACACTTCATTTCATGAGAGAGAAGCATTTTTCATGTACTTGAGGTTTGGTCTTAAAATTGCCTAAACTCACTTTCTCTCACTGAGAAAGAAGCTTTTCAGCATCTGTGGCCTTGCTTTCTCTACATTTGCTTAGTTGCACTGAAATAGCATTTAGTGTTCTCAGAAGCACTAAACAAGTGATTCTGAGCATTCAAGCACTAACATAACTTTCTCTGCAAAAAAAACTCTAAATCATGAAAATCTGTCTTCTGCATTGCAAATTACATTTCATTTCATGAAAAAGAAACATCTTTCATGTACTTGAGGTTTGTTCTTAAAATTGACTAAACTCACTTTCTCTCACTGAGAAAGAAGCTTTTCAGCATCTGTGGCCTTGCTTTCTCTACATTTGCTTAGTTTCACTAAACACAGTATTAGTGTCCTCAGAAGCTCTGAACTAGTGATTCTGAGCATTCAAGCACTAACATAACTTTCTCTGAAAAAAACTCTAAATCATGCAAATCTGTCTTCTGCATTGCAAATTACATTTCAGTTCATGAAAAAGAAACATCTTTAATGTACTTGAGGTTTGTTCTTAAAATTGACTAAACTCACTTTCTCTCACTGAGAAAGAAGCTTTTCAGCATCTGTGGCCTTGCTTTCTCTACATTTGCTTAGTTGCACTGAAATAGCATTTAGTGTTCTCAGAAGCACTAAACAAGTGATTCTGAGCATTCAAGCACTAACATAACTTTCTCTGCAAAAAAACTCTAAATCATGAAAATCTGTCTTCTGCATTGCAAATTACATTTCATTTCATGAAAAAGAAACATCTTTCATGTACTTGAGGTTTGTTCTTAAAATTGACTAAACTCACTTTCTCTCACTGAGAAAGAAGCTTTTCAGCATCTGTGGCCTTGCGTTCTCTACATTTGCTTAGATGCTAAACACACTATTAGTGTCCTCAGAAGCTCTAAACTAGTGATTCTGAGCATTCAAGAACTAACATAACTTTCTCTGCAAAAAATCTCTAAAACATGAAAATTTTTCTTCTGCATGGCAAATTACACTTCATTTCATGAGAAAGAAGCATTTTTTCATGTACTTGAGGTTTGGTCTTAAAATGGCCTAAACTCACTTTCTCTCACTGAGAAAGAAGCTTTTCAGCATCTGTGGCCTTGCTTTCTCTACATTTGCTTAGTTTCACTAAAAACAGTATTAGTGTTCTCAGAAGCCCTAAACAAGTGATTCTGAGCATTCTAGCTCTAACAAAACTTTCTTTGCAAAAAATCTCTAAATCATGAAAATCTGTCTTCTGCATTGCAAATTACACTTCATTTCATGAGAGAGAAGCATTTTCATTGTACTTGAGGTTTGGTCTTAAAATTGCCTAAACTCACTTTCTCTCTCTGAGAAAGAAGCTTTTCAGCATCTGTGGCCTTGCTTTCTCTACATTTGCTTAGTTTCACTAAAAACAGTATTAGTGTTCTCAGAAGCTCTAAACTAGTGAATCTGAGCATTCAATCACTAGCATAACTTTCTCTGCAAAAAATCTCTAAAACATGAAAATTTGTCTTTTGCATGGCAAATTACACCTCATTTCATGAGAGAGAAGCATTTTTCATGTACTTGAGGTTTGGTCTTAAAATTGCCTAAACTCACTTTCTCTCACTGAGAAAGAAGCTTTTCAGCATCTGTGGCCTTGCTTTCTCTTCATTTGCTTAGTTTCAGTAATCACAGTATTAGTGTCCTCAGAAGCTCTAAACTAGTGATTCTGAGCATTCAAGCACTAACATAACTTTCTCTGCAAAAAATATCTAAAACATGAAAATTTGTCTTCTGCATTGTAAATTACACTTCATTTCATGAGAAAGAAGCATTTTTTCATGTATTTGAGGTTTGGTCTTAAAATGGCCTAAACTCACTTTCTCTCACTGAGAAAGAAGCTTTTCAGCATCTGTGGCCTTGCTTTCTCTACATTTGCTTAGTTTCACTAAAAACAGCATTAGTGTTCTCAGAAGCCCTAAACAAGTGATTCTGAGCATTCTAGCTCTAACAAAACTTTCTTTGCAAAAAATCTCTAAAACATGAAAATTTGTCTTTTGCATGGCAAATTACACCTCATTTCATGAGAGAGAAGCATTTTTCATGTACTTGAGGTTTGGTCTTAAAATTGCCTAAACTCACTTTCTCTCACTGAGAAAGAAGCTTTTCAGCATCTGTGGCCTTGCTTTCTCTACATTTGCTTAGTTTCACTAAAAACAGTATTAGTGTCCTCAGAAGCTCTAAACTAGTGATTCTGAGCATTCAAGCACTAACATAACTTTCTCTGCAAAAAATCTCTAAAACAAGAAAATTTGTCTTCTGCATTGCAAATTACACTTCATTTCATGAGAGAGAAGCATTTTCATTGTACTTGAGGTTTGGTCTTAAAATTGCCTAAACTCACTTTCTCTCACTGAGAAAGAAGCTTTTCAGCATCTGTGGCCTTGCTTTCTCTACATTTGCTTAGTTTCACTAAAAACAGTATTAGTGTTCTCAGAAGCTCTAAACTAGTGAATCTGAGCATTCAATCACTAGCATAACTTTCTCTGCAAAAAATCTCTAAAACATGAAAATTTGTCTTTTGCATGGCAAATTACACCTCATTTCATGAGAGAGAAGCATTTTTCATGTACTTGAGGTTTGGTCTTAAAATTGCCTAAACTCACTTTCTCTCTCTGAGAAAGAAGCTTTTCAGCATCTGTGGCCTTGCTTTCTCTACATTTGCTTAGTTTCACTAAAAACAGTATTAGTGTTCTCAGAAGCTCTAAACTAGTGAATCTGAGCATTCAATCACTAGCATAACTTTCTCTGCAAAAAATCTCTAAAACATGAAAATTTGTCTTTTGCATGGCAAATTACACCTCATTTCATGAGAGAGAAGCATTTTTCATGTACTTGAGGTTTGGTCTTAAAATTGCCTAAACTCACTTTCTCTCACTGAGAAAGAAGCTTTTCAGCATCTGTGGCCTTGCTTTCTCTTCATTTGCTTAGTTTCAGTAATCACAGTATTAGTGTCCTCAGAAGCTCTAAACTAGTGATTCTGAGCATTCAAGCACTAACATAACTTTCTCTGCAAAAAATATCTAAAACATGAAAATTTGTCTTCTGCATTGTAAATTACACTTCATTTCATGAGAAAGAAGCATTTTTTCATGTACTTGAGGTTTGGTCTTAAAATGGCCTAAACTCACTTTCTCTCACTGAGAAAGAAGCTTTTCAGCATCTGTGGCCTTGCTTTCTCTACATTTGCTTAGTTTCACTAAAAACAGCATTAGTGTTCTCAGAAGCCCTAAACAAGTGATTCTGAGCATTCTAGCTCTAACAAAACTTTCTTTGCAAAAAATCTCTAAAACATGAAAATTTGTCTTTTGCATGGCAAATTACACCTCATTTCATGAGAGAGAAGCATTTTTCATGTACTTGAGGTTTGGTCTTAAAATTGCCTAAACTCACTTTCTCTCACTGAGAAAGAAGCTTTTCAGCATCTGTGGCCTTGATTTCTCTACATTTGCTTAGTTTCACTAAAAACAGTATTAGTGTTCTCAGAAGCTCTAAACTAGTGAATCTGAGCATGCAATCACTAGCATAACTTTCTCTGCAAAAAATCTCTAAAACATGAAAATTTGTCTTTTGCATGGCAAATTACACCTCATTTCATGAGAGAGAAGCATTTTTCATGTACTTGAGGTTTGGTCTTAAAATTGCCTAAACTCACTTTCTCTCACTGAGAAAGAAGCTTTTCAGCATCTGTGGCCTTGCTTTCTCTTCATTTGCTTAGTTTCAGTAATCACAGTATTAGTGTCCTCAGAAGCTCTAAACTAGTGATTCTGAGCATTCAAGCACTAACATAACTTTCTCTGCAAAAAATATCTAAAACATGAAAATTTGTCTTCTGCATTGTAAATTACACTTCATTTCATGAGAAAGAAGCATTTTTTCATGTACTTGAGGTTTGGTCTTAAAATGGCCTAAACTCACTTTCTCTCACTGAGAAAGAAGCTTTTCAGCATCTGTGGCCTTGCTTTCTCTTCATTTGCTTAGTTTCAGTAAACACAGTATTAGTGTCCTCAGAAGCTCTAAACTAGTGATTCTGAGCATTCAAGCACTAACATAACTTTCTCTGCAAAAAATATCTAAAACATGAAAATTTGTCTTCTGCATTGTAAATTACACTTCATTTCATGAGAAAGAAGCATTTTTTCATGTACTTGAGGTTTGGTCTTAAAATGGCCTAAACTCACTTTCTCTCACTGAGAAAGAAGCTTTTCAGCATCTGTGGCCTTGCTTTCTCTTCATTTGCTTAGTTTCAGTAAACACAGTATTAGTGTCCTCAGAAGCTCTAAACTAGTGATTCTGAGCATTCAAGCACTAACATAACTTTCTCTGCAAAAAATATCTAAAACATGAAAATTTGTCTTCTGCATTGTAAATTACACTTCATTTCATGAGAAAGAAGCATTTTTTCATGTACTTGAGGTTTGGTCTTAAAATGGCCTAAACTCACTTTCTCTCACTGAGAAAGAAGCTTTTCAGCATCTGTGGCCTTGCTTTCTCTACATTTGCTTAGTTTCACTAAAAACAGTATTAGTGTTCTCAGAAGCCCTAAACAAGTGATTCTGAGCATTCTAGCTCTAACAAAACTTTCTTTGCAAAAAATCTCTAAATCATGAAAATCTGTCTTCTGCATTGCAAATTACACTTCATTTCATGAGAGAGAAGCATTTTTCATGTACTTGAGGTTTGGTCTTAAAATTGCCTAAACTCACTTTCTCTCACTGAGAAAGAAGCTTTTCAGCATCTGTGGCCTTGCTTTCTCTACATTTGCTTAGTTTCACTAAAAACAGTATTAGTGTTCTCATAAGCTCTAAACTAGTGAATCTGAGCATTCAATCACTAGCATAACTTTCTCTGCAAAAAATCTCTAAAACATGAAAATTTGTCTTTTGCATGGCAAATTACACCTCATTTCATGAGAGAGAAGCATTTTTCATGTACTTGAGGTTTGGTCTTAAAATTGCCTAAACTCACTTTCTCTCACTGAGAAAGAAGCTTTTCAGCATCTGTGGCCTTGCTTTCTCTACATTTGCTTAGTTTCACTAAACACAGTATTAGTGTCCTCAGAAGCTCTAAACTAGTGATTCTGAGCATTCAAGCACTAACATAACTTTCTCTGAAAAAAATCTCTAAAACATGAAAAATTGTCTTCTGCATTGCAAATTACACTTCATTTCATGAGAGAGAAGCATTTCTCATGTACTTGAGGTTTGATCTTAAAATTGCCTAAACTCACTTTCTCTCACTGAGAAAGAAGCTTTTCAGCATCTGTGGCCTTGCTTTCTCTTCATTTGCTTAGTTTCAGTAATCACAGTATTAGTGTCCTCAGAAGCTCTAAACTAGTGATTCTGAGCATTCAAGCACTAACATAACTTTCTCTGCAAAAAATATCTAAAACATGAAAATTTGTCTTCTGCATTGTAAATTACACTTCATTTCATGAGAAAGAAGCATTTTTTCATGTACTTGAGGTTTGGTCTTAAAATGGCCTAAACTCACTTTCTCTCACTGAGAAAGAAGCTTTTCAGCATCTGTGGCCTTGCTTTCTCTACATTTGCTTAGTTTCACTAAAAACAGCATTAGTGTTCTCAGAAGCCCTAAACAAGTGATTCTGAGCATTCTAGCTCTAACAAAACTTTCTTTGCAAAAAATCTCTAAATCATGAAAATCTGTATTCTGCATTGCAAATTACACTTCATTTCATGAGAGAGAAGCATTTTTCATGTACTTGAGGTTTGGTCTTAAAATTGCCTAAACTCACTTTCTCTCACTGAGAAAGAAGCTTTTCAGCATCTGTGGCCTTGCTTTCTCTACATTTGCTTAGTTGCACTGAAATAGCATTTAGTGTTCTCAGAAGCACTAAACAAGTGATTCTGAGCATTCAAGCACTAACATAACTTTCTCTGCAAAAAAAACTCTAAATCATGAAAATCTGTCTTCTGCATTGCAAATTACATTTCATTTCATGAAAAAGAAACATCTTTCATGTACTTGAGGTTTGTTCTTAAAATTGACTAAACTCACTTTCTCTCACTGAGAAAGAAGCTTTTCAGCATCTGTGGCCTTGCTTTCTCTACATTTGCTTAGTTTCACTAAACACAGTATTAGTGTCCTCAGAAGCTCTGAACTAGTGATTCTGAGCATTCAAGCACTAACATAACTTTCTCTGAAAAAAACTCTAAATCATGCAAATCTGTCTTCTGCATTGCAAATTACATTTCAGTTCATGAAAAAGAAACATCTTTAATGTACTTGAGGTTTGTTCTTAAAATTGACTAAACTCACTTTCTCTCACTGAGAAAGAAGCTTTTCAGCATCTGTGGCCTTGCTTTCTCTACATTTGCTTAGTTGCACTGAAATAGCATTTAGTGTTCTCAGAAGCACTAAACAAGTGATTCTGAGCATTCAAGCACTAACATAACTTTCTCTGCAAAAAAACTCTAAATCATGAAAATCTGTCTTCTGCATTGCAAATTACATTTCATTTCATGAAAAAGAAACATCTTTCATGTACTTGAGGTTTGTTCTTAAAATTGACTAAACTCACTTTCTCTCACTGAGAAAGAAGCTTTTCAGCATCTGTGGCCTTGCGTTCTCTACATTTGCTTAGATGCTAAACACACTATTAGTGTCCTCAGAAGCTCTAAACTAGTGATTCTGAGCATTCAAGAACTAACATAACTTTCTCTGCAAAAAATCTCTAAAACATGAAAATTTTTCTTCTGCATGGCAAATTACACCTCATTTCATGAGAGAGAAGCATTTTTCATGTACTTGAGGTTTGGTCTTAAAATTGCCTAAACTCACTTTCTCTCACTGAGAAAGAAGCTTTTCAGCATCTGTGGCCTTGCTTTCTCTACATTTGCTTAGTTTCACTAAACACAGTATTAGTGTCCTCAGAAGCTCTAAACTAGTGATTCTGAGCATTCAAGCACTAACATAACTTTCTCTGCAAAAAATCTCTAAAACATGAAAATTTGTCTTCTGCATTGTAAATTACACTTCATTTCATGAGAAAGAAGCATTTTTTCATGTACTTGAGGTTTGGTCTTAAAATGGCCTAAACTCACTTTCTCTCACTGAGAAAGAAGCTTTTTCAGCATCTGTGGCCTTGCTTTCTCTACATTTGCTTAGTTTCACTAAAAACAGTATTAGTGTTCTCAGAAGCCCTAAACAAGTGATTCTGAGCATTCTAGCTCTAACAAAACTTTCTTTGCAAAAAATCTCTAAATCATGAAAATCTGTCTTCTGCATTGCAAATTACACTTCATTTCATGAGAGAGAAGCATTTTTCATGTACTTGAGGTTTGGTCTTAAAATTGCCTAAACTCACTTTCTCTCACTGAGAAAGAAGCTTTTCAGCATCTGTGGCCTTGCTTTCTCTACATTTGCTTAGTTTCACTAAAAACAGTATTAGTGTTCTCAGAAGCTCTAAACTAGTGAATCTGAGCATTCAAGCAGTAGCATAACTTTCTCTGCAAAAAATCTCTAAAACATGAAAATTTGTCTTTTGCATGGCAAATTACACCTCATTTCATGAGAGAGAAGCATTTTTCATGTACTTGAGGTTTGGTCTTAAAATTGCCTAAACTCACTTTCTCTCACTGAGAAAGAAGCTTTTCAGCATCTGTGGCCTTGCTTTCTCTACATTTGCTTAGTTTCACTAAACACAGTATTAGTGTCCTCAGAAGCTCTAAACTAGTGATTCTGAGCATTCAAGCACTAACATAACTTTCTCTGCAAAAAATATCTAAAACATGAAAATTTGTCTTCTGCATTGTAAATTACACTTCATTTCATGAGAAAGAAGCATTTTTTCATGTACTTGAGGTTTGGTCTTAAAATGGCCTAAACTCACTTTCTCTCACTGAGAAAGAAGCTTTTCAGCATCTGTGGCCTTGCTTTCTCTACATTTGCTTAGTTTCACTAAAAACAGTATTAGTGTTCTCAGAAGCCCTAAACAAGTGATTCTGAGCATTCTAGCTCTAACAAAACTTTCTTTGCAAAAAATCTCTAAATCATGAAAATCTGTCTTCTGCATTGCAAATTACACTTCATTTCATGAGAGAGAAGCATTTTCATTGTACTTGAGGTTTGGTCTTAAAATTGCCTAAACTCACTTTCTCTCTCTGAGAAAGAAGCTTTTCAGCATCTGTGGCCTTGCTTTCTCTACATTTGCTTAGTTTCACTAAAAACAGTATTAGTGTTCTCAGAAGCTCTAAACTAGTGAATCTGAGCATTCAATCACTAGCATAACTTTCTCTGCAAAAAATCTCTAAAACATGAAAATTTGTCTTTTGCATGGCAAATTACACCTCATTTCATGAGAGAGAAGCATTTTTCATGTACTTGAGGTTTGGTCTTAAAATTGCCTAAACTCACTTTCTCTCACTGAGAAAGAAGCTTTTCAGCATCTGTGGCCTTGCTTTCTCTTCATTTGCTTAGTTTCAGTAATCACAGTATTAGTGTCCTCAGAAGCTCTAAACTAGTGATTCTGAGCATTCAAGCACTAACATAACTTTCTCTGCAAAAAATATCTAAAACATGAAAATTTGTCTTCTGCATTGTAAATTACACTTCATTTCATGAGAAAGAAGCATTTTTTCATGTACTTGAGGTTTGGTCTTAAAATGGCCTAAACTCACTTTCTCTCACTGAGAAAGAAGCTTTTCAGCATCTGTGGCCTTGCTTTCTCTACATTTGCTTAGTTTCACTAAAAACAGCATTAGTGTTCTCAGAAGCCCTAAACAAGTGATTCTGAGCATTCTAGCTCTAACAAAACTTTCTTTGCAAAAAATCTCTAAAACATGAAAATTTGTCTTTTGCATGGCAAATTACACCTCATTTCATGAGAGAGAAGCATTTTTCATGTACTTGAGGTTTGGTCTTAAAATTGCCTAAACTCACTTTCTCTCACTGAGAAAGAAGCTTTTCAGCATCTGTGGCCTTGATTTCTCTACATTTGCTTAGTTTCACTAAAAACAGTATTAGTGTCCTCAGAAGCTCTAAACTAGTGATTCTGAGCATTCAAGCACTAACATAACTTTCTCTGCAAAAAATCTCTAAAACAAGAAAATTTGTCTTCTGCATTGCAAATTACACTTCATTTCATGAGAGAGAAGCATTTTCATTGTACTTGAGGTTTGGTCTTAAAATTGCCTAAACTCACTTTCTCTCACTGAGAAAGAAGCTTTTCAGCATCTGTGGCCTTGCTTTCTCTACATTTGCTTAGTTTCACTAAAAACAGTATTAGTGTTCTCAGAAGCTCTAAACTAGTGAATCTGAGCATTCAATCACTAGCATAACTTTCTCTGCAAAAAATCTCTAAAACATGAAAATTTGTCTTTTGCATGGCAAATTACACCTCATTTCATGAGAGAGAAGCATTTTTCATGTACTTGAGGTTTGGTCTTAAAATTGCCTAAACTCACTTTCTCTCACTGAGAAAGAAGCTTTTCAGCATCTGTGGCCTTGCTTTCTCTACATTTGCTTAGTTTCACTAAAAACAGTATTAGTGTCCTCAGAAGCTCTAAACTAGTGATTCTGAGCATTCAAGCACTAACATAACTTTCTCTGCAAAAAATCTCTAAAACATGAAAATTTGTCTTCTGCATTGTAAATTACACTTCATTTCATGAGAAAGAAGCATTTTTTCATGTACTTGAGGTTTGGTCTTAAAATGGCCTAAACTCACTTTCTCTCACTGAGAAAGAAGCTTTTCAGCATCTGTGGCCTTGCTTTCTCTTCATTTGCTTAGTTTCAGTAATCACAGTATTAGTGTCCTCAGAAGCTCTAAACTAGTGATTCTGAGCATTCAAGCACTAACATAACTTTCTCTGCAAAAAATATCTAAAACATGAAAATTTGTCTTCTGCATTGTAAATTACACTTCATTTCATGAGAAAGAAGCATTTTTTCATGTACTTGAGGTTTGGTCTTAAAATGGCCTAAACTCACTTTCTCTCACTGAGAAAGAAGCTTTTCAGCATCTGTGGCCTTGCTTTCTCTTCATTTGCTTAGTTTCAGTAAACACAGTATTAGTGTCCTCAGAAGCTCTAAACTAGTGATTCTGAGCATTCAAGCACTAACATAACTTTCTCTGCAAAAAATATCTAAAACATGAAAATTTGTCTTCTGCATTGTAAATTACACTTCATTTCATGAGAAAGAAGCATTTTTTCATGTACTTGAGGTTTGGTCTTAAAATGGCCTAAACTCACTTTCTCTCACTGAGAAAGAAGCTTTTCAGCATCTGTGGCCTTGCTTTCTCTACATTTGCTTAGTTTCACTAAAAACAGCATTAGTGTTCTCAGAAGCCCTAAACAAGTGATTCTGAGCATTCTAGCTCTAACAAAACTTTCTTTGCAAAAAATCTCTAAAACATGAAAATTTGTCTTTTGCATGGCAAATTACACCTCATTTCATGAGAGAGAAGCATTTTTCATGTACTTGAGGTTTGGTCTTAAAATTGCCTAAACTCACTTTCTCTCACTGAGAAAGAAGCTTTTCAGCATCTGTGGCCTTGCTTTCTCTACATTTGCTTAGTTTCACTAAAAACAGTATTAGTGTCCTCAGAAGCTCTAAACTAGTGATTCTGAGCATTCAAGCACTAACATAACTTTCTCTGCAAAAAATCTCTAAAACATGAAAATTTGTCTTCTGCATTGTAAATTACACTTCATTTCATGAGAAAGAAGCATTTTTTCATGTACTTGAGGTTTGGTCTTAAAATGGCCTAAACTCACTTTCTCTCACTGAGAAAGAAGCTTTTCAGCATCTGTGGCCTTGCTTTCTCTTCATTTGCTTAGTTTCAGTAATCACAGTATTAGTGTCCTCAGAAGCTCTAAACTAGTGATTCTGAGCATTCAAGCACTAACATAACTTTCTCTGCAAAAAATATCTAAAACATGAAAATTTGTCTTCTGCATTGTAAATTACACTTCATTTCATGAGAAAGAAGCATTTTTTCATGTACTTGAGGTTTGGTCTTAAAATGGCCTAAACTCACTTTCTCTCACTGAGAAAGAAGCTTTTCAGCATCTGTGGCCTTGCTTTCTCTACATTTGCTTAGTTTCACTAAAAACAGTATTAGTGTTCTCAGAAGCTCTAAACTAGTGAATCTGAGCATTCAATCACTAGCATAACTTTCTCTGCAAAAAATCTCTAAAACATGAAAATTTGTCTTTTGCATGGCAAATTACACCTCATTTCATGAGAGAGAAGCATTTTTCATGTACTTGAGGTTTGGTCTTAAAATTGCCTAAACTCACTTTCTCTCACTGAGAAAGAAGCTTTTCAGCATCTGTGGCCTTGCTTTCTCTACATTTGCTTAGTTTCACTAAAAACAGTATTAGTGTCCTCAGAAGCTCTAAACTAGTGATTCTGAGCATTCAAGCACTAACATAACTTTCTCTGCAAAAAATCTCTAAAACATGAAAATTTGTCTTCTGCATTGTAAATTACACTTCATTTCATGAGAAAGAAGCATTTTTTCATGTACTTGAGGTTTGGTCTTAAAATGGCCTAAACTCACTTTCTCTCACTGAGAAAGAAGCTTTTCAGCATCTGTGGCCTTGCTTTCTCTTCATTTGCTTAGTTTCAGTAATCACAGTATTAGTGTCCTCAGAAGCTCTAAACTAGTGATTCTGAGCATTCAAGCACTAACATAACTTTCTCTGCAAAAAATATCTAAAACATGAAAATTTGTCTTCTGCATTGTAAATTACACTTCATTTCATGAGAAAGAAGCATTTTTTCATGTACTTGAGGTTTGGTCTTAAAATGGCCTAAACTCACTTTCTCTCACTGAGAAAGAAGCTTTTCAGCATCTGTGGCCTTGCTTTCTCTACATTTGCTTAGTTTCACTAAAAACAGTATTAGTGTTCTCAGAAGCTCTAAACTAGTGAATCTGAGCATTCAATCACTAGCATAACTTTCTCTGCAAAAAATCTCTAAAACATGAAAATTTGTCTTTTGCATGGCAAATTACACCTCATTTCATGAGAGAGAAGCATTTTTCATGTACTTGAGGTTTGGTCTTAAAATTGCCTAAACTCACTTTCTCTCACTGAGAAAGAAGCTTTTCACATCTGTGGCCTTGCTTTCTCTACATTTGCTTAGTTTCACTAAAAACAGTATTAGTGTTCTCAGAAGCTCTAAACTAGTGAATCTGAGCATTCAATCACTAGCATAACTTTCTCTGCAAAAAATCTCTAAAACATGAAAATTTGTCTTTTGCATGGCAAATTACACCTCATTTCATGAGAGAGAAGCATTTTTCATGTACTTGAGGTTTGGTCTTAAAATTGCCTAAACTCACTTTCTCTCACTGAGAAAGAAGCTTTTCAGCATCTGTGGCCTTGCTTTCTCTTCATTTGCTTAGTTTCAGTAATCACAGTATTAGTGTCCTCAGAAGCTCTAAACTAGTGATTCTGAGCATTCAAGCACTAACATAACTTTCTCTGCAAAAAATATCTAAAACATGAAAATTTGTCTTCTGCATTGTAAATTACACTTCATTTCATGAGAAAGAAGCATTTTTTCATGTACTTGAGGTTTGGTCTTAAAATGGCCTAAACTCACTTTCTCTCACTGAGAAAGAAGCTTTTCAGCATCTGTGGCCTTGCTTTCTCTACATTTGCTTAGTTTCACTAAAAACAGCATTAGTGTTCTCAGAAGCCCTAAACAAGTGATTCTGAGCATTCTAGCTCTAACAAAACTTTCTTTGCAAAAAATCTCTAAAACATGAAAATTTGTCTTTTGCATGGCAAATTACACCTCATTTCATGAGAGAGAAGCATTTTTCATGTACTTGAGGTTTGGTCTTAAAATTGCCTAAACTCACTTTCTCTCACTGAGAAAGAAGCTTTTCAGCATCTGTGGCCTTGATTTCTCTACATTTGCTTAGTTTCACTAAAAACAGTATTAGTGTTCTCAGAAGCTCTAAACTAGTGAATCTGAGCATTCAATCACTAGCATAACTTTCTCTGCAAAAAATCTCTAAAACATGAAAATTTGTCTTTTGCATGGCAAATTACACCTCATTTCATGAGAGAGAAGCATTTTTCATGTACTTGAGGTTTGGTCTTAAAATTGCCTAAACTCACTTTCTCTCACTGAGAAAGAAGCTTTTCAGCATCTGTGGCCTTGCTTTCTCTTCATTTGCTTAGTTTCAGTAATCACAGTATTAGTGTCCTCAGAAGCTCTAAACTAGTGATTCTGAGCATTCAAGCACTAACATAACTTTCTCTGCAAAAAATATCTAAAACATGAAAATTTGTCTTCTGCATTGTAAATTACACTTCATTTCATGAGAAAGAAGCATTTTTTCATGTACTTGAGGTTTGGTCTTAAAATGGCCTAAACTCACTTTCTCTCACTGAGAAAGAAGCTTTTCAGCATCTGTGGCCTTGCTTTCTCTTCATTTGCTTAGTTTCAGTAAACACAGTATTAGTGTCCTCAGAAGCTCTAAACTAGTGATTCTGAGCATTCAAGCACTAACATAACTTTCTCTGCAAAAAATATCTAAAACATGAAAATTTGTCTTCTGCATTGTAAATTACACTTCATTTCATGAGAAAGAAGCATTTTTTCATGTACTTGAGGTTTGGTCTTAAAATGGCCTAAACTCACTTTCTCTCACTGAGAAAGAAGCTTTTCAGCATCTGTGGCCTTGCTTTCTCTACATTTGCTTAGTTTCACTAAAAACAGTATTAGTGTTCTCAGAAGCCCTAAACAAGTGATTCTGAGCATTCTAGCTCTAACAAAACTTTCTTTGCAAAAAATCTCTAAATCATGAAAATCTGTCTTCTGCATTGCAAATTACACTTCATTTCATGAGAGAGAAGCATTTTTCATGTACTTGAGGTTTGGTCTTAAAATTGCCTAAACTCACTTTCTCTCACTGAGAAAGAAGCTTTTCAGCATCTGTGGCCTTGCTTTCTCTACATTTGCTTAGTTTCACTAAAAACAGTATTAGTGTTCTCATAAGCTCTAAACTAGTGAATCTGAGCATTCAATCACTAGCATAACTTTCTCTGCAAAAAATCTCTAAAACATGAAAATTTGTCTTTTGCATGGCAAATTACACCTCATTTCATGAGAGAGAAGCATTTTTCATGTACTTGAGGTTTGGTCTTAAAATTGCCTAAACTCACTTTCTCTCACTGAGAAAGAAGCTTTTCAGCATCTGTGGCCTTGCTTTCTCTACATTTGCTTAGTTTCACTAAACACAGTATTAGTGTCCTCAGAAGCTCTAAACTAGTGATTCTGAGCATTCAAGCACTAACATAACTTTCTCTGAAAAAAATCTCTAAAACATGAAAAATTGTCTTCTGCATTGCAAATTACACTTCATTTCATGAGAGAGAAGCATTTCTCATGTACTTGAGGTTTGATCTTAAAATTGCCTAAACTCACTTTCTCTCACTGAGAAAGAAGCTTTTCAGCATCTGTGGCCTTGCTTTCTCTACATTTGCTTAGTTTCACTAAAAACAGCATTAGTGTTCTCAGAAGCCCTAAACAAGTGATTCTGAGCATTCTAGCTCTAACAAAACTTTCTTTGCAAAAAATCTCTAAATCATGAAAATCTGTCTTCTGCATTGCAAATTACACTTCATTTCATGAGAGAGAAGCATTTTTCATGTACTTGAGGTTTGGTCTTAAAATTGCCTAAACTCACTTTCTCTCACTGAGAAAGAAGCTTTTCAGCATCTGTGGCCTTGCTTTCTCTACATTTGCTTAGTTGCACTGAAATAGCATTTAGTGTTCTCAGAAGCACTAAACAAGTGATTCTGAGCATTCAAGCACTAACATAACTTTCTCTGCAAAAAAAACTCTAAATCATGAAAATCTGTCTTCTGCATTGCAAATTACATTTCATTTCATGAAAAAGAAACATCTTTCATGTACTTGAGGTTTGTTCTTAAAATTGACTAAACTCACTTTCTCTCACTGAGAAAGAAGCTTTTCAGCATCTGTGGCCTTGCGTTCTCTACATTTGCTTAGATGCTAAACACACTATTAGTGTCCTCAGAAGCTCTAAACTAGTGATTCTGAGCATTCAAGAACTAACATAACTTTCTCTGCAAAAAATCTCTAAAACATGAAAATTTTTCTTCTGCATGGCAAATTACACCTCATTTCATGAGAGAGAAGCATTTTTCATGTACTTGAGGTTTGGTCTTAAAATTGCCTAAACTCACTTTCTCTCACTGAGAAAGAAGCTTTTCAGCATCTGTGGCCTTGCTTTCTCTACATTTGCTTAGTTTCACTAAACACAGTATTAGTGTCCTCAGAAGCTCTAAACTAGTGATTCTGAGCATTCAAGCACTAACATAACTTTCTCTGCAAAAAATCTCTAAAACATGAAAATTTGTCTTCTGCATTGTAAATTACACTTCATTTCATGAGAAAGAAGCATTTTTTCATGTACTTGAGGTTTGGTCTTAAAATGGCCTAAACTCACTTTCTCTCACTGAGAAAGAAGCTTTTTCAGCATCTGTGGCCTTGCTTTCTCTACATTTGCTTAGTTTCACTAAAAACAGTATTAGTGTTCTCAGAAGCCCTAAACAAGTGATTCTGAGCATTCTAGCTCTAACAAAACTTTCTTTGCAAAAAATCTCTAAATCATGAAAATCTGTCTTCTGCATTGCAAATTACACTTCATTTCATGAGAGAGAAGCATTTTTCATGTACTTGAGGTTTGGTCTTAAAATTGCCTAAACTCACTTTCTCTCACTGAGAAAGAAGCTTTTCAGCATCTGTGGCCTTGCTTTCTCTACATTTGCTTAGTTTCACTAAAAACAGTATTAGTGTTCTCAGAAGCTCTAAACTAGTGAATCTGAGCATTCAAGCAGTAGCATAACTTTCTCTGCAAAAAATCTCTAAAACATGAAAATTTGTCTTTTGCATGGCAAATTACACCTCATTTCATGAGAGAGAAGCATTTTTCATGTACTTGAGGTTTGGTCTTAAAATTGCCTAAACTCACTTTCTCTCACTGAGAAAGAAGCTTTTCAGCATCTGTGGCCTTGCTTTCTCTACATTTGCTTAGTTTCACTAAACACAGTATTAGTGTCCTCAGAAGCTCTAAACTAGTGATTCTGAGCATTCAAGCACTAACATAACTTTCTCTGCAAAAAATATCTAAAACATGAAAATTTGTCTTCTGCATTGTAAATTACACTTCATTTCATGAGAAAGAAGCATTTTTTCATGTACTTGAGGTTTGGTCTTAAAATGGCCTAAACTCACTTTCTCTCACTGAGAAAGAAGCTTTTCAGCATCTGTGGCCTTGCTTTCTCTACATTTGCTTAGTTTCACTAAAAACAGTATTAGTGTTCTCAGAAGCCCTAAACAAGTGATTCTGAGCATTCTAGCTCTAACAAAACTTTCTTTGCAAAAAATCTCTAAATCATGAAAATCTGTCTTCTGCATTGCAAATTACACTTCATTTCATGAGAGAGAAGCATTTTCATTGTACTTGAGGTTTGGTCTTAAAATTGCCTAAACTCACTTTCTCTCTCTGAGAAAGAAGCTTTTCAGCATCTGTGGCCTTGCTTTCTCTACATTTGCTTAGTTTCACTAAAAACAGTATTAGTGTTCTCAGAAGCTCTAAACTAGTGAATCTGAGCATTCAATCACTAGCATAACTTTCTCTGCAAAAAATCTCTAAAACATGAAAATTTGTCTTTTGCATGGCAAATTACACCTCATTTCATGAGAGAGAAGCATTTTTCATGTACTTGAGGTTTGGTCTTAAAATTGCCTAAACTCACTTTCTCTCACTGAGAAAGAAGCTTTTCAGCATCTGTGGCCTTGCTTTCTCTTCATTTGCTTAGTTTCAGTAATCACAGTATTAGTGTCCTCAGAAGCTCTAAACTAGTGATTCTGAGCATTCAAGCACTAACATAACTTTCTCTGCAAAAAATATCTAAAACATGAAAATTTGTCTTCTGCATTGTAAATTACACTTCATTTCATGAGAAAGAAGCATTTTTTCATGTACTTGAGGTTTGGTCTTAAAATGGCCTAAACTCACTTTCTCTCACTGAGAAAGAAGCTTTTCAGCATCTGTGGCCTTGCTTTCTCTACATTTGCTTAGTTTCACTAAAAACAGCATTAGTGTTCTCAGAAGCCCTAAACAAGTGATTCTGAGCATTCTAGCTCTAACAAAACTTTCTTTGCAAAAAATCTCTAAAACATGAAAATTTGTCTTTTGCATGGCAAATTACACCTCATTTCATGAGAGAGAAGCATTTTTCATGTACTTGAGGTTTGGTCTTAAAATTGCCTAAACTCACTTTCTCTCACTGAGAAAGAAGCTTTTCAGCATCTGTGGCCTTGATTTCTCTACATTTGCTTAGTTTCACTAAAAACAGTATTAGTGTCCTCAGAAGCTCTAAACTAGTGATTCTGAGCATTCAAGCACTAACATAACTTTCTCTGCAAAAAATCTCTAAAACAAGAAAATTTGTCTTCTGCATTGCAAATTACACTTCATTTCATGAGAGAGAAGCATTTTCATTGTACTTGAGGTTTGGTCTTAAAATTGCCTAAACTCACTTTCTCTCACTGAGAAAGAAGCTTTTCAGCATCTGTGGCCTTGCTTTCTCTACATTTGCTTAGTTTCACTAAAAACAGTATTAGTGTTCTCAGAAGCTCTAAACTAGTGAATCTGAGCATTCAATCACTAGCATAACTTTCTCTGCAAAAAATCTCTAAAACATGAAAATTTGTCTTTTGCATGGCAAATTACACCTCATTTCATGAGAGAGAAGCATTTTTCATGTACTTGAGGTTTGGTCTTAAAATTGCCTAAACTCACTTTCTCTCACTGAGAAAGAAGCTTTTCAGCATCTGTGGCCTTGCTTTCTCTTCATTTGCTTAGTTTCAGTAATCACAGTATTAGTGTCCTCAGAAGCTCTAAACTAGTGATTCTGAGCATTCAAGCACTAACATAACTTTCTCTGCAAAAAATATCTAAAACATGAAAATTTGTCTTCTGCATTGTAAATTACACTTCATTTCATGAGAAAGAAGCATTTTTTCATGTACTTGAGGTTTGGTCTTAAAATGGCCTAAACTCACTTTCTCTCACTGAGAAAGAAGCTTTTCAGCATCTGTGGCCTTGCTTTCTCTTCATTTGCTTAGTTTCAGTAAACACAGTATTAGTGTCCTCAGAAGCTCTAAACTAGTGATTCTGAGCATTCAAGCACTAACATAACTTTCTCTGCAAAAAATATCTAAAACATGAAAATTTGTCTTCTGCATTGTAAATTACACTTCATTTCATGAGAAAGAAGCATTTTTTCATGTACTTGAGGTTTGGTCTTAAAATGGCCTAAACTCACTTTCTCTCACTGAGAAAGAAGCTTTTCAGCATCTGTGGCCTTGCTTTCTCTACATTTGCTTAGTTTCACTAAAAACAGCATTAGTGTTCTCAGAAGCCCTAAACAAGTGATTCTGAGCATTCTAGCTCTAACAAAACTTTCTTTGCAAAAAATCTCTAAAACATGAAAATTTGTCTTTTGCATGGCAAATTACACCTCATTTCATGAGAGAGAAGCATTTTTCATGTACTTGAGGTTTGGTCTTAAAATTGCCTAAACTCACTTTCTCTCACTGAGAAAGAAGCTTTTCAGCATCTGTGGCCTTGCTTTCTCTACATTTGCTTAGTTTCACTAAAAACAGTATTAGTGTCCTCAGAAGCTCTAAACTAGTGATTCTGAGCATTCAAGCACTAACATAACTTTCTCTGCAAAAAATCTCTAAAACATGAAAATTTGTCTTCTGCATTGTAAATTACACTTCATTTCATGAGAAAGAAGCATTTTTTCATGTACTTGAGGTTTGGTCTTAAAATGGCCTAAACTCACTTTCTCTCACTGAGAAAGAAGCTTTTCAGCATCTGTGGCCTTGCTTTCTCTTCATTTGCTTAGTTTCAGTAATCACAGTATTAGTGTCCTCAGAAGCTCTAAACTAGTGATTCTGAGCATTCAAGCACTAACATAACTTTCTCTGCAAAAAATATCTAAAACATGAAAATTTGTCTTCTGCATTGTAAATTACACTTCATTTCATGAGAAAGAAGCATTTTTTCATGTACTTGAGGTTTGGTCTTAAAATGGCCTAAACTCACTTTCTCTCACTGAGAAAGAAGCTTTTCAGCATCTGTGGCCTTGCTTTCTCTACATTTGCTTAGTTTCACTAAAAACAGTATTAGTGTTCTCAGAAGCTCTAAACTAGTGAATCTGAGCATTCAATCACTAGCATAACTTTCTCTGCAAAAAATCTCTAAAACATGAAAATTTGTCTTTTGCATGGCAAATTACACCTCATTTCATGAGAGAGAAGCATTTTTCATGTACTTGAGGTTTGGTCTTAAAATTGCCTAAACTCACTTTCTCTCACTGAGAAAGAAGCTTTTCAGCATCTGTGGCCTTGCTTTCTCTACATTTGCTTAGTTTCACTAAAAACAGTATTAGTGTCCTCAGAAGCTCTAAACTAGTGATTCTGAGCATTCAAGCACTAACATAACTTTCTCTGCAAAAAATCTCTAAAACATGAAAATTTGTCTTCTGCATTGTAAATTACACTTCATTTCATGAGAAAGAAGCATTTTTTCATGTACTTGAGGTTTGGTCTTAAAATGGCCTAAACTCACTTTCTCTCACTGAGAAAGAAGCTTTTCAGCATCTGTGGCCTTGCTTTCTCTACATTTGCTTAGTTTCACTAAAAACAGTATTAGTGTTCTCAGAAGCTCTAAACTAGTGAATCTGAGCATTCAATCACTAGCATAACTTTCTCTGCAAAAAATCTCTAAAACATGAAAATTTGTCTTTTGCATGGCAAATTACACCTCATTTCATGAGAGAGAAGCATTTTTCATGTACTTGAGGTTTGGTCTTAAAATTGCCTAAACTCACTTTCTCTCACTGAGAAAGAAGCTTTTCAGCATCTGTGGCCTTGCTTTCTCTACATTTGCTTAGTTTCACTAAAAACAGTATTAGTGTCCTCAGAAGCTCTAAACTAGTGATTCTGAGCATTCAAGCACTAACATAACTTTCTCTGCAAAAAATCTCTAAAACATGAAAATTTGTCTTCTGCATTGTAAATTACACTTCATTTCATGAGAAAGAAGCATTTTTTCATGTACTTGAGGTTTGGTCTTAAAATGGCCTAAACTCACTTTCTCTCACTGAGAAAGAAGCTTTTCAGCATCTGTGGCCTTGCTTTCTCTTCATTTGCTTAGTTTCAGTAATCACAGTATTAGTGTCCTCAGAAGCTCTAAACTAGTGATTCTGAGCATTCAAGCACTAACATAACTTTCTCTGCAAAAAATATCTAAAACATGAAAATTTGTCTTCTGCATTGTAAATTACACTTCATTTCATGAGAAAGAAGCATTTTTTCATGTACTTGAGGTTTGGTCTTAAAATGGCCTAAACTCACTTTCTCTCACTGAGAAAGAAGCTTTTCAGCATCTGTGGCCTTGCTTTCTCTACATTTGCTTAGTTTCACTAAAAACAGTATTAGTGTTCTCAGAAGCTCTAAACTAGTGAATCTGAGCATTCAATCACTAGCATAACTTTCTCTGCAAAAAATCTCTAAAACATGAAAATTTGTCTTTTGCATGGCAAATTACACCTCATTTCATGAGAGAGAAGCATTTTTCATGTACTTGAGGTTTGGTCTTAAAATTGCCTAAACTCACTTTCTCTCACTGAGAAAGAAGCTTTTCACATCTGTGGCCTTGCTTTCTCTACATTTGCTTAGTTTCACTAAAAACAGTATTAGTGTTCTCAGAAGCTCTAAACTAGTGAATCTGAGCATTCAATCACTAGCATAACTTTCTCTGCAAAAAATCTCTAAAACATGAAAATTTGTCTTTTGCATGGCAAATTACACCTCATTTCATGAGAGAGAAGCATTTTTCATGTACTTGAGGTTTGGTCTTAAAATTGCCTAAACTCACTTTCTCTCACTGAGAAAGAAGCTTTTCAGCATCTGTGGCCTTGCTTTCTCTTCATTTGCTTAGTTTCAGTAATCACAGTATTAGTGTCCTCAGAAGCTCTAAACTAGTGATTCTGAGCATTCAAGCACTAACATAACTTTCTCTGCAAAAAATATCTAAAACATGAAAATTTGTCTTCTGCATTGTAAATTACACTTCATTTCATGAGAAAGAAGCATTTTTTCATGTACTTGAGGTTTGGTCTTAAAATGGCCTAAACTCACTTTCTCTCACTGAGAAAGAAGCTTTTCAGCATCTGTGGCCTTGCTTTCTCTACATTTGCTTAGTTTCACTAAAAACAGCATTAGTGTTCTCAGAAGCCCTAAACAAGTGATTCTGAGCATTCTAGCTCTAACAAAACTTTCTTTGCAAAAAATCTCTAAAACATGAAAATTTGTCTTTTGCATGGCAAATTACACCTCATTTCATGAGAGAGAAGCATTTTTCATGTACTTGAGGTTTGGTCTTAAAATTGCCTAAACTCACTTTCTCTCACTGAGAAAGAAGCTTTTCAGCATCTGTGGCCTTGATTTCTCTACATTTGCTTAGTTTCACTAAAAACAGTATTAGTGTTCTCAGAAGCTCTAAACTAGTGAATCTGAGCATTCAATCACTAGCATAACTTTCTCTGCAAAAAATCTCTAAAACATGAAAATTTGTCTTTTGCATGGCAAATTACACCTCATTTCATGAGAGAGAAGCATTTTTCATGTACTTGAGGTTTGGTCTTAAAATTGCCTAAACTCACTTTCTCTCACTGAGAAAGAAGCTTTTCAGCATCTGTGGCCTTGCTTTCTCTTCATTTGCTTAGTTTCAGTAATCACAGTATTAGTGTCCTCAGAAGCTCTAAACTAGTGATTCTGAGCATTCAAGCACTAACATAACTTTCTCTGCAAAAAATATCTAAAACATGAAAATTTGTCTTCTGCATTGTAAATTACACTTCATTTCATGAGAAAGAAGCATTTTTTCATGTACTTGAGGTTTGGTCTTAAAATGGCCTAAACTCACTTTCTCTCACTGAGAAAGAAGCTTTTCAGCATCTGTGGCCTTGCTTTCTCTTCATTTGCTTAGTTTCAGTAAACACAGTATTAGTGTCCTCAGAAGCTCTAAACTAGTGATTCTGAGCATTCAAGCACTAACATAACTTTCTCTGCAAAAAATATCTAAAACATGAAAATTTGTCTTCTGCATTGTAAATTACACTTCATTTCATGAGAAAGAAGCATTTTTTCATGTACTTGAGGTTTGGTCTTAAAATGGCCTAAACTCACTTTCTCTCACTGAGAAAGAAGCTTTTCAGCATCTGTGGCCTTGCTTTCTCTACATTTGCTTAGTTTCACTAAAAACAGTATTAGTGTTCTCAGAAGCCCTAAACAAGTGATTCTGAGCATTCTAGCTCTAACAAAACTTTCTTTGCAAAAAATCTCTAAATCATGAAAATCTGTCTTCTGCATTGCAAATTACACTTCATTTCATGAGAGAGAAGCATTTTTCATGTACTTGAGGTTTGGTCTTAAAATTGCCTAAACTCACTTTCTCTCACTGAGAAAGAAGCTTTTCAGCATCTGTGGCCTTGCTTTCTCTACATTTGCTTAGTTTCACTAAAAACAGTATTAGTGTTCTCATAAGCTCTAAACTAGTGAATCTGAGCATTCAATCACTAGCATAACTTTCTCTGCAAAAAATCTCTAAAACATGAAAATTTGTCTTTTGCATGGCAAATTACACCTCATTTCATGAGAGAGAAGCATTTTTCATGTACTTGAGGTTTGGTCTTAAAATTGCCTAAACTCACTTTCTCTCACTGAGAAAGAAGCTTTTCAGCATCTGTGGCCTTGCTTTCTCTACATTTGCTTAGTTTCACTAAACACAGTATTAGTGTCCTCAGAAGCTCTAAACTAGTGATTCTGAGCATTCAAGCACTAACATAACTTTCTCTGAAAAAAATCTCTAAAACATGAAAAATTGTCTTCTGCATTGCAAATTACACTTCATTTCATGAGAGAGAAGCATTTCTCATGTACTTGAGGTTTGATCTTAAAATTGCCTAAACTCACTTTCTCTCACTGAGAAAGAAGCTTTTCAGCATCTGTGGCCTTGCTTTCTCTACATTTGCTTAGTTTCACTAAAAACAGCATTAGTGTTCTCAGAAGCCCTAAACAAGTGATTCTGAGCATTCTAGCTCTAACAAAACTTTCTTTGCAAAAAATCTCTAAATCATGAAAATCTGTCTTCTGCATTGCAAATTACACTTCATTTCATGAGAGAGAAGCATTTTTCATGTACTTGAGGTTTGGTCTTAAAATTGCCTAAACTCACTTTCTCTCACTGAGAAAGAAGCTTTTCAGCATCTGTGGCCTTGCTTTCTCTACATTTGCTTAGTTGCACTGAAATAGCATTTAGTGTTCTCAGAAGCACTAAACAAGTGATTCTGAGCATTCAAGCACTAACATAACTTTCTCTGCAAAAAAAACTCTAAATCATGAAAATCTGTCTTCTGCATTGCAAATTACATTTCATTTCATGAAAAAGAAACATCTTTCATGTACTTGAGGTTTGTTCTTAAAATTGACTAAACTCACTTTCTCTCACTGAGAAAGAAGCTTTTCAGCATCTGTGGCCTTGCGTTCTCTACATTTGCTTAGATGCTAAACACACTATTAGTGTCCTCAGAAGCTCTAAACTAGTGATTCTGAGCATTCAAGAACTAACATAACTTTCTCTGCAAAAAATCTCTAAAACATGAAAATTTTTCTTCTGCATGGCAAATTACACCTCATTTCATGAGAGAGAAGCATTTTTCATGTACTTGAGGTTTGGTCTTAAAATTGCCTAAACTCACTTTCTCTCACTGAGAAAGAAGCTTTTCAGCATCTGTGGCCTTGCTTTCTCTACATTTGCTTAGTTTCACTAAACACAGTATTAGTGTCCTCAGAAGCTCTAAACTAGTGATTCTGAGCATTCAAGCACTAACATAACTTTCTCTGCAAAAAATCTCTAAAACATGAAAATTTGTCTTCTGCATTGTAAATTACACTTCATTTCATGAGAAAGAAGCATTTTTTCATGTACTTGAGGTTTGGTCTTAAAATGGCCTAAACTCACTTTCTCTCACTGAGAAAGAAGCTTTTTCAGCATCTGTGGCCTTGCTTTCTCTACATTTGCTTAGTTTCACTAAAAACAGTATTAGTGTTCTCAGAAGCCCTAAACAAGTGATTCTGAGCATTCTAGCTCTAACAAAACTTTCTTTGCAAAAAATCTCTAAATCATGAAAATCTGTCTTCTGCATTGCAAATTACACTTCATTTCATGAGAGAGAAGCATTTTTCATGTACTTGAGGTTTGGTCTTAAAATTGCCTAAACTCACTTTCTCTCACTGAGAAAGAAGCTTTTCAGCATCTGTGGCCTTGCTTTCTCTACATTTGCTTAGTTTCACTAAAAACAGTATTAGTGTTCTCAGAAGCTCTAAACTAGTGAATCTGAGCATTCAAGCAGTAGCATAACTTTCTCTGCAAAAAATCTCTAAAACATGAAAATTTGTCTTTTGCATGGCAAATTACACCTCATTTCATGAGAGAGAAGCATTTTTCATGTACTTGAGGTTTGGTCTTAAAATTGCCTAAACTCACTTTCTCTCACTGAGAAAGAAGCTTTTCAGCATCTGTGGCCTTGCTTTCTCTACATTTGCTTAGTTTCACTAAACACAGTATTAGTGTCCTCAGAAGCTCTAAACTAGTGATTCTGAGCATTCAAGCACTAACATAACTTTCTCTGCAAAAAATATCTAAAACATGAAAATTTGTCTTCTGCATTGTAAATTACACTTCATTTCATGAGAAAGAAGCATTTTTTCATGTACTTGAGGTTTGGTCTTAAAATGGCCTAAACTCACTTTCTCTCACTGAGAAAGAAGCTTTTCAGCATCTGTGGCCTTGCTTTCTCTACATTTGCTTAGTTTCACTAAAAACAGTATTAGTGTTCTCAGAAGCCCTAAACAAGTGATTCTGAGCATTCTAGCTCTAACAAAACTTTCTTTGCAAAAAATCTCTAAATCATGAAAATCTGTCTTCTGCATTGCAAATTACACTTCATTTCATGAGAGAGAAGCATTTTCATTGTACTTGAGGTTTGGTCTTAAAATTGCCTAAACTCACTTTCTCTCTCTGAGAAAGAAGCTTTTCAGCATCTGTGGCCTTGCTTTCTCTACATTTGCTTAGTTTCACTAAAAACAGTATTAGTGTTCTCAGAAGCTCTAAACTAGTGAATCTGAGCATTCAATCACTAGCATAACTTTCTCTGCAAAAAATCTCTAAAACATGAAAATTTGTCTTTTGCATGGCAAATTACACCTCATTTCATGAGAGAGAAGCATTTTTCATGTACTTGAGGTTTGGTCTTAAAATTGCCTAAACTCACTTTCTCTCACTGAGAAAGAAGCTTTTCAGCATCTGTGGCCTTGCTTTCTCTTCATTTGCTTAGTTTCAGTAATCACAGTATTAGTGTCCTCAGAAGCTCTAAACTAGTGATTCTGAGCATTCAAGCACTAACATAACTTTCTCTGCAAAAAATATCTAAAACATGAAAATTTGTCTTCTGCATTGTAAATTACACTTCATTTCATGAGAAAGAAGCATTTTTTCATGTACTTGAGGTTTGGTCTTAAAATGGCCTAAACTCACTTTCTCTCACTGAGAAAGAAGCTTTTCAGCATCTGTGGCCTTGCTTTCTCTACATTTGCTTAGTTTCACTAAAAACAGCATTAGTGTTCTCAGAAGCCCTAAACAAGTGATTCTGAGCATTCTAGCTCTAACAAAACTTTCTTTGCAAAAAATCTCTAAAACATGAAAATTTGTCTTTTGCATGGCAAATTACACCTCATTTCATGAGAGAGAAGCATTTTTCATGTACTTGAGGTTTGGTCTTAAAATTGCCTAAACTCACTTTCTCTCACTGAGAAAGAAGCTTTTCAGCATCTGTGGCCTTGATTTCTCTACATTTGCTTAGTTTCACTAAAAACAGTATTAGTGTCCTCAGAAGCTCTAAACTAGTGATTCTGAGCATTCAAGCACTAACATAACTTTCTCTGCAAAAAATCTCTAAAACAAGAAAATTTGTCTTCTGCATTGCAAATTACACTTCATTTCATGAGAGAGAAGCATTTTCATTGTACTTGAGGTTTGGTCTTAAAATTGCCTAAACTCACTTTCTCTCACTGAGAAAGAAGCTTTTCAGCATCTGTGGCCTTGCTTTCTCTACATTTGCTTAGTTTCACTAAAAACAGTATTAGTGTTCTCAGAAGCTCTAAACTAGTGAATCTGAGCATTCAATCACTAGCATAACTTTCTCTGCAAAAAATCTCTAAAACATGAAAATTTGTCTTTTGCATGGCAAATTACACCTCATTTCATGAGAGAGAAGCATTTTTCATGTACTTGAGGTTTGGTCTTAAAATTGCCTAAACTCACTTTCTCTCACTGAGAAAGAAGCTTTTCAGCATCTGTGGCCTTGCTTTCTCTTCATTTGCTTAGTTTCAGTAATCACAGTATTAGTGTCCTCAGAAGCTCTAAACTAGTGATTCTGAGCATTCAAGCACTAACATAACTTTCTCTGCAAAAAATATCTAAAACATGAAAATTTGTCTTCTGCATTGTAAATTACACTTCATTTCATGAGAAAGAAGCATTTTTTCATGTACTTGAGGTTTGGTCTTAAAATGGCCTAAACTCACTTTCTCTCACTGAGAAAGAAGCTTTTCAGCATCTGTGGCCTTGCTTTCTCTTCATTTGCTTAGTTTCAGTAAACACAGTATTAGTGTCCTCAGAAGCTCTAAACTAGTGATTCTGAGCATTCAAGCACTAACATAACTTTCTCTGCAAAAAATATCTAAAACATGAAAATTTGTCTTCTGCATTGTAAATTACACTTCATTTCATGAGAAAGAAGCATTTTTTCATGTACTTGAGGTTTGGTCTTAAAATGGCCTAAACTCACTTTCTCTCACTGAGAAAGAAGCTTTTCAGCATCTGTGGCCTTGCTTTCTCTACATTTGCTTAGTTTCACTAAAAACAGCATTAGTGTTCTCAGAAGCCCTAAACAAGTGATTCTGAGCATTCTAGCTCTAACAAAACTTTCTTTGCAAAAAATCTCTAAAACATGAAAATTTGTCTTTTGCATGGCAAATTACACCTCATTTCATGAGAGAGAAGCATTTTTCATGTACTTGAGGTTTGGTCTTAAAATTGCCTAAACTCACTTTCTCTCACTGAGAAAGAAGCTTTTCAGCATCTGTGGCCTTGCTTTCTCTACATTTGCTTAGTTTCACTAAAAACAGTATTAGTGTCCTCAGAAGCTCTAAACTAGTGATTCTGAGCATTCAAGCACTAACATAACTTTCTCTGCAAAAAATCTCTAAAACATGAAAATTTGTCTTCTGCATTGTAAATTACACTTCATTTCATGAGAAAGAAGCATTTTTTCATGTACTTGAGGTTTGGTCTTAAAATGGCCTAAACTCACTTTCTCTCACTGAGAAAGAAGCTTTTCAGCATCTGTGGCCTTGCTTTCTCTTCATTTGCTTAGTTTCAGTAATCACAGTATTAGTGTCCTCAGAAGCTCTAAACTAGTGATTCTGAGCATTCAAGCACTAACATAACTTTCTCTGCAAAAAATATCTAAAACATGAAAATTTGTCTTCTGCATTGTAAATTACACTTCATTTCATGAGAAAGAAGCATTTTTTCATGTACTTGAGGTTTGGTCTTAAAATGGCCTAAACTCACTTTCTCTCACTGAGAAAGAAGCTTTTCAGCATCTGTGGCCTTGCTTTCTCTACATTTGCTTAGTTTCACTAAAAACAGTATTAGTGTTCTCAGAAGCTCTAAACTAGTGAATCTGAGCATTCAATCACTAGCATAACTTTCTCTGCAAAAAATCTCTAAAACATGAAAATTTGTCTTTTGCATGGCAAATTACACCTCATTTCATGAGAGAGAAGCATTTTTCATGTACTTGAGGTTTGGTCTTAAAATTGCCTAAACTCACTTTCTCTCACTGAGAAAGAAGCTTTTCAGCATCTGTGGCCTTGCTTTCTCTACATTTGCTTAGTTTCACTAAAAACAGTATTAGTGTCCTCAGAAGCTCTAAACTAGTGATTCTGAGCATTCAAGCACTAACATAACTTTCTCTGCAAAAAATCTCTAAAACATGAAAATTTGTCTTCTGCATTGTAAATTACACTTCATTTCATGAGAAAGAAGCATTTTTTCATGTACTTGAGGTTTGGTCTTAAAATGGCCTAAACTCACTTTCTCTCACTGAGAAAGAAGCTTTTCAGCATCTGTGGCCTTGCTTTCTCTACATTTGCTTAGTTTCACTAAACACAGTATTAGTGTCCTCAGAAGCTCTAAACTAGTGATTCTGAGCATTCAAGCACTAACATAACTTTCTCTGAAAAAAATCTCTAAAACATGAAAAATTGTCTTCTGCATTGCAAATTACACTTCATTTCATGAGAGAGAAGCATTTCTCATGTACTTGAGGTTTGATCTTAAAATTGCCTAAACTCACTTTCTCTCACTGAGAAAGAAGCTTTTCAGCATCTGTGGCCTTGCTTTCTCTTCATTTGCTTAGTTTCAGTAATCACAGTATTAGTGTCCTCAGAAGCTCTAAACTAGTGATTCTGAGCATTCAAGCACTAACATAACTTTCTCTGCAAAAAATATCTAAAACATGAAAATTTGTCTTCTGCATTGTAAATTACACTTCATTTCATGAGAAAGAAGCATTTTTTCATGTACTTGAGGTTTGGTCTTAAAATGGCCTAAACTCACTTTCTCTCACTGAGAAAGAAGCTTTTCAGCATCTGTGGCCTTGCTTTCTCTACATTTGCTTAGTTTCACTAAAAACAGCATTAGTGTTCTCAGAAGCCCTAAACAAGTGATTCTGAGCATTCTAGCTCTAACAAAACTTTCTTTGCAAAAAATCTCTAAATCATGAAAATCTGTCTTCTGCATTGCAAATTACACTTCATTTCATGAGAGAGAAGCATTTTTCATGTACTTGAGGTTTGGTCTTAAAATTGCCTAAACTCACTTTCTCTCACTGAGAAAGAAGCTTTTCAGCATCTGTGGCCTTGCTTTCTCTACATTTGCTTAGTTGCACTGAAATAGCATTTAGTGTTCTCAGAAGCACTAAACAAGTGATTCTGAGCATTCAAGCACTAACATAACTTTCTCTGCAAAAAAAACTCTAAATCATGAAAATCTGTCTTCTGCATTGCAAATTACATTTCATTTCATGAAAAAGAAACATCTTTCATGTACTTGAGGTTTGTTCTTAAAATTGACTAAACTCACTTTCTCTCACTGAGAAAGAAGCTTTTCAGCATCTGTGGCCTTGCTTTCTCTACATTTGCTTAGTTTCACTAAACACAGTATTAGTGTCCTCAGAAGCTCTGAACTAGTGATTCTGAGCATTCAAGCACTAACATAACTTTCTCTGAAAAAAACTCTAAATCATGCAAATCTGTCTTCTGCATTGCAAATTACATTTCAGTTCATGAAAAAGAAACATCTTTAATGTACTTGAGGTTTGTTCTTAAAATTGACTAAACTCACTTTCTCTCACTGAGAAAGAAGCTTTTCAGCATCTGTGGCCTTGCTTTCTCTACATTTGCTTAGTTGCACTGAAATAGCATTTAGTGTTCTCAGAAGCACTAAACAAGTGATTCTGAGCATTCAAGCACTAACATAACTTTCTCTGCAAAAAAACTCTAAATCATGAAAATCTGTCTTCTGCATTGCAAATTACATTTCATTTCATGAAAAAGAAACATCTTTCATGTACTTGAGGTTTGTTCTTAAAATTGACTAAACTCACTTTCTCTCACTGAGAAAGAAGCTTTTCAGCATCTGTGGCCTTGCGTTCTCTACATTTGCTTAGATGCTAAACACACTATTAGTGTCCTCAGAAGCTCTAAACTAGTGATTCTGAGCATTCAAGAACTAACATAACTTTCTCTGAAAAAAATCTCTAAAACATGAAAATTTGTCTTCTGCATTGCAAATTACACTTCATTTCATGAGAGAGAAGCATTTTTCATGTACTTGAGGTTTGATCTTAAAATTGCCTAAACTCACTTTCTCTCACTGAGAAAGAAGCTTTTCAGCATCTGTGGCCTTGCTTTCTCTACATTTGCTTAGTTTCACTAAACACAGTATTAGTGTCCTCAGAAGCTCTGAACTAGTGATTCTGAGCATTCAAGCACTAACATAACTTTCTCTGAAAAAAACTCTAAATAATGAAAATCTGTCTTCTGCATTGCAAATTACATTTCATTTAATGAAAAAGAAACATCTTTAATGTACTTGAGGTTTGTTCTTAAAATTGACTAAACTCACTTTCTCTCACTGAGAAAGAAGCTTTTCAGCATCTGTGGCCTTGCTTTCTCTACATTTGCTTAGTTGCACTGAAATAGCATTTAGTGTTCTCAGAAGCACTAAACAAGTGATTCTGAGCATTCTAGCTCTAACATAACTTTTTGCAAAAAATCTCTAAATCATGAAAATCTGTCTTCTGCATTGCAAATTACACTTCAATTCATGAGAGAGAAGCATTTTTCATGTACTTGAGGTTTGGTCTTAAAATTTCCTAAACTCACTTTCTCTCACTGAGAAAGAAGCTTTTCAGCATCTGTGGCCTTGCTTTCTCTTCATTTGCTTAGTTGTACTGAAATAGCATTTAGTGTTCTCAGAAGCCCTAAACAAGTGATACTGAGCATTCTAGCTCTAACATAACTTTCTTTGCAAAAAATCTCTAAATCATGAAAATTTGTCTTCTGCATTGCAAATTACACTTCATTTCATGAGAGAGAAGCATTTCTCATGTACTTCAGGTTTGATCTTAAAATTGCCTAAACTCACTTTCTCTCACTGAGAAAGAAGCTTTTCAGCATCTGTGGCCTTGCTTTCTCTTCATTTGCTTAGTTTCAGTAATCACAGTATTAGTGTCCTCAGAAGCTCTAAACTAGTGATTCTGAGCATTCAAGCACTAACATAACTTTCTCTGCAAAAAATATCTAAAACATGAAAATTTGTCTTCTGCATTGTAAATTACACTTCATTTCATGAGAAAGAAGCATTTTTTCATGTACTTGAGGTTTGGTCTTAAAATGGCCTAAACTCACTTTCTCTCACTGAGAAAGAAGCTTTTCAGCATCTGTGGCCTTGCTTTCTCTACATTTGCTTAGTTTCACTAAAAACAGCATTAGTGTTCTCAGAAGCCCTAAACAAGTGATTCTGAGCATTCTAGCTCTAACAAAACTTTCTTTGCAAAAAATCTCTAAATCATGAAAATCTGTCTTCTGCATTGCAAATTACACTTCATTTCATGAGAGAGAAGCATTTTTCATGTACTTGAGGTTTGGTCTTAAAATTGCCTAAACTCACTTTCTCTCACTGAGAAAGAAGCTTTTCAGCATCTGTGGCCTTGCTTTCTCTACATTTGCTTAGTTGCACTGAAATAGCATTTAGTGTTCTCAGAAGCACTAAACAAGTGATTCTGAGCATTCAAGCACTAACATAACTTTCTCTGCAAAAAAAACTCTAAATCATGAAAATCTGTCTTCTGCATTGCAAATTACATTTCATTTCATGAAAAAGAAACATCTTTCATGTACTTGAGGTTTGTTCTTAAAATTGACTAAACTCACTTTCTCTCACTGAGAAAGAAGCTTTTCAGCATCTGTGGCCTTGCTTTCTCTACATTTGCTTAGTTTCACTAAACACAGTATTAGTGTCCTCAGAAGCTCTGAACTAGTGATTCTGAGCATTCAAGCACTAACATAACTTTCTCTGAAAAAAACTCTAAATCATGCAAATCTGTCTTCTGCATTGCAAATTACATTTCAGTTCATGAAAAAGAAACATCTTTAATGTACTTGAGGTTTGTTCTTAAAATTGACTAAACTCACTTTCTCTCACTGAGAAAGAAGCTTTTCAGCATCTGTGGCCTTGCTTTCTCTACATTTGCTTAGTTGCACTGAAATAGCATTTAGTGTTCTCAGAAGCACTAAACAAGTGATTCTGAGCATTCAAGCACTAACATAACTTTCTCTGCAAAAAAACTCTAAATCATGAAAATCTGTCTTCTGCATTGCAAATTACATTTCATTTCATGAAAAAGAAACATCTTTCATGTACTTGAGGTTTGTTCTTAAAATTGACTAAACTCACTTTCTCTCACTGAGAAAGAAGCTTTTCAGCATCTGTGGCCTTGCTTTCTCTTCATTTGCTTAGTTTCAGTAATCACAGTATTAGTGTCCTCAGAAGCTCTAAACTAGTGATTCTGAGCATTCAAGCACTAACATAACTTTCTCTGCAAAAAATATCTAAAACATGAAAATTTGTCTTCTGCATTGTAAATTACACTTCATTTCATGAGAAAGAAGCATTTTTTTATGTACTGGAGGTTTGGTCTTAAAATGGCCTAAAGTCACTTTCTCTCACTGAGAAAGAAGCTTTTCAGCATCTGTGGCCTTGATTTCTCTACATTTGCTTAGTTTCACTAAAAACAGTATTAGTTTTCTCAGAAGCTCTAAACTAGTGAATCTGAGCATTCAAGCACTAACATAACTTTCTCTGCAAAAAATCTCTAAAACATGAAAATTTGTCTTCTGCATGGCAAATTACACCTCATTTCATGAGAGAGAAGCATTTTTCATGTACTTGAGGTTTGGTCTTAAAATTGCCTAAACTCACTTTCTCTCACTGAGAAAGAAGCTTTTCAGCATCTGTGGCCTTGCGTTCTCTACATTTGCTTAGTTTCACTAAACACAGTATTAGTGTCCTCAGAAGCTCTAAACTAGTGATTCTGAGCATTCAAGCACTAACATAACTTTCTCTGCAAAAAATCTCTAAAACATGAAAATTTGTCTTCTGCATTGCAAATTACACTTCATTTCATGAGAGAGAAGCATTTTTCATGTACTTGAGGTTTGATCTTAAAATTGCCTAAACTCACTTTCTCTCACTGAGAAAGAAGCTTTTCAGCATCTGTGGCCTTGCTTTCTCTACATTTGCTTAGTTTCACTAAACACAGTATTAGTGTCCTCAGAAGCTCTGAACTAGTGATTCTGAGCATTCAAGCACTAACATAACTTTCTCTGCAAAAAAATCTCTAAAACATGAAAATTTGTCTTCTGCATGGCAAATTACACCTCATTTCATGAGAGAGAAGCATTTTTCATGTACTTGAGGTTTGGTCTTAAAATTGCCTAAACTCACTTTCTCTCACTGAGAAAGAAGCTTTTCAGCATCTGTGGCCTTGCGTTCTCTACATTTGCTTAGTTTCACTAAACACAGTATTAGTGTCCTCAGAAGCTCTAAACTAGTGATTCTGAGCATTCAAGCACTAACATAACTTTCTCTGCAAAAAATCTCTAAAACATGAAAATTTGTCTTCTGCATTGCAAATTACACTTCATTTCATGAGAGAGAAGCATTTTTCATGTACTTGAGGTTTGGTCTTAAAATTGCCTAAACTCACTTTCTCTCACTGAGAAAGAAGCTTTTCAGCATCTGTGGCCTTGCTTTCTCTACATTTGCTTAGTTGCACTGAAATAGCATTTAGTGTTCTCAGAAGCACTAAACAAGTGATTCTGAGCATTCAAGCACTAACATAACTTTCTCTGCAAAAAAAACTCTAAATCATGAAAATCTGTCTTCTGCATTGCAAATTACATTTCATTTCATGAAAAAGAAACATCTTTCATGTACTTGAGGTTTGTTCTTAAAATTGACTAAACTCACTTTCTCTCACTGAGAAAGAAGCTTTTCAGCATCTGTGGCCTTGCTTTCTCTACATTTGCTTAGTTTCACTAAACACAGTATTAGTGTCCTCAGAAGCTCTGAACTAGTGATTCTGAGCATTCAAGCACTAACATAACTTTCTCTGAAAAAAACTCTAAATCATGCAAATCTGTCTTCTGCATTGCAAATTACATTTCAGTTCATGAAAAAGAAACATCTTTAATGTACTTGAGGTTTGTTCTTAAAATTGACTAAACTCACTTTCTCTCACTGAGAAAGAAGCTTTTCAGCATCTGTGGCCTTGCTTTCTCTACATTTGCTTAGTTTCACTAAACACAGTATTAGTGTCCTCAGAAGCTCTGAACTAGTGATTCTGAGCATTCAAGCACTAACATAACTTTCTCTGAAAAAAACTCTAAATCATGCAAATCTGTCTTCTGCATTGCAAATTACATTTCAGTTCATGAAAAAGAAACATCTTTAATGTACTTGAGGTTTGTTCTTAAAATTGACTAAACTCACTTTCTCTCACTGAGAAAGAAGCTTTTCAGCATCTGTGGCCTTGCTTTCTCTACATTTGCTTAGTTGCACTGAAATAGCATTTAGTGTTCTCAGAAGCACTAAACAAGTGATTCTGAGCATTCAAGCACTAACATAACTTTCTCTGCAAAAAAACTCTAAATCATGAAAATCTGTCTTCTGCATTGCAAATTACATTTCATTTCATGAAAAAGAAACATCTTTCATGTACTTGAGGTTTGTTCTTAAAATTGACTAAACTCACTTTCTCTCACTGAGAAAGAAGCTTTTCAGCATCTGTGGCCTTGCGTTCTCTACATTTGCTTAGATGCTAAACACACTATTAGTGTCCTCAGAAGCTCTAAACTAGTGATTCTGAGCATTCAAGAACTAACATAACTTTCTCTGAAAAAAATCTCTAAAACATGAAAATTTGTCTTCTGCATTGCAAATTACACTTCATTTCATGAGAGAGAAGCATTTTTCATGTACTTGAGGTTTGATCTTAAAATTGCCTAAACTCACTTTCTCTCACTGAGAAAGAAGCTTTTCAGCATCTGTGGCCTTGCTTTCTCTACATTTGCTTAGTTTCACTAAACACAGTATTAGTGTCCTCAGAAGCTCTGAACTAGTGATTCTGAGCATTCAAGCACTAACATAACTTTCTCTGAAAAAAACTCTAAATAATGAAAATCTGTCTTCTGCATTGCAAATTACATTTCATTTAATGAAAAAGAAACATCTTTAATGTACTTGAGGTTTGTTCTTAAAATTGACTAAACTCACTTTCTCTCAGTGAGAAAGAAGCTTTTCAGCATCTGTGGCCTTGCTTTCTCTACATTTGCTTAGTTGCACTGAAATAGCATTTAGTGTTCTCAGAAGCACTAAACAAGTGATTCTGAGCATTCTAGCTCTAACATAACTTTTTGCAAAAAATCTCTAAATCATGAAAATCTGTCTTCTGCATTGCAAATTACACTTCAATTCATGAGAGAGAAGCATTTTTCATGTACTTGAGGTTTGGTCTTAAAATTGACTAAACTCACTTTCTCTCACTGAGAAAGAAGCTTTTCAGCATCTGTGGCCTTGCTTTCTCTACATTTGCTTAGTTGCACTAAACACAGTATTAGTGTCCTCAGAAGCTCTAAACTAGTGATTCTGAGCATTCAAGCACTAACAAAACTTTCTCTGCAAAAAATCTCTAAAACATGAAAATTTGTCTTCTGCATTGCAAATTACACTTCATTTCCTGAGAGAGAAGCATTTTTCATGTACTTGAGGTTTGATCTTAAAATTGCCTAAACTCACTTTCTCTCACTGAGAAAAAAGCTTTTCAGCATCTGTGGCCTTGCTTTCTCTACATTTGCTTAGTTTCACTAAAAACAGTATTAGTGTCCTCAGAAGCTCTAAACTAGTGATTCTGAGCATTCAAGCACTAACATAACTTTCTCTGCAAAAAATCTCTAAAACATGAAAATTTGTCTTCTGCATTGCAAATTACACTTCATTTCACGAAAAAGAAATATTTTTCATGTACTTGAGGTTTGATCTTAAAATTGCCTAAACTCACTTTCTCTTACTGAGAAAGAAGCTTTTCAGCATCTGTGGCCTTGCTTTCTCTACATTTGCTTAGTTGCACTGAAATAGCATTTAGTGTTCTCAGAAGCACTAAACAAGTGATTCTGAGCATTCTAGCTCTAACATAACTTTTTGCAAAAAATCTCTAAATCATGAAAATCTGTCTTCTGCATTGCAAATTACACTTCAATTCATGAGAGAGAAGCATTTTTCATGTACTTGAGGTTTGGGCTTAAAATTGCCTAAACTCACTTTCTCTCACTGAGAAAGAAGCTTTTCAGCATCTGTGGCCTTGCTTTCTCTACATTTGCTTAGTTTCACTAAACACAGTATTAGTGTCCTCAGAAGCTCTAAACTAGTGATTCTGAGCATTCAAGCACTAACATAACTTTCTCTGAAAAAAATCTCTAAAACATGAAAAATTGTCTTCTGCATTGCAAATTACACTTCATTTCATGAGAGAGAAGCATTTCTCATGTACTTGAGGTTTGATCTTAAAATTGCCTAAACTCACTTTCTCTCACTGAGAAAGAAGCTTTTCAGCATCTGTGGCCTTGCTTTCTCTTCATTTGCTTAGTTTCAGTAATCACAGTATTAGTGTCCTCAGAAGCTCTAAACTAGTGATTCTGAGCATTCAAGCACTAACATAACTTTCTCTGCAAAAAATATCTAAAACATGAAAATTTGTCTTCTGCATTGTAAATTACACTTCATTTCATGAGAAAGAAGCATTTTTTCATGTACTTGAGGTTTGGTCTTAAAATGGCCTAAACTCACTTTCTCTCACTGAGAAAGAAGCTTTTCAGCATCTGTGGCCTTGCTTTCTCTACATTTGCTTAGTTTCACTAAAAACAGCATTAGTGTTCTCAGAAGCCCTAAACAAGTGATTCTGAGCATTCTAGCTCTAACAAAACTTTCTTTGCAAAAAATCTCTAAATCATGAAAATCTGTCTTCTGCATTGCAAATTACACTTCATTTCATGAGAGAGAAGCATTTTTCATGTACTTGAGGTTTGGTCTTAAAATTGCCTAAACTCACTTTCTCTCACTGAGAAAGAAGCTTTTCAGCATCTGTGGCCTTGCTTTCTCTACATTTGCTTAGTTTCACTAAAAACAGCATTAGTGTTCTCAGAAGCCCTAAACAAGTGATTCTGAGCATTCTAGCTCTAACAAAACTTTCTCTGCAAAAAAAACTCTAAATCATGAAAATCTGTCTTCTGCATTGCAAATTACATTTCATTTCATGAAAAAGAAACATCTTTCATGTACTTGAGGTTTGTTCTTAAAATTGACTAAACTCACTTTCTCTCACTGAGAAAGAAGCTTTTCAGCATCTGTGGCCTTGCTTTCTCTACATTTGCTTAGTTTCACTAAACACAGTATTAGTGTCCTCAGAAGCTCTGAACTAGTGATTCTGAGCATTCAAGCACTAACATAACTTTCTCTGAAAAAAACTCTAAATCATGCAAATCTGTCTTCTGCATTGCAAATTACATTTCAGTTCATGAAAAAGAAACATCTTTAATGTACTTGAGGTTTGTTCTTAAAATTGACTAAACTCACTTTCTCTCACTGAGAAAGAAGCTTTTCAGCATCTGTGGCCTTGCTTTCTCTACATTTGCTTAGTTGCACTGAAATAGCATTTAGTCTTCTCAGAAGCACTAAACAAGTGATTCTGAGCATTCAAGCACTAACATAACTTTCTCTGCAAAAAAACTCTAAATCATGAAAATCTGTCTTCTGCATTGCAAATTACATTTCATTTCATGAAAAAGAAACATCTTTCATGTACTTGAGGTTTGTTCTTAAAATTGACTAAACTCACTTTCTCTCACTGAGAAAGAAGCTTTTCAGCATCTGTGGCCTTGCTTTCTCTTCATTTGCTTAGTTTCAGTAATCACAGTATTAGTGTCCTCAGAAGCTCTAAACTAGTGATTCTGAGCATTCAAGCACTAACATAACTTTCTCTGCAAAAAATATCTAAAACATGAAAATTTGTCTTCTGCATTGTAAATTACACTTCATTTCATGAGAAAGAAGCATTTTTTTATGTACTGGAGGTTTGGTCTTAAAATGGCCTAAAGTCACTTTCTCTCACTGAGAAAGAAGCTTTTCAGCATCTGTGGCCTTGCTTTCTCTACATTTGCTTAGTTTCACTAAAAACAGTATTAGTTTTCTCAGAAGCTCTAAACTAGTGAATCTGAGCATTCAAGCACTAACATAACTTTCTCTGCAAAAAATCTCTAAAACATGAAAATTTGTCTTCTGCATGGCAAATTACACCTCATTTCATGAGAGAGAAGCATTTTTCATGTACTTGAGGTTTGGTCTTAAAATTGCCTAAACTCACTTTCTCTCACTGAGAAAGAAGCTTTTCAGCATCTGTGGCCTTGCGTTCTCTACATTTGCTTAGTTTCACTAAACACAGTATTAGTGTCCTCAGAAGCTCTGAACTAGTGATTCTGAGCATTCAAGCACTAACATAACTTTCTCTGCAAAAAAATCTCTAAAACATGAAAATTTGTCTTCTGCATGGCAAATTACACCTCATTTCATGAGAGAGAAGCATTTTTCATGTACTTGAGGTTTGGTCTTAAAATTGCCTAAACTCACTTTCTCTCACTGAGAAAGAAGCTTTTCAGCATCTGTGGCCTTGCGTTCTCTACATTTGCTTAGTTTCACTAAACACAGTATTAGTGTCCTCAGAAGCTCTAAACTAGTGATTCTGAGCATTCAAGCACTAACATAACTTTCTCTGCAAAAAATCTCTAAAACATGAAAATTTGTCTTCTGCATGGCAAATTACACCTCATTTCATGAGAGAGAAGCATTTTTCATGTACTTGAGGTTTGGTCTTAAAATTGCCTAAACTCACTTTCTCTCACTGAGAAAGAAGCTTTTCAGCATCTGTGGCCTTGCGTTCTCTACATTTGCTTAGTTTCACTAAACACAGTATTAGTGTCCTCAGAAGCTCTAAACTAGTGATTCTGAGCATTCAAGCACTAACATAACTTTCTCTGCAAAAAATCTCTAAAACATGAAAATTTGTCTTCTGCATTGCAAATTACACTTCATTTCATGAGAGAGAAGCATTTTTCATGTACTTGAGGTTTGGTCTTAAAATTGCCTAAACTCACTTTCTCTCACTGAGAAAGAAGCTTTTCAGCATCTGTGGCCTTGCTTTCTCTACATTTGCTTAGTTGCACTGAAATAGCATTTAGTGTTCTCAGAAGCACTAAACAAGTGATTCTGAGCATTCAAGCACTAACATAACTTTCTCTGCAAAAAAAACTCTAAATCATGAAAATCTGTCTTCTGCATTGCAAATTACATTTCATTTCATGAAAAAGAAACATCTTTCATGTACTTGAGGTTTGTTCTTAAAATTGACTAAACTCACTTTCTCTCACTGAGAAAGAAGCTTTTCAGCATCTGTGGCCTTGCTTTCTCTACATTTGCTTAGTTTCACTAAACACAGTATTAGTGTCCTCAGAAGCTCTGAACTAGTGATTCTGAGCATTCAAGCACTAACATAACTTTCTCTGCAAAAAATCTCTAAAACATGAAAATTTGTCTTCTGCATTGCAAATTACACTTCATTTCATGAGAGAGAAGCATTTTTCATGTACTTGAGGTTTGATCTTAAAATTGCCTAAACTCACTTTCTCTCACTGAGAAAGAAGCTTTTCAGCATCTGTGGCCTTGCTTTCTCTACATTTGCTTAGTTTCACTAAACACAGTATTAGTGTCCTCAGAAGCTCTGAACTAGTGATTCTGAGCATTCAAGCACTAACATAACTTTCTCTGCAAAAAAATCTCTAAAACATGAAAATTTGTCTTCTGCATGGCAAATTACACCTCATTTCATGAGAGAGAAGCATTTTTCATGTACTTGAGGTTTGGTCTTAAAATTGCCTAAACTCACTTTCTCTCACTGAGAAAGAAGCTTTTCAGCATCTGTGGCCTTGCGTTCTCTACATTTGCTTAGTTTCACTAAAAACAGTATTAGTGTTCTCAGAAGCACTAAACAAGTGATTCTGAGCATTCTAGCTCTAACAAAACTTTCTTTGCAAAAAATCTCTAAATCATGAAAATCTGTCTTCTGCATTGCAAATTACACTTCATTTCATGAGAGAGAAGCATTTTTCATGTACTTGAGGTTTGGTCTTAAAATAGCCTAAACTCACTTTCTCTCACTGAGAAAGAAGCTTTTCAGCATCTGTGGCCTTGCTTTCTCTTCATTTGCTTAGTTTCAGTAATCACAGTATTAGTGTTCTCAGAAGCCCTAAACAAGTGATTCTGAGCATTCTAGCTCTAACAAAACTTTCTTTGCAAAAAATCTCTAAATCATGAAAATCTGTCTTCTGCATTGCAAATTACACTTCATTTCATGAGAGAGAAGAATTTTTCATGTACTTGAGGTTTGTTCTTAAAATTGACTAAACTCACTTTCTCTCACTGAGAAAGAAGCTTTTCAGCATCTGTGGCCTTGCTTTCTCTACATTTGCTTAGTTTCACTAAAAACAGTATTAGTGTTCTCAGAAGCTCTAAACTAGTGAATCTGAGCATTCAAGCACTAGCATAACTTTCTCTGCAAAAAATCTCTAAAACATGAAAATTTTTCTTCTGCATGGCAAATTACACCTCATTTCATGAGAGAGAAGCATTTTTCATGTACTTGAGGTTTGGTCTTAAAATTGCCTAAACTCACTTTCTCTCACTGAGAAAGAAGCTTTTCAGCATCTGTGGCCTTGCTTTCTCTACATTTGCTTAGTTTCACTAAAAACAGTATTAGTGTTCTCAGAAGCTCTAAACTAGTGAATCTGAGCATTCAATCACTAGCATAACTTTCTCTGCAAAAAATCTCTAAAACATGAAAATTTGTCTTTTGCATGGCAAATTACACCTCATTTCATGAGAGACAAGCATTTTTCATGTACTTGAGGTTTGGTCTTAAAATTGCCTAAACTCACTTTCTCTCACTGAGAAAGAAGCTTTTCAGCATCTGTGGCCTTGCTTTCTCTTCATTTGCTTAGTTTCAGTAATCACAGTATTAGTGTCCTCAGAAGCTCTAAACTAGTGATTCTGAGCATTCAAGCACTAACATAACTTTCTCTGCAAAAAATATCTAAAACATGAAAATTTGTCTTCTGCATTGTAAATTACACTTCATTTCATGAGAAAGAAGCATTTTTTCATGTACTTGAGGTTTGGTCTTAAAATGGCCTAAAGTCACTTTCTCTCACTGAGAAAGAAGCTTTTCAGCATCTGTGGCCTTGCTTTCTCTACATTTGCTTAGTTTCACTAAAAACAGTATTAGTGTTCTCAGAAGCTCTAAACTAGTGAATCTGAGCATTCAAGCAGTAGCATAACTTTCTCTGCAAAAAATCTCTAAAACATGAAAATTTGTCTTTTGCATGGCAAATTACACCTCATTTCATGAGAGAGAAGCATTTTTCATGTACTTGAGGTTTGGTCTTAAAATTGCCTAAACTCACTTTCTCTCACTGAGAAAGAAGCTTTTCAGCATCTGTGGCCTTGCTTTCTCTACATTTGCTTAGTTTCACTAAAAACAGTATTAGTGTCCTCAGAAGCTCTAAACTAGTGATTCTGAGCATTCAAGCACTAACATAACTTTCTCTGCAAAAAATCTCTAAAACATGAAAATTTGTCTTCTGCATTGTAAATTACACTTCATTTCATGAGAAAGAAGCATTTTTTCATGTACTTGAGGTTTGGTCTTAAACTGGCCTAAACTCACTTTCTCTCACTGAGAAAGAAGCTTTTCAGCATCTGTGGCCTTGCTTTCTCTACATTTGCTTAGTTTCACTAAAAACAGTATTAGTGTTCTCAGAAGCTCTAAACTAGTGAATCTGAGCATTCAATCACTAGCATAACTTTCTCTGCAAAAAATCTCTAAAACATGAAAATTTGTCTTTTGCATGGCAAATTACACCTCATTTCATGAGAGAGAAGCATTTTTCATGTACTTGAGGTTTGGTCTTAAAATTGCCTAAACTCACTTTCTCTCACTGAGAAAGAAGCTTTTCAGCATCTGTGGCCTTGCTTTCTCTTCATTTGCTTAGTTTCAGTAATCACAGTATTAGTGTCCTCAGAAGCTCTAAACTAGTGATTCTGAGCATTCAAGCACTAACATAACTTTCTCTGCAAAAAATATCTAAAACATGAAAATTTGTCTTCTGCATTGTAAATTACACTTCATTTCATGAGAAAGAAGTATTTTTTCATGTACTTGAGGTTTGGTCTTAAAATGGCCTAAAGTCACTTTCTCTCACTGAGAAAGAAGCTTTTCAGCATCTGTGGCCTTGCTTTCTCTACATTTGCTTAGTTTCACTAAAAACAGTATTAGTGTTCTCAGAAGCTCTAAACTAGTGAATCTGAGCATTCAAGCAGTAGCATAACTTTCTCTGCAAAAAATCTCTAAAACATGAAAATTTGTCTTTTGCATGGCAAATTACACCTCATTTCATGAGAGAGAAGCATTTTTCATGTACTTGAGGTTTGGTCTTAAAATTGCCTAAACTCACTTTCTCTCACTGAGAAAGAAGCTTTTCAGCATCTGTGGCCTTGCTTTCTCTACATTTGCTTAGTTTCACTAAAAACAGTATTAGTGTCCTCAGAAGCTCTAAACTAGTGATTCTGAGCATTCAAGCACTAACATAACTTTCTCTGCAAAAAATCTCTAAAACATGAAAATTTGTCTTCTGCATTGTAAATTACACTTCATTTCATGAGAAAGAAGCATTTTTTCATGTACTTGAGGTTTGGTCTTAAAATGGCCTAAACTCACTTTCTCTCACTGAGAAAGAAGCTTTTCAGCATCTGTGGCCTTGCTTTCTCTACATTTGCTTAGTTTCACTAAAAACAGTATTAGTGTTCTCAGAAGCCCTAAACAAGTGATTCTGAGCATTCTAGCTCTAACAAAACTTTCTTTGCAAAAAATCTCTAAATCATGAAAATCTGTCTTCTGCATTGCAAATTACACTTCATTTCATGAGAGAGAAGCATTTTTCATGTACTTGAGGTTTGGTCTTAAAATTGCCTAAACTCACTTTCTCTCACTGAGAAAGAAGCTTTTCAGCATCTGTGGCCTTGCTTTCTCTACATTTGCTTAGTTTCACTAAAAACAGTATTAGTGTTCTCAGAAGCTCTAAACTAGTGAATCTGAGCATTCAATCACTAGCATAACTTTCTCTGCAAAAAATCTCTAAAACATGAAAATTTGTCTTTTGCATGGCAAATTACACCTCATTTCATGAGAGAGAAGCATTTTTCATGTACTTGAGGTTTGGTCTTAAAATTGCCTAAACTCACTTTCTCTCACTGAGAAAGAAGCTTTTCAGCATCTGTGGCCTTGCTTTCTCTTCATTTGCTTAGTTTCAGTAATCACAGTATTAGTGTCCTCAGAAGCTCTAAACTAGTGATTCTGAGCATTCAAGCACTAACATAACTTTCTCTGCAAAAAATATCTAAAACATGAAAATTTGTCTTCTGCATTGTAAATTACACTTCATTTCATGAGAAAGAAGCATTTTTTCATGTACTTGAGGTTTGGTCTTAAAATGGCCTAAACTCACTTTCTCTCACTGAGAAAGAAGCTTTTCAGCATCTGTGGCCTTGCTTTCTCTACATTTGCTTAGTTTCACTAAAAACAGCATTAGTGTTCTCAGAAGCCCTAAACAAGTGATTCTGAGCATTCTAGCTCTAACAAAACTTTCTTTGCAAAAAATCTCTAAATCATGAAAATCTGTCTTCTGCATTGCAAATTACACTTCATTTCATGAGAGAGAAGAATTTTTCATGTACTTGAGGTTTGTTCTTAAAATTGACTAAACTCACTTTCTCTCACTGAGAAAGAAGCTTTTCAGCATCTGTGGCCTTGCTTTCTCTTCATTTGCTTAGTTTCAGTAATCACAGTATTAGTGTCCTCAGAAGCTCTAAACTAGTGATTCTGAGCATTCAAGCACTAACATAACTTTCTCTGCAAAAAAATCTCTAAAACATGAAAATTTGTCTTCTGCATGGCAAATTACACCTCATTTCATAAGAGAGAAGCATTTTTCATGTACTTGAGGTTTGGTCTTAAAATTGCCTAAACTCACTTTCTCTCACTGAGAAAGAAGCTTTTCAGCATCTGTGGCCTTGCGTTCTCTACATTTGCTTAGTTTCACTAAAAACAGTATTAGTGTTCTCAGAAGCACTAAACAAGTGATTCTGAGCATTCTAGCTCTAACAAAACTTTCTTTGCAAAAAATCTCTAAATCATGAAAATCTGTCTTCTGTATTGCAAATTACACTTCATTTCATGAGAGAGAAGCATTTTTCATGTACTTGAGGTTTGGTCTTAAAATGGCCTAAACTCACTTTCTCTCACTGAGAAAGAAGCTTTTCAGCATCTGTGGCCTTGCTTTCTCTACATTTGCTTAGTTTCACTAAAAACAGTATTAGTGTTCTCAGAAGCTCTAAACTAGTGAATCTGAGCATTCAAGCAGTAGCATAACTTTCTCTGCAAAAAATCTCTAAAACATGAAAATTTGTCTTTTGCATGGCAAATTACACCTCATTTCATGAGAAAGAAGCATTTTTTCATGTACTTGAGGTTTGGTCTTAAAATGGCCTAAACTCACTTTCTCTCACTGAGAAAGAAGCTTTTCAGCATCTGTGGCCTTGCTTTCTCTACATTTGCTTAGTTTCACTAAAAACAGTATTAGTGTTCTCAGAAGCCCTAAACAAGTGATTCTGAGCATTCTAGCTCTAACAAAACTTTCTTTGCAAAAAATCTCTAAATCATGAAAATCTGTCTTCTGCATTGCAAATTACACTTCATTTCATGAGAGAGAAGCATTTTTCATGTACTTGAGGTTTGGTCTTAAAATTGCCTAAACTCACTTTCTCTCACTGAGAAAGAAGCTTTTCAGCATCTGTGGCCTTGCTTTCTCTACATTTGCTTAGTTTCACTAAAAACAGTATTAGTGTTCTCAGAAGCTCTAAACTAGTGAATCTGAGCATTCAAGCAGTAGCATAACTTTCTCTGCAAAAAATCTCTAAAACATGAAAATTTGTCTTTTGCATGGCAAATTACACCTCATTTCATGAGAGAGAAGCATTTTTCATGTACTTGAGGTTTGGTCTTAAAATTGCCTAAACTCACTTTCTCTCACTGAGAAAGAAGCTTTTCAGCATCTGTGGCCTTGCTTTCTCTACATTTGCTTAGTTTCACTAAAAACAGCATTAGTGTTCTCAGAAGCCCTAAACAAGTGATTCTGAGCATTCTAGCTCTAACAAAACTTTCTTTGCAAAAAATCTCTAAATCATGAAAATCTGTCTTCTGCATTGCAAATTACACTTCATTTCATGAGAGAGAAGAATTTTTCATGTACTTGAGGTTTGTTCTTAAAATTGACTAAACTCACTTTCTCTCACTGAGAAAGAAGCTTTTCAGCATCTCTGGCATTGCTTTCTCTTCATTTGCTTAGTTTCAGTAATCACAGTATTAGTGTCCTCAGAAGCTCTAAACTAGTGATTTTGAGCATTCAAGCACTAACATAACTTTCTCTGCAAAAAATCTCTAAAACATGAAAATCTGTCTTCTGCATTGCAAATTACACTTCATTTCATGAGAGAGAAGCATTTTTCATGTACTTGAGGTTTGGTCTTAAAATTGCCTAAACTCACTTTCTCTCACTGAGAAAGAAGCTTTTCAGCATCTGTGGCCTTGCTTTCTCTACATTTGCTTAGTTTCACTAAAAACAGTATTAGTGTTCTCAGAAGCTCTAAACTAGTGAATCTGAGCATTCAAGCAGTAGCATAACTTTCTCTGCAAAAAATCTCTAAAACATGAAAATTTGTCTTTTGCATGGCAAATTACACCTCATTTCATGAGAAAGAAGCATTTTTTCATGTACTTGAGGTTTGGTCTTAAAATGGCCTAAACTCACTTTCTCTCACTGAGAAAGAAGCTTTTCAGCATCTGTGGCCTTGCTTTCTCTACATTTGCTTAGTTTCACTAAAAACAGTATTAGTGTTCTCAGAAGCCCTAAACAAGTGATTCTGAGCATTCTAGCTCTAACAAAACTTTCTTTGCAAAAAATCTCTAAATCATGAAAATCTGTCTTCTGCATTGCAAATTACACTTCATTTCATGAGAGAGAAGCATTTTTCATGTACTTGAGGTTTGGTCTTAAAATTGCCTAAACTCACTTTCTCTCACTGAGAAAGAAGCTTTTCAGCATCTGTGGCCTTGCTTTCTCTACATTTGCTTAGTTTCACTAAAAACAGTATTAGTGTTCTCAGAAGCTCTAAACTAGTGAATCTGAGCATTCAAGCAGTAGCATAACTTTCTCTGCAAAAAATCTCTAAAACATGAAAATTTGTCTTTTGCATGGCAAATTACACCTCATTTCATGAGAGAGAAGCATTTTTCATGTACTTGAGGTTTGGTCTTAAAATTGCCTAAACTCACTTTCTCTCACTGAGAAAGAAGCTTTTCAGCATCTGTGGCCTTGCTTTCTCTACATTTGCTTAGTTTCACTAAAAACAGTATTAGTGTCCTCAGAAGCTCTAAACTAGTGATTCTGAGCATTCAAGCACTAACATAACTTTCTCTGCAAAAAATCTCTAAAACATGAAAATTTGTCTTCTGCATTGTAAATTACACTTCATTTCATGAGAAAGAAGCATTTTTTCATGTACTTGAGGTTTGTTCTTAAAATTGACTAAACTCACTTTCTCTCACTGAGAAAGAAGCTTTTCAGCATCTGTGGCCTTGCTTTCTCTTCATTTGCTTAGTTTCACTAAAAACAGTATTAGTGTTCTCAGAAGCACTAAACAAGTGATTCTGAGCATTCTAGCTCTAACAAAACTTTCTTTGCAAAAAATCTCTAAATCATGAAAATCTGTCTTCTGCATTGCAAATTACACTTCATTTCATGAGAGAGAAGCATTTTTTATGTACTTGAGGTTTGGTCTTAAAATTGCCTAAACTCACTTTCTCTCACTGAGAAAGAAGCTTTTCAGCATCTGTGGCCTTGCGTTCTCTACATTTGCTTAGTTTCACTAAAAACAGTATTAGTGTTCTCAGAAGCACTAAACAAGTGATTCTGAGCATTCTAGCTCTAACAAAACTTTCTTTGCAAAAAATCTCTAAATCATGAAAATCTGTCTTCTGCATTGCAAATTACACTTCATTTCATGAGAGAGAAGCATTTTTCATGTACTTGAGGTTTGGTCTTAAAATTGCCTAAACTCACTTTCTCTCACTGAGAAAGAAGCTTTTCAGCATCTGTGGCCTTGCGTTCTCTACATTTGCTTAGTTTCACTAAACACAGTATTAGTGTCCTCAGAAGCTCTAAACTAGTGATTCTGAGCATTCAAGCACTAACATAACTTTCTCTGCAAAAAATCTCTAAAACATGAAAATTTGTCTTCTGCATTGCAAATTACACTTCATTTCATGAGAGAGAAGCATTTTTCATGTACTTGAGGTTTGATCTTAAAATTGCCTAAACTCACTTTCTCTCACTGAGAAAGAAGCTTTTCAGCATCTGTGGCCTTGCTTTCTCTACATTTGCTTAGTTTCACTAAACACAGTATTAGTGTCCTCAGAAGCTCTGAACTAGTGATTCTGAGCATTCAAGCACTAACATAACTTTCTCTGCAAAAAAATCTCTAAAACATGAAAATTTGTCTTCTGCATGGCAAATTACACCTCATTTCATGAGAGAGAAGCATTTTTCATGTACTTGAGGTTTGGTCTTAAAATTGCCTAAACTCACTTTCTCTCACTGAGAAAGAAGCTTTTCAGCATCTGTGGCCTTGCGTTCTCTACATTTGCTTAGTTTCACTAAAAACAGTATTAGTGTTCTCAGAAGCACTAAACAAGTGATTCTGAGCATTCTAGCTCTAACAAAACTTTCTTTGCAAAAAATCTCTAAATCATGAAAATCTGTCTTCTGCATTGCAAATTACACTTCATTTCATGAGAGAGAAGCATTTTTCATGTACTTGAGGTTTGGTCTTAAAATAGCCTAAACTCACTTTCTCTCACTGAGAAAGAAGCTTTTCAGCATCTGTGGCCTTGCTTTCTCTTCATTTGCTTAGTTTCAGTAATCACAGTATTAGTGTTCTCAGAAGCCCTAAACAAGTGATTCTGAGCATTCTAGCTCTAACAAAACTTTCTTTGCAAAAAATCTCTAAATCATGAAAATCTGTCTTCTGCATTGTAAATTACACTTCATTTCATGAGAAAGAAGCATTTTTTCATGTACTTGAGGTTTGGTCTTAAAATGGCCTAAAGTCACTTTCTCTCACTGAGAAAGAAGCTTTTCAGCATCTGTGGCCTTGCTTTCTCTACATTTGCTTAGTTTCACTAAAAACAGTATTAGTGTTCTCAGAAGCTCTAAACTAGTGAATCTGAGCATTCAAGCAGTAGCATAACTTTCTCTGCAAAAAATCTCTAAAACATGAAAATTTGTCTTTTGCATGGCAAATTACACCTCATTTCATGAGAGAGAAGCATTTTTCATGTACTTGAGGTTTGGTCTTAAAATTGCCTAAACTCACTTTCTCTCACTGAGAAAGAAGCTTTTCAGCATCTGTGGCCTTGCTTTCTCTACATTTGCTTAGTTTCACTAAAAACAGTATTAGTGTTCTCAGAAGCTCTAAACTAGTGAATCTGAGCATTCAATCACTAGCATAACTTTCTCTGCAAAAAATCTCTAAAACATGAAAATTTGTCTTTTGCATGGCAAATTACACCTCATTTCATGAGAGAGAAGCATTTTTCATGTACTTGAGGTTTGGTCTTAAAATTGCCTAAACTCACTTTCTCTCACTGAGAAAGAAGCTTTTCAGCATCTGTGGCCTTGCTTTCTCTTCATTTGCTTAGTTTCAGTAATCACAGTATTAGTGTCCTCAGAAGCTCTAAACTAGTGATTCTGAGCATTCAAGCACTAACATAACTTTCTCTGCAAAAAATATCTAAAACATGAAAATTTGTCTTCTGCATTGTAAATTACACTTCATTTCATGAGAAAGAAGCATTTTTTCATGTACTTGAGGTTTGGTCTTAAAATGGCCTAAAGTCACTTTCTCTCACTGAGAAAGAAGCTTTTCAGCATCTGTGGCCTTGCTTTCTCTACATTTGCTTAGTTTCACTAAAAACAGTATTAGTGTTCTCAGAAGCTCTAAACTAGTGAATCTGAGCATTCAAGCAGTAGCATAACTTTCTCTGCAAAAAATCTCTAAAACATGAAAATTTGTCTTTTGCATGGCAAATTACACCTCATTTCATGAGAGAGAAGCATTTTTCATGTACTTGAGGTTTGGTCTTAAAATTGCCTAAACTCACTTTCTCTCACTGAGAAAGAAGCTTTTCAGCATCTGTGGCCTTGCTTTCTCTTCATTTGCTTAGTTTCAGTAATCACAGTATTAGTGTTCTCAGAAGCCCTAAACAAGTGATTCTGAGCATTCTAGCTCTAACAAAACTTTCTTTGCAAAAAATCTCTAAATCATGAAAATCTGTCTTCTGCATTGCAAATTACACTTCATTTCATGAGAGAGAAGAATTTTTCATGTACTTGAGGTTTGTTCTTAAAATTGACTAAACTCACTTTCTCTCACTGAGAAAGAAGCTTTTCAGCATCTGTGGCCTTGCTTTCTCTACATTTGCTTAGTTTCACTAAAAACAGTATTAGTGTTCTCAGAAGCTCTAAACTAGTGAATCTGAGCATTCAAGCACTAGCATAACTTTCTCTGCAAAAAATCTCTAAAACATGAAAATTTTTCTTCTGCATGGCAAATTACACCTCATTTCATGAGAGAGAAGCATTTTTCATGTACTTGAGGTTTGGTCTTAAAATTGCCTAAACTCACTTTCTCTCACTGAGAAAGAAGCTTTTCAGCATCTGTGGCCTTGCTTTCTCTACATTTGCTTAGTTTCACTAAAAACAGTATTAGTGTTCTCAGAAGCTCTAAACTAGTGAATCTGAGCATTCAATCACTAGCATAACTTTCTCTGCAAAAAATCTCTAAAACATGAAAATTTGTCTTTTGCATGGCAAATTACACCTCATTTCATGAGAGACAAGCATTTTTCATGTACTTGAGGTTTGGTCTTAAAATTGCCTAAACTCACTTTCTCTCACTGAGAAAGAAGCTTTTCAGCATCTGTGGCCTTGCTTTCTCTTCATTTGCTTAGTTTCAGTAATCACAGTATTAGTGTCCTCAGAAGCTCTAAACTAGTGATTCTGAGCATTCAAGCACTAACATAACTTTCTCTGCAAAAAATATCTAAAACATGAAAATTTGTCTTCTGCATTGTAAATTACACTTCATTTCATGAGAAAGAAGCATTTTTTCATGTACTTGAGGTTTGGTCTTAAAATGGCCTAAAGTCACTTTCTCTCACTGAGAAAGAAGCTTTTCAGCATCTGTGGCCTTGCTTTCTCTACATTTGCTTAGTTTCACTAAAAACAGTATTAGTGTTCTCAGAAGCTCTAAACTAGTGAATCTGAGCATTCAAGCAGTAGCATAACTTTCTCTGCAAAAAATCTCTAAAACATGAAAATTTGTCTTTTGCATGGCAAATTACACCTCATTTCATGAGAGAGAAGCATTTTTCATGTACTTGAGGTTTGGTCTTAAAATTGCCTAAACTCACTTTCTCTCACTGAGAAAGAAGCTTTTCAGCATCTGTGGCCTTGCTTTCTCTTCATTTGCTTAGTTTCAGTAATCACAGTATTAGTGTCCTCAGAAGCTCTAAACTAGTGATTCTGAGCATTCAAGCACTAACATAACTTTCTCTGCAAAAAAATCTCTAAAACATGAAAATTTGTCTTCTGCATGGCAAATTACACCTCATTTCATAAGAGAGAAGCATTTTTCATGTACTTGAGGTTTGGTCTTAAAATTGCCTAAACTCACTTTCTCTCACTGAGAAAGAAGCTTTTCAGCATCTGTGGCCTTGCGTTCTCTACATTTGCTTAGTTTCACTAAAAACAGTATTAGTGTTCTCAGAAGCACTAAACAAGTGATTCTGAGCATTCTAGCTCTAACAAAACTTTCTTTGCAAAAAATCTCTAAATCATGAAAATCTGTCTTCTGTATTGCAAATTACACTTCATTTCATGAGAGAGAAGCATTTTTCATGTACTTGAGGTTTGGTCTTAAAATGGCCTAAACTCACTTTCTCTCACTGAGAAAGAAGCTTTTCAGCATCTGTGGCCTTGCTTTCTCTACATTTGCTTAGTTTCACTAAAAACAGTATTAGTGTTCTCAGAAGCTCTAAACTAGTGAATCTGAGCATTCAAGCAGTAGCATAACTTTCTCTGCAAAAAATCTCTAAAACATGAAAATTTGTCTTTTGCATGGCAAATTACACCTCATTTCATGAGAAAGAAGCATTTTTTCATGTACTTGAGGTTTGGTCTTAAAATGGCCTAAACTCACTTTCTCTCACTGAGAAAGAAGCTTTTCAGCATCTGTGGCCTTGCTTTCTCTACATTTGCTTAGTTTCACTAAAAACAGTATTAGTGTTCTCAGAAGCCCTAAACAAGTGATTCTGAGCATTCTAGCTCTAACAAAACTTTCTTTGCAAAAAATCTCTAAATCATGAAAATCTGTCTTCTGCATTGCAAATTACACTTCATTTCATGAGAGAGAAGCATTTTTCATGTACTTGAGGTTTGGTCTTAAAATTGCCTAAACTCACTTTCTCTCACTGAGAAAGAAGCTTTTCAGCATCTGTGGCCTTGCTTTCTCTACATTTGCTTAGTTTCACTAAAAACAGTATTAGTGTTCTCAGAAGCTCTAAACTAGTGAATCTGAGCATTCAAGCAGTAGCATAACTTTCTCTGCAAAAAATCTCTAAAACATGAAAATTTGTCTTTTGCATGGCAAATTACACCTCATTTCATGAGAGAGAAGCATTTTTCATGTACTTGAGGTTTGGTCTTAAAATTGCCTAAACTCACTTTCTCTCACTGAGAAAGAAGCTTTTCAGCATCTGTGGCCTTGCTTTCTCTACATTTGCTTAGTTTCACTAAAAACAGCATTAGTGTTCTCAGAAGCCCTAAACAAGTGATTCTGAGCATTCTAGCTCTAACAAAACTTTCTTTGCAAAAAATCTCTAAATCATGAAAATCTGTCTTCTGCATTGCAAATTACACTTCATTTCATGAGAGAGAAGAATTTTTCATGTACTTGAGGTTTGTTCTTAAAATTGACTAAACTCACTTTCTCTCACTGAGAAAGAAGCTTTTCAGCATCTCTGGCATTGCTTTCTCTTCATTTGCTTAGTTTCAGTAATCACAGTATTAGTGTCCTCAGAAGCTCTAAACTAGTGATTTTGAGCATTCAAGCACTAACATAACTTTCTCTGCAAAAAATCTCTAAAACATGAAAATTTGTCTTTTGCATGGCAAATTACACCTCATTTCATGAGAGAGAAGCATTTTTCATGTACTTGAGGTTTGGTCTTAAAATTGCCTAAACTCACTTTCTCTCACTGAGAAAGAAGCTTTTCAGCATCTGTGGCCTTGCTTTCTCTACATTTGCTTAGTTTCACTAAAAACAGTATTAGTGTCCTCAGAAGCTCTAAACTAGTGATTCTGAGCATTCAAGCACTAACATAACTTTCTCTGCAAAAAATCTCTAAAACATGAAAATTTGTCTTCTGCATTGTAAATTACACTTCATTTCATGAGAAAGAAGCATTTTTTCATGTACTTGAGGTTTGGTCTTAAAATGGCCTAAACTCACTTTCTCTCACTGAGAAAGAAGCTTTTCAGCATCTGTGGCCTTGCTTTCTCTACATTTGCTTAGTTTCACTAAAAACAGTATTAGTGTTCTCAGAAGCCCTAAACAAGTGATTCTGAGCATTCTAGCTCTAACAAAACTTTCTTTGCAAAAAATCTCTAAATCATGAAAATCTGTCTTCTGCATTGCAAATTACACTTCATTTCATGAGAGAGAAGCATTTTTCATGTACTTGAGGTTTGGTCTTAAAATTGCCTAAACTCACTTTCTCTCACTGAGAAAGAAGCTTTTCAGCATCTGTGGCCTTGCTTTCTCTACATTTGCTTAGTTTCACTAAAAACAGTATTAGTGTTCTCAGAAGCTCTAAACTAGTGAATCTGAGCATTCAATCACTAGCATAACTTTCTCTGCAAAAAATCTCTAAAACATGAAAATTTGTCTTTTGCATGGCAAATTACACCTCATTTCATGAGAGAGAAGCATTTTTCATGTACTTGAGGTTTGGTCTTAAAATTGCCTAAACTCACTTTCTCTCACTGAGAAAGAAGCTTTTCAGCATCTGTGGCCTTGCTTTCTCTTCATTTGCTTAGTTTCAGTAATCACAGTATTAGTGTCCTCAGAAGCTCTAAACTAGTGATTCTGAGCATTCAAGCACTAACATAACTTTCTCTGCAAAAAATATCTAAAACATGAAAATTTGTCTTCTGCATTGTAAATTACACTTCATTTCATGAGAAAGAAGCATTTTTTCATGTACTTGAGGTTTGGTCTTAAAATGGCCTAAACTCACTTTCTCTCACTGAGAAAGAAGCTTTTCAGCATCTGTGGCCTTGCTTTCTCTACATTTGCTTAGTTTCACTAAAAACAGCATTAGTGTTCTCAGAAGCCCTAAACAAGTGATTCTGAGCATTCTAGCTCTAACAAAACTTTCTTTGCAAAAAATCTCTAAATCATGAAAATCTGTCTTCTGCATTGCAAATTACACTTCATTTCATGAGAGAGAAGAATTTTTCATGTACTTGAGGTTTGTTCTTAAAATTGACTAAACTCACTTTCTCTCACTGAGAAAGAAGCTTTTCAGCATCTGTGGCCTTGCTTTCTCTTCATTTGCTTAGTTTCAGTAATCACAGTATTAGTGTCCTCAGAAGCTCTAAACTAGTGATTCTGAGCATTCAAGCACTAACATAACTTTCTCTGCAAAAAAATCTCTAAAACATGAAAATTTGTCTTCTGCATGGCAAATTACACCTCATTTCATAAGAGAGAAGCATTTTTCATGTACTTGAGGTTTGGTCTTAAAATTGCCTAAACTCACTTTCTCTCACTGAGAAAGAAGCTTTTCAGCATCTGTGGCCTTGCTTTCTCTACATTTGCTTAGTTTCACTAAAAACAGTATTAGTGTTCTCAGAAGCTCTAAACTAGTGAATCTGAGCATTCAATCACTAGCATAACTTTCTCTGCAAAAAATCTCTAAAACATGAAAATTTGTCTTTTGCATGGCAAATTACACCTCATTTCATGAGAGACAAGCATTTTTCATGTACTTGAGGTTTGGTCTTAAAATTGCCTAAACTCACTTTCTCTCACTGAGAAAGAAGCTTTTCAGCATCTGTGGCCTTGCTTTCTCTTCATTTGCTTAGTTTCAGTAATCACAGTATTAGTGTCCTCAGAAGCTCTAAACTAGTGATTCTGAGCATTCAAGCACTAACATAACTTTCTCTGCAAAAAATATCTAAAACATGAAAATTTGTCTTCTGCATTGTAAATTACACTTCATTTCATGAGAAAGAAGCATTTTTTCATGTACTTGAGGTTTGGTCTTAAAATGGCCTAAAGTCACTTTCTCTCACTGAGAAAGAAGCTTTTCAGCATCTGTGGCCTTGCTTTCTCTACATTTGCTTAGTTTCACTAAAAACAGTATTAGTGTTCTCAGAAGCTCTAAACTAGTGAATCTGAGCATTCAAGCAGTAGCATAACTTTCTCTGCAAAAAATCTCTAAAACATGAAAATTTGTCTTTTGCATGGCAAATTACACCTCATTTCATGAGAGAGAAGCATTTTTCATGTACTTGAGGTTTGGTCTTAAAATTGCCTAAACTCACTTTCTCTCACTGAGAAAGAAGCTTTTCAGCATCTGTGGCCTTGCTTTCTCTTCATTTGCTTAGTTTCAGTAATCACAGTATTAGTGTCCTCAGAAGCTCTAAACTAGTGATTCTGAGCATTCAAGCACTAACATAACTTTCTCTGCAAAAAAATCTCTAAAACATGAAAATTTGTCTTCTGCATGGCAAATTACACCTCATTTCATAAGAGAGAAGCATTTTTCATGTACTTGAGGTTTGGTCTTAAAATTGCCTAAACTCACTTTCTCTCACTGAGAAAGAAGCTTTTCAGCATCTGTGGCCTTGCGTTCTCTACATTTGCTTAGTTTCACTAAAAACAGTATTAGTGTTCTCAGAAGCACTAAACAAGTGATTCTGAGCATTCTAGCTCTAACAAAACTTTCTTTGCAAAAAATCTCTAAATCATGAAAATCTGTCTTCTGTATTGCAAATTACACTTCATTTCATGAGAGAGAAGCATTTTTCATGTACTTGAGGTTTGGTCTTAAAATGGCCTAAACTCACTTTCTCTCACTGAGAAAGAAGCTTTTCAGCATCTGTGGCCTTGCTTTCTCTACATTTGCTTAGTTTCACTAAAAACAGTATTAGTGTTCTCAGAAGCTCTAAACTAGTGAATCTGAGCATTCAAGCAGTAGCATAACTTTCTCTGCAAAAAATCTCTAAAACATGAAAATTTGTCTTTTGCATGGCAAATTACACCTCATTTCATGAGAAAGAAGCATTTTTTCATGTACTTGAGGTTTGGTCTTAAAATGGCCTAAACTCACTTTCTCTCACTGAGAAAGAAGCTTTTCAGCATCTGTGGCCTTGCTTTCTCTACATTTGCTTAGTTTCACTAAAAACAGTATTAGTGTTCTCAGAAGCCCTAAACAAGTGATTCTGAGCATTCTAGCTCTAACAAAACTTTCTTTGCAAAAAATCTCTAAATCATGAAAATCTGTCTTCTGCATTGCAAATTACACTTCATTTCATGAGAGAGAAGCATTTTTCATGTACTTGAGGTTTGGTCTTAAAATTGCCTAAACTCACTTTCTCTCACTGAGAAAGAAGCTTTTCAGCATCTGTGGCCTTGCTTTCTCTACATTTGCTTAGTTTCACTAAAAACAGTATTAGTGTTCTCAGAAGCTCTAAACTAGTGAATCTGAGCATTCAAGCAGTAGCATAACTTTCTCTGCAAAAAATCTCTAAAACATGAAAATTTGTCTTTTGCATGGCAAATTACACCTCATTTCATGAGAGAGAAGCATTTTTCATGTACTTGAGGTTTGGTCTTAAAATTGCCTAAACTCACTTTCTCTCACTGAGAAAGAAGCTTTTCAGCATCTGTGGCCTTGCTTTCTCTACATTTGCTTAGTTTCACTAAAAACAGCATTAGTGTTCTCAGAAGCCCTAAACAAGTGATTCTGAGCATTCTAGCTCTAACAAAACTTTCTTTGCAAAAAATCTCTAAATCATGAAAATCTGTCTTCTGCATTGCAAATTACACTTCATTTCATGAGAGAGAAGAATTTTTCATGTACTTGAGGTTTGTTCTTAAAATTGACTAAACTCACTTTCTCTCACTGAGAAAGAAGCTTTTCAGCATCTCTGGCATTGCTTTCTCTTCATTTGCTTAGTTTCAGTAATCACAGTATTAGTGTCCTCAGAAGCTCTAAACTAGTGATTTTGAGCATTCAAGCACTAACATAACTTTCTCTGCAAAAAATCTCTAAAACATGAAAATTTGTCTTTTGCATGGCAAATTACACCTCATTTCATGAGAGAGAAGCATTTTTCATGTACTTGAGGTTTGGTCTTAAAATTGCCTAAACTCACTTTCTCTCACTGAGAAAGAAGCTTTTCAGCATCTGTGGCCTTGCTTTCTCTACATTTGCTTAGTTTCACTAAAAACAGTATTAGTGTCCTCAGAAGCTCTAAACTAGTGATTCTGAGCATTCAAGCACTAACATAACTTTCTCTGCAAAAAATCTCTAAAACATGAAAATTTGTCTTCTGCATTGTAAATTACACTTCATTTCATGAGAAAGAAGCATTTTTTCATGTACTTGAGGTTTGGTCTTAAAATGGCCTAAACTCACTTTCTCTCACTGAGAAAGAAGCTTTTCAGCATCTGTGGCCTTGCTTTCTCTACATTTGCTTAGTTTCACTAAAAACAGTATTAGTGTTCTCAGAAGCCCTAAACAAGTGATTCTGAGCATTCTAGCTCTAACAAAACTTTCTTTGCAAAAAATCTCTAAATCATGAAAATCTGTCTTCTGCATTGCAAATTACACTTCATTTCATGAGAGAGAAGCATTTTTCATGTACTTGAGGTTTGGTCTTAAAATTGCCTAAACTCACTTTCTCTCACTGAGAAAGAAGCTTTTCAGCATCTGTGGCCTTGCTTTCTCTACATTTGCTTAGTTTCACTAAAAACAGTATTAGTGTTCTCAGAAGCTCTAAACTAGTGAATCTGAGCATTCAATCACTAGCATAACTTTCTCTGCAAAAAATCTCTAAAACATGAAAATTTGTCTTTTGCATGGCAAATTACACCTCATTTCATGAGAGAGAAGCATTTTTCATGTACTTGAGGTTTGGTCTTAAAATTGCCTAAACTCACTTTCTCTCACTGAGAAAGAAGCTTTTCAGCATCTGTGGCCTTGCTTTCTCTTCATTTGCTTAGTTTCAGTAATCACAGTATTAGTGTCCTCAGAAGCTCTAAACTAGTGATTCTGAGCATTCAAGCACTAACATAACTTTCTCTGCAAAAAATATCTAAAACATGAAAATTTGTCTTCTGCATTGTAAATTACACTTCATTTCATGAGAAAGAAGCATTTTTTCATGTACTTGAGGTTTGGTCTTAAAATGGCCTAAACTCACTTTCTCTCACTGAGAAAGAAGCTTTTCAGCATCTGTGGCCTTGCTTTCTCTACATTTGCTTAGTTTCACTAAAAACAGCATTAGTGTTCTCAGAAGCCCTAAACAAGTGATTCTGAGCATTCTAGCTCTAACAAAACTTTCTTTGCAAAAAATCTCTAAATCATGAAAATCTGTCTTCTGCATTGCAAATTACACTTCATTTCATGAGAGAGAAGAATTTTTCATGTACTTGAGGTTTGTTCTTAAAATTGACTAAACTCACTTTCTCTCACTGAGAAAGAAGCTTTTCAGCATCTGTGGCCTTGCTTTCTCTTCATTTGCTTAGTTTCAGTAATCACAGTATTAGTGTCCTCAGAAGCTCTAAACTAGTGATTCTGAGCATTCAAGCACTAACATAACTTTCTCTGCAAAAAAATCTCTAAAACATGAAAATTTGTCTTCTGCATGGCAAATTACACCTCATTTCATAAGAGAGAAGCATTTTTCATGTACTTGAGGTTTGGTCTTAAAATTGCCTAAACTCACTTTCTCTCACTGAGAAAGAAGCTTTTCAGCATCTGTGGCCTTGCGTTCTCTACATTTGCTTAGTTTCACTAAAAACAGTATTAGTGTTCTCAGAAGCACTAAACAAGTGATTCTGAGCATTCTAGCTCTAACAAAACTTTCTTTGCAAAAAATCTCTAAATCATGAAAATCTGTCTTCTGTATTGCAAATTACACTTCATTTCATGAGAGAGAAGCATTTTTCATGTACTTGAGGTTTGGTCTTAAAATGGCCTAAACTCACTTTCTCTCACTGAGAAAGAAGCTTTTCAGCATCTGTGGCCTTGCTTTCTCTACATTTGCTTAGTTTCACTAAAAACAGTATTAGTGTTCTCAGAAGCTCTAAACTAGTGAATCTGAGCATTCAAGCAGTAGCATAACTTTCTCTGCAAAAAATCTCTAAAACATGAAAATTTGTCTTTTGCATGGCAAATTACACCTCATTTCATGAGAAAGAAGCATTTTTTCATGTACTTGAGGTTTGGTCTTAAAATGGCCTAAACTCACTTTCTCTCACTGAGAAAGAAGCTTTTCAGCATCTGTGGCCTTGCTTTCTCTACATTTGCTTAGTTTCACTAAAAACAGTATTAGTGTTCTCAGAAGCCCTAAACAAGTGATTCTGAGCATTCTAGCTCTAACAAAACTTTCTTTGCAAAAAATCTCTAAATCATGAAAATCTGTCTTCTGCATTGCAAATTACACTTCATTTCATGAGAGAGAAGCATTTTTCATGTACTTGAGGTTTGGTCTTAAAATTGCCTAAACTCACTTTCTCTCACTGAGAAAGAAGCTTTTCAGCATCTGTGGCCTTGCTTTCTCTACATTTGCTTAGTTTCACTAAAAACAGTATTAGTGTTCTCAGAAGCTCTAAACTAGTGAATCTGAGCATTCAAGCAGTAGCATAACTTTCTCTGCAAAAAATCTCTAAAACATGAAAATTTGTCTTTTGCATGGCAAATTACACCTCATTTCATGAGAGAGAAGCATTTTTCATGTACTTGAGGTTTGGTCTTAAAATTGCCTAAACTCACTTTCTCTCACTGAGAAAGAAGCTTTTCAGCATCTGTGGCCTTGCTTTCTCTACATTTGCTTAGTTTCACTAAAAACAGCATTAGTGTTCTCAGAAGCCCTAAACAAGTGATTCTGAGCATTCTAGCTCTAACAAAACTTTCTTTGCAAAAAATCTCTAAATCATGAAAATCTGTCTTCTGCATTGCAAATTACACTTCATTTCATGAGAGAGAAGAATTTTTCATGTACTTGAGGTTTGTTCTTAAAATTGACTAAACTCACTTTCTCTCACTGAGAAAGAAGCTTTTCAGCATCTCTGGCATTGCTTTCTCTTCATTTGCTTAGTTTCAGTAATCACAGTATTAGTGTCCTTAGAAGCTCTAAACTAGTGATTTTGAGCATTCAAGCACTAACATAACTTTCTCTGCAAAAAATCTCTAAAACATGAAAATTTGTCTTCTGCATTGTAAATTACACTTCATTTCATGAGAAAGAAGCATTTTTTCATGTACTTGAGGTTTGGTCTTAAAATGGCCTAAACTCACTTTCTCTCACTGAGAAAGAAGCTTTTCAGCATCTGTGGCCTTGCTTTCTCTACATTTGCTTAGTTTCACTAAAAACAGTATTAGTGTTCTCAGAAGCCCTAAACAAGTGATTCTGAGCATTCTAGCTCTAACAAAACTTTCTTTGCAAAAAATCTCTAAATCATGAAAATCTGTCTTCTGCATTGCAAATTACACTTCATTTCATGAGAGAGAAGCATTTTTCATGTACTTGAGGTTTGGTCTTAAAATTGCCTAAACTCACTTTCTCTCACTGAGAAAGAAGCTTTTCAGCATCTGTGGCCTTGCTTTCTCTACATTTGCTTAGTTTCACTAAAAACAGTATTAGTGTTCTCAGAAGCTCTAAACTAGTGAATCTGAGCATTCAAGCAGTAGCATAACTTTCTCTGCAAAAAATCTCTAAAACATGAAAATTTGTCTTTTGCATGGCAAATTACACCTCATTTCATGAGAGAGAAGCATTTTTCATGTACTTGAGGTTTGGTCTTAAAATTGCCTAAACTCACTTTCTCTCACTGAGAAAGAAGCTTTTCAGCATCTGTGGCCTTGCTTTCTCTACATTTGCTTAGTTTCACTAAAAACAGTATTAGTGTCCTCAGAAGCTCTAAACTAGTGATTCTGAGCATTCAAGCACTAACATAACTTTCTCTGCAAAAAATCTCTAAAACATGAAAATTTGTCTTCTGCATTGTAAATTACACTTCATTTCATGAGAAAGAAGCATTTTTTCATGTACTTGAGGTTTGTTCTTAAAATTGACTAAACTCACTTTCTCTCACTGAGAAAGAAGCTTTTCAGCATCTGTGGCCTTGCTTTCTCTTCATTTGCTTAGTTTCACTAAAAACAGTATTAGTGTTCTCAGAAGCACTAAACAAGTGATTCTGAGCATTCTAGCTCTAACAAAACTTTCTTTGCAAAAAATCTCTAAATCATGAAAATCTGTCTTCTGCATTGCAAATTACACTTCATTTCATGAGAGAGAAGCATTTTTCATGTACTTGAGGTTTGGTCTTAAAATTGCCTAAACTCACTTTCTCTCACTGAGAAAGAAGCTTTTCAGCATCTGTGGCCTTGCGTTCTCTACATTTGCTTAGTTTCACTAAAAACAGTATTAGTGTTCTCAGAAGCACTAAACAAGTGATTCTGAGCATTCTAGCTCTAACAAAACTTTCTTTGCAAAAAATCTCTAAATCATGAAAATCTGTCTTCTGCATTGCAAATTACACTTCATTTCATGAGAGAGAAGCATTTTTCATGTACTTGAGGTTTGGTCTTAAAATTGCCTAAACTCACTTTCTCTCACTGAGAAAGAAGCTTTTCAGCATCTGTGGCCTTGCGTTCTCTACATTTGCTTAGTTTCACTAAACACAGTATTAGTGTCCTCAGAAGCTCTAAACTAGTGATTCTGAGCATTCAAGCACTAACATAACTTTCTCTGCAAAAAATCTCTAAAACATGAAAATTTGTCTTCTGCATTGCAAATTACACTTCATTTCATGAGAGAGAAGCATTTTTCATGTACTTGAGGTTTGATCTTAAAATTGCCTAAACTCACTTTCTCTCACTGAGAAAGAAGCTTTTCAGCATCTGTGGCCTTGCTTTCTCTACATTTGCTTAGTTTCACTAAACACAGTATTAGTGTCCTCAGAAGCTCTGAACTAGTGATTCTGAGCATTCAAGCACTAACATAACTTTCTCTGCAAAAAAATCTCTAAAACATGAAAATTTGTCTTCTGCATGGCAAATTACACCTCATTTCATGAGAGAGAAGCATTTTTCATGTACTTGAGGTTTGGTCTTAAAATTGCCTAAACTCACTTTCTCTCACTGAGAAAGAAGCTTTTCAGCATCTGTGGCCTTGCGTTCTCTACATTTGCTTAGTTTCACTAAAAACAGTATTAGTGTTCTCAGAAGCACTAAACAAGTGATTCTGAGCATTCTAGCTCTAACAAAACTTTCTTTGCAAAAAATCTCTAAATCATGAAAATCTGTCTTCTGCATTGCAAATTACACTTCATTTCATGAGAGAGAAGCATTTTTCATGTACTTGAGGTTTGGTCTTAAAATAGCCTAAACTCACTTTCTCTCACTGAGAAAGAAGCTTTTCAGCATCTGTGGCCTTGCTTTCTCTTCATTTGCTTAGTTTCAGTAATCACAGTATTAGTGTTCTCAGAAGCCCTAAACAAGTGATTCTGAGCATTCTAGCTCTAACAAAACTTTCTTTGCAAAAAATCTCTAAATCATGAAAATCTGTCTTCTGCATTGCAAATTACACTTCATTTCATGAGAGAGAAGAATTTTTCATGTACTTGAGGTTTGTTCTTAAAATTGACTAAACTCACTTTCTCTCACTGAGAAAGAAGCTTTTCAGCATCTGTGGCCTTGCTTTCTCTACATTTGCTTAGTTTCACTAAAAACAGTATTAGTGTTCTCAGAAGCTCTAAACTAGTGAATCTGAGCATTCAAGCACTAGCATAACTTTCTCTGCAAAAAATCTCTAAAACATGAAAATTTTTCTTCTGCATGGCAAATTACACCTCATTTCATGAGAGAGAAGCATTTTTCATGTACTTGAGGTTTGGTCTTAAAATTGCCTAAACTCACTTTCTCTCACTGAGAAAGAAGCTTTTCAGCATCTGTGGCCTTGCTTTCTCTACATTTGCTTAGTTTCACTAAAAACAGTATTAGTGTTCTCAGAAGCTCTAAACTAGTGAATCTGAGCATTCAATCACTAGCATAACTTTCTCTGCAAAAAATCTCTAAAACATGAAAATTTGTCTTTTGCATGGCAAATTACACCTCATTTCATGAGAGACAAGCATTTTTCATGTACTTGAGGTTTGGTCTTAAAATTGCCTAAACTCACTTTCTCTCACTGAGAAAGAAGCTTTTCAGCATCTGTGGCCTTGCTTTCTCTTCATTTGCTTAGTTTCAGTAATCACAGTATTAGTGTCCTCAGAAGCTCTAAACTAGTGATTCTGAGCATTCAAGCACTAACATAACTTTCTCTGCAAAAAATATCTAAAACATGAAAATTTGTCTTCTGCATTGTAAATTACACTTCATTTCATGAGAAAGAAGCATTTTTTCATGTACTTGAGGTTTGGTCTTAAAATGGCCTAAAGTCACTTTCTCTCACTGAGAAAGAAGCTTTTCAGCATCTGTGGCCTTGCTTTCTCTACATTTGCTTAGTTTCACTAAAAACAGTATTAGTGTTCTCAGAAGCTCTAAACTAGTGAATCTGAGCATTCAATCACTAGCATAACTTTCTCTGCAAAAAATCTCTAAAACATGAAAATTTGTCTTTTGCATGGCAAATTACACCTCATTTCATGAGAGAGAAGCATTTTTCATGTACTTGAGGTTTGGTCTTAAAATTGCCTAAACTCACTTTCTCTCACTGAGAAAGAAGCTTTTCAGCATCTGTGGCCTTGCTTTCTCTTCATTTGCTTAGTTTCAGTAATCACAGTATTAGTGTCCTCAGAAGCTCTAAACTAGTGATTCTGAGCATTCAAGCACTAACATAACTTTCTCTGCAAAAAATCTCTAAAACATGAAAATTTGTCTTCTGCATTGTAAATTACACTTCATTTCATGAGAAAGAAGCATTTTTTCATGTACTTGAGGTTTGGTCTTAAAATGGCCTAAACTCACTTTCTCTCACTGAGAAAGAAGCTTTTCAGCATCTGTGGCCTTGCTTTCTCTACATTTGCTTAGTTTCACTAAAAACAGTATTAGTGTTCTCAGAAGCCCTAAACAAGTGATTCTGAGCATTCTAGCTCTAACAAAACTTTCTTTGCAAAAAATCTCTAAATCATGAAAATCTGTCTTCTGCATTGCAAATTACACTTCATTTCATGAGAGAGAAGCATTTTTCATGTACTTGAGGTTTGGTCTTAAAATTGCCTAAACTCACTTTCTCTCACTGAGAAAGAAGCTTTTCAGCATCTGTGGCCTTGCTTTCTCTACATTTGCTTAGTTTCACTAAAAACAGTATTAGTGTTCTCAGAAGCTCTAAACTAGTGAATCTGAGCATTCAATCACTAGCATAACTTTCTCTGCAAAAAATCTCTAAAACATGAAAATTTGTCTTTTGCATGGCAAATTACACCTCATTTCATGAGAGAGAAGCATTTTTCATGTACTTGAGGTTTGGTCTTAAAATTGCCTAAACTCACTTTCTCTCACTGAGAAAGAAGCTTTTCAGCATCTGTGGCCTTGCTTTCTCTTCATTTGCTTAGTTTCAGTAATCACAGTATTAGTGTCCTCAGAAGCTCTAAACTAGTGATTCTGAGCATTCAAGCACTAACATAACTTTCTCTGCAAAACATATCTAAAACATGAAAATTTGTCTTCTGCATTGTAAATTACACTTCATTTCATGAGAAAGAAGCATTTTTTCATGTACTTGAGGTTTGGTCTTAAAATGGCCTAAACTCACTTTCTCTCACTGAGAAAGAAGCTTTTCAGCATCTGTGGCCTTGCTTTCTCTACATTTGCTTAGTTTCACTAAAAACAGCATTAGTGTTCTCAGAAGCCCTAAACAAGTGATTCTGAGCATTCTAGCTCTAACAAAACTTTCTTTGCAAAAAATCTCTAAATCATGAAAATCTGTCTTCTGCATTGCAAATTACACTTCATTTCATGAGAGAGAAGAATTTTTCATGTACTTGAGGTTTGTTCTTAAAATTGACTAAACTCACTTTCTCTCACTGAGAAAGAAGCTTTTCAGCATCTGTGGCCTTGCTTTCTCTTCATTTGCTTAGTTTCAGTAATCACAGTATTAGTGTCCTCAGAAGCTCTAAACTAGTGATTCTGAGCATTCAAGCACTAACATAACTTTCTCTGCAAAAAATATCTAAAACATGAAAATTTGTCTTCTGCATTGTAAATTACACTTCATTTCATGAGAAAGAAGCATTTTTTCATGTACTTGAGGTTTGGTCTTAAAATGGCCTAAAGTCACTTTCTCTCACTGAGAAAGAAGCTTTTCAGCATCTGTGGCCTTGCTTTCTCTACATTTGCTTAGTTTCACTAAAAACAGTATTAGTGTTCTCAGAAGCTCTAAACTAGTGAATCTGAGCATTCAAGCAGTAGCATAACTTTCTCTGCAAAAAATCTCTAAAACATGAAAATTTGTCTTTTGCATGGCAAATTACACCTCATTTCATGAGAGAGAAGCATTTTTCATGTACTTGAGGTTTGGTCTTAAAATTGCCTAAACTCACTTTCTCTCACTGAGAAAGAAGCTTTTCAGCATCTGTGGCCTTGCTTTCTCTACATTTGCTTAGTTTCACTAAAAACAGTATTAGTGTTCTCAGAAGCTCTAAACTAGTGAATCTGAGCATTCAATCACTAGCATAACTTTCTCTGCAAAAAATCTCTAAAACATGAAAATTTGTCTTTTGCATGGCAAATTACACCTCATTTCATGAGAGAGAAGCATTTTTCATGTACTTGAGGTTTGGTCTTAAAATTGCCTAAACTCACTTTCTCTCACTGAGAAAGAAGCTTTTCAGCATCTGTGGCCTTGCTTTCTCTTCATTTGCTTAGTTTCAGTAATCACAGTATTAGTGTCCTCAGAAGCTCTAAACTAGTGATTCTGAGCATTCAAGCACTAACATAACTTTCTCTGCAAAAAATATCTAAAACATGAAAATTTGTCTTCTGCATTGTAAATTACACTTCATTTCATGAGAAAGAAGCATTTTTTCATGTACTTGAGGTTTGGTCTTAAAATGGCCTAAAGTCACTTTCTCTCACTGAGAAAGAAGCTTTTCAGCATCTGTGGCCTTGCTTTCTCTACATTTGCTTAGTTTCACTAAAAACAGTATTAGTGTTCTCAGAAGCTCTAAACTAGTGAATCTGAGCATTCAAGCAGTAGCATAACTTTCTCTGCAAAAAATCTCTAAAACATGAAAATTTGTCTTTTGCATGGCAAATTACACCTCATTTCATGAGAGAGAAGCATTTTTCATGTACTTGAGGTTTGGTCTTAAAATTGCCTAAACTCACTTTCTCTCACTGAGAAAGAAGCTTTTCAGCATCTGTGGCCTTGCTTTCTCTACATTTGCTTAGTTTCACTAAAAACAGTATTAGTGTCCTCAGAAGCTCTAAACTAGTGATTCTGAGCATTCAAGCACTAACATAACTTTCTCTGCAAAAAATCTCTAAAACATGAAAATTTGTCTTCTGCATTGTAAATTACACTTCATTTCATGAGAAAGAAGCATTTTTTCATGTACTTGAGGTTTGGTCTTAAAATGGCCTAAACTCACTTTCTCTCACTGAGAAAGAAGCTTTTCAGCATCTGTGGCCTTGCTTTCTCTACATTTGCTTAGTTTCACTAAAAACAGTATTAGTGTTCTCAGAAGCCCTAAACAAGTGATTCTGAGCATTCTAGCTCTAACAAAACTTTCTTTGCAAAAAATCTCTAAATCATGAAAATCTGTCTTCTGCATTGCAAATTACACTTCATTTCATGAGAGAGAAGCATTTTTCATGTACTTGAGGTTTGGTCTTAAAATTGCCTAAACTCACTTTCTCTCACTGAGAAAGAAGCTTTTCAGCATCTGTGGCCTTGCTTTCTCTACATTTGCTTAGTTTCACTAAAAACAGTATTAGTGTTCTCAGAAGCTCTAAACTAGTGAATCTGAGCATTCAATCACTAGCATAACTTTCTCTGCAAAAAATCTCTAAAACATGAAAATTTGTCTTTTGCATGGCAAATTACACCTCATTTCATGAGAGAGAAGCATTTTTCATGTACTTGAGGTTTGGTCTTAAAATTGCCTAAACTCACTTTCTCTCACTGAGAAAGAAGCTTTTCAGCATCTGTGGCCTTGCTTTCTCTTCATTTGCTTAGTTTCAGTAATCACAGTATTAGTGTCCTCAGAAGCTCTAAACTAGTGATTCTGAGCATTCAAGCACTAACATAACTTTCTCTGCAAAAAATATCTAAAACATGAAAATTTGTCTTCTGCATTGTAAATTACACTTCATTTCATGAGAAAGAAGCATTTTTTCATGTACTTGAGGTTTGGTCTTAAAATGGCCTAAACTCACTTTCTCTCACTGAGAAAGAAGCTTTTCAGCATCTGTGGCCTTGCTTTCTCTACATTTGCTTAGTTTCACTAAAAACAGCATTAGTGTTCTCAGAAGCCCTAAACAAGTGATTCTGAGCATTCTAGCTCTAACAAAACTTTCTTTGCAAAAAATCTCTAAATCATGAAAATCTGTCTTCTGCATTGCAAATTACACTTCATTTCATGAGAGAGAAGAATTTTTCATGTACTTGAGGTTTGTTCTTAAAATTGACTAAACTCACTTTCTCTCACTGAGAAAGAAGCTTTTCAGCATCTGTGGCCTTGCTTTCTCTTCATTTGCTTAGTTTCAGTAATCACAGTATTAGTGTCCTCAGAAGCTCTAAACTAGTGATTCTGAGCATTCAAGCACTAACATAACTTTCTCTGCAAAAAAATCTCTAAAACATGAAAATTTGTCTTCTGCATGGCAAATTACACCTCATTTCATAAGAGAGAAGCATTTTTCATGTACTTGAGGTTTGGTCTTAAAATTGCCTAAACTCACTTTCTCTCACTGAGAAAGAAGCTTTTCAGCATCTGTGGCCTTGCGTTCTCTACATTTGCTTAGTTTCACTAAAAACAGTATTAGTGTTCTCAGAAGCACTAAACAAGTGATTCTGAGCATTCTAGCTCTAACAAAACTTTCTTTGCAAAAAATCTCTAAATCATGAAAATCTGTCTTCTGTATTGCAAATTACACTTCATTTCATGAGAGAGAAGCATTTTTCATGTACTTGAGGTTTGGTCTTAAAATGGCCTAAACTCACTTTCTCTCACTGAGAAAGAAGCTTTTCAGCATCTGTGGCCTTGCTTTCTCTACATTTGCTTAGTTTCACTAAAAACAGTATTAGTGTTCTCAGAAGCTCTAAACTAGTGAATCTGAGCATTCAAGCAGTAGCATAACTTTCTCTGCAAAAAATCTCTAAAACATGAAAATTTGTCTTTTGCATGGCAAATTACACCTCATTTCATGAGAAAGAAGCATTTTTTCATGTACTTGAGGTTTGGTCTTAAAATGGCCTAAACTCACTTTCTCTCACTGAGAAAGAAGCTTTTCAGCATCTGTGGCCTTGCTTTCTCTACATTTGCTTAGTTTCACTAAAAACAGTATTAGTGTTCTCAGAAGCCCTAAACAAGTGATTCTGAGCATTCTAGCTCTAACAAAACTTTCTTTGCAAAAAATCTCTAAATCATGAAAATCTGTCTTCTGCATTGCAAATTACACTTCATTTCATGAGAGAGAAGCATTTTTCATGTACTTGAGGTTTGGTCTTAAAATTGCCTAAACTCACTTTCTCTCACTGAGAAAGAAGCTTTTCAGCATCTGTGGCCTTGCTTTCTCTACATTTGCTTAGTTTCACTAAAAACAGTATTAGTGTTCTCAGAAGCTCTAAACTAGTGAATCTGAGCATTCAAGCAGTAGCATAACTTTCTCTGCAAAAAATCTCTAAAACATGAAAATTTGTCTTTTGCATGGCAAATTACACCTCATTTCATGAGAGAGAAGCATTTTTCATGTACTTGAGGTTTGGTCTTAAAATTGCCTAAACTCACTTTCTCTCACTGAGAAAGAAGCTTTTCAGCATCTGTGGCCTTGCTTTCTCTACATTTGCTTAGTTTCACTAAAAACAGCATTAGTGTTCTCAGAAGCCCTAAACAAGTGATTCTGAGCATTCTAGCTCTAACAAAACTTTCTTTGCAAAAAATCTCTAAATCATGAAAATCTGTCTTCTGCATTGCAAATTACACTTCATTTCATGAGAGAGAAGAATTTTTCATGTACTTGAGGTTTGTTCTTAAAATTGACTAAACTCACTTTCTCTCACTGAGAAAGAAGCTTTTCAGCATCTCTGGCATTGCTTTCTCTTCATTTGCTTAGTTTCAGTAATCACAGTATTAGTGTCCTCAGAAGCTCTAAACTAGTGATTTTGAGCATTCAAGCACTAACATAACTTTCTCTGCAAAAAATCTCTAAAACATGAAAATTTGTCTTCTGCATTGTAAATTACACTTCATTTCATGAGAAAGAAGCATTTTTTCATGTACTTGAGGTTTGGTCTTAAAATGGCCTAAACTCACTTTCTCTCACTGAGAAAGAAGCTTTTCAGCATCTGTGGCCTTGCTTTCTCTACATTTGCTTAGTTTCACTAAAAACAGTATTAGTGTTCTCAGAAGCCCTAAACAAGTGATTCTGAGCATTCTAGCTCTAACAAAACTTTCTTTGCAAAAAATCTCTAAATCATGAAAATCTGTCTTCTGCATTGCAAATTACACTTCATTTCATGAGAGAGAAGCATTTTTCATGTACTTGAGGTTTGGTCTTAAAATTGCCTAAACTCACTTTCTCTCACTGAGAAAGAAGCTTTTCAGCATCTGTGGCCTTGCTTTCTCTACATTTGCTTAGTTTCACTAAAAACAGTATTAGTGTTCTCAGAAGCTCTAAACTAGTGAATCTGAGCATTCAAGCAGTAGCATAACTTTCTCTGCAAAAAATCTCTAAAACATGAAAATTTGTCTTTTGCATGGCAAATTACACCTCATTTCATGAGAGAGAAGCATTTTTCATGTACTTGAGGTTTGGTCTTAAAATTGCCTAAACTCACTTTCTCTCACTGAGAAAGAAGCTTTTCAGCATCTGTGGCCTTGCTTTCTCTACATTTGCTTAGTTTCACTAAAAACAGTATTAGTGTCCTCAGAAGCTCTAAACTAGTGATTCTGAGCATTCAAGCACTAACATAACTTTCTCTGCAAAAAATCTCTAAAACATGAAAATTTGTCTTCTGCATTGTAAATTACACTTCATTTCATGAGAAAGAAGCATTTTTTCATGTACTTGAGGTTTGTTCTTAAAATTGACTAAACTCACTTTCTCTCACTGAGAAAGAAGCTTTTCAGCATCTGTGGCCTTGCTTTCTCTTCATTTGCTTAGTTTCACTAAAAACAGTATTAGTGTTCTCAGAAGCACTAAACAAGTGATTCTGAGCATTCTAGCTCTAACAAAACTTTCTTTGCAAAAAATCTCTAAATCATGAAAATCTGTCTTCTGCATTGCAAATTACACTTCATTTCATGAGAGAGAAGCATTTTTCATGTACTTGAGGTTTGGTCTTAAAATTGCCTAAACTCACTTTCTCTCACTGAGAAAGAAGCTTTTCAGCATCTGTGGCCTTGCGTTCTCTACATTTGCTTAGTTTCACTAAAAACAGTATTAGTGTTCTCAGAAGCACTAAACAAGTGATTCTGAGCATTCTAGCTCTAACAAAACTTTCTTTGCAAAAAATCTCTAAATCATGAAAATCTGTCTTCTGCATTGCAAATTACACTTCATTTCATGAGAGAGAAGCATTTTTCATGTACTTGAGGTTTGGTCTTAAAATTGCCTAAACTCACTTTCTCTCACTGAGAAAGAAGCTTTTCAGGATCTGTGGCCTTGCGTTCTCTACATTTGCTTAGTTTCACTAAACACAGTATTAGTGTCCTCAGAAGCTCTAAACTAGTGATTCTGAGCATTCAAGCACTAACATAACTTTCTCTGCAAAAAATCTCTAAAACATGAAAATTTGTCTTCTGCATTGCAAATTACACTTCATTTCATGAGAGAGAAGCATTTTTCATGTACTTGAGGTTTGATCTTAAAATTGCCTAAACTCACTTTCTCTCACTGAGAAAGAAGCTTTTCAGCATCTGTGGCCTTGCTTTCTCTACATTTGCTTAGTTTCACTAAACACAGTATTAGTGTCCTCAGAAGCTCTGAACTAGTGATTCTGAGCATTCAAGCACTAACATAACTTTCTCTGCAAAAAAATCTCTAAAACATGAAAATTTGTCTTCTGCATGGCAAATTACACCTCATTTCATGAGAGAGAAGCATTTTTCATGTACTTGAGGTTTGGTCTTAAAATTGCCTAAACTCACTTTCTCTCACTGAGAAAGAAGCTTTTCAGCATCTGTGGCCTTGCGTTCTCTACATTTGCTTAGTTTCACTAAAAACAGTATTAGTGTTCTCAGAAGCACTAAACAAGTGATTCTGAGCATTCTAGCTCTAACAAAACTTTCTTTGCAAAAAATCTCTAAATCATGAAAATCTGTCTTCTGCATTGCAAATTACACTTCATTTCATGAGAGAGAAGCATTTTTCATGTACTTGAGGTTTGGTCTTAAAATAGCCTAAACTCACTTTCTCTCACTGAGAAAGAAGCTTTTCAGCATCTGTGGCCTTGCTTTCTCTTCATTTGCTTAGTTTCAGTAATCACAGTATTAGTGTTCTCAGAAGCCCTAAACAAGTGATTCTGAGCATTCTAGCTCTAACAAAACTTTCTTTGCAAAAAATCTCTAAATCATGAAAATCTGTCTTCTGCATTGCAAATTACACTTCATTTCATGAGAGAGAAGAATTTTTCATGTACTTGAGGTTTGTTCTTAAAATTGACTAAACTCACTTTCTCTCACTGAGAAAGAAGCTTTTCAGCATCTGTGGCCTTGCTTTCTCTACATTTGCTTAGTTTCACTAAAAACAGTATTAGTGTTCTCAGAAGCTCTAAACTAGTGAATCTGAGCATTCAAGCACTAGCATAACTTTCTCTGCAAAAAATCTCTAAAACATGAAAATTTTTCTTCTGCATGGCAAATTACACCTCATTTCATGAGAGAGAAGCATTTTTCATGTACTTGAGGTTTGGTCTTAAAATTGCCTAAACTCACTTTCTCTCACTGAGAAAGAAGCTTTTCAGCATCTGTGGCCTTGCTTTCTCTACATTTGCTTAGTTTCACTAAAAACAGTATTAGTGTTCTCAGAAGCTCTAAACTAGTGAATCTGAGCATTCAATCACTAGCATAACTTTCTCTGCAAAAAATCTCTAAAACATGAAAATTTGTCTTTTGCATGGCAAATTACACCTCATTTCATGAGAGACAAGCATTTTTCATGTACTTGAGGTTTGGTCTTAAAATTGCCTAAACTCACTTTCTCTCACTGAGAAAGAAGCTTTTCAGCATCTGTGGCCTTGCTTTCTCTTCATTTGCTTAGTTTCAGTAATCACAGTATTAGTGTCCTCAGAAGCTCTAAACTAGTGATTCTGAGCATTCAAGCACTAACATAACTTTCTCTGCAAAAAATATCTAAAACATGAAAATTTGTCTTCTGCATTGTAAATTACACTTCATTTCATGAGAAAAAAGCATTTTTTCATGTACTTGAGGTTTGGTCTTAAAATGGCCTAAAGTCACTTTCTCTCACTGAGAAAGAAGCTTTTCAGCATCTGTGGCCTTGCTTTCTCTACATTTGCTTAGTTTCACTAAAAACAGTATTAGTGTTCTCAGAAGCTCTAAACTAGTGAATCTGAGCATTCAAGCAGTAGCATAACTTTCTCTGCAAAAAATCTCTAAAACATGAAAATTTGTCTTTTGCATGGCAAATTACACCTCATTTCATGAGAGAGAAGCATTTTTCATGTACTTGAGGTTTGGTCTTAAAATTGCCTAAACTCACTTTCTCTCACTGAGAAAGAAGCTTTTCAGCATCTGTGGCCTTGCTTTCTCTACATTTGCTTAGTTTCACTAAAAACAGTATTAGTGTTCTCAGAAGCTCTAAACTAGTGAATCTGAGCATTCAATCACTAGCATAACTTTCTCTGCAAAAAATCTCTAAAACATGAAAATTTGTCTTTTGCATGGCAAATTACACCTCATTTCATGAGAGAGAAGCATTTTTCATGTACTTGAGGTTTGGTCTTAAAATTGCCTAAACTCACTTTCTCTCACTGAGAAAGAAGCTTTTCAGCATCTGTGGCCTTGCTTTCTCTTCATTTGCTTAGTTTCAGTAATCACAGTATTAGTGTCCTCAGAAGCTCTAAACTAGTGATTCTGAGCATTCAAGCACTAACATAACTTTCTCTGCAAAAAATATCTAAAACATGAAAATTTGTCTTCTGCATTGTAAATTACACTTCATTTCATGAGAAAGAAGCATTTTTTCATGTACTTGAGGTTTGGTCTTAAAATGGCCTAAAGTCACTTTCTCTCACTGAGAAAGAAGCTTTTCAGCATCTGTGGCCTTGCTTTCTCTACATTTGCTTAGTTTCACTAAAAACAGTATTAGTGTTCTCAGAAGCTCTAAACTAGTGAATCTGAGCATTCAAGCAGTAGCATAACTTTCTCTGCAAAAAATCTCTAAAACATGAAAATTTGTCTTTTGCATGGCAAATTACACCTCATTTCATGAGAGAGAAGCATTTTTCATGTACTTGAGGTTTGGTCTTAAAATTGCCTAAACTCACTTTCTCTCACTGAGAAAGAAGCTTTTCAGCATCTGTGGCCTTGCTTTCTCTACATTTGCTTAGTTTCACTAAAAACAGTATTAGTGTCCTCAGAAGCTCTAAACTAGTGATTCTGAGCATTCAAGCACTAACATAACTTTCTCTGCAAAAAATCTCTAAAACATGAAAATTTGTCTTCTGCATTGTAAATTACACTTCATTTCATGAGAAAGAAGCATTTTTTCATGTACTTGAGGTTTGGTCTTAAAATGGCCTAAACTCACTTTCTCTCACTGAGAAAGAAGCTTTTCAGCATCTGTGGCCTTGCTTTCTCTACATTTGCTTAGTTTCACTAAAAACAGTATTAGTGTTCTCAGAAGCCCTAAACAAGTGATTCTGAGCATTCTAGCTCTAACAAAACTTTCTTTGCAAAAAATCTCTAAATCATGAAAATCTGTCTTCTGCATTGCAAATTACACTTCATTTCATGAGAGAGAAGCATTTTTCATGTACTTGAGGTTTGGTCTTAAAATTGCCTAAACTCACTTTCTCTCACTGAGAAAGAAGCTTTTCAGCATCTGTGGCCTTGCTTTCTCTACATTTGCTTAGTTTCACTAAAAACAGTATTAGTGTTCTCAGAAGCTCTAAACTAGTGAATCTGAGCATTCAATCACTAGCATAACTTTCTCTGCAAAAAATCTCTAAAACATGAAAATTTGTCTTTTGCATGGCAAATTACACCTCATTTCATGAGAGAGAAGCATTTTTCATGTACTTGAGGTTTGGTCTTAAAATTGCCTAAACTCACTTTCTCTCACTGAGAAAGAAGCTTTTCAGCATCTGTGGCCTTGCTTTCTCTTCATTTGCTTAGTTTCAGTAATCACAGTATTAGTGTCCTCAGAAGCTCTAAACTAGTGATTCTGAGCATTCAAGCACTAACATAACTTTCTCTGCAAAAAATATCTAAAACATGAAAATTTGTCTTCTGCATTGTAAATTACACTTCATTTCATGAGAAAGAAGCATTTTTTCATGTACTTGAGGTTTGGTCTTAAAATGGCCTAAACTCACTTTCTCTCACTGAGAAAGAAGCTTTTCAGCATCTGTGGCCTTGCTTTCTCTACATTTGCTTAGTTTCACTAAAAACAGCATTAGTGTTCTCAGAAGCCCTAAGCAAGTGATTCTGAGCATTCTAGCTCTAACAAAACTTTCTTTGCAAAAAATCTCTAAATCATGAAAATCTGTCTTCTGCATTGCAAATTACACTTCATTTCATGAGAGAGAAGAATTTTTCATGTACTTGAGGTTTGTTCTTAAAATTGACTAAACTCACTTTCTCTCACTGAGAAAGAAGCTTTTCAGCATCTGTGGCCTTGCTTTCTCTTCATTTGCTTAGTTTCAGTAATCACAGTATTAGTGTCCTCAGAAGCTCTAAACTAGTGATTCTGAGCATTCAAGCACTAACATAACTTTCTCTGCAAAAAAATCTCTAAAACATGAAAATTTGTCTTCTGCATGGCAAATTACACCTCATTTCATAAGAGAGAAGCATTTTTCATGTACTTGAGGTTTGGTCTTAAAATTGCCTAAACTCACTTTCTCTCACTGAGAAAGAAGCTTTTCAGCATCTGTGGCCTTGCGTTCTCTACATTTGCTTAGTTTCACTAAAAACAGTATTAGTGTTCTCAGAAGCACTAAACAAGTGATTCTGAGCATTCTAGCTCTAACAAAACTTTCTTTGCAAAAAATCTCTAAATCATGAAAATCTGTCTTCTGTATTGCAAATTACACTTCATTTCATGAGAGAGAAGCATTTTTCATGTACTTGAGGTTTGGTCTTAAAATGGCCTAAACTCACTTTCTCTCACTGAGAAAGAAGCTTTTCAGCATCTGTGGCCTTGCTTTCTCTACATTTGCTTAGTTTCACTAAAAACAGTATTAGTGTTCTCAGAAGCTCTAAACTAGTGAATCTGAGCATTCAAGCAGTAGCATAACTTTCTCTGCAAAAAATCTCTAAAACATGAAAATTTGTCTTTTGCATGGCAAATTACACCTCATTTCATGAGAAAGAAGCATTTTTTCATGTACTTGAGGTTTGGTCTTAAAATGGCCTAAACTCACTTTCTCTCACTGAGAAAGAAGCTTTTCAGCATCTGTGGCCTTGCTTTCTCTACATTTGCTTAGTTTCACTAAAAACAGTATTAGTGTTCTCAGAAGCCCTAAACAAGTGATTCTGAGCATTCTAGCTCTAACAAAACTTTCTTTGCAAAAAATCTCTAAATCATGAAAATCTGTCTTCTGCATTGCAAATTACACTTCATTTCATGAGAGAGAAGCATTTTTCATGTACTTGAGGTTTGGTCTTAAAATTGCCTAAACTCACTTTCTCTCACTGAGAAAGAAGCTTTTCAGCATCTGTGGCCTTGCTTTCTCTACATTTGCTTAGTTTCACTAAAAACAGTATTAGTGTTCTCAGAAGCTCTAAACTAGTGAATCTGAGCATTCAAGCAGTAGCATAACTTTCTCTGCAAAAAATCTCTAAAACATGAAAATTTGTCTTTTGCATGGCAAATTACACCTCATTTCATGAGAGAGAAGCATTTTTCATGTACTTGAGGTTTGGTCTTAAAATTGCCTAAACTCACTTTCTCTCACTGAGAAAGAAGCTTTTCAGCATCTGTGGCCTTGCTTTCTCTACATTTGCTTAGTTTCACTAAAAACAGTATTAGTGTCCTCAGAAGCTCTAAACTAGTGATTCTGAGCATTCAAGCACTAACATAACTTTCTCTGCAAAAAATCTCTAAAACATGAAAATTTGTCTTCTGCATTGTAAATTACACTTCATTTCATGAGAAAGAAGCATTTTTTCATGTACTTGAGGTTTGTTCTTAAAATTGACTAAACTCACTTTCTCTCACTGAGAAAGAAGCTTTTCAGCATCTGTGGCCTTGCTTTCTCTTCATTTGCTTAGTTTCACTAAAAACAGTATTAGTGTTCTCAGAAGCACTAAACAAGTGATTCTGAGCATTCTAGCTCTAACAAAACTTTCTTTGCAAAAAATCTCTAAATCATGAAAATCTGTCTTCTGCATTGCAAATTACACTTCATTTCATGAGAGAGAAGCATTTTTCATGTACTTGAGGTTTGGTCTTAAAATTGCCTAAACTCACTTTCTCTCACTGAGAAAGAAGCTTTTCAGCATCTGTGGCCTTGCGTTCTCTACATTTGCTTAGTTTCACTAAAAACAGTATTAGTGTTCTCAGAAGCACTAAACAAGTGATTCTGAGCATTCTAGCTCTAACAAAACTTTCTTTGCAAAAAATCTCTAAATCATGAAAATCTGTCTTCTGCATTGCAAATTACACTTCATTTCATGAGAGAGAAGCATTTTTCATGTACTTGAGGTTTGGTCTTAAAATTGCCTAAACTCACTTTCTCTCACTGAGAAAGAAGCTTTTCAGCATCTGTGGCCTTGCTTTCTCTACATTTGCTTAGTTTCACTAAAAACAGTATTAGTGTTCTCAGAAGCTCTAAACTAGTGAATCTGAGCATTCAAGCACTAGCATAACTTTCTCTGCAAAAAATCTCTAAAACATGAAAATTTGTCTTCTGCATTGTAAATTACACTTCATTTCATGAGAAAGAAGCATTTTTTCATGTACTTGAGGTTTGGTCTTAAAATGGCCTAAACTCACTTTCTCTCACTGAGAAAGAAGCTTTTCAGCATCTGTGGCCTTGCTTTCTCTACATTTGCTTAGTTTCACTAAAAACAGTATTAGTGTTCTCAGAAGCCCTAAACAAGTGATTCTGAGCATTCTAGCTCTAACAAAACTTTCTTTGCAAAAAATCTCTAAATCATGAAAATCTGTCTTCTGCATTGCAAATTACACTTCATTTCATGAGAGAGAAGCATTTTTCATGTACTTGAGGTTTGGTCTTAAAATTGCCTAAACTCACTTTCTCTCACTGAGAAAGAAGCTTTTCAGCATCTGTGGCCTTGCTTTCTCTACATTTGCTTAGTTGCACTGAAATAGCATTTAGTGTTCTCAGAAGCACTAAACAAGTGATTCTGAGCATTCTAGCTCTAACATAACTTTTTGCAAAAAATCTCTAAATCATGAAAATCTGTCTTCTGCATTGCAAATTACACTTCAATTCATGAGAGAGAAGCATTTTTCATGTACTTGAGGTTTGGTCTTAAAATTGACTAAACTCACTTTCTCTCACTGAGAAAGAAGCTTTTCAGCATCTGTGGCCTTGCTTTCTCTACATTTGCTTAGTTGCACTAAACACAGTATTAGTGTCCTCAGAAGCTCTAAACTAGTGATTCTGAGCATTCAAGCACTAACAAAACTTTCTCTGCAAAAAATCTCTAAAACATGAAAATTTGTCTTCTGCATTGCAAATTACACTTCATTTCCTGAGAGAGAAGCATTTTTCATGTACTTGAGGTTTGATCTTAAAATTGCCTAAACTCACTTTCTCTCACTGAGAAAAAAGCTTTTCAGCATCTGTGGCCTTGCTTTCTCTACATTTGCTTAGTTTCACTAAAAACAGTATTAGTGTCCTCAGAAGCTCTAAACTAGTGATTCTGAGCATTCAAGCACTAACATAACTTTCTCTGCAAAAAATCTCTAAAACATGAAAATTTGTCTTCTGCATTGCAAATTACACTTCATTTCACGAAAAAGAAATATTTTTCTTGTACTTGAGGTTTGATCTTAAAATTGCCTAAACTCACTTTCTCTTACTGAGAAAGAAGCTTTTCAGCATCTGTGGCCTTGCTTTCTCTACATTTGCTTAGTTGCACTGAAATAGCATTTAGTGTTCTCAGAAGCACTAAACAAGTGATTCTGAGCATTCTAGCTCTAACATAACTTTTTGCAAAAAATCTCTAAATCATGAAAATCTGTCTTCTGCATTGCAAATTACACTTCAATTCATGAGAGAGAAGCATTTTTCATGTACTTGAGGTTTGGTCTTAAAATTGCCTAAACTCACTTTCTCTCACTGAGAAAGAAGCTTTTCAGCATCTGTGGCCTTGCTTTCTCTACATTTGCTTAGTTTCACTAAACACAGTATTAGTGTCCTCAGAAGCTCTAAACTAGTGATTCTGAGCATTCAAGCACTAACATAACTTTCTCTGAAAAAAATCTCTAAAACATGAAAAATTGTCTTCTGCATTGCAAATTACACTTCATTTCATGAGAGAGAAGCATTTCTCATGTACTTGAGGTTTGATCTTAAAATTGCCTAAACTCACTTTCTCTCACTGAGAAAGAAGCTTTTCAGCATCTGTGGCCTTGCTTTCTCTTCATTTGCTTAGTTTCAGTAATCACAGTATTAGTGTCCTCAGAAGCTCTAAACTAGTGATTCTGAGCATTCAAGCACTAACATAACTTTCTCTGCAAAAAATATCTAAAACATGAAAATTTGTCTTCTGCATTGTAAATTACACTTCATTTCATGAGAAAGAAGCATTTTTTCATGTACTTGAGGTTTGGTCTTAAAATGGCCTAAAGTCACTTTCTCTCACTGAGAAAGAAGCTTTTCAGCATCTGTGGCCTTGCTTTCTCTACATTTGCTTAGTTTCACTAAAAACAGCATTAGTGTTCTCAGAAGCCCTAAACAAGTGATTCTGAGCATTCTAGCTCTAACAAAACTTTCTTTGCAAAAAATCTCTAAATCATGAAAATCTGTCTTCTGCATTGCAAATTACACTTCATTTCATGAGAGAGAAGCATTTTTCATGTACTTGAGGTTTGGTCTTAAAATTGCCTAAACTCACTTTCTCTCACTGAGAAAGAAGCTTTTCAGCATCTGTGGCCTTGCTTTCTCTACATTTGCTTAGTTTCACTAAAAACAGCATTAGTGTTCTCAGAAGCCCTAAACAAGTGATTCTGAGCATTCTAGCTCTAACAAAACTTTCTCTGCAAAAAAAACTCTAAATCATGAAAATCTGTCTTCTGCATTGCAAATTACATTTCATTTCATGAAAAAGAAACATCTTTCATGTACTTGAGGTTTGTTCTTAAAATTGACTAAACTCACTTTCTCTCACTGAGAAAGAAGCTTTTCAGCATCTGTGGCCTTGCTTTCTCTACATTTGCTTAGTTTCACTAAACACAGTATTAGTGTCCTCAGAAGCTCTGAACTAGTGATTCTGAGCATTCAAGCACTAACATAACTTTCTCTGAAAAAAACTCTAAATCATGCAAATCTGTCTTCTGCATGGCAAATTACATTTCAGTTCATGAAAAAGAAACATCTTTAATGTACTTGAGGTTTGTTCTTAAAATTGACTAAACTCACTTTCTCTCACTGAGAAAGAAGCTTTTCAGCATCTGTGGCCTTGCTTTCTCTACATTTGCTTAGTTGCACTGAAATAGCATTTAGTGTTCTCAGAAGCACTAAACAAGTGATTCTGAGCATTCAAGCACTAACATAACTTTCTCTGCAAAAAAACTCTAAATCATGAAAATCTGTCTTCTGCATTGCAAATTACATTTCATTTCATGAAAAAGAAACATCTTTCATGTACTTGAGGTTTGTTCTTAAAATTGACTAAACTCACTTTCTCTCACTGAGAAAGAAGCTTTTCAGCATCTGTGGCCTTGCTTTCTCTTCATTTGCTTAGTTTCAGTAATCACAGTATTAGTGTCCTCAGAAGCTCTAAACTAGTGATTCTGAGCATTCAAGCACTAACATAACTTTCTCTGCAAAAAATATCTAAAACATGAAAATTTGTCTTCTGCATTGTAAATTACACTTCATTTCATGAGAAAGAAGCATTTTTTTATGTACTGGAGGTTTGGTCTTAAAATGGCCTAAAGTCACTTTCTCTCACTGAGAAAGAAGCTTTTCAGCATCTGTGGCCTTGCTTTCTCTACATTTGCTTAGTTTCACTAAAAACAGTATTAGTTTTCTCAGAAGCTCTAAACTAGTGAATCTGAGCATTCAAGCACTAACATAACTTTCTCTGCAAAAAATCTCTAAAACATGAAAATTTGTCTTCTGCATGGCAAATTACACCTCATTTCATGAGAGAGAAGCATTTTTCATGTACTTGAGGTTTGGTCTTAAAATTGCCTAAACTCACTTTCTCTCACTGAGAAAGAAGCTTTTCAGCATCTGTGGCCTTGCGTTCTCTACATTTGCTTAGTTTCACTAAACACAGTATTAGTGTCCTCAGAAGCTCTAAACTAGTGATTCTGAGCATTCAAGCACTAACATAACTTTCTCTGCAAAAAATCTCTAAAACATGAAAATTTGTCTTCTGCATTGCAAATTACACTTCATTTCATGAGAGAGAAGCATTTTTCATGTACTTGAGGTTTGATCTTAAAATTGCCTAGACTCACTTTCTCTCACTGAGAAAGAAGCTTTTCAGCATCTGTGGCCTTGCTTTCTCTACATTTGCTTAGTTTCACTAAACACAGTATTAGTGTCCTCAGAAGCTCTGAACTAGTGATTCTGAGCATTCAAGCACTAACATAACTTTCTCTGCAAAAAAATCTCTAAAACATGAAAATTTGTCTTCTGCATGGCAAATTACACCTCATTTCATGAGAGAGAAGCATTTTTCATGTACTTGAGGTTTGGTCTTAAAATTGCCTAAACTCACTTTCTCTCACTGAGAAAGAAGCTTTTCAGCATCTGTGGCCTTGCGTTCTCTACATTTGCTTAGTTTCACTAAAAACAGTATTAGTGTTCTCAGAAGCACTAAACAAGTGATTCTGAGCATTCTAGCTCTAACAAAACTTTCTTTGCAAAAAATCTCTAAATCATGAAAATCTGTCTTCTGCATTGCAAATTACACTTCATTTCATGAGAGAGAAGCATTTTTCATGTACTTGAGGTTTGGTCTTAAAATAGCCTAAACTCACTTTCTCTCACTGAGAAAGAAGCTTTTCAGCATCTGTGGCCTTGCTTTCTCTTCATTTGCTTAGTTTCAGTAATCACAGTATTAGTGTTCTCAGAAGCCCTAAACAAGTGATTCTGAGCATTCTAGCTCTAACAAAACTTTCTTTGCAAAAAATCTCTAAATCATGAAAATCTGTCTTCTGCATTGCAAATTACACTTCATTTCATGAGAGAGAAGAATTTTTCATGTACTTGAGGTTTGTTCTTAAAATTGACTAAACTCACTTTCTCTCACTGAGAAAGAAGCTTTTCAGCATCTGTGGCCTTGCTTTCTCTACATTTGCTTAGTTTCACTAAAAACAGTATTAGTGTTCTCAGAAGCTCTAAACTAGTGAATCTGAGCATTCAAGCACTAGCATAACTTTCTCTGCAAAAAATCTCTAAAACATGAAAATTTTTCTTCTGCATGGCAAATTACACCTCATTTCATGAGAGAGAAGCATTTTTCATGTACTTGAGGTTTGGTCTTAAAATTGCCTAAACTCACTTTCTCTCACTGAGAAAGAAGCTTTTCAGCATCTGTGGCCTTGCTTTCTCTACATTTGCTTAGTTTCACTAAAAACAGTATTAGTGTTCTCAGAAGCTCTAAACTAGTGAATCTGAGCATTCAATCACTAGCATAACTTTCTCTGCAAAAAATCTCTAAAACATGAAAATTTGTCTTTTGCATGGCAAATTACACCTCATTTCATGAGAGACAAGCATTTTTCATGTACTTGAGGTTTGGTCTTAAAATTGCCTAAACTCACTTTCTCTCACTGAGAAAGAAGCTTTTCAGCATCTGTGGCCTTGCTTTCTCTTCATTTGCTTAGTTTCAGTAATCACAGTATTAGTGTCCTCAGAAGCTCTAAACTAGTGATTCTGAGCATTCAAGCACTAACATAACTTTCTCTGCAAAAAATATCTAAAACATGAAAATTTGTCTTCTGCATTGTAAATTACACTTCATTTCATGAGAAAGAAGCATTTTTTCATGTACTTGAGGTTTGGTCTTAAAATGGCCTAAAGTCACTTTCTCTCACTGAGAAAGAAGCTTTTCAGCATCTGTGGCCTTGCTTTCTCTACATTTGCTTAGTTTCACTAAAAACAGTATTAGTGTTCTCAGAAGCTCTAAACTAGTGAATCTGAGCATTCAAGCAGTAGCATAACTTTCTCTGCAAAAAATCTCTAAAACATGAAAATTTGTCTTTTGCATGGCAAATTACACCTCATTTCATGAGAGAGAAGCATTTTTCATGTACTTGAGGTTTGGTCTTAAAATTGCCTAAACTCACTTTCTCTCACTGAGAAAGAAGCTTTTCAGCATCTGTGGCCTTGCTTTCTCTACATTTGCTTAGTTTCACTAAAAACAGTATTAGTGTCCTCAGAAGCTCTAAACTAGTGATTCTGAGCATTCAAGCACTAACATAACTTTATCTGCAAAAAATCTCTAAAACATGAAAATTTGTCTTCTGCATTGTAAATTACACTTCATTTCATGAGAAAGAAGCATTTTTTCATGTACTTGAGGTTTGGTCTTAAACTGGCCTAAACTCACTTTCTCTCACTGAGAAAGAAGCTTTTCAGCATCTGTGGCCTTGCTTTCTCTACATTTGCTTAGTTTCACTAAAAACAGTATTAGTGTTCTCAGAAGCTCTAAACTAGTGAATCTGAGCATTCAATCACTAGCATAACTTTCTCTGCAAAAAATCTCTAAAACATGAAAATTTGTCTTTTGCATGGCAAATTACACCTCATTTCATGAGAGAGAAGCATTTTTCATGTACTTGAGGTTTGGTCTTAAAATTGCCTAAACTCACTTTCTCTCACTGAGAAAGAAGCTTTTCAGCATCTGTGGCCTTGCTTTCTCTTCATTTGCTTAGTTTCAGTAATCACAGTATTAGTGTCCTCAGAAGCTCTAAACTAGTGATTCTGAGCATTCAAGCACTAACATAACTTTCTCTGCAAAAAATATCTAAAACATGAAAATTTGTCTTCTGCATTGTAAATTACACTTCATTTCATGAGAAAGAAGCATTTTTTCATGTACTTGAGGTTTGGTCTTAAAATGGCCTAAAGTCACTTTCTCTCACTGAGAAAGAAGCTTTTCAGCATCTGTGGCCTTGCTTTCTCTACATTTGCTTAGTTTCACTAAAAACAGTATTAGTGTTCTCAGAAGCTCTAAACTAGTGAATCTGAGCATTCAAGCAGTAGCATAACTTTCTCTGCAAAAAATCTCTAAAACATGAAAATTTGTCTTTTGCATGGCAAATTACACCTCATTTCATGAGAGAGAAGCATTTTTCATGTACTTGAGGTTTGGTCTTAAAATTGCCTAAACTCACTTTCTCTCACTGAGAAAGAAGCTTTTCAGCATCTGTGGCCTTGCTTTCTCTACATTTGCTTAGTTTCACTAAAAACAGTATTAGTGTCCTCAGAAGCTCTAAACTAGTGATTCTGAGCATTCAAGCACTAACATAACTTTATCTGCAAAAAATCTCTAAAACATGAAAATTTGTCTTCTGCATTGTAAATTACACTTCATTTCATGAGAAAGAAGCATTTTTTCATGTACTTGAGGTTTGGTCTTAAACTGGCCTAAACTCACTTTCTCTCACTGAGAAAGAAGCTTTTCAGCATCTGTGGCCTTGCTTTCTCTACATTTGCTTAGTTTCACTAAAAACAGTATTAGTGTTCTCAGAAGCTCTAAACTAGTGAATCTGAGCATTCAATCACTAGCATAACTTTCTCTGCAAAAAATCTCTAAAACATGAAAATTTGTCTTTTGCATGGCAAATTACACCTCATTTCATGAGAGAGAAGCATTTTTCATGTACTTGAGGTTTGGTCTTAAAATTGCCTAAACTCACTTTCTCTCACTGAGAAAGAAGCTTTTCAGCATCTGTGGCCTTGCTTTCTCTTCATTTGCTTAGTTTCAGTAATCACAGTATTAGTGTCCTCAGAAGCTCTAAACTAGTGATTCTGAGCATTCAAGCACTAACATAACTTTCTCTGCAAAAAATATCTAAAACATGAAAATTTGTCTTCTGCATTGTAAATTACACTTCATTTCATGAGAAAGAAGCATTTTTTCATGTACTTGAGGTTTGGTCTTAAAATGGCCTAAAGTCACTTTCTCTCACTGAGAAAGAAGCTTTTCAGCATCTGTGGCCTTGCTTTCTCTACATTTGCTTAGTTTCACTAAAAACAGTATTAGTGTTCTCAGAAGCTCTAAACTAGTGAATCTGAGCATTCAAGCAGTAGCATAACTTTCTCTGCAAAAAATCTCTAAAACATGAAAATTTGTCTTTTGCATGGCAAATTACACCTCATTTCATGAGAGAGAAGCATTTTTCATGTACTTGAGGTTTGGTCTTAAAATTGCCTAAACTCACTTTCTCTCACTGAGAAAGAAGCTTTTCAGCATCTGTGGCCTTGCTTTCTCTACATTTGCTTAGTTTCACTAAAAACAGTATTAGTGTCCTCAGAAGCTCTAAACTAGTGATTCTGAGCATTCAAGCACTAACATAACTTTCTCTGCAAAAAATCTCTAAAACATGAAAATTTGTCTTCTGCATTGTAAATTACACTTCATTTCATGAGAAAGAAGCATTTTTTCATGTACTTGAGGTTTGGTCTTAAAATGGCCTAAACTCACTTTCTCTCACTGAGAAAGAAGCTTTTCAGCATCTGTGGCCTTGCTTTCTCTACATTTGCTTAGTTTCACTAAAAACAGTATTAGTGTTCTCAGAAGCCCTAAACAAGTGATTCTGAGCATTCTAGCTCTAACAAAACTTTCTTTGCAAAAAATCTCTAAATCATGAAAATCTGTCTTCTGCATTGCAAATTACACTTCATTTCATGAGAGAGAAGCATTTTTCATGTACTTGAGGTTTGGTCTTAAAATTGCCTAAACTCACTTTCTCTCACTGAGAAAGAAGCTTTTCAGCATCTGTGGCCTTGCTTTCTCTACATTTGCTTAGTTTCACTAAAAACAGTATTAGTGTTCTCAGAAGCTCTAAACTAGTGAATCTGAGCATTCAATCACTAGCATAACTTTCTCTGCAAAAAATCTCTAAAACATGAAAATTTGTCTTTTGCATGGCAAATTACACCTCATTTCATGAGAGAGAAGCATTTTTCATGTACTTGAGGTTTGGTCTTAAAATTGCCTAAACTCACTTTCTCTCACTGAGAAAGAAGCTTTTCAGCATCTGTGGCCTTGCTTTCTCTTCATTTGCTTAGTTTCAGTAATCACAGTATTAGTGTCCTCAGAAGCTCTAAACTAGTGATTCTGAGCATTCAAGCACTAACATAACTTTCTCTGCAAAAAATATCTAAAACATGAAAATTTGTCTTCTGCATTGTAAATTACACTTCATTTCATGAGAAAGAAGCATTTTTTCATGTACTTGAGGTTTGGTCTTAAAATTGCCTAAACTCACTTTCTCTCACTGAGAAAGAAGCTTTTCAGCATCTGTGGCCTTGCTTTCTCTTCATTTGCTTCGTTTCAGTAATCACAGTATTAGTGTCCTCAGAAGCTCTAAACTAGTGATTCTGAGCATTCAAGCACTAACATAACTTTCTCTGCAAAAAATATCTAAAACATGAAAATTTGTCTTCTGCATTGTAAATTACACTTCATTTCATGAGAAAGAAGCATTTTTTCATGTACTTGAGGTTTGGTCTTAAAATGGCCTAAAGTCACTTTCTCTCACTGAGAAAGAAGCTTTTCAGCATCTGTGGCCTTGCTTTCTCTACATTTGCTTAGTTTCACTAAAAACAGTATTAGTGTTCTCAGAAGCTCTAAACTAGTGAATCTGAGCATTCAAGCAGTAGCATAACTTTCTCTGCAAAAAATCTCTAAAACATGAAAATTTGTCTTTTGCATGGCAAATTACACCTCATTTCATGAGAGAGAAGCATTTTTCATGTACTTGAGGTTTGGTCTTAAAATTGCCTAAACTCACTTTCTCTCACTGAGAAAGAAGCTTTTCAGCATCTGTGGCCTTGCTTTCTCTACATTTGCTTAGTTTCACTAAAAACAGTATTAGTGTCCTCAGAAGCTCTAAACTAGTGATTCTGAGCATTCAAGCACTAACATAACTTTCTCTGCAAAAAATCTCTAAAACATGAAAATTTGTCTTCTGCATTGTAAATTACACTTCATTTCATGAGAAAGAAGCATTTTTTCATGTACTTGAGGTTTGGTCTTAAAATGGCCTAAACTCACTTTCTCTCACTGAGAAAGAAGCTTTTCAGCATCTGTGGCCTTGCTTTCTCTACATTTGCTTAGTTTCACTAAAAACAGTATTAGTGTTCTCAGAAGCCCTAAACAAGTGATTCTGAGCATTCTAGCTCTAACAAAACTTTCTTTGCAAAAAATCTCTAAATCATGAAAATCTGTCTTCTGCATTGCAAATTACACTTCATTTCATGAGAGAGAAGCATTTTTCATGTACTTGAGGTTTGGTCTTAAAATTGCCTAAACTCACTTTCTCTCACTGAGAAAGAAGCTTTTCAGCATCTGTGGCCTTGCTTTCTCTACATTTGCTTAGTTTCACTAAAAACAGTATTAGTGTTCTCAGAAGCTCTAAACTAGTGAATCTGAGCATTCAATCACTAGCATAACTTTCTCTGCAAAAAATCTCTAAAACATGAAAATTTGTCTTTTGCATGGCAAATTACACCTCATTTCATGAGAGAGAAGAATTTTTCATGTACTTGAGGTTTGTTCTTAAAATTGACTAAACTCACTTTCTCTCACTGAGAAAGAAGCTTTTCAGCATCTGTGGCCTTGCTTTCTCTTCATTTGCTTAGTTTCAGTAATCACAGTATTAGTGTCCTCAGAAGCTCTAAACTAGTGATTCTGAGCATTCAAGCACTAACATAACTTTCTCTGCAAAAAAATCTCTAAAACATGAAAATTTGTCTTCTGCATGGCAAATTACACCTCATTTCATAAGAGAGAAGCATTTTTCATGTACTTGAGGTTTGGTCTTAAAATTGCCTAAACTCACTTTCTCTCACTGAGAAAGAAGCTTTTCAGCATCTGTGGCCTTGCGTTCTCTACATTTGCTTAGTTTCACTAAAAACAGTATTAGTGTTCTCAGAAGCACTAAACAAGTGATTCTGAGCATTCTAGCTCTAACAAAACTTTCTTTGCAAAAAATCTCTAAATCATGAAAATCTGTCTTCTGCATTGCAAATTACACTTCATTTCATGAGAGAGAAGCATTTTTCATGTACTTGAGGTTTGGTCTTAAAATTGCCTAAACTCACTTTCTCTCACTGAGAAAGAAGCTTTTCAGCATCTGTGGCCTTGCTTTCTCTACATTTGCTTAGTTTCACTAAAAACAGTATTAGTGTTCTCAGAAGCTCTAAACTAGTGAATCTGAGCATTCAAGCACTAGCATAACTTTCTCTGCAAAAAATCTCTAAAACATGAAAATTTGTCTTCTGCATTGTAAATTACACTTCATTTCATGAGAAAGAAGCATTTTTTCATGTACTTGAGGTTTGGTCTTAAAATGGCCTAAACTCACTTTCTCTCACTGAGAAAGAAGCTTTTCAGCATCTGTGGCCTTGCTTTCTCTACATTTGCTTAGTTTCACTAAAAACAGTATTAGTGTTCTCAGAAGCCCTAAACAAGTGATTCTGAGCATTCTAGCTCTAACAAAACTTTCTTTGCAAAAAATCTCTAAATCATGAAAATCTGTCTTCTGCATTGCAAATTACACTTCATTTCATGAGAGAGAAGCATTTTTCATGTACTTGAGGTTTGGTCTTAAAATTGCCTAAACTCACTTTCTCTCACTGAGAAAGAAGCTTTTCAGCATCTGTGGCCTTGCTTTCTCTACATTTGCTTAGTTGCACTGAAATAGCATTTAGTGTTCTCAGAAGCACTAAACAAGTGATTCTGAGCATTCTAGCTCTAACATAACTTTTTGCAAAAAATCTCTAAATCATGAAAATCTGTCTTCTGCATTGCAAATTACACTTCAATTCATGAGAGAGAAGCATTTTTCATGTACTTGAGGTTTGGTCTTAAAATTGACTAAACTCACTTTCTCTCACTGAGAAAGAAGCTTTTCAGCATCTGTGGCCTTGCTTTCTCTACATTTGCTTAGTTGCACTAAACACAGTATTAGTGTCCTCAGAAGCTCTAAACTAGTGATTCTGAGCATTCAAGCACTAACAAAACTTTCTCTGCAAAAAATCTCTAAAACATGAAAATTTGTCTTCTGCATTGCAAATTACACTTCATTTCCTGAGAGAGAAGCATTTTTCATGTACTTGAGGTTTGATCTTAAAATTGCCTAAACTCACTTTCTCTCACTGAGAAAAAAGCTTTTCAGCATCTGTGGCCTTGCTTTCTCTACATTTGCTTAGTTTCACTAAAAACAGTATTAGTGTCCTCAGAAGCTCTAAACTAGTGATTCTGAGCATTCAAGCACTAACATAACTTTCTCTGCAAAAAATCTCTAAAACATGAAAATTTGTCTTCTGCATTGCAAATTACACTTCATTTCACGAAAAAGAAATATTTTTCATGTACTTGAGGTTTGATCTTAAAATTGCCTAAACTCACTTTCTCTTACTGAGAAAGAAGCTTTTCAGCATCTGTGGCCTTGCTTTCTCTACATTTGCTTAGTTGCACTGAAATAGCATTTAGTGTTCTCAGAAGCACTAAACAAGTGATTCTGAGCATTCTAGCTCTAACATAACTTTTTGCAAAAAATCTCTAAATCATGAAAATCTGTCTTCTGCATTGCAAATTACACTTCAATTCATGAGAGAGAAGCATTTTTCATGTACTTGAGGTTTGGTCTTAAAATTGCCTAAACTCACTTTCTCTCACTGAGAAAGAAGCTTTTCAGCATCTGTGGCCTTGCTTTCTCTACATTTGCTTAGTTTCACTAAACACAGTATTAGTGTCCTCAGAAGCTCTAAACTAGTGATTCTGAGCATTCAAGCACTAACATAACTTTCTCTGAAAAAAATCTCTAAAACATGAAAAATTGTCTTCTGCATTGCAAATTACACTTCATTTCATGAGAGAGAAGCATTTCTCATGTACTTGAGGTTTGATCTTAAAATTGCCTAAACTCACTTTCTCTCACTGAGAAAGAAGCTTTTCAGCATCTGTGGCCTTGCTTTCTCTTCATTTGCTTAGTTTCAGTAATCACAGTATTAGTGTCCTCAGAAGCTCTAAACTAGTGATTCTGAGCATTCAAGCACTAACATAACTTTCTCTGCAAAAAATATCTAAAACATGAAAATTTGTCTTCTGCATTGTAAATTACACTTCATTTCATGAGAAAGAAGCATTTTTTCATGTACTTGAGGTTTGGTCTTAAAATGGCCTAAACTCACTTTCTCTCACTGAGAAAGAAGCTTTTCAGCATCTGTGGCCTTGCTTTCTCTACATTTGCTTAGTTTCACTAAAAACAGCATTAGTGTTCTCAGAAGCCCTAAACAAGTGATTCTGAGCATTCTAGCTCTAACAAAACTTTCTTTGCAAAAAATCTCTAAATCATGAAAATCTGTCTTCTGCATTGCAAATTACACTTCATTTCATGAGAGAGAAGCATTTTTCATGTACTTGAGGTTTGGTCTTAAAATTGCCTAAACTCACTTTCTCTCACTGAGAAAGAAGCTTTTCAGCATCTGTGGCCTTGCTTTCTCTACATTTGCTTAGTTTCACTAAAAACAGCATTAGTGTTCTCAGAAGCCCTAAACAAGTGATTCTGAGCATTCTAGCTCTAACAAAACTTTCTCTGCAAAAAAAACTCTAAATCATGAAAATCTGTCTTCTGCATTGCAAATTACATTTCATTTCATGAAAAAGAAACATCTTTCATGTACTTGAGGTTTGTTCTTAAAATTGACTAAACTCACTTTCTCTCACTGAGAAAGAAGCTTTTCAGCATCTGTGGCCTTGCTTTCTCTACATTTGCTTAGTTTCACTAAACACAGTATTAGTGTCCTCAGAAGCTCTGAACTAGTGATTCTGAGCATTCAAGCACTAACATAACTTTCTCTGAAAAAAACTCTAAATCATGCAAATCTGTCTTCTGCATGGCAAATTACATTTCAGTTCATGAAAAAGAAACATCTTTAATGTACTTGAGGTTTGTTCTTAAAATTGACTAAACTCACTTTCTCTCACTGAGAAAGAAGCTTTTCAGCATCTGTGGCCTTGCTTTCTCTACATTTGCTTAGTTGCACTGAAATAGCATTTAGTGTTCTCAGAAGCACTAAACAAGTGATTCTGAGCATTCAAGCACTAACATAACTTTCTCTGCAAAAAAACTCTAAATCATGAAAATCTGTCTTCTGCATTGCAAATTACATTTCATTTCATGAAAAAGAAACATCTTTCATGTACTTGAGGTTTGTTCTTAAAATTGACTAAACTCACTTTCTCTCACTGAGAAAGAAGCTTTTCAGCATCTGTGGCCTTGCTTTCTCTTCATTTGCTTAGTTTCAGTAATCACAGTATTAGTGTCCTCAGAAGCTCTAAATTAGTGATTCTGAGCATTCAAGCACTAACATAACTTTCTCTGCAAAAAATATCTAAAACATGAAAATTTGTCTTCTGCATTGTAAATTACACTTCATTTCATGAGAAAGAAGCATTTTTTTATGTACTGGAGGTTTGGTCTTAAAATGGCCTAAAGTCACTTTCTCTCACTGAGAAAGAAGCTTTTCAGCATCTGTGGCCTTGCTTTCTCTACATTTGCTTAGTTTCACTAAAAACAGTATTAGTTTTCTCAGAAGCTCTAAACTAGTGAATCTGAGCATTCAAGCACTAACATAACTTTCTCTGCAAAAAATCTCTAAAACATGAAAATTTGTCTTCTGCATGGCAAATTACACCTCATTTCATGAGAGAGAAGCATTTTTCATGTACTTGAGGTTTGGTCTTAAAATTGCCTAAACTCACTTTCTCTCACTGAGAAAGAAGCTTTTCAGCATCTGTGGCCTTGCGTTCTCTACATTTGCTTAGTTTCACTAAACACAGTATTAGTGTCCTCAGAAGCTCTAAACTAGTGATTCTGAGCATTCAAGCACTAACATAACTTTCTCTGCAAAAAATCTCTAAAACATGAAAATTTGTCTTCTGCATTGCAAATTACACTTCATTTCATGAGAGAGAAGCATTTTTCATGTACTTGAGGTTTGATCTTAAAATTGCCTAAACTCACTTTCTCTCACTGAGAAAGAAGCTTTTCAGCATCTGTGGCCTTGCTTTCTCTACATTTGCTTAGTTTCACTAAACACAGTATTAGTGTCCTCAGAAGCTCTGAACTAGTGATTCTGAGCATTCAAGCACTAACATAACTTTCTCTGCAAAAAAATCTCTAAAACATGAAAATTTGTCTTCTGCATGGCAAATTACACCTCATTTCATGAGAGAGAAGCATTTTTCATGTACTTGAGGTTTGGTCTTAAAATTGCCTAAACTCACTTTCTCTCACTGAGAAAGAAGCTTTTCAGCATCTGTGGCCTTGCGTTCTCTACATTTGCTTAGTTTCACTAAAAACAGTATTAGTGTTCTCAGAAGCACTAAACAAGTGATTCTGAGCATTCTAGCTCTAACAAAACTTTCTTTGCAAAAAATCTCTAAATCATGAAAATCTGTCTTCTGCATTGCAAATTACACTTCATTTCATGAGAGAGAAGCATTTTTCATGTACTTGAGGTTTGGTCTTAAAATAGCCTAAACTCACTTTCTCTCACTGAGAAAGAAGCTTTTCAGCATCTGTGGCCTTGCTTTCTCTTCATTTGCTTAGTTTCAGTAATCACAGTATTAGTGTTCTCAGAAGCCCTAAACAAGTGATTCTGAGCATTCTAGCTCTAACAAAACTTTCTTTGCAAAAAATCTCTAAATCATGAAAATCTGTCTTCTGCATTGCAAATTACACTTCATTTCATGAGAGAGAAGAATTTTTCATGTACTTGAGGTTTGTTCTTAAAATTGACTAAACTCACTTTCTCTCACTGAGAAAGAAGCTTTTCAGCATCTGTGGCCTTGCTTTCTCTACATTTGCTTAGTTTCACTAAAAACAGTATTAGTGTTCTCAGAAGCTCTAAACTAGTGAATCTGAGCATTCAAGCACTAGCATAACTTTCTCTGCAAAAAATCTCTAAAACATGAAAATTTTTCTTCTGCATGGCAAATTACACCTCATTTCATGAGAGAGAAGCATTTTTCATGTACTTGAGGTTTGGTCTTAAAATTGCCTAAACTCACTTTCTCTCACTGAGAAAGAAGCTTTTCAGCATCTGTGGCCTTGCTTTCTCTACATTTGCTTAGTTTCACTAAAAACAGTATTAGTGTTCTCAGAAGCTCTAAACTAGTGAATCTGAGCATTCAATCACTAGCATAACTTTCTCTGCAAAAAATCTCTAAAACATGAAAATTTGTCTTTTGCATGGCAAATTACACCTCATTTCATGAGAGACAAGCATTTTTCATGTACTTGAGGTTTGGTCTTAAAATTGCCTAAACTCACTTTCTCTCACTGAGAAAGAAGCTTTTCAGCATCTGTGGCCTTGCTTTCTCTTCATTTGCTTAGTTTCAGTAATCACAGTATTAGTGTCCTCAGAAGCTCTAAACTAGTGATTCTGAGCATTCAAGCACTAACATAACTTTCTCTGCAAAAAATATCTAAAACATGAAAATTTGTCTTCTGCATTGTAAATTACACTTCATTTCATGAGAAAGAAGCATTTTTTCATGTACTTGAGGTTTGGTCTTAAAATGGCCTAAAGTCACTTTCTCTCACTGAGAAAGAAGCTTTTCAGCATCTGTGGCCTTGCTTTCTCTACATTTGCTTAGTTTCACTAAAAACAGTATTAGTGTTCTCAGAAGCTCTAAACTAGTGAATCTGAGCATTCAAGCAGTAGCATAACTTTCTCTGCAAAAAATCTCTAAAACATGAAAATTTGTCTTTTGCATGGCAAATTACACCTCATTTCATGAGAGAGAAGCATTTTTCATGTACTTGAGGTTTGGTCTTAAAATTGCCTAAACTCACTTTCTCTCACTGAGAAAGAAGCTTTTCAGCATCTGTGGCCTTGCTTTCTCTACATTTGCTTAGTTTCACTAAAAACAGTATTAGTGTCCTCAGAAGCTCTAAACTAGTGATTCTGAGCATTCAAGCACTAACATAACTTTCTCTGCAAAAAATCTCTAAAACATGAAAATTTGTCTTCTGCATTGTAAATTACACTTCATTTCATGAGAAAGAAGCATTTTTTCATGTACTTGAGGTTTGGTCTTAAAATGGCCTAAAGTCACTTTCTCTCACTGAGAAAGAAGCTTTTCAGCATCTGTGGCCTTGCTTTCTCTACATTTGCTTAGTTTCACTAAAAACAGTATTAGTGTTCTCAGAAGCTCTAAACTAGTGAATCTGAGCATTCAAGCAGTAGCATAACTTTCTCTGCAAAAAATCTCTAAAACATGAAAATTTGTCTTTTGCATGGCAAATTACACCTCATTTCATGAGAGAGAAGCATTTTTCATGTACTTGAGGTTTGGTCTTAAAATTGCCTAAACTCACTTTCTCTCACTGAGAAAGAAGCTTTTCAGCATCTGTGGCCTTGCTTTCTCTACATTTGCTTAGTTTCACTAAAAACAGTATTAGTGTCCTCAGAAGCTCTAAACTAGTGATTCTGAGCATTCAAGCACTAACATAACTTTCTCTGCAAAAAATCTCTAAAACATGAAAATTTGTCTTCTGCATTGTAAATTACACTTCATTTCATGAGAAAGAAGCATTTTTTCATGTACTTGAGGTTTGGTCTTAAAATGGCCTAAACTCACTTTCTCTCACTGAGAAAGAAGCTTTTCAGCATCTGTGGCCTTGCTTTCTCTACATTTGCTTAGTTTCACTAAAAACAGTATTAGTGTTCTCAGAAGCCCTAAACAAGTGATTCTGAGCATTCTAGCTCTAACAAAACTTTCTTTGCAAAAAATCTCTAAATCATGAAAATCTGTCTTCTGCATTGCAAATTACACTTCATTTCATGAGAGAGAAGCATTTTTCATGTACTTGAGGTTTGGTCTTAAAATTGCCTAAACTCACTTTCTCTCACTGAGAAAGAAGCTTTTCAGCATCTGTGGCCTTGCTTTCTCTACATTTGCTTAGTTTCACTAAAAACAGTATTAGTGTTCTCAGAAGCTCTAAACTAGTGAATCTGAGCATTCAATCACTAGCATAACTTTCTCTGCAAAAAATCTCTAAAACATGAAAATTTGTCTTTTGCATGGCAAATTACACCTCATTTCATGAGAGAGAAGCATTTTTCATGTACTTGAGGTTTGGTCTTAAAATTGCCTAAACTCACTTTCTCTCACTGAGAAAGAAGCTTTTCAGCATCTGTGGCCTTGCTTTCTCTTCATTTGCTTAGTTTCAGTAATCACAGTATTAGTGTCCTCAGAAGCTCTAAACTAGTGATTCTGAGCATTCAAGCACTAACATAACTTTCTCTGCAAAAAATATCTAAAACATGAAAATTTGTCTTCTGCATTGTAAATTACACTTCATTTCATGAGAAAGAAGCATTTTTTCATGTACTTGAGGTTTGGTCTTAAAATTGCCTAAACTCACTTTCTCTCACTGAGAAAGAAGCTTTTCAGCATCTGTGGCCTTGCTTTCTCTTCATTTGCTTAGTTTCAGTAATCACAGTATTAGTGTCCTCAGAAGCTCTAAACTAGTGATTCTGAGCATTCAAGCACTAACATAACTTTCTCTGCAAAAAATATCTAAAACATGAAAATTTGTCTTCTGCATTGTAAATTACACTTCATTTCATGAGAAAGAAGCATTTTTTCATGTACTTGAGGTTTGGTCTTAAAATGGCCTAAAGTCACTTTCTCTCACTGAGAAAGAAGCTTTTCAGCATCTGTGGCCTTGCTTTCTCTACATTTGCTTAGTTTCACTAAAAACAGTATTAGTGTTCTCAGAAGCTCTAAACTAGTGAATCTGAGCATTCAAGCAGTAGCATAACTTTCTCTGCAAAAAATCTCTAAAACATGAAAATTTGTCTTTTGCATGGCAAATTACACCTCATTTCATGAGAGAGAAGCATTTTTCATGTACTTGAGGTTTGGTCTTAAAATTGCCTAAACTCACTTTCTCTCACTGAGAAAGAAGCTTTTCAGCATCTGTGGCCTTGCTTTCTCTACATTTGCTTAGTTTCACTAAAAACAGTATTAGTGTCCTCAGAAGCTCTAAACTAGTGATTCTGAGCATTCAAGCACTAACATAACTTTCTCTGCAAAAAATCTCTAAAACATGAAAATTTGTCTTCTGCATTGTAAATTACACTTCATTTCATGAGAAAGAAGCATTTTTTCATGTACTTGAGGTTTGGTCTTAAAATGGCCTAAACTCACTTTCTCTCACTGAGAAAGAAGCTTTTCAGCATCTGTGGCCTTGCTTTCTCTACATTTGCTTAGTTTCACTAAAAACAGTATTAGTGTTCTCAGAAGCCCTAAACAAGTGATTCTGAGCATTCTAGCTCTAACAAAACTTTCTTTGCAAAAAATCTCTAAATCATGAAAATCTGTCTTCTGCATTGCAAATTACACTTCATTTCATGAGAGAGAAGCATTTTTCATGTACTTGAGGTTTGGTCTTAAAATTGCCTAAACTCACTTTCTCTCACTGAGAAAGAAGCTTTTCAGCATCTGTGGCCTTGCTTTCTCTACATTTGCTTAGTTTCACTAAAAACAGTATTAGTGTTCTCAGAAGCTCTAAACTAGTGAATCTGAGCATTCAATCACTAGCATAACTTTCTCTGCAAAAAATCTCTAAAACATGAAAATTTGTCTTTTGCATGGCAAATTACACCTCATTTCATGAGAGAGAAGCATTTTTCATGTACTTGAGGTTTGGTCTTAAAATTGCCTAAACTCACTTTCTCTCACTGAGAAAGAAGCTTTTCAGCATCTGTGGCCTTGCTTTCTCTTCATTTGCTTAGTTTCAGTAATCACAGTATTAGTGTCCTCAGAAGCTCTAAACTAGTGATTCTGAGCATTCAAGCACTAACATAACTTTCTCTGCAAAAAATATCTAAAACATGAAAATTTGTCTTCTGCATTGTAAATTACACTTCATTTCATGAGAAAGAAGCATTTTTTCATGTACTTGAGGTTTGGTCTTAAAATGGCCTAAACTCACTTTCTCTCACTGAGAAAGAAGCTTTTCAGCATCTGTGGCCTTGCTTTCTCTACATTTGCTTAGTTTCACTAAAAACAGCATTAGTGTTCTCAGAAGCCCTAAACAAGTGATTCTGAGCATTCTAGCTCTAACAAAACTTTCTTTGCAAAAAATCTCTAAATCATGAAAATCTGTCTTCTGCATTGCAAATTACACTTCATTTCATGAGAGAGAAGAATTTTTCATGTACTTGAGGTTTGTTCTTAAAATTGACTAAACTCACTTTCTCTCACTGAGAAAGAAGCTTTTCAGCATCTGTGGCCTTGCTTTCTCTTCATTTGCTTAGTTTCAGTAATCACAGTATTAGTGTCCTCAGAAGCTCTAAACTAGTGATTCTGAGCATTCAAGCACTAACATAACTTTCTCTGCAAAAAAATCTCTAAAACATGAAAATTTGTCTTCTGCATGGCAAATTACACCTCATTTCATAAGAGAGAAGCATTTTTCATGTACTTGAGGTTTGGTCTTAAAATTGCCTAAACTCACTTTCTCTCACTGAGAAAGAAGCTTTTCAGCATCTGTGGCCTTGCGTTCTCTACATTTGCTTAGTTTCACTAAAAACAGTATTAGTGTTCTCAGAAGCACTAAACAAGTGATTCTGAGCATTCTAGCTCTAACAAAACTTTCTTTGCAAAAAATCTCTAAATCATGAAAATCTGTCTTCTGTATTGCAAATTACACTTCATTTCATGAGAGAGAAGCATTTTTCATGTACTTGAGGTTTGGTCTTAAAATGGCCTAAACTCACTTTCTCTCACTGAGAAAGAAGCTTTTCAGCATCTGTGGCCTTGCTTTCTCTACATTTGCTTAGTTTCACTAAAAACAGTATTAGTGTTCTCAGAAGCTCTAAACTAGTGAATCTGAGCATTCAAGCAGTAGCATAACTTTCTCTGCAAAAAATCTCTAAAACATGAAAATTTGTCTTTTGCATGGCAAATTACACCTCATTTCATGAGAAAGAAGCATTTTTTCATGTACTTGAGGTTTGGTCTTAAAATGGCCTAAACTCACTTTCTCTCACTGAGAAAGAAGCTTTTCAGCATCTGTGGCCTTGCTTTCTCTACATTTGCTTAGTTTCACTAAAAACAGTATTAGTGTTCTCAGAAGCCCTAAACAAGTGATTCTGAGCATTCTAGCTCTAACAAAACTTTCTTTGCAAAAAATCTCTAAATCATGAAAATCTGTCTTCTGCATTGCAAATTACACTTCATTTCATGAGAGAGAAGCATTTTTCATGTACTTGAGGTTTGGTCTTAAAATTGCCTAAACTCACTTTCTCTCACTGAGAAAGAAGCTTTTCAGCATCTGTGGCCTTGCTTTCTCTACATTTGCTTAGTTTCACTAAAAACAGTATTAGTGTTCTCAGAAGCTCTAAACTAGTGAATCTGAGCATTCAAGCAGTAGCATAACTTTCTCTGCAAAAAATCTCTAAAACATGAAAATTTGTCTTTTGCATGGCAAATTACACCTCATTTCATGAGAGAGAAGCATTTTTCATGTACTTGAGGTTTGGTCTTAAAATTGCCTAAACTCACTTTCTCTCACTGAGAAAGAAGCTTTTCAGCATCTGTGGCCTTGCTTTCTCTACATTTGCTTAGTTTCACTAAAAACAGCATTAGTGTTCTCAGAAGCCCTAAACAAGTGATTCTGAGCATTCTAGCTCTAACAAAACTTTCTTTGCAAAAAATCTCTAAATCATGAAAATCTGTCTTCTGCATTGCAAATTACACTTCATTTCATGAGAGAGAAGAATTTTTCATGTACTTGAGGTTTGTTCTTAAAATTGACTAAACTCACTTTCTCTCACTGAGAAAGAAGCTTTTCAGCATCTCTGGCATTGCTTTCTCTTCATTTGCTTAGTTTCAGTAATCACAGTATTAGTGTCCTCAGAAGCTCTAAACTAGTGATTTTGAGCATTCAAGCACTAACATAACTTTCTCTGCAAAAAATCTCTAAAACATGAAAATTTGTCTTCTGCATTGTAAATTACACTTCATTTCATGAGAAAGAAGCATTTTTTCATGTACTTGAGGTTTGGTCTTAAAATGGCCTAAACTCACTTTCTCTCACTGAGAAAGAAGCTTTTCAGCATCTGTGGCCTTGCTTTCTCTACATTTGCTTAGTTTCACTAAAAACAGTATTAGTGTTCTCAGAAGCCCTAAACAAGTGATTCTGAGCATTCTAGCTCTAACAAAACTTTCTTTGCAAAAAATCTCTAAATCATGAAAATCTGTCTTCTGCATTGCAAATTACACTTCATTTCATGAGAGAGAAGCATTTTTCATGTACTTGAGGTTTGGTCTTAAAATTGCCTAAACTCACTTTCTCTCACTGAGAAAGAAGCTTTTCAGCATCTGTGGCCTTGCTTTCTCTACATTTGCTTAGTTTCACTAAAAACAGTATTAGTGTTCTCAGAAGCTCTAAACTAGTGAATCTGAGCATTCAAGCAGTAGCATAACTTTCTCTGCAAAAAATCTCTAAAACATGAAAATTTGTCTTTTGCATGGCAAATTACACCTCATTTCATGAGAGAGAAGCATTTTTCATGTACTTGAGGTTTGGTCTTAAAATTGCCTAAACTCACTTTCTCTCACTGAGAAAGAAGCTTTTCAGCATCTGTGGCCTTGCTTTCTCTACATTTGCTTAGTTTCACTAAAAACAGTATTAGTGTCCTCAGAAGCTCTAAACTAGTGATTCTGAGCATTCAAGCACTAACATAACTTTCTCTGCAAAAAATCTCTAAAACATGAAAATTTGTCTTCTGCATTGTAAATTACACTTCATTTCATGAGAAAGAAGCATTTTTTCATGTACTTGAGGTTTGTTCTTAAAATTGACTAAACTCACTTTCTCTCACTGAGAAAGAAGCTTTTCAGCATCTGTGGCCTTGCTTTCTCTTCATTTGCTTAGTTTCACTAAAAACAGTATTAGTGTTCTCAGAAGCACTAAACAAGTGATTCTGAGCATTCTAGCTCTAACAAAACTTTCTTTGCAAAAAATCTCTAAATCATGAAAATCTGTCTTCTGCATTGCAAATTACACTTCATTTCATGAGAGAGAAGCATTTTTCATGTACTTGAGGTTTGGTCTTAAAATTGCCTAAACTCACTTTCTCTCACTGAGAAAGAAGCTTTTCAGCATCTGTGGCCTTGCGTTCTCTACATTTGCTTAGTTTCACTAAAAACAGTATTAGTGTTCTCAGAAGCACTAAACAAGTGATTCTGAGCATTCTAGCTCTAACAAAACTTTCTTTGCAAAAAATCTCTAAATCATGAAAATCTGTCTTCTGCATTGCAAATTACACTTCATTTCATGAGAGAGAAGCATTTTTCATGTACTTGAGGTTTGGTCTTAAAATTGCCTAAACTCACTTTCTCTCACTGAGAAAGAAGCTTTTCAGCATCTGTGGCCTTGCTTTCTCTACATTTGCTTAGTTTCACTAAAAACAGTATTAGTGTTCTCAGAAGCTCTAAACTAGTGAATCTGAGCAGTCAAGCACTAGCATAACTTTCTCTGCAAAAAATCTCTAAAACATGAAAATTTGTCTTCTGCATTGTAAATTACACTTCATTTCATGAGAAAGAAGCATTTTTTCATGTACTTGAGGTTTGGTCTTAAAATGGCCTAAACTCACTTTCTCTCACTGAGAAAGAAGCTTTTCAGCATCTGTGGCCTTGCTTTCTCTACATTTGCTTAGTTTCACTAAAAACAGTATTAGTGTTCTCAGAAGCCCTAAACAAGTGATTCTGAGCATTCTAGCTCTAACAAAACTTTCTTTGCAAAAAATCTCTAAATCATGAAAATCTGTCTTCTGCATTGCAAATTACACTTCATTTCATGAGAGAGAAGCATTTTTCATGTACTTGAGGTTTGGTCTTAAAATTGCCTAAACTCACTTTCTCTCACTGAGAAAGAAGCTTTTCAGCATCTGTGGCCTTGCTTTCTCTACATTTGCTTAGTTTCACTAAAAACAGTATTAGTGTTCTCAGAAGCTCTAAACTAGTGAATCTGAGCATTCAAGCAGTAGCATAACTTTCTCTGCAAAAAATCTCTAAAACATGAAAATTTGTCTTTTGCATGGCAAATTACACCTCATTTCATGAGAGAGAAGCATTTTTCATGTACTTGAGGTTTGGTCTTAAAATTGCCTAAACTCACTTTCTCTCACTGAGAAAGAAGCTTTTCAGCATCTGTGGCCTTGCTTTCTCTACATTTGCTTAGTTTCACTAAAAACAGTATTAGTGTCCTCAGAAGCTCTAAACTAGTGATTCTGAGCATTCAAGCACTAACATAACTTTCTCTGCAAAAAATCTCTAAAACATGAAAATTTGTCTTCTGCATTGTAAATTACACTTCATTTCATGAGAAAGAAGCATTTTTTCATGTACTTGAGGTTTGTTCTTAAAATTGACTAAACTCACTTTCTCTCACTGAGAAAGAAGCTTTTCAGCATCTGTGGCCTTGCTTTCTCTTCATTTGCTTAGTTTCACTAAAAACAGTATTAGTGTTCTCAGAAGCACTAAACAAGTGATTCTGAGCATTCTAGCTCTAACAAAACTTTCTTTGCAAAAAATCTCTAAATCATGAAAATCTGTCTTCTGCATTGCAAATTACACTTCATTTCATGAGAGAGAAGCATTTTTCATGTACTTGAGGTTTGGTCTTAAAATTGCCTAAACTCACTTTCTCTCACTGAGAAAGAAGCTTTTCAGCATCTGTGGCCTTGCGTTCTCTACATTTGCTTAGTTTCACTAAAAACAGTATTAGTGTTCTCAGAAGCACTAAACAAGTGATTCTGAGCATTCTAGCTCTAACAAAACTTTCTTTGCAAAAAATCTCTAAATCATGAAAATCTGTCTTCTGCATTGCAAATTACACTTCATTTCATGAGAGAGAAGCATTTTTCATGTACTTGAGGTTTGGTCTTAAAATTGCCTAAACTCACTTTCTCTCACTGAGAAAGAAGCTTTTCAGCATCTGTGGCCTTGCTTTCTCTACATTTGCTTAGTTTCACTAAAAACAGTATTAGTGTTCTCAGAAGCTCTAAACTAGTGAATCTGAGCATTCAAGCACTAGCATAACTTTCTCTGCAAAAAATCTCTAAAACATGAAAATTTGTCTTCTGCATTGTAAATTACACTTCATTTCATGAGAAAGAAGCATTTTTTCATGTACTTGAGGTTTGGTCTTAAAATGGCCTAAACTCACTTTCTCTCACTGAGAAAGAAGCTTTTCAGCATCTGTGGCCTTGCTTTCTCTACATTTGCTTAGTTTCACTAAAAACAGTATTAGTGTTCTCAGAAGCCCTAAACAAGTGATTCTGAGCATTCTAGCTCTAACAAAACTTTCTTTGCAAAAAATCTCTAAATCATGAAAATCTGTCTTCTGCATTGCAAATTACACTTCATTTCATGAGAGAGAAGCATTTTTCATGTACTTGAGGTTTGGTCTTAAAATTGCCTAAACTCACTTTCTCTCACTGAGAAAGAAGCTTTTCAGCATCTGTGGCCTTGCTTTCTCTACATTTGCTTAGTTTCACTAAAAACAGTATTAGTGTTCTCAGAAGCTCTAAACTAGTGAATCTGAGCATTCAAGCAGTAGCATAACTTTCTCTGCAAAAAATCTCTAAAACATGAAAATTTGTCTTTTGCATGGCAAATTACACCTCATTTCATGAGAGAGAAGCATTTTTCATGTACTTGAGGTTTGGTCTTAAAATTGCCTAAACTCACTTTCTCTCACTGAGAAAGAAGCTTTTCAGCATCTGTGGCCTTGCTTTCTCTACATTTGCTTAGTTTCACTAAAAACAGCATTAGTGTTCTCAGAAGCCCTAAACAAGTGATTCTGAGCATTCTAGCTCTAACAAAACTTTCTTTGCAAAAAATCTCTAAATCATGAAAATCTGTCTTCTGCATTGCAAATTACACTTCATTTCATGAGAGAGAAGAATTTTTCATGTACTTGAGGTTTGTTCTTAAAATTGACTAAACTCACTTTCTCTCACTGAGAAAGAAGCTTTTCAGCATCTGTGGCCTTGCTTTCTCTACATTTGCTTAGTTTCACTAAAAACAGTATTAGTGTTCTCAGAAGCCCTAAACAAGTGATTCTGAGCATTCTAGCTCTAACAAAACTTTCTTTGCAAAAAATCTCTAAATCATGAAAATCTGTCTTCTGCATTGCAAATTACACTTCATTTCATGAGAGAGAAGCATTTTTCATGTACTTGAGGTTTGGTCTTAAAATTGCCTAAACTCACTTTCTCTCACTGAGAAAGAAGCTTTTCAGCATCTGTGGCCTTGCTTTCTCTACATTTGCTTAGTTTCACTAAAAACAGCATTAGTGTTCTCAGAAGCCCTAAACAAGTGATTCTGAGCATTCTAGCTCTAACAAAACTTTCTTTGCAAAAAATCTCTAAATCATGAAAATCTGTCTTCTGCATTGCAAATTACATTTCATTTCATGAGAGAGAAGAATTTTTCATGTACTTGAGGTTTGTTCTTAAAATTGACTAAACTCACTTTCTCTCACTGAGAAAGAAGCTTTTCAGCATCTCTGGCATTGCTTTCTCTTCATTTGCTTAGTTTCAGTAATCACAGTATTAGTGTCCTCAGAAGCTCTAAACTAGTGATTTTGAGCATTCAAGCACTAACATAACTTTCTCTGCAAAAAAATCTCTAAAACATGAAAATTTGTCTTCTGCATTGTAAATTACACTTCATTTCATGAGAAAGAAGCATTTTTTCATGTACTTGAGGTTTGGTCTTAAAATGGCCTAAAGTCACTTTCTCTCACTGAGAAAGAAGCTTTTCAGCATCTGTGGCCTTGCTTTCTCTACATTTGCTTAGTTTCACTAAAAACAGTATTAGTGTTCTCAGAAGCTCTAAACTAGTGAATCTGAGCATTCAAGCAGTAGCATAACTTTCTCTGCAAAAAATCTCTAAAACATGAAAATTTGTCTTTTGCATGGCAAATTACACCTCATTTCATGAGAGAGAAGCATTTTTCATGTACTTGAGGTTTGGTCTTAAAATTGCCTAAACTCACTTTCTCTCACTGAGAAAGAAGCTTTTCAGCATCTGTGGCCTTGCTTTCTCTACATTTGCTTAGTTTCACTAAAAACAGTATTAGTGTCCTCAGAAGCTCTAAACTAGTGATTCTGAGCATTCAAGCACTAACATAACTTTCTCTGCAAAAAATCTCTAAAACATGAAAATTTGTCTTCTGCATTGTAAATTACACTTCATTTCATGAGAAAGAAGCATTTTTTCATGTACTTGAGGTTTGGTCTTAAAATGGCCTAAACTCACTTTCTCTCACTGAGAAAGAAGCTTTTCAGCATCTGTGGCCTTGCTTTCTCTACATTTGCTTAGTTTCACTAAAAACAGTATTAGTGTTCTCAGAAGCCCTAAACAAGTGATTCTGAGCATTCTAGCTCTAACAAAACTTTCTTTGCAAAAAATCTCTAAATCATGAAAATCTGTCTTCTGCATTGCAAATTACACTTCATTTCATGAGAGAGAAGCATTTTTCATGTACTTGAGGTTTGGTCTTAAAATTGCCTAAACTCACTTTCTCTCACTGAGAAAGAAGCTTTTCAGCATCTGTGGCCTTGCTTTCTCTACATTTGCTTAGTTTCACTAAAAACAGTATTAGTGTTCTCAGAAGCTCTAAACTAGTGAATCTGAGCATTCAATCACTAGCATAACTTTCTCTGCAAAAAATCTCTAAAACATGAAAATTTGTCTTTTGCATGGCAAATTACACCTCATTTCATGAGAGAGAAGCATTTTTCATGTACTTGAGGTTTGGTCTTAAAATTGCCTAAACTCACTTTCTCTCACTGAGAAAGAAGCTTTTCAGCATCTGTGGCCTTGCTTTCTCTTCATTTGCTTAGTTTCAGTAATCACAGTATTAGTGTCCTCAGAAGCTCTAAACTAGTGATTCTGAGCATTCAAGCACTAACATAACTTTCTCTGCAAAAAATATCTAAAACATGAAAATTTGTCTTCTGCATTGTAAATTACACTTCATTTCATGAGAAAGAAGCATTTTTTCATGTACTTGAGGTTTGGTCTTAAAATGGCCTAAACTCACTTTCTCTCACTGAGAAAGAAGCTTTTCAGCATCTGTGGCCTTGCTTTCTCTACATTTGCTTAGTTTCACTAAAAACAGCATTAGTGTTCTCAGAAGCCCTAAACAAGTGATTCTGAGCATTCTAGCTCTAACAAAACTTTCTTTGCAAAAAATCTCTAAATCATGAAAATCTGTCTTCTGCATTGCAAATTACACTTCATTTCATGAGAGAGAAGAATTTTTCATGTACTTGAGGTTTGTTCTTAAAATTGACTAAACTCACTTTCTCTCACTGAGAAAGAAGCTTTTCAGCATCTGTGGCCTTGCTTTCTCTTCATTTGCTTAGTTTCAGTAATCACAGTATTAGTGTCCTCAGAAGCTCTAAACTAGTGATTCTGAGCATTCAAGCACTAACATAACTTTCTCTGCAAAAAAATCTCTAAAACATGAAAATTTGTCTTCTGCATGGCAAATTACACCTCATTTCATAAGAGAGAAGCATTTTTCATGTACTTGAGGTTTGGTCTTAAAATTGCCTAAACTCACTTTCTCTCACTGAGAAAGAAGCTTTTCAGCATCTGTGGCCTTGCGTTCTCTACATTTGCTTAGTTTCACTAAAAACAGTATTAGTGTTCTCAGAAGCACTAAACAAGTGATTCTGAGCATTCTAGCTCTAACAAAACTTTCTTTGCAAAAAATCTCTAAATCATGAAAATCTGTCTTCTGTATTGCAAATTACACTTCATTTCATGAGAGAGAAGCATTTTTCATGTACTTGAGGTTTGGTCTTAAAATGGCCTAAACTCACTTTCTCTCACTGAGAAAGAAGCTTTTCAGCATCTGTGGCCTTGCTTTCTCTACATTTGCTTAGTTTCACTAAAAACAGTATTAGTGTTCTCAGAAGCTCTAAACTAGTGAATCTGAGCATTCAAGCAGTAGCATAACTTTCTCTGCAAAAAATCTCTAAAACATGAAAATTTGTCTTTTGCATGGCAAATTACACCTCATTTCATGAGAAAGAAGCATTTTTTCATGTACTTGAGGTTTGGTCTTAAAATGGCCTAAACTCACTTTCTCTCACTGAGAAAGAAGCTTTTCAGCATCTGTGGCCTTGCTTTCTCTACATTTGCTTAGTTTCACTAAAAACAGTATTAGTGTTCTCAGAAGCCCTAAACAAGTGATTCTGAGCATTCTAGCTCTAACAAAACTTTCTTTGCAAAAAATCTCTAAATCATGAAAATCTGTCTTCTGCATTGCAAATTACACTTCATTTCATGAGAGAGAAGCATTTTTCATGTACTTGAGGTTTGGTCTTAAAATTGCCTAAACTCACTTTCTCTCACTGAGAAAGAAGCTTTTCAGCATCTGTGGCCTTGCTTTCTCTACATTTGCTTAGTTTCACTAAAAACAGTATTAGTGTTCTCAGAAGCTCTAAACTAGTGAATCTGAGCATTCAAGCAGTAGCATAACTTTCTCTGCAAAAAATCTCTAAAACATGAAAATTTGTCTTTTGCATGGCAAATTACACCTCATTTCATGAGAGAGAAGCATTTTTCATGTACTTGAGGTTTGGTCTTAAAATTGCCTAAACTCACTTTCTCTCACTGAGAAAGAAGCTTTTCAGCATCTGTGGCCTTGCTTTCTCTACATTTGCTTAGTTTCACTAAAAACAGCATTAGTGTTCTCAGAAGCCCTAAACAAGTGATTCTGAGCATTCTAGCTCTAACAAAACTTTCTTTGCAAAAAATCTCTAAATCATGAAAATCTGTCTTCTGCATTGCAAATTACACTTCATTTCATGAGAGAGAAGAATTTTTCATGTACTTGAGGTTTGTTCTTAAAATTGACTAAACTCACTTTCTCTCACTGAGAAAGAAGCTTTTCAGCATCTCTGGCATTGCTTTCTCTTCATTTGCTTAGTTTCAGTAATCACAGTATTAGTGTCCTCAGAAGCTCTAAACTAGTGATTTTGAGCATTCAAGCACTAACATAACTTTCTCTGCAAAAAATCTCTAAAACATGAAAATTTGTCTTCTGCATTGTAAATTACACTTCATTTCATGAGAAAGAAGCATTTTTTCATGTACTTGAGGTTTGGTCTTAAAATGGCCTAAACTCACTTTCTCTCACTGAGAAAGAAGCTTTTCAGCATCTGTGGCCTTGCTTTCTCTACATTTGCTTAGTTTCACTAAAAACAGTATTAGTGTTCTCAGAAGCCCTAAACAAGTGATTCTGAGCATTCTAGCTCTAACAAAACTTTCTTTGCAAAAAATCTCTAAATCATGAAAATCTGTCTTCTGCATTGCAAATTACACTTCATTTCATGAGAGAGAAGCATTTTTCATGTACTTGAGGTTTGGTCTTAAAATTGCCTAAACTCACTTTCTCTCACTGAGAAAGAAGCTTTTCAGCATCTGTGGCCTTGCTTTCTCTACATTTGCTTAGTTTCACTAAAAACAGTATTAGTGTTCTCAGAAGCTCTAAACTAGTGAATCTGAGCATTCAAGCAGTAGCATAACTTTCTCTGCAAAAAATCTCTAAAACATGAAAATTTGTCTTTTGCATGGCAAATTACACCTCATTTCATGAGAGAGAAGCATTTTTCATGTACTTGAGGTTTGGTCTTAAAATTGCCTAAACTCACTTTCTCTCACTGAGAAAGAAGCTTTTCAGCATCTGTGGCCTTGCTTTCTCTACATTTGCTTAGTTTCACTAAAAACAGTATTAGTGTCCTCAGAAGCTCTAAACTAGTGATTCTGAGCATTCAAGCACTAACATAACTTTCTCTGCAAAAAATCTCTAAAACATGAAAATTTGTCTTCTGCATTGTAAATTACACTTCATTTCATGAGAAAGAAGCATTTTTTCATGTACTTGAGGTTTGTTCTTAAAATTGACTAAACTCACTTTCTCTCACTGAGAAAGAAGCTTTTCAGCATCTGTGGCCTTGCTTTCTCTTCATTTGCTTAGTTTCACTAAAAACAGTATTAGTGTTCTCAGAAGCACTAAACAAGTGATTCTGAGCATTCTAGCTCTAACAAAACTTTCTTTGCAAAAAATCTCTAAATCATGAAAATCTGTCTTCTGCATTGCAAATTACACTTCATTTCATGAGAGAGAAGCATTTTTCATGTACTTGAGGTTTGGTCTTAAAATTGCCTAAACTCACTTTCTCTCACTGAGAAAGAAGCTTTTCAGCATCTGTGGCCTTGCGTTCTCTACATTTGCTTAGTTTCACTAAAAACAGTATTAGTGTTCTCAGAAGCACTAAACAAGTGATTCTGAGCATTCTAGCTCTAACAAAACTTTCTTTGCAAAAAATCTCTAAATCATGAAAATCTGTCTTCTGCATTGCAAATTACACTTCATTTCATGAGAGAGAAGCATTTTTCATGTACTTGAGGTTTGGTCTTAAAATTGCCTAAACTCACTTTCTCTCACTGAGAAAGAAGCTTTTCAGCATCTGTGGCCTTGCTTTCTCTACATTTGCTTAGTTTCACTAAAAACAGTATTAGTGTTCTCAGAAGCTCTAAACTAGTGAATCTGAGCAGTCAAGCACTAGCATAACTTTCTCTGCAAAAAATCTCTAAAACATGAAAATTTGTCTTCTGCATTGTAAATTACACTTCATTTCATGAGAAAGAAGCATTTTTTCATGTACTTGAGGTTTGGTCTTAAAATGGCCTAAACTCACTTTCTCTCACTGAGAAAGAAGCTTTTCAGCATCTGTGGCCTTGCTTTCTCTACATTTGCTTAGTTTCACTAAAAACAGTATTAGTGTTCTCAGAAGCCCTAAACAAGTGATTCTGAGCATTCTAGCTCTAACAAAACTTTCTTTGCAAAAAATCTCTAAATCATGAAAATCTGTCTTCTGCATTGCAAATTACACTTCATTTCATGAGAGAGAAGCATTTTTCATGTACTTGAGGTTTGGTCTTAAAATTGCCTAAACTCACTTTCTCTCACTGAGAAAGAAGCTTTTCAGCATCTGTGGCCTTGCTTTCTCTACATTTGCTTAGTTTCACTAAAAACAGTATTAGTGTTCTCAGAAGCTCTAAACTAGTGAATCTGAGCATTCAAGCAGTAGCATAACTTTCTCTGCAAAAAATCTCTAAAACATGAAAATTTGTCTTTTGCATGGCAAATTACACCTCATTTCATGAGAGAGAAGCATTTTTCATGTACTTGAGGTTTGGTCTTAAAATTGCCTAAACTCACTTTCTCTCACTGAGAAAGAAGCTTTTCAGCATCTGTGGCCTTGCTTTCTCTACATTTGCTTAGTTTCACTAAAAACAGTATTAGTGTCCTCAGAAGCTCTAAACTAGTGATTCTGAGCATTCAAGCACTAACATAACTTTCTCTGCAAAAAATCTCTAAAACATGAAAATTTGTCTTCTGCATTGTAAATTACACTTCATTTCATGAGAAAGAAGCATTTTTTCATGTACTTGAGGTTTGTTCTTAAAATTGACTAAACTCACTTTCTCTCACTGAGAAAGAAGCTTTTCAGCATCTGTGGCCTTGCTTTCTCTTCATTTGCTTAGTTTCACTAAAAACAGTATTAGTGTTCTCAGAAGCACTAAACAAGTGATTCTGAGCATTCTAGCTCTAACAAAACTTTCTTTGCAAAAAATCTCTAAATCATGAAAATCTGTCTTCTGCATTGCAAATTACACTTCATTTCATGAGAGAGAAGCATTTTTCATGTACTTGAGGTTTGGTCTTAAAATTGCCTAAACTCACTTTCTCTCACTGAGAAAGAAGCTTTTCAGCATCTGTGGCCTTGCGTTCTCTACATTTGCTTAGTTTCACTAAAAACAGTATTAGTGTTCTCAGAAGCACTAAACAAGTGATTCTGAGCATTCTAGCTCTAACAAAACTTTCTTTGCAAAAAATCTCTAAATCATGAAAATCTGTCTTCTGCATTGCAAATTACACTTCATTTCATGAGAGAGAAGCATTTTTCATGTACTTGAGGTTTGGTCTTAAAATTGCCTAAACTCACTTTCTCTCACTGAGAAAGAAGCTTTTCAGCATCTGTGGCCTTGCTTTCTCTACATTTGCTTAGTTTCACTAAAAACAGTATTAGTGTTCTCAGAAGCTCTAAACTAGTGAATCTGAGCATTCAAGCACTAGCATAACTTTCTCTGCAAAAAATCTCTAAAACATGAAAATTTGTCTTCTGCATTGTAAATTACACTTCATTTCATGAGAAAGAAGCATTTTTTCATGTACTTGAGGTTTGGTCTTAAAATGGCCTAAACTCACTTTCTCTCACTGAGAAAGAAGCTTTTCAGCATCTGTGGCCTTGCTTTCTCTACATTTGCTTAGTTTCACTAAAAACAGTATTAGTGTTCTCAGAAGCCCTAAACAAGTGATTCTGAGCATTCTAGCTCTAACAAAACTTTCTTTGCAAAAAATCTCTAAATCATGAAAATCTGTCTTCTGCATTGCAAATTACACTTCATTTCATGAGAGAGAAGCATTTTTCATGTACTTGAGGTTTGGTCTTAAAATTGCCTAAACTCACTTTCTCTCACTGAGAAAGAAGCTTTTCAGCATCTGTGGCCTTGCTTTCTCTACATTTGCTTAGTTTCACTAAAAACAGTATTAGTGTTCTCAGAAGCTCTAAACTAGTGAATCTGAGCATTCAAGCAGTAGCATAACTTTCTCTGCAAAAAATCTCTAAAACATGAAAATTTGTCTTTTGCATGGCAAATTACACCTCATTTCATGAGAGAGAAGCATTTTTCATGTACTTGAGGTTTGGTCTTAAAATTGCCTAAACTCACTTTCTCTCACTGAGAAAGAAGCTTTTCAGCATCTGTGGCCTTGCTTTCTCTACATTTGCTTAGTTTCACTAAAAACAGCATTAGTGTTCTCAGAAGCCCTAAACAAGTGATTCTGAGCATTCTAGCTCTAACAAAACTTTCTTTGCAAAAAATCTCTAAATCATGAAAATCTGTCTTCTGCATTGCAAATTACACTTCATTTCATGAGAGAGAAGAATTTTTCATGTACTTGAGGTTTGTTCTTAAAATTGACTAAACTCACTTTCTCTCACTGAGAAAGAAGCTTTTCAGCATCTGTGGCCTTGCTTTCTCTACATTTGCTTAGTTTCACTAAAAACAGTATTAGTGTTCTCAGAAGCCCTAAACAAGTGATTCTGAGCATTCTAGCTCTAACAAAACTTTCTTTGCAAAAAATCTCTAAATCATGAAAATCTGTCTTCTGCATTGCAAATTACACTTCATTTCATGAGAGAGAAGCATTTTTCATGTACTTGAGGTTTGGTCTTAAAATTGCCTAAACTCACTTTCTCTCACTGAGAAAGAAGCTTTTCAGCATCTGTGGCCTTGCTTTCTCTACATTTGCTTAGTTTCACTAAAAACAGCATTAGTGTTCTCAGAAGCCCTAAACAAGTGATTCTGAGCATTCTAGCTCTAACAAAACTTTCTTTGCAAAAAATCTCTAAATCATGAAAATCTGTCTTCTGCATTGCAAATTACATTTCATTTCATGAGAGAGAAGAATTTTTCATGTACTTGAGGTTTGTTCTTAAAATTGACTAAACTCACTTTCTCTCACTGAGAAAGAAGCTTTTCAGCATCTCTGGCATTGCTTTCTCTTCATTTGCTTAGTTTCAGTAATCACAGTATTAGTGTCCTCAGAAGCTCTAAACTAGTGATTTTGAGCATTCAAGCACTAACATAACTTTCTCTGCAAAAAAATCTCTAAAACATGAAAATTTGTCTTCTGCATGGCAAATTACACCTCATTTCATGAGAGAGAAGCATTTTTCATGTACTTGAGGTTTGGTCTTAAAATGGCCTAAACTCACTTTCTCTCACTGAGAAAGAAGCTTTTCAGCATCTGTGGCCTTGCTTTCTCTTCATTTGCTTAGTTTCAGTAATCACAGTATTAGTGTTCTCAGAAGCCCTAAACAAGTGATTCTGAGCATTCTAGCTCTAACAAAACTTTCTTTGCAAAAAATCTCTAAATCATGAAAATCTGTCTTCTGCATTGCAAATTACACTTCATTTCATGAGAGAGAAGAATTTTTCATGTACTTGAGGTTTGGTCTTAAAATTGCCTAAACTCACTTTCTCTCACTGAGAAAGAAGCTTTTCAGCATCTGTGGCCTTGCTTTCTCTACATTTGCTTAGTTTCACTAAAAACAGTATTAGTGTTCTCAGAAGCTCTAAACTAGTGAATCTGAGCATTCAAGCAGTAGCATAACTTTCTCTGCAAAAAATCTCTAAAACATGAAAATTTGTCTTTTGCATGGCAAATTACACCTCATTTCATGAGAGAGAAGCATTTTTCATGTACTTGAGGTTTGGTCTTAAAATTGCCTAAACTCACTTTCTCTCACTGAGAAAGAAGCTTTTCAGCATCTGTGGCCTTGCTTTCTCTACATTTGCTTAGTTTCAGTAATCACAGTATTAGTGTCCTCAGAAGCTCTAAACTAGTGATTCTGAGCATTCAAGCACTAACATAACTTTCTCTGCAAAAAAATCTCTAAAACATGAAAATTTGTCTTCTGCATGGCAAATTACACCTCATTTCATGAGAGAGAAGCATTTTTCATGTACTTGAGGTTTGGTCTTAAAATTGCCTAAACTCACTTTCTCTCACTGAGAAAGAAGCTTTTCAGCATCTGTGGCCTTGCGTTCTCTACATTTGCTTAGTTTCACTAAAAACAGTATTAGTGTTCTCAGAAGCACTAAACAAGTGATTCTGAGCATTCTAGCTCTAACAAAACTTTCTTTGCAAAAAATCTCTAAATCATGAAAATCTGTCTTCTGCAATGCAAATTACACTTCATTTCATGAGAGAGAAGCATTTTTCATGTACTTGAGGTTTGGTCTTAAAATTGCCTAAACTCACTTTCTCTCACTGAGAAAGAAGCTTTTCAGCATCTGTGGCCTTGCTTTCTCTACATTTGCTTAGTTTCACTAAAAACAGTATTAGTGTTCTCAGAAGCTCTAAACTAGTGAATCTGAGCATTCAAGCACTAGCATAACTTTCTCTGCAAAAAATCTCTAAAACATGAAAATTTGTCTTCTGCATTGTAAATTACACTTCATTTCATGAGAAAGAAGCATTTTTTCATGTACTTGAGGTTTGGTCTTAAAATGGCCTAAACTCACTTTCTCTCACTGAGAAAGAAGCTTTTCAGCATCTGTGGCCTTGCTTTCTCTACATTTGCTTAGTTTCACTAAAAACAGTATTAGTGTTCTCAGAAGCCCTAAACAAGTGATTCTGAGCATTCTAGCTCTAACAAAACTTTCTTTGCAAAAAATCTCTAAATCATGAAAATCTGTCTTCTGCATTGCAAATTACACTTCATTTCATGAGAGAGAAGCATTTTTCATGTACTTGAGGTTTGGTCTTAAAATTGCCTAAACTCACTTTCTCTCACTGAGAAAGAAGCTTTTCAGCATCTGTGGCCTTGCTTTCTCTACATTTGCTTAGTTTCACTAAAAACAGTATTAGTGTTCTCAGAAGCTCTAAACTAGTGAATCTGAGCATTCAAGCAGTAGCATAACTTTCTCTGCAAAAAATCTCTAAAACATGAAAATTTGTCTTTTGCATGGCAAATTACACCTCATTTCATGAGAGAGAAGCATTTTTCATGTACTTGAGGTTTGGTCTTAAAATTGCCTAAACTCACTTTCTCTCACTGAGAAAGAAGCTTTTCAGCATCTGTGGCCTTGCTTTCTCTACATTTGCTTAGTTTCACTAAAAACAGTATTAGTGTCCTCAGAAGCTCTAAACTAGTGATTCTGAGCATTCAAGCACTAACATAACTTTCTCTGCAAAAAATCTCTAAAACATGAAAATTTGTCTTCTGCATTGTAAATTACACTTCATTTCATGAGAAAGAAGCATTTTTTCATGTACTTGAGGTTTGTTCTTAAAATTGACTAAACTCACTTTCTCTCACTGAGAAAGAAGCTTTTCAGCATCTGTGGCCTTGCTTTCTCTTCATTTGCTTAGTTTCACTAAAAACAGTATTAGTGTTCTCAGAAGCACTAAACAAGTGATTCTGAGCATTCTAGCTCTAACAAAACTTTCTTTGCAAAAAATCTCTAAATCATGAAAATCTGTCTTCTGCATTGCAAATTACACTTCATTTCATGAGAGAGAAGCATTTTTCATGTACTTGAGGTTTGGTCTTAAAATTGCCTAAACTCACTTTCTCTCACTGAGAAAGAAGCTTTTCAGCATCTGTGGCCTTGCGTTCTCTACATTTGCTTAGTTTCACTAAAAACAGTATTAGTGTTCTCAGAAGCACTAAACAAGTGATTCTGAGCATTCTAGCTCTAACAAAACTTTCTTTGCAAAAAATCTCTAAATCATGAAAATCTGTCTTCTGCATTGCAAATTACACTTCATTTCATGAGAGAGAAGCATTTTTCATGTACTTGAGGTTTGGTCTTAAAATTGCCTAAACTCACTTTCTCTCACTGAGAAAGAAGCTTTTCAGCATCTGTGGCCTTGCTTTCTCTACATTTGCTTAGTTTCACTAAAAACAGTATTAGTGTTCTCAGAAGCTCTAAACTAGTGAATCTGAGCATTCAAGCACTAGCATAACTTTCTCTGCAAAAAATCTCTAAAACATGAAAATTTGTCTTCTGCATTGTAAATTACACTTCATTTCATGAGAAAGAAGCATTTTTTCATGTACTTGAGGTTTGGTCTTAAAATGGCCTAAACTCACTTTCTCTCACTGAGAAAGAAGCTTTTCAGCATCTGTGGCCTTGCTTTCTCTACATTTGCTTAGTTTCACTAAAAACAGTATTAGTGTTCTCAGAAGCCCTAAACAAGTGATTCTGAGCATTCTAGCTCTAACAAAACTTTCTTTGCAAAAAATCTCTAAATCATGAAAATCTGTCTTCTGCATTGCAAATTACACTTCATTTCATGAGAGAGAAGCATTTTTCATGTACTTGAGGTTTGGTCTTAAAATTGCCTAAACTCACTTTCTCTCACTGAGAAAGAAGCTTTTCAGCATCTGTGGCCTTGCTTTCTCTACATTTGCTTAGTTTCACTAAAAACAGTATTAGTGTTCTCAGAAGCTCTAAACTAGTGAATCTGAGCATTCAAGCAGTAGCATAACTTTCTCTGCAAAAAATCTCTAAAACATGAAAATTTGTCTTTTGCATGGCAAATTACACCTCATTTCATGAGAGAGAAGCATTTTTCATGTACTTGAGGTTTGGTCTTAAAATTGCCTAAACTCACTTTCTCTCACTGAGAAAGAAGCTTTTCAGCATCTGTGGCCTTGCTTTCTCTACATTTGCTTAGTTTCACTAAAAACAGCATTAGTGTTCTCAGAAGCCCTAAACAAGTGATTCTGAGCATTCTAGCTCTAACAAAACTTTCTTTGCAAAAAATCTCTAAATCATGAAAATCTGTCTTCTGCATTGCAAATTACACTTCATTTCATGAGAGAGAAGAATTTTTCATGTACTTGAGGTTTGTTCTTAAAATTGACTAAACTCACTTTCTCTCACTGAGAAAGAAGCTTTTCAGCATCTGTGGCCTTGCTTTCTCTACATTTGCTTAGTTTCACTAAAAACAGTATTAGTGTTCTCAGAAGCTCTAAACTAGTGAATCTGAGCATTCAAGCAGTAGCATAACTTTCTCTGCAAAAAATCTCTAAAACATGAAAATTTGTCTTTTGCATGGCAAATACACCTCATTTCATGAGAAAGAAGCATTTTTTCATGTACTTGAGGTTTGGTCTTAAAATGGCCTAAACTCACTTTCTCTCACTGAGAAAGAAGCTTTTCAGCATCTGTGGCCTTGCTTTCTCTACATTTGCTTAGTTTCACTAAAAACAGTATTAGTGTTCTCAGAAGCCCTAAACAAGTGATTCTGAGCATTCTAGCTCTAACAAAACTTTCTTTGCAAAAAATCTCTAAATCATGAAAATCTGTCTTCTGCATTGCAAATTACACTTCATTTCATGAGAGAGAAGCATTTTTCATGTACTTGAGGTTTGGTCTTAAAATTGCCTAAACTCACTTTCTCTCACTGAGAAAGAAGCTTTTCAGCATCTGTGGCCTTGCTTTCTCTACATTTGCTTAGTTTCACTAAAAACAGCATTAGTGTTCTCAGAAGCCCTAAACAAGTGATTCTGAGCATTCTAGCTCTAACAAAACTTTCTTTGCAAAAAATCTCTAAATCATGAAAATCTGTCTTCTGCATTGCAAATTACATTTCATTTCATGAGAGAGAAGAATTTTTCATGTACTTGAGGTTTGTTCTTAAAATTGACTAAACTCACTTTCTCTCACTGAGAAAGAAGCTTTTCAGCATCTCTGGCATTGCTTTCTCTTCATTTGCTTAGTTTCAGTAATCACAGTATTAGTGTCCTCAGAAGCTCTAAACTAGTGATTTTGAGCATTCAAGCACTAACATAACTTTCTCTGCAAAAAAATCTCTAAAACATGAAAATTTGTCTTCTGCATGGCAAATTACACCTCATTTCATGAGAGAGAAGCATTTTTCATGTACTTGAGGTTTGGTCTTAAAATGGCCTAAACTCACTTTCTCTCACTGAGAAAGAAGCTTTTCAGCATCTGTGGCCTTGCTTTCTCTTCATTTGCTTAGTTTCAGTAATCACAGTATTAGTGTTCTCAGAAGCCCTAAACAAGTGATTCTGAGCATTCTAGCTCTAACAAAACTTTCTTTGCAAAAAATCTCTAAATCATGAAAATCTGTCTTCTGCATTGCAAATTACACTTCATTTCATGAGAGAGAAGAATTTTTCATGTACTTCAGGTTTGTTCTTAAAATTGACTAAACTCACTTTCTCTCACTGAGAAAGAAGCTTTTCAGCATCTGTGGCCTTGCTTTCTCTTCATTTGCTTAGTTTCACTAAACACAGTATTAGTGTCCTCAGAAGCTCTAAACAAGTGATTCTGAGCATTCAAGCACTAACATAACTTTCTCTGCAAAAAATCTCTAAAACATGAAAATTTGTCTTCTGCATTGTAAATTACACTTCATTTCATGAGAAAGAAGCATTTTTTCATGTACTTGAGGTTTGGTCTTAAAATGGCCTAAACTCACTTTCTCTCACTGAGAAAGAAGCTTTTCAGCATCTGTGGCCTTGCTTTCTCTACATTTGCTTAGTTTCACTAAAAACAGTATTAGTGTTCTCAGAAGCACTAAACAAGTGATTCTGAGCATTCTAGCTCTAACAAAACTTTCTTTGCAAAAAATCTCTAAATCATGAAAATCTGTCTTCTGCATTGCAAATTACACTTCATTTCATGAGAGAGAAGCATTTTTCATGTACTTGAGGTTTGATCTTAAAATTGCCTAAACTCACTTTCTCTCACTGAGAAAGAAGCTTTTCAGCATCTGTGGCCTTGCTTTCTCTACATTTGCTTAGTTTCACTAAAAACAGTATTAGTGTTCTCAGAAGCTCTAAACTAGTGAATCTGAGCATTCAAGCAGTAGCATAACTTTCTCTGCAAAAAATCTCTAAAACATGAAAATTTGTCTTTTGCATGGCAAATTACACCTCATTTCATGAGAGAGAAGCATTTTTCATGTACTTGAGGTTTGGTCTTAAAATTGCCTAAACTCACTTTCTCTCACTGAGAAAGAAGCTTTTCAGCATCTGTGGCCTTGCTTTCTCTACATTTGCTTAGTTTCACTAAAAACAGCATTAGTGTTCTCAGAAGCCCTAAACAAGTGATTCTGAGCATTCTAGCTCTAACAAAACTTTCTTTGCAAAAAATCTCTAAATCATGAAAATCTGTCTTCTGCATTGCAAATTACACTTCATTTCATGAGAGAGAAGAATTTTTCATGTACTTGAGGTTTGTTCTTAAAATTGACTAAACTCACTTTCTCTCACTGAGAAAGAAGCTTTTCAGCATCTTTGGCCTTGCTTTCTCTACATTTGCTTAGTTTCACTAAAAACAGTATTAGTGTTCTCAGAAGCTCTAAACTAGTGAATCTGAGCATTCAAGCAGTAGCATAACTTTCTCTGCAAAAAATCTCTAAAACATGAAAATTTGTCTTTTGCATGGCAAATTACACCTCATTTCATGAGAAAGAAGCATTTTTTCATGTACTTGAGGTTTGGTCTTAAAATGGCCTAAACTCACTTTCTCTCACTGAGAAAGAAGCTTTTCAGCATCTGTGGCCTTGCTTTCTCTACATTTGCTTAGTTTCACTAAAAACAGTATTAGTGTTCTCAGAAGCCCTAAACAAGTGATTCTGAGCATTCTAGCTCTAACAAAACTTTCTTTGCAAAAAATCTCTAAATCATGAAAATCTGTCTTCTGCATTGCAAATTACACTTCATTTCATGAGAGAGAAGCATTTTTCATGTACTTGAGGTTTGGTCTTAAAATTGCCTAAACTCACTTTCTCTCACTGAGAAAGAAGCTTTTCAGCATCTGTGGCCTTGCTTTCTCTACATTTGCTTAGTTTCACTAAAAACAGCATTAGTGTTCTCAGAAGCCCTAAACAAGTGATTCTGAGCATTCTAGCTCTAACAAAACTTTCTTTGCAAAAAATCTCTAAATCATGAAAATCTGTCTTCTGCATTGCAAATTACATTTCATTTCATGAGAGAGAAGAATTTTTCATGTACTTGAGGTTTGTTCTTAAAATTGACTAAACTCACTTTCTCTCACTGAGAAAGAAGCTTTTCAGCATCTCTGGCATTGCTTTCTCTTCATTTGCTTAGTTTCAGTAATCACAGTATTAGTGTCCTCAGAAGCTCTAAACTAGTGATTTTGAGCATTCAAGCACTAACATAACTTTCTCTGCAAAAAAATCTCTAAAACATGAAAATTTGTCTTCTGCATGGCAAATTACACCTCATTTCATGAGAGAGAAGCATTTTTCATGTACTTGAGGTTTGGTCTTAAAATGGCCTAAACTCACTTTCTCTCACTGAGAAAGAAGCTTTTCAGCATCTGTGGCCTTGCTTTCTCTTCATTTGCTTAGTTTCAGTAATCACAGTATTAGTGTTCTCAGAAGCCCTAAACAAGTGATTCTGAGCATTCTAGCTCTAACAAAACTTTCTTTGCAAAAAATCTCTAAATCATGAAAATCTGTCTTCTGCATTGCAAATTACACTTCATTTCATGAGAGAGAAGAATTTTTCATGTACTTCAGGTTTGTTCTTAAAATTGACTAAACTCACTTTCTCTCACTGAGAAAGAAGCTTTTCAGCATCTGTGGCCTTGCTTTCTCTTCATTTGCTTAGTTTCAGTAAACACAGTATTAGTGTCCTCAGAAGCTCTAAACTAGTGATTCTGAGCATTCAAGCACTAACATAACTTTCTCTGCAAAAAATCTCTAAAACATGAAAATTTGTCTTCTGCATGGCAAATTACACCTCATTTCATGAGAGAGAAGCATTTTTCATGTACTTGAGGTTTGGTCTTAAAATTGCCTAAACTCACTTTCTCTCACTGAGAAAGAAGCTTTTCAGCATCTGTGGCCTTGCGTTCTCTACATTTGCTTAGTTTCACTAAAAACAGTATTAGTGTTCTCAGAAGCACTAAACAAGTGATTCTGAGCATTCTAGCTCTAACAAAACTTTCTTTGCAAAAAATCTCTAAATCATGAAAATCTGTCTTCTGCATTGCAAATTACACTTCATTTCATGAGAGAGAAGCATTTTTCATGTACTTGAGGTTTGGTCTTAAAATTGCCTAAACTCACTTTCTCTCACTGAGAAAGAAGCTTTTCAGCATCTGTGGCCTTGCTTTCTCTACATTTGCTTAGTTTCACTAAAAACAGTATTAGTGTTCTCAGAAGCTCTAAACTAGTGAATCTGAGCATTCAAGCACTAGCATAACTTTCTCTGCAAAAAATCTCTAAAACATGAAAATTTTTCTTCTGCATGGCAAATTACACCTCATTTCATGAGAGAGAAGCATTTTTCATGTACTTGAGGTTTGGTCTTAAAATTGCCTAAACTCACTTTCTCTCACTGAGAAAGAAGCTTTTCAGCATCTGTGGCCTTGCTTTCTCTACATTTGCTTAGTTTCAGTAAACACAGTATTAGTGTCCTCAGAAGCTCTAAACTAGTGATTCTGAGCATTCAAGCACTAACATAACTTTCTCTGCAAAAAATCTCTAAAACATGAAAATTTGTCTTCTGCATTGTAAATTACACTTCATTTCATGAGAAAGAAGCATTTTTTCATGTACTTGAGGTTTGGTCTTAAAATGGCCTAAACTCACTTTCTCTCACTGAGAAAGAAGCTTTTTCAGCATCTGTGGCCTTGCTTTCTCTACATTTGCTTAGTTTCACTAAAAACAGTATTAGTGTTCTCAGAAGCCCTAAACAAGTGATTCTGAGCATTCTAGCTCTAACAAAACTTTCTTTGCAAAAAATCTCTAAATCATGAAAATCTGTCTTCTGCATTGCAAATTACACTTCATTTCATGAGAGAGAAGCATTTTTCATGTACTTGAGGTTTGGTCTTAAAATTGCCTAAACTCACTTTCTCTCACTGAGAAAGAAGCTTTTCAGCATCTGTGGCCTTGCTTTCTCTACATTTGCTTAGTTTCACTAAAAACAGTATTAGTGTTCTCAGAAGCTCTAAACTAGTGAATCTGAGCATTCTAGCTCTAACAAAACTTTCTTTGCAAAAAATCTCTAAATCATGAAAATCTGTCTTCTGCATTGCAAATTACACTTCATTTCATGAGAGAGAAGCATTTTTCATGTACTTGAGGTTTGGTCTTAAAATTGCCTAAACTCACTTTCTCTCACTGAGAAAGAAGCTTTTCAGCATCTGTGGCCTTGCTTTCTCTACATTTGCTTAGTTTCACTAAAAACAGTATTAGTGTTCTCAGAAGCTCTAAACTAGTGAATCTGAGCATTCAAGCAGTAGCATAACTTTCTCTGCAAAAAATCTCTAAAACATGAAAATTTGTCTTTTGCATGGCAAATTACACCTCATTTCATGAGAGAGAAGCATTTTTCATGTACTTGAGGTTTGGTCTTAAAATTGCCTAAACTCACTTTCTCTCACTGAGAAAGAAGCTTTTCAGCATCTGTGGCCTTGCTTTCTCTACATTTGCTTAGTTTCACTAAACACAGTATTAGTGTCCTCAGAAGCTCTAAACTAGTGATTCTGAGCATTCAAGCACTAACATAACTTTCTCTGCAAAAAATATCTAAAACATGAAAATTTGTCTTCTGCATTGTAAATTACACTTCATTTCATGAGAAAGAAGCATTTTTTCATGTACTTGAGGTTTGGTCTTAAAATGGCCTAAACTCACTTTCTCTCACTGAGAAAGAAGCTTTTCAGCATCTGTGGCCTTGCTTTCTCTACATTTGCTTAGTTTCACTAAAAACAGTATTAGTGTTCACAGAAGCCCTAAACAAGTGATTCTGAGCATTCTAGCTCTAACAAAACTTTCTTTGCAAAAAATCTCTAAATCATGAAAATCTGTCTTCTGCATTGCAAATTACACTTCATTTCATGAGAGAGAAGCATTTTCATTGTACTTGAGGTTTGGTCTTAAAATTGCCTAAACTCACTTTCTCTCTCTGAGAAAGAAGCTTTTCAGCATCTGTGGCCTTGCTTTCTCTACATTTGCTTAGTTTCACTAAAAACAGTATTAGTGTTCTCAGAAGCTCTAAACTAGTGAATCTGAGCATTCAATCACTAGCATAACTTTCTCTGCAAAAAATCTCTAAAACATGAAAATTTGTCTTTTGCATGGCAAATTACACCTCATTTCATGAGAGAGAAGCATTTTTCATGTACTTGAGGTTTGGTCTTAAAATTGCCTAAACTCACTTTCTCTCACTGAGAAAGAAGCTTTTCAGCATCTGTGGCCTTGCTTTCTCTTCATTTGCTTAGTTTCAGTAATCACAGTATTAGTGTCCTCAGAAGCTCTAAACTAGTGATTCTGAGCATTCAAGCACTAACATAACTTTCTCTGCAAAAAATATCTAAAACATGAAAATTTGTCTTCTGCATTGTAAATTACACTTCATTTCATGAGAAAGAAGCATTTTTTCATGTACTTGAGGTTTGGTCTTAAAATGGCCTAAACTCACTTTCTCTCACTGAGAAAGAAGCTTTTCAGCATCTGTGGCCTTGCTTTCTCTTCATTTGCTTAGTTTCAGTAAACACAGTATTAGTGTCCTCAGAAGCTCTAAACTAGTGATTCTGAGCATTCAAGCACTAACATAACTTTCTCTGCAAAAAATATCTAAAACATGAAAATTTGTCTTCTGCATTGTAAATTACACTTCATTTCATGAGAAAGAAGCATTTTTTCATGTACTTGAGGTTTGGTCTTAAAATGGCCTAAACTCACTTTCTCTCACTGAGAAAGAAGCTTTTCAGCATCTGTGGCCTTGCTTTCTCTACATTTGCTTAGTTTCACTAAAAACAGCATTAGTGTTCTCAGAAGCCCTAAACAAGTGATTCTGAGCATTCTAGCTCTAACAAAACTTTCTTTGCAAAAAATCTCTAAAACATGAAAATTTGTCTTTTGCATGGCAAATTACACCTCATTTCATGAGAGAGAAGCATTTTTCATGTACTTGAGGTTTGGTCTTAAAATTGCCTAAACTCACTTTCTCTCACTGAGAAAGAAGCTTTTCAGCATCTGTGGCCTTGCTTTCTCTACATTTGCTTAGTTTCACTAAAAACAGTATTAGTGTCCTCAGAAGCTCTAAACTAGTGATTCTGAGCATTCAAGCACTAACATAACTTTCTCTGCAAAAAATCTCTAAAACATGAAAATTTGTCTTCTGCATTGTAAATTACACTTCATTTCATGAGAAAGAAGCATTTTTTCATGTACTTGAGGTTTGGTCTTAAAATGGCCTAAACTCACTTTCTCTCACTGAGAAAGAAGCTTTTCAGCATCTGTGGCCTTGCTTTCTCTTCATTTGCTTAGTTTCAGTAATCACAGTATTAGTGTCCTCAGAAGCTCTAAACTAGTGATTCTGAGCATTCAAGCACTAACATAACTTTCTCTGCAAAAAATATCTAAAACATGAAAATTTGTCTTCTGCATTGTAAATTACACTTCATTTCATGAGAAAGAAGCATTTTTTCATGTACTTGAGGTTTGGTCTTAAAATGGCCTAAACTCACTTTCTCTCACTGAGAAAGAAGCTTTTCAGCATCTGTGGCCTTGCTTTCTCTTCATTTGCTTAGTTTCAGTAAACACAGTATTAGTGTCCTCAGAAGCTCTAAACTAGTGATTCTGAGCATTCAAGCACTAACATAACTTTCTCTGCAAAAAATATCTAAAACATGAAAATTTGTCTTCTGCATTGTAAATTACACTTCATTTCATGAGAAAGAAGCATTTTTTCATGTACTTGAGGTTTGGTCTTAAAATGGCCTAAACTCACTTTCTCTCACTGAGAAAGAAGCTTTTCAGCATCTGTGGCCTTGCTTTCTCTACATTTGCTTAGTTTCACTAAAAACAGTATTAGTGTTCTCAGAAGCCCTAAACAAGTGATTCTGAGCATTCTAGCTCTAACAAAACTTTCTTTGCAAAAAATCTCTAAATCATGAAAATCTGTCTTCTGCATTGCAAATTACACTTCATTTCATGAGAGAGAAGCATTTTTCATGTACTTGAGGTTTGGTCTTAAAATTGCCTAAACTCACTTTCTCTCACTGAGAAAGAAGCTTTTCAGCATCTGTGGCCTTGCTTTCTCTACATTTGCTTAGTTTCACTAAAAACAGTATTAGTGTTCTCAGAAGCTCTAAACTAGTGAATCTGAGCATTCAATCACTAGCATAACTTTCTCTGCAAAAAATCTCTAAAACATGAAAATTTGTCTTTTGCATGGCAAATTACACCTCATTTCATGAGAGAGAAGCATTTTTCATGTACTTGAGGTTTGGTCTTAAAATTGCCTAAACTCACTTTCTCTCACTGAGAAAGAAGCTTTTCAGCATCTGTGGCCTTGCTTTCTCTACATTTGCTTAGTTTCACTAAACACAGTATTAGTGTCCTCAGAAGCTCTAAACTAGTGATTCTGAGCATTCAAGCACTAACATAACTTTCTCTGAAAAAAATCTCTAAAACATGAAAAATTGTTTTCTGCATTGCAAATTACACTTCATTTCATGAGAGAGAAGCATTTCTCATGTACTTGAGGTTTGATCTTAAAATTGCCTAAACTCACTTTCTCTCACTGAGAAAGAAGCTTTTCAGCATCTGTGGCCTTGCTTTCTCTTCATTTGCTTAGTTTCAGTAATCACAGTATTAGTGTCCTCAGAAGCTCTAAACTAGTGATTCTGAGCATTCAAGCACTAACATAACTTTCTCTGCAAAAAATATCTAAAACATGAAAATTTGTCTTCTGCATTGTAAATTACACTTCATTTCATGAGAAAGAAGCATTTTTTCATGTACTTGAGGTTTGGTCTTAAAATGGCCTAAACTCACTTTCTCTCACTGAGAAAGAAGCTTTTCAGCATCTGTGGCCTTGCTTTCTCTACATTTGCTTAGTTTCACTAAAAACAGCATTAGTGTTCTCAGAAGCCCTAAACAAGTGATTCTGAGCATTCTAGCTCTAACAAAACTTTCTTTGCAAAAAATCTCTAAATCATGAAAATCTGTCTTCTGCATTGCAAATTACACTTCATTTCATGAGAGAGAAGCATTTTTCATGTACTTGAGGTTTGGTCTTAAAATTGCCTAAACTCACTTTCTCTCACTGAGAAAGAAGCTTTTCAGCATCTGTGGCCTTGCTTTCTCTACATTTGCTTAGTTTCACTAAAAACAGTATTAGTGTTCTCAGAAGCTCTAAACTAGTGAATCTGAGCATTCAATCACTAGCATAACTTTCTCTGCAAAAAATCTCTAAAACATGAAAATTTGTCTTTTGCATGGCAAATTACACCTCATTTCATGAGAGAGAAGCATTTTTCATGTACTTGAGGTTTGGTCTTAAAATTGCCTAAACTCACTTTCTCTCACTGAGAAAGAAGCTTTTCAGCATCTGTGGCCTTGCTTTCTCTTCATTTGCTTAGTTTCAGTAATCACAGTATTAGTGTCCTCAGAAGCTCTAAACTAGTGATTCTGAGCATTCAAGCACTAACATAACTTTCTCTGCAAAAAATATCTAAAACATGAAAATTTGTCTTCTGCATTGTAAATTACACTTCATTTCATGAGAAAGAAGCATTTTTTCATGTACTTGAGGTTTGGTCTTAAAATGGCCTAAACTCACTTTCTCTCACTGAGAAAGAAGCTTTTCAGCATCTGTGGCCTTGCTTTCTCTTCATTTGCTTAGTTTCAGTAAACACAGTATTAGTGTCCTCAGAAGCTCTAAACTAGTGATTCTGAGCATTCAAGCACTAACATAACTTTCTCTGCAAAAAATATCTAAAACATGAAAATTTGTCTTCTGCATTGTAAATTACACTTCATTTCATGAGAAAGAAGCATTTTTTCATGTACTTGAGGTTTGGTCTTAAAATGGCCTAAACTCACTTTCTCTCACTGAGAAAGAAGCTTTTCAGCATCTGTGGCCTTGCTTTCTCTACATTTGCTTAGTTTCACTAAAAACAGCATTAGTGTTCTCAGAAGCCCTAAACAAGTGATTCTGAGCATTCTAGCTCTAACAAAACTTTCTTTGCAAAAAATCTCTAAAACATGAAAATTTGTCTTTTGCATGGCAAATTACACCTCATTTCATGAGAGAGAAGCATTTTTCATGTACTTGAGGTTTGGTCTTAAAATTGCCTAAACTCACTTTCTCTCACTGAGAAAGAAGCTTTTCAGCATCTGTGGCCTTGCTTTCTCTACATTTGCTTAGTTTCACTAAAAACAGTATTAGTGTCCTCAGAAGCCCTAAACAAGTGATTCTGAGCATTCTAGCTCTAACAAAACTTTCTTTGCAAAAAATCTCTAAATCATGAAAATCTGTCTTCTGCATTGCAAATTACACTTCATTTCATGAGAGAGAAGCATTTTTCATGTACTTGAGGTTTGGTCTTAAAATTGCCTAAACTCACTTTCTCTCACTGAGAAAGAAGCTTTTCAGCATCTGTGGCCTTGCTTTCTCTACATTTGCTTAGTTTCACTAAAAACAGCATTAGTGTTCTCAGAAGCCCTAAACAAGTGATTCTGAGCATTCTAGCTCTAACAAAACTTTCTTTGCAAAAAATCTCTAAATCATGAAAATCTGTCTTCTGCATTGCAAATTACATTTCATTTCATGAGAGAGAAGAATTTTTCATGTACTTGAGGTTTGTTCTTAAAATTGACTAAACTCACTTTCTCTCACTGAGAAAGAAGCTTTTCAGCATCTCTGGCATTGCTTTCTCTTCATTTGCTTAGTTTCAGTAATCACAGTATTAGTGTCCTCAGAAGCTCTAAACTAGTGATTTTGAGCATTCAAGCACTAACATAACTTTCTCTGCAAAAAAATCTCTAAAACATGAAAATTTGTCTTCTGCATGGCAAATTACACCTCATTTCATGAGAGAGAAGCATTTTTCATGTACTTGAGGTTTGGTCTTAAAATGGCCTAAACTCACTTTCTCTCACTGAGAAAGAAGCTTTTCAGCATCTGTGGCCTTGCTTTCTCTTCATTTGCTTAGTTTCAGTAATCACAGTATTAGTGTTCTCAGAAGCCCTAAACAAGTGATTCTGAGCATTCTAGCTCTAACAAAACTTTCTTTGCAAAAAATCTCTAAATCATGAAAATCTGTCTTCTGCATTGCAAATTACACTTCATTTCATGAGAGAGAAGAATTTTTCATGTACTTCAGGTTTGTTCTTAAAATTGACTAAACTCACTTTCTCTCACTGAGAAAGAAGCTTTTCAGCATCTGTGGCCTTGCTTTCTCTTCATTTGCTTAGTTTCAGTAAACACAGTATTAGTGTCCTCAGAAGCTCTAAACTAGTGATTCTGAGCATTCAAGCACTAACATAACTTTCTCTGCAAAAAATCTCTAAAACATGAAAATTTGTCTTCTGCATGGCAAATTACACCTCATTTCATGAGAGAGAAGCATTTTTCATGTACTTGAGGTTTGGTCTTAAAATTGCCTAAACTCACTTTCTCTCACTGAGAAAGAAGCTTTTCAGCATCTGTGGCCTTGCGTTCTCTACATTTGCTTAGTTTCACTAAAAACAGTATTAGTGTTCTCAGAAGCACTAAACAAGTGATTCTGAGCATTCTAGCTCTAACAAAACTTTCTTTGCAAAAAATCTCTAAATCATGAAAATCTGTCTTCTGCATTGCAAATTACACTTCATTTCATGAGAGAGAAGCATTTTTCATGTACTTGAGGTTTGGTCTTAAAATTGCCTAAACTCACTTTCTCTCACTGAGAAAGAAGCTTTTCAGCATCTGTGGCCTTGCTTTCTCTACATTTGCTTAGTTTCACTAAAAACAGTATTAGTGTTCTCAGAAGCTCTAAACTAGTGAATCTGAGCATTCAAGCACTAGCATAACTTTCTCTGCAAAAAATCTCTAAAACATGAAAATTTTTCTTCTGCATGGCAAATTACACCTCATTTCATGAGAGAGAAGCATTTTTCATGTACTTGAGGTTTGGTCTTAAAATTGCCTAAACTCACTTTCTCTCACTGAGAAAGAAGCTTTTCAGCATCTGTGGCCTTGCTTTCTCTACATTTGCTTAGTTTCAGTAAACACAGTATTAGTGTCCTCAGAAGCTCTAAACTAGTGATTCTGAGCATTCAAGCACTAACATAACTTTCTCTGCAAAAAATCTCTAAAACATGAAAATTTGTCTTCTGCATTGTAAATTACACTTCATTTCATGAGAAAGAAGCATTTTTTCATGTACTTGAGGTTTGGTCTTAAAATGGCCTAAACTCACTTTCTCTCACTGAGAAAGAAGCTTTTTCAGCATCTGTGGCCTTGCTTTCTCTACATTTGCTTAGTTTCACTAAAAACAGTATTAGTGTTCTCAGAAGCCCTAAACAAGTGATTCTGAGCATTCTAGCTCTAACAAAACTTTCTTTGCAAAAAATCTCTAAATCATGAAAATCTGTCTTCTGCATTGCAAATTACACTTCATTTCATGAGAGAGAAGCATTTTTCATGTACTTGAGGTTTGGTCTTAAAATTGCCTAAACTCACTTTCTCTCACTGAGAAAGAAGCTTTTCAGCATCTGTGGCCTTGCTTTCTCTACATTTGCTTAGTTTCACTAAAAACAGTATTAGTGTTCTCAGAAGCTCTAAACTAGTGAATCTGAGCATTCTAGCTCTAACAAAACTTTCTTTGCAAAAAATCTCTAAATCATGAAAATCTGTCTTCTGCATTGCAAATTACACTTCATTTCATGAGAGAGAAGCATTTTTCATGTACTTGAGGTTTGGTCTTAAAATTGCCTAAACTCACTTTCTCTCACTGAGAAAGAAGCTTTTCAGCATCTGTGGCCTTGCTTTCTCTACATTTGCTTAGTTTCACTAAAAACAGTATTAGTGTTCTCAGAAGCTCTAAACTAGTGAATCTGAGCATTCAAGCAGTAGCATAACTTTCTCTGCAAAAAATCTCTAAAACATGAAAATTTGTCTTTTGCATGGCAAATTACACCTCATTTCATGAGAGAGAAGCATTTTTCATGTACTTGAGGTTTGGTCTTAAAATTGCCTAAACTCACTTTCTCTCACTGAGAAAGAAGCTTTTCAGCATCTGTGGCCTTGCTTTCTCTACATTTGCTTAGTTTCACTAAACACAGTATTAGTGTCCTCAGAAGCTCTAAACTAGTGATTCTGAGCATTCAAGCACTAACATAACTTTCTCTGCAAAAAATATCTAAAACATGAAAATTTGTCTTCTGCATTGTAAATTACACTTCATTTCATGAGAAAGAAGCATTTTTTCATGTACTTGAGGTTTGGTCTTAAAATGGCCTAAACTCACTTTCTCTCACTGAGAAAGAAGCTTTTCAGCATCTGTGGCCTTGCTTTCTCTACATTTGCTTAGTTTCACTAAAAACAGTATTAGTGTTCACAGAAGCCCTAAACAAGTGATTCTGAGCATTCTAGCTCTAACAAAACTTTCTTTGCAAAAAATCTCTAAATCATGAAAATCTGTCTTCTGCATTGCAAATTACACTTCATTTCATGAGAGAGAAGCATTTTCATTGTACTTGAGGTTTGGTCTTAAAATTGCCTAAACTCACTTTCTCTCTCTGAGAAAGAAGCTTTTCAGCATCTGTGGCCTTGCTTTCTCTACATTTGCTTAGTTTCACTAAAAACAGTATTAGTGTTCTCAGAAGCTCTAAACTAGTGAATCTGAGCATTCAATCACTAGCATAACTTTCTCTGCAAAAAATCTCTAAAACATGAAAATTTGTCTTTTGCATGGCAAATTACACCTCATTTCATGAGAGAGAAGCATTTTTCATGTACTTGAGGTTTGGTCTTAAAATTGCCTAAACTCACTTTCTCTCACTGAGAAAGAAGCTTTTCAGCATCTGTGGCCTTGCTTTCTCTTCATTTGCTTAGTTTCAGTAATCACAGTATTAGTGTCCTCAGAAGCTCTAAACTAGTGATTCTGAGCATTCAAGCACTAACATAACTTTCTCTGCAAAAAATATCTAAAACATGAAAATTTGTCTTCTGCATTGTAAATTACACTTCATTTCATGAGAAAGAAGCATTTTTTCATGTACTTGAGGTTTGGTCTTAAAATGGCCTAAACTCACTTTCTCTCACTGAGAAAGAAGCTTTTCAGCATCTGTGGCCTTGCTTTCTCTTCATTTGCTTAGTTTCAGTAAACACAGTATTAGTGTCCTCAGAAGCTCTAAACTAGTGATTCTGAGCATTCAAGCACTAACATAACTTTCTCTGCAAAAAATATCTAAAACATGAAAATTTGTCTTCTGCATTGTAAATTACACTTCATTTCATGAGAAAGAAGCATTTTTTCATGTACTTGAGGTTTGGTCTTAAAATGGCCTAAACTCACTTTCTCTCACTGAGAAAGAAGCTTTTCAGCATCTGTGGCCTTGCTTTCTCTACATTTGCTTAGTTTCACTAAAAACAGCATTAGTGTTCTCAGAAGCCCTAAACAAGTGATTCTGAGCATTCTAGCTCTAACAAAACTTTCTTTGCAAAAAATCTCTAAAACATGAAAATTTGTCTTTTGCATGGCAAATTACACCTCATTTCATGAGAGAGAAGCATTTTTCATGTACTTGAGGTTTGGTCTTAAAATTGCCTAAACTCACTTTCTCTCACTGAGAAAGAAGCTTTTCAGCATCTGTGGCCTTGCTTTCTCTACATTTGCTTAGTTTCACTAAAAACAGTATTAGTGTCCTCAGAAGCTCTAAACTAGTGATTCTGAGCATTCAAGCACTAACATAACTTTCTCTGCAAAAAATCTCTAAAACATGAAAATTTGTCTTCTGCATTGTAAATTACACTTCATTTCATGAGAAAGAAGCATTTTTTCATGTACTTGAGGTTTGGTCTTAAAATGGCCTAAACTCACTTTCTCTCACTGAGAAAGAAGCTTTTCAGCATCTGTGGCCTTGCTTTCTCTTCATTTGCTTAGTTTCAGTAATCACAGTATTAGTGTCCTCAGAAGCTCTAAACTAGTGATTCTGAGCATTCAAGCACTAACATAACTTTCTCTGCAAAAAATATCTAAAACATGAAAATTTGTCTTCTGCATTGTAAATTACACTTCATTTCATGAGAAAGAAGCATTTTTTCATGTACTTGAGGTTTGGTCTTAAAATGGCCTAAACTCACTTTCTCTCACTGAGAAAGAAGCTTTTCAGCATCTGTGGCCTTGCTTTCTCTTCATTTGCTTAGTTTCAGTAAACACAGTATTAGTGTCCTCAGAAGCTCTAAACTAGTGATTCTGAGCATTCAAGCACTAACATAACTTTCTCTGCAAAAAATATCTAAAACATGAAAATTTGTCTTCTGCATTGTAAATTACACTTCATTTCATGAGAAAGAAGCATTTTTTCATGTACTTGAGGTTTGGTCTTAAAATGGCCTAAACTCACTTTCTCTCACTGAGAAAGAAGCTTTTCAGCATCTGTGGCCTTGCTTTCTCTACATTTGCTTAGTTTCACTAAAAACAGTATTAGTGTTCTCAGAAGCCCTAAACAAGTGATTCTGAGCATTCTAGCTCTAACAAAACTTTCTTTGCAAAAAATCTCTAAATCATGAAAATCTGTCTTCTGCATTGCAAATTACACTTCATTTCATGAGAGAGAAGCATTTTTCATGTACTTGAGGTTTGGTCTTAAAATTGCCTAAACTCACTTTCTCTCACTGAGAAAGAAGCTTTTCAGCATCTGTGGCCTTGCTTTCTCTACATTTGCTTAGTTTCACTAAAAACAGTATTAGTGTTCTCAGAAGCTCTAAACTAGTGAATCTGAGCATTCAATCACTAGCATAACTTTCTCTGCAAAAAATCTCTAAAACATGAAAATTTGTCTTTTGCATGGCAAATTACACCTCATTTCATGAGAGAGAAGCATTTTTCATGTACTTGAGGTTTGGTCTTAAAATTGCCTAAACTCACTTTCTCTCACTGAGAAAGAAGCTTTTCAGCATCTGTGGCCTTGCTTTCTCTACATTTGCTTAGTTTCACTAAACACAGTATTAGTGTCCTCAGAAGCTCTAAACTAGTGATTCTGAGCATTCAAGCACTAACATAACTTTCTCTGAAAAAAATCTCTAAAACATGAAAAATTGTTTTCTGCATTGCAAATTACACTTCATTTCATGAGAGAGAAGCATTTCTCATGTACTTGAGGTTTGATCTTAAAATTGCCTAAACTCACTTTCTCTCACTGAGAAAGAAGCTTTTCAGCATCTGTGGCCTTGCTTTCTCTTCATTTGCTTAGTTTCAGTAATCACAGTATTAGTGTCCTCAGAAGCTCTAAACTAGTGATTCTGAGCATTCAAGCACTAACATAACTTTCTCTGCAAAAAATATCTAAAACATGAAAATTTGTCTTCTGCATTGTAAATTACACTTCATTTCATGAGAAAGAAGCATTTTTTCATGTACTTGAGGTTTGGTCTTAAAATGGCCTAAACTCACTTTCTCTCACTGAGAAAGAAGCTTTTCAGCATCTGTGGCCTTGCTTTCTCTACATTTGCTTAGTTTCACTAAAAACAGCATTAGTGTTCTCAGAAGCCCTAAACAAGTGATTCTGAGCATTCTAGCTCTAACAAAACTTTCTTTGCAAAAAATCTCTAAATCATGAAAATCTGTCTTCTGCATTGCAAATTACACTTCATTTCATGAGAGAGAAGCATTTTTCATGTACTTGAGGTTTGGTCTTAAAATTGCCTAAACTCACTTTCTCTCACTGAGAAAGAAGCTTTTCAGCATCTGTGGCCTTGCTTTCTCTACATTTGCTTAGTTTCACTAAAAACAGTATTAGTGTTCTCAGAAGCTCTAAACTAGTGAATCTGAGCATTCAATCACTAGCATAACTTTCTCTGCAAAAAATCTCTAAAACATGAAAATTTGTCTTTTGCATGGCAAATTACACCTCATTTCATGAGAGAGAAGCATTTTTCATGTACTTGAGGTTTGGTCTTAAAATTGCCTAAACTCACTTTCTCTCACTGAGAAAGAAGCTTTTCAGCATCTGTGGCCTTGCTTTCTCTTCATTTGCTTAGTTTCAGTAATCACAGTATTAGTGTCCTCAGAAGCTCTAAACTAGTGATTCTGAGCATTCAAGCACTAACATAACTTTCTCTGCAAAAAATATCTAAAACATGAAAATTTGTCTTCTGCATTGTAAATTACACTTCATTTCATGAGAAAGAAGCATTTTTTCATGTACTTGAGGTTTGGTCTTAAAATGGCCTAAACTCACTTTCTCTCACTGAGAAAGAAGCTTTTCAGCATCTGTGGCCTTGCTTTCTCTTCATTTGCTTAGTTTCAGTAAACACAGTATTAGTGTCCTCAGAAGCTCTAAACTAGTGATTCTGAGCATTCAAGCACTAACATAACTTTCTCTGCAAAAAATATCTAAAACATGAAAATTTGTCTTCTGCATTGTAAATTACACTTCATTTCATGAGAAAGAAGCATTTTTTCATGTACTTGAGGTTTGGTCTTAAAATGGCCTAAACTCACTTTCTCTCACTGAGAAAGAAGCTTTTCAGCATCTGTGGCCTTGCTTTCTCTACATTTGCTTAGTTTCACTAAAAACAGCATTAGTGTTCTCAGAAGCCCTAAACAAGTGATTCTGAGCATTCTAGCTCTAACAAAACTTTCTTTGCAAAAAATCTCTAAAACATGAAAATTTGTCTTTTGCATGGCAAATTACACCTCATTTCATGAGAGAGAAGCATTTTTCATGTACTTGAGGTTTGGTCTTAAAATTGCCTAAACTCACTTTCTCTCACTGAGAAAGAAGCTTTTCAGCATCTGTGGCCTTGCTTTCTCTACATTTGCTTAGTTTCACTAAAAACAGTATTAGTGTCCTCAGAAGCTCTAAACTAGTGATTCTGAGCATTCAAGCACTAACATAACTTTCTCTGCAAAAAATCTCTAAAACATGAAAATTTGTCTTCTGCATTGTAAATTACACTTCATTTCATGAGAAAGAAGCATTTTTTCATGTACTTGAGGTTTGGTCTTAAAATGGCCTAAACTCACTTTCTCTCACTGAGAAAGAAGCTTTTCAGCATCTGTGGCCTTGCTTTCTCTTCATTTGCTTAGTTTCAGTAATCACAGTATTAGTGTCCTCAGAAGCTCTAAACTAGTGATTCTGAGCATTCAAGCACTAACATAACTTTCTCTGCAAAAAATATCTAAAACATGAAAATTTGTCTTCTGCATTGTAAATTACACTTCATTTCATGAGAAAGAAGCATTTTTTCATGTACTTGAGGTTTGGTCTTAAAATGGCCTAAACTCACTTTCTCTCACTGAGAAAGAAGCTTTTCAGCATCTGTGGCCTTGCTTTCTCTACATTTGCTTAGTTTCACTAAAAACAGTATTAGTGTTCTCAGAAGCCCTAAACAAGTGATTCTGAGCATTCTAGCTCTAACAAAACTTTCTTTGCAAAAAATCTCTAAATCATGAAAATCTGTCTTCTGCATTGCAAATTACACTTCATTTCATGAGAGAGAAGCATTTTTCATGTACTTGAGGTTTGGTCTTAAAATTGCCTAAACTCACTTTCTCTCACTGAGAAAGAAGCTTTTCAGCATCTGTGGCCTTGCTTTCTCTACATTTGCTTAGTTTCACTAAACACAGTATTAGTGTCCTCAGAAGCTCTAAACTAGTGATTCTGAGCATTCAAGCACTAACATAACTTTCTCTGAAAAAAATCTCTAAAACATGAAAAATTGTTTTCTGCATTGCAAATTACACTTCATTTCATGAGAGAGAAGCATTTCTCATGTACTTGAGGTTTGATCTTAAAATTGCCTAAACTCACTTTCTCTCACTGAGAAAGAAGCTTTTCAGCATCTGTGGCCTTGCTTTCTCTTCATTTGCTTAGTTTCAGTAATCACAGTATTAGTGTCCTCAGAAGCTCTAAACTAGTGATTCTGAGCATTCAAGCACTAACATAACTTTCTCTGCAAAAAATATCTAAAACATGAAAATTTGTCTTCTGCATTGTAAATTACACTTCATTTCATGAGAAAGAAGCATTTTTTCATGTACTTGAGGTTTGGTCTTAAAATGGCCTAAACTCACTTTCTCTCACTGAGAAAGAAGCTTTTCAGCATCTGTGGCCTTGCTTTCTCTACATTTGCTTAGTTTCACTAAAAACAGCATTAGTGTTCTCAGAAGCCCTAAACAAGTGATTCTGAGCATTCTAGCTCTAACAAAACTTTCTTTGCAAAAAATCTCTAAATCATGAAAATCTGTCTTCTGCATTGCAAATTACACTTCATTTCATGAGAGAGAAGCATTTTTCATGTACTTGAGGTTTGGTCTTAAAATTGCCTAAACTCACTTTCTCTCACTGAGAAAGAAGCTTTTCAGCATCTGTGGCCTTGCTTTCTCTACATTTGCTTAGTTGCACTGAAATAGCATTTAGTGTTCTCAGAAGCACTAAACAAGTGATTCTGAGCATTCAAGCACTAACATAACTTTCTCTGCAAAAAAAACTCTAAATCATGAAAATCTGTCTTCTGCATTGCAAATTACATTTCATTTCATGAAAAAGAAACATCTTTCATGTACTTGAGGTTTGTTCTTAAAATTGACTAAACTCACTTTCTCTCACTGAGAAAGAAGCTTTTCAGCATCTGTGGCCTTGCTTTCTCTACATTTGCTTAGTTTCACTAAACACAGTATTAGTGTCCTCAGAAGCTCTGAACTAGTGATTCTGAGCATTCAAGCACTAACATAACTTTCTCTGAAAAAAACTCTAAATCATGCAAATCTGTCTTCTGCATTGCAAATTACATTTCAGTTCATGAAAAAGAAACATCTTTAATGTACTTGAGGTTTGTTCTTAAAATTGACTAAACTCACTTTCTCTCACTGAGAAAGAAGCTTTTCAGCATCTGTGGCCTTGCTTTCTCTACATTTGCTTAGTTTCACTAAAAACAGTATTAGTGTCCTCAGAAGCTCTAAACTAGTGATTCTGAGCATTCAAGCACTAACATAACTTTCTCTGCAAAAAATCTCTAAAACATGAAAATTTGTCTTCTGCATTGTAAATTACACTTCATTTCATGAGAAAGAAGCATTTTTTCATGTACTTGAGGTTTGGTCTTAAAATGGCCTAAACTCACTTTCTCTCACTGAGAAAGAAGCTTTTCAGCATCTGTGGCCTTGCTTTCTCTTCATTTGCTTAGTTTCAGTAATCACAGTATTAGTGTCCTCAGAAGCTCTAAACTAGTGATTCTGAGCATTCAAGCACTAACATAACTTTCTCTGCAAAAAATATCTAAAACATGAAAATTTGTCTTCTGCATTGTAAATTACACTTCATTTCATGAGAAAGAAGCATTTTTTCATGTACTTGAGGTTTGGTCTTAAAATGGCCTAAACTCACTTTCTCTCACTGAGAAAGAAGCTTTTCAGCATCTGTGGCCTTGCTTTCTCTTCATTTGCTTAGTTTCAGTAAACACAGTATTAGTGTCCTCAGAAGCTCTAAACTAGTGATTCTGAGCATTCAAGCACTAACATAACTTTCTCTGCAAAAAATATCTAAAACATGAAAATTTGTCTTCTGCATTGTAAATTACACTTCATTTCATGAGAAAGAAGCATTTTTTCATGTACTTGAGGTTTGGTCTTAAAATGGCCTAAACTCACTTTCTCTCACTGAGAAAGAAGCTTTTCAGCATCTGTGGCCTTGCTTTCTCTACATTTGCTTAGTTTCACTAAAAACAGTATTAGTGTTCTCAGAAGCCCTAAACAAGTGATTCTGAGCATTCTAGCTCTAACAAAACTTTCTTTGCAAAAAATCTCTAAATCATGAAAATCTGTCTTCTGCATTGCAAATTACACTTCATTTCATGAGAGAGAAGCATTTTTCATGTACTTGAGGTTTGGTCTTAAAATTGCCTAAACTCACTTTCTCTCACTGAGAAAGAAGCTTTTCAGCATCTGTGGCCTTGCTTTCTCTACATTTGCTTAGTTTCACTAAACACAGTATTAGTGTCCTCAGAAGCTCTAAACTAGTGATTCTGAGCATTCAAGCACTAACATAACTTTCTCTGAAAAAAATCTCTAAAACATGAAAAATTGTTTTCTGCATTGCAAATTACACTTCATTTCATGAGAGAGAAGCATTTCTCATGTACTTGAGGTTTGATCTTAAAATTGCCTAAACTCACTTTCTCTCACTGAGAAAGAAGCTTTTCAGCATCTGTGGCCTTGCTTTCTCTTCATTTGCTTAGTTTCAGTAATCACAGTATTAGTGTCCTCAGAAGCTCTAAACTAGTGATTCTGAGCATTCAAGCACTAACATAACTTTCTCTGCAAAAAATATCTAAAACATGAAAATTTGTCTTCTGCATTGTAAATTACACTTCATTTCATGAGAAAGAAGCATTTTTTCATGTACTTGAGGTTTGGTCTTAAAATGGCCTAAACTCACTTTCTCTCACTGAGAAAGAAGCTTTTCAGCATCTGTGGCCTTGCTTTCTCTACATTTGCTTAGTTTCACTAAAAACAGCATTAGTGTTCTCAGAAGCCCTAAACAAGTGATTCTGAGCATTCTAGCTCTAACAAAACTTTCTTTGCAAAAAATCTCTAAATCATGAAAATCTGTCTTCTGCATTGCAAATTACACTTCATTTCATGAGAGAGAAGCATTTTTCATGTACTTGAGGTTTGGTCTTAAAATTGCCTAAACTCACTTTCTCTCACTGAGAAAGAAGCTTTTCAGCATCTGTGGCCTTGCTTTCTCTACATTTGCTTAGTTGCACTGAAATAGCATTTAGTGTTCTCAGAAGCACTAAACAAGTGATTCTGAGCATTCAAGCACTAACATAACTTTCTCTGCAAAAAAAACTCTAAATCATGAAAATCTGTCTTCTGCATTGCAAATTACATTTCATTTCATGAAAAAGAAACATCTTTCATGTACTTGAGGTTTGTTCTTAAAATTGACTAAACTCACTTTCTCTCACTGAGAAAGAAGCTTTTCAGCATCTGTGGCCTTGCTTTCTCTACATTTGCTTAGTTTCACTAAACACAGTATTAGTGTCCTCAGAAGCTCTGAACTAGTGATTCTGAGCATTCAAGCACTAACATAACTTTCTCTGAAAAAAACTCTAAATCATGCAAATCTGTCTTCTGCATTGCAAATTACATTTCAGTTCATGAAAAAGAAACATCTTTAATGTACTTGAGGTTTGTTCTTAAAATTGACTAAACTCACTTTCTCTCACTGAGAAAGAAGCTTTTCAGCATCTGTGGCCTTGCTTTCTCTACATTTGCTTAGTTGCACTGAAATAGCATTTAGTGTTCTCAGAAGCACTAAACAAGTGATTCTGAGCATTCAAGCACTAACATAACTTTCTCTGCAAAAAAACTCTAAATCATGAAAATCTGTCTTCTGCATTGCAAATTACATTTCATTTCATGAAAAAGAAACATCTTTCATGTACTTGAGGTTTGTTCTTAAAATTGACTAAACTCACTTTCTCTCACTGAGAAAGAAGCTTTTCAGCATCTGTGGCCTTGCGTTCTCTACATTTGCTTAGATGCTAAACACACTATTAGTGTCCTCAGAAGCTCTAAACTAGTGATTCTGAGCATTCAAGAACTAACATAACTTTCTCTGCAAAAAATCTCTAAAACATGAAAATTTTTCTTCTGCATGGCAAATTACACCTCATTTCATGAGAGAGAAGCATTTTTCATGTACTTGAGGTTTGGTCTTAAAATTGCCTAAACTCACTTTCTCTCACTGAGAAAGAAGCTTTTCAGCATCTGTGGCCTTGCTTTCTCTACATTTGCTTAGTTTCACTAAACACAGTATTAGTGTCCTCAGAAGCTCTAAACTAGTGATTCTGAGCATTCAAGCACTAACATAACTTTCTCTGCAAAAAATCTCTAAAACATGAAAATTTGTCTTCTGCATTGTAAATTACACTTCATTTCATGAGAAAGAAGCATTTTTTCATGTACTTGAGGTTTGGTCTTAAAATGGCCTAAACTCACTTTCTCTCACTGAGAAAGAAGCTTTTTCAGCATCTGTGGCCTTGCTTTCTCTACATTTGCTTAGTTTCACTAAAAACAGTATTAGTGTTCTCAGAAGCCCTAAACAAGTGATTCTGAGCATTCTAGCTCTAACAAAACTTTCTTTGCAAAAAATCTCTAAATCATGAAAATCTGTCTTCTGCATTGCAAATTACACTTCATTTCATGAGAGAGAAGCATTTTTCATGTACTTGAGGTTTGGTCTTAAAATTGCCTAAACTCACTTTCTCTCACTGAGAAAGAAGCTTTTCAGCATCTGTGGCCTTGCTTTCTCTACATTTGCTTAGTTTAACTAAAAACAGTATTAGTGTTCTCAGAAGCTCTAAACTAGTGAATCTGAGCATTCAAGCAGTAGCATAACTTTCTCTGCAAAAAATTTCTAAAACATGAAAATTTGTCTTTTGCATGGCAAATTACACCTCATTTCATGAGAGAGAAGCATTTTTCATGTACTTGAGGTTTGGTCTTAAAATTGCCTAAACTCACTTTCTCTCACTGAGAAAGAAGCTTTTCAGCATCTGTGGCCTTGCTTTCTCTACATTTGCTTAGTTTCACTAAACACAGTATTAGTGTCCTCAGAAGCTCTAAACTAGTGATTCTGAGCATTCAAGCACTAACATAACTTTCTCTGCAAAAAATATCTAAAACATGAAAATTTGTCTTCTGCATTGTAAATTACACTTCATTTCATGAGAAAGAAGCATTTTTTCATGTACTTGAGGTTTGGTCTTAAAATGGCCTAAACTCACTTTCTCTCACTGAGAAAGAAGCTTTTCAGCATCTGTGGCCTTGCTTTCTCTACATTTGCTTAGTTTCACTAAAAACAGTATTAGTGTTCTCAGAAGCCCTAAACAAGTGATTCTGAGCATTCTAGCTCTAACAAAACTTTCTTTGCAAAAAATCTCTAAATCATGAAAATCTGTCTTCTGCATTGCAAATTACACTTCATTTCATGAGAGAGAAGCATTTTCATTGTACTTGAGGTTTGGTCTTAAAATTGCCTAAACTCACTTTCTCTCTCTGAGAAAGAAGCTTTTCAGCATCTGTGGCCTTGCTTTCTCTACATTTGCTTAGTTTCACTAAAAACAGTATTAGTGTTCTCAGAAGCTCTAAACTAGTGAATCTGAGCATTCAATCACTAGCATAACTTTCTCTGCAAAAAATCTCTAAAACATGAAAATTTGTCTTTTGCATGGCAAATTACACCTCATTTCATGAGAGAGAAGCATTTTTCATGTACTTGAGGTTTGGTCTTAAAATTGCCTAAACTCACTTTCTCTCACTGAGAAAGAAGCTTTTCAGCATCTGTGGCCTTGCTTTCTCTTCATTTGCTTAGTTTCAGTAATCACAGTATTAGTGTCCTCAGAAGCTCTAAACTAGTGATTCTGAGCATTCAAGCACTAACATAACTTTCTCTGCAAAAAATATCTAAAACATGAAAATTTGTCTTCTGCATTGTAAATTACACTTCATTTCATGAGAAAGAAGCATTTTTTCATGTACTTGAGGTTTGGTCTTAAAATGGCCTAAACTCACTTTCTCTCACTGAGAAAGAAGCTTTTCAGCATCTGTGGCCTTGCTTTCTCTACATTTGCTTAGTTTCACTAAAAACAGCATTAGTGTTCTCAGAAGCCCTAAACAAGTGATTCTGAGCATTCTAGCTCTAACAAAACTTTCTTTGCAAAAAATCTCTAAAACATGAAAATTTGTCTTTTGCATGGCAAATTACACCTCATTTCATGAGAGAGAAGCATTTTTCATGTACTTGAGGTTTGGTCTTAAAATTGCCTAAACTCACTTTCTCTCACTGAGAAAGAAGCTTTTCAGCATCTGTGGCCTTGATTTCTCTACATTTGCTTAGTTTCACTAAAAACAGTATTAGTGTCCTCAGAAGCTCTAAACTAGTGATTCTGAGCATTCAAGCACTAACATAACTTTCTCTGCAAAAAATCTCTAAAACAAGAAAATTTGTCTTCTGCATTGCAAATTACACTTCATTTCATGAGAGAGAAGCATTTTCATTGTACTTGAGGTTTGGTCTTAAAATTGCCTAAACTCACTTTCTCTCACTGAGAAAGAAGCTTTTCAGCATCTGTGGCCTTGCTTTCTCTACATTTGCTTAGTTTCACTAAAAACAGTATTAGTGTTCTCAGAAGCTCTAAACTAGTGAATCTGAGCATTCAATCACTAGCATAACTTTCTCTGCAAAAAATCTCTAAAACATGAAAATTTGTCTTTTGCATGGCAAATTACACCTCATTTCATGAGAGAGAAGCATTTTTCATGTACTTGAGGTTTGGTCTTAAAATTGCCTAAACTCACTTTCTCTCACTGAGAAAGAAGCTTTTCAGCATCTGTGGCCTTGCTTTCTCTTCATTTGCTTAGTTTCAGTAATCACAGTATTAGTGTCCTCAGAAGCTCTAAACTAGTGATTCTGAGCATTCAAGCACTAACATAACTTTCTCTGCAAAAAATATCTAAAACATGAAAATTTGTCTTCTGCATTGTAAATTACACTTCATTTCATGAGAAAGAAGCATTTTTTCATGTACTTGAGGTTTGGTCTTAAAATGGCCTAAACTCACTTTCTCTCACTGAGAAAGAAGCTTTTCAGCATCTGTGGCCTTGCTTTCTCTTCATTTGCTTAGTTTCAGTAAACACAGTATTAGTGTCCTCAGAAGCTCTAAACTAGTGATTCTGAGCATTCAAGCACTAACATAACTTTCTCTGCAAAAAATCTCTAAAACATGAAAATTTGTCTTCTGCATTGTAAATTACACTTCATTTCATGAGAAAGAAGCATTTTTTCATGTACTTGAGGTTTGGTCTTAAAATGGCCTAAACTCACTTTCTCTCACTGAGAAAGAAGCTTTTCAGCATCTGTGGCCTTGCTTTCTCTACATTTGCTTAGTTTCACTAAAAACAGCATTAGTGTTCTCAGAAGCCCTAAACAAGTGATTCTGAGCATTCTAGCTCTAACAAAACTTTCTTTGCAAAAAATCTCTAAAACATGAAAATTTGTCTTTTGCATGGCAAATTACACCTCATTTCATGAGAGAGAAGCATTTTTCATGTACTTGAGGTTTGGTCTTAAAATTGCCTAAACTCACTTTCTCTCACTGAGAAAGAAGCTTTTCAGCATCTGTGGCCTTGCTTTCTCTACATTTGCTTAGTTTCACTAAAAACAGTATTAGTGTCCTCAGAAGCTCTAAACTAGTGATTCTGAGCATTCAAGCACTAACATAACTTTCTCTGCAAAAAATCTCTAAAACATGAAAATTTGTCTTCTGCATTGTAAATTACACTTCATTTCATGAGAAAGAAGCATTTTTTCATGTACTTGAGGTTTGGTCTTAAAATGGCCTAAACTCACTTTCTCTCACTGAGAAAGAAGCTTTTCAGCATCTGTGGCCTTGCTTTCTCTTCATTTGCTTAGTTTCAGTAATCACAGTATTAGTGTCCTCAGAAGCTCTAAACTAGTGATTCTGAGCATTCAAGCACTAACATAACTTTCTCTGCAAAAAATATCTAAAACATGAAAATTTGTCTTCTGCATTGTAAATTACACTTCATTTCATGAGAAAGAAGCATTTTTTCATGTACTTGAGGTTTGGTCTTAAAATGGCCTAAACTCACTTTCTCTCACTGAGAAAGAAGCTTTTCAGCATCTGTGGCCTTGCTTTCTCTTCATTTGCTTAGTTTCAGTAAACACAGTATTAGTGTCCTCAGAAGCTCTAAACTAGTGATTCTGAGCATTCAAGCACTAACATAACTTTCTCTGCAAAAAATATCTAAAACATGAAAATTTGTCTTCTGCATTGTAAATTACACTTCATTTCATGAGAAAGAAGCATTTTTTCATGTACTTGAGGTTTGGTCTTAAAATGGCCTAAACTCACTTTCTCTCACTGAGAAAGAAGCTTTTCAGCATCTGTGGCCTTGCTTTCTCTACATTTGCTTAGTTTCACTAAAAACAGTATTAGTGTTCTCAGAAGCCCTAAACAAGTGATTCTGAGCATTCTAGCTCTAACAAAACTTTCTTTGCAAAAAATCTCTAAATCATGAAAATCTGTCTTCTGCATTGCAAATTACACTTCATTTCATGAGAGAGAAGCATTTTTCATGTACTTGAGGTTTGGTCTTAAAATTGCCTAAACTCACTTTCTCTCACTGAGAAAGAAGCTTTTCAGCATCTGTGGCCTTGCTTTCTCTACATTTGCTTAGTTTCACTAAAAACAGTATTAATGTTCTCAGAAGCTCTAAACTAGTGAATCTGAGCATTCAATCACTAGCATAACTTTCTCTGCAAAAAATCTCTAAAACATGAAAATTTGTCTTTTGCATGGCAAATTACACCTCATTTCATGAGAGAGAAGCATTTTTCATGTACTTGAGGTTTGGTCTTAAAATTGCCTAAACTCACTTTCTCTCACTGAGAAAGAAGCTTTTCAGCATCTGTGGCCTTGCTTTCTCTACATTTGCTTAGTTTCACTAAACACAGTATTAGTGTCCTCAGAAGCTCTAAACTAGTGATTCTGAGCATTCAAGCACTAACATAACTTTCTCTGAAAAAAATCTCTAAAACATGAAAAATTGTCTTCTGCATTGCAAATTACACTTCATTTCATGAGAGAGAAGCATTTCTCATGTACTTGAGGTTTGATCTTAAAATGGCCTAAACTCACTTTCTCTCACTGAGAAAGAAGCTTTTCAGCATCTGTGGCCTTGCTTTCTCTACATTTGCTTAGTTTCACTAAAAACAGCATTAGTGTTCTCAGAAGCCCTAAACAAGTGATTCTGAGCATTCTAGCTCTAACAAAACTTTCTTTGCAAAAAATCTCTAAATCATGAAAATCTGTCTTCTGCATTGCAAATTACACTTCATTTCATGAGAGAGAAGCATTTTTCATGTACTTGAGGTTTGGTCTTAAAATTGCCTAAACTCACTTTCTCTCACTGAGAAAGAAGCTTTTCAGCATCTGTGGCCTTGCTTTCTCTACATTTGCTTAGTTGCACTGAAATAGCATTTAGTGTTCTCAGAAGCACTAAACAAGTGATTCTGAGCATTCAAGCACTAACATAACTTTCTCTGCAAAAAAAACTCTAAATCATGAAAATCTGTCTTCTGCATTGCAAATTACATTTCATTTCATGAAAAAGAAACATCTTTCATGTACTTGAGGTTTGTTCTTAAAATTGACTAAACTCACTTTCTCTCACTGAGAAAGAAGCTTTTCAGCATCTGTGGCCTTGCTTTCTCTACATTTGCTTAGTTTCACTAAACACAGTATTAGTGTCCTCAGAAGCTCTGAACTAGTGATTCTGAGCATTCAAGCACTAACATAACTTTCTCTGAAAAAAACTCTAAATCATGCAAATCTGTCTTCTGCATTGCAAATTACATTTCAGTTCATGAAAAAGAAACATCTTTAATGTACTTGAGGTTTGTTCTTAAAATTGACTAAACTCACTTTCTCTCACTGAGAAAGAAGCTTTTCAGCATCTGTGGCCTTGCTTTCTCTACATTTGCTTAGTTGCACTGAAATAGCATTTAGTGTTCTCAGAAGCACTAAACAAGTGATTCTGAGCATTCTAGCTCTAACATAACTTTTTGCAAAAAATCTCTAAATCATGAAAATCTGTCTTCTGCATTGCAAATTACACTTCATTTCACGAAAAAGAAATATTTTTCATGTACTTGAGGTTTGATCTTAAAATTGCCTAAACTCACTTTCTCTCACTGAGAAAGAAGCTTTTCAGCATCTGTGGCCTTGCTTTCTCTACATTTGCTTAGTTGCACTAAACACAGTATTAGTGTCCTCAGAAGCTCTAAACTAGTGATTCTGAGCATTCAAGCACTAACAAAACTTTCTCTGCAAAAAATCTCTAAAACATGAAAATTTGTCTTCTGCATTGCAAATTACACTTCATTTCCTGAGAGAGAAGCATTTTTCATGTACTTGAGGTTTGATCTTAAAATTGCCTAAACTCACTTTCTCTCACTGAGAAAAAAGCTTTTCAGCATCTGTGGCCTTGCTTTCTCTACATTTGCTTAGTTTCACTAAAAACAGTATTAGTGTCCTCAGAAGCTCTAAACTAGTGATTCTGAGCATTCAAGCACTAACATAACTTTCTCTGCAAAAAATCTCTAAAACATGAAAATTTGTCTTCTGCATTGCAAATTACACTTCATTTCACGAAAAAGAAATATTTTTCATGTACTTGAGGTTTGATCTTAAAATTGCCTAAACTCACTTTCTCTCACTGAGAAAGAAGCTTTTCAGCATCTGTGGCCTTGCTTTCTCTACATTTGCTTAGTTGCACTGAAATAGCATTTAGTGTTCTCAGAAGCACTAAACAAGTGATTCTGAGCATTCTAGCTCTAACATAACTTTTTGCAAAAAATCTCTAAATCATGAAAATCTGTCTTCTGCATTGCAAATTACACTTCAATTCATGAGAGAGAAGCATTTTTCATGTACTTGAGGTTTGGTCTTAAAATTTCCTAAACTCACTTTCTCTCACTGAGAAAGAAGCTTTTCAGCATCTGTGGCCTTGCTTTCTCTTCATTTGCTTAGTTGTACTGAAATAGCATTTAGTGTTCTCAGAAGCCCTAAACAAGTGATACTGAGCATTCTAGCTCTAACATAACTTTCTTTGCAAAAAATCTCTAAATCATGAAAATTTGTCTTCTGCATTGCAAATTACACTTCATTTCATGAGAGAGAAGCATTTCTCATGTACTTGAGGTTTGATCTTAAAATTGCCTAAACTCACTTTCTCTCACTGAGAAAGAAGCTTTTCAGCATCTGTGGCCTTGCTTTCTCTTCATTTGCTTAGTTTCAGTAATCACAGTATTAGTGTCCTCAGAAGCTCTAAACTAGTGATTCTGAGCATTCAAGCACTAACATAACTTTCTCTGCAAAAAATATCTAAAACATGAAAATTTGTCTTCTGCATTGTAAATTACACTTCATTTCATGAGAAAGAAGCATTTTTTCATGTACTTGAGGTTTGGTCTTAAAATGGCCTAAACTCACTTTCTCTCACTGAGAAAGAAGCTTTTCAGCATCTGTGGCCTTGCTTTCTCTACATTTGCTTAGTTTCACTAAAAACAGCATTAGTGTTCTCAGAAGCCCTAAACAAGTGATTCTGAGCATTCTAGCTCTAACAAAACTTTCTTTGCAAAAAATCTCTAAATCATGAAAATCTGTCTTCTGCATTGCAAATTACACTTCATTTCATGAGAGAGAAGCATTTTTCATGTACTTGAGGTTTGGTCTTAAAATTGCCTAAACTCACTTTCTCTCACTGAGAAAGAAGCTTTTCAGCATCTGTGGCCTTGCTTTCTCTACATTTGCTTAGTTGCACTGAAATAGCATTTAGTGTTCTCAGAAGCACTAAACAAGTGATTCTGAGCATTCAAGCACTAACATAACTTTCTCTGCAAAAAAAACTCTAAATCATGAAAATCTGTCTTCTGCATTGCAAATTACATTTCATTTCATGAAAAAGAAACATCTTTCATGTACTTGAGGTTTGTTCTTAAAATTGACTAAACTCACTTTCTCTCACTGAGAAAGAAGCTTTTCAGCATCTGTGGCCTTGCTTTCTCTACATTTGCTTAGTTTCACTAAACACAGTATTAGTGTCCTCAGAAGCTCTGAACTAGTGATTCTGAGCATTCAAGCACTAACATAACTTTCTCTGAAAAAAACTCTAAATCATGCAAATCTGTCTTCTGCATTGCAAATTACATTTCAGTTCATGAAAAAGAAACATCTTTAATGTACTTGAGGTTTGTTCTTAAAATTGACTAAACTCACTTTCTCTCACTGAGAAAGAAGCTTTTCAGCATCTGTGGCCTTGCTTTCTCTACATTTGCTTAGTTTCACTAAAAACAGTATTAGTTTTCTCAGAAGCTCTAAACTAGTGAATCTGAGCATTCAAGCACTAACATAACTTTCTCTGCAAAAAATCTCTAAAACATGAAAATTTGTCTTCTGCATGGCAAATTACACCTCATTTCATGAGAGAGAAGCATTTTTCATGTACTTGAGGTTTGGTCTTAAAATTGCCTAAACTCACTTTCTCTCACTGAGAAAGAAGCTTTTCAGCATCTGTGGCCTTGCGTTCTCTACATTTGCTTAGTTTCACTAAACACAGTATTAGTGTCCTCAGAAGCTCTAAACTAGTGATTCTGAGCATTCAAGCACTAACATAACTTTCTCTGCAAAAAATCTCTAAAACATGAAAATTTGTCTTCTGCATTGCAAATTACACTTCATTTCATGAGAGAGAAGCATTTTTCATGTACTTCAGGTTTGATCTTAAAATTGCCTAAACTCACTTTCTCTCACTGAGAAAGAAGCTTTTCAGCATCTGTGGCCTTGCTTTCTCTACATTTGCTTAGTTTCACTAAACACAGTATTAGTGTCCTCAGAAGCTCTGAACTAGTGATTCTGAGCATTCAAGCACTAACATAACTTTCTCTGCAAAAAAATCTCTAAAACATGAAAATTTGTCTTCTGCATGGCAAATTACACCTCATTTCATGAGAGAGAAGCATTTTTCATGTACTTGAGGTTTGGTCTTAAAATTGCCTAAACTCACTTTCTCTCACTGAGAAAGAAGCTTTTCAGCATCTGTGGCCTTGCGTTCTCTACATTTGCTTAGTTTCACTAAACACAGTATTAGTGTCCTCAGAAGCTCTAAACTAGTGATTCTGAGCATTCAAGCACTAACATAACTTTCTCTGCAAAAAATCTCTAAAACATGAAAATTTGTCTTCTGCATTGCAAATTACACTTCATTTCATGAGAGAGAAGCATTTTTCATGTACTTGAGGTTTGGTCTTAAAATTGCCTAAACTCACTTTCTCTCACTGAGAAAGAAGCTTTTCAGCATCTGTGGCCTTGCTTTCTCTACATTTGCTTAGTTGCACTGAAATAGCATTTAGTGTTCTCAGAAGCACTAAACAAGTGATTCTGAGCATTCAAGCACTAACATAACTTTCTCTGCAAAAAAAACTCTAAATCATGAAAATCTGTCTTCTGCATTGCAAATTACATTTCATTTCATGAAAAAGAAACATCTTTCATGTACTTGAGGTTTGTTCTTAAAATTGACTAAACTCACTTTCTCTCACTGAGAAAGAAGCTTTTCAGCATCTGTGGCCTTGCTTTCTCTACATTTGCTTAGTTTCACTAAACACAGTATTAGTGTCCTCAGAAGCTCTGAACTAGTGATTCTGAGCATTCAAGCACTAACATAACTTTCTCTGAAAAAAACTCTAAATCATGCAAATCTGTCTTCTGCATTGCAAATTACATTTCAGTTCATGAAAAAGAAACATCTTTAATGTACTTGAGGTTTGTTCTTAAAATTGACTAAACTCACTTTCTCTCACTGAGAAAGAAGCTTTTCAGCATCTGTGGCCTTGCTTTCTCTACATTTGCTTAGTTGCACTGAAATAGCATTTAGTGTTCTCAGAAGCACTAAACAAGTGATTCTGAGCATTCAAGCACTAACATAACTTTCTCTGCAAAAAAACTCTAAATCATGAAAATCTGTCTTCTGCATTGCAAATTACATTTCATTTCATGAAAAAGAAACATCTTTCATGTACTTGAGGTTTGTTCTTAAAATTGACTAAACTCACTTTCTCTCACTGAGAAAGAAGCTTTTCAGCATCTGTGGCCTTGCGTTCTCTACATTTGCTTAGATGCTAAACACACTATTAGTGTCCTCAGAAGCTCTAAACTAGTGATTCTGAGCATTCAAGAACTAACATAACTTTCTCTGAAAAAAATCTCTAAAACATGAAAATTTGTCTTCTGCATTGCAAATTACACTTCATTTCATGAGAGAGAAGCATTTTTCATGTACTTGAGGTTTGATCTTAAAATTGCCTAAACTCACTTTCTCTCACTGAGAAAGAAGCTTTTCAGCATCTGTGGCCTTGCTTTCTCTACATTTGCTTAGTTTCACTAAACACAGTATTAGTGTCCTCAGAAGCTCTGAACTAGTGATTCTGAGCATTCAAGCACTAACATAACTTTCTCTGAAAAAAACTCTAAATAATGAAAATCTGTCTTCTGCATTGCAAATTACATTTCATTTAATGAAAAAGAAACATCTTTAATGTACTTGAGGTTTGTTCTTAAAATTGACTAAACTCACTTTCTCTCACTGAGAAAGAAGCTTTTCAGCATCTGTGGCCTTGCTTTCTCTACATTTGCTTAGTTGCACTGAAATAGCATTTAGTGTTCTCAGAAGCACTAAACAAGTGATTCTGAGCATTCTAGCTCTAACATAACTTTTTGCAAAAAATCTCTAAATCATGAAAATCTGTCTTCTGCATTGCAAATTACACTTCAATTCATGAGAGAGAAGCATTTTTCATGTACTTGAGGTTTGGTCTTAAAATTTCCTAAACTCACTTTCTCTCACTGAGAAAGAAGCTTTTCAGCATCTGTGGCCTTGCTTTCTCTTCATTTGCTTAGTTGTACTGAAATAGCATTTAGTGTTCTCAGAAGCCCTAAACAAGTGATACTGAGCATTCTAGCTCTAACATAACTTTCTTTGCAAAAAATCTCTAAATCATGAAAATTTGTCTTCTGCATTGCAAATTACACTTCATTTCATGAGAGAGAAGCATTTCTCATGTACTTGAGGTTTGATCTTAAAATTGCCTAAACTCACTTTCTCTCACTGAGAAAGAAGCTTTTCAGCATCTGTGGCCTTGCTTTCTCTTCATTTGCTTAGTTTCAGTAATCACAGTATTAGTGTCCTCAGAAGCTCTAAACTAGTGATTCTGAGCATTCAAGCACTAACATAACTTTCTCTGCAAAAAATATCTAAAACATGAAAATTTGTCTTCTGCATTGTAAATTACACTTCATTTCATGAGAAAGAAGCATTTTTTCATGTACTTGAGGTTTGGTCTTAAAATGGCCTAAACTCACTTTCTCTCACTGAGAAAGAAGCTTTTCAGCATCTGTGGCCTTGCTTTCTCTACATTTGCTTAGTTTCACTAAAAACAGCATTAGTGTTCTCAGAAGCCCTAAACAAGTGATTCTGAGCATTCTAGCTCTAACAAAACTTTCTTTGCAAAAAATCTCTAAATCATGAAAATCTGTCTTCTGCATTGCAAATTACACTTCATTTCATGAGAGAGAAGCATTTTTCATGTACTTGAGGTTTGGTCTTAAAATTGCCTAAACTCACTTTCTCTCACTGAGAAAGAAGCTTTTCAGCATCTGTGGCCTTGCTTTCTCTACATTTGCTTAGTTGCACTGAAATAGCATTTAGTGTTCTCAGAAGCACTAAACAAGTGATTCTGAGCATTCAAGCACTAACATAACTTTCTCTGCAAAAAAAACTCTAAATCATGAAAATCTGTCTTCTGCATTGCAAATTACATTTCATTTCATGAAAAAGAAACATCTTTCATGTACTTGAGGTTTGTTCTTAAAATTGACTAAACTCACTTTCTCTCACTGAGAAAGAAGCTTTTCAGCATCTGTGGCCTTGCTTTCTCTACATTTGCTTAGTTTCACTAAACACAGTATTAGTGTCCTCAGAAGCTCTGAACTAGTGATTCTGAGCATTCAAGCACTAACATAACTTTCTCTGAAAAAAACTCTAAATCATGCAAATCTGTCTTCTGCATTGCAAATTACATTTCAGTTCATGAAAAAGAAACATCTTTAATGTACTTGAGGTTTGTTCTTAAAATTGACTAAACTCACTTTCTCTCACTGAGAAAGAAGCTTTTCAGCATCTGTGGCCTTGCTTTCTCTACATTTGCTTAGTTGCACTGAAATAGCATTTAGTGTTCTCAGAAGCACTAAACAAGTGATTCTGAGCATTCAAGCACTAACATAACTTTCTCTGCAAAAAAACTCTAAATCATGAAAATCTGTCTTCTGCATTGCAAATTACATTTCATTTCATGAAAAAGAAACATCTTTCATGTACTTGAGGTTTGTTCTTAAAATGGCCTAAACTCACTTTCTCTCACTGAGAAAGAAGCTTTTCAGCATCTGTGGCCTTGCTTTCTCTTCATTTGCTTAGTTTCAGTAAACACAGTATTAGTGTCCTCAGAAGCTCTAAACTAGTGATTCTGAGCATTCAAGCACTAACATAACTTTCTCTGCAAAAAATCTCTAAAACATGAAAATTTGTCTTCTGCATTGTAAATTACACTTCATTTCATGAGAAAGAAGCATTTTTTCATGTACTTGAGGTTTGGTCTTAAAATGGCCTAAACTCACTTTCTCTCACTGAGAAAGAAGCTTTTCAGCATCTGTGGCCTTGCTTTCTCTACATTTGCTTAGTTTCACTAAAAACAGCATTAGTGTTCTCAGAAGCCCTAAACAAGTGATTCTGAGCATTCTAGCTCTAACAAAACTTTCTTTGCAAAAAATCTCTAAAACATGAAAATTTGTCTTTTGCATGGCAAATTACACCTCATTTCATGAGAGAGAAGCATTTTTCATGTACTTGAGGTTTGGTCTTAAAATTGCCTAAACTCACTTTCTCTCACTGAGAAAGAAGCTTTTCAGCATCTGTGGCCTTGCTTTCTCTACATTTGCTTAGTTTCACTAAAAACAGTATTAGTGTCCTCAGAAGCTCTAAACTAGTGATTCTGAGCATTCAAGCACTAACATAACTTTCTCTGCAAAAAATCTCTAAAACATGAAAATTTGTCTTCTGCATTGTAAATTACACTTCATTTCATGAGAAAGAAGCATTTTTTCATGTACTTGAGGTTTGGTCTTAAAATGGCCTAAACTCACTTTCTCTCACTGAGAAAGAAGCTTTTCAGCATCTGTGGCCTTGCTTTCTCTTCATTTGCTTAGTTTCAGTAATCACAGTATTAGTGTCCTCAGAAGCTCTAAACTAGTGATTCTGAGCATTCAAGCACTAACATAACTTTCTCTGCAAAAAATATCTAAAACATGAAAATTTGTCTTCTGCATTGTAAATTACACTTCATTTCATGAGAAAGAAGCATTTTTTCATGTACTTGAGGTTTGGTCTTAAAATGGCCTAAACTCACTTTCTCTCACTGAGAAAGAAGCTTTTCAGCATCTGTGGCCTTGCTTTCTCTACATTTGCTTAGTTTCACTAAAAACAGTATTAGTGTTCTCAGAAGCCCTAAACAAGTGATTCTGAGCATTCTAGCTCTAACAAAACTTTCTTTGCAAAAAATCTCTAAATCATGAAAATCTGTCTTCTGCATTGCAAATTACACTTCATTTCATGAGAGAGAAGCATTTTTCATGTACTTGAGGTTTGGTCTTAAAATTGCCTAAACTCACTTTCTCTCACTGAGAAAGAAGCTTTTCAGCATCTGTGGCCTTGCTTTCTCTACATTTGCTTAGTTTCACTAAACACAGTATTAGTGTCCTCAGAAGCTCTAAACTAGTGATTCTGAGCATTCAAGCACTAACATAACTTTCTCTGCAAAAAATCTCTAAAACATGAAAATTTGTCTTCTGCATTGTAAATTACACTTCATTTCATGAGAAAGAAGCATTTTTTCATGTACTTGAGGTTTGGTCTTAAAATGGCCTAAACTCACTTTCTCTCACTGAGAAAGAAGCTTTTCAGCATCTGTGGCCTTGCTTTCTCTTCATTTGCTTAGTTTCAGTAAACACAGTATTAGTGTCCTCAGAAGCTCTAAACTAGTGATTCTGAGCATTCAAGCACTAACATAACTTTCTCTGCAAAAAATATCTAAAACATGAAAATTTGTCTTCTGCATTGTAAATTACACTTCATTTCATGAGAAAGAAGCATTTTTTCATGTACTTGAGGTTTGGTCTTAAAATGGCCTAAACTCACTTTCTCTCACTGAGAAAGAAGCTTTTCAGCATCTGTGGCCTTGCTTTCTCTACATTTGCTTAGTTTCACTAAAAACAGTATTAGTGTTCTCAGAAGCCCTAAACAAGTGATTCTGAGCATTCTAGCTCTAACAAAACTTTCTTTGCAAAAAATCTCTAAATCATGAAAATCTGTCTTCTGCATTGCAAATTACACTTCATTTCATGAGAGAGAAGCATTTTTCATGTACTTGAGGTTTGGTCTTAAAATTGCCTAAACTCACTTTCTCTCACTGAGAAAGAAGCTTTTCAGCATCTGTGGCCTTGCTTTCTCTACATTTGCTTAGTTTCACTAAAAACAGTATTAATGTTCTCAGAAGCTCTAAACTAGTGAATCTGAGCATTCAATCACTAGCATAACTTTCTCTGCAAAAAATCTCTAAAACATGAAAATTTGTCTTTTGCATGGCAAATTACACCTCATTTCATGAGAGAGAAGCATTTTTCATGTACTTGAGGTTTGGTCTTAAAATTGCCTAAACTCACTTTCTCTCACTGAGAAAGAAGCTTTTCAGCATCTGTGGCCTTGCTTTCTCTACATTTGCTTAGTTTCACTAAACACAGTATTAGTGTCCTCAGAAGCTCTAAACTAGTGATTCTGAGCATTCAAGCACTAACATAACTTTCTCTGAAAAAAATCTCTAAAACATGAAAAATTGTCTTCTGCATTGCAAATTACACTTCATTTCATGAGAGAGAAGCATTTCTCATGTACTTGAGGTTTGATCTTAAAATGGCCTAAACTCACTTTCTCTCACTGAGAAAGAAGCTTTTCAGCATCTGTGGCCTTGCTTTCTCTACATTTGCTTAGTTTCACTAAAAACAGCATTAGTGTTCTCAGAAGCCCTAAACAAGTGATTCTGAGCATTCTAGCTCTAACAAAACTTTCTTTGCAAAAAATCTCTAAATCATGAAAATCTGTCTTCTGCATTGCAAATTACACTTCATTTCATGAGAGAGAAGCATTTTTCATGTACTTGAGGTTTGGTCTTAAAATTGCCTAAACTCACTTTCTCTCACTGAGAAAGAAGCTTTTCAGCATCTGTGGCCTTGCTTTCTCTACATTTGCTTAGTTGCACTGAAATAGCATTTAGTGTTCTCAGAAGCACTAAACAAGTGATTCTGAGCATTCAAGCACTAACATAACTTTCTCTGCAAAAAAAACTCTAAATCATGAAAATCTGTCTTCTGCATTGCAAATTACATTTCATTTCATGAAAAAGAAACATCTTTCATGTACTTGAGGTTTGTTCTTAAAATTGACTAAACTCACTTTCTCTCACTGAGAAAGAAGCTTTTCAGCATCTGTGGCCTTGCTTTCTCTACATTTGCTTAGTTTCACTAAACACAGTATTAGTGTCCTCAGAAGCTCTGAACTAGTGATTCTGAGCATTCAAGCACTAACATAACTTTCTCTGAAAAAAACTCTAAATCATGCAAATCTGTCTTCTGCATTGCAAATTACATTTCAGTTCATGAAAAAGAAACATCTTTAATGTACTTGAGGTTTGTTCTTAAAATTGACTAAACTCACTTTCTCTCACTGAGAAAGAAGCTTTTCAGCATCTGTGGCCTTGCTTTCTCTACATTTGCTTAGTTGCACTGAAATAGCATTTAGTGTTCTCAGAAGCACTAAACAAGTGATTCTGAGCATTCAAGCACTAACATAACTTTCTCTGCAAAAAAACTCTAAATCATGAAAATCTGTCTTCTGCATTGCAAATTACATTTCATTTCATGAAAAAGAAACATCTTTCATGTACTTGAGGTTTGTTCTTAAAATTGACTAAACTCACTTTCTCTCACTGAGAAAGAAGCTTTTCAGCATCTGTGGCCTTGCGTTCTCTACATTTGCTTAGATGCTAAACACACTATTAGTGTCCTCAGAAGCTCTAAACTAGTGATTCTGAGCATTCAAGAACTAACATAACTTTCTCTGAAAAAAATCTCTAAAACATGAAAATTTGTCTTCTGCATTGCAAATTACACTTCATTTCATGAGAGAGAAGCATTTTTCATGTACTTGAGGTTTGATCTTAAAATTGCCTAAACTCACTTTCTCTCACTGAGAAAGAAGCTTTTCAGCATCTGTGGCCTTGCTTTCTCTACATTTGCTTAGTTTCACTAAACACAGTATTAGTGTCCTCAGAAGCTCTGAACTAGTGATTCTGAGCATTCAAGCACTAACATAACTTTCTCTGAAAAAAACTCTAAATAATGAAAATCTGTCTTCTGCATTGCAAATTACATTTCATTTAATGAAAAAGAAACATCTTTAATGTACTTGAGGTTTGTTCTTAAAATTGACTAAACTCACTTTCTCTCACTGAGAAAGAAGCTTTTCAGCATCTGTGGCCTTGCTTTCTCTACATTTGCTTAGTTGCACTGAAATAGCATTTAGTGTTCTCAGAAGCACTAAACAAGTGATTCTGAGCATTCTAGCTCTAACATAACTTTTTGCAAAAAATCTCTAAATCATGAAAATCTGTCTTCTGCATTGCAAATTACACTTCATTTCACGAAAAAGAAATATTTTTCATGTACTTGAGGTTTGATCTTAAAATTTCCTAAACTCACTTTCTCTCACTGAGAAAGAAGCTTTTCAGCATCTGTGGCCTTGCTTTCTCTACATTTGCTTAGTTGCACTGAAATAGCATTTAGTGTTCTCAGAAGCCCTAAACAAGTGATACTGAGCATTCTAGCTCTAACATAACTTTCTTTGCAAAAAATCTCTAAATCATGAAAATTTGTCTTCTGCATTGCAAATTACACTTCATTTCATGAGAGAGAAGCATTTCTCATGTACTTGAGGTTTGATCTTAAAATTGCCTAAACTCACTTTCTCTCACTGAGAAAGAAGCTTTTCAGCATCTGTGGCCTTGCTTTCTCTTCATTTGCTTAGTTTCAGTAATCACAGTATTAGTGTCCTCAGAAGCTCTAAACTAGTGATTCTGAGCATTCAAGCACTAACATAACTTTCTCTGCAAAAAATATCTAAAACATGAAAATTTGTCTTCTGCATTGTAAATTACACTTCATTTCATGAGAAAGAAGCATTTTTTCATGTACTTGAGGTTTGGTCTTAAAATGGCCTAAACTCACTTTCTCTCACTGAGAAAGAAGCTTTTCAGCATCTGTGGCCTTGCTTTCTCTACATTTGCTTAGTTTCACTAAAAACAGCATTAGTGTTCTCAGAAGCCCTAAACAAGTGATTCTGAGCATTCTAGCTCTAACAAAACTTTCTTTGCAAAAAATCTCTAAATCATGAAAATCTGTCTTCTGCATTGCAAATTACACTTCATTTCATGAGAGAGAAGCATTTTTCATGTACTTGAGGTTTGGTCTTAAAATTGCCTAAACTCACTTTCTCTCACTGAGAAAGAAGCTTTTCAGCATCTGTGGCCTTGCTTTCTCTACATTTGCTTAGTTGCACTGAAATAGCATTTAGTGTTCTCAGAAGCACTAAACAAGTGATTCTGAGCATTCAAGCACTAACATAACTTTCTCTGCAAAAAAAACTCTAAATCATGAAAATCTGTCTTCTGCATTGCAAATTACATTTCATTTCATGAAAAAGAAACATCTTTCATGTACTTGAGGTTTGTTCTTAAAATTGACTAAACTCACTTTCTCTCACTGAGAAAGAAGCTTTTCAGCATCTGTGGCCTTGCTTTCTCTACATTTGCTTAGTTTCACTAAACACAGTATTAGTGTCCTCAGAAGCTCTGAACTAGTGATTCTGAGCATTCAAGCACTAACATAACTTTCTCTGAAAAAAACTCTAAATCATGCAAATCTGTCTTCTGCATTGCAAATTACATTTCAGTTCATGAAAAAGAAACATCTTTAATGTACTTGAGGTTTGTTCTTAAAATTGACTAAACTCACTTTCTCTCACTGAGAAAGAAGCTTTTCAGCATCTGTGGCCTTGCTTTCTCTACATTTGCTTAGTTTCACTAAAAACAGTATTAGTTTTCTCAGAAGCTCTAAACTAGTGAATCTGAGCATTCAAGCACTAACATAACTTTCTCTGCAAAAAATCTCTAAAACATGAAAATTTGTCTTCTGCATGGCAAATTACACCTCATTTCATGAGAGAGAAGCATTTTTCATGTACTTGAGGTTTGGTCTTAAAATTGCCTAAACTCACTTTCTCTCACTGAGAAAGAAGCTTTTCAGCATCTGTGGCCTTGCGTTCTCTACATTTGCTTAGTTTCACTAAACACAGTATTAGTGTCCTCAGAAGCTCTAAACTAGTGATTCTGAGCATTCAAGCACTAACATAACTTTCTCTGCAAAAAATCTCTAAAACATGAAAATTTGTCTTCTGCATTGCAAATTACACTTCATTTCATGAGAGAGAAGCATTTTTCATGTACTTGAGGTTTGATCTTAAAATTGCCTAAACTCACTTTCTCTCACTGAGAAAGAAGCTTTTCAGCATCTGTGGCCTTGCTTTCTCTACATTTGCTTAGTTTCACTAAACACAGTATTAGTGTCCTCAGAAGCTCTGAACTAGTGATTCTGAGCATTCAAGCACTAACATAACTTTCTCTGCAAAAAAATCTCTAAAACATGAAAATTTGTCTTCTGCATGGCAAATTACACCTCATTTCATGAGAGAGAAGCATTTTTCATGTACTTGAGGTTTGGTCTTAAAATTGCCTAAACTCACTTTCTCTCACTGAGAAAGAAGCTTTTCAGCATCTGTGGCCTTGCGTTCTCTACATTTGCTTAGTTTCACTAAACACAGTATTAGTGTCCTCAGAAGCTCTAAACTAGTGATTCTGAGCATTCAAGCACTAACATAACTTTCTCTGCAAAAAATCTCTAAAACATGAAAATTTGTCTTCTGCATTGCAAATTACACTTCATTTCATGAGAGAGAAGCATTTTTCATGTACTTGAGGTTTGGTCTTAAAATTGCCTAAACTCACTTTCTCTCACTGAGAAAGAAGCTTTTCAGCATCTGTGGCCTTGCTTTCTCTACATTTGCTTAGTTGCACTGAAATAGCATTTAGTGTTCTCAGAAGCACTAAACAAGTGATTCTGAGCATTCAAGCACTAACATAACTTTCTCTGCAAAAAAAACTCTAAATCATGAAAATCTGTCTTCTGCATTGCAAATTACATTTCATTTCATGAAAAAGAAACATCTTTCATGTACTTGAGGTTTGTTCTTAAAATTGACTAAACTCACTTTCTCTCACTGAGAAAGAAGCTTTTCAGCATCTGTGGCCTTGCTTTCTCTACATTTGCTTAGTTTCACTAAACACAGTATTAGTGTCCTCAGAAGCTCTGAACTAGTGATTCTGAGCATTCAAGCACTAACATAACTTTCTCTGAAAAAAACTCTAAATCATGCAAATCTGTCTTCTGCATTGCAAATTACATTTCAGTTCATGAAAAAGAAACATCTTTAATGTACTTGAGGTTTGTTCTTAAAATTGACTAAACTCACTTTCTCTCACTGAGAAAGAAGCTTTTCAGCATCTGTGGCCTTGCTTTCTCTACATTTGCTTAGTTGCACTGAAATAGCATTTAGTGTTCTCAGAAGCACTAAACAAGTGATTCTGAGCATTCAAGCACTAACATAACTTTCTCTGCAAAAAAACTCTAAATCATGAAAATCTGTCTTCTGCATTGCAAATTACATTTCATTTCATGAAAAAGAAACATCTTTCATGTACTTGAGGTTTGTTCTTAAAATTGACTAAACTCACTTTCTCTCACTGAGAAAGAAGCTTTTCAGCATCTGTGGCCTTGCGTTCTCTACATTTGCTTAGATGCTAAACACACTATTAGTGTCCTCAGAAGCTCTAAACTAGTGATTCTGAGCATTCAAGAACTAACATAACTTTCTCTGAAAAAAATCTCTAAAACATGAAAATTTGTCTTCTGCATTGCAAATTACACTTCATTTCATGAGAGAGAAGCATTTTTCATGTACTTGAGGTTTGATCTTAAAATTGCCTAAACTCACTTTCTCTCACTGAGAAAGAAGCTTTTCAGCATCTGTGGCCTTGCTTTCTCTACATTTGCTTAGTTTCACTAAACACAGTATTAGTGTCCTCAGAAGCTCTGAACTAGTGATTCTGAGCATTCAAGCACTAACATAACTTTCTCTGAAAAAAACTCTAAATAATGAAAATCTGTCTTCTGCATTGCAAATTACATTTCATTTAATGAAAAAGAAACATCTTTAATGTACTTGAGGTTTGTTCTTAAAATTGACTAAACTCACTTTCTCTCACTGAGAAAGAAGCTTTTCAGCATCTGTGGCCTTGCTTTCTCTACATTTGCTTAGTTGCACTGAAATAGCATTTAGTGTTCTCAGAAGCACTAAACAAGTGATTCTGAGCATTCTAGCTCTAACATAACTTTTTGCAAAAAATCTCTAAATCATGAAAATCTGTCTTCTGCATTGCAAATTACACTTCAATTCATGAGAGAGAAGCATTTTTCATGTACTTGAGGTTTGGTCTTAAAATTGACTAAACTTCACTTTCTCTCACTGAGAAAGAAGCTTTTCAGCATCTGTGGCCTTGCTTTCTCTACATTTGCTTAGTTGCACTAAACACAGTATTAGTGTCCTCAGAAGCTCTAAACTAGTGATTCTGAGCATTCAAGCACTAACAAAACTTTCTCTGCAAAAAATCTCTAAAACATGAAAATTTGTCTTCTGCATTGCAAATTACACTTCATTTCCTGAGAGAGAAGCATTTTTCATGTACTTGAGGTTTGATCTTAAAATTGCCTAAACTCACTTTCTCTCACTGAGAAAAAAGCTTTTCAGCATCTGTGGCCTTGCTTTCTCTACATTTGCTTAGTTTCACTAAAAACAGTATTAGTGTCCTCAGAAGCTCTAAACTAGTGATTCTGAGCATTCAAGCACTAACATAACTTTCTCTGCAAAAAATCTCTAAAACATGAAAATTTGTCTTCTGCATTGCAAATTACACTTCATTTCACGAAAAAGAAATATTTTTCATGTACTTGAGGTTTGATCTTAAAATTGCCTAAACTCACTTTCTCTCACTGAGAAAGAAGCTTTTCAGCATCTGTGGCCTTGCTTTCTCTACATTTGCTTAGTTGCACTGAAATAGCATTTAGTGTTCTCAGAAGCACTAAACAAGTGATTCTGAGCATTCTAGCTCTAACATAACTTTTTGCAAAAAATCTCTAAATCATGAAAATCTGTCTTCTGCATTGCAAATTACACTTCAATTCATGAGAGAGAAGCATTTTTCATGTACTTGAGGTTTGGTCTTAAAATTTCCTAAACTCACTTTCTCTCACTGAGAAAGAAGCTTTTCAGCATCTGTGGCCTTGCTTTCTCTTCATTTGCTTAGTTGTACTGAAATAGCATTTAGTGTTCTCAGAAGCCCTAAACAAGTGATACTGAGCATTCTAGCTCTAACATAACTTTCTTTGCAAAAAATCTCTAAATCATGAAAATTTGTCTTCTGCATTGCAAATTACACTTCATTTCATGAGAGAGAAGCATTTCTCATGTACTTGAGGTTTGATCTTAAAATTGCCTAAACTCACTTTCTCTCACTGAGAAAGAAGCTTTTCAGCATCTGTGGCCTTGCTTTCTCTTCATTTGCTTAGTTTCAGTAATCACAGTATTAGTGTCCTCAGAAGCTCTAAACTAGTGATTCTGAGCATTCAAGCACTAACATAACTTTCTCTGCAAAAAATATCTAAAACATGAAAATTTGTCTTCTGCATTGTAAATTACACTTCATTTCATGAGAAAGAAGCATTTTTTCATGTACTTGAGGTTTGGTCTTAAAATGGCCTAAACTCACTTTCTCTCACTGAGAAAGAAGCTTTTCAGCATCTGTGGCCTTGCTTTCTCTACATTTGCTTAGTTTCACTAAAAACAGCATTAGTGTTCTCAGAAGCCCTAAACAAGTGATTCTGAGCATTCTAGCTCTAACAAAACTTTCTTTGCAAAAAATCTCTAAATCATGAAAATCTGTCTTCTGCATTGCAAATTACACTTCATTTCATGAGAGAGAAGCATTTTTCATGTACTTGAGGTTTGGTCTTAAAATTGCCTAAACTCACTTTCTCTCACTGAGAAAGAAGCTTTTCAGCATCTGTGGCCTTGCTTTCTCTACATTTGCTTAGTTGCACTGAAATAGCATTTAGTGTTCTCAGAAGCACTAAACAAGTGATTCTGAGCATTCAAGCACTAACATAACTTTCTCTGCAAAAAAAACTCTAAATCATGAAAATCTGTCTTCTGCATTGCAAATTACATTTCATTTCATGAAAAAGAAACATCTTTCATGTACTTGAGGTTTGTTCTTAAAATTGACTAAACTCACTTTCTCTCACTGAGAAAGAAGCTTTTCAGCATCTGTGGCCTTGCTTTCTCTACATTTGCTTAGTTTCACTAAACACAGTATTAGTGTCCTCAGAAGCTCTGAACTAGTGATTCTGAGCATTCAAGCACTAACATAACTTTCTCTGAAAAAAACTCTAAATCATGCAAATCTGTCTTCTGCATTGCAAATTACATTTCAGTTCATGAAAAAGAAACATCTTTAATGTACTTGAGGTTTGTTCTTAAAATTGACTAAACTCACTTTCTCTCACTGAGAAAGAAGCTTTTCAGCATCTGTGGCCTTGCTTTCTCTACATTTGCTTAGTTGCACTGAAATAGCATTTAGTGTTCTCAGAAGCACTAAACAAGTGATTCTGAGCATTCAAGCACTAACATAACTTTCTCTGCAAAAAAACTCTAAATCATGAAAATCTGTCTTCTGCATTGCAAATTACATTTCATTTCATGAAAAAGAAACATCTTTCATGTACTTGAGGTTTGTTCTTAAAATTGACTAAACTCACTTTCTCTCACTGAGAAAGAAGCTTTTCAGCATCTGTGGCCTTGCTTTCTCTTCATTTGCTTAGTTTCAGTAATCACAGTATTAGTGTCCTCAGAAGCTCTAAACTAGTGATTCTGAGCATTCAAGCACTAACATAACTTTCTCTGCAAAAAATATCTAAAACATGAAATTTTGTCTTCTGCATTGTAAATTACACTTCATTTCATGAGAAAGAAGCATTTTTTTATGTACTGGAGGTTTGGTCTTAAAATGGCCTAAAGTCACTTTCTCTCACTGAGAAAGAAGCTTTTCAGCATCTGTGGCCTTGATTTCTCTACATTTGCTTAGTTTCACTAAAAACAGTATTAGTTTTCTCAGAAGCTCTAAACTAGTGAATCTGAGCATTCAAGCACTAACATAACTTTCTCTGCAAAAAATCTCTAAAACATGAAAATTTGTCTTCTGCATGGCAAATTACACCTCATTTCATGAGAGAGAAGCATTTTTCATGTACTTGAGGTTTGGTCTTAAAATTGCCTAAACTCACTTTCTCTCACTGAGAAAGAAGCTTTTCAGCATCTGTGGCCTTGCGTTCTCTACATTTGCTTAGTTTCACTAAACACAGTATTAGTGTCCTCAGAAGCTCTAAACTAGTGATTCTGAGCATTCAAGCACTAACATAACTTTCTCTGAAAAAAATCTCTAAAACATGAAAATTTGTCTTCTGCATTGCAAATTACACTTCATTTCATGAGAGAGAAGCATTTTTCATGTACTTGAGGTTTGGTCTTAAAATTGCCTAAACTCACTTTCTCTCACTGAGAAAGAAGCTTTTCAGCATCTGTGGCCTTGCTTTCTCTACATTTGCTTAGTTTCACTAAACACAGTATTAGTGTCCTCAGAAGCTCTAAACTAGTGATTCTGAGCATTCAAGCACTAACATAACTTTCTCTGAAAAAAATCTCTAAAACATGAAAAATTGTCTTCTGCATTGCAAATTACACTTCATTTCATGAGAGAGAAGCATTTCTCATGTACTTGAGGTTTGATCTTAAAATTGCCTAAACTCACTTTCTCTCACTGAGAAAGAAGCTTTTCAGCATCTGTGGCCTTGCTTTCTCTTCATTTGCTTAGTTTCAGTAATCACAGTATTAGTGTCCTCAGAAGCTCTAAACTAGTGATTCTGAGCATTCAAGCACTAACATAACTTTCTCTGCAAAAAATATCTAAAACATGAAAATTTGTCTTCTGCATTGTAAATTACACTTCATTTCATGAGAAAGAAGCATTTTTTCATGTACTTGAGGTTTGGTCTTAAAATGGCCTAAACTCACTTTCTCTCACTGAGAAAGAAGCTTTTCAGCATCTGTGGCCTTGCTTTCTCTACATTTGCTTAGTTTCACTAAAAACAGCATTAGTGTTCTCAGAAGCCCTAAACAAGTGATTCTGAGCATTCTAGCTCTAACAAAACTTTCTTTGCAAAAAATCTCTAAATCATGAAAATCTGTCTTCTGCATTGCAAATTACACTTCATTTCATGAGAGAGAAGCATTTTTCATGTACTTGAGGTTTGGTCTTAAAATTGCCTAAACTCACTTTCTCTCACTGAGAAAGAAGCTTTTCAGCATCTGTGGCCTTGCTTTCTCTACATTTGCTTAGTTTCACTAAAAACAGCATTAGTGTTCTCAGAAGCCCTAAACAAGTGATTCTGAGCATTCTAGCTCTAACAAAACTTTCTCTGCAAAAAAAACTCTAAATCATGAAAATCTGTCTTCTGCATTGCAAATTACATTTCATTTCATGAAAAAGAAACATCTTTCATGTACTTGAGGTTTGTTCTTAAAATTGACTAAACTCACTTTCTCTCACTGAGAAAGAAGCTTTTCAGCATCTGTGGCCTTGCTTTCTCTACATTTGCTTAGTTTCACTAAACACAGTATTAGTGTCCTCAGAAGCTCTGAACTAGTGATTCTGAGCATTCAAGCACTAACATAACTTTCTCTGAAAAAAACTCTAAATCATGCAAATCTGTCTTCTGCATTGCAAATTACATTTCAGTTCATGAAAAAGAAACATCTTTAATGTACTTGAGGTTTGTTCTTAAAATTGACTAAACTCACTTTCTCTCACTGAGAAAGAAGCTTTTCAGCATCTGTGGCCTTGCTTTCTCTACATTTGCTTAGTTGCACTGAAATAGCATTTAGTGTTCTCAGAAGCACTAAACAAGTGATTCTGAGCATTCAAGCACTAACATAACTTTCTCTGCAAAAAAACTCTAAATCATGAAAATCTGTCTTCTGCATTGCAAATTACATTTCATTTCATGAAAAAGAAACATCTTTCATGTACTTGAGGTTTGTTCTTAAAATTGACTAAACTCACTTTCTCTCACTGAGAAAGAAGCTTTTCAGCATCTGTGGCCTTGCTTTCTCTTCATTTGCTTAGTTTCAGTAATCACAGTATTAGTGTCCTCAGAAGCTCTAAACTAGTGATTCTGAGCATTCAAGCACTAACATAACTTTCTCTGCAAAAAATATCTAAAACATGAAAATTTGTCTTCTGCATTGTAAATTACACTTCATTTCATGAGAAAGAAGCATTTTTTTATGTACTGGAGGTTTGGTCTTAAAATGGCCTAAAGTCACTTTCTCTCACTGAGAAAGAAGCTTTTCAGCATCTGTGGCCTTGCTTTCTCTACATTTGCTTAGTTTCACTAAAAACAGTATTAGTTTTCTCAGAAGCTCTAAACTAGTGAATCTGAGCATTCAAGCACTAACATAACTTTCTCTGCAAAAAATCTCTAAAACATGAAAATTTGTCTTCTGCATGGCAAATTACACCTCATTTCATGAGAGAGAAGCATTTTTCATGTACTTGAGGTTTGGTCTTAAAATTGCCTAAACTCACTTTCTCTCACTGAGAAAGAAGCTTTTCAGCATCTGTGGCCTTGCGTTCTCTACATTTGCTTAGTTTCACTAAACACAGTATTAGTGTCCTCAGAAGCTCTAAACTAGTGATTCTGAGCATTCAAGCACTAACATAACTTTCTCTGCAAAAAATCTCTAAAACATGAAAATTTGTCTTCTGCATTGCAAATTACACTTCATTTCATGAGAGAGAAGCATTTTTCATGTACTTGAGGTTTGATCTTAAAATTGCCTAAACTCACTTTCTCTCACTGAGAAAGAAGCTTTTCAGCATCTGTGGCCTTGCTTTCTCTACATTTGCTTAGTTTCACTAAACACAGTATTAGTGTCCTCAGAAGCTCTAAACTAGTGATTCTGAGCATTCAAGCACTAACATAACTTTCTCTGCAAAAAATATCTAAAACATGAAAATTTGTCTTCTGCATTGTAAATTACACTTCATTTCATGAGAAAGAAGCATTTTTTTATGTACTGGAGGTTTGGTCTTAAAATGGCCTAAAGTCACTTTCTCTCACTGAGAAAGAAGCTTTTCAGCATCTGTGGCCTTGCTTTCTCTACATTTGCTTAGTTTCACTAAAAACAGTATTAGTTTTCTCAGAAGCTCTAAACTAGTGAATCTGAGCATTCAAGCACTAACATAACTTTCTCTGCAAAAAATCTCTAAAACATGAAAATTTGTCTTCTGCATGGCAAATTACACCTCATTTCATGAGAGAGAAGCATTTTTCATGTACTTGAGGTTTGGTCTTAAAATTGCCTAAACTCACTTTCTCTCACTGAGAAAGAAGCTTTTCAGCATCTGTGGCCTTGCGTTCTCTACATTTGCTTAGTTTCACTAAACACAGTATTAGTGTCCTCAGAAGCTCTAAACTAGTGATTCTGAGCATTCAAGCACTAACATAACTTTCTCTGCAAAAAATCTCTAAAACATGAAAATTTGTCTTCTGCATTGCAAATTACACTTCATTTCATGAGAGAGAAGCATTTTTCATGTACTTGAGGTTTGATCTTAAAATTGCCTAAACTCACTTTCTCTCACTGAGAAAGAAGCTTTTCAGCATCTGTGGCCTTGCTTTCTCTACATTTGCTTAGTTTCACTAAACACAGTATTAGTGTCCTCAGAAGCTCTAAACTAGTGATTCTGAGCATTCAAGCACTAACATAACTTTCTCTGCAAAAAAATCTCTAAAACATGAAAATTTGTCTTCTGCATGGCAAATTACACCTCATTTCATGAGAGAGAAGCATTTTTCATGTACTTGAGGTTTGGTCTTAAAATTGCCTAAACTCACTTTCTCTCACTGAGAAAGAAGCTTTTCAGCATCTGTGGCCTTGCGTTCTCTACATTTGCTTAGTTTCACTAAAAACAGTATTAGTGTTCTCAGAAGCACTAAACAAGTGATTCTGAGCATTCTAGCTCTAACAAAACTTTCTTTGCAAAAAATCTCTAAATCATGAAAATCTGTCTTCTGCATTGCAAATTACACTTCATTTCATGAGAGAGAAGCATTTTTCATGTACTTGAGGTTTGGTCTTAAAATAGCCTAAACTCACTTTCTCTCACTGAGAAAGAAGCTTTTCAGCATCTGTGGCCTTGCTTTCTCTTCATTTGCTTAGTTTCAGTAATCACAGTATTAGTGTTCTCAGAAGCCCTAAACAAGTGATTCTGAGCATTCTAGCTCTAACAAAACTTTCTTTGCAAAAAATCTCTAAATCATGAAAATCTGTCTTCTGCATTGCAAATTACACTTCATTTCATGAGAGAGAAGAATTTTTCATGTACTTGAGGTTTGTTCTTAAAATTGACTAAACTCACTTTCTCTCACTGAGAAAGAAGCTTTTCAGCATCTGTGGCCTTGCTTTCTCTACATTTGCTTAGTTGCACTGAAATAGCATTTAGTGTTCTCAGAAGCACTAAACAAGTGATTCTGAGCATTCAAGCACTAACATAACTTTCTCTGCAAAAAAAACTCTAAATCATGAAAATCTGTCTTCTGCATTGCAAATTACATTTCATTTCATGAAAAAGAAACATCTTTCATGTACTTGAGGTTTGTTCTTAAAATTGACTAAACTCACTTTCTCTCACTGAGAAAGAAGCTTTTCAGCATCTGTGGCCTTGCTTTCTCTACATTTGCTTAGTTTCACTAAACACAGTATTAGTGTCCTCAGAAGCTCTGAACTAGTGATTCTGAGCATTCAAGCACTAACATAACTTTCTCTGAAAAAAACTCTAAATCATGCAAATCTGTCTTCTGCATTGCAAATTACATTTCAGTTCATGAAAAAGAAACATCTTTAATGTACTTGAGGTTTGTTCTTAAAATTGACTAAACTCACTTTCTCTCACTGAGAAAGAAGCTTTTCAGCATCTGTGGCCTTGCTTTCTCTACATTTGCTTAGTTGCACTGAAATAGCATTTAGTGTTCTCAGAAGCACTAAACAAGTGATTCTGAGCATTCAAGCACTAACATAACTTTCTCTGCAAAAAAACTCTAAATCATGAAAATCTGTCTTCTGCATTGCAAATTACATTTCATTTCATGAAAAAGAAACATCTTTCATGTACTTGAGGTTTGTTCTTAAAATTGACTAAACTCACTTTCTCTCACTGAGAAAGAAGCTTTTCAGCATCTGTGGCCTTGCTTTCTCTTCATTTGCTTAGTTTCAGTAATCACAGTATTAGTGTCCTCAGAAGCTCTAAACTAGTGATTCTGAGCATTCAAGCACTAACATAACTTTCTCTGCAAAAAATATCTAAAACATGAAAATTTGTCTTCTGCATTGTAAATTACACTTCATTTCATGAGAAAGAAGCATTTTTTTATGTACTGGAGGTTTGGTCTTAAAATGGCCTAAAGTCACTTTCTCTCACTGAGAAAGAAGCTTTTCCGCATCTGTGGCCTTGCTTTCTCTACATTTGCTTAGTTTCACTAAAAACAGTATTAGTTTTCTCAGAAGCTCTAAACTAGTGAATCTGAGCATTCAAGCACTAACATAACTTTCTCTGCAAAAAATCTCTAAAACATGAAAATTTGTCTTCTGCATGGCAAATTACACCTCATTTCATGAGAGAGAAGCATTTTTCATGTACTTGAGGTTTGGTCTTAAAATTGCCTAAACTCACTTTCTCTCACTGAGAAAGAAGCTTTTCAGCATCTGTGGCCTTGCGTTCTCTACATTTGCTTAGTTTCACTAAAAACAGTATTAGTGTTCTCAGAAGCACTAAACAAGTGATTCTGAGCATTCTAGCTCTAACAAAACTTTCTTTGCAAAAAATCTCTAAATCATGAAAATCTGTCTTCTGCATTGCAAATTACACTTCATTTCATGAGAGAGAAGCATTTTTCATGTACTTGAGGTTTGGTCTTAAAATAGCCTAAACTCACTTTCTCTCACTGAGAAAGAAGCTTTTCAGCATCTGTGGCCTTGCTTTCTCTACATTTGCTTAGTTTCAGTAATCACAGTATTAGTGTTCTCAGAAGCCCTAAACAAGTGATTCTGAGCATTCTAGCTCTAACAAAACTTTCTTTGCAAAAAATCTCTAAATCATGAAAATCTGTCTTCTGCATTGCAAATTACACTTCATTTCATGAGAGAGAAGAATTTTTCATGTACTTGAGGTTTGTTCTTAAAATTGACTAAACTCACTTTCTCTCACTGAGAAAGAAGCTTTTCAGCATCTGTGGCCTTGCTTTCTCTACATTTGCTTAGTTTCACTAAAAACAGTATTAGTGTTCTCAGAAGCTCTAAACTAGTGAATCTGAGCATTCAAGCACTAGCATAACTTTCTCTGCAAAAAATCTCTAAAACATGAAAATTTTTCTTCTGCATGGCAAATTACACCTCATTTCATGAGAGAGAAGCATTTTTCATGTACTTGAGGTTTGGTCTTAAAATTGCCTAAACTCACTTTCTCTCACTGAGAAAGAAGCTTTTCAGCATCTGTGGCCTTGCTTTCTCTACATTTGCTTAGTTTCACTAAAAACAGTATTAGTGTTCTCAGAAGCTCTAAACTAGTGAATCTGAGCATTCAATCACTAGCATAACTTTCTCTGCAAAAAATCTCTAAAACATGAAAATTTGTCTTTTGCATGGCAAATTACACCTCATTTCATGAGAGAGAAGCATTTTTCATGTACTTGAGGTTTGGTCTTAAAATTGCCTAAACTCACTTTCTCTCACTGAGAAAGAAGCTTTTCAGCATCTGTGGCCTTGCTTTCTCTTCATTTGCTTAGTTTCAGTAATCACAGTATTAGTGTCCTCAGAAGCTCTAAACTAGTGATTCTGAGCATTCAAGCACTAACATAACTTTCTCTGCAAAAAATGTCTAAAACATGAAAATTTGTCTTCTGCATTGTAAATTACACTTCATTTCATGAGAAAGAAGCATTTTTTCATGTACTTGAGGTTTGGTCTTAAAATGGCCTAAAGTCACTTTCTCTCACTGAGAAAGAAGCTTTTCAGCATCTGTGGCCTTGCTTTCTCTACATTTGCTTAGTTTCACTAAAAACAGTATTAGTGTTCTCAGAAGCTCTAAACTAGTGAATCTGAGCATTCAAGCAGTAGCATAACTTTCTCTGCAAAAAATCTCTAAAACATGAAAATTTGTCTTTTGCATGGCAAATTACACCTCATTTCATGAGAGAGAAGCATTTTTCATGTACTTGAGGTTTGGTCTTAAAATTGCCTAAACTCACTTTCTCTCACTGAGAAAGAAGCTTTTCAGCATCTGTGGCCTTGCTTTCTCTACATTTGCTTAGTTTCACTAAAAACAGTATTAGTGTCCTCAGAAGCTCTAAACTAGTGATTCTGAGCATTCAAGCACTAACATAACTTTCTCTGCAAAAAATCTCTAAAACATGAAAATTTGTCTTCTGCATTGTAAATTACACTTCATTTCATGAGAAAGAAGCATTTTTTCATGTACTTGAGGTTTGGTCTTAAAATGGCCTAAACTCACTTTCTCTCACTGAGAAAGAAGCTTTTCAGCATCTGTGGCCTTGCTTTCTCTACATTTGCTTAGTTTCACTAAAAACAGTATTAGTGTTCTCAGAAGCTCTAAACTAGTGAATCTGAGCATTCAATCACTAGCATAACTTTCTCTGCAAAAAATCTCTAAAACATGAAAATTTGTCTTTTGCATGGCAAATTACACCTCATTTCATGAGAGAGAAGCATTTTTCATGTACTTGAGGTTTGGTCTTAAAATTGCCTAAACTCACTTTCTCTCACTGAGAAAGAAGCTTTTCAGCATCTGTGGCCTTGCTTTCTCTTCATTTGCTTAGTTTCATTAATCACAGTATTAGTGTTCTCAGAAGCTCTAAACTAGTGATTCTGAGCATTCAAGCACTAACATAACTTTCTCTGCAAAAAATATCTAAAACATGAAAATTTGTCTTCTGCATTGTAAATTACACTTCATTTCATGAGAAAGAAGCATTTTTTTATGTACTGGAGGTTTGGTCTTAAAATGGCCTAAAGTCACTTTCTCTCACTGAGAAAGAAGCTTTTCAGCATCTGTGGCCTTGCTTTCTCTACATTTGCTTAGTTTCACTAAAAACAGTATTAGTGTTCTCAGAAGCTCTAAACTAGTGAATCTGAGCATTCAAGCAGTAGCATAACTTTCTCTGCAAAAAATCTCTAAAACATGAAAATTTGTCTTTTGCATGGCAAATTACACCTCATTTCATGAGAGAGAAGCATTTTTCATGTACTTGAGGTTTGGTCTTAAAATTGCCTAAACTCACTTTCTCTCACTGAGAAAGAAGCTTTTCAGCATCTGTGGCCTTGCTTTCTCTACATTTGCTTAGTTTCACTAAAAACAGTATTAGTGTCCTCAGAAGCTCTAAACTAGTGATTCTGAGCATTCAAGCACTAACATAACTTTCTCTGCAAAAAATCTCTAAAACATGAAAATTTGTCTTCTGCATTGTAAATTACACTTCATTTCATGAGAAAGAAGCATTTTTTCATGTACTTGAGGTTTGGTCTTAAAATGGCCTAAACTCACTTTCTCTCACTGAGAAAGAAGCTTTTCAGCATCTGTGGCCTTGCTTTCTCTACATTTGCTTAGTTTCACTAAAAACAGTATTAGTGTTCTCAGAAGCTCTAAACTAGTGAATCTGAGCATTCAATCACTAGCATAACTTTCTCTGCAAAAAATCTCTAAAACATGAAAATTTGTCTTTTGCATGGCAAATTACACCTCATTTCATGAGAGAGAAGCATTTTTCATGTACTTGAGGTTTGGTCTTAAAATTGCCTAAACTCACTTTCTCTCACTGAGAAAGAAGCTTTTCAGCATCTGTGGCCTTGCTTTCTCTTCATTTGCTTAGTTTCATTAATCACAGTATTAGTGTTCTCAGAAGCTCTAAACTAGTGATTCTGAGCATTCAAGCACTAACATAACTTTCTCTGCAAAAAATATCTAAAACATGAAAATTTGTCTTCTGCATTGTAAATTACACTTCATTTCATGAGAAAGAAGCATTTTTTTATGTACTGGAGGTTTGGTCTTAAAATGGCCTAAAGTCACTTTCTCTCACTGAGAAAGAAGCTTTTCAGCATCTGTGGCCTTGCTTTCTCTACATTTGCTTAGTTTCACTAAAAACAGTATTAGTTTTCTCAGAAGCTCTAAACTAGTGAATCTGAGCATTCAAGCACTAACATAACTTTCTCTGCAAAAAATCTCTAAAACATGAAAATTTGTCTTCTGCATGGCAAATTACACCTCATTTCATGAGAGAGAAGCATTTTTCATGTACTTGAGGTTTGGTCTTAAAATTGCCTAAACTCACTTTCTCTCACTGAGAAAGAAGCTTTTCAGCATCTGTGGCCTTGCGTTCTCTACATTTGCTTAGTTTCACTAAAAACAGTATTAGTGTTCTCAGAAGCACTAAACAAGTGATTCTGAGCATTCTAGCTCTAACAAAACTTTCTTTGCAAAAAATCTCTAAATCATGAAAATCTGTCTTCTGCATTGCAAATTACACTTCATTTCATGAGAGAGAAGCATTTTTCATGTACTTGAGGTTTGGTCTTAAAATAGCCTAAACTCACTTTCTCTCACTGAGAAAGAAGCTTTTCAGCATCTGTGGCCTTGCTTTCTCTACATTTGCTTAGTTTCAGTAATCACAGTATTAGTGTTCTCAGAAGCCCTAAACAAGTGATTCTGAGCATTCTAGCTCTAACAAAACTTTCTTTGCAAAAAATCTCTAAATCATGAAAATCTGTCTTCTGCATTGCAAATTACACTTCATTTCATGAGAGAGAAGAATTTTTCATGTACTTGAGGTTTGTTCTTAAAATTGACTAAACTCACTTTCTCTCACTGAGAAAGAAGCTTTTCAGCATCTGTGGCCTTGCTTTCTCTACATTTGCTTAGTTTCACTAAAAACAGTATTAGTGTTCTCAGAAGCTCTAAACTAGTGAATCTGAGCATTCAAGCACTAGCATAACTTTCTCTGCAAAAAATCTCTAAAACATGAAAATTTTTCTTCTGCATGGCAAATTACACCTCATTTCATGAGAGAGAAGCATTTTTCATGTACTTGAGGTTTGGTCTTAAAATTGCCTAAACTCACTTTCTCTCACTGAGAAAGAAGCTTTTCAGCATCTGTGGCCTTGCTTTCTCTACATTTGCTTAGTTTCACTAAAAACAGTATTAGTGTTCTCAGAAGCTCTAAACTAGTGAATCTGAGCATTCAATCACTAGCATAACTTTCTCTGCAAAAAATCTCTAAAACATGAAAATTTGTCTTTTGCATGGCAAATTACACCTCATTTCATGAGAGAGAAGCATTTTTCATGTACTTGAGGTTTGGTCTTAAAATTGCCTAAACTCACTTTCTCTCACTGAGAAAGAAGCTTTTCAGCATCTGTGGCCTTGCTTTCTCTTCATTTGCTTAGTTTCAGTAATCACAGTATTAGTGTCCTCAGAAGCTCTAAACTAGTGATTCTGAGCATTCAAGCACTAACATAACTTTCTCTGCAAAAAATATCTAAAACATGAAAATTTGTCTTCTGCATTGTAAATTACACTTCATTTCATGAGAAAGAAGCATTTTTTCATGTACTTGAGGTTTGGTCTTAAAATGGCCTAAAGTCACTTTCTCTCACTGAGAAAGAAGCTTTTCAGCATCTGTGGCCTTGCTTTCTCTACATTTGCTTAGTTTCACTAAAAACAGTATTAGTGTTCTCAGAAGCTCTAAACTAGTGAATCTGAGCATTCAAGCAGTAGCATAACTTTCTCTGCAAAAAATCTCTAAAACATGAAAATTTGTCTTTTGCATGGCAAATTACACCTCATTTCATGAGAGAGAAGCATTTTTCATGTACTTGAGGTTTGGTCTTAAAATTGCCTAAACTCACTTTCTCTCACTGAGAAAGAAGCTTTTCAGCATCTGTGGCCTTGCTTTCTCTACATTTGCTTAGTTTCACTAAAAACAGTATTAGTGTCCTCAGAAGCTCTAAACTAGTGATTCTGAGCATTCAAGCACTAACATAACTTTCTCTGCAAAAAATCTCTAAAACATGAAAATTTGTCTTCTGCATTGTAAATTACACTTCATTTCATGAGAAAGAAGCATTTTTTCATGTACTTGAGGTTTGGTCTTAAAATGGCCTAAACTCACTTTCTCTCACTGAGAAAGAAGCTTTTCAGCATCTGTGGCCTTGCTTTCTCTACATTTGCTTAGTTTCACTAAAAACAGTATTAGTGTTCTCAGAAGCTCTAAACTAGTGAATCTGAGCATTCAATCACTAGCATAACTTTCTCTGCAAAAAATCTCTAAAACATGAAAATTTGTCTTTTGCATGGCAAATTACACCTCATTTCATGAGAGAGAAGCATTTTTCATGTACTTGAGGTTTGGTCTTAAAATTGCCTAAACTCACTTTCTCTCACTGAGAAAGAAGCTTTTCAGCATCTGTGGCCTTGCTTTCTCTTCATTTGCTTAGTTTCATTAATCACAGTATTAGTGTTCTCAGAAGCTCTAAACTAGTGATTCTGAGCATTCAAGCACTAACATAACTTTCTCTGCAAAAAATATCTAAAACATGAAAATTTGTCTTCTGCATTGTAAATTACACTTCATTTCATGAGAAAGAAGCATTTTTTCATGTACTTGAGGTTTGGTCTTAAAATGGCCTAAAGTCACTTTCTCTCACTGAGAAAGAAGCTTTTCAGCATCTGTGGCCTTGCTTTCTCTACATTTGCTTAGTTTCACTAAAAACAGTATTAGTGTTCTCAGAAGCTCTAAACTAGTGAATCTGAGCATTCAAGCAGTAGCATAACTTTCTCTGCAAAAAATCTCTAAAACATGAAAATTTGTCTTTTGCATGGCAAATTACACCTCATTTCATGAGAGAGAAGCATTTTTCATGTACTTGAGGTTTGGTCTTAAAATTGCCTAAACTCACTTTCTCTCACTGAGAAAGAAGCTTTTCAGCATCTGTGGCCTTGCTTTCTCTACATTTGCTTAGTTTCACTAAAAACAGTATTAGTGTCCTCAGAAGCTCTAAACTAGTGATTCTGAGCATTCAAGCACTAACATAACTTTCTCTGCAAAAAATCTCTAAAACATGAAAATTTGTCTTCTGCATTGTAAATTACACTTCATTTCATGAGAAAGAAGCATTTTTTCATGTACTTGAGGTTTGGTCTTAAAATGGCCTAAACTCACTTTCTCTCACTGAGAAAGAAGCTTTTCAGCATCTGTGGCCTTGCTTTCTCTACATTTGCTTAGTTTCACTAAAAACAGTATTAGTGTTCTCAGAAGCCCTAAACAAGTGATTCTGAGCATTCTAGCTCTAACAAAACTTTCTTTGCAAAAAATCTCTAAATCATGAAAATCTGTCTTCTGCATTGCAAATTACACTTCATTTCATGAGAGAGAAGCATTTTCATTGTACTTGAGGTTTGGTCTTAAAATTGCCTAAACTCACTTTCTCTCACTGAGAAAGAAGCTTTTCAGCATCTGTGGCCTTGCTTTCTCTACATTTGCTTAGTTTCACTAAAAACAGTATTAGTGTTCTCAGAAGCTCTAAACTAGTGAATCTGAGCATTCAATCACTAGCATAACTTTCTCTGCAAAAAATCTCTAAAACATGAAAATTTGTCTTTTGCATGGCAAATTACACCTCATTTCATGAGAGAGAAGCATTTTTCATGTACTTGAGGTTTGGTCTTAAAATTGCCTAAACTCACTTTCTCTCACTGAGAAAGAAGCTTTTCAGCATCTGTGGCCTTGCTTTCTCTTCATTTGCTTAGTTTCAGTAATCACAGTATTAGTGTCCTCAGAAGCTCTAAACTAGTGATTCTGAGCATTCAAGCACTAACATAACTTTCTCTGCAAAAAATATCTAAAACATGAAAATTTGTCTTCTGCATTGTAAATTACACTTCATTTCATGAGAAAGAAGCATTTTTTCATGTACTTGAGGTTTGGTCTTAAAATGGCCTAAACTCACTTTCTCTCACTGAGAAAGAAGCTTTTCAGCATCTGTGGCCTTGCTTTCTCTTCATTTGCTTAGTTTCAGTAATCACAGTATTAGTGTCCTCAGAAGCTCTAAACTAGTGATTCTGAGCATTCAAGCACTAACATAACTTTCTCTGCAAAAAATATCTAAAACATGAAAATTTGTCTTCTGCATTGTAAATTACACTTCATTTCATGAGAAAGAAGCATTTTTTCATGTACTTGAGGTTTGGTCTTAAAATGGCCTAAACTCACTTTCTCTCACTGAGAAAGAAGCTTTTCAGCATCTGTGGCCTTGCTTTCTCTACATTTGCTTAGTTTCACTAAAAACAGTATTAGTGTTCTCAGAAGCTCTAAACTAGTGAATCTGAGCATTCAAGCACTAACATAACTTTCTCTGCAAAAAATCTCTAAAACATGAAAATTTGTCTTCTGCATGGCAAATTACACCTCATTTCATGAGAGAGAAGCATTTTTCATGTACTTGAGGTTTGGTCTTAAAATTGCCTAAACTCACTTTCTCTCACTGAGAAAGAAGCTTTTCAGCATCTGTGGCCTTGCGTTCTCTACATTTGCTTAGTTTCACTAAACACAGTATTAGTGTCCTCAGAAGCTCCAAACTAGTGATTCTGAGCATTCAAGAACTAACATAACTTTCTCTGCAAAAAATCTCTAAAACATGAAAATTTGTCTTCTGCATTGCAAATTACACTTCATTTCATGAGAGAGAAGCATTTTTCATGTACTTGAGGTTTGATCTTAAAATTGCCTAAACTCACTTTCTCTCACTGAGAAAGAAGCTTTTCAGCATCTGTGGCCTTGCTTTCTCTACATTTGCTTAGTTTCACTAAACACAGTATTAGTGTCCTCAGAAGCTCTGAACTAGTGATTCTGAGCATTCAAGCACTAACATAACTTTCGCTGCAAAAAAACTCTAAATCATGAAAATCTGTCTTCTGCATTGCAAATTACACTTCATTTCATGAAAAAGAAACATCTTTAATGTACTTGAGGTTTGTTCTTAAAATTGACTAAACTCACTTTCTCTCACTGAGAAAGAAGCTTTTCAGCATCTGTGGCCTTGCTTTCTCTTCATTTGCTTAGTTTCAGTAATCACAGTATTAGTGTCCTCAGAAGCTCTAAACTAGTTATTCTGAGCATTCAAGCACTAACATAACTTTCTCTGCAAAAAATATCTAAAACATGAAAATTTGTCTTCTGCATTGTAAATTACACTTCATTTCATGAGAAAGAAGCATTTTTTCATGTACTTGAGGTTTGGTCTTAAAATGGCCTAAACTCACTTTCTCTCACTGAGAAAGAAGCTTTTCAGCATCTGTGGCCTTGCTTTCTCTACATTTGCTTAGTTGCACTGAAATAGCATTTAGTGTTCTCAGAAGCACTAAACAAGTGATTCTGAGCATTCAAGCACTAACATAACTTTCTCTGCAAAAAAACTCTAAATCATGAAAATCTGTCTTCTGCATTGCAAATTACATTTCATTTCATGAAAAAGAAACATCTTTCATGTACTTGAGGTTTGTTCTTAAAATTGACTAAACTCACTTTCTCTCACTGAGAAAGAAGCTTTTCAGCATCTGTGGCCTTGCGTTCTCTACATTTGCTTAGATGCTAAACACACTATTAGTGTCCTCAGAAGCTCTAAACTAGTGATTCTGAGCATTCAAGCACTAACATAACTTTCTCTGAAAAAAATCTCTAAAACATGAAAATTTGTCTTCTGCATTGCAAATTACACTTCATTTCATGAGAGAGAAGCATTTTTCATGTACTTGAGGTTTGATCTTAAAATTGCCTAAACTCACTTTCTCTCACTGAGAAAGAAGCTTTTCAGCATCTGTGGCCTTGCTTTCTCTACATTTGCTTAGTTTCACTAAAAACAGTATTAGTGTTCTCAGAAGCTCTAAACTAGTGAATCTGAGCATTCAAGCAGTAGCATAACTTTCTCTGCAAAAAATCTCTAAAATATGAAAATTTGTCTTTTGCATGGCAAATTACACCTCATTTCATGAGAGAGAAGCATTTTTCATGTACTTGAGGTTTGGTCTTAAAATTGCCTAAACTCACTTTCTCTCACTGAGAAAGAAGCTTTTCAGCATCTGTGGCCTTGCTTTCTCTACATTTGCTTAGTTTCACTAAACACAGTATTAGTGTCCTCAGAAGCTCTAAACTAGTGATTCTGAGCATTCAAGCACTAACATAACTTTCTCTGCAAAAAAATCTCTAAAACATGAAAATTTGTCTTCTGCATTGTAAATTACACTTCATTTCATGAGAAAGAAGCATTTTTTCATGTACTTGAGGTTTGGTCTTAAAATGGCCTAAACTCACTTTCTCTCACTGAGAAAGAAGCTTTTCAGCATCTGTGGCCTTGCTTTCTCTACATTTGCTTAGTTTCACTAAAAACAGTATTAGTGTTCTCAGAAGCCCTAAACAAGTGATTCTGAGCATTCTAGCTCTAACAAAACTTTCTTTGCAAAAAATCTCTAAATCATGAAAATCTGTCTTCTGCATTGCAAATTACACTTCATTTCATGAGAGAGAAGCATTTTTCATGTACTTGAGGTTTGGTCTTAAAATTGCCTAAACTCACTTTCTCTCACTGAGAAAGAAGCTTTTCAGCATCTGTGGCCTTGCTTTCTCTACATTTGCTTAGTTTCACTAAAAACAGTATTAGTGTTCTCAGAAGCTCTAAACTAGTGAATCTGAGCATTCAATCACTAGCATAACTTTCTCTGCAAAAAATCTCTAAAACATGAAAATTTGTCTTTTGCATGGCAAATTACACCTCATTTCATGAGAGAGAAGCATTTTTCATGTACTTGAGGTTTGGTCTTAAAATTGCCTAAACTCACTTTCTCTCACTGAGAAAGAAGCTTTTCAGCATCTGTGGCCTTGCTTTCTCTACATTTGCTTAGTTTCACTAAACACAGTATTAGTGTCCTCAGAAGCTCTAAACTAGTGATTCTGAGCATTCAAGCACTAACATAACTTTCTCTGAAAAAAATCTCTAAAACATGAAAAATTGTCTTCTGCATTGCAAATTACACTTCATTTCATGAGAGAGAAGCATTTCTCATGTACTTGAGGTTTGATCTTAAAATTGCCTAAACTCACTTTCTCTCACTGAGAAAGAAGCTTTTCAGCATCTGTGGCCTTGCTTTCTCTTCATTTGCTTAGTTTCAGTAATCACAGTATTAGTGTCCTCAGAAGCTCTAAACTAGTGATTCTGAGCATTCAAGCACTAACATAACTTTCTCTGCAAAAAATATCTAAAACATGAAAATTTGTCTTCTGCATTGTAAATTACACTTCATTTCATGAGAAAGAAGCATTTTTTCATGTACTTGAGGTTTGGTCTTAAAATGGCCTAAACTCACTTTCTCTCACTGAGAAAGAAGCTTTTCAGCATCTGTGGCCTTGCTTTCTCTTCATTTGCTTAGTTTCAGTAAACACAGTATTAGTGTCCTCAGAAGCTCTAAACTAGTGATTCTGAGCATTCAAGCACTAACATAACTTTCTCTGCAAAAAATATCTAAAACATGAAAATTTGTCTTCTGCATTGTAAATTACACTTCATTTCATGAGAAAGAAGCATTTTTTCATGTACTTGAGGTTTGGTCTTAAAATGGCCTAAACTCACTTTCTCTCACTGAGAAAGAAGCTTTTCAGCATCTGTGGCCTTGCTTTCTCTACATTTGCTTAGTTTCACTAAAAACAGTATTAGTGTTCTCAGAAGCTCTAAACTAGTGAATCTGAGCATTCAAGCACTAACATAACTTTCTCTGCAAAAAATCTCTAAAACATGAAAATTTGTCTTCTGCATGGCAAATTACACCTCATTTCATGAGAGAGAAGCATTTTTCATGTACTTGAGGTTTGGTCTTAAAATTGCCTAAACTCACTTTCTCTCACTGAGAAAGAAGCTTTTCAGCATCTGTGGCCTTGCGTTCTCTACATTTGCTTAGTTTCACTAAACACAGTATTAGTGTCCTCAGAAGCTCTAAACTAGTGATTCTGAGCATTCAAGAACTAACATAACTTTCTCTGCAAAAAATCTCTAAAACATGAAAATTTGTCTTCTGCATTGCAAATTACACTTCATTTCATGAGAGAGAAGCATTTTTCATGTACTTGAGGTTTGATCTTAAAATTGCCTAAACTCACTTTCTCTCACTGAGAAAGAAGCTTTTCAGCATCTGTGGCCTTGCTTTCTCTACATTTGCTTAGTTTCACTAAACACAGTATTAGTGTCCTCAGAAGCTCTGAACTAGTGATTCTGAGCATTCAAGCACTAACATAACTTTCGCTGCAAAAAAACTCTAAATCATGAAAATCTGTCTTCTGCATTGCAAATTACACTTCATTTCATGAAAAAGAAACATCTTTAATGTACTTGAGGTTTGTTCTTAAAATTGACTAAACTCACTTTCTCTCACTGAGAAAGAAGCTTTTCAGCATCTGTGGCCTTGCTTTCTCTACATTTGCTTAGTTGCACTGAAATAGCATTTAGTGTTCTCAGAAGCACTAAACAAGTGGTTCTGAGCATTCAAGCACTAAAATAACTTTCTCTGCAAAAAAACTCTAAATCATGAAAATCTGTCTTCTGCATTGCAAATTACATTTCATTTCATGAGAAAGAAGCATTTTTTCATGTACTTGAGGTTTGGTCTTAAAATGGCCTAAACTCACTTTCTCTCACTGAGAAAGAAGCTTTTTCAGCATCTGTGGCCTTGCTTTCTCTACATTTGCTTAGTTTCACTAAAAACAGTATTAGTGTTCTCAGAAGCCCTAAACAAGTGATTCTGAGCATTCTAGCTCTAACAAAACTTTCTTTGCAAAAAATCTCTAAATCATGAAAATCTGTCTTCTGCATTGCAAATTACACTTTATTTCATGAGAGAGAAGCATTTTTCATGTACTTGAGGTTTGGTCTTAAAATTGCCTAAACTCACTTTCTCTCACTGAGAAAGAAGCTTTTCAGCATCTGTGGCCTTGCTTTCTCTACATTTGCTTAGTTTCACTAAAAACAGTATTAGTGTTCTCAGAAGCTCTAAACTAGTGAATCTGAGCATTCAATCACTAGCATAACTTTCTCTGCAAAAAATCTCTAAAACATGAAAATTTGTCTTTTGCATGGCAAATTACACCTCATTTCATGAGAGAGAAGCATTTTTCATGTACTTGAGGTTTGGTCTTAAAATTGCCTAAACTCACTTTCTCTCACTGAGAAAGAAGCTTTTCAGCATCTGTGGCCTTGCTTTCTCTACATTTGCTTAGTTTCACTAAAAACAGTATTAGTGTTCTCAGAAGCTCTAAACTAGTGAATCTGAGCATTCAAGCAGTAGCATAACTTTCTCTGCAAAAAATCTCTAAAATATGAAAATTTGTCTTTTGCATGGCAAATTACACCTCATTTCATGAGAGAGAAGCATTTTTTCATGTACTTGAGGTTTGGTCTTAAAATGGCCTAAACTCACTTTCTCTCACTGAGAAAGAAGCTTTTCAGCATCTGTGGCCTTGCTTTCTCTACATTTGCTTAGTTTCACTAAACACAGTATTAGTGTCCTCAGAAGCTCTAAACTAGTGATTCTGAGCATTCAAGCACTAACATAACTTTCTCTGCAAAAAAATCTCTAAAACATGAAAATTTGTCTTCTGCATTGTAAATTACACTTCATTTCATGAGAAAGAAGCATTTTTTCATGTACTTGAGGTTTGGTCTTAAAATGGCCTAAACTCACTTTCTCTCACTGAGAAAGAAGCTTTTCAGCATCTGTGGCCTTGCTTTCTCTACATTTGCTTAGTTTCAGTAAAAACAGTATTAGTGTTCTCAGAAGCCCTAAACAAGTGATTCTGAGCATTCTAGCTCTAACAAAACTTTCTTTGCAAAAAATCTCTAAATCATGAAAATCTGAGCATTCAATCACTAGCATAACTTTCTCTGCAAAAAATCTCTAAAACATGAAAATTTGTCTTTTGCATGGCAAATTACACCTCATTTCATGAGAGAGAAGCATTTTTCATGTACTTGAGGTTTGGTCTTAAAATTGCCTAAACTCACTTTCTCTCACTGAGAAAGAAGCTTTTCAGCATCTGTGGCCTTGCTTTCTCTACATTTGCTTAGTTTCACTAAACACAGTATTAGTGTCCTCAGAAGCTCTAAACTAGTGATTCTGAGCATTCAAGCACTAACATAACTTTCTCTGAAAAAAATCTCTAAAACATGAAAAATTGTCTTCTGCATTGCAAATTACACTTCATTTCATGAGAGAGAAGCATTTCTCATGTACTTGAGGTTTGATCTTAAAATTGCCTAAACTCACTTTCTCTCACTGAGAAAGAAGCTTTTCAGCATCTGTGGCCTTGCTTTCTCTTCATTTGCTTAGTTTCAGTAATCACAGTATTAGTGTCCTCAGAAGCTCTAAACTAGTGATTCTGAGCATTCAAGCACTAACATAACTTTCTCTGCAAAAAATATCTAAAACATGAAAATTTGTCTTCTGCATTGTAAATTACACTTCATTTCATGAGAAAGAAGCATTTTTTCATGTACTTGAGGTTTGGTCTTAAAATGGCCTAAACTCACTTTCTCTCACTGAGAAAGAAGCTTTTCAGCATCTGTGGCCTTGCTTTCTCTACATTTGCTTAGTTTCACTAAAAACAGCATTAGTGTTCTCAGAAGCCCTAAACAAGTGATTCTGAGCATTCTAGCTCTAACAAAACTTTCTTTGCAAAAAATCTCTAAATCATGAAAATCTGTCTTCTGCATTGCAAATTACACTTCATTTCATGAGAGAGAAGCATTTTTCATGTACTTGAGGTTTGGTCTTAAAATTGCCTAAACTCACTTTCTCTCACTGAGAAAGAAGCTTTTCAGCATCTGTGGCCTTGCTTTCTCTACATTTGCTTAGTTTCACTAAAAACAGTATTAGTGTTCTCAGAAGCTCTAAACTAGTGAATCTGAGCATTCAATCACTAGCATAACTTTCTCTGCAAAAAATCTCTAAAACATGAAAATTTGTCTTTTGCATGGCAAATTACACCTCATTTCATGAGAGAGAAGCATTTTTCATGTACTTGAGGTTTGGTCTTAAAATTGCCTAAACTCACTTTCTCTCACTGAGAAAGAAGCTTTTCAGCATCTGTGGCCTTGCTTTCTCTACATTTGCTTAGTTTCACTAAACACAGTATTAGTGTCCTCAGAAGCTCTAAACTAGTGATTCTGAGCATTCAAGCACTAACATAACTTTCTCTGAAAAAAATCTCTAAAACATGAAAAATTGTCTTCTGCATTGCAAATTACACTTCATTTCATGAGAGAGAAGCATTTCTCATGTACTTGAGGTTTGATCTTAAAATTGCCTAAACTCACTTTCTCTCACTGAGAAAGAAGCTTTTCAGCATCTGTGGCCTTGCTTTCTCTTCATTTGCTTAGTTTCAGTAATCACAGTATTAGTGTCCTCAGAAGCTCTAAACTAGTGATTCTGAGCATTCAAGCACTAACATAACTTTCTCTGCAAAAAATATCTAAAACATGAAAATTTGTCTTCTGCATTGTAAATTACACTTCATTTCATGAGAAAGAAGCATTTTTTCATGTACTTGAGGTTTGGTCTTAAAATGGCCTAAACTCACTTTCTCTCACTGAGAAAGAAGCTTTTCAGCATCTGTGGCCTTGCTTTCTCTACATTTGCTTAGTTTCACTAAAAACAGTATTAGTGTTCTCAGAAGCTCTAAACTAGTGAATCTGAGCATTCAAGCACTAACATAACTTTCTCTGCAAAAAATCTCTAAAACATGAAAATTTGTCTTCTGCATGGCAAATTACACCTCATTTCATGAGAGAGAAGCATTTTTCATGTACTTGAGGTTTGGTCTTAAAATTGCCTAAACTCACTTTCTCTCACTGAGAAAGAAGCTTTTCAGCATCTGTGGCCTTGCGTTCTCTACATTTGCTTAGTTTCACTAAACACAGTATTAGTGTCCTCAGAAGCTCTAAACTAGTGATTCTGAGCATTCAAGAACTAACATAACTTTCTCTGCAAAAAATCTCTAAAACATGAAAATTTGTCTTCTGCATTGCAAATTACACTTCATTTCATGAGAGAGAAGCATTTTTCATGTACTTGAGGTTTGATCTTAAAATTGCCTAAACTCACTTTCTCTCACTGAGAAAGAAGCTTTTCAGCATCTGTGGCCTTGCTTTCTCTACATTTGCTTAGTTTCACTAAACACAGTATTAGTGTCCTCAGAAGCTCTGAACTAGTGATTCTGAGCATTCAAGCACTAACATAACTTTCGCTGCAAAAAAACTCTAAATCATGAAAATCTGTCTTCTGCATTGCAAATTACACTTCATTTCATGAAAAAGAAACATCTTTAATGTACTTGAGGTTTGTTCTTAAAATTGACTAAACTCACTTTCTCTCACTGAGAAAGAAGCTTTTCAGCATCTGTGGCCTTGCTTTCTCTACATTTGCTTAGTTGCACTGAAATAGCATTTAGTGTTCTCAGAAGCACTAAACAAGTGGTTCTGAGCATTCAAGCACTAAAATAACTTTCTCTGCAAAAAAACTCTAAATCATGAAAATCTGTCTTCTGCATTGCAAATTACATTTCATTTCATGAGAAAGAAGCATTTTTTCATGTACTTGAGGTTTGGTCTTAAAATGGCCTAAACTCACTTTCTCTCACTGAGAAAGAAGCTTTTCAGCATCTGTGGCCTTGCTTTCTCTACATTTGCTTAGTTTCACTAAAAACAGTATTAGTGTTCTCAGAAGCCCTAAACAAGTGATTCTGAGCATTCTAGCTCTAACAAAACTTTCTTTGCAAAAAATCTCTAAATCATGAAAATCTGTCTTCTGCATTGCAAATTACACTTTATTTCATGAGAGAGAAGCATTTTTCATGTACTTGAGGTTTGGTCTTAAAATTGCCTAAACTCACTTTCTCTCACTGAGAAAGAAGCTTTTCAGCATCTGTGGCCTTGCTTTCTCTACATTTGCTTAGTTTCACTAAAAACAGTATTAGTGTTCTCAGAAGCTCTAAACTAGTGAATCTGAGCATTCAATCACTAGCATAACTTTCTCTGCAAAAAATCTCTAAAACATGAAAATTTGTCTTTTGCATGGCAAATTACACCTCATTTCATGAGAGAGAAGCATTTTTCATGTACTTGAGGTTTGGTCTTAAAATTGCCTAAACTCACTTTCTCTCACTGAGAAAGAAGCTTTTCAGCATCTGTGGCCTTGCTTTCTCTACATTTGCTTAGTTTCACTAAAAACAGTATTAGTGTTCCCCTATCAAAAGCTACTCTCGATGCTGCGCTGAAAGCGCTTTGGGAACATTCTTTGTTCGACCGGTTGTTGAAGCACGTGTGTCAAACACGCCAAGAATTGGCTTAAATAACCTCGGTTAGGTGACGTCACTCGATTACGATCACCTGGAGGTTATAAATAGATGTGACGCGGAAACATCCTCAGGTCTTTTGTCTTCAAGGACCGCATTGTTGTGTGCGTGTGTGTGTGAGAGAAAAAGCACGATCAGAAAGAGAAAAAAAAAAAAAAAAGCAGGAAGCGAGCAGATATAGATATTTATATATATATATTTATATAAGAGAGATAGCTGCTCACTATGGAGGATCTACAGAGGAGATGTTTACCTCCCTGTCAGAGGCAGCTCCCTGACGATGATCTCCATGCTTTCTGCTTTGAGTGTTTGGGGGAAGAGCACGCGATCCTCGGGCTCGAGGGCGAGTGCGAGCACTGCGATCTCCTCTCGATCAAAGTGCTTCGCGCGCGGCTCGCCTTCTTTAAAAGCTCGTGGGGATCGCGTGCCGATCTAGCCGAGGCGCGTGAGACGGACTTGCCCCTTTCTCTCGCGCTCTCGCCAGATCATGAAGCCCACGCGTCCGTTTCTCGAGCGCGCTTCGGCGCTTCTTCTGAACGGGCCGAGGAGACTTCATCTCTTGCTTCTGGGGAGGTGGAGAGTGCCGCCTCAGAGCGCTCCTCTCGTGATGACAAAGCATATGAGGAGTTGCTCGAGGTGGTCACTCGGGCAGTCGATCGGTTACACCTAGACTGGCCGCAGGAGCAAGAGACCCCCAAGCGCTCAAAGTTAGACGATAGATATCTGTCGGGTGGTCGAGGGGAGGGGCCTCAGCGACGGTCTCTCCCCTTTTTCGGTGACCTCCATGACGAGTTAACTCGTTCATGGAACAAGCCATATTCGTCCCGTGTTTTTGTGCCATCGACGTCGATTTACTCGACTATCGTTGATGCAGAGGCACGGGGCTATATGATGATGCCCCAGATTGAAGAGACGCTCGCGGGCTATCTCTCTCCTGGGACCTCATCATCACTGAAGAAAGCAACTCTCCCCACCAAGCCATGCAGAGTAACATCTTCATTGGTGGGGAAAGCCTTTCAGGCAGCGGGTCAGGCTGGTACTGCTTTGCACACTATGGCAGTTTTGCAGGCGTACCAGGCTGACCTGCTCAAAGACTTGAGCACTGGCGCGTCAATTGACGAGGAGGCATTTTTAGAGCTTCGCCAGGCCACAGATTTGTCTCTCCGTGCGACCAAGCAGACGGCCCGTGCCATCGGCCGCTCTATGGCTGCAATGGTTTCCACGGAGAGACATCTGTGGCTCAACCTCACGGGCATCAAGGACAAAGACCGTGCTTTCCTCCTTGATGCCCCCGTCTCGCCTTCCGGCCTATTTGGCGACGCCGTCAACACCGTCGCCACTAGGTTTCGGGAGGCAAAACGCTATGAGAAAGCGTTTGTGAGGTTTCTTCCCCGCCGTGCTCAAGAGTCGGGACCGTCGACCACCCGGTCCCGACCAGGTCCGGTTCCGTTGAGGCGTGAAGCGCAGAAAGAGAGTGTGGCGAGCCGAGCACCCCCTCGTAGAGACTGGGGTGCGGCTCGCCGCGCATCACAATCTGCCTCAAAGAGACCGGACCTGCGGAGCATCATCTCCGCCAAAAAGAAGTCCTGAGGCTGGTGCGCCCAGGACCGTGGGGGTGTGTTCCCCCAGGGAGGGGCGCGTACAATTCCAACAGAAGGTAGAGGCTCCTTCCTGGCACCCTCAGGGGGCCGCTGTACAATCTCCGCCGCCACTGGTGTTTCGGGGACCGGCGGTCTCCAGCGAAATGTTAGGTGTTCGGTTGCCTCCTGCCACGTTTCCGGACGCCAGACATCTAACATTCCCCCATCAAAGCGAAGTGTCAAAATTAGTGCCCCTTTCAGAGAAGCTGGCAGCGTGGAAGCTACTGCCAAATATCTCTCCGTGGGTAGAAAGGACTGTAGAGAAAGGCTACAGGATTCAGTTTGCGTATCGGCCTCCGCGTTTCAACGGCGTGGTCTCCACTTCCGTGAAACCGGAACGAGCGCATTTGTTGACACAGGAGTTGCAAACTCTGCTGGTCAAAGGGGCCATAGAACGTGTTCCCCTGCCAGACAGGCAGTCAGGCTATTACAGCCGGTATTTTCTTGTTCCCAAGAAAGATGGGGGGTTGCGTCCGATTTTAGATCTTCGCGGGTTGAACCGCTACCTCAGAACATACAAGTTCAAAATGCTGACAATCAAGATGATTGTTTCTCACATCCAATCGGAGGATTGGTTTGTGACAATCGATCTAAAGGACGCTTAATTTCATATAGAAATATTGCCACAACACAGGAAGTTCCTGAGGTTCGCTTTCGGGGACGAAGCCTACCAGTATCGGGTTCTTCCGTTCGGCCTAGCCTTGTCACCCCGCACTTACACCAAATGCATGGATGCAGCTCTGGCTCCTCTACGACTCCAGGGCATCCGCATTTTAAACTACATAGACGACTGGCTGATTCTGGCTCAGTCTCAGGAGCTAGCGCTTCGACATCGGGATGTCGTCCTAGCTCATCTCGAATCTCTAGGGTTGAGACTCAACGCCAAGAAAAGCGTTCTCTCTCCTGCTCAGAGGACAACGTATTTGGGGGTCGTATGGAATTCGATCACGATGCGGGCACAGCTGTCTCCTGCACGCGTCGAATCCATTTTAGACGCCCTAAAGAACATCAAGCTAGGCCAGAAGATTACTCTTCATTACCTTCAGAGGGTTCTAGGTCTCATGGCAGCTGCATCTACGGTGATACCTTTAGGTCTCCTGCGCATGAGATCGTTTCAGTTGTGGCTCAGAGCCAGGGGATTTCATCCAAGGGCCAATCCCCAGAGGCAAATAAGGGTTACGCGCCAGGGGCTTCGTACCCTTTCTATGTGGTTCAGACCCCGGTTCCTGACTTTGGGTCCCACTCTAGGTCCGTGTTGTCGTCGCAAGATGCTAACGACAGACGCATCCCTCACGGGCTGGGGAGCGGTCTTAGATGGCCGTCCAGCCCAAGGGATCTGGAGAGGTCATCTTCTCGAATGGCACATCAATTGCCTCGAAATGAAGGCTGTATTTCTGGCCCTGAAATACTTCCTCCAGCAGTTAAGAGGCTACCATGTCCTAGTGCGGGTGGACAACACAGCGGTAGTCTCTTACATAAATCGTCAGGGTGGACTGCGGTCGCGCCGCTTGAACGAGCTAGCGCACCAGGTTCTGCTTTGGGCACAGGACAAGTTCCTGTCCCTCAGGGCGATTTACATCCCCGGACATATGAATGTGGGAGCAGACTTGCTGTCCAGACAAGCTGTAATACACAGGGAATGGAAACTCCACCCCGAAGTAGTCAGTCAAATCTGGGAAAGATTTTACGAAGCAGAGGTGGACCTCTTTGCTTCACAGGAGACAGCACAATGTCCCCTCTACTTCTCTCTGACTCATCCAGCTCCCCTGGGTCTGGACGCGATGGCCCATGTGTGGCCCAGACTGCGTCTTTACGCATTTCCCCCGGTCGCTCTGCTCCCAGGAGTCCTGGCCAAGGTCCGTCAACAGGGTTCTCGCCTCTTACTGATAGCGCCCCGTTGGCCGACCAGAATATGGTTCTCAGATCTAATATCTCTCCTCGACGGCTCGCCGTGGGCGATTCCGGTGAGGAGGGACCTTCTCTCTCAGGCACAGGGGACAGTATTTCATCCCCGGCCCGAGCTCTGGAACCTTCATGTCTGGCCCCTGAGGGGGACCAACTGAGACATGCTGGCCTTCCAGCCGATGTAATAGAGACTATTCTGAGCGCTAGGGCTCCCTCCACTAGAAGAACTTATGCCAGTAAATGGCGCATTTTCGAAAGTTGGTGTATGACACACCATGCAGATCCAGCTCACTGCCAGATTGTTTCAGTACTGGAGTTTCTGCAAGAGAAAATGTCCTCAGGAACATGTCCTAATACTCTCAGAACGTATGTGGCCGCCATCTCGGCTTGCCACATTCTGATTGATGGGGTTTCGGTGGGGAAACACCCTCTAGTTGCCCGCTTCATTCGAGGAGCTAAGCGGTTGAGGCCGCCCACTAGAGCGACAGTTCCTTCATGGGACCTAGCTATAGTGCTTGAGGGCTTAGTGGACACCCCTTTCGAACCACTAGAGTCAGCGCCTGTCAGGCTTCTGACCCTAAAGATGGTTTTTCTAACAGCTATTACTTCTCTGAAGAGAATTGGGGATTTGCAGGCTCTGTCAGTCTCGCCATCCTGCCTAGATTTTGCCCCTGGGCTGGTCAAAGCTATTTTGCATCCTCACCCTAGTTATCTTCCGAAGGTTCCATTCTCGACCATAAATCCGGTCATTCTCGAAGCCTTCTGCCCTCCGCCGTTCACGACACCGGAGCAGGAGAAACTTCACTTACTGTGTCCAGTACGTGCTCTCCAGATTTACGTCCACCGCACTAGCCAGTGGCGTAAGTCGGAGCAGCTTTTCGTATGTTTTGGAGGCCGCAACCGGGGGGCGGCTGCCACTCGACAGACTATGTCACATTGGGTGAGGGATGCTATTGCCCTAGCCTATGAGGCGCGTGGTCAAGCTTCGCCTCTGGGTGTAAGGGCCCATTCAACCAGGGGGATTGCATCTTCCATGGCTTTGGCAAGAGGCGTCCCCTTGCAGCAAGTTTGTGATGCGGCAGGTTGGTCCTCTCCGCACACATTTGTTAGATTCTATAGTTTGGATGTTCATGTTACTCCGGGCTCGCATGTCCTTGAGTCGACATCCCAGAGTCATGTCTGAGACCTCTTTCATGTTTGTGCGCACACTACACAACGTTGGGGGTCCAGACACTTCCAGTGCGGCGGCGTGGGTATTCTCGTTCCCAAAGCGCTTTCAGCGCAGCATCGAGAGTAGCTTTTGATAGGGGAACGTCTCGGGTTACTTGACTGTAACCCTGTTCCCCGAAAAAGCGGGAACGAGATGCTGCGCCTCAATGCCGCACTGTAAGCGTGACTGGACGTCCTTTCAGACAAAATTTTGACCTGAGGATGTTTCCGCGTCACATCTATTTATAACCTCCAGGTGATCGTAATCGAGTGACGTCACCTAACCGAGGTTATTTAAGCCAATTCTTGGCGTGTTTGACACACGTGCTTCAACAACCGGTCGAACAAAGAATGTTCCCAAAGCGCTTTCAGCGCAGCATCTCGTTCCCGCTTTTTCGGGGAACAGGGTTACAGTCAAGTAACCCGAGACGTTCTCAGAAGCTCTAAACTAGTGAATCTGAGCATTCAAGCAGTAGCATAACTTTCTCTGCAAAAAATCTCTAAAATATGAAAATTTGTCTTTTGCATGGCAAATTACACCTCATTTCATGAGAGAGAAGCATTTTTTCATGTACTTGAGGTTTGGTCTTAAAATGGCCTAAACTCACTTTCTCTCACTGAGAAAGAAGCTTTTCAGCATCTGTGGCCTTGCTTTCTCTACATTTGCTTAGTTTCACTAAACACAGTATTAGTGTCCTCAGAAGCTCTAAACTAGTGATTCTGAGCATTCAAGCACTAACATAACTTTCTCTGCAAAAAAATCTCTAAAACATGAAAATTTGTCTTCTGCATTGTAAATTACACTTCATTTCATGAGAAAGAAGCATTTTTTCATGTACTTGAGGTTTGGTCTTAAAATGGCCTAAACTCACTTTCTCTCACTGAGAAAGAAGCTTTTCAGCATCTGTGGCCTTGCTTTCTCTACATTTGCTTAGTTTCACTAAAAACAGTATTAGTGTTCTCAGAAGCCCTAAACAAGTGATTCTGAGCATTCTAGCTCTAACAAAACTTTCTTTGCAAAAAATCTCTAAATCATGAAAATCTGTCTTCTGCATTGCAAATTACACTTCATTTCATGAGAGAGAAGCATTTTTCATGTACTTGAGGTTTGGTCTTAAAATTGCCTAAACTCACTTTCTCTCACTGAGAAAGAAGCTTTTCAGCATCTGTGGCCTTGCTTTCTCTACATTTGCTTAGTTTCACTAAAAACAGTATTAGTGTTCTCAGAAGCTCTAAACTAGTGAATCTGAGCATTCAATCACTAGCATAACTTTCTCTGCAAAAAATCTCTAAAACATGAAAATTTGTCTTTTGCATGGCAAATTACACCTCATTTCATGAGAGAGAAGCATTTTTCATGTACTTGAGGTTTGGTCTTAAAATTGCCTAAACTCACTTTCTCTCACTGAGAAAGAAGCTTTTCAGCATCTGTGGCCTTGCTTTCTCTTCATTTGCTTAGTTTCAGTAATCACAGTATTAGTGTCCTCAGAAGCTCTAAACTAGTGATTCTGAGCATTCAAGCACTAACATAACTTTCTCTGCAAAAAATATCTAAAACATGAAAATTTGTCTTCTGCATTGCAAATTACACTTCATTTCATGAGAGAGAAGCATTTTTCATGTACTTGAGGTTTGATCTTAAAATTGCCTAAACTCACTTTCTCTCACTGAGAAAGAAGCTTTTCAGCATCTGTGGCCTTGCTTTCTCTACATTTGCTTAGTTTCACTAAACACAGTATTAGTGTCCTCAGAAGCTCTGAACTAGTGATTCTGAGCATTCAAGCACTAACATAACTTTCGCTGCAAAAAAACTCTAAATCATGAAAATCTGTCTTCTGCATTGCAAATTACACTTCATTTCATGAAAAAGAAACATCTTTAATGTACTTGAGGTTTGTTCTTAAAATTGACTAAACTCACTTTCTCTCACTGAGAAAGAAGCTTTTCAGCATCTGTGGCCTTGCTTTCTCTACATTTGCTTAGTTGCACTGAAATAGCATTTAGTGTTCTCAGAAGCACTAAACAAGTGGTTCTGAGCATTCAAGCACTAAAATAACTTTCTCTGCAAAAAAACTCTAAATCATGAAAATCTGTCTTCTGCATTGCAAATTACATTTCATTTCATGAGAAAGAAGCATTTTTTCATGTACTTGAGGTTTGGTCTTAAAATGGCCTAAACTCACTTTCTCTCACTGAGAAAGAAGCTTTTTCAGCATCTGTGGCCTTGCTTTCTCTACATTTGCTTAGTTTCACTAAAAACAGTATTAGTGTTCTCAGAAGCCCTAAACAAGTGATTCTGAGCATTCTAGCTCTAACAAAACTTTCTTTGCAAAAAATCTCTAAATCATGAAAATCTGTCTTCTGCATTGCAAATTACACTTTATTTCATGAGAGAGAAGCATTTTTCATGTACTTGAGGTTTGGTCTTAAAATTGCCTAAACTCACTTTCTCTCACTGAGAAAGAAGCTTTTCAGCATCTGTGGCCTTGCTTTCTCTACATTTGCTTAGTTTCACTAAAAACAGTATTAGTGTTCTCAGAAGCTCTAAACTAGTGAATCTGAGCATTCAATCACTAGCATAACTTTCTCTGCAAAAAATCTCTAAAACATGAAAATTTGTCTTTTGCATGGCAAATTACACCTCATTTCATGAGAGAGAAGCATTTTTCATGTACTTGAGGTTTGGTCTTAAAATTGCCTAAACTCACTTTCTCTCACTGAGAAAGAAGCTTTTCAGCATCTGTGGCCTTGCTTTCTCTACATTTGCTTAGTTTCACTAAAAACAGTATTAGTGTTCTCAGAAGCTCTAAACTAGTGAATCTGAGCATTCAAGCAGTAGCATAACTTTCTCTGCAAAAAATCTCTAAAATATGAAAATTTGTCTTTTGCATGGCAAATTACACCTCATTTCATGAGAGAGAAGCATTTTTTCATGTACTTGAGGTTTGGTCTTAAAATGGCCTAAACTCACTTTCTCTCACTGAGAAAGAAGCTTTTCAGCATCTGTGGCCTTGCTTTCTCTACATTTGCTTAGTTTCACTAAACACAGTATTAGTGTCCTCAGAAGCTCTAAACTAGTGATTCTGAGCATTCAAGCACTAACATAACTTTCTCTGCAAAAAAATCTCTAAAACATGAAAATTTGTCTTCTGCATTGTAAATTACACTTCATTTCATGAGAAAGAAGCATTTTTTCATGTACTTGAGGTTTGGTCTTAAAATGGCCTAAACTCACTTTCTCTCACTGAGAAAGAAGCTTTTCAGCATCTGTGGCCTTGCTTTCTCTACATTTGCTTAGTTTCAGTAAAAACAGTATTAGTGTTCTCAGAAGCCCTAAACAAGTGATTCTGAGCATTCTAGCTCTAACAAAACTTTCTTTGCAAAAAATCTCTAAATCATGAAAATCTGTCTTCTGCATTGCAAATTACACTTCATTTCATGAGAGAGAAGCATTTTTCATGTACTTGAGGTTTGGTCTTAAAATTGCCTAAACTCACTTTCTCTCACTGAGAAAGAAGCTTTTCAGCATCTGTGGCCTTGCTTTCTCTACATTTGCTTAGTTTCACTAAAAACAGTATTAGTGTTCTCAGAAGCTCTAAACTAGTGAATCTGAGCATTCAATCACTAGCATAACTTTCTCTGCAAAAAATCTCTAAAACATGAAAATTTGTCTTTTGCATGGCAAATTACACCTCATTTCATGAGAGAGAAGCATTTTTCATGTACTTGAGGTTTGGTCTTAAAATTGCCTAAACTCACTTTCTCTCACTGAGAAAGAAGCTTTTCAGCATCTGTGGCCTTGCTTTCTCTACATTTGCTTAGTTTCACTAAACACAGTATTAGTGTCCTCAGAAGCTCTAAACTAGTGATTCTGAGCATTCAAGCACTAACATAACTTTCTCTGAAAAAAATCTCTAAAACATGAAAAATTGTCTTCTGCATTGCAAATTACACTTCATTTCATGAGAGAGAAGCATTTCTCATGTACTTGAGGTTTGATCTTAAAATTGCCTAAACTCACTTTCTCTCACTGAGAAAGAAGCTTTTCAGCATCTGTGGCCTTGCTTTCTCTTCATTTGCTTAGTTTCAGTAATCACAGTATTAGTGTCCTCAGAAGCTCTAAACTAGTGATTCTGAGCATTCAAGCACTAACATAACTTTCTCTGCAAAAAATATCTAAAACATGAAAATTTGTCTTCTGCATTGTAAATTACACTTCATTTCATGAGAAAGAAGCATTTTTTCATGTACTTGAGGTTTGGTCTTAAAATGGCCTAAACTCACTTTCTCTCACTGAGAAAGAAGCTTTTCAGCATCTGTGGCCTTGCTTTCTCTACATTTGCTTAGTTTCACTAAAAACAGCATTAGTGTTCTCAGAAGCCCTAAACAAGTGATTCTGAGCATTCTAGCTCTAACAAAACTTTCTTTGCAAAAAATCTCTAAATCATGAAAATCTGTCTTCTGCATTGCAAATTACACTTCATTTCATGAGAGAGAAGCATTTTTCATGTACTTGAGGTTTGGTCTTAAAATTGCCTAAACTCACTTTCTCTCACTGAGAAAGAAGCTTTTCAGCATCTGTGGCCTTGCTTTCTCTACATTTGCTTAGTTTCACTAAAAACAGTATTAGTGTTCTCAGAAGCTCTAAACTAGTGAATCTGAGCATTCAATCACTAGCATAACTTTCTCTGCAAAAAATCTCTAAAACATGAAAATTTGTCTTTTGCATGGCAAATTACACCTCATTTCATGAGAGAGAAGCATTTTTCATGTACTTGAGGTTTGGTCTTAAAATTGCCTAAACTCACTTTCTCTCACTGAGAAAGAAGCTTTTCAGCATCTGTGGCCTTGCTTTCTCTACATTTGCTTAGTTTCACTAAACACAGTATTAGTGTCCTCAGAAGCTCTAAACTAGTGATTCTGAGCATTCAAGCACTAACATAACTTTCTCTGAAAAAAATCTCTAAAACATGAAAAATTGTCTTCTGCATTGCAAATTACACTTCATTTCATGAGAGAGAAGCATTTCTCATGTACTTGAGGTTTGATCTTAAAATTGCCTAAACTCACTTTCTCTCACTGAGAAAGAAGCTTCTCAGCATCTGTGGCCTTGCTTTCTCTTCATTTGCTTAGTTTCAGTAATCACAGTATTAGTGTCCTCAGAAGCTCTAAACTAGTGATTCTGAGCATTCAAGCACTAACATAACTTTCTCTGCAAAAAATATCTAAAACATGAAAATTTGTCTTCTGCATTGTAAATTACACTTCATTTCATGAGAAAGAAGCATTTTTTCATGTACTTGAGGTTTGGTCTTAAAATGGCCTAAACTCACTTTCTCTCACTGAGAAAGAAGCTTTTCAGCATCTGTGGCCTTGCTTTCTCTACATTTGCTTAGTTTCACTAAAAACAGTATTAGTGTTCTCAGAAGCTCTAAACTAGTGAATCTGAGCATTCAAGCACTAACATAACTTTCTCTGCAAAAAATCTCTAAAACATGAAAATTTGTCTTCTGCATGGCAAATTACACCTCATTTCATGAGAGAGAAGCATTTTTCATGTACTTGAGGTTTGGTCTTAAAATTGCCTAAACTCACTTTCTCTCACTGAGAAAGAAGCTTTTCAGCATCTGTGGCCTTGCTTTCTCTACATTTGCTTAGTTTCACTAAACACAGTATTAGTGTCCTCAGAAGCTCTGAACTAGTGATTCTGAGCATTCAAGCACTAACATAACTTTCGCTGCAAAAAAACTCTAAATCATGAAAATCTGTCTTCTGCATTGCAAATTACACTTCATTTCATGAAAAAGAAACATCTTTAATGTACTTGAGGTTTGTTCTTAAAATTGACTAAACTCACTTTCTCTCACTGAGAAAGAAGCTTTTCAGCATCTGTGGCCTTGCTTTCTCTACATTTGCTTAGTTGCACTGAAATAGCATTTAGTGTTCTCAGAAGCACTAAACAAGTGGTTCTGAGCATTCAAGCACTAAAATAACTTTCTCTGCAAAAAAACTCTAAATCATGAAAATCTGTCTTCTGCATTGCAAATTACATTTCATTTCATGAGAAAGAAGCATTTTTTCATGTACTTGAGGTTTGGTCTTAAAATGGCCTAAACTCACTTTCTCTCACTGAGAAAGAAGCTTTTCAGCATCTGTGGCCTTGCTTTCTCTACATTTGCTTAGTTTCACTAAAAACAGTATTAGTGTTCTCAGAAGCCCTAAACAAGTGATTCTGAGCATTCTAGCTCTAACAAAACTTTCTTTGCAAAAAATCTCTAAATCATGAAAATCTGTCTTCTGCATTGCAAATTACACTTTATTTCATGAGAGAGAAGCATTTTTCATGTACTTGAGGTTTGGTCTTAAAATTGCCTAAACTCACTTTCTCTCACTGAGAAAGAAGCTTTTCAGCATCTGTGGCCTTGCTTTCTCTACATTTGCTTAGTTTCACTAAAAACAGTATTAGTGTTCTCAGAAGCTCTAAACTAGTGAATCTGAGCATTCAATCACTAGCATAACTTTCTCTGCAAAAAATCTCTAAAACATGAAAATTTGTCTTTTGCATGGCAAATTACACCTCATTTCATGAGAGAGAAGCATTTTTCATGTACTTGAGGTTTGGTCTTAAAATTGCCTAAACTCACTTTCTCTCACTGAGAAAGAAGCTTTTCAGCATCTGTGGCCTTGCTTTCTCTACATTTGCTTAGTTTCACTAAAAACAGTATTAGTGTTCTCAGAAGCTCTAAACTAGTGAATCTGAGCATTCAAGCAGTAGCATAACTTTCTCTGCAAAAAATCTCTAAAATATGAAAATTTGTCTTTTGCATGGCAAATTACACCTCATTTCATGAGAGAGAAGCATTTTTTCATGTACTTGAGGTTTGGTCTTAAAATGGCCTAAACTCACTTTCTCTCACTGAGAAAGAAGCTTTTCAGCATCTGTGGCCTTGCTTTCTCTACATTTGCTTAGTTTCACTAAACACAGTATTAGTGTCCTCAGAAGCTCTAAACTAGTGATTCTGAGCATTCAAGCACTAACATAACTTTCTCTGCAAAAAAATCTCTAAAACATGAAAATTTGTCTTCTGCATTGTAAATTACACTTCATTTCATGAGAAAGAAGCATTTTTTCATGTACTTGAGGTTTGGTCTTAAAATGGCCTAAACTCACTTTCTCTCACTGAGAAAGAAGCTTTTCAGCATCTGTGGCCTTGCTTTCTCTACATTTGCTTAGTTTCAGTAAAAACAGTATTAGTGTTCTCAGAAGCCCTAAACAAGTGATTCTGAGCATTCTAGCTCTAACAAAACTTTCTTTGCAAAAAATCTCTAAATCATGAAAATCTGTCTTCTGCATTGCAAATTACACTTCATTTCATGAGAGAGAAGCATTTTTCATGTACTTGAGGTTTGGTCTTAAAATTGCCTAAACTCACTTTCTCTCACTGAGAAAGAAGCTTTTCAGCATCTGTGGCCTTGCTTTCTCTACATTTGCTTAGTTTCACTAAAAACAGTATTAGTGTTCTCAGAAGCTCTAAACTAGTGAATCTGAGCATTCAATCACTAGCATAACTTTCTCTGCAAAAAATCTCTAAAACATGAAAATTTGTCTTTTGCATGGCAAATTACACCTCATTTCATGAGAGAGAAGCATTTTTCATGTACTTGAGGTTTGGTCTTAAAATTGCCTAAACTCACTTTCTCTCACTGAGAAAGAAGCTTTTCAGCATCTGTGGCCTTGCTTTCTCTACATTTGCTTAGTTTCACTAAACACAGTATTAGTGTCCTCAGAAGCTCTAAACTAGTGATTCTGAGCATTCAAGCACTAACATAACTTTCTCTGAAAAAAATCTCTAAAACATGAAAAATTGTCTTCTGCATTGCAAATTACACTTCATTTCATGAGAGAGAAGCATTTCTCATGTACTTGAGGTTTGATCTTAAAATTGCCTAAACTCACTTTCTCTCACTGAGAAAGAAGCTTTTCAGCATCTGTGGCCTTGCTTTCTCTTCATTTGCTTAGTTTCAGTAATCACAGTATTAGTGTCCTCAGAAGCTCTAAACTAGTGATTCTGAGCATTCAAGCACTAACATAACTTTCTCTGCAAAAAATATCTAAAACATGAAAATTTGTCTTCTGCATTGTAAATTACACTTCATTTCATGAGAAAGAAGCATTTTTTCATGTACTTGAGGTTTGGTCTTAAAATGGCCTAAACTCACTTTCTCTCACTGAGAAAGAAGCTTTTCAGCATCTGTGGCCTTGCTTTCTCTACATTTGCTTAGTTTCACTAAAAACAGCATTAGTGTTCTCAGAAGCCCTAAACAAGTGATTCTGAGCATTCTAGCTCTAACAAAACTTTCTTTGCAAAAAATCTCTAAATCATGAAAATCTGTCTTCTGCATTGCAAATTACACTTCATTTCATGAGAGAGAAGCATTTTTCATGTACTTGAGGTTTGGTCTTAAAATTGCCTAAACTCACTTTCTCTCACTGAGAAAGAAGCTTTTCAGCATCTGTGGCCTTGCTTTCTCTACATTTGCTTAGTTTCACTAAAAACAGTATTAGTGTTCTCAGAAGCTCTAAACTAGTGAATCTGAGCATTCAATCACTAGCATAACTTTCTCTGCAAAAAATCTCTAAAACATGAAAATTTGTCTTTTGCATGGCAAATTACACCTCATTTCATGAGAGAGAAGCATTTTTCATGTACTTGAGGTTTGGTCTTAAAATTGCCTAAACTCACTTTCTCTCACTGAGAAAGAAGCTTTTCAGCATCTGTGGCCTTGCTTTCTCTACATTTGCTTAGTTTCACTAAACACAGTATTAGTGTCCTCAGAAGCTCTAAACTAGTGATTCTGAGCATTCAAGCACTAACATAACTTTCTCTGAAAAAAATCTCTAAAACATGAAAAATTGTCTTCTGCATTGCAAATTACACTTCATTTCATGAGAGAGAAGCATTTCTCATGTACTTGAGGTTTGATCTTAAAATTGCCTAAACTCACTTTCTCTCACTGAGAAAGAAGCTTCTCAGCATCTGTGGCCTTGCTTTCTCTTCATTTGCTTAGTTTCAGTAATCACAGTATTAGTGTCCTCAGAAGCTCTAAACTAGTGATTCTGAGCATTCAAGCACTAACATAACTTTCTCTGCAAAAAATATCTAAAACATGAAAATTTGTCTTCTGCATTGTAAATTACACTTCATTTCATGAGAAAGAAGCATTTTTTCATGTACTTGAGGTTTGGTCTTAAAATGGCCTAAACTCACTTTCTCTCACTGAGAAAGAAGCTTTTCAGCATCTGTGGCCTTGCTTTCTCTACATTTGCTTAGTTTCACTAAAAACAGTATTAGTGTTCTCAGAAGCTCTAAACTAGTGAATCTGAGCATTCAAGCACTAACATAACTTTCTCTGCAAAAAATCTCTAAAACATGAAAATTTGTCTTCTGCATGGCAAATTACACCTCATTTCATGAGAGAGAAGCATTTTTCATGTACTTGAGGTTTGGTCTTAAAATTGCCTAAACTCACTTTCTCTCACTGAGAAAGAAGCTTTTCAGCATCTGTGGCCTTGCTTTCTCTACATTTGCTTAGTTTCACTAAACACAGTATTAGTGTCCTCAGAAGCTCTGAACTAGTGATTCTGAGCATTCAAGCACTAACATAACTTTCGCTGCAAAAAAACTCTAAATCATGAAAATCTGTCTTCTGCATTGCAAATTACACTTCATTTCATGAAAAAGAAACATCTTTAATGTACTTGAGGTTTGTTCTTAAAATTGACTAAACTCACTTTCTCTCACTGAGAAAGAAGCTTTTCAGCATCTGTGGCCTTGCTTTCTCTACATTTGCTTAGTTGCACTGAAATAGCATTTAGTGTTCTCAGAAGCACTAAACAAGTGGTTCTGAGCATTCAAGCACTAAAATAACTTTCTCTGCAAAAAAACTCTAAATCATGAAAATCTGTCTTCTGCATTGCAAATTACATTTCATTTCATGAGAAAGAAGCATTTTTTCATGTACTTGAGGTTTGGTCTTAAAATGGCCTAAACTCACTTTCTCTCACTGAGAAAGAAGCTTTTCAGCATCTGTGGCCTTGCTTTCTCTACATTTGCTTAGTTTCACTAAAAACAGTATTAGTGTTCTCAGAAGCCCTAAACAAGTGATTCTGAGCATTCTAGCTCTAACAAAACTTTCTTTGCAAAAAATCTCTAAATCATGAAAATCTGTCTTCTGCATTGCAAATTACACTTTATTTCATGAGAGAGAAGCATTTTTCATGTACTTGAGGTTTGGTCTTAAAATTGCCTAAACTCACTTTCTCTCACTGAGAAAGAAGCTTTTCAGCATCTGTGGCCTTGCTTTCTCTACATTTGCTTAGTTTCACTAAAAACAGTATTAGTGTTCTCAGAAGCTCTAAACTAGTGAATCTGAGCATTCAATCACTAGCATAACTTTCTCTGCAAAAAATCTCTAAAACATGAAAATTTGTCTTTTGCATGGCAAATTACACCTCATTTCATGAGAGAGAAGCATTTTTCATGTACTTGAGGTTTGGTCTTAAAATTGCCTAAACTCACTTTCTCTCACTGAGAAAGAAGCTTTTCAGCATCTGTGGCCTTGCTTTCTCTACATTTGCTTAGTTTCACTAAAAACAGTATTAGTGTTCTCAGAAGCTCTAAACTAGTGAATCTGAGCATTCAAGCAGTAGCATAACTTTCTCTGCAAAAAATCTCTAAAATATGAAAATTTGTCTTTTGCATGGCAAATTACACCTCATTTCATGAGAGAGAAGCATTTTTTCATGTACTTGAGGTTTGGTCTTAAAATGGCCTAAACTCACTTTCTCTCACTGAGAAAGAAGCTTTTCAGCATCTGTGGCCTTGCTTTCTCTACATTTGCTTAGTTTCACTAAACACAGTATTAGTGTCCTCAGAAGCTCTAAACTAGTGATTCTGAGCATTCAAGCACTAACATAACTTTCTCTGCAAAAAAATCTCTAAAACATGAAAATTTGTCTTCTGCATTGTAAATTACACTTCATTTCATGAGAAAGAAGCATTTTTTCATGTACTTGAGGTTTGGTCTTAAAATGGCCTAAACTCACTTTCTCTCACTGAGAAAGAAGCTTTTCAGCATCTGTGGCCTTGCTTTCTCTACATTTGCTTAGTTTCACTAAAAACAGTATTAGTGTTCTCAGAAGCCCTAAACAAGTGATTCTGAGCATTCTAGCTCTAACAAAACTTTCTTTGCAAAAAATCTCTAAATCATGAAAATCTGTCTTCTGCATTGCAAATTACACTTCATTTCATGAGAGAGAAGCATTTTTCATGTACTTGAGGTTTGGTCTTAAAATTGCCTAAACTCACTTTCTCTCACTGAGAAAGAAGCTTTTCAGCATCTGTGGCCTTGCTTTCTCTACATTTGCTTAGTTTCACTAAAAACAGTATTAGTGTTCTCAGAAGCTCTAAACTAGTGAATCTGAGCATTCAATCACTAGCATAACTTTCTCTGCAAAAAATCTCTAAAACATGAAAATTTGTCTTTTGCATGGCAAATTACACCTCATTTCATGAGAGAGAAGCATTTTTCATGTACTTGAGGTTTGGTCTTAAAATTGCCTAAACTCACTTTCTCTCACTGAGAAAGAAGCTTTTCAGCATCTGTGGCCTTGCTTTCTCTACATTTGCTTAGTTTCACTAAACACAGTATTAGTGTCCTCAGAAGCTCTAAACTAGTGATTCTGAGCATTCAAGCACTAACATAACTTTCTCTGAAAAAAATCTCTAAAACATGAAAAATTGTCTTCTGCATTGCAAATTACACTTCATTTCATGAGAGAGAAGCATTTCTCATGTACTTGAGGTTTGATCTTAAAATTGCCTAAACTCACTTTCTCTCACTGAGAAAGAAGCTTTTCAGCATCTGTGGCCTTGCTTTCTCTTCATTTGCTTAGTTTCAGTAATCACAGTATTAGTGTCCTCAGAAGCTCTAAACTAGTGATTCTGAGCATTCAAGCACTAACATAACTTTCTCTGCAAAAAATATCTAAAACATGAAAATTTGTCTTCTGCATTGTAAATTACACTTCATTTCATGAGAAAGAAGCATTTTTTCATGTACTTGAGGTTTGGTCTTAAAATGGCCTAAACTCACTTTCTCTCACTGAGAAAGAAGCTTTTCAGCATCTGTGGCCTTGCTTTCTCTACATTTGCTTAGTTTCACTAAAAACAGCATTAGTGTTCTCAGAAGCCCTAAACAAGTGATTCTGAGCATTCTAGCTCTAACAAAACTTTCTTTGCAAAAAATCTCTAAATCATGAAAATCTGTCTTCTGCATTGCAAATTACACTTCATTTCATGAGAGAGAAGCATTTTTCATGTACTTGAGGTTTGGTCTTAAAATTGCCTAAACTCACTTTCTCTCACTGAGAAAGAAGCTTTTCAGCATCTGTGGCCTTGCTTTCTCTACATTTGCTTAGTTGCACTGAAATAGCATTTAGTGTTCTCAGAAGCACTAAACAAGTGATTCTGAGCATTCAAGCACTAACATAACTTTCTCTGCAAAAAAAACTCTAAATCATGAAAATCTGTCTTCTGCATTGCAAATTACATTTCATTTCATGAAAAAGAAACCTCTTTCATGTACTTGAGGTTTGTTCTTAAAATTGACTAAACTCACTTTCTCTCACTGAGAAAGAAGCTTTTCAGCATCTGTGGCCTTGCTTTCTCTACATTTGCTTAGTTTCACTAAACACAGTATTAGTGTCCTCAGAAGCTCTGATCTAGTGATTCTGAGCATTCAAGCACTAACATAACTTTCTCTGAAAAAAACTCTAAATCATGCAAATCTGTCTTCTGCATTGCAAATTACATTTCAGTTCATGAAAAAGAAACATCTTTAATGTACTTGAGGTTTGTTCTTAAAATTGACTAAACTCACTTTCTCTCACTGAGAAAGAAGCTTTTCAGCATCTGTGGCCTTGCTTTCTCTACATTTGCTTAGTTGCACTGAAATAGCATTTAGTGTTCTCAGAAGCACTAAACAAGTGATTCTGAGCATTCAAGCACTAACATAACTTTCTCTGCAAAAAAACTCTAAATCATGAAAATCTGTCTTCTGCATTGCAAATTACACTTCATTTCATGAGAAAGAAGCATTTTTTCATGTACTTGAGGTTTGGTCTTAAAATGGCCTAAACTCACTTTCTCTCACTGAGAAAGAAGCTTTTCAGCATCTGTGGCCTTGCTTTCTCTACATTTGCTTAGTTTCACTAAAAACAGTATTAGTGTTCTCAGAAGCCCTAAACAAGTGATTCTGAGCATTCTAGCTCTAACAAAACTTTCTTTGCAAAAAATCTCTAAATCATGAAAATCTGTCTTCTGCATTGCAAATTACACTTCATTTCATGAGAGAGAAGCATTTTTCATGTACTTGAGGTTTGGTCTTAAAATTGCCTAAACTCACTTTCTCTCACTGAGAAAGAAGCTTTTCAGCATCTGTGGCCTTGCTTTCTCTACATTTGCTTAGTTTCACTAAAAACAGTATTAGTGTTCTCAGAAGCTCTAAACTAGTGAATCTGAGCATTCAATCACTAGCATAACTTTCTCTGCAAAAAATCTCTAAAACATGAAAATTTGTCTTTTGCATGGCAAATTACACCTCATTTCATGAGAGAGAAGCATTTTTCATGTACTTGAGGTTTGGTCTTAAAATTGCCTAAACTCACTTTCTCTCACTGAGAAAGAAGCTTTTCAGCATCTGTGGCCTTGCTTTCTCTACATTTGCTTAGTTTCACTAAACACAGTATTAGTGTCCTCAGAAGCTCTAAACTAGTGATTCTGAGCATTCAAGCACTAACATAACCTTCTCTGAAAAAAATCTCTAAAACATGAAAAATTGTCTTCTGCATTGCAAATTACACTTCATTTCATGAGAGAGAAGCATTTCTCATGTACTTGAGGTTTGATCTTAAAATTGCCTAAACTCACTTTCTCTCACTGAGAAAGAAGCTTTTCAGCATCTGTGGCCTTGCTTTCTCTTCATTTGCTTAGTTTCAGTAATCACAGTATTAGTGTCCTCAGAAGCTCTAAACTAGTTATTCTGAGCATTCAAGCACTAACATAACTTTCTCTGCAAAAAATATCTAAAACATGAAAATTTGTCTTCTGCATTATTGTAAATTACACTTCATTTCATGAGAAAGAAGCATTTTTTCATGTACTTGAGGTTTGGTCTTAAAATGGCCTAAACTCACTTTCTCTCACTGAGAAAGAAGCTTTTCAGCATCTGTGGCCTTGCTTTCTCTACATTTGCTTAGTTGCACTGAAATAGCATTTAGTGTTCTCAGAAGCACTAAACAAGTGATTCTGAGCATTCAAGCACTAACATAACTTTCTCTGCAAAAAAACTCTAAATCATGAAAATCTGTCTTCTGCATTGCAAATTACATTTCATTTCATGAAAAAGAAACATCTTTCATGTACTTGAGGTTTGTTCTTAAAATTGACTAAACTCACTTTCTCTCACTGAGAAAGAAGCTTTTCAGCATCTGTGGCCTTGCGTTCTCTACATTTGCTTAGATGCTAAACACACTATTAGTGTCCTCAGAAGCTCTAAACTAGTGATTCTGAGCATTCAAGCACTAACATAACTTTCTCTGAAAAAAATCTCTAAAACATGAAAATTTGTCTTCTGCATTGCAAATTACACTTCATTTCATGAGAGAGAAGCATTTTTCATGTACTTGAGGTTTGATCTTAAAATTGCCTAAACTCACTTTCTCTCACTGAGAAAGAAGCTTTTCAGCATCTGTGGCCTTGCTTTCTCTACATTTGCTTAGTTTCACTAAACACAGTATTAGTGTCCTCAGAAGCTCTGAACTAGTGATTCTGAGCATTCAAGCACTAACATAACTTTCTCTGAAAAAAATATCTAAAACATGAAAATTTGTCTTCTGCATTGTAAATTACACTTCATTTCATGAGAAAGAAGCATTTTTTCATGTACTTGAGGTTTGGTCTTAAAATGGCCTAAACTCACTTTCTCTCACTGAGAAAGAAGCTTTTCAGCATCTGTGGCCTTGCTTTCTCTACATTTGCTTAGTTTCACTAAAAACAGTATTAGTGTCCTCAGAAGCTCTGAACTAGTGATTCTGAGCATTCAAGCACTAACATAACTTTCTCTGAAAAAAATATCTAAAACATGAAAATTTGTCTTCTGCATTGTAAATTACACTTCATTTCATGAGAAAGAAGCATTTTTTCATGTACTTGAGGTTTGGTCTTAAAATGGCCTAAACTCACTTTCTCTCACTGAGAAAGAAGCTTTTCAGCATCTGTGGCCTTGCTTTCTCTACATTTGCTTAGTTTCACTAAAAACAGTATTAGTGTTCTCAGAAGCCCTAAACAAGTGATTCTGAGCATTCTAGCTCTAACAAAACTTTCTTTGCAAAAAATCTCTAAATCATGAAAATGTGTCTTCTGCATTGCAAATTACACCTCATTTCATGAGAGAGAAGCATTTTTCATGTACTTGAGGTTTGGTCTTAAAATTGCCTAAACTCACTTTCTCTCACTGAGAAAGAAGCTTTTCAGCATCTGTGGCCTTGCTTTCTCTACATTTGCTTAGTTTCACTAAAAACAGTATTAGTGTTCTCAGAAGCTCTAAACTAGTGAATCTGAGCATTCAAGCACTAACATAACTTTCTCTGCAAAAAAACTCTAAATCATGAAAATCTGTCTTCTGCATTGCAAATTACATTTCATTTCATGAAAAAGAAACATCTTTCATGTACTTGAGGTTTGTTCTTAAAATTGACTAAACTCACTTTCTCTCACTGAGAAAGAAGCTTTTCAGCATCTGTGGCCTTGCGTTCTCTACATTTGCTTAGATGCTAAACACAGTATTAGTGTCCTCAGAAGCTCTAAACTAGTGATTCTGAGCATTCAAGCACTAACATAACTTTCTCTGAAAAAAATCTCTAAAACATGAAAATTTGTCTTCTGCATTGCAAATTACACTTCATTTCATGAGAGAGAAGCATTTTTCATGTACTTGAGGTTTGATCTTAAAATTGCCTAAACTCACTTTCTCTCACTGAGAAAGAAGCTTTTCAGCATCTGTGGCCTTGCTTTCTCTACATTTGCTTAGTTTCACTAAACACAGTATTAGTGTCCTCAGAAGCTCTGAACTAGTGATTCTGAGCATTCAAGCACTAACATAACTTTCTCTGAAAAAAACTCTAAATAATGAAAATCTGTCTTCTGCATTGCAAATTACATTTCATTTAATGAAAAAGAAACATCTTTAATGTACTTGAGGTTTGTTCTTAAAATTGACTAAACTCACTTTCTCTCACTGAGAAAGAAGCTTTTCAGCATCTGTGGCCTTGCTTTCTCTACATTTGCTTAGTTGCACTGAAATAGCATTTAGTGTTCTCAGAAGCACTAAACAAGTGATTCTGAGCATTCTAGCTCTAACATAACTTTTTGCAAAAAATCTCTAAATCATGAAAATCTGTCTTCTGCATTGCAAATTACACTTCAATTCATGAGAGAGAAGCATTTTTCATGTACTTGAGGTTTGATCTTAAAATTGCCTAAACTCACTTTCTCTCACTGAGAAAAAAGCTTTTCAGCATCTGTGGCCTTGCTTTCTCTACATTTGCTTAGTTTCACTAAAAACAGTATTAGTGTCCTCAGAAGCTCTAAACTAGTGATTCTGAGCATTCAAGCACTAACATAACTTTCTCTGCAAAAAATCTCTAAAACATGAAAATTTGTCTTCTGCATTGCAAATTACACTTCATTTCACGAAAAAGAAATATTTTTCATGTACTTGAGGTTTGATCTTAAAATTGCCTAAACTCACTTTCTCTCACTGAGAAAGAAGCTTTTCAGCATCTGTGGCCTTGCTTTCTCTACATTTGCTTAGTTGCACTGAAATAGCATTTAGTGTTCTCAGAAGCACTAAACAAGTGATTCTGAGCATTCAAGCACTAACATAACTTTCTCTGCAAAAAATCTCTAAAACATGAAAATTTGTCTTCTGCATGGCAAATTACATTTCATTTCATGAAAAAGAAACATCTTTCATGTACTTGAGGTTTGTTCTTAAAATTGACTAAACTCACTTTCTCTCACTGAGAAAGAAGCTTTTCAGCATCTGTGGCCTTGCTTTCTCTACATTTGCTTAGTTTCACTAAACACAGTATTAGTGTCCTCAGAAGCTCTGAACTAGTGATTCTGAGCATTCAAGCACTAACATAACTTTCTCTGAAAAAAACTCTAAATCATGCAAATCTGTCTTCTGCATTGCAAATTACATTTCAGTTCATGAAAAAGAAACATCTTTAATGTACTTGAGGTTTGTTCTTAAAATTGACTAAACTCACTTTCTCTCACTGAGAAAGAAGCTTTTCAGCATCTGTGGCCTTGCTTTCTCTTCATTTGCTTAGTTTCAGTAATCACAGTATTAGTGTCCTCAGAAGCTCTAAACTAGTGATTCTGAGCATTCAAGCACTAACATAACTTTCTCTGCAAAAAATATCTAAAACATGAAAATTTGTCTTCTGCATTGTATATTACACTTCATTTCATGAGAAAGAAGCATTTTTTTATGTACTGGAGGTTTGGTCTTAAAATGGCCTAAAGTCACTTTCTCTCACTGAGAAAGAAGCTTTTCAGCATCTGTGGCCTTGCTTTCTCTACATTTGCTTAGTTTCACTAAAAACAGTATTAGTGTTCTCAGAAGCTCTAAACTAGTGAATCTGAGCATTCAAGCACTAACATAACTTTCTCTGCAAAAAATCTCTAAAACATGAAAATTTGTCTTCTGCATGGCAAATTACACCTCATTTCATGAGAGAGAAGCATTTTTCATGTACTTGAGGTTTGGTCTTAAAATTGCCTAAACTCACTTTCTCTCACTGAGAAAGAAGCTTTTCAGCATCTGTGGCCTTGCGTTCTCTACATTTGCTTAGTTTCACTAAACACAGTATTAGTGTCCTCAGAAGCTCTAAACTAGTGATTCTGAGCATTCAAGCACTAACATAACTTTCTCTGCAAAAAATCTCTAAAACATGAAAATTTGTCTTCTGCATTGCAAATTACACTTCATTTCATGAGAGAGAAGCATTTTTCATGTACTTGAGGTTTGATCTTAAAATTGCCTAAACTCACTTTCTCTCACTGAGAAAGAAGCTTTTCAGCATCTGTGGCCTTGCTTTCTCTACATTTGCTTATTTGCACTGAAATAGCATTTAGTGTTCTCAGAAGCACTAAACAAGTGATTCTGAGCATTCTAGCTCTAACATAACTTTTTGCAAAAAATCTCTAAATCATGAAAATCTGTCTTCTGCATTGCAAATTACACTTCAATTCATGAGAGAGAAGCATTTTTCATGTACTTGAGGTTTGGTCTTAAAATTTCCTAAACTCACTTTCTCTCACTGAGAAAGAAGCTTTTCAGCATCTGTGGCCTTGCTTTCTCTTCATTTGCTTAGTTGTACTGAAATAGCATTTAGTGTTCTCAGAAGCCCTAAACAAGTGATACTGAGCATTCTAGCTCTAACATAACTTTCTTTGCAAAAAATCTCTAAATCATGAAAATTTGTCTTCTGCATTGCAAATTACACTTCATTTCATGAGATAGAAGCATTTTTTATGTACTTGAGGTTTGGTCTTAAAATTGCCTAAACTCACTTTCTCTCACTGAGAAAGAAGCTTTTCAGCATCTGTGGCCTTGCTTTCTCTACATTTGCTTAGTTTCACTAAACACAGTATTAGTGTCCTCAGAAGCTCTAAACTAGTGATTCTGAGCATTCAAGCACTAACATAACTTTCTCTGAAAAAAATCTCTAAAACATGAAAAATTGTCTTCTGCATTGCAAATTACACTTCATTTCATGAGAGAGAAGCATTTCTCATGTACTTGAGGTTTGATCTTAAAATTGCCTAAACTCACTTTCTCTCACTGAGAAAGAAGCTTTTCAGCATCTGTGGCCTTGCTTTCTCTTCATTTGCTTAGTTTCAGTAATCACAGTATTAGTGTCCTCAGAAGCTCTAAACTAGTGATTCTGAGCATTCAAGCACTAACATAACTTTCTCTGCAAAAAATATCTAAAACATGAAAATTTGTCTTCTGCATTGTAAATTACACTTCATTTCATGAGAAAGAAGCATTTTTTCATGTACTTGAGGTTTGGTCTTAAAATGGCCTAAACTCACTTTCTCTCACTGAGAAAGAAGCTTTTCAGCATCTGTGGCCTTGCTTTCTCTACATTTGCTTAGTTTCACTAAAAACAGCATTAGTGTTCTCAGAAGCCCTAAACAAGTGATTCTGAGCATTCTAGCTCTAACATAACTTTCTTTGCAAAAAATCTCTAAATCATGAAAATCTGTCTTCTGCATTGCAAATTACACTTCATTTCATGAGAGAGAAGCATTTTTCATGTACTTGAGGTTTGGTCTTAAAATTGCCTAAACTCACTTTCTCTCACTGAGAAAGAAGCTTTTCAGCATCTGTGGCCTTGCTTTCTCTACATTTGCTTAGTTGCACTGAAATAGCATTTAGTGTTCTCAGAAGCACTAAACAAGTGATTCTGAGCATTCAAGCACTAACATAACTTTCTCTGCAAAAAAAAACTCTAAATCATGAAAATCTGTCTTCTGCATTGCAAATTACATTTCATTTCATGAAAAAGAAACATCTTTCATGTACTTGAGGTTTGTTCTTAAAATTGACTAAACTCACTTTCTCTCACTGAGAAAGAAGCTTTTCAGCATCTGTGGCCTTGCTTTCTCTACATTTGCTTAGTTTCACTAAACACAGTATTAGTGTCCTCAGAAGCTCTGAACTAGTGATTCTGAGCATTCAAGCACTAACATAACTTTCTCTGAAAAAAACTCTAAATCATGCAAATCTGTCTTCTGCATTGCAAATTACATTTCAGTTCATGAAAAAGAAACATCTTTAATGTACTTGAGGTTTGTTCTTAAAATTGACTAAACTCACTTTCTCTCACTGAGAAAGAAGCTTTTCAGCATCTGTGGCCTTGCTTTCTCTACATTTGCTTAGTTGCACTGAAATAGCATTTAGTGTTCTCAGAAGCACTAAACAAGTGATTCTGAGCATTCAAGCACTAACATAACTTTCTCTGCAAAAAAACTCTAAATCATGAAAATCTGTCTTCTGCATTGCAAATTACATTTCATTTCATGAAAAAGAAACATCTTTCATGTACTTGAGGTTTGTTCTTAAAATTGACTAAACTCACTTTCTCTCACTGAGAAAGAAGCTTTTCAGCATCTGTGGCCTTGCTTTCTCTTCATTTGCTTAGTTTCAGTAATCACAGTATTAGTGTCCTCAGAAGCTCTAAACTAGTGATTCTGAGCATTCAAGCACTAACATAACTTTCTCTGCAAAAAATATCTAAAACATGAAAATTTGTCTTCTGCATTGTAAATTACACTTCATTTCATGAGAAAGAAGCATTTTTTTATGTACTGGAGGTTTGGTCTTAAAATGGCCTAAAGTCACTTTCTCTCACTGAGAAAGAAGCTTTTCAGCATCTGTGGCCTTGCTTTCTCTACATTTGCTTAGTTTCACTAAAAACAGTATTAGTGTTCTCAGAAGCTCTAAACTAGTGAATCTGAGCATTCAAGCACTAACATAACTTTCTCTGCAAAAAATCTCTAAAACATGAAAATTTGTCTTCTGCATGGCAAATTACACCTCATTTCATGAGAGAGAAGCATTTTTCATGTACTTGAGGTTTGGTCTTAAAATTGCCTAAACTCACTTTCTCTCACTGAGAAAGAAGCTTTTCAGCATCTGTGGCCTTGCGTTCTCTACATTTGCTTAGTTTCACTAAACACAGTATTAGTGTCCTCAGAAGCTCTAAACTAGTGATTCTGAGCATTCAAGCACTAACATAACTTTCTCTGCAAAAAATCTCTAAAACATGAAAATTTGTCTTCTGCATTGCAAATTACACTTCATTTCATGAGAGAGAAGCATTTTTCATGTACTTGAGGTTTGATCTTAAAATTGCCTAAACTCACTTTCTCTCACTGAGAAAGAAGCTTTTCAGCATCTGTGGCCTTGCTTTCTCTACATTTGCTTAGTTTCACTAAACACAGTATTAGTGTCCTCAGAAGCTCTGAACTAGTGATTCTGAGCATTCAAGCACTAACATAACTTTCTCTGAAAAAAATATCTAAAACATGAAAATTTGTCTTCTGCATTGTAAATTACACTTCATTTCATGAGAAAGAAGCATTTTTTCATGTACTTGAGGTTTGGTCTTAAAATGGCCTAAACTCACTTTCTCTCACTGAGAAAGAAGCTTTTCAGCATCTGTGGCCTTGCTTTCTCTACATTTGCTTAGTTTCACTAAAAACAGTATTAGTGTTCTCAGAAGCCCTAAACAAGTGATTCTGAGCATTCTAGCTCTAACAAAACTTTCTTTGCAAAAAATCTCTAAATCATGAAAATCTGTCTTCTGCATTGCAAATTACACTTCATTTCATGAGAGAGAAGCATTTTTCATGTACTTGAGGTTTGGTCTTAAAATTGCCTAAACTCACTTTCTCTCACTGAGAAAGAAGCTTTTCAGCATCTGTGGCCTTGCTTTCTCTACATTTGCTTAGTTTCACTAAACACAGTATTAGTGTCCTCAGAAGCTCTAAACTAGTGATTCTGAGCATTCAAGTACTAGCATAACTTTCTCTGCAAAAAATCTCTAAAACATGAAAATTTGTGTTTTGCATGGCAAATTACACCTCATTTCATGAGAGAGAAGCATTTTTCATGTAATTGAGGTTTGGTCTTAAAATTGCCTAAACTCACTTTCTCTCACTGAGAAAGAAGGTTTTCAGCATCTGTAGCCTTGCTTTCTCTATATTTGCTTAGTTGCACTGAAATAGCATTTAGTGTTCTCAGAAGCACTAAACAAGTGATTCTGAGCATTCAAGCACTAACATAACTTTCTCTGCAAAAAAACTCTAAATCATGAAAATCTGTCTTCTGCATTGCAAATTACATTTCATTTCATGAGAGAGAAGCATTTTTCATGTACTTGAGGTTTGATCTTAAAATTGCCTAAACTCACTTTCTCTCACTGAGAAAGAAGCTTTTCAGCATCTGTGGCCTTGCTTTCTCTACATTTGCTTAGTTTCACTAAACACAGTATTAGTGTCCTCAGAAGCTCTGAACTAGTGATTCTGAGCATTCAAGCACTAACATAACTTTCTCTGAAAAAAACTCTAAATCATGCAAATCTGTCTTCTGCATTGCAAATTACATTTCAGTTCATGAAAAAGAAACATCTTTAATGTACTTAAGGTTTGTTCTTAAAATTGACTAAACTCACTTTCTCTCACTGAGAAAGAAGCTTTTCAGCATCTGTGGCCTTGCTTTCTCTACATTTGCTTAGTTGCACTGAAATAGCATTTAGTGTTCTCAGAAGCACTAAACAAGTGATTCTGAGCATTCAAGCACTAACATAACTTTCTCTGCAAAAAAAGTCTAAATCATGAAAATCTGTCTTCTGCATTGCAAATTACATTTCATTTCATGAAAAAGAAACATCTTTCATGTACTTGAGGTTTGTTCTTAAAATTGACTAAACTCACTTTCTCTCACTGAGAAAGAAGCTTTTCAGCATCTGTGGCCTTGCTTTCTCTTCATTTGCTTAGTTTCAGTAATCACAGTATTAGTGTCCTCAGAAGCTCTAAACTAGTGATTCTGAGCATTCAAGCACTAACATAACTTTCTCTGCAAAAAATATCTAAAACATGAAAATTTGTCTTCTGCATTGTAAATTACACTTCATTTCATGAGAAAGAAGCATTTTTTTATGTACTTGAGGTTTGGTCTTAAAATAGCCTAAACTCACTTTCTCTCACTGAGAAAGAAGCTTTTCAGCATCTGTGGCCTTGCTTTCTCTACATTTGCTTAGTTTCACTAAACACAGTATTAGTGTTCTCAGAAGCCCTAAACAAGTGATTCTGAGCATTCTAGCTCTAACAAAACTTTCTTTGCAAAAAATCTCTAAATCATGAAAATCTGTCTTCTGCATTGCAAATTACATTTCATTTCACGAAAAAGAAATATTTTTCATGTACTTGAGGTTTGGTCTTAAAATTGCCTAAACTCACTTTCTCTCACTGAGAAAGAAGCTTTTCAGCATCTGTGGCCTTGCTTTCTCTACAATTACTTAGTTTCACTAAATACAGTATTAGTGTCCTCAGAAGCTCTAAACTAGTGATTATGAGCATTCAAGCACTAACATAACTTTCTCTGCAAAAAATCTCTAAAATATGAAAATTTGTCTTCTGCATTGCAAATTACTCTTCATTTCATGAGAGAGAAGCATTTTTCATGTACTTGAGGTTTGGTCTTTAAATTGCCTAAACTCACTTTCTCTCACTGAGAAAGAAGCTTTTCAGCATCTGTGGCCTTGCTTTCTCTACATTTGCTTAGTTTCACTAAAAACAGTATTAGTGTCCTCAGAAGCTCTAAACTAGTGATTCTGAGCATTCAAGCACTAACATAACTTTCTCTGCAAAAAATCTCTAAAACATGAAAATTTGTCTTCTGCATTGCAAATTACACTTCATTTCATGAGAGAGAAGCATTTTTCATGTACTTGAGGTTTGATCTTAAAATTGCCTAAACTCACTTTCTCTCACTGAGAAAGAAGCTTTTCAGCATCTGTGGCCTTGCTTTCTCTACATTTGCTTAGTTTCACTAAACACAGTATTAGTGTCCTCAGAAGCTCTGAACTAGTTATTCTGAGCATTCAAGCACTAACATAACTTTCTCTGAAAAAAACTCTAAATCATGCAAATCTGTCTTCTGCATTGCAAATTACATTTCATTTCATGAAAAAGAAACATCTTTAATGTACTTGAGGTTTGTTCTTAAAATTGACTAAACTCACTTTCTCTCACTGAGAAAGAAGCTTTTCAGCATCTGTGGCCTTGCTTTCTCTACATTTGCTTAGTTGCACTGAAATAGCATTTAGTGTCCTCAGAAGCTCTAAACTAGTGATTCTGAGCATTCAAGCACTAACATAACTTTCTCTGCAAAAAAACTCTAAATCATGAAAATCTGTCTTCTGCATTGCAAATTACATTTCATTTCATGAAAAAGAAACATCTTTCATGTACTTGAGGTTTGTTCTTAAAATTGACTAAACTCACTTTCTCTCACTGAGAAAGAAGCTTTTCAGCATCTGTGGCCTTGCGTTCTCTACATTTGCTTAGATGCTAAACACAGTATTAGTGTCCTCAGAAGCTCTAAACTAGTGATTCTGAGCATTCAAGCACTAACATAACTTTCTCTGAAAAAAATCTCTAAAACATGAAAATTTGTCTTCTGCATTGCAAATTACACTTCATTTCATGAGAGAGAAGCATTTTTCATGTACTTGAGGTTTGATCTTAAAATTGCCTAAACTCACTTTCTCTCACTGAGAAAGAAGCTTTTCAGCATCTGTGGCCTTGCTTTCTCTACATTTGCTTAGTTTCACTAAACACAGTATTAGTGTCCTCAGAAGCTCTGAACTAGTGATTCTGAGCATTCAAGCACTAACATAACTTTCTCTGAAAAAAACTCTAAATAATGAAAATCTGTCTTCTGCATTGCAAATTACATTTCATTTAATGAAAAAGAAACATCTTTAATGTACTTGAGGTTTGTTCTTAAAATTGACTAAACTCACTTTCTCTCACTGAGAAAGAAGCTTTTCAGCATCTGTGGCCTTGCTTTCTCTACATTTGCTTAGTTGCACTGAAATAGCATTTAGTGTTCTCAGAAGCACTAAACAAGTGATTCTGAGCATTCTAGCTCTAACATAACTTTTTGCAAAAAATCTCTAAATCATGAAAATCTGTCTTCTGCATTGCAAATTACACTTCAATTCATGAGAGAGAAGCATTTTTCATGTACTTGAGGTTTGGTCTTAAAATTGACTAAACTCACTTTCTCTCACTGAGAAAGAAGCTTTTCAGCATCTGTGGCCTTGCTTTCTCTACATTTGCTTAGTTGCACTAAACACAGTATTAGTGTCCTCAGAAGCTCTAAACTAGTGATTCTGAGCATTCAAGCACTAACAAAACTTTCTCTGCAAAAAATCTCTAAAACATGAAAATTTGTCTTCTGCATTGCAAATTACACTTCATTTCCTGAGAGAGAAGCATTTTTCATGTACTTGAGGTTTGGTCTTAAAATTGCCTAAACTCACTTTCTCTCACTGAGAAAAAAGCTTTTCAGCATCTGTGGCCTTGCTTTCTCTACATTTGCTTAGTTTCACTAAAAACAGTATTAGTGTCCTCAGAAGCTCTAAACTAGTGATTCTGAGCATTCAAGCACTAACATAACTTTCTCTGCAAAAAATCTCTAAAACATGAAAATTTGTCTTCTGCATTGCAAATTACACTTCATTTCACGAAAAAGAAATATTTTTCATGTACTTGAGGTTTGATCTTAAAATTGCCTAAACTCACTTTCTCTCACTGAGAAAGAAGCTTTTCAGCATCTGTGGCCTTGCTTTCTCTACATTTGCTTAGTTGCACTGAAATAGCATTTAGTGTTCTCAGAAGCACTAAACAAGTGATTCTGAGCATTCTAGCTCTAACATAACTTTTTGCAAAAAATCTCTAAATCATGAAAATCTGTCTTCTGCATTGCAAATTACACTTCAATTCATGAGAGAGAAGCATTTTTCATGTACTTGAGGTTTGGTCTTAAAATTTCCTAAACTCACTTTCTCTCACTGAGAAAGAAGCTTTTCAGCATCTGTGGCCTTGCTTTCTCTTCATTTGCTTAGTTGTACTGAAATAGCATTTAGTGTTCTCAGAAGCCCTAAACAAGTGATACTGAGCATTCTAGCTCTAACACAACTTTCTTTGCAAAAAATCTCTAAATCATGAAAATTTGTCTTCTGCATTGCAAATTACACTTCATTTCATGAGATAGAAGCATTTTTTATGTACTTGAGGTTTGGTCTTAAAATTGCCTAAACTCACTTTCTCTCACTGAGAAAGAAGCTTTTCAGCATCTGTGGCCTTGCTTTCTCTACATTTGCTTAGTTTCACTAAACACAGTATTAGTGTCCTCAGAAGCTCTAAACTAGTGATTCTGAGCATTCAAGCACTAACATAACTTTCTCTGAAAAAAATCTCTAAAACATGAAAAATTGTCTTCTGCATTGCAAATTACACTTCATTTCATGAGAGAGAAGCATTTCTCATGTACTTGAGGTTTGATCTTAAAATTGCCTAAACTCACTTTCTCTCACTGAGAAAGAAGCTTTTCAGCATCTGTGGCCTTGCTTTCTCTTCATTTGCTTAGTTTCAGTAATCACAGTATTAGTGTCCTCAGAAGCTCTAAACTAGTGATTCTGAGCATTCAAGCACTAACATAACTTTCTCTGCAAAAAATATCTAAAACATGAAAATTTGTCTTCTGCATTGTAAATTACACTTCATTTCATGAGAAAGAAGCATTTTTTCATGTACTTGAGGTTTGGTCTTAAAATGGCCTAAACTCACTTTCTCTCACTGAGAAAGAAGCTTTTACAGCATCTGTGGCCTTGCTTTCTCTACATTTGCTTAGTTTCACTAAAAACAGCATTAGTGTTCTCAGAAGCCCTAAACAAGTGATTCTGAGCATTCTAGCTCTAACAAAACTTTCTTTGCAAAAAATCTCTAAATCATGAAAATCTGTCTTCTGCATTGCAAATTACACTTCATTTCATGAGAGAGAAGCATTTTTCATGTACTTGAGGTTTGGTCTTAAAATTGCCTAAACTCACTTTCTCTCACTGAGAAAGAAGCTTTTCAGCATCTGTGGCCTTGCTTTCTCTACATTTGCCTAGTTTCACTAAACACAGTATTAGTGTCCTCAGAAGCTCTGAACTAGTGATTCTGAGCATTCAAGCACTAACATAACTTTCTCTGAAAAAAACTCTAAATCATGCAAATCTGTCTTCTGCATTGCAAATTACATTTCAGTTCATGAAAAAGAAACATCTTTAATGTACTTGAGGTTTGTTCTTAAAATTGACTAAACTCACTTTCTCTCACTGAGAAAGAAGCTTTTCAGCATCTGTGGCCTTGCTTTCTCTTCATTTGCTTAGTTTCAGTAATCACAGTATTAGTGTCCTCAGAAGCTCTAAACTAGTGATTCTGAGCATTCAAGCACTAACATAACTTTCTCTGCAAAAAATATCTAAAACATGAAAATTTGTCTTCTGCATTGTAAATTACACTTCATTTCATGAGAAAGAAGCATTTTTTTATGTACTGGAGGTTTGGTCTTAAAATGGCCTAAAGTCACTTTCTCTCACTGAGAAAGAAGCTTTTCAGCATCTGTGGCCTTGCTTTCTCTACATTTGCTTAGTTTCACTAAAAACAGTATTAGTGTTCTCAGAAGCTCTAAACTAGTGAATCTGAGCATTCAAGCACTAACATAACTTTCTCTGCAAAAAATCTCTAAAACATGAAAATTTGTCTTCTGCATGGCAAATTACACCTCATTTCATGAGAGAGAAGCATTTTTCATGTACTTGAGGTTTGGTCTTAAAATTGCCTAAACTCACTTTCTCTCACTGAGAAAGAAGCTTTTCAGCATCTGTGGCCTTGCTTTCTCTACATTTGCTTAGTTGCACTGAAATAGCATTTAGTGTTCTCAGAAGCACTAAACAAGTGATTCTGAGCATTCAAGCACTAACATAACTTTCTCTGCAAAAAAAACTCTAAATCATGAAAATCTGTCTTCTGCATTGCAAATTACATTTCATTTCATGAAAAAGAAACATCTTTCATGTACTTGAGGTTTGTTCTTAAAATTGACTAAACTCACTTTCTCTCACTGAGAAAGAAGCTTTTCAGCATCTGTGGCCTTGCTTTCTCTACATTTGCTTAGTTTCACTAAACACAGTATTAGTGTCCTCAGAAGCTCTGAACTAGTGATTCTGAGCATTCAAGCACTAACATAACTTTCTCTGAAAAAAACTCTAAATCATGCAAATCTGTCTTCTGCATTGCAAATTACATTTCAGTTCATGAAAAAGAAACATCTTTAATGTACTTGAGGTTTGTTCTTAAAATTGACTAAACTCACTTTCTCTCACTGAGAAAGAAGCTTTTCAGCATCTGTGGCCTTGCTTTCTCTACATTTGCTTAGTTGCACTGAAATAGCATTTAGTGTTCTCAGAAGCACTAAACAAGTGATTCTGAGCATTCAAGCACTAACATAACTTTCTCTGCAAAAAAACTCTAAATCATGAAAATCTGTCTTCTGCATTGCAAATTACATTTCATTTCATGAAAAAGAAACATCTTTCATGTACTTGAGGTTTGTTCTTAAAATTGACTAAACTCACTTTCTCTCACTGAGAAAGAAGCTTTTCAGCATCTGTGGCCTTGCTTTCTCTTCATTTGCTTAGTTTCAGTAATCACAGTATTAGTGTCCTCAGAAGCTCTAAACTAGTGATTCTGAGCATTCAAGCACTAACATAACTTTCTCTGCAAAAAATATCTAAAACATGAAAATTTGTCTTCTGCATTGTAAATTACACTTCATTTCATGAGAAAGAAGCATTTTTTTATGTACTGGAGGTTTGGTCTTAAAATGGCCTAAAGTCACTTTCTCTCACTGAGAAAGAAGCTTTTCAGCATCTGTGGCCTTGCTTTCTCTACATTTGCTTAGTTTCACTAAAAACAGTATTAGTGTTCTCAGAAGCTCTAAACTAGTGAATCTGAGCATTCAAGCACTAACATAACTTTCTCTGCAAAAAATCTCTAAAACATGAAAATTTGTCTTCTGCATGGCAAATTACACCTCATTTCATGAGAGAGAAGCATTTTTCATGTACTTGAGGTTTGGTCTTAAAATTGCCTAAACTCACTTTCTCTCACTGAGAAAGAAGCTTTTCAGCATCTGTGGCCTTGCGTTCTCTACATTTGCTTAGTTTCACTAAACACAGTATTAGTGTCCTCAGAAGCTCTAAACTAGTGATTCTGAGCATTCAAGCACTAACATAACTTTCTCTGCAAAAAATCTCTAAAACATGAAAATTTGTCTTCTGCATTGCAAATTACACTTCATTTCATGAGAGAGAAGCATTTTTCATGTACTTGAGGTTTGATCTTAAAATTGCCTAAACTCACTTTCTCTCACTGAGAAAGAAGCTTTTCAGCATCTGTGGCCTTGCTTTCTCTACATTTGCTTAGTTTCACTAAACACAGTATTAGTGTCCTCAGAAGCTCTGAACTAGTGATTCTGAGCATTCAAGCACTAACATAACTTTCTCTGAAAAAAATATCTAAAACATGAAAATTTGTCTTCTGCATTGTAAATTACACTTCATTTCATGAGAAAGAAGCATTTTTTCATGTACTTGAGGTTTGGTCTTAAAATGGCCTAAACTCACTTTCTCTCACTGAGAAAGAAGCTTTTCAGCATCTGTGGCCTTGCTTTCTCTACATTTGCTTAGTTTCACTAAAAACAGTATTAGTGTTCTCAGAAGCTCTAAACTAGTGAATCTGAGCATTCAAGCACTAGCATAACTTTCTCTGCAAAAAATCTCTAAAACATGAAAATTTGTGTTTTGCATGGCAAATTACACCTCATTTCATGAGAGAGAAGCATTTTTCATGTAATTGAGGTTTGGTCTTAAAATTGCCTAAACTCACTTTCTCTCACTGAGAAAGAAGCTTTTCAGCATCTGTGGCCTTGCTTTCTCTACATTTGCTTAGTTTCACTAAAAACAGTATTAGTGTTCTCAGAAGCCCTAAACAAGTGATTCTGAGCATTCAAGCACTAACATAACTTTCTCTGCAAAAAAAACTCTAAATCATGAAAATCTGTCTTCTGCATTGCAAATTACATTTCATTTCATGAAAAAAAAACATCTTTCATGTACTTGAGGTTTGTTCTTAAAATTGACTAAACTCACTTTCTCTCACTGAGAAAGAAGCTTTTCAGCATCTGTGGCCTTGCTTTCTCTTCATTTGCTTAGTTTCAGTAATCACAGTATTAGTGTCCTCAGAAGCTCTAAACTAGTGATTCTGAGCATTCAAGCACTAACATAACTTTCTCTGCAAAAAATATCTAAAACATGAAAATTTGTCTTCTGCATTGTAAATTACACTTCATTTCATGAGAAAGAAGCATTTTTTCATGTACTTGAGGTTTGGTCTTAAAATGGCCTAAACTCACTTTCTCTCACTGAGAAAGGTTTTCAGCATCTGTAGCCTTGCTTTCTCTATATTTGCTTAGTTGCACTGAAATAGCATTTAGTGTTCTCAGAAGCACTAAACAAGTGATTCTGAGCATTCAAGCACTAACATAACTTTCTCTGCAAAAAAACTCTAAATCATGAAAATCTGTCTTCTGCATTGCAAATTACATTTCATTTCATGAGAGAGAAGCATTTTTCATGTACTTGAGGTTTGATCTTAAAATTGCCTAAACTCACTTTCTCTCACTGAGAAAGAAGCTTTTCAGCATCTGTGGCCTTGCTTTCTCTACATTTGCTTAGTTTCACTAAACACAGTATTAGTGTCCTCAGAAGCTCTGAACTAGTGATTCTGAGCATTCAAGCACTAACATAACTTTCTCTGAAAAAAACTCTAAATCATGCAAATCTGTCTTCTGCATTGCAAATTACATTTCAGTTCATGAAAAAGAAACATCTTTAATGTACTTAAGGTTTGTTCTTAAAACTGACTAAACTCACTTTCTCTCACTGAGAAAGAAGCTTTTCAGCATCTGTGGCCTTGCTTTCTCTACATTTGCTTAGTTGCACTGAAATAGCATTTAGTGTTCTCAGAAGCACTAAACAAGTGATTCTGAGCATTCAAGCACTAACATAACTTTCTCTGCAAAAAAAGTCTAAATCATGAAAATCTGTCTTCTGCATTGCAAATTACATTTCATTTCATGAAAAAGAAACATCTTTCATGTACTTGAGGTTTGTTCTTAAAATTGACTAAACTCACTTTCTCTCACTGAGAAAGAAGCTTTTCAGCATCTGTGGCCTTGCTTTCTCTTCATTTGCTTAGTTTCAGTAATCACAGTATTAGTGTCCTCAGAAGCTCTAAACTAGTGATTCTGAGCATTCAAGCACTAACATAACTTTCTCTGCAAAAAATATCTAAAACATGAAAATTTGTCTTCTGCATTGTAAATTACACTTCATTTCATGAGAAAGAAGCATTTTTTTATGTACTTGAGGTTTGGTCTTAAAATAGCCTAAACTCACTTTCTCTCACTGAGAAAGAAGCTTTTCAGCATCTGTGGCCTTGCTTTCTCTACATTTGCTTAGTTTCACTAAACACAGTATTAGTGTTCTCAGAAGCCCTAAACAAGTGATTCTGAGCATTCTAGCTCTAACAAAACTTTCTTTGCAAAAAATCTCTAAATCATGAAAATCTGTCTTCTGCATTGCAAATTACATTTCATTTCACGAAAAAGAAATATTTTTCATGTACTTGAGGTTTGGTCTTAAAATTGCCTAAACTCACTTTCTCTCACTGAGAAAGAAGCTTTTCAGCATCTGTGGCCTTGCTTTCTCTACATTTGCTTAGTTTCACTAAAAACAGTATTAGTGTCCTCAGAAGCTCTAAACTAGTTATTCTGAGCATTCAAGCACTAACATAACTTTCTCTGAAAAAAACTCTAAATCATGCAAATCTGTCTTCTGCATTGCAAATTACATTTCATTTCATGAAAAAGAAACATCTTTAATGTACTTGAGGTTTGTTCTTAAAATTGACTAAACTCACTTTCTCTCACTGAGAAAGAAGCTTTTCAGCATCTGTGGCCTTGCTTTCTCTACATTTGCTTAGTTGCACTGAAATAGCATTTAGTGTCCTCAGAAGCTCTAAACTAGTGATTCTGAGCATTCAAGCACTAAACATAACTTTCTCTGCAAAAAAACTCTAAATCATGAAAATCTGTCTTCTGCATTGCAAATTACATTTCATTTCATGAAAAAGAAACATCTTTCATGTACTTGAGGTTTGTTCTTAAAATTGACTAAACTCACTTTCTCTCACTGAGAAAGAAGCTTTTCAGCATCTGTGGCCTTGCGTTCTCTACATTTGCTTAGATGCTAAACACAGTATTAGTGTCCTCAGAAGCTCTAAACTAGTGATTCTGAGCATTCAAGCACTAACATAACTTTCTCTGAAAAAAATCTCTAAAACATGAAAATTTGTCTTCTGCATTGCAAATTACACTTCATTTCATGAGAGAGAAGCATTTTTCATGTACTTGAGGTTTGATCTTAAAATTGCCTAAACTCACTTTCTCTCACTGAGAAAGAAGCTTTTCAGCATCTGTGGCCTTGCTTTCTCTACATTTGCTTAGTTTCACTAAACACAGTATTAGTGTCCTCAGAAGCTCTGAACTAGTGATTCTGAGCATTCAAGCACTAACATAACTTTCTCTGAAAAAAACTCTAAATAATGAAAATCTGTCTTCTGCATTGCAAATTACATTTCATTTAATGAAAAAGAAACATCTTTAATGTACTTGAGGTTTGTTCTTAAAATTGACTAAACTCACTTTCTCTCACTGAGAAAGAAGCTTTTCAGCATCTGTGGCCTTGCTTTCTCTACATTTGCTTAGTTGCACTGAAATAGCATTTAGTGTTCTCAGAAGCACTAAACAAGTGATTCTGAGCATTCTAGCTCTAACATAACTTTTTGCAAAAAATCTCTAAATCATGAAAATCTGTCTTCTGCATTGCAAATTACACTTCAATTCATGAGAGAGAAGCATTTTTCATGTACTTGAGGTTTGGTCTTAAAATTGACTAAACTCACTTTCTCTCACTGAGAAAGAAGCTTTTCAGCATCTGTGGCCTTGCTTTCTCTACATTTGCTTAGTTGCACTAAACACAGTATTAGTGTCCTCAGAAGCTCTAAACTAGTGATTCTGAGCATTCAAGCACTAACAAAACTTTCTCTGCAAAAAATCTCTAAAACATGAAAATTTGTCTTCTGCATTGCAAATTACACTTCATTTCCTGAGAGAGAAGCATTTTTCATGTACTTGAGGTTTGTTCTTAAAATTGACTAAACTCACTTTCTCTCACTGAGAAAGAAGCTTTTCAGCATCTGTGGCCTTGCGTTCTCTACATTTGCTTAGTTTCACTAAACACAGTATTAGTGTCCTCAGAAGCTCTAAACTAGTGATTCTGAGCATTCAAGCACTAACATAACTTTCTCTGAAAAAAATCTCTAAAACATGAAAATTTGTCTTCTGCATTGCAAATTACACTTCATTTCATGAGAGAGAAGCATTTTTCATGTACTTGAGGTTTGATCTTAAAATTGCCTAAACTCACTTTCTCTCACTGAGAAAGAAGCTTTTCAGCATCTGTGGCCTTGCTTTCTCTACATTTGCTTAGTTTCACTAAACACAGTATTTGTGTCCTCAGAAGCTCTGAACTAGTGATTCTGAGCATTCAAGCACTAACATAACTTTCTCTGAAAAAAACTCTAAATCATGAAAATCTGTCTTCTGCATTGCAAATTACATTTCATTTCATGAGAAAGAAACATCTTTCATGTACTTGAGGTTTGGTCTTAAAATTGACTAAACTCACTTTCTCTCACTGAGAAAGAAGCTTTTCAGCATCTGTGGCCTTGCTTTCTCTACATTTGCTTAGTTGCACTGAAATAGCATTTAGTGTTCTCAGAAGCACTAAACAAGTGATTCTGAGCATTCTAGCTCTAACATAACTTTTTGCAAAAAATCTCTAAATCATGAAAATCTGTCTTCTGCATTGCAAATTACACTTCAATTCATGAGAGAGAAGCATTTTTCATGTACTTGAGGTTTGGTCTTAAAATTTCCTAAACTCACTTTCTCTCACTGAGAAAGAAGCTTTTCAGCATCTGTGGCCTTGCTTTCTCTTCATTTGCTTAGTTGTACTGAAATAGCATTTAGTGTTCTCAGAAGCCCTAAACAAGTGATACTGAGCATTCTAGCTCTAACACAACTTTCTTTGCAAAAAATCTCTAAATCATGAAAATTTGTCTTCTGCATTGCAAATTACACTTCATTTCATGAGATAGAAGCATTTTTTATGTACTTGAGGTTTGGTCTTAAAATTGCCTAAACTCACTTTCTCTCACTGAGAAAGAAGCTTTTCAGCATCTGTGGCCTTGCTTTCTCTACATTTGCTTAGTTTCACTAAACACAGTATTAGTGTCCTCAGAAGCTCTAAACTAGTGATTCTGAGCATTCAAGCACTAACATAACTTTCTCTGAAAAAAATCTCTAAAACATGAAAAATTGTCTTCTGCATTGCAAATTACACTTCATTTCATGAGAGAGAAGCATTTCTCATGTACTTGAGGTTTGATCTTAAAATTGCCTAAACTCACTTTCTCTCACTGAGAAAGAAGCTTTTCAGCATCTGTGGCCTTGCTTTCTCTTCATTTGCTTAGTTTCAGTAATCACAGTATTAGTGTCCTCAGAAGCTCTAAACTAGTGATTCTGAGCATTCAAGCACTAACATAACTTTCTCTGCAAAAAATATCTAAAACATGAAAATTTGTCTTCTGCATTGTAAATTACACTTCATTTCATGAGAAAGAAGCATTTTTTCATGTACTTGAGGTTTGGTCTTAAAATGGCCTAAACTCACTTTCTCTCACTGAGAAAGAAGCTTTTCAGCATCTGTGGCCTTGCTTTCTCTACATTTGCCTAGTTTCACTAAACACAGTATTAGTGTCCTCAGAAGCTCTGAACTAGTGATTCTGAGCATTCAAGCACTAACATAACTTTCTCTGAAAAAAACTCTAAATCATGCAAATCTGTCTTCTGCATTGCAAATTACATTTCAGTTCATGAAAAAGAAACATCTTTAATGTACTTGAGGTTTGTTCTTAAAATTGACTAAACTCACTTTCTCTCACTGAGAAAGAAGCTTTTCAGCATCTGTGGCCTTGCTTTCTCTTCATTTGCTTAGTTTCAGTAATCACAGTATTAGTGTCCTCAGAAGCTCTAAACTAGTGATTCTGAGCATTCAAGCACTAACATAACTTTCTCTGCAAAAAATATCTAAAACATGAAAATTTGTCTTCTGCATTGTAAATTACACTTCATTTCATGAGAAAGAAGCATTTTTTTATGTACTGGAGGTTTGGTCTTAAAATGGCCTAAAGTCACTTTCTCTCACTGAGAAAGAAGCTTTTCAGCATCTGTGGCCTTGCTTTCTCTACATTTGCTTAGTTTCACTAAAAACAGTATTAGTGTTCTCAGAAGCTCTAAACTAGTGAATCTGAGCATTCAAGCACTAACATAACTTTCTCTGCAAAAAATCTCTAAAACATGAAAATTTGTCTTCTGCATGGCAAATTACACCTCATTTCATGAGAGAGAAGCATTTTTCATGTACTTGAGGTTTGGTCTTAAAATTGCCTAAACTCACTTTCTCTCACTGAGAAAGAAGCTTTTCAGCATCTGTGGCCTTGCGTTCTCTACATTTGCTTAGTTTCACTAAACACAGTATTAGTGTCCTCAGAAGCTCTAAACTAGTGATTCTGAGCATTCAAGCACTAACATAACTTTCTCTGCAAAAAATCTCTAAAACATGAAAATTTGTCTTCTGCATTGCAAATTACACTTCATTTCAAGAGAGAGAAGCATTTTTCATGTACTTGAGGTTTGATCTTAAAATTGCCTAAACTCACTTTCTCTCACTGAGAAAGAAGCTTTTCAGCATCTGTGGCCTTGCTTTCTCTTCATTTGCTTAGTTGTACTGAAATAGCATTTAGTGTTCTCAGAAGCCCTAAACAAGTGATACTGAGCATTCTAGCTCTAACATAACTTTCTTTGCAAAAAATCTCTAAATCATGAAAATTTGTCTTCTGCATTGCAAATTACACTTCATTTCATGAGATAGAAGCATTTTTTATGTACTTGAGGTTTGGTCTTAAAATTGCCTAAACTCACTTTCTCTCACTGAGAAAGAAGCTTTTCAGCATCTGTGGCCTTGCTTTCTCTACATTTGCTTAGTTTCACTAAACACAGTATTAGTGTCCTCAGAAGCTCTAAACTAGTGATTCTGAGCATTCAAGCACTAACATAACTTTCTCTGAAAAAAATCTCTAAAACATGAAAAATTGTCTTCTGCATTGCAAATTACACTTCATTTCATGAGAGAGAAGCATTTCTCATGTACTTGAGGTTTGATCTTAAAATTGCCTAAACTCACTTTCTCTCACTGAGAAAGAAGCTTTTCAGCATCTGTGGCCTTGCTTTCTCTTCATTTGCTTAGTTTCAGTAATCACAGTATTAGTGTCCTCAGAAGCTCTAAACTAGTGATTCTGAGCATTCAAGCACTAACATAACTTTCTCTGCAAAAAATATCTAAAACATGAAAATTTGTCTTCTGCATTGTAAATTACACTTCATTTCATGAGAAAGAAGCATTTTTTCATGTACTTGAGGTTTGGTCTTAAAATGGCCTAAACTCACTTTCTCTCACTGAGAAAGAAGCTTTTCAGCATCTGTGGCCTTGCTTTCTCTACATTTGCTTAGTTTCACTAAAAACAGCATTAGTGTTCTCAGAAGCTCTAAACTAGTGATTCTGAGCATTCTAGCTCTAACAAAACTTTCTTTGCAAAAAATCTCTAAATCATGAAAATCTGTCTTCTGCATTGCAAATTACACTTCATTTCATGAGAGAGAAGCATTTTTCATGTACTTGAGGTTTGGTCTTAAAATTGCCTAAACTCACTTTCTCTCACTGAGAAAGAAGCTTTTCAGCATCTGTGGCCTTGCTTTCTCTACATTTGCTTAGTTGCACTGAAATAGCATTTAGTGTTCTCAGAAGCACTAAACAAGTGATTCTGAGCATTCAAGCACTAACATAACTTTCTCTGCAAAAAAAACTCTAAATCATGAAAATCTGTCTTCTGCATTGCAAATTACATTTCATTTCATGAAAAAGAAACATCTTTCATGTACTTGAGGTTTGTTCTTAAAATTGACTAAACTCACTTTCTCTCACTGAGAAAGAAGCTTTTCAGCATCTGTGGCCTTGCTTTCTCTACATTTGCTTAGTTTCACTAAACACAGTATTAGTGTCCTCAGAAGCTCTGAACTAGTGATTCTGAGCATTCAAGCACTAACATAACTTTCTCTGAAAAAAACTCTAAATCATGCAAATCTGTCTTCTGCATTGCAAATTACATTTCAGTTCATGAAAAAGAAACATCTTTAATGTACTTGAGGTTTGTTCTTAAAATTGACTAAACTCACTTTCTCTCACTGAGAAAGAAGCTTTTCAGCATCTGTGGCCTTGCTTTCTCTACATTTGCTTAGTTGCACTGAAATAGCATTTAGTGTTCTCAGAAGCACTAAACAAGTGATTCTGAGCATTCAAGCACTAACATAACTTTCTCTGCAAAAAAACTCTAAATCATGAAAATCTGTCTTCTGCATTGCAAATTACATTTCATTTCATGAAAAAGAAACATCTTTCATGTACTTGAGGTTTGTTCTTAAAATTGACTAAACTCACTTTCTCTCACTGAGAAAGAAGCTTTTCAGCATCTGTGGCCTTGCTTTCTCTTCATTTGCTTAGTTTCAGTAATCACAGTATTAGTGTCCTCAGAAGCTCTAAACTAGTGATTCTGAGCATTCAAGCACTAACATAACTTTCTCTGCAAAAAATATCTAAAACATGAAAATTTGTCTTCTGCATTGTAAATTACACTTCATTTCATGAGAAAGAAGCATTTTTTTATGTACTGGAGGTTTGGTCTTAAAATGGCCTAAAGTCACTTTCTCTCACTGAGAAAGAAGCTTTTCAGCATCTGTGGCCTTGCTTTCTCTACATTTGCTTAGTTTCACTAAAAACAGTATTAGTGTTCTCAGAAGCTCTAAACTAGTGAATCTGAGCATTCAAGCACTAACATAACTTTCTCTGCAAAAAATCTCTAAAACATGAAAATTTGTCTTCTGCATGGCAAATTACACCTCATTTCATGAGAGAGAAGCATTTTTCATGTACTTGAGGTTTGGTCTTAAAATTGCCTAAACTCACTTTCTCTCACTGAGAAAGAAGCTTTTCAGCATCTGTGGCCTTGCGTTCTCTACATTTGCTTAGTTTCACTAAACACAGTATTAGTGTCCTCAGAAGCTCTAAACTAGTGATTCTGAGCATTCAAGCACTAACATAACTTTCTCTGCGAAAAATCTCTAAAACATGAAAATTTGTCTTCTGCATTGCAAATTACACTTCATTTCATGAGAGAGAAGCATTTTTCATGTACTTGAGGTTTGATCTTAAAATTGCCTAAACTCACTTTCTCTCACTGAGAAAGAAGCTTTTCAGCATCTGTGGCCTTGCTTTCTCTACATTTGCTTAGTTTCACTAAACACAGTATTAGTGTCCTCAGAAGCTCTGAACTAGTGATTCTGAGCATTCAAGCACTAACATAACTTTCTCTGAAAAAAATATCTAAAACATGAAAATTTGTCTTCTGCATTGTAAATTACACTTCATTTCATGAGAAAGAAGCATTTTTTCATGTACTTGAGGTTTGGTCTTAAAATGGCCTAAACTCACTTTCTCTCACTGAGAAAGAAGCTTTTCAGCATCTGTGGCCTTGCTTTCTCTACATTTGCTTAGTTTCACTAAAAACAGTATTAGTGTTCTCAGAAGCCCTAAACAAGTGATTCTGAGCATTCTAGCTCTAACAAAACTTTCTTTGCAAAAAATCTCTAAATCATGAAAATCTGTCTTCTGCATTGCAAATTACACTTCATTTCATGAGAGAGAAGCATTTTTCATGTACTTGAGGTTTGGTCTTAAAATTGCCTAAACTCACTTTCTCTCACTGAGAAAGAAGCTTTTCAGCATCTGTGGCCTTGCTTTCTCTACATTTGCTTAGTTTCACTAAAAACAGTATTAGTGTTCTCAGAAGCTCTAAACTAGTGAATCTGAGCATTCAAGCACTAGCATAACTTTCTCTGCAAAAAATCTCTAAAACATGAAAAATTGTCTTCTGCATGGCAAATTACACCTCATTTCATGAGAGAGAAGCATTTTTCATGTACTTGAGGTTTGGTCTTAAAATTGCCTAAACTCACTTTCTCTCACTGAGAAAGAAGCTTTTCACATCTGTGGCCTTGCTTTCTCTACATTTGCTTAGTTTCACTAAACACAGTATTAGTGTCCTCAGAAGCTCTAAACTAGTGATTCTGAGCATTCAAGTACTAGCATAACTTTCTCTGCAAAAAATCTCTAAAACATGAAAATTTGTGTTTTGCATGGCAAATTACACCTCATTTCATGAGAGAGAAGCATTTTTCATGTAATTGAGGTTTGGTCTTAAAATTGCCTAAACTCACTTTCTCTCACTGAGAAAGAAGCTTTTCAGCATCTGTGGCCTTGCTTTCTCTACATTTGCTTAGTTTCACTAAAAACAGTATTAGTGTTCTCAGAAGCCCTAAACAAGTGATTCTGAGCATTCAAGCACTAACATAACTTTCTCTGCAAAAAAAACTCTAAATCATGAAAATTTGTCTTCTGCATTGCAAATTACATTTCATTTCATGAAAAAGAAACATCTTTCATGTACTTGAGGTTTGTTCTTAAAATTGACTAAACTCACTTTCTCTCACTGAGAAAGAAGCTTTTCAGCATCTGTGGCCTTGCTTTCTCTTCATTTGCTTAGTTTCAGTAATCACAGTATTAGTGTCCTCAGAAGCTCTAAACTAGTGATTCTGAGCATTCAAGCACTAACATAACTTTCTCTGCAAAAAATATCTAAAACATGAAAATTTGTCTTCTGCATTGTAAATTACACTTCATTTCATGAGAAAGAAGCATTTTTTCATGTACTTGAGGTTTGGTCTTAAAATGGCCTAAACTCACTTTCTCTCACTGAGAAAGAAGGTTTTCAGCATCTGTAGCCTTGCTTTCTCTATATTTGCTTAGTTGCACTGAAATAGCATTTAGTGTTCTCAGAAGCACTAAACAAGTGATTCTGAGCATTCAAGCACTAACATAACTTTCTCTGCAAAAAAACTCTAAATCATGAAAATCTGTCTTCTGCATTGCAAATTACATTTCATTTCATGAGAGAGAAGCATTTTTCATGTACTTGAGGTTTGATCTTAAAATTGCCTAAACTCACTTTCTCTCACTGAGAAAGAAGCTTTTCAGCATCTGTGGCCTTGCTTTCTCTACATTTGCTTAGTTTCACTAAACACAGTATTAGTGTCCTCAGAAGCTCTGAACTAGTGATTCTGAGCATTCAAGCACTAACATAACTTTCTCTGAAAAAAACTCTAAATCATGCAAATCTGTCTTCTGCATTGCAAATTACATTTCAGTTCATGAAAAAGAAACATCTTTAATGTACTTAAGGTTTGTTCTTAAAATTGACTAAACTCACTTTCTCTCACTGAGAAAGAAGCTTTTCAGCATCTGTGGCCTTGCTTTCTCTACATTTGCTTAGTTGCACTGAAATAGCATTTAGTGTTCTCAGAAGCACTAAACAAGTGATTCTGAGCATTCAAGCACTAACATAACTTTCTCTGCAAAAAAAGTCTAAATCATGAAAATCTGTCTTCTGCATTGCAAATTACATTTCATTTCATGAAAAAGAAACATCTTTCATGTACTTGAGGTTTGTTCTTAAAATTGACTAAACTCACTTTCTCTCACTGAGAAAGAAGCTTTTCAGCATCTGTGGCCTTGCTTTCTCTTCATTTGCTTAGTTTCAGTAATCACAGTATTAGTGTCCTCAGAAGCTCTAAACTAGTGATTCTGAGCATTCAAGCACTAACATAACTTTCTCTGCAAAAAATATCTAAAACATGAAAATTTGTCTTCTGCATTGTAAATTACACTTCATTTCATGAGAAAGAAGCATTTTTTTATGTACTTGAGGTTTGGTCTTAAAATAGCCTAAACTCACTTTCTCTCACTGAGAAAGAAGCTTTTCAGCATCTGTGGCCTTGCTTTCTCTACATTTGCTTAGTTTCACTAAACACAGTATTAGTGTTCTCAGAAGCCCTAAACAAGTGATTCTGAGCATTCTAGCTCTAACAAAACTTTCTTTGCAAAAAATCTCTAAATCATGAAAATCTGTCTTCTGCATTGCAAATTACATTTCATTTCACGAAAAAGAAATATTTTTCATGTACTTGAGGTTTGGTCTTAAAATTGCCTAAACTCACTTTCTCTCACTGAGAAAGAAGCTTTTCAGCATCTGTGGCCTTGCTTTCTCTACATTTGCTTAGTTTCACTAAAAACAGTATTAGTGTCCTCAGAAGCTCTAAACTAGTGATTCTGAGCATTCAAGCACTAACATAACTTTCTCTGCAAAAAATCTCTAAAACATGAAAATTTGTCTTCTGCATTGCAAATTACACTTCATTTCATGAGAGAGAAGCATTTTTCATGTACTTGAGGTTTGATCTTAAAATTGCCTAAACTCACTTTCTCTCACTGAGAAAGAAGCTTTTCAGCATCTGTGGCCTTGCTTTCTCTACATTTGCTTAGTTTCACTAAACACAGTATTAGTGTCCTCAGAAGCTCTGAACTAGTTATTCTGAGCATTCAAGCACTAACATAACTTTCTCTGAAAAAAACTCTAAATCATGCAAATCTGTCTTCTGCATTGCAAATTACATTTCATTTCATGAAAAAGAAACATCTTTAATGTACTTGAGGTTTGTTCTTAAAATTGACTAAACTCACTTTCTCTCACTGAGAAAGAAGCTTTTCAGCATCTGTGGCCTTGCTTTCTCTACATTTGCTTAGTTGCACTGAAATAGCATTTAGTGTCCTCAGAAGCTCTAAACTAGTGATTCTGAGCATTCAAGCACTAACATAACTTTCTCTGCAAAAAAACTCTAAATCATGAAAATCTGTCTTCTGCATTGCAAATTACATTTCATTTCATGAAAAAGAAACATCTTTCATGTACTTGAGGTTTGTTCTTAAAATTGACTAAACTCACTTTCTCTCACTGAGAAAGAAGCTTTTCAGCATCTGTGGCCTTGCGTTCTCTACATTTGCTTAGTTTCACTAAACACAGTATTAGTGTCCTCAGAAGCTCTAAACTAGTGATTCTGAGCATTCAAGCACTAACATAACTTTCTCTGAAAAAAATCTCTAAAACATGAAAATTTGTCTTCTGCATTGCAAATTACACTTCATTTCATGAGAGAGAAGCATTTTTCATGTACTTGAGGTTTGATCTTAAAATTGCCTAAACTCACTTTCTCTCACTGAGAAAGAAGCTTTTCAGCATCTGTGGCCTTGCTTTCTCTACATTTGCTTAGTTTCACTAAACACAGAATTAGTGTCCTCAGAAGCTCTGAACTAGTGATTCTGAGCATTCAAGCACTAACATAACTTTCTCTGAAAAAAACTCTAAATAATGAAAATCTGTCTTCTGCATTGCAAATTACATTTCATTTAATGAAAAAGAAACATCTTTAATGTACTTGAGGTTTGTTCTTAAAATTGCCTAAACTCACTTTCTCTCACTGAGAAAGAAGCTTTTCAGCATCTGTGGCCTTGCTTTCTCTACATTTGCTTAGTTGCACTGAAATAGCATTTAGTGTTCTCAGAAGCACTAAACAAGTGATTCTGAGCATTCTAGCTCTAACATAACTTTTTGCAAAAAATCTCTAAATCATGAAAATCTGTCTTCTGCATTGCAAATTACACTTCAATTCATGAGAGAGAAGCATTTTTCATGTACTTAAGGTTTGATCTTAAAATTGCCTAAACTCACTTTCTCTCACTGAGAAAAAAGCTTTTCAGCATCTGTGGCCTTGCTTTCTCTACATTTGCTTAGTTTCACTAAAAACAGTATTAGTGTCCTCAGAAGCTCTAAACTAGTGATTCTGAGCATTCAAGCACTAACATAACTTTCTCTGCAAAAAATCTCTAAAACATGAAAATTTGTCTTCTGCATTGCAAATTACACTTCATTTCATGAGAGAGAAGCATTTTTCATGTACTTGAGGTTTGATCTTAAAATTGCCTAAACTCACTTTCTCTCACTGAGAAAGAAGCTTTTCAGCATCTGTGGCCTTGCTTTCTCTACATTTGCTTAGTTTCACTAAACACAGTATTAGTGTCCTCAGAAGCTCTGAACTAGTGATTCTGAGCATTCAAGCACTAACATAACTTTCTCTGAAAAAAACTCTAAATCATGAAAATCTGTCTTCTGCATTGCAAATTACACTTCATTTCCTGAGAGAGAAGCATTTTTCATGTACTTGAGGTTTGGTCTTAAAATTGACTAAACTCACTTTCTCTCACTGAGAAAGAAGCTTTTCAGCATCTGTGGCCTTGCTTTCTCTACATTTGATTAGTTTCACTAAAAACAGTATTAGTGTCCTCAGAAGCTCTAAACTAGTGATTCTGAGCATTCAAGCACTAACATAACTTTCTCTGCAAAAAATCTCTAAAACATGAAAATTTGTCTTCTGCATTGCAAATTACACTTCATTTCATGAGAGAGAAGCATTTTTCATGTACTTGAGGTTTGATCTTAAAATTGCCTAAACTCACTTTCTCTCACTGAGAAAGAAGCTTTTCAGCATCTGTGGCCTTGCTTTCTCTTCATTTGCTTAGTTTCAGTAATCACAGTATTAGTGTCCTCAGAAGCTCTAAACTAGTGATTCTGAGCATTCAAGCACTAACATAACTTTCTCTGCAAAAAATATCTAAAACATGAAAATTTGTCTTCTGCATTGTAAATTACACTTCATTTCATGAGAAAGAAGCATTTTTCATGTACTTGAGGTTTGGTCTTAAAATTGACTAAACTCACTTTCTCTCACTGAGAAAGAAGCTTTTCAGCATCTTTGGCCTTGCTTTCTCTACATTTGCTTAGTTTCACTAAACACAGAAATAGTGTTCTCAGAAGCTCTAAACTAGTGATTCTGAGCATTCAAGCACTAACATAACTTTCTCTGCAAAAAATCTCTAAAACATGAAAATCTGTCTTCTGCATTGCAAATTACATTTCATTTCATGAAAAAGAAACATCTTTCATGTACTTGAGGTTTGTTCTTAAAATTGCCTAAACTCACTTTCTCTCACTGAGAAAGAAGCTTTTCAGCATCTGTGGCCTTGCTTTCTCTTCATTTGCTTAGTTTCAGTAATCACAGTATTAGTGTCCTCAGAAGCTCTAAACTAGTGATTCTGAGCATTCAAGCACTAACATAACTTTCTCTGAAAAAAATCTCTAAAACATGAAAATTTGTCTTCTGCATTGCAAATTACACTTCATTTCATGAGAGAGAAGCATTTTTCATGTACTTGAGGTTTGATCTTAAAATTGCCTAAACTCACTTTCTCTCACTGAGAAAGAAGCTTTTCAGCATCTGTGGCCTTGCTTTCTCTTCATTTGCTTAGTTTCAGTAATCACAGTATTAGTGTCCTCAGAAGCTCTAAACTAGTGATTCTGAGCATTCAAGCACTAACATAACTTTCTCTGCAAAAAATATCTAAAACATGAAAATTTGTCTTCTGCATTGTAAATTACACTTCATTTCATGAGAAAGAAGCATTTTTTCATGTACTTGAGGTTTGGTCTTAAAATGGCCTAAACTCACTTTCTCTCACTGAGAAAGAAGCTTTTCAGCATCTGTGGCCTTGCTTTCTCTTCATTTGCTTAGTTTCAGTAAACACAGTATTAGTGTCCTCAGAAGCTCTAAACTAGTGATTCTGAGCATTCAAGCACTAACATAACTTTCTCTGCAAAAAATATCTAAAACATGAAAATTTGTCTTCTGCATTGTAAATTACACTTCATTTCATGAGAAAGAAGCATTTTTTCATGTACTTGAGGTTTGGTCTTAAAATGGCCTAAACTCACTTTCTCTCACTGAGAAAGAAGCTTTTCAGCATATGTGGCCTTGCTTTCTCTACATTTGCTTAGTTTCACTAAACACAGTATTAGTGTCCTCAGAAGCTCTAAACTAGTGATTCTGAGCATTCAAGAACTAACATAACTTTCTCTGCAAAAAATCTCTAAAACATGAAAATTTGTCTTCTGCATTGCAAATTACACTTCATTTCATGAGAGAGAAGCATTTTTCATGTACTTGAGGTTTGATCTTAAAATTGCCTAAACTCACTTTCTCTCACTGAGAAAGAAGCTTTTCAGCATCTGTGGCCTTGCTTTCTCTACATTTGCTTAGTTTCACTAAACACAGTATTAGTGTCCTCAGAAGCTCTGAACTAGTGATTCTGAGCATTCAAGCACTAACATAACTTTCGCTGCAAAAAAACTCTAAATCATGAAAATCTGTCTTCTGCATTGCAAATTACACTTCATTTCATGAAAAAGAAAGATCTTTAATGTACTTGAGGTTTGTTCTTAAAATTGACTAAACTCACTTTCTCTCACTGAGAAAGAAGCTTTTCACATCTGTGGCCTTGCTTTCTCTACATTTGCTTAGTTTCACTAAAAACAGTATTAGTGTTCTCAGAAGCCCTAAACAAGTGATTCTGAGCATTCTAGCTCTAACAAAACTTTCTTTGCAAAAAATCTCTAAATCATGAAAATCTGTCTTCTGCATTGCAAATTACACTTCATTTCATGAGAGAGAAGCATTTTTCATGTACTTGAGGTTTGGTCTTAAAATTGCCTAAACTCACTTTCTCTCACTGAGAAAGAAACTTTTCAGCATCTGTGGCCTTGCTTTCTCTACATTTGCTTAGTTTCACTAAAAACAGTATTAGTGTTCTCAGAAGCCCTAAACAAGTGATTCTGAGCATTCAAGCACTAACATAACTTTCTCTGCAAAAAATCTCTAAAACATGAAAATTTGTCTTCTGCATTGCAAATTACACTTCATTTCATGAGAGAGAAGCATTTTTCATGTACTTGAGGTTTGATCTTAAAATTGCCTAAACTCACTTTCTCTCACTGAGAAAGAAGCTTTTCAGCATCTGTGGCCTTGCTTTCTCTTCATTTGCTTAGTTTCAGTAATCACAGTATTAGTGTCCTCAGAAGCTCTAAACTAGTGATTCTGAGCATTCAAGCACTAACATAACTTTCTCTGCAAAAAATATCTAAAACATGAAAATTTGTCTTCTGCATTGTAAATTACACTTCATTTCATGAGAAAGAAGCATTTTTCATGTACTTGAGGTTTGGTCTTAAAATTGACTAAACTCACTTTCTCTCACTGAGAAAGAAGCTTTTCAGCATCTTTGGCCTTGCTTTCTCTACATTTGCTTAGTTTCACTAAACACAGAAATAGTGTTCTCAGAAGCTCTAAACTAGTGAATCTGAGCATTCAAGCACTAACATAACTTTCTCTGCAAAAAATCTCTAAAACATGAAAATTTGTCTTCTGCATTGCAAATTACACTTCATTTCATGAGAGAGAAGCATTTTTCATGTACTTGAGGTTTGATCTTAAAATTGCCTAAACTCACTTTCTCTCACTGAGAAAGAAGCTTTTCAGCATCTGTGGCCTTGCTTTCTCTTCATTTGCTTAGTTTCAGTAATCACAGTATTAGTGTCCTCAGAAGCTCTAAACTAGTGATTCTGAGCATTCAAGCACTAACATAACTTTCTCTGCAAAAAATATCTAAAACATGAAAATTTGTCTTCTGCATTGTAAATTACACTTCATTTCATGAGAAAGAAGCATTTTTCATGTACTTGAGGTTTGGTCTTAAAATTGACTAAACTCACTTTCTCTCACTGAGAAAGAAGCTTTTCAGCATCTGTGGCCTTGCTTTCTCTACATTTGATTAGTTTCACTAAAAACAGTATTAGTGTCCTCAGAAGCTCTAAACTAGTGATTCTGAGCATTCAAGCACTAACATAACTTTCTCTGCAAAAAATCTCTAAAACATGAAAATTTGTCTTCTGCATTGCAAATTACACTTCATTTCATGAGAGAGAAGCATTTTTCATGTACTTGAGGTTTGATCTTAAAATTGCCTAAACTCACTTTCTCTCACTGAGAAAGAAGCTTTTCAGCATCTGTGGCCTTGCTTTCTCTTCATTTGCTTAGTTTCAGTAATCACAGTATTAGTGTCCTCAGAAGCTCTAAACTAGTGATTCTGAGCATTCAAGCACTAACATAACTTTCTCTGCAAAAAATATCTAAAACATGAAAATTTGTCTTCTGCATTGTAAATTACACTTCATTTCATGAGAAAGAAGCATTTTTCATGTACTTGAGGTTTGGTCTTAAAATTGACTAAACTCACTTTCTCTCACTGAGAAAGAAGCTTTTCAGCATCTTTGGCCTTGCTTTCTCTACATTTGCTTAGTTTCACTAAACACAGAAATAGTGTTCTCAGAAGCTCTAAACTAGTGATTCTGAGCATTCAAGCACTAACATAACTTTCTCTGCAAAAAATCTCTAAAACATGAAAATCTGTCTTCTGCATTGCAAATTACATTTCATTTCATGAAAAAGAAACATCTTTCATGTACTTGAGGTTTGTTCTTAAAATTGCCTAAACTCACTTTCTCTCACTGAGAAAGAAGCTTTTCAGCATCTGTGGCCTTGCTTTCTCTTCATTTGCTTAGTTTCAGTAATCACAGTATTAGTGTCCTCAGAAGCTCTAAACTAGTGATTCTGAGCATTCAAGCACTAACATAACTTTCTCTGAAAAAAATCTCTAAAACATGAAAATTTGTCTTCTGCATTGCAAATTACACTTCATTTCATGAGAGAGAAGCATTTTTCATGTACTTGAGGTTTGATCTTAAAATTGCCTAAACTCACTTTCTCTCACTGAGAAAGAAGCTTTTCAGCATCTGTGGCCTTGCTTTCTCTTCATTTGCTTAGTTTCAGTAAACACAGTATTAGTGTCCTCAGAAGCTCTAAACTAGTGATTCTGAGCATTCAAGCACTAACATAACTTTCTCTGCAAAAAATATCTAAAACATGAAAATTTGTCTTCTGCATTGTAAATTACACTTCATTTCATGAGAAAGAAGCATTTTTTCATGTACTTGAGGTTTGGTCTTAAAATGGCCTAAACTCACTTTCTCTCACTGAGAAAGAAGCTTTTCAGCATATGTGGCCTTGCTTTCTCTACATTTGCTTAGTTTCACTAAACACAGTATTAGTGTCCTCAGAAGCTCTAAACTAGTGATTCTGAGCATTCAAGAACTAACATAACTTTCTCTGCAAAAAATCTCTAAAACATGAAAATCTGTCTTCTGCATTGCAAATTACACTTCATTTCATGAAAAAGAAAGATCTTTAATGTACTTGAGGTTTGTTCTTAAAATTGACTAAACTCACTTTCTCTCACTGAGAAAGAAGCTTTTCACATCTGTGGCCTTGCTTTCTCTACATTTGCTTAGTTTCACTAAAAACAGTATTAGTGTTCTCAGAAGCCCTAAACAAGTGATTCTGAGCATTCTAGCTCTAACAAAACTTTCTTTGCAAAAAATCTCTAAATCATGAAAATCTGTCTTCTGCATTGCAAATTACACTTCATTTCATGAGAGAGAAGCATTTTTCATGTACTTGAGGTTTGGTCTTAAAATTGCCTAAACTCACTTTCTCTCACTGAGAAAGAAACTTTTCAGCATCTGTGGCCTTGCTTTCTCTACATTTGCTTAGTTTCACTAAAAACAGTATTAGTGTTCTCAGAAGCCCTAAACAAGTGATTCTGAGCATTCTAGCTCTAACAAAACTTTCTTTGCAAAAAATCTCTAAATCATGAAAATCTGTCTTCTGCATTGCAAATTACACTTCATTTCATGAGAGAGAAGCATTTTTCATGTACTTGAGGTTTGGTCTTAAAATTGCCTAAACTCACTTTCTCTCACTGAAAAAGAAGCTTTTCAGCATCTGTGGCCTTGCTTTCTCTACATTTGCTTAGTTTCACTAAAAACAGTATTAGTGTTCTCAAAAGCTCTAAACTAGTGAATCTGAGCATTCAAGCAGTAGCATAACTTTCTCTGCAAAAAATCTCTAAAATATGAAAATTTGTCTTTTGCATGGCAAATTACACCTCATTTCATGAGAGAGAAGCATTTTTCATGTACTTGAGGTTTGGTCTTAAAATTGCCTAAACTCACTTTCTCTCACTGAGAAAGAAGCTTTTCAGCATCTGTGGCCTTGCTTTCTCTACATTTGCTTAGTTTCACTAAACACAGTATTAGTGTCCTCAGAAGCTCTAAACTAGTGATTCTGAGCATTCAAGCACTAACATAACTTTCTCTGCAAAAAAATCTCTAAAACATGAAAATTTGTCTTCTGCATTGTAAATTACACTTCATTTCATGAGAAAGAAGCATTTTTTCATGTACTTGAGGTTTGGTCTTAAAATGGCCTAAACTCACTTTCTCTCACTGAGAAAGAAGCTTTTCAGCATCTGTGGCCTTGCTTTCTCTACATTTGCTTAGTTTCACTAAAAACAGTATTAGTGTTCTCAGAAGCCCTAAACAAGTGATTCTGAGCATTCTAGCTCTAACAAAACTTTCTTTGCAAAAAATCTCTAAATCATGAAAATCTGTCTTCTGCATTGCAAATTACACTTCATTTCATGAGAGAGAAGCATTTTTCATGTACTTGAGGTTTGGTCTTAAAATTGCCTAAACTCACTTTCTCTCACTGAGAAAGAAGCTTTTCAGCATCTGTGGCCTTGCTTTCTCTACATTTGCTTAGTTTCACTAAAAACAGTATTAGTGTTCTCAGAAGCTCTAAACTAGTGAATCTGAGCATTCAATCACTAGCATAACTTTCTCTGCAAAAAATCTCTAAAACATGAAAATTTGTCTTTTGCATGGCAAATTACACCTCATTTCATGAGAGAGAAGCATTTTTCATGTACTTGAGGTTTGGTCTTAAAATTGCCTAAACTCACTTTCTCTCACTGAGAAAGAAGCTTTTCAGCATCTGTGGCCTTGCTTTCTCTACATTTGCTTAGTTTCACTAAACACAGTATTAGTGTCCTCAGAAGCTCTAAACTAGTGATTCTGAGCATTCAAGCACTAACATAACTTTCTCTGCAAAAAAATCTCTAAAACATGAAAATTTGTCTTCTGCATTGTAAATTACACTTCATTTCATGAGAAAGAAGCATTTTTTCATGTACTTGAGGTTTGGTCTTAAAATGGCCTAAACTCACTTTCTCTCACTGAGAAAGAAGCTTTTCAGCATCTGTGGCCTTGCTTTCTCTACATTTGCTTAGTTTCACTAAAAACAGTATTAGTGTTCTCAGAAGCCCTAAACAAGTGATTCTGAGCATTCTAGCTCTAACAAAACTTTCTTTGCAAAAAATCTCTAAATCATGAAAATCTGTCTTCTGCATTGCAAATTACACTTCATTTCATGAGAGAGAAGCATTTTTCATGTACTTGAGGTTTGGTCTTAAAATTGCCTAAACTCACTTTCTCTCACTGAGAAAGAAGCTTTTCAGCATCTGTGGCCTTGCTTTCTCTACATTTGCTTAGTTTCACTAAAAACAGTATTAGTGTTCTCAGAAGCTCTAAACTAGTGAATCTGAGCATTCAATCACTAGCATAACTTTCTCTGCAAAAAATCTCTAAAACATGAAAATTTGTCTTTTGCATGGCAAATTACACCTCATTTCATGAGAGAGAAGCATTTTTCATGTACTTGAGGTTTGGTCTTAAAATTGCCTAAACTCACTTTCTCTCACTGAGAAAGAAGCTTTTCAGCATCTGTGGCCTTGCTTTCTCTACATTTGCTTAGTTTCACTAAACACAGTATTAGTGTCCTCAGAAGCTCTAAACTAGTGATTCTGAGCATTCAAGCACTAACATAACTTTCTCTGAAAAAAATCTCTAAAACATGAAAAATTGTCTTCTGCATTGCAAATTACACTTCATTTCATGAGAGAGAAGCATTTCTCATGTACTTGAGGTTTGATCTTAAAATTGCCTAAACTCACTTTCTCTCACTGAGAAAGAAGCTTTTCAGCATCTGTGGCCTTGCTTTCTCTTCATTTGCTTAGTTTCAGTAATCACAGTATTAGTGTCCTCAGAAGCTCTAAACTAGTGATTCTGAGCATTCAAGCACTAACATAACTTTCTCTGCAAAAAATATCTAAAACATGAAAATTTGTCTTCTGCATTGTAAATTACACTTCATTTCATGAGAAAGAAGCATTTTTTCATGTACTTGAGGTTTGGTCTTAAAATGGCCTAAACTCACTTTCTCTCACTGAGAAAGAAGCTTTTCAGCATCTGTGGCCTTGCTTTCTCTACATTTGCTTAGTTTCACTAAAAACAGCATTAGTGTTCTCAGAAGCCCTAAACAAGTGATTCTGAGCATTCTAGCTCTAACAAAACTTTCTTTGCAAAAAATCTCTAAATCATGAAAATCTGTCTTCTGCATTGCAAATTACACTTCATTTCATGAGAGAGAAGCATTTTTCATGTACTTGAGGTTTGGTCTTAAAATTGCCTAAACTCACTTTCTCTCACTGAGAAAGAAGCTTTTCAGCATCTGTGGCCTTGCTTTCTCTACATTTGCTTAGTTGCACTGAAATAGCATTTAGTGTTCTCAGAAGCACTAAACAAGTGATTCTGAGCATTCAAGCACTAACATAACTTTCTCTGCAAAAAAAGTCTAAATCATGAAAATCTGTCTTCTGCATTGCAAATTACATTTCATTTCATGAAAAAGAAACATCTTTCATGTACTTGAGGTTTGTTCTTAAAATTTACTAAACTCACTTTCTCTCACTGAGAAAGAAGCTTTTCAGCATCTGTGGCCTTGCTTTCTCTTCATTTGCTTAGTTTCAGTAATCACAGTATTAGTGTCCTCAGAAGCTCTAAACTAGTGATTCTGAGCATTCAAGCACTAACATAACTTTCTCTGCAAAAAATATCTAAAACATGAAAATTTGTCTTCTGCATTGTAAATTACACTTCATTTCATGAGAAAGAAGCATTTTTTTATGTACTTGAGGTTTGGTCTTAAAATGGCCTAAAGTCACTTTCTCTCACTGAGAAAGAAGCTTTTCAGCATCTGTGGCCTTGCTTTCTCTACATTTGCTTAGTTTCACTAAACACAGTATTAGTGTCCTCAGAAGCTCTGAACTAGTGATTCTGAGCATTCAAGCACTAACATAACTTTCTCTGAAAAAAATATCTAAAACATGAAAATTTGTCTTCTGCATTGTAAATTACACTTCATTTCATGAGAAAGAAGCATTTTTTCATGTACTTGAGGTTTGGTCTTAAAATGGCCTAAACTCACTTTCTCTCACTGAGAAAGAAGCTTTTCAGCATCTGTGGCCTTGCTTTCTCTACATTTGCTTAGTTTCACTAAAAACAGTATTAGTGTTCTCAGAAGCCCTAAACAAGTGATTCTGAGCATTCTAACTCTAACAAAACTTTCTTTGCAAAAAATCTCTAAATCATGAAAATGTGTCTTCTGCATTGCAAATTACACTTCATTTCATGAGAGAGAAGCATTTTTCATGTACTTGAGGTTTGGTCTTAAAATTGCCTAAACTCACTTTCTCTCACTGAGAAAGAAGCTTTTCACATCTGTGGCCTTGCTTTCTCTACATTTGCTTAGTTTCTCTAAACACAGTATTAGTGTCCTCAGAAGCTCTAAACTAGTGATTCTGAGCATTCAAGCACTAGCATAACTTTCTCTGCAAAAAATCTCTAAAACATGAAAATTTGTCTTTTGCATGGCAAATTACACCTCATTTCATGAGAGAGAAGCATTTTTCATGTAATTGAGGTTTGGTCTTAAAATTGCCTAAACTCACTTTCTGTCACTGAGAAAGAAGCTTTTCAGCATCTGTGGCCTTGCTTTCTCTACATTTGCTTAGTTTCACTAAAAACAGTATTAGTGTTCTCAGAAGCCCTAAACAAGTGATTCTGAGCATTCTAGCTCTAACAAAACTTTCTTTGCAAAAAATCTCTAAATCATGAAAATGTGTCTTCTGCATTGCAAATTACACTTCATTTCATGAGAGAGAAGCATTTTTCATGTACTTGAGGTTTGGTCTTAAAATTGCCTAAACTCACTTTCTCTCACTGAGAAAGAAGCTTTTCAGCATCTGTGGCCTTGCTTTCTCTACATTTGCTTAGTTTCACTAAAAACAGTATTAGTGTTCTCAGAAGCTCTAAACTAGTGAATCTGAGCATTCAAGCACTAGCATAACTTTCTCTGCAAAAAATCTCTAAAACATGAAAATTTGTCTTCTGCATGGCAAATTACACCTCATTTCATGAGAGAGAAGCATTTTTCATGTACTTGAGGTTTGGTCTTAAAATTGCCTAAACTCACTTTCTCTCACTGAGAAAGAAGCTTTTCAGCATCTGTGGCCTTGCTTTCTCTACATTTGCTTAGTTTCACTAAAAACAGTATTAGTGTTCTCAGAAGCTCTAAACTAGTGAATCTGAGCATTCAAGCACTAGCATAACTTTCTCTGCAAAAAATCTCTAAAACATGAAAATTTGTCTTCTGCATGGCAAATTACATCTCATTTCATGAGAGAGAAGCATTTTTCATGTACTTGAGGTTTGGTCTTAAAATTGCCTAAACTCACTTTCTCTCACTGAGAAAGAAGCTTTTCAGCATCTGTGGCCTTGCGTTCTGTACATTTGCTTAGTTTCACTAAACACAGTATTAGTGTCCCCAGAAGCTCTAAACTAGTGATTCTGAGCATTCAAGCACTAACATAACTTTCTCTGCAAAAAATCTCTAAAACATGAAAATTTGTCTTCTGCATTGCAAATTACACTTCATTTCATGAGAGAGAAGCATTTTTCATGTACTTGAGGTTTGATCTTAAAATTGCCTAAACTCACTTTCTCTCACTGAGAAAGAAGCTTTTCAGCATCTGTGGCCTTGCTTTCTCTACATTTGCTTAGTTTCACTAAACACAGTATTAGTGTCCTCAGAAGCTCTGAACTAGTGATTCTGAGCATTCAAGCACTAACATAACTTTCTCTGAAAAAAATATCTAAAACATGAAAATTTGTCTTCTGCATTGTAAATTACACTTCATTTCATGAGAAAGAAGCATTTTTTCATGTACTTGAGGTTTGGTCTTAAAATGGCCTAAACTCACTTTCTCTCACTGAGAAAGAAGCTTTTCAGCATCTGTGGCCTTGCTTTCTCTACATTTGCTTAGTTTCACTAAAAACATTATTAGTGTTCTCAGAAGCCCTAAACAAGTGATTCTGAGCATTCTAGCTCTAACAAAACTTTCTTTGCAAAAAATCTCTAAATCATGAAAATGTGTCTTCTGCATTGCAAATTACACCTCATTTCATGAGAGAGAAGCATTTTTCATGTACTTGAGGTTTGGTCTTAAAATTGCCTAAACTCACTTTCTCTCACTGAGAAAGAAGCTTTTCAGCATCTGTGGCCTTGCTTTCTCTACATTTGCTTAGTTTCACTAAAAACAGTATTAGTGTTCTCAGAAGCTCTAAACTAGTGAATCTGAGCATTCAAGCACTAGCATAACTTTCTCTGCAAAAAATCTCTAAAACATGAAAATTTGTCTTCTGCATGGCAAATTACACCTCATTTCATGAGAGAGAAGCATTTTTCATGTACTTGAGGTTTGGTCTTAAAATTGCCTAAACTCACTTTCTCTCACTGAGAAAGAAGCTTTTCACATCTGTGGCCTTGCTTTCTCTACATTTGCTTAGTTTCTCTAAACACAGTATTAGTGTCCTCAGAAGCTCTAAACTAGTGATTCTGAGCATTCAAGCACTAGCATAACTTTCTCTGCAAAAAATCTCTAAAACATGAAAATTTGTCTTTTGCATGGCAAATTACACCTCATTTCATGAGAGAGAAGCATTTTTCATGTAATTGAGGTTTGGTCTTAAAATTGACTAAACTCACTTTCTCTCACTGAGAAAGAAGCTTTTCAGCATCTGTGGCCTTGCTTTCTCTACATTTGCTTAGTTGCACTGAAATAGCATTTAGTGTTCTCAGAAGCACTAAACAAGTGATTCTGAGCATTCAAGCACTAACATAACTTTCTCTGCAAAAAAACTCTAAATCATGAAAATCTGTCTTCTGCATTGCAAATTACATTTCATTTCATGAAAAAGAAACATCTTTCATGTACTTGAGGTTTGTTCTTAAAATTGACTAAACTCACTTTCTCTCACTGAGAAAGAAGCTTTTCAGCATCTGTGGCCTTGCGTTCTCTACATTTGCTTAGATGCTAAACACAGTATTAGTGTCCTCAGAAGCTCTAAACTAGTGATTCTGAGCATTCAAGCACTAACATAACTTTCTCTGAAAAAAATCTCTAAAACATGAAAATTTGTCTTCTGCATTGCAAATTACACTTCATTTCATGAGAGAGAAGCATTTTTCATGTACTTGAGGTTTGATCTTAAAATTGCCTAAACTCACTTTCTCTCACTGAGAAAGAAGCTTTTCAGCATCTGTGGCCTTGCTTTCTCTACATTTGCTTAGTTTCACTAAACACAGTATTAGTGTCCTCAGAAGCTCTGAACTAGTGATTCTGAGCATTCAAGCACTAACATAACTTTCTCTGAAAAAAACTCTAAATAATGAAAATCTGTCTTCTGCATTGCAAATTACATTTCATTTAATGAAAAAGAAACATCTTTAATGTACTTGAGGTTTGTTCTTAAAATTGACTAAACTCACTTTCTCTCACTGAGAAAGAAGCTTTTCAGCATCTGTGGCCTTGCTTTCTCTACATTTGCTTAGTTGCACTGAAATAGCATTTAGTGTTCTCAGAAGCACTAAACAAGTGATTCTGAGCATTCTAGCTCTAACATAACTTTTTGCAAAAAATCTCTAAATCATGAAAATCTGTCTTCTGCATTGCAAATTACACTTCAATTCATGAGAGAGAAGCATTTTTCATGTACTTGAGGTTTGGTCTTAAAATTGACTAAACTCACTTTCTCTCACTGAGAAAGAAGCTTTTCAGCATCTGTGGCCTTGCTTTCTCTACATTTGCTTAGTTTCACTAAAAACAGTATTAGTGTCCTCAGAAGCTCTAAACTAGTGATTCTGAGCATTCAAGCACTAACAAAACTTTCTCTGCAAAAAATCTCTAAAACATGAAAATTTGTCTTCTGCATTGCAAATTACACTTCATTTCCTGAGAGAGAAGCATTTTTCATGTACTTGAGGTTTGATCTTAAAATTGCCTAAACTCACTTTCTCTCACTGAGAAAAAAGCTTTTCAGCATCTGTGGCCTTGCTTTCTCTACATTTGCTTAGTTTCACTAAAAACAGTATTAGTGTCCTCAGAAGCTCTAAACTAGTGATTCTGAGCATTCAAGCACTAACATAACTTTCTCTGCAAAAAATCTCTAAAACATGAAAATTTGTCTTCTGCATTGCAAATTACACTTCATTTCATGAGAGAGAAGCATTTTTCATGTACTTGAGGTTTGATCTTAAAATTGCCTAAACTCACTTTCTCTCACTGAGAAAGAAGCTTTTCAGCATCTGTGGCCTTGCTTTCTCTACATTTGCTTAGTTTCACTAAACACAGTATTAGTGTCCTCAGAAGCTCTGAACTAGTGATTCTGAGCATTCAAGCACTAACATAACTTTCTCTGAAAAAAACTCTAAATCATGAAAATCTGTCTTCTGCATTGCAAATTACATTTCATTTCATGAAAAAGAAACATCTTTCATGTACTTGAGGTTTGGTCTTAAAATTGACTAAACTCACTTTCTCTCACTGAGAAAGAAGCTTTTCAGCATCTGTGGCCTTGCTTTCTCTACATTTGCTTAGTTGCACTGAAATAGCATTTAGTGTTCTCAGAAGCACTAAACAAGTGATTCTGAGCATTCTAGCTCTAACATAACTTTTTGCAAAAAATCTCTAAATCATGAAAATCTGTCTTCTGCATTGCAAATTACACTTCAATTCATGAGAGAGAAGCATTTTTCATGTACTTGAGGTTTGGTCTTAAAATTTCCTAAACTCACTTTCTCTCACTGAGAAAGAAACTTTTCAGCATCTGTGGCCTTGCTTTCTCTTCATTTGCTTAGTTGTACTGAAATAGCATTTAGTGTTCTCAGAAGCCCTAAACAAGTGATACTGAGCATTCTAGCTCTAACATAACTTTCTTTGCAAAAAATCTCTAAATCATGAAAATTTGTCTTCTGCATTGCAAATTACACTTCATTTCATGAGATAGAAGCATTTTTTATGTACTTGAGGTTTGGTCTTAAAATTGCCTAAACTCACTTTCTCTCACTGAGAAAGAAGCTTTTCAGCATCTGTGGCCTTGCTTTCTCTTCATTTGCTTAGTTGCACTAAACACAGAAATAGTGTTCTCAGAAGCTCTAAACTAGTGATTCTGAGCATTCAAGCACTAACATAACTTTCTCTGCAAAAAATCTCTAAAACATGAAAATTTGTCTTCTGCATTGCAAATTACACCTCATTTCATGAGAGAGAAGCATTTTTCATGTACTTGAGGTTTGGTCTTAAAATTTCCTAAACTCACTTTCTCTCACTGAGAAAGAAGCTTTTCATCATCTGTGGCCTTGCTTTCTCTACATTTGCTTAGTTTCACTAAACACAGTATTAGTGTCCTCAGAAGCTCTAAACTAGTGATTCTGAGCATTCAAGCACTAACATAACTTTCTCTGCAAAAAACTCTAAATCATGAAAATCTGTCTTCTGCATTGCAAATTACATTTCATTTCATGAAAAAGAAACATCTTTCATGTACTTGAGCTTTGTTCTTAAAATTGACTAAACTCACTTTCTCTCACTGAGAAAGAAGCTTTTCAGCATCTGTGGCCTTGCTTTCTCTTCATTTGCTTAGTTTCAGTAATCACAGTATTAGTGTCCTCAGAAGCTCTAAACTAGTGATTCTGAGCATTCAAGCACTAACATAACTTTCTCTGAAAAAAATATCTAAAACATGAAAATTTGTCTTCTGTATTGCAAATTACACTTCATTTCATGAGAGAGAAGCATTTTTCATGTACTTGAGGTTTGATCTTAAAATTGCCTAAACTCACTTTCTCTCACTGAGAAAGAAGCTTTTCAGCATCTGTGGCCTTGCTTTCTCTACATTTGCTTAGTTTCACTAAATACAGTATTAGTGTCCTCAGAAGCTCTAAACTAGTGATTATGAGCATTCAAGCACTAACATAACTTTCTCTGCAAAAAATCTCTAAAATATGAAAATTTGTCTTCTGCATTGCAAATTACTCTTCATTTCATGAGAGAGAAGCATTTTTCATGTACTTGAGGTTTGGTCTTTAAATTGCCTAAACTCACTTTCTCTCACTGAGAAAGAAGCTTTTCAGCATCTGTGGCCTTGCTTTCTCTACATTTGCTTAGTTGCACTAAACACAGTATTAGTGTCCTCAGAAGCTCTAAACTAGTGATTCTGAGCATTCAAGCACTAACAAAACTTTCTCTGCAAAAAATCTCTAAAACATGAAAATTTGTCTTCTGCATTGCAAATTACACTTCATTTCCTGAGAGAGAAGCATTTTTCATGTACTTGAGGTTTGATCTTAAAATTGCCTAAACTCACTTTCTCTCACTGAGAAAAAAGCTTTTCAGCATCTGTGGCCTTGCTTTCTCTACATTTGCTTAGTTTCACTAAAAACAGTATTAGTGTTCTCAGAAGCACTAAACAAGTGATTCTGAGCATTCAAGCACTAACATAACTTTCTCTGCAAAAAAACTCTAAATCATGAAAATCTGTCTTCTGCATTGCAAATTACATTTCATTTCATGAAAAAGAAACATCTTTCATGTACTTGAGGTTTGGTCTTAAAATTGACTAAACTCACTTTCTCTCACTGAGAAAGAAGCTTTTCAGCATCTGTGGCCTGCTTTCTCTACATTTGCTTAGTTGCACTGAAATAGCATTTAGTGTTCTCAGAAGCACTAAACAAGTGATTCTGAGCATTCTAGCTCTAACATAACTTTTTGCAAAAAATCTCTAAATCATGAAAATCTGTCTTCTGCATTGCAAATTACATTTCAATTCATGAGAGAGAAGCATTTTTCATGTACTTGAGGTTTGGTCTTAAAATTGACTAAACTCACTTTCTCTCACTGAGAAAGAAGCTTTTCAGCATCTGTGGCCTTGCTTTCTCTACATTTGATTAGTTTCACTAAAAACAGTATTAGTGTCCTCAGAAGCTCTAAACTAGTGATTCTGAGCATTCAAGCACTAACATAACTTTCTCTGCAAAAAATCTCTAAAACATGAAAATTTGTCTTCTGCATTGCAAATTACACTTCATTTCATGAGAGAGAAGCATTTTTCATGTACTTGAGGTTTGATCTTAAAATTGCCTAAACTCACTTTCTCTCACTGAGAAAGAAGCTTTTCAGCATCTTTGGCCTTGCTTTCTCTACATTTGCTTAGTTTCACTAAACACAGTATTAGTGTCCTCAGAAGCTCTAAACTAGTGATTCTGAGCATTCAAGCACTAACATAACTTTCTCTGAAAAAAATCTCTAAAACATGAAAATTTGTCTTCTGCATTGCAAATTACACTTCATTTCATGAGAGAGAAGCATTTTTCATGTACTTGAGGTTTGATCTTAAAATTGCCTAAACTCACTTTCTCTCACTGAGAAAGAAGCTTTTCAGCATCTGTGGCCTTGCTTTCTCTACATTTGCTTAGTTTCACTAAACACAGTATTAGTGTCCTCAGAAGCTCTAAACTAGTGATTCTGAGCATTCAAGCACTAACATAACTTTCTCTGAAAAAAACTCTAAATAATGAAAATCTGTCTTCTGCATTGCAAATTACATTTCATTTAATGAAAAAGAAACATCTTTAATGTACTTGAGGTTTGTTCTTAAAATTGCCTAAACTCACTTTCTCTCACTGAGAAAGAAGCTTTTCAGCATCTGTGGCCTTGCTTTCTCTACATTTGCTTAGTTGCACTGAAATAGCATTTAGTGTTCTCAGAAGCACTAAACAAGTGATTCTGAGCATTCTAGCTCTAACATAACTTTTTGCAAAAAATCTCTAAATCATGAAAATCTGTCTTCTGCATTGCAAATTACACTTCAATTCATGAGAGAGAAGCATTTTTCATGTACTTGAGGTTTGGTCTTAAAATTGACTAAACTCACTTTCTCTCACTGAGAAAGAAGCTTTTCAGCATCTGTGGCCTTGCTTTCTCTACATTTGCTTAGTTGCACTAAACACAGTATTAGTGTCCTCAGAAGCTCTAAACTAGTGATTCTGAGCATTCAAGCACTAACAAAACTTTCTCTGCAAAAAATCTCTAAAACATGAAAATTTGTCTTCTGCATTGCAAATTACACTTCATTTCCTGAGAGAGAAGCATTTTTCATGTACTTAAGGTTTGATCTTAAAATTGCCTAAACTCACTTTCTCTCACTGAGAAAAAAGCTTTTCAGCATCTGTGGCCTTGCTTTCTCTACATTTGCTTAGTTTCACTAAAAACAGTATTAGTGTCCTCAGAAGCTCTAAACTAGTGATTCTGAGCATTCAAGCACTAACATAACTTTCTCTGCAAAAAATCTCTAAAACATGAAAATTTGTTTTCTGCATTGCAAATTACACTTCATTTCATGAGAGAGAAGCATTTTTCATGTACTTGAGGTTTGATCTTAAAATTGCCTAAACTCACTTTCTCTCACTGAGAAAGAAGCTTTTCAGCATCTGTGGCCTTGCTTTCTCTTCATTTGCTTAGTTTCAGTAATCACAGTATTAGTGTCCTCAGAAGCTCTAAACTAGTGATTCTGAGCATTCAAGCACTAACATAACTTTCTCTGCAAAAAATATCTAAAACATGAAAATTTGTCTTCTGCATTGTAAATTACACTTCATTTCATGAGAAAGAAGCATTTTTCATGTACTTGAGGTTTGGTCTTAAAATTGACTAAACTCACTTTCTCTCACTGAGAAAGAAGCTTTTCAGCATCTTTGGCCTTGCTTTCTCTACATTTGCTTAGTTTCACTAAACACAGAAATAGTGTTCTCAGAAGCTCTAAACTAGTGAATCTGAGCATTCAAGCACTAACATAACTTTCTCTGCAAAAAATCTCTAAAACATGAAAATTTGTCTTCTGCATTGCAAATTACACCTCATTTCATGAGAGAGAAGCATTTTTCATGTACTTGAGGTTTGGTCTTAAAATTTCCTAAACTCACTTTCTCTCACTGAGAAAGAAGCTTTTCAGCATCTGTGGCCTTGCTTTCTCTTCATTTGCTTAGTTGTACTGAAATAGCATTTAGTGTTCTCAGAAGCCCTAAACAAGTGATACTGAGCATTCTAGCTCTAACATAACTTTCTTTGCAAAAAATCTCTAAATCATGAAAATTTGTCTTCTGCATTGCAAATTACACTTCATTTCATGAGATAGAAGCATTTTTTATGTACTTGAGGTTTGGTCTTAAAATTGCCTAAACTCACTTTCTCTCACTGAGAAAGAAGCTTTTCAGCATCTGTGGCCTTGCTTTCTCTTCATTTGCTTAGTTGCACTAAACACAGAAATAGTGTTCTCAGAAGCTCTAAACTAGTGAATCTGAGCATTCAAGCACTAACATAACTTTCTCTGCAAAAAATCTCTAAAACATGAAAATTTGTCTTCTGCATTGCAAATTACACTTCATTTCATGAGAGAGAAGCATTTTTCATGTACTTGAGGTTTGATCTTAAAATTGCCTAAACTCACTTTCTCTCACTGAGAAAGAAGCTTTTCAGCATCTGTGGCCTTGCTTTCTCTACATTTGCTTAGTTTCACTAAACACAGTATTTGTGTCCTCAGAAGCTCTGAACTAGTGATTCTGAGCATTCAAGCACTAACATAACTTTCTCTGAAAAAAACTCTAAATCATGAAAATCTGTCTTCTGCATTGCAAATTACATTTCATTTCATGAGAAAGAAACATCTTTCATGTACTTGAGGTTTGGTCTTAAAATTGACTAAACTCACTTTCTCTCACTGAGAAAGAAGCTTTTCAGCATCTGTGGCCTTGCTTTCTCTACATTTGCTTAGTTGCACTGAAATAGCATTTAGTGTTCTCAGAAGCACTAAACAAGTGATTCTGAGCATTCTAGCTCTAACATAACTTTTTGCAAAAAATCTCTAAATCATGAAAATCTGTCTTCTGCATTGCAAATTACACTTCAATTCATGAGAGAGAAGCATTTTTCATGTACTTGAGGTTTGGTCTTAAAATTGACTAAACTCACTTTCTCTCACTGAGAAAGAAGCTTTTCAGCATCTGTGGCCTTGCTTTCTCTACATTTGATTAGTTTCACTAAACACAGAAATAGTGTTCTCAGAAGCTCTAAACTAGTGAATCTGAGCATTCAAGCACTAACATAACTTTCTCTGCAAAAAATCTCTAAAACATGAAAATTTGTCTTCTGCATTGCAAATTACACCTCATTTCATGAGAGAGAAGCATTTTTCATGTACTTGAGGTTTGGTCTTAAAATTTCCTAAACTCACTTTCTCTCACTGAGAAAGAAGCTTTTCAGCATCTGTGGCCTTGCTTTCTCTTCATTTGCTTAGTTGTACTGAAATAGCATTTAGTGTTCTCAGAAGCCCTAAACAAGTGATACTGAGCATTCTAGCTCTAACATAACTTTCTTTGCAAAAAATCTCTAAATCATGAAAATTTGTCTTCTGCATTGCAAATTACACTTCATTTCATGAGATAGAAGCATTTTTTATGTACTTGAGGTTTGGTCTTAAAATTGCCTAAACTCACTTTCTCTCACTGAGAAAGAAGCTTTTCAGCATCTGTGGCCTTGCTTTCTCTTCATTTGCTTAGTTGCACTAAACACAGAAATAGTGTTCTCAGAAGCTCTAAACTAGTGATTCTGAGCATTCAAGCACTAACATAACTTTCTCTGCAAAAAATCTCTAAAACATGATAATTTGTCTTCTGCATTGCAAATTACACCTCATTTCATGAGAGAGAAGCATTTTTCATGTACTTGAGGTTTGGTCTTAAAATTTCCTAAACTCACTTTCTCTCACTGAGAAAGAAGCTTTTCATCATCTGTGGCCTTGCTTTCTCTACATTTGCTTAGTTTCACTAAACACAGTATTAGTGTCCTCAGAAGCTCTAAACTAGTGATTCTGAGCATTCAAGCACTAACATAACTTTCTCTGCAAAAAACTCTAAATCATGAAAATCTGTCTTCTGCATTGCAAATTACATTTCATTTCATGAAAAAGAAACATCTTTCAAGTACTTGAGGTTTGTTCTTAAAATTGACTAAACTCACTTTCTCTCACTGAGAAAGAAGCTTTTCAGCATCTGTGGCCTTGCGTTCTCTACATTTGCTTAGTTTCACTAAACACAGTATTAGTGTCCTCAGAAGCTCTAAACTAGTGATTCTGAGCATTCAAGCACTAACATAACTTTCTCTGCAAAAAATCTCTAAAACATGAAAATTTGTCTTCTGCATTGCAAATTACACTTCATTTCATGAGAGAGAAGCATTTTTCATGTACTTGAGGTTTGATCTTAAAATTGCCTAAACTCACTTTCTCTCACTGAGAAAGAAGCTTTTCAGCATCTGTGGCCTTGCTTTCTCTTCATTTGCTTAGTTTCAGTAATCACAGTATTAGTGTCCTCAGAAGCTCTAAACTAGTGATTCTGAGCATTCAAGCACTAACATAACTTTCTCTGCAAAAAATATCTAAAACATGAAAATTTGTCTTCTGCATTGTAAATTACACTTCATTTCATGAGAAACAAGCATTTTTCATTTACTTGAGGTTTGGTCTTAAAATTGACTAAACTCACTTTCTCTCACTGAGAAAGAAGCTTTTCAGCATCTTTGGCCTTGCTTTCTCTACATTTGCTTAGTTTCACTAAACACAGAAATAGTGTTCTCAGAAGCTCTAAACTAGTGAATCTGAGCATTCAAGCACTAACATAACTTTCTCTGCAAAAATCTCTAAAACATGAAAATTTGTCTTCTGCATTGCAAATTACACTTCATTTCATGAGATAGAAGCATTTTTTATGTACTTGAGGTTTGGTCTTAAAATTGCCTAAACTCACTTTCTCTCACTGAGAAAGAAGCTTTTCAGCATCTGTGGCCTTGCTTTCTCTTCATTTGCTTAGTTGCACTAAACACAGAAATAGTGTTCTCAGAAGCTCTAAACTAGTGATTCTGAGCATTCAAGCACTAACATAACTTTCTCTGCAAAAAATCTCTAAAACATGAAAATTTGTCTTCTGCATTGCAAATTACACCTCATTTCATGAGAGAGAAGCATTTTTCATGTACTTGAGGTTTGGTCTTAAAATTTCCTAAACTCACTTTCTCTCACTGAGAAAGAAGCTTTTCATCATCTGTGGCCTTGCTTTCTCTACATTTGCTTAGTTTCACTAAACACAGTATTAGTGTCCTCAGAAGCTCTAAACTAGTGATTCTGAGCATTCAAGCACTAACATAACTTTCTCTGCAAAAAACTCTAAATCATGAAAATCTGTCTTCTGCATTGCAAATTACATTTCATTTCATGAAAAAGAAACATCTTTCATGTACTTGAGGTTTGTTCTTAAAATTGACTAAACTCACTTTCTCTCACTGAGAAAGAAGCTTTTCAGCATCTGTGGCCTTGCGTTCTCTACATTTGCTTAGTTTCACTAAACACAGTATTAGTGTCCTCAGAAGCTCTAAACTAGTGATTCTGAGCATTCAAGCACTAACATAACTTTCTCTGAAAAAAATCTCTAAAACATGAAAATTTGTCTTCTGCATTGCAAATTACACTTCATTTCATGAGAGAGAAGCATTTTTCATGTACTTGAGGTTTGATCTTAAAATTGCCTAAACTCACTTTCTCTCACTGAGAAAGAAGCTTTTCAGCATCTGTGGCCTTGCTTTCTCTACATTTGCTTAGTTTCACTAAACACAGTATTAGTGTCCTCAGAAGCTCTGAACTAGTGATTCTGAGCATTCAAGCACTAACATAACTTTCTCTGAAAAAAACTCTAAATAATGAAAATCTGTCTTCTGCATTGCAAATTACATTTCATTTCATGAAAAAGAAACATCTTTAATGTACTTGAGGTTTGTTCTTAAAATTGACTAAACTCACTTTCTCTCACTGAGAAAGAAGCTTTTCAGCATCTGTGGCCTTGCTTTCTCTACATTTGCTTAGTTTCACTAAAAACAGAATTAGTGTTCTCAGAAGCCCTAAACAAGTGATTCTGAGCATTCTAGCTCTAACAAAACTTTCTTTGCAAAAAATCTCTAAATCATGAAAATCTGTCTTCTGCATTGTAAATTACACTTCATTTCATGAGAGAGAAATATTTTTCATGTACTTGAGGTTTGATCTTAAAATGGCCTAAACTCACTTTCTCTCACTGAGAAAGAAGCTTTTCAGCATCTGTGGTCTTACTTTCTGTACATTTGCTTAGATGCACTAAACACAGTATTAGTGTCCTCAGAAGCTCTAAACTAGTGAATCTGAGCATTCAAGCACTAACATAACTTTCTCTGCAAAAAATCTCTAAAACATGAAAATTTGTCTTCTGCATTGCAAATTACACTTCATTTCATGAGAGAGAAGCATTTTTCATGTACTTGAGGTTTGGTCTTAAAATTTCCTAAACTAACTTTCTCTCACTGAGAAAGAAGCTTTTCAGCATCTGTGGCCTTGCTTTCTCTTCATTTGCTTAGTTGTACTGAAATAGCATTTAGTGTTCTCAGAAGCCCTAAACAAGTGATACTGAGCATTCTAGCTCTAACATAACTTTCTTTGCAAAAAATCTCTAAATCATGAAAATCTGTCTTCTGCATTGTAAATTACACTTCATTTCATGAGATAGAAGCATTTTTTATGTACTTGAGGTTTGGTCTTAAAATTGACTAAACTCACTTTCTCTCACTGAGAAAGAAGCTTTTCAGCATCTGTGGCCTTGCTTTCTCTTCATTTGCTTAGTTTCAGTAATCACAGTATTAGTGTCCTCAGAAGCTCTAAACTAGTGATTCTGAGCATTCAAGCACTAACATAACTTTCTCTGAAAAAAATATCTAAAACATGAAAATTTGTCTTCTGTATTGCAAATTACACTTCATTTCATGAGAGAGAAGCATTTTTCATGTACTTGAGGTTTGATCTTAAAATTGCCTAAACTCACTTTCTCTCACTGAGAAAGAAGCTTTTCAGCATCTGTGGCCTTGCTTTCTCTACATTTGCTTAGTTTCACTAAAAACAGAATTAGTGTTCTTAGAAGCCCTAAACAAGTGATTCTGAGCATTCTAGCTCTAACAAAACTTTCTTTGCAAAAAATCTCTAAATCATGAAAATCTGTCTTCTGCATTGTAAATTACACTTCATTTCATGAGAGAGAAACATTTTTCATGTACTTGAGGTTTGGTTTTAAAATTGCCTAAACTCACTTTCTCTCACTGAGAAAGAAGCTTTTCAGCATCTGTGGCCTTGCTTTCTCTACATTTGCTTAGTTTCACTAAAAACAGAATTAGTGTTCTCAGAAGCCCTAAACAAGTGATTCTGAGCATTCTAGCTCTAACAAAACTTTCTTTGCAAAAAATCTCTAAATCATGAAAATCTGTCTTCTGCATTGTAAATTACACTTCATTTCATGAGAGAGAAATATTTTTCATGTACTTGAGGTTTGATCTTAAAATTTCCTAAACTCACTTTCTCTCACTGAGAAAGAAGCTTTTCATCATCTGTGGCCTTGCTTTCTCTACATTTGCTTAGATGCACTAAACACAGTATTAGTGTCCTCAGAAGCTCTAAACTAGTGATTCTGAGCATTCAAGCACTAACATAACTTTCTCTGCAAAAAACTCTAAATCATGAAAATCTGTCTTCTGCATTGCAAATTACATTTCATTTCATGAAAAAGAAACATCTTTCCTGTACTTGAGCTTTGTTCTTAAAATGGCCTAAACTCACTTTTTCTCACTGAGAAAGAAGCTTTTCAGCATCTGTGGCCTTGCTTTCTCTTCATTTGCTTAGTTGCACTAAACACAGAAATAGTGTTCTCAGAAGCTCTAAACTAGTGATTCTGAGCATTCAAGCACTAACATAACTTTCTCTGAAAAAAATATCTAAAACATGAAAATTTGTCTTCTGTATTGCAAATTACACTTCATTTCATGAGAGAGAAGCATTTTTCATGTACTTGAGGTTTGATCTTAAAATTGCCTAAACTCACTTTCTCTCACTGAGAAAGAAGCTTTTCAGCATCTGTGGCCTTGCTTTCTCTACATTTGCTTAGTTTCACTAAAAACAGAATTAGTGTTCTCAGAAGCCCTAAACAAGTGATTCTGAGCATTCTAGCTCTAACAAAACTTTCTTTGCAAAAAATCTCTAAATCATGAAAATCTGTCTTCTGCATTGTAAATTACACTTCATTTCATGAGAGAGAAACATTTTTCATGTACTTGAGGTTTGGTTTTAAAATTGCCTAAACTCACTTTCTCTCACTGAGAAAGAAGCTTTTCAGCATCTGTGGCCTTGCTTTCTCTACATTTGCTTAGTTTCACTAAAAACAGAATTAGTGTTCTCAGAAGCTCTAAACTAGTGATTCTGAGCATTCAAGCACTAACATAACTTTCTCTGAAAAAAATATCTAAAACATGAAAATTTGTCTTCTGTATTGCAAATTACATTTCATTTCATGAGAGAGAAGCATTTTTCATGTACTTGAGGTTTGATCTTAAAATTGCCTAAACTCACTTTCTCTCACTGAGAAAGAAGCTTTTCAGCATCTGTGGCCTTGCTTTCTCTACATTTGCTTAGTTTCACTAAAAACAGAATTAGTGTTCTCAGAAGCCCTAAACAAGTGATTCTGAGCATTCTAGCTCTTACAAAACTTTCTTTGCAAAAAATCTCTAAATCATGAAAATCTGTCTTCTGCATTGTAAATTACACTTCATTTCATGAGAGAGAAACATTTTTCATGTACTTGAGGTTTGGTTTTAAAATTGCCTAAACTCACTTTCTCTCACTGAGGAAGAAACTTTTCAGCATCTGTGGCCTTGCTTTCTCTACATTTGCTTAGTTTCACTAAACACAGTATTAGTGTTCTCAGAAGCCCTAAACAAGTGATTCTGAGCATTCTAGCTCTAACAAAACTTTCTTTGCAAAAAATCTCTAAATCATGAAAATCTGTCTTCTGCATTGCAAATTACATTTCATTTCATAAAAGAGAAGCATTTTTTCATGTACTTGAGGTTTGGTCTTAAAATTGCCTAAACTCACTTTCTCTCACTGAGAAAGAAGATTTTCAGCATCTGTGGCCTTGCTTTCTCTACATTTGCTTAGTTTCACTAAACACAGTATTAGTGTCCTCAGAAGCTCTGAACTAGTGATTCTGAGCATTCAAGCACTAACATAACTTTCTCTGCAAAAAAACTCTAAATCATGAAAATCTGTCTTCTGCATTGCAAATTACATTTCATTTCATGAAAAAGAAACATCTTTAATGTACTTGAGGTTTGTTCTTAAAATTGCCTAAACTCACTTTCTCTCACTGAGAAAGAAGCTTTTCAGCATCTGTGGCCTTGCTTTCTCTACATTTGCTCAGTTTCACTAAACACAGTATTAGTGTCCTCAGAAGCTCTAAACTAGTGAATCTGAGCATTCAAGCACTAACATAACTTTCTCTGCAAAAAATCTCTAAAACATGAAAATTTGTGTTCTGCATTGTAAATTACACTTCATTTCATGAGAGAGAAACATTTTTCATGTACTTGAGGTTTGGTCTTAAAATTGCCTAAACTCACTTTCTCTCACTGAGAAAGAAAATTTTCAGCATCTGTGGCCTTGCTTTCTCTACATTTGCTTAGTTTCACTAAACACAGTATTAGTGTCCTCAGAAGCTCTAAACTAGTGATTCTGAGCATTCAAGCACTAACATAACTTTCTCTGCAAAAAATCTCTAAAACATGAAAATTTGTCTTCTGTATTGCAAATTACACTTCATTTCATGAGAGAGAAGCATTTTTCATGTACTTGAGGTTTGTTCTTAAAATTGCCTAAACTCACTTTCTCTCACTGAGAAAGAATCTTTTCAGCATCTGTGGCCTTGCTTTCTCTACATTTGCTTAGTTTCACTAAAAACAGTATTAGTGTTCTCAGAAGCCCTAAACAAGTGATTCTGAGCATTCTAGCTCTAACAAAACTTTCTTTGCAAAAAATCTCTAAATCATGAAAATCTGTCTTCTGCATTGCAAATTACATTTCATTTCACGAAAAAGAAATATTTTTCATGTACTTGAGGTTTGGTCTTAAAATTGCCTAAACTCACTTTCTCTCACTGAGAAAGAAGCTTTTCAGCATCTGTGGCCTTGCTTTCTCTTCATTTGCTTAGTTTCAGTAATCACAGTATTAGTGTTCTCAGAAGCCCTAAACAAGTGATTCTGAGCATTCTAGCTCTAACATAACTTTCTCTGCAAAAAATCTCTAAAACATGAAAATTTGTGTTCTGCATTGCAAATTACACTTCATTTCATGAGAGAGAAGCATTTTTCATGTACTTGAGGTTTGATCTTAAAATGGCCTAAACTCACTTTCTCTCACTGAGAAAGAAGCTTTTCAGCATCTGTGGCCTTGCTTTCTCTTCATTTGCTTAGTTGTACTGAAATAGCATTTAGTGTTCTCAGAAGCCCTAAACAAGTGATACTGAGCATTCTAGCTCTAACATAACTTTCTTTGCAAAAAATCTGTAAATCATGAAAATTTGTCTTCTGCATTGCAAATTACACTTCATTTCATGAGATAGAAGCATTTTTCATGTACTTGAGGTTTGGTCTTAAAATTGCCTAAACTCACTTTCTCTCACTGAGAAAGAAGCTTTTCAGCATCTGTAGCCTTGCTTTCTCTTCATTTGCTTAGTTGCACTGAAATAGCATTTAGTGTTCTCAGAAGCCCTAAACAAGTGATTCTGAGCATTCTAGCTCTAACATAACTTTTTTGCAAAAAATCTCTAAATCATGAAAATCTGTCTTCTGCATTGCAAATTACACTTCATTTCATGAGAGATAAGCATTTTTCATGTACTTGAGGTTTGGTCTTAAAATTGCCTAAACTCACTTTCTCTCACTGAGAAAGAAGCTTTTCAGCATCTGTTGCCTTGGATTCTCTACATTTGCTTAGTTTCACTAAACACAGTATTAGTGTCCTCAGAAGCTCTAAACTAGTGATTCTGAGCATTCAAGCACTAACATAACTTTCTCTGCAAAAAATCTCTAAAATATGAAAATTTGTCTTCTGCATTGTAAATTACTCTTCATTTCATGAGAGAGAAGCATTTTTCATGTACTTGAGGTTTGGTCTTAAAATAGCCTAAACTCACTTTCTCTCACTGAGAAAGAAGCTTTTCAGCATCTGTGGCCTTGCTTTCTCTTCATTTGCTTAGTTGTACTGAAATAGCATTTAGTTTTCTCAGAAGCCCTAAACAAGTGATACTGAGCATTCTAGCTCTAACATAACTTTCTTTGCAAAAAATCTCTAAATCATGAAAATTTGTCTTCTGCATTGCAAATTACACTTCATTTCATGAGATAGAAGCATTTTTTATATACTTGAGGTTTTGTCTTAAAATTGCCTAAACTCACTTTCTCTCACTGAGAAAGAAGCTTTTCAGCATCTGTGGCCTTGCTTTCTCTACATTTGCTTAGTTTCACTAAATACAGTATTAGTGTCCTCAGAAGCTCTATACTAATGATTATGAGCATTCAAGCACTAACATAACTTTCTCTGCAAAAAATCTCTAAAATATGAAAATTTGTCTTCTGCATTGCAAATTACTCTTCATTTCATGAGAGAGAAGCATTTTTCATGTACTTGAGGTTTGGTCTTAAAATTGCCTAAACTCACTTTCTCTCACTGAGAAAGAAGCTTTTCAGCATCTGTAGCCTTGCTTTCTCTACATTTGCTTAGTTTCACTAAACACAGTATTAGTGTCCTCAGAAGCTCTGAACTAGTGATTCTGAGCATTCAAGCACTAACATAACTTTCTCTGCAAAAAATATCTAAAACATGAAAATTTGTCTTCTGCATTGTAAATTACACTTCATTTCATAAGAAAGAAGCATTTTTTCATGTACTTGAGGTTTGGTCTTAAAATGGCCTAAACTCACTTTTTCTCACTGAGAAAGAAGCTTTTCAGCATCTGTGGCCTTGCTTTCTCTACATTTGCTCAGTTGCACTAAACACAGAAATAGTGTTCTCAGAAGCTCTAAACTAGTGAATCTGAGCATTCAAGGACTAACATAACTTTCTCTGCAAAAAATCTCTAAAACATGAAAATTTGTGTTCTGCATTGCAAATTACACTTCATTTCATGAGAGAGAAGCATTTTTCATATACTTGAGGTTTGATCTTAAAATGGCCTAAACTCACTTTCTCTCACTGAGAAAGAAGCTTTTCAGCATCTGTGGCCTTACTTTCTCTACATTTGCTTAGTTGCACTAAACACAGTATTAGTGTCCTCAGAAGCTCTAAACTAGTGAATCTGAGCATTCAAGCACTAACATAACTTTCTCTGCAAAAAATCTCTAAAACATGAAAATTTGTCTTCTGCATTGCAAATTACACTTCATTTCATGAGAGAGAAGCATTTTTCATGTACTTGAGGTTTGGTCTTAAAATTTCCTAAACTAACTTTCTCTCACTGAGAAAGAAGCTTTTCAGCATCTGTGGCCTTGCTTTCTCTACATTTGCTTAGTTGTACTGAAATAGCATTTAGTGTTCTCAGAAGCCCTAAACAAGTGATACTGAGCATTCTAGCTCTAACATAACTTTCTCTGAAAAAAATCTCTAAATCATGAAAATCTGTCTTCTGCATTGCAAATTACATTTCATTTCATGAAAAAGAAACATCTTTCCTGTACTTGAGCTTTGTTCTTAAAATTGACTAAACTCACTTTCTCTCACTGAGAAAGAAGCTTTTCAGCATCTGTGGCCTTGCTTTCTCTACATTTGCTTAGTTTCACTAAAAACAGAATTAGTGTTCTCAGAAGCCCTAAACAAGTGATTCTGAGCATTCTAGCTCTTACAAAACTTTCTTTGCAAAAAATCTCTAAATCATGAAAATCTGTCTTCTGCATTGCAAATTACATTTCATTTCATAAAAGAGAAGCATTTTTTCATGTACTTGAGGTTTGGTCTTAAAATTGCCTAAACTCACTTTCTCTCACTGAGAAAGAAGATTTTCAGCATCTGTGGCCTTGCTTTCTCTACATTTGCTTAGTTTCACTAAAAACAGTATTAGTGTTCTCAGAAGCCCTAAACAAGTGATTCTGAGCATTCTAGCTCTAACATAACTTTCTTTGCAAAAAATCTCTAAATCATGAAAATCTGTCTTCTGCATTGCAAATTACACTTCATTTCATGAGATAGAAGCATTTTTTATGTACTTGAGGTTTGGTCTTAAAATTGCCTAAACTCACTTTCTCTCACTGAGAAAGAAGCTTTTCAGCATCTGTGGCCTTGCTTTCTCTTCATTTGCTTAGTTGCACTAAACACAGAAATAGTGTTCTCAGAAGCTCTAAACTAGTGATTCTGAGCATTCAAGCACTAACATAACTTTCTCTGCAAAAAATCTCTAAAACATGAAAATTTGTCTTCTGCATTGCAAATTACACTTCATTTCATGAGAGAGAAGCATTTTTCATGTACTTGAGGTTTGATCTTAAAATTGCCTAAACTCACTTTCTCTCACTGAGAAAGAAGCTTTTCAGCATCTGTGGCCTTGCTTTCTCTACATTTGCTTAGTTTCACTAAACACAGTATTAGTGTCCTCAGAAGCTCTGAACTAGTGATTCTGAGCATTCAAGCACTAACATAACTTTCTCTGCAAAAAAACTCTAAATCATGAAAATCTGTCTTCTGCATTGCAAATTACATTTCATTTCATGAAAAAGAAACATCTTTAATGTACTTGAGGTTTGTTCTTAAAATTGCCTAAACTCACTTTCTCTCACTGAGAAAGAAGCTTTTCAGCATCTGTGGCCTTGCTTTCTCTACATTTGCTCAGTTTCACTAAACACAGAAATAGTTTTCTCAGAAGCTCTAAACTAGTGAATCTGAGCATTCAAGGACTAACATAACTTTCTCTGCAAAAAATCTCTAAAACATGAAAATTTGTGTTCTGCACTGCAAATTACACTTCATTTCATGAGAGAGAAGCATTTTTCATATACTTGAGGTTTGATCTTAAAATGGCCTAAACTCACTTTCTCTCACTGAGAAAGAAGCTTTTCAGCATCTGTGGCCTTACTTTCTCTACATTTGCTTAGTTGCACTAAACACAGTATTAGTGTCCTCAGAAGCTCTAAACTAGTGAATCTGAGCATTCAAGCACTAACATAACTTTCTCTGCAAAAAATCTCTAAAACATGAAAATTTGTCTTCTGCATTGCAAATTACACTTCATTTCATGAGAGAGAAGCATTTTTCATGTACTTGAGGTTTGGTCTTAAAATTTCCTAAACTAACTTTCTCTCACTGAGAAAGAAGCTTTTCAGCATCTGTGGCCTTGCTTTCTCTTCATTTGCTTAGTTGTACTGAAATAGCATTTAGTGTTCTCAGAAGCCCTAAACAAGTGATACTGAGCATTCTAGCTCTAACATAACTTTCTTTGCAAAAAATCTCTAAATCATGAAAATTTGTCTTCTGCATTGCAAATTACACTTCATTTCATGAGATAGAAGCATTTTTTATGTACTTGAGGTTTGGTCTTAAAATTGCCTAAACTCACTTTCTCTCACTGAGAAAGAAGCTTTTCAGCATCTGTGGCCTTGCTTTCTCTTCATTTGCTTAGTTGCACTAAACACAGAAATAGTGTCCTCAGAAGCTCTAAACTAGTGATTCTGAGCATTCAAGCACTAACATAACTTTCTCTGAAAAAAATATCTAAAACATGAAAATTTGTCTTCTGTATTGCAAATTACACTTCATTTCATGAGAGAGAAGCATTTTTCATGTACTTGAGGTTTGATCTTAAAATTGCCTAAACTCACTTTCTCTCACTGAGAAAGAAGCTTTTCAGCATCTGTGGCCTTGCTTTCTCTACATTTGCTTAGTTTCACTAAAAACAGAATTAGTGTTCTCAGAAGCCCTAAACAAGTGATTCTGAGCATTCTAGCTCTAACAAAACTTTCTTTGCAAAAAATCTCTAAATCATGAAAATCTGTCTTCTGCATTGTAAATTACACTTCATTTCATGAGAGAGAAACATTTTTCATGTACTTGAGGTTTGGTTTTAAAATTGCCTAAACTCACTTTCTCTCACTGAGAAAGAAGCTTTTCAGCATCTGTGGCCTTGCTTTCTCTACATTTGCTTAGTTTCACTAAAAACAGAATTAGTGTTCTCAGAAGCTCTAAACTAGTGATTCTGAGCATTCAAGCACTAACATAACTTTCTCTGAAAAAAATATCTAAAACATGAAAATTTGTCTTCTGTATTGCAAATTACATTTCATTTCATGAGAGAGAAGCATTTTTCATGTACTTGAGGTTTGATCTTAAAATTGCCTAAACTCACTTTCTCTCACTGAGAAAGAAGCTTTTCAGCATCTGTGGCCTTGCTTTCTCTACATTTGCTTAGTTTCACTAAAAACAGAATTAGTGTTCTCAGAAGCCCTAAACAAGTGATTCTGAGCATTCTAGCTCTTACAAAACTTTCTTTGCAAAAAATCTCTAAATCATGAAAATCTGTCTTCTGCATTGTAAATTACACTTCATTTCATGAGAGAGAAACATTTTTCATGTACTTGAGGTTTGGTTTTAAAATTGCCTAAACTCACTTTCTCTCACTGAGGAAGAAACTTTTCAGCATCTGTGGCCTTGCTTTCTCTACATTTGCTTAGTTTCACTAAACACAGTATTAGTGTTCTCAGAAGCCCTAAACAAGTGATTCTGAGCATTCTAGCTCTAACAAAACTTTCTTTGCAAAAAATCTCTAAATCATGAAAATCTGTCTTCTGCATTGCAAATTACTTTTCATTTCATAAAAGAGAAGCATTTTTTCATGTACTTGAGGTTTGGTCTTAAAATTGCCTAAACTCACTTTCTCTCACTGAGAAAGAAGATTTTCAGCATCTGTGGCCTTGCTTTCTCTACATTTGCTCAGTTGCACTAAACACAGAAATAGTGTTCTCAGAAGCTCTAAACTAGTGAATCTGAGCATTCAAGGACTAACATAACTTTCTCTGCAAAAAATCTCTAAAACATGAAAATTTGTGTTCTGCATTGCAAATTACACTTCATTTCATGAGAGAGAAGCATTTTTCATATACTTGAGGTTTGATCTTAAAATGGCCTAAACTCACTTTCTCTCACTGAGAAAGAAGCTTTTCAGCATCTGTGGCCTTACTTTCTCTACATTTGCTTAGTTGCACTAAACACAGTATTAGTGTCCTCAGAAGCTCTAAACTAGTGAATCTGAGCATTCAAGCACTAACATAACTTTCTCTGCAAAAAATCTCTAAAACATGAAAATTTGTCTTCTGCATTGCAAATTACACTTCATTTCATGAGAGAGAAGCATTTTTCATGTACTTGAGGTTTGGTCTTAAAATTTCCTAAACTAACTTTCTCTCACTGAGAAAGAAGCTTTTCAGCATCTGTGGCCTTGCTTTCTCTTCATTTGCTTAGTTGTACTGAAATAGCATTTAGTGTTCTCAGAAGCCCTAAACAAGTGATACTGAGCATTCTAGCTCTAACATAACTTTCTCTGAAAAAAATCTCTAAATCATGAAAATCTGTCTTCTGCATTGCAAATTACATTTCATTTCATGAAAAAGAAACATCTTTCCTGTACTTGAGCTTTGTTCTTAAAATTGACTAAACTCACTTTCTCTCACTGAGAAAGAAGCTTTTCAGCATCTGTGGCCTTGCTTTCTCTACATTTGCTTAGTTTCACTAAAAACAGAATTAGTGTTCTCAGAAGCCCTAAACAAGTGATTCTGAGCATTCTAGCTCTTACAAAACTTTCTTTGCAAAAAATCTCTAAATCATGAAAATCTGTCTTCTGCATTGCAAATTACATTTCATTTCATAAAAGAGAAGCATTTTTTCATGTACTTGAGGTTTGGTCTTAAAATTGCCTAAACTCACTTTCTCTCACTGAGAAAGAAGATTTTCAGCATCTGTGGCCTTGCTTTCTCTACATTTGCTTAGTTTCACTAAACACAGTATTAGTGTTCTCAGAAGCCCTAAACAAGTGATTCTGAGCATTCTAGCTCTAACATAACTTTCTTTGCAAAAAATCTCTAAATCATGAAAATCTGTCTTCTGCATTGCAAATTACACTTCATTTCATGAGATAGAAGCATTTTTTATGTACTTGAGGTTTGGTCTTAAAATTGCCTAAACTCACTTTCTCTCACTGAGAAAGAAGCTTTTCAGCATCTGTGGCCTTGCTTTCTCTTCATTTGCTTAGTTGCACTAAACACAGAAATAGTGTTCTCAGAAGCTCTAAACTAGTGATTCTGAGCATTCAAGCACTAACATAACTTTCTCTGCAAAAAATCTCTAAAACATGAAAATTTGTCTTCTGCATTGCAAATTACACTTCATTTCATGAGAGAGAAGCATTTTTCATGTACTTGAGGTTTGATCTTAAAATTGCCTAAACTCACTTTCTCTCACTGAGAAAGAAGCTTTTCAGCATCTGTGGCCTTGCTTTCTCTACATTTGCTTAGTTTCACTAAACACAGTATTAGTGTCCTCAGAAGCTCTGAACTAGTGATTCTGAGCATTCAAGCACTAACATAACTTTCTCTGCAAAAAAACTCTAAATCATGAAAATCTGTCTTCTGCATTGCAAATTACATTTCATTTCATGAAAAAGAAACATCTTTAATGTACTTGAGGTTTGTTCTTAAAATTGCCTAAACTCACTTTCTCTCACTGAGAAAGAAGCTTTTCAGCATCTGTGGCCTTGCTTTCTCTTCATTTGCTTAGTTTCACTAAACACAGTATTAGTGTCCTCAGAAGCTCTAAAATAGTGATTCTGAGCATTCAAGCACTAACATAACTTTCTCTGCAAAAAATCTCTAAAACATGAAAATTTGTCTTCTGCATTGTAAATTACACCTCATTTCATAAGAAAGAAGCATTTTTTCATGTACTTGAGGTTTGGTCTTAAAATGGCCTAAACTCACTTTTTCTCACTGAGAAAGAAGCTTTTCAGCATCTGTGGCCTTGCTTTCTCTACATTTGCTCAGTTTCACTAAACACAGAAATAGTTTTCTCAGAAGCTCTAAACTAGTGAATCTGAGCATTCAAGGACTAACATAACTTTCTCTGCAAAAAATCTCTAAAACATGAAAATTTGTGTTCTGCACTGCAAATTACACTTCATTTCATGAGAGAGAAGCATTTTTCATATACTTGAGGTTTGATCTTAAAATGGCCTAAACTCACTTTCTCTCACTGAGAAAGAAGCTTTTCAGCATCTGTGGCCTTACTTTCTCTACATTTGCTTAGTTGCACTAAACACAGTATTAGTGTCCTCAGAAGCTCTAAACTAGTGAATCTGAGCATTCAAGCACTAACATAACTTTCTCTGCAAAAAATCTCTAAAACATGAAAATTTGTCTTCTGCATTGCAAATTACACTTCATTTCATGAGAGAGAAGCATTTTTCATGTACTTGAGGTTTGGTCTTAAAATTTCCTAAACTAACTTTCTCTCACTGAGAAAGAAGCTTTTCAGCATCTGTGGCCTTGCTTTCTCTTCATTTGCTTAGTTGTACTGAAATAGCATTTAGTGTTCTCAGAAGCCCTAAACAAGTGATACTGAGCATTCTAGCTCTAACATAACTTTCTTTGCAAAAAATCTCTAAATCATGAAAATTTGTCTTCTGCATTGCAAATTACACTTCATTTCATGAGATAGAAGCATTTTTTATGTACTTGAGGTTTGGTCTTAAAATTGCCTAAACTCACTTTCTCTCACTGAGAAAGAAGCTTTTCAGCATCTGTGGCCTTGCTTTCTCTTCATTTGCTTAGTTGCACTAAACACAGAAATAGTGTCCTCAGAAGCTCTAAACTAGTGATTCTGAGCATTCAAGCACTAACATAACTTTCTCTGAAAAAAATATCTAAAACATGAAAATTTGTCTTCTGTATTGCAAATTACACTTCATTTCATGAGAGAGAAGCATTTTTCATGTACTTGAGGTTTGATCTTAAAATTGCCTAAACTCACTTTCTCTCACTGAGAAAGAAGCTTTTCAGCATCTGTGGCCTTGCTTTCTCTACATTTGCTTAGTTTCACTAAAAACAGAATTAGTGTTCTCAGAAGCCCTAAACAAGTGATTCTGAGCATTCTAGCTCTAACAAAACTTTCTTTGCAAAAAATCTCTAAATCATGAAAATCTGTCTTCTGCATTGTAAATTACACTTCATTTCATGAGAGAGAAACATTTTTCATGTACTTGAGGTTTGGTTTTAAAATTGCCTAAACTCACTTTCTCTCACTGAGAAAGAAGCTTTTCAGCATCTGTGGCCTTGCTTTCTCTACATTTGCTTAGTTTCACTAAAAACAGAATTAGTGTTCTCAGAAGCTCTAAACTAGTGATTCTGAGCATTCAAGCACTAACATAACTTTCTCTGAAAAAAATATCTAAAACATGAAAATTTGTCTTCTGTATTGCAAATTACATTTCATTTCATGAGAGAGAAGCATTTTTCATGTACTTGAGGTTTGATCTTAAAATTGCCTAAACTCACTTTCTCTCACTGAGAAAGAAGCTTTTCAGCATCTGTGGCCTTGCTTTCTCTACATTTGCTTAGTTTCACTAAAAACAGAATTAGTGTTCTCAGAAGCCCTAAACAAGTGATTCTGAGCATTCTAGCTCTTACAAAACTTTCTTTGCAAAAAATCTCTAAATCATGAAAATCTGTCTTCTGCATTGTAAATTACACTTCATTTCATGAGAGAGAAACATTTTTCATGTACTTGAGGTTTGGTTTTAAAATTGCCTAAACTCACTTTCTCTCACTGAGGAAGAAACTTTTCAGCATCTGTGGCCTTGCTTTCTCTACATTTGCTTAGTTTCACTAAACACAGTATTAGTGTTCTCAGAAGCCCTAAACAAGTGATTCTGAGCATTCTAGCTCTAACAAAACTTTCTTTGCAAAAAATCTCTAAATCATGAAAATCTGTCTTCTGCATTGCAAATTACATTTCATTTCATAAAAGAGAAGCATTTTTTCATGTACTTGAGGTTTGGTCTTAAAATTGCCTAAACTCACTTTCTCTCACTGAGAAAGAAGATTTTCAGCATCTGTGGCCTTGCTTTCTCTACATTTGCTTAGTTTCACTAAACACAGTATTAGTGTTCTCAGAAGCCCTAAACAAGTGATACTGAGCATTCTAGCTCTAACATAACTTTCTTTGCAAAAAATCTCTAAATCATGAAAATCTGTCTTCTGCATTGCAAATTACATTTCATTTCATGAAAAAGAAACATCTTTAATGTACTTGAGGTTTGTTCTTAAAATTGCCTAAACTCACTTTCTCTCACTGAGAAAGAAGCTTTTCAGCATCTGTGGCCTTGCTTTCTCTACATTTGCTTAGTTTCACTAAACACAGTATTAGTGTCCTCAGAAGCTCTGAACTAGTGATTCTGAGCATTCAAGCACTAACATAACTTTCTCTGCAAAAAAACTCTAAATCATGAAAATCTGTCTTCTGCATTGCAAATTACATTTCATTTCATGAAAAAGAAACATCTTTAATGTACTTGAGGTTTGTTCTTAAAATTGCCTAAACTCACTTTCTCTCACTGAGAAAGAAGCTTTTCAGCATCTGTGGCCTTGCTTTCTCTACATTTGCTCAGTTTCACTAAACACAGTATTAGTGTCCTCAGAAGCTCTAAACTAGTGAATCTGAGCATTCAAGCACTAACATAACTTTCTCTGCAAAAAATCTCTAAAACATGAAAATTTGTGTTCTGCATTGTAAATTACACTTCATTTCATGAGAGAGAAACATTTTTCATGTACTTGAGGTTTGGTCTTAAAATTGCCTAAACTCACTTTCTCTCACTGAGAAAGAAAATTTTCAGCATCTGTGGCCTTGCTTTCTCTACATTTGCTTAGTTTCACTAAACACAGTATTAGTGTCCTCAGAAGCTCTAAACTAGTGATTCTGAGCATTCAAGCACTAACATAACTTTCTCTGCAAAAAATCTCTAAAACATGAAAATTTGTCTTCTGTATTGCAAATTACACTTCATTTCATGAGAGAGAAGCATTTTTCATGTACTTGAGGTTTGTTCTTAAAATTGCCTAAACTCACTTTCTCTCACTGAGAAAGAAGCTTTTCAGCATCTGTGGCCTTGCTTTCTCTACATTTGCTTAGTTTCACTAAAAACAGTATTAGTGTTCTCAGAAGCCCTAAACAAGTGATTCTGAGCATTCTAGCTCTAACAAAACTTTCTTTGCAAAAAATCTCTAAATCATGAAAATCTGTCTTCTGCATTGCAAATTACATTTCATTTCACGAAAAAGAAATATTTTTCATGTACTTGAGGTTTGGTCTTAAAATTGCCTAAACTCACTTTCTCTCACTGAGAAAGAAGCTTTTCAGCATCTGTGGCCTTGCTTTCTCTACAATTACTTAGTTTCACTAAATACAGTATTAGTGTCCTCAGAAGCTCTAAACTAGTGATTATGAGCATTCAAGCACTAACATAACTTTCTCTGCAAAAAATCTCTAAAATATGAAAATTTGTCTTCTGCATTGCAAATTACTTTTCATTTCCTGAAAAAGAAACATCTTTCATGTACTTGAGGTTTGTTCTTAAAATTGACTAAACTCACTTTCTCTCACTGAGAAAGAAGCTTTTCAGCATCTGTGGCCTTGCTTTCTCTTCATTTGCTTAGTTTCAGTAATCACAGTATTAGTGTTCTCAGAAGCCCTAAACAAGTGATTCTGAGCATTCTAGCTCTAACATAACTTTCTCTGCAAAAAATCTCTAAAACATGAAAATTTGTCTTCTGCATTGCAAATTACACTTCATTTCATGAGAGAGAAGCATTTTTCATGTACTTGAGGTTTGATCTTAAAATGGCCTAAACTCACTTTCTCTCACTGAGAAAGAAGCTTTTCAGCATCTGTGGCCTTGCTTTCTCTTCATTTGCTTAGTTGTACTGAAATAGCATTTAGTGTTCTCAGAAGCCCTAAACAAGTGATACTGAGCATTCTAGCTCTAACATAACTTTCTTTGCAAAAAATCTGTAAATCATGAAAATTTGTCTTCTGCATTGCAAATTACACTTCATTTCATGAGATAGAAGCATTTTTCATGTACTTGAGGTTTGGTCTTAAAATTGCCTAAACTCACTTTCTCTCACTGAGAAAGAAGCTTTTCAGCATCTGTTGCCTTGGATTCTCTACATTTGCTTAGTTTCACTAAACACAGTATTAGTGTCCTCAGAAGCTCTAAACTAGTGATTCTGAGCATTCAAGCACTAACATAACTTTCTCTGCAAAAAATCTCTAAAATATGAAAATTTGTCTTCTGCATTGCAAATTACTCTTCATTTCATGAGAGAGAAGCATTTTTCATGTACTTGAGGTTTGGTCTTAAAATAGCCTAAACTCACTTTCTCTCACTGAGAAAGAAGCTTTTCAGCATCTGTGGCCTTGCTTTCTCTTCATTTGCTTAGTTGTACTGAAATAGCATTTAGTTTTCTCAGAAGCCCTAAACAAGTGATACTGAGCATTCTAGCTCTAACATAACTTTCTTTGCAAAAAATCTCTAAATCATGAAAATTTGTCTTCTGCATTGCAAATTACACTTCATTTCATGAGATAGAAGCATTTTTTATATACTTGAGGTTTTGTCTTAAAATTGCCTAAACTCACTTTCTCTCACTGAGAAAGAAGCTTTTCAGCATCTGTGGCCTTGCTTTCTCTACATTTGCTTAGTTTCACTAAATACAGTATTAGTGTCCTCAGAAGCTCTATACTAATGATTATGAGCATTCAAGCACTAACATAACTTTCTCTGCAAAAAATATCTAAAATATGAAAATTTGTCTTCTGCATTGCAAATTACTCTTCATTTCATGAGAGAGAAGCATTTTTCATGTACTTGAGGTTTGGTCTTAAAATTGCCTAAACTCACTTTCTCTCACTGAGAAAGAAGCTTTTCAGCATCTGTAGCCTTGCTTTCTCTACATTTGCTTAGTTTCACTAAACACAGTATTAGTGTCCTCAGAAGCTCTGAACTAGTGATTCTGAGCATTCAAGCACTAACATAACTTTCTCTGCAAAAAATATCTAAAACATGAAAATTTGTCTTCTGCATTGTAAATTACACTTCATTTCATAAGAAAGAAGCATTTTTTCATGTACTTGAGGTTTGGTCTTAAAATGGCCTAAACTCACTTTTTCTCACTGAGAAAGAAGCTTTTCAGCATCTGTGGCCTTGCTTTCTCTACATTTGCTCAGTTGCACTAAACACAGAAATAGTGTTCTCAGAAGCTCTAAACTAGTGAATCTGAGCATTCAAGGACTAACATAACTTTCTCTGCAAAAAATCTCTAAAACATGAAAATTTGTGTTCTGCATTGCAAATTACACTTCATTTCATGAGAGAGAAGCATTTTTCATATACTTGAGGTTTGATCTTAAAATGGCCTAAACTCACTTTCTCTCACTGAGAAAGAAGCTTTTCAGCATCTGTGGCCTTACTTTCTCTACATTTGCTTAGTTGCACTAAACACAGTATTAGTGTCCTCAGAAGCTCTAAACTAGTGAATCTGAGCATTCAAGCACTAACATAACTTTCTCTGCAAAAAATCTCTAAAACATGAAAATTTGTCTTCTGCATTGCAAATTACACTTCATTTCATGAGAGAGAAGCATTTTTCATGTACTTGAGGTTTGGTCTTAAAATTGCCTAAACTCACTTTCTCTCACTGAGAAAGAAGCTTTTCAGCATCTGTGGCCTTGCTTTCTCTTCATTTGCTTAGTTGCACTAAACACAGAAATAGTGTCCTCAGAAGCTCTAAACTAGTGATTCTGAGCATTCAAGCACTAACATAACTTTCTCTGAAAAAAATATCTAAAACATGAAAATTTGTCTTCTGTATTGCAAATTACACTTCATTTCATGAGAGAGAAGCATTTTTCATGTACTTGAGGTTTGATCTTAAAATTGCCTAAACTCACTTTCTCTCACTGAGAAAGAAGCTTTTCAGCATCTGTGGCCTTGCTTTCTCTACATTTGCTTAGTTTCACTAAAAACAGAATTAGTGTTCTCAGAAGCCCTAAACAAGTGATTCTGAGCATTCTAGCTCTAACAAAACTTTCTTTGCAAAAAATCTCTAAATCATGAAAATCTGTCTTCTGCATTGTAAATTACACTTCATTTCATGAGAGAGAAACATTTTTCATGTACTTGAGGTTTGGTTTTAAAATTGCCTAAACTCACTTTCTCTCACTGAGAAAGAAGCTTTTCAGCATCTGTGGCCTTGCTTTCTCTACATTTGCTTAGTTTCACTAAAAACAGAATTAGTGTTCTCAGAAGCTCTAAACTAGTGATTCTGAGCATTCAAGCACTAACATAACTTTCTCTGAAAAAAATATCTAAAACATGAAAATTTGTCTTCTGTATTGCAAATTACATTTCATTTCATGAGAGAGAAGCATTTTTCATGTACTTGAGGTTTGATCTTAAAATTGCCTAAACTCACTTTCTCTCACTGAGAAAGAAGCTTTTCAGCATCTGTGGCCTTGCTTTCTCTACATTTGCTTAGTTTCACTAAAAACAGAATTAGTGTTCTCAGAAGCCCTAAACAAGTGATTCTGAGCATTCTAGCTCTTACAAAACTTTCTTTGCAAAAAATCTCTAAATCATGAAAATCTGTCTTCTGCATTGTAAATTACACTTCATTTCATGAGAGAGAAACATTTTTCATGTACTTGAGGTTTGGTTTTAAAATTGCCTAAACTCACTTTCTCTCACTGAGGAAGAAACTTTTCAGCATCTGTGGCCTTGCTTTCTCTACATTTGCTTAGTTTCACTAAACACAGTATTAGTGTTCTCAGAAGCCCTAAACAAGTGATTCTGAGCATTCTAGCTCTAACAAAACTTTCTTTGCAAAAAATCTCTAAATCATGAAAATCTGTCTTCTGCATTGCAAATTACATTTCATTTCATAAAAGAGAAGCATTTTTTCATGTACTTGAGGTTTGGTCTTAAAATTGCCTAAACTCACTTTCTCTCACTGAGAAAGAAGATTTTCAGCATCTGTGGCCTTGCTTTCTCTACATTTGCTTAGTTTCACTAAACACAGTATTAGTGTCCTCAGAAGCTCTAAACTAGTGATTCTGAGCATTCAAGCACTAACATAACTTTCTTTGCAAAAAATCTCTAAATCATGAAAATCTGTCTTCTGCATTGCAAATTACATTTCATTTCATGAAAAAGAAACATCTTTAATGTACTTGAGGTTTGTTCTTAAAATTGCCTAAACTCACTTTCTCTCACTGAGAAAGAAGCTTTTCAGCATCTGTGGCCTTGCTTTCTCTACATTTGCTTAGTTTCACTAAACACAGTATTAGTGTCCTCAGAAGCTCTGAACTAGTGATTCTGAGCATTCAAGCACTAACATAACTTTCTCTGCAAAAAAACTCTAAATCATGAAAATCTGTCTTCTGCATTGCAAATTACACTTCATTTCATGAGAGAGAAGCATTTTTCATGTACTTGAGGTTTGTTCTTAAAATTGCCTAAACTCACTTTCTCTCACTGAGAAAGAATCTTTTCAGCATCTGTGGCCTTGCTTTCTCTACATTTGCTTAGTTTCACTAAAAACAGTATTAGTGTTCTCAGAAGCCCTAAACAAGTGATTCTGAGCATTCTAGCTCTAACAAAACTTTCTTTGCAAAAAATCTCTAAATCATGAAAATCTGTCTTCTGCATTGCAAATTACATTTCATTTCACGAAAAAGAAATATTTTTCATGTACTTGAGGTTTGGTCTTAAAATTGCCTAAACTCACTTTCTCTCACTGAGAAAGAAGCTTTTCAGCATCTGTGGCCTTGCTTTCTCTACAATTACTTAGTTTCACTAAATACAGTATTAGTGTCCTCAGAAGCTCTAAACTAGTGATTATGAGCATTCAAGCACTAACATAACTTTCTCTGCAAAAAATCTCTAAAATATGAAAATTTGTCTTCTGCATTGCAAATTACTTTTCATTTCCTGAAAAAGAAACATCTTTCATGTACTTGAGGTTTGTTCTTAAAATTGACTAAACTCACTTTCTCTCACTGAGAAAGAAGCTTTTCAGCATCTGTGGCCTTGCTTTCTCTACAATTACTTAGTTTCACTAAATACAGTATTAGTGTCCTCAGAAGCTCTAAACTAGTGATTATGAGCATTCAAGCACTAACATAACTTTCTCTGCAAAAAATCTCTAAAATATGAAAATTTGTCTTCTGCATTGCAAATTACTTTTCATTTCCTGAAAAAGAAACATCTTTCATGTACTTGAGGTTTGTTCTTAAAATTGACTAAACTCACTTTCTCTCACTGAGAAAGAAGCTTTTCAGCATCTGTAGCCTTGCTTTCTCTTCATTTGCTTAGTTGCACTGAAATAGCATTTAGTGTTCTCAGAAGCACTAAACAAGTGATTCTGAGCATTCTAGCTCTAACATAACTTTTTTGCAAAAAATCTCTAAATCATGAAAATCTGTCTTCTGCATTGCAAATTACACTTCATTTCATGAGAGAGAAGCATTTTTCATGTACTTGAGGTTTGGTCTTAAAATTGCCTAAACTCACTTTCTCTCACTGAGAAAGAAGCTTTTCAGCATCTGTGGCCTTGCTTTCTCTACATTTGCTTAGTTTCACTAAATACAGTATTAGTGTCCTCAGAAGCTCTATACTAGTGAATCTGAGCATTCAAGCACTAACATAACTTTCTCTGCAAAAAATCTCTAAAACATGAAAATTTGTCTTCTGCATTGTAAATTACACTTCATTTCATGAGAGAGAAGCATTTTTCATGTACTTGAGATTTGGTCTTAAAATTTCCTAAACTCACTTTCTCTCACTGAGAAAGAAGCTTTTCAGCATCTGTGGCCTTGCTTTCTCTTCATTTGCTTAGTTTCAGTAATCACAGTATTAGTGTCCTCAGAAGCTCTAAACTAGTGATTCTGAGCATTCAAGCACTAACATAACTTTCTCTGCAAAAAATCTCTAAAACATGAAAATCTGTCTTCTGCATTTCAAATGACATTTCATTTCATGAAAAAGAAACATCTTTCATGTACTTGAGGTTTGGTCTTAAAATTGCCTAAACTCACTTTCTCTCACTGAGAAAGAAGCTTTTCAGCATATGTGGCCTTGCTTTCTCTTCATTTGCTTAGTTGCACTGAAATAGCATTTAGTGTTCTCAGAATCCCTAAACAAGTGATTCTGAGCATTCTAGCTCTAACAAAACTTCCTTTGCAAAAAAACTCTAAATCATGAAAATCTGTTTGCTGCATTGCAAATTACATTTCATTTCATGAAAAAGAAACATCTTTCATGTACTTGAGGTTTGGTCTTAAAATTGCCTAAACTCACTTTCTCTCACTGAGAAAGAAGCTTTTCAGCATCTGTGGCCTTGCTTTCTCTTTATTTGCTTAGTTGCACAGACATAGCATTTAGTGTTTTTAGAAGCTCCAAACAAGTGATTCTGAGCATTCAAGCACTAACATAACTTTCTCTGCAAAAAAAACTCTAAATCATGAAAATCTGTCTTCTGCATTGCAAATTACTCTTCATTTCATGAGAGAGAAGCATTTTTCATGTACTTGAGGTTTGGTCTTAAAATTGGCTAAACCCACATTCTCTCACTGAGCTTTTCAGCATCAGTGGCCTTGCATTCTCTTTATTTGCTTAGTTGCACCTAGTTGCATTTACAGTATTTTACAATTGCTATGACAATTTTTTCAATACTTTTGACAATTTTCCTAAATTCTTAAGACAGTTAGCACAACATCTGTCTGTGTAGGCTATACAATTAACACATTTCTTGTTGCTTTGACCCAAATTGCATACAGTTAACACAAATTTGAAATGCTTGAACTTCTTTTACGCACAAGCTCAAGCAAGACCAAAACAATGTAATTTTACTGCCAAATTTTCAAATGCTTTCACACTGTATGTCAGAACAGATAACATCATGTTCTAAAACTAACTTTATACTATATTGCTAATTAGAAACAGGTGATTGAAGTCATGCAAATATATAAATTACAGCTGATTCCCATCTAGGAAACACACTCAGGTGTTGAGGTCCTTTCAGTCGCATGACCATATGATATACAGTAAAAGAAGGCCTCTTTGGGCCGATCTTGTGTGGAAAAGTGCACTCCTGCTTAAATGTGATATTTGGAGCCCAGTCTCATGAAAGTGCGTATAAATAGTATGCCAAATAAAAATGAAAACTCATGGTATTGATACGGAAAAATGGACTTTGGTGTATATATGATACAAACATGCTTGGCGTGCATATAATACGCAGTTTTCACGTTCATTTACAGTTTTTTTACAATTGCTAGGACACATCTCTCAATACTAAAATCACTTTTTCAAAACTCTTCACACACTTTGGAAGTTATTCCAAAATGCAAGAATTTGTATACACAGAGTTTAGGAAAATTGTTAGAAGTATTGAAAAAAATGTCATAGCGATTGTAAAAAACTGTAGTTGTAGAGGTTTGATGGAACTGGCTGGAAGACCTGCCAAGAGAGCATTGCAATAGTCCAGCCTGGACAGAACAAGAGCTTAATTTATTATTATTATTACTACTTGTAATTTATATATTTGCATAACTTCAACCAGCTGTTTCTCATTAGCAATGGAATAAAATACAGGGGACATATTTGTGTTTCAGTTCACTATATATATATATATATATATATATATATATATATATATATATATATATATATATATATATATATATATATATAGCTGTTCACTTTGACTTTATCCTACAAGTTAGTTTTAGAACATGATGTTATCTGTTCTGACATACAGTGTGAAAGCATTTGAAAATTTGGCAGTAAAGTTACATTGTTTTGGTCTTGGTTGAGCTTATGTGTAAAAGAAATTCATTTTAAATTTGTGTTAACTGTATGCATTTTGTGTCAAAGCAACAAGAAATGTGTTAATTGTATAGCCTACACAGACAGATGTTGTGCTAATTGTGTTAAGAGTTTAGGAAAACTGTTAAAAGTATTGAGAAAACTGTCATAGCAATTGTAAAAAACTGTAAAATATCTGAAAAAAGGTTTTACACAAATCACAAACATTTATGTACCATTTGTCCAAACACAACAAACAAAACTTTGTAATTTGTCCTTATATCAGATGAACAAGGTGTATTTTTGATTGGCCCTAAACTGATAACTACTCAGTTTCAGTTTTTTTCAATCAATTTGACACTTTTCTCCAATGCAATGTACTTGTTCTCAAAATAATGAGCACAGCCATCCAAACACAAAATAATCTTAACCAAACAGTTCAACTTTACTGCAAAATGAAGCACTGCAATCTTTTCTAGTAATGCGTTTATTAAAAGTAAATATTACGTCACATCAAATCTATAGGTTTGTTCTCTAATGATTATAAAACACATTCAGCTGTAGATGCACAAATACACTAATGAAAATATGTTTATTGCAATTCTTCAACAGGCAGTTTTGTTATATATATATATATATATATATATATATATATATATAGTGTATATATAAACAAACAAACAATAATTTGATAGTGTATATCTAAACAAACAAACAAAGTATTATTGATCTGGGCTTTCATTTACATCTGGAAGAGAATTTCGTTGCATTTTCATATTTGCTGCACTTGCATCATAGGAGAGAAAGTGTAAGAAGGTTGAATCCATGCTTGACAAGCTCCTGTCTCAACATCTCCACATGCCTCTTCCTTTGTGACTGGTGATGTTGTTCTGGACCACCATGTCAACAATGCTCCTATTCCATTCAAAATGATCTTGATTGTCCACCTGAATGATCTCAAACTTAAATTCTGAAAAATGTTTGGACATTTACAGTAAATAACAGAAGTTGTCCCAGGAGGTCTAAAAATCTGTACTATCAACAATCATAGTACAACCCTTTATAAGTCTACCTAAAGGAGAGGCCATGATTTTTTTACATGGTCAATTAGAGTAATTCTGACTTTCTGGTAATTTTGAAATTCATCTGCACCACTCCTTCCACCCTTTTGTCCTCTTCCTCCTTGTCCATGTCTTCTTACAGTTTCTCCTCATGCTCTTACCACTACACCAATGCCCCCCTCTCTAATCATCTCTTACTCTTCTCCATTTACTTCTCCTCTCCTGTTTTCTCACATCTTCCTCTCTGCTCATCTCTTTCTACATTACACTTTTCATCTCTCTCATTACACCCCTTTCTCTACCCACTCCACCGCCTTATAGACTTACACCTCTTTCTTTAAGCCTCCCCCCCCTTGTTTATTTATTTATTTTGCATATTCGTTCTTGCTCTTTGTATACTTTTCCTATTACAGTTTTTGCCTATTGCTTACACACTTTTTGCAGAATTTGGCTCATTATGTCAAAACTCTACACACAAGCCAATCAGACATAGCACTTGGAGATTAACAACTCACATCTATGCCAAAATGAAACACTGCAATCAAAACTCAACACTCCTTTCTAAAAATGAAATTCTTGCAACAAAACCATACACACAAGCACCATTTGAATTACTGTTTCATATCACCAGCAACACACTGATGGGCTTTATATAAAACACTGCAGTCTTTGTGTATCTATTTTTATTGTCATTTTCTCAGACTCATTCTTCTGTAAAACTCAAAAGTAGAATTTCTGCAGTAATCAAACAAGTTTTTACAAAAAACAAACATTCTTACAGAAATAAAGAAAAATAGAATCACAAATCATCAAATTTAGCAACAAAACAAAACAATTACTGGATAAATTGGTATTGGGGGAAAAAAAAACATATACTTGTTTTGTGTGTGTGTGGTGGGGGGCTGGGGGCTGGGGGGCTTATGGATCCCGCCTTCTGTTCGGATCTGGCCACAAGACCTCGTCAACATCACAGGCGATGTCCTCGCAGGCTAGGCATCGGGGAAAATATCACCTCTTGTGCCGAATCCACCCTTGGATTGATCCCACCTCAATGTCTCCGCATGCCTCTTCCATTGCTTGCAGAAGAGTCATGTGGGCGTGTGGTTGCGGATCATATACTTTCCACCGCCACGCAGAAAATAATTCCTCGATTGCATTTAGAAAGGGGCTGTAAGGGGGCAGGTGTAAAAGTGTGAAATGGTTATGGTTGTTGAACCAATCTCGGACCAGAGTAGCCCTGATGTCTCTTTGATTGAAAACTATTTTTCAAGATTTTGAAGATTTTTTTTTTAACTGTAAGTATTCATGGTTCTGAATACAGTATTACACACTAAGAAAGAAAGGATGTTTGCATCCATTTTTCAAAACCTACAGTTTTTCTTCGTCACTTTGGTGCATTTCTCAAACTGTAATACTGGCAAAGAAGAATGTGCATTTCTCAAAACAATTTGTGCAAACAGCACCACACAATGGATTACCTGCAAAAGCCTGTAACTTACTCAAAATCCATAGTTCATCTCTCAAAAGTAAGTATTTATGTCAATGAACATATTGGTGCCATCAGAACATAAAGTCCTTGTTTCATTGTTCACAAACAAGATAGTCAAAATGCTTTGTCATGTTGTCAAAATAACAGTGCGCTCTGTTAGTATTACCTGATGTAAATGGCATTTTACAGTTTTTGCCTATTGCTTACACACTTTTAGCAGAATTTGGCTCATTATGTCAAAACTCTACACACAAGCCAATCAGACACAACACTTGGAGATTACAGTTTTTCTCGATTGCTAACACACTATAACTGATTCATTTGGCCCATTTTTCCAAACCATTCATACAGTTCTCAAAACAAAGACATGTTTCTCAAAACTTTTAACACATTTCACCTGTTTGCACACACGTTCCAATTTGCTCAGTGTTTTCTGCAAAACTCTACACAAAAACACCATCATTTTGCACAGGTTTAACCATGTTCTCATTTAGAAAACTCAAATACACAATATAATTAACTCAAGCATTAAAACATGAACACAAACAGCACGTTTATCCATATGTGAACATTCAGTAGCAGAACTAATGACAAACAGGTCAGGATCTCAGGATGATTATGTGTTTTGGAAAATGAATATTGGTTGTGGGAGACAAAGAGGAATAGGAGGAGAAAATAAAAAATGAAGGGGATGAGGTCAAAAGTCGTTTGTTCCTGATGAAATACAAAGCACTATAGTTGACTGTGTTCTTCTGAATGAACTGACCGTGAGGGAAGATGAGCTACAGGCTCATCTACAAGGTTTCAATACTACTGACACATACAATATGTAATAATTACAGTACATAGCAGCAGTACTTCAGATGAGAAAACTTTCATTATTCTATGTACAGTAAATAATGTAGTACACCCTCAAACTCATTACTGTTGAAATGACTTGTAGCCAAGTAGTCCTTACATCTACTCTGTTTTTGCAGAACTGAGGGACGACTGTCCAGGGAAGGCAGAGAAGTCTTTTTTCAGAAGACTAAGAAACCGCTATAACAAATAAGGATACTACCAATACTGTAATGCAATTTGGCTGAGGATGCTGAATGAATGAATTTATTTATTTATTTATTTACAGTAACTGACAGTATATTCCAGTGTGTGTTTACTGTGTATTCAGTTGTTTGGTCTTTGAACTTTTCACTTCTAGTGCTTTTCATCTACTATAAGATCTCTTTACAGAAGTGTAATGAAAGTAAACTTTTCTTAAAGTTTATTTCTGAATTTTACTATATCTGTACCCCTCTATTTGTGCCGTATACTGTAACAGTCATTGACTAGCAAAAGGATTCCTGTTTCCCAAAAGGAGGTTTTTGTAACCGTGTTTTGAATAAATCTCACTAGTGTATTTAGTATTTGACAGGTTTGTGTATCATCTGAGGCCAAAGTTTGAGTCAAAAGAGAACATGTTTTTGACTAAACTAGTTGATTTTGATCTGGAAGTTTGAAGTTTGCACAAGTTGGTGTCTAATTTTGAGATTGTGTTTATAGTGGTGAGAAAATGGTGAATTGTTTCATGAAAAACTGTAACAACACATCTATGCCAAAATGAAACACTGCAATCAAAACGTAACACTCCTTCCTAAAAATGAAATTCTTGCAACAAAACCATACACACAAGCACCATTTGAATTACTCTTTCATATCACCAGCAACACACTGATGGGCTTTATATAAAACACTGCAGTCTTTGTGTATCTATTTTTATTGTCATTTTCTCAGACTCATTCTTCTGTAAAACTCAAAAGTAGAATTTCTGCAGTAATCAAACAAGTTTTTACAAAAAAAAAAAACATTCTTACAGAAATAAAGAAAAATCGAATCACAAATCATCAAATTTAGCAACAAAACAAAAGTAAAGAAAAACAAAACAATTACTGGATAAATTGGTATTGGGGAAAAAAAAACATATACTTGTTTTGTGTGTGTGTGTGTGTGTGTGTGTGTGTGTGTGTGTGTGTGTGTGTGGTGTTCGGATCTGGCCACAAGACCTCATCAACATCACAGGCGATGTCCTCGCAGGCTAGGCATCGGGGAAAATATCACCTTGTGTGCCGAATCCACCCTTGGATTGATCCCACCTCAATGTCTCCGCATGCCTCTTCCATTGCTTGCAGAAGAGTCATGCAGGCATGTAGTAGCCGATCATATACTTACCACTGCCATGCAGAAAATAATTCCTCGATTGCATTTAGAAAGGGGCTGTAAGGGGGCAGGTATAAAAGTGTGAAATGGTTATGGTTGTTGAACCAATCTCGGACCAGAGCAGCCCGGTGGAAACTAACATTATCCCAGATGACAACAAACCTGGCCTGCTGTGGTCTGTCTGCATGTAGTGCAACTGCATGTAGTGCATCTAGAAATGCAATGATCTGTCCTGTATTGTAGGGACCTAGAGTGGCATGGTGATGCAGGACTCCTTGGACACTAATTGCAGCACACAAGGTGATATTTCCTCCACACTGCCCAGGGACATTTACAACAGCCCTTTGTCCAACTACGTTATTATGGCCCCGACGCCTGGTTTAACCAGATTGAAGCCTGTCTGAGATGAACTCATGTGGCAGTTCGCCGGCATCAAAATCCAGAACTGTCTGTAACAGAAAATATTGAATAGTGTTACTGAAAACACATACAGTAACTACAGTGTCTATATTTTCACACAAGTAGAGGCTGGGTTGGGTCAGTATAGACAAAAACTACAAGCTACAGGCAAGGCAGGTGGCAGCATAAACCTTCATTCCCACATCACATTATATAGTCTATAAAGTAAAGTGACACATACCTGCACATAATCATGGCGCAGATCCTTGACCCTGGCACTGTTCCTCTCAAATTGCACCCTGTACAGCTGCTTCATTCTGAAGTTATGTTTCTGTAGGATGCGACTTAGTCTAGAAATGCTGACCCTGTTGATATTGTTGAATACATTTCTATTTGCAATTATGCGTTGTTGCAACTCACAAAGTCGGATTGCATTATTTTCTCGCACCATTTCAATGACGGCAAGCTCTTGTTGTTGAGTGAAGAGCCGTTCCCTTCCACCTTGAGGAGGTCGTCCAACCATTCTGTAGAAAATGCCACCACAAGATGTCATTGGTTAGGTTCTTTTTCACATACTGTACTTTCAAACTGTACACAGTACTGTAACATCACAATGGTATTCCTTTACATATACTTCACAGCACCACCCATTTTTGTATAGTACAGTTAGTACAGTAATACTGTAATATGATACAGAATCATGTGACACATACAGTAGGTACAGTCTGGAGTAGAAACTTGAAGATGCTACTGTGTAGCGACAGAGGTTAGGGCGGACTCTTTGCCCAGCCTCCCTCATGGACAGGCCATGATTTATCACATGGTCCACCAGAGTAGTCCTGATGTCATCTGATAGACGTCTCCACACTGGTCCTCGTCCTCTTCCACGTCCGACTCCTCTCTCTCTTTGTCCTCCTCTTACTCTGACTCTCATTGCCTCCATGCTTGCAAAGTTCTCAAAATGGTTTACCCGAGGTCTATTTGTAGTGCTAAGGCTCAGACCGATTGGTGTTCTGTTTTGTGTTCAAGTGTTTTTTTTTATTTTTTATTATTTATTTCTTCATTGTATACTGTTGTTGTACAGCACTTTGTGACACTTGCGCTTGAAAGGTGCTATAGAAATAAACATTACTTACTTACTTACTTACTTACTTACTTTTCAGGTGTGTATGTAAGTGCCTACAGTTGCCAGGCGAGTTTTGCATTTTTAACAGAGTGTTTTCCCAATGATAACAGGTGATTTCGTTTTTGAACAAAGTGTCTAATGCAAGAAAATGTGAGTAGTGTTTCGCAATAAGTGTGTTATAGAATTGCAAACAAAGTGCAAAGTTGACAAAGTGTTTAAGCTGTGGTTACACTGTGTTTAAGGTATGCTACAAGAAGTTTAGGTATTGAGGCTTTGGTCTAAGCATTCGGTTTTAGTGTGTAAGCAATAGGCAAAAACTGTAAATGATTGTGTTTGAAAAAGGAAATCAAGATACTTCCTGTTAGATTTTTGTGTTACATAGAGAATTGTGTGTTGTGTTTTGCAAAAAGTGTTTTCTGAAATTGAAAACCGAGTCAAATGGTGAGAATTAGTGTAAGGTTTTGCAGATTTGGTGTGTTCTTCTGCTGTTTGAGTGTCAGGTTTCAGAAATTGTGTGACAAGTAAAGATTTTGTGTGTAGCAGTTGAAAAAAACCGGGCCCTGTTTTCAAAACCCCTTCACACAATTAGCACAACACTACACCAAAGTAGCACAACACCTCAGATAATTTGCAAAATGGAACTATACATTGTCAAAACTATACAATGCCTTATAAAAACCTTATTTTGTTGTCTTGTTGTCTCACATGGTCTGATTCTGTTTGAATCAGTTAAACACTCCTGTGCTCAACCTAAAACACTTTTAACATTTACACAGAAAGTGTAAAAATACATTCACCAACACCACATGACACCAATTGTGCAGACTAATGAAAATATTTATTTCTTTTCATGTACTCAAGTCAGTCAATACGGAAAATTTCAACAAAACATTTTCCAGTTTTCATACAGTATTACTGAATGTACCATTGTACTGTACGATGCTTACAGTAATACTGTAACTAATTACATATCCAGTTCAGTACCGAATAAAAACAATAAAAAAATAAAAACCTAAACATCTCTCTGCCTAGCTGGATCTGGCCACAGGGCCTCGTCAACATCACAGGCTATATTTTAATTTGCAAGGCAATCGTGGGAAGAATCTTTTGGAGTGACAAATCCACCCTTGTATGGATGCTGCTTCAATTTGATCACATGCTTCCTCCATAGCTTGTATGAGGGCCATCTGGACATAGGGCTGGAGATCATAAACCTTCCACCGCCGTGCTGAGAAGAACTCCTCGATGGGGTTTAGGAAGAGGGAGTATGGTGGAAGGTGTTGAACTGTAAATTGTGGGTGCTGATGAAACCAGTTTTGGACCAGAGCAGAACAATGGAAAGCTACACTGTCCGAGACGACAATGTATTGCATCTGGTCCCTTTGGTTTGCTGCTGTGATAATATTGTGTAATCTGTCTAAAAATGTAAGAATGAGGTCAGTGTTGTAAGGACCCAAGTTGACATGGCGGTGGAGGACCCCATTCTGTGTAACGGCAGCACAAAGGGTAATGTTACCCCCACGTTGCCCTGGTACATTGACAATAACCTTGTGGCCAATGATGTTTCTTCCCCTTCTTCTCACTGTTGTCAGGTTAAATCCAGCCTCATCAATGCATATAAACTCATGCGGCACTTCCTCCGCATCCATTTGCAAAACTCTCTGAAATACAGCAAAATATCACATTGTGTAGATCAATATACTGTAGGTCTGCTATACAGTAAATTTACATGTTCAGTAAAAAGTTTATGTGTGCAGTACACAATACTACAGTCAGTGAACAAAACGTAGTAAAAGTGTAATTGTGAATCATATCCAGTCTTTTTCAATCAAGTGCCGCCTTTTGCATTTCAGTACAGTAACTGTCACCCAAACTGTTGCCATAGTTTACATCAGGTAACACTAACATGACTAAGCATTTTGCCTATCTTGTTTGTGAACAATGACACAAGGACTTTTCATTCTGATGGCACTGATATGTTCACTGACAAATACTTTTGAGAGATAAAGAGCTAAAGATTTTGAGTAAGTTACAGGCTTTTGCAGGAAATCCATTGTGTGGTGTATTGTACTGTACTCTACAGTACATTAAATAAGGAATAAAACAAGCTACACTTATTACCGGTTTTTGTAGTATTGTTTTTGAATTGATCTCATCAGTGTGTAAGACCGTGTTGTAGTGAGTGTGTTTTTGAGGGTTTGTGTGTCATGTCTGAGAGCAAAGTTTGGTTTGAGTTTGAGTTGTTTTGAGTGGAGAGCTTCATTTTGACCTGAATATAGGAAGTTTGGGGGAAAAAAAGGCATAATTTCAAGAAATGTGTTTAAGAAATTGAGAAAAACTGTAATGTAATATCACTCACTTTACTAATGTTTTATACATTTGTGCAGTTTTGGGAGGATTTATGTTATTTTTAAAGTTTATAGTAAATGTAATTTTTTTGTACAATGTATAGTATAGTACAAGATGTAGCTTCTTTTCACAAGTTTTTGTTTTTGTTTTTGTTTTTTTAAATTTAGATTTAAGTTAAGACATTATAAAATTATCATTGCAACATTATTGATTATCAAAATGTAGCTTTTTTTTTTGTAAATTATGACACATTATTACAATCCAACCTGAACATGGTGTTATATGTGTATGTGTGATTGCATTTGTTCTCCATCGTGGACTTTGTCAACATTGCTGCGTCACAATGCTGATTTTTTATTTCACAAAAAGAGAGAACAGCTTGTGTCATCTCACTTTTTCATTTATTATGAATGATTATGGGACTTTTTTCACTCTTTTTTTCACAAAACATACAAGCAGTCTCAAATGGCCTCCAACAGAGCATAAGGGTTGAACACAAAACAAGGATAAATGTAAAGTTTTAAAGTTTATTAAGAACAGTGAACTTCAGTATAGAATCTAGATATTATCATAGACTGTGTGTGTACACAAGTATTCTCTAGGAAAATGTAGTATTGATTGGAGAAGACTCAGTTGCTGCCCACCTTTGCTAGAAAACATATTTATTTATTTATTTATTTTTATACAAAAATGTCTTTTTTTACAAAAAGACAAATCTTTTTCTGTATTCAAAAGTTTAAGAAAGAGACTTTATTTGTAACCACTTTCCACTATTGGAATAAATGAAAATTTAATTTTTTTGTTAAGAGACATTGGTTTTCAGAAACAGAATGACGAGACTCTCCTATTTCTTGAAATATAGGCCATGTCATTTTATTGTTATTTATTTGTTTACGTGCCTTACTTTTTTTTTACGTTTTTTACGATTGCTTACACTCTAAAATTAAAAATAACACACAGTTAGTGAAACCTTACACTCAAGGAGCAAAACCTCAGTCCAGATCTGCACAACTATAAGCACATTCTCAGCCTCACACTTTTTGCAAAACACTACACACAGTGTTTTGCAAGACACTAAACACACTTCTTTACATTAGACACAGAAATCTAACATGATGTCACTTCTTTGCCATTTCAAGACACTGCTTTCCAAAATACCACCCCCATAAACCAATTGATCAAACACAGCCCTCAGGTGTGCAGACAGTTAGGTGCTAAACTGTAAACTCAACAATCAGGTGCAAGCACTATAAAAAGGCAAAAGATGAGTTTATGTGTCTTCAAAAAATGGAAGGCAATGTTGCAGTAAGAGGGAGAGGGAGAAACATCATTGGCCACAGAGCTATTTTGAATGTCCCAGGCCAACGTGGTGGTCACAATATGCTGCAATCATGCAGAATGGGGTCTTCCACCAGCATGCCAACTTAGGCCCTTACAACATGGCCCACATATTCACATTATTAGACAGACTACACAATATTGTCACAGCAGAACACCAAATGGATGCAGAGCAGATGAGACACATTGTCATCTGGGACAATGTATCTTTCCACTGATCTGCTGTGGTCCAAAACTGGTTTCATTAGAGTCCACAATTTTCACTCCAATACCTCCCACCATACTCCCCCCCCCCCTTTTTTTTGGCATGGCGATGGATGGTTTACGATCTCCAGCCCTTTGTCAGGATATCCCTCATTCAAGCCATGGAGGAGGCCTGTGACCTGACTGATTCAGGGTCTGTGCAAGGATGAATTCGCCACTCAAGAAGATTCTTCCCTCACTGTCTTGCGAAAGAAGATGTGGACAAAGTGCTATGGCCAGATGCAGCGAAGATATGATGTTGAGGGATTTTTTTTGTTTGTTTTATTTTGTTTTGTTTATTTTTTATGCTTTCTTTTTCTCTCCACAAATCTTTTTGTTGTTTATGTTCTATATTGCATTTAGAATATGTTCTGATTTTCAGTGCAATATGCAACCTTTGGAAATGCATGGATGTATTGACTGATTTTACAATGTGGAGAGAAATAACATTGGTTTTCATCAGTGTACAGTGCTGGTCTTGTGTGTTGTGTTTGGTCAATCATGTACTGTACTCTAACAATATTTCTGAAAAAATCAATCCCAGACTAGTATATCATTGGAAAAATGTAGAAATGTTACATGTGTTTAAGATTGAGCATCACAGTGTGTAAGTGGGTCAAATAGAATCAGGTTGTATGAACCATGTGTGTGCCATACGGTGCCAAAATTGGGTTTTGTTAAATTATTGTAAAATTCTGAATGAAGTGCTTCATTTTGCAAAAGATCTGATGTGTTCTGATACTTGTGTGTCTGGATGTGTGAATTGTGTGTTGTGTTTTGACAAAAACAGCCTTGTTTTTAAAATTGTGCTTAAGCAATCGTAAAAAAAAACTGTAATATTAGTTTATTTGTATTCATCAAGGCCATTATAGATGTGTATTTTGTTCATTATGTTTAAAAACACATGCGCTTAGACTGAAGTCACTTCACACTCAGTACAGTAGGAGGCGGAATGCACCTAAAAAGTCGGTATGCGATCCGCCAAAAAAAAAAAAAAAAAAACACAGAAGAAGAAGACGACCACATCTCGCGATATGTGTTGTGTTTATGGAACAGCTATCGCGCGCGCGCGCTGTAGCAGGTTTCTATGTCTGCTTGTTTTACTTATATTATAACGAAAACACAATTACATATTAATAGTTTCATTTCATTTTTTTTTCTGCTTTGAAGTGCAGGGTATTCTAGAGGAATATTAGACTCTCGTTGTCTATATTTGTCGTGCTCCGAGTTAAGATTAATGTTAGCCTGCTCTCGTTTTTCATGCTAACGTTAGCTGTCGACGGACTGAACATTTTGACAATTTCGTTTTTATCAAACTCTTCGGAATAAATAATTCATCATGGGCTACTTAAAGCTAATAGAGATAGAAAACTTTAAGTCTTACAAAGGCAGACAGATAATCGGGCCTTTCCACAAGTTTACAGCGATTATTGGGCCGAATGGATCAGGTAAGTGTTCGCTTATAATAATAACAACACTTTTAATGAACGATAATCACATTTTTAATCATAATAACGACACAATAACGCATTCATTAATATTCGGTATACATTAACATTCGAATAAGAGCCAGGTAAGTGTATGTATAAAATGTTTGTTTGTATGAATGTGTTATGCTGTGTCAATTTCTTAAATATAATCAACATCATTTTATTGTTGCTTGTAACTGTTTTATGCTTTTTTTATTTGCATGCAAGGTGACCTTGAGTGTAAGGCGCCGATAAATAAAATTTTATTATTATTATAAATATTAACATTAGTGGGGGGAAAAGTAACGTTACACGAATTCCATCCTTAAGTAAAAGTTGTCCAATAAAATACCAAAGTTAAGGTGCAATGTATCTGATTTTGAAAATACTTAAGCATTAAGAAAGTAAAAACGAATAAAGTAAAAGTAAATAAAAGTAATTTCGGTAACACTTTAGATTAGTGAACAGTATTCACTATTAACGTAACTAGTTGTCTGTTAGCATGCATACATCACTAGGGTATTTTTGGCTGATTATAAAGTACATATTAATGCCTTATTTTGCATGACGCAAAATCCCTTAACCCTACCCAATATCTAAAGATAACTACTACAACGGCTACCTTACTATCAATAAGCAGGAAACTAGGAGCTTACTGAGGGAAAACTCAGACACACATGTATATAATGAGCCAATATATCTTCCAAACTGTTTTTATCGTATCCTGAATCACTACAATATGCTAATAATAAGTGGTTATATTCAAACTGCTTTAGACCTGTCAGGATGATGCCTGCTTCAGAATAGCCCAGTACTTGCATGACTTGTCATATCCATAAACGGAGAGAAGTTGCTCCGGCTACAGTTTTCTTCCAAGATGCATAGAGTTTTGTTTATTAACTGCTAGAGCACTAAAAGTTGCATAGTGTGCCTTTAATTAAGATCAGATGGTATGAAAATGTCATATCACAATTATTGTGACTAAAATCGTCACGGTTATCATCATTATTATGGCATTGTTAATGTCCTGGGAATGTAAAAACAAAACAAATCATATTTCACGAAGTTTAATATCAAAATCAAACAAACAATAAAAATTAGCAGCACTATGAACAAAAGAAAAAATGTATCTGCTCTGTAATTATACTTTATTATCTTTTTTTCTTTTTCAACCGATATCAGTTAATCAAAATGGGAATCAATTCAAATTGAGAAATATATATTTTTTAACCTAGGTCTGTTGTTCTTCACTCTCTGTGTGATATGCATTTGTACCGTGATTAATCTCAGTTTTAACAAATCATATGGATGATCTGTTTTGGCGATGAAAACAAAGTGTCATATAGACAATTGGAGTGCCAGCTTCTGCTAATGCACAGCGCAGGCTTTGTTGTCTGTCTTGTGTCTGTGTTTGTGTATCGTTCTGTAAGTTCACAACCTAAATGCTAAATGGCGATGTTGACTACCAGAACAAAGGTTAGCAGAAGAAGATGTTTATCTCTGTGAAGCAGCTGCATTGTTAAAGGGGTCATTGGATGCCCATTTTCCACAGTTTGATAAAATGATTAGATACTTGTGTGCCGATACGATACACTGTTAAAAAAAAAGTTTTCCTAACTCTAAAAAAATAAGGCAACCTATCGCAGTCAACTTGTTAAGTTAACTCAACTAGCAACCGACAACTTAAAATCTTTAGTTCATCTAATGAATAAATTACTTTCTATTAATCTTTTTTTTTTTTAACAATCCTCTTTCCTTTAGATTTTTGTTTATTTTCAAAGCCTTCTACATAATATGGGTAGTATTTGCCTCTTAAAACTAAAGACAAACAATTATGCTGATAGACAAATGCATTAAACAAGACGCAATGAGCACACGATTCCAGCATGATTTGGGAGTAATTCGGGTCAAGAATTGTGAAGATTCTTTTTTTTTTTTTTTCCAGTGTTTATTTTTTTAATTCTGTGCTGAATTACATCTGTATGTTATAGTGTTGTATTTTGCATTCTAAGCTTTTTGAGATTTTTAAAAAAAAATGATGTTTACCTAATGCAAACTTTTTATTCCTAGGCAAATCAAATCTCATGGATGCCATCAGCTTTGTTCTGGCAGAGAAGACCAGTAACTTGCGTGTAAAGACATTGAAGGATTTGATTCATGGAGCTCCAGTGGGTAAACCTGCAGCTAACCGAGCATTTGTAACCATGATGTACCAGCAGGACAATGGACAGGAGCTTTCATTTTCCAGAATCATAATAGGTACTTCACACACTTTGGAAGCATTATGTTTTTAAAGAAAAGAAACGGAAAGCTGCACAGTTTATCTCGATTATTGTGTTTTCATAATCATTGGAATTCAAAATCAAAACTAAAATGAAAATAATAGCATAGCCCTACGCACAGTTGACATGTCTGTGATTGACTGCAATGTTCAGTTGATTAAAAAAAATGCTACAAGTAGGTAATTTGAGACCACAGGGGTAGATGATTTTCTGATTAATTGTGCAGCCATAGAATGTTCAGAATGCAGAATGCCATAGAGTGTTCAGAATGCTCTCTTGTCTCTAAAGCCCGGTACACACCAAGCCGAAGGTCGGCCGTCGGGCAGTTTTTGTTCGTCGGCCAACTAAGTTTTCTCAGTGTGTTCTTCGCCGTCGGCTGAAGTTGGTCCTCGTCGGCTTTTTTTCGGCCGTTTTGACATGTTGAATCGGCGTCGGAGCTCGTCGGTCAGTCTAGCCATCTGATCATTCTGATTGGCTGTTCAGCTGGTGAACCAGTGCTCGAGAAAGGCACAGAATGGATGTGCTACTTGCCCGTCGGGTGTCGAGCATCGAGCGTCGGCTTGGTGTGTCAGGGCAACTGTGGACCCAGACGCTGCCGACGTGAGCCGACCCTGCAGTCTGCTTTCGTCGCCACTGTCGGCGTCGGCTTGGTGTGTACTGGGCTTAACAATTATTCGTTTTCTTGCTTTCTTTTTATGTCTTGTGTAGGTTCCTCATCAGAATACCGCATCAATAATAAAGTGGTGGGTCTGTCTGAATACAGTGAGGAACTGGAGAAACTGGGAATCCTCATCAAGGCCAGAAATTTCCTTGTCTTTCAGGTAATTAGAGCTACCACTTTGTAATTTTTAAATTTTAAAGGTAAATCGTAATTTCTGTGCACCAAACTGAGTTGAATATCTGTTTGTTTGGCAAGCAGTTCTGTTTGATAAGGCTATTGGAACAGAAATTATATGATATAAAAAAGTAATTGTCAGTTTTCCCCATTGCCGGTCAGATTATGGTGCGGGAGGTTGACATCTATAGGACTTGTGATTTGATTGTAACCATAGGCATAAGCTTCAATAATTATTGAATTAAAAAAAAAAATATGGCTTTATGAAGTATGATAAAATATTGTTGCCCAGTTTTTTCATTAATTTCCTAGGCTGTGGTGGCCCATGGCGAGCTTTCCTTTAAATTTTAACAAATCAGGCAATTACATAATGAAGAAATGTAAGATTAATAGTTAAGGGTAGGTCTAAACAATCACAGAAAACTTGATTCTTGGCATTAGGGCTGGGTGATATCGAATAATTGCGATAATATAGCAATAATTTTGACGACGATGTAAAATTGGAAAATATCATGAATATTGAATATTTCAAATTCAAGGATACTTTCCCAAAAGAACGCGCCAAACGTCCAATATTACGCCCCCTTGCGTATTTTGTGAAGTGGGGGAGGGATTTTTTTTTTTTTTTTACACCATCATAATGGAGTCTAGTGTTAATTTCGTTAATAAAAAAATATGACAAGCTTTTTCCCCATGACTAAGATGAAACGAAGACGAGATGACAATTAGGTCAATAAACGAAAACTATGACTATATCAACATGTCATTTCATTGACAAAAAAAGACGAGACTAAAATCCATTCGAAAAAATAAAAACTTTACCAAAAACCTCTCTGTATTTTCCTCCAAAAAAAAAAAAGAGGAGAAAAAAGGTTATTGCAGACTGATCTACACTCCTATACTATGCAAGCTTTCATGAGTGTGGTTGCTAGATATAAAGAGTTCAAGTCCCCGAATTAGAGCTTCGCTGTTTCTACCCGGTGTTTTGCTTATTTTAAGCAATCTGGCAACCATACGCTCCTGATTGCGGAAGCAGCACCGCCGATGATGATCTGAAAACACCGACAAACAAGCTGGAGTTTAGCGATCTAAATGAAAGTGTCACTCAACCAGTCTGTTCTGTCATGAGATCTCGACTGTATTGTTTGCAATTGTGATCACTGAATAAATACACTTACTCAACCGCTGTTGTTTGACTACAGAAACATAGGCTATTTCAATTTGGAAGTACTATTAGGAATTTCACTGTTAAAATATTTTTCATTTGTTTTACCAGTTTTCGTAATATAGACAGAGAGAGTGCATAAGTCTTTGGTATTAATACAATATATATATATATATATATATATATGTGTGTGTGTGTATATATAAAAGCCTATAATGAATCAGTACACTAGATGAGGTAAAATAAACCATGTATGAGTCCACATTCTATTGATTTGTGCTCGTGGTGGTGAAGCATCCATGAGGCACATTTCCTCTAATTTGCTGAATTAGCTAAGAAATACCTGTGTTCCAACAACTAGCTCACCATTTGAGAGGGTTTTTAGTGCCAGTGGGAACATAGTTTCATGCCACAGAGATTCTCTTAAACCAGAGACAGTTGACAGACTTGTGTTCTTAGCTAAAAACTTGTAAAATAAATACTTATCCCAGTTTAATTATTTCCACCAGTTGCACAGTGTAAATGGTGAATTGCATGCACTAAAAAAGATGACAGAATGCACTTTCTGTACTTGTTTTGCACTACTTCAGTTACATAACCTATATGTGTGTTCATTTAATAAAAAGCAGTAAGTGATCACTTGGTCTAGATTTTTTTTAGCTGTTTAAATTTGCACTAAACATTTTGTATTTACTTTGTAACAATAGCTGTTCTATCTAAATTGTTTTTGTTGTTTTTTTTTAATGGGGGCAAAAGAAAATAATGTTTTTTTTAAATTATTATTTAAAAGCAAATGCAAACATATCAAGATATTTATCGAATATCGTAAAAATTGACAATATCGAGATCAATTTTTTTTAATGTATATATCGCCCAGCCCTACTTGGCATGTGAACTACATACTCAAAACAGACTATGATTAAATTGTATTGGGTGAGAACTCTCTCTCGTTCCTTCTTCAAGAGACTACTCAGATGGTAGTTTCTTGAAGAAGTAGTTTTATTACCATAGATGCAGTGGTCAGATTAATTGACACCCTAAAAAGATGCATTGCATAAACATACAGTAGCATACAGTCAGGGAGCATTTAAGCCAGGGATGTCAAACTCATTTTCAACGAGGGCCACTTCAACATTATGCCTGCCATCCAAGGGCCGGTTGTAACTGTAAGACTTTTAATAAAAGAATTGCACAAGTCAATCTTTGCTACCAAACAGGGAGCCGCCAAAAGACCTCTAAACGAGCTACCTTGACCTGACTGATCCAGAATTACTAAACCACTGATTACTGCGTAATCTAAAACACCTTCAGCCAGCATCCAGTATAAAACACTCGTGCTTATACACCAAATAGCTTTCTGATTTTTTATTATCTGTATGTGAGTACTATTATTTCTGCCATCTCTGATGAAATCGGCTGCTGTTTTGAACGTACTGTTTGAATACATTCGTTTACTGGATCCTTAGACATTCCAGGAGTTTACTGGTTGATCTGATCGCAAGAAAAACTTGCTTTTTCATTTTTATAATGTATTGTTTTTGTTAATTTACTGATTCAAATTAGTAATAATTTTACTACTCTTCCCTCATCAATGGAAAAACCTCACACCCCTAATCCTAACCATTGCGTATCATGTGCACACCAAAGTCAATTTCTGCGTATAAATAGAACGGCAAATAGAAACAGAAACTTGTGGTATTGATACGCACTTTCATAATTTACAAAATAAAGCAGCATAGATTTTTATTTTAAGGCAATCATATGCTCTCTGTGGCCACACAAAATATTGTGGTGGGCTGGAATAGGCCCGCGAGCCTTGAGTTTGTCAAATGTGATCTAATTGCAGAGAAATACAGTGTTTATGGTGTTTTTACCTCCCCAGGGTGCGGTCGAGTCAATTGCCATGAAGAACCCCAAAGAGAGAACTGCTCTGTTTGAAGAGATTTCTCGTTCTGGAGAGCTTGCTCAAGAGTATGACAGATGCAAGAAAGAAATGGTAAAGGCTGAGGAGGACACGCAGTTTAACTACCATCGCAAGAAAAACATTGCTGCTGAGCGAAAGGAAGCCAAGCAAGAGAAAGAAGAGGTGGGCTCCTATTGTAGTCCTACTAGTAAATTATTCTTTCATTAATGTAGTAATAGATTTATTTGGGTGTTGAAAATCCCGAATGCACATATGCAATTATAAGTTCATAATCTTAGCTGGGTTCTCCATGTGTTATGCCCAGGCGGAACGCTACCAACGGCTTAAAGACGAGGTGGTGCGTGCTCATGTACAGTTACAGCTCTTTAAACTGTACCACAATGAATCAGAGATTGAGAAACTGAACCGAGAGCTGGCCCACCGCAACAAAGAGATTGATAAGGACAGAAAACGCATGGACCGTGTGGAGGAGGAGCTGAAAGAGAAGAAGAAAGAGCTGGGCAGAATGATGAGAGACCAGCAGATGATTGAGAAAGAGATCAAGTGAGTCTGAAACAGTCAATTAATTGTTTTTAATGACAAACAACAACAACGACTGTCTTTAGCCAAGGCAGTCCATGGAACCGTTTGCAGGAAAAGTATGAAATTTGGCACACAGATTGAGGAGTCTTAACATTAACCACAGCAAATGTGGAGTCTGTAATTCAAAACAACAGCTTAAAGTTGCACCCACATTTAAGCTAATACCTTTTGAACCATAAGGGCTAGAAACAAAATTCCTTTGACTCTATGATGTCATGAACATTTGGTTATCCACCATACTAAACAAGTTAATTGATACTGATTTCCTTAGTTTCATGATTATTATTATTTTACCACATTCCTACTTTTTAAATTTACTATTTGATATATTTATTTTACATTGCATATTTGTCTTTGCTGAAGTCTTGAAGTAGTCCCAAAGAGGCACAAAATCAGTTTCACAGACTTTTAAATTAAATGTTCCCTCCTGGTGGAATGACCTGCCCAACTCAATCCGAGCAGCTGAGTCCTTAGCCATCTTCAAGAATCGGCTAAAAACGCATCCCTTACATCTACATTTGACCCTCTAACTCTAGCACTCTCTATTCTAATTCTATTCTTAAAAAAAACAAAACAAACACTAGCTTCTCTATTCTTTTTATATTCTATCTATTTCTATTCTTTTTATTTATTATACAGTTAATAAAAGCAAAAAAGGCCTGTAACACTAGCTTGCTCTATTCTTTTTCTATTCTGTTTTCTTTTTATTTATTGTATAATTTTAAAAAATCCCTTACTACAATGTACTACGTTAAGCTAACTGAGACTTGTTATAGCACTTGCATATCATTGCTCTTTTGTTGATTTTGATTGCTTCCATTGTCCTCATTTGTAAGTCACTTTGGATAAAAGCATCTGCTAAATGACTGAATGTAAATGTAGTCCCACATCTTTCGTGTTATCAAAATGTAATCAATGTGAAATTGAGAAACCACCAGCTGGGTCATAGGACATGATTATTGGCAGATTATAGGCATCACCTGACCAAGCAGAGCATGTTTAAATTCTAATATGCCCTGAAAACTATAAATAAAAATGGCTTAAAAGACAAACAATAATGTAGAGCCCTGAGCTCTTGCAGAATTGATCAGGGCAGACTTAGAAATTACAATTATTCTGTAATTGATCACATCTGATAATATATGATTAGAGCCCAGCTAATAGATAGTAATTAATTTTGTGTGACATGTTGACAGGGAGAAGGATGCGGAGCTTAATCAGAAGAGGCCTCTGTACATTAAAGCCAAGGAGAACACTTCTCACAAGATCAAGAAACTGGAGGCTGCCCGTAAATCACTGCAGAACGCCCAGAAGTGCTACAAAAAACGCAAGGCAGACATGGAGGAGCTAGACCGTGAACAAGGGGCGGTGGAGATGGCCAGACAGGAGTTTGAGGAGCGAATGGAGGAGGAGGCTCAAAGTCAGGGACAAGATCTACAGCTGGAAGAGAACCAGGTACAGCTGACTGAGGGTTCTATACTGTGAAAAATGCAACATATTTATTGCCTGTGCAAGTGAATTTTGTTAGACTGCTGTGGTGCGACAGAGTTAATAGCTCTTTCACACAGAGATTCCAGAAAATACACGGATAATGTGTTCCGTGATTTGTCGTTTGATTTTGGTTCATTCACACTGCCAGTGATTTTCCGGAATCTGTGTGTGTTCACACACATCCTGTAAAGATCCCGTAAAGACACGTGACATTACAATTTGACGGGTAATGTGACGCATACCATTTCACTAAAGCTGGCGAACAATCTCAGCTTCAGCGCGGATAGTGGGGAGCTCCCTGATCTCTGCTTCATTAGTTTGCACATATTTTTTCTGCGCGAACGTTGATCTGCCTTCAAAACACCCGGTAAAACAGTCACACGATAATGTGCTTCATCACTACAACACACCCTTTACGGCTTTGATCCGGCTTTTGTTCACACAGCGCTCGTTCCGGGACTGAACCCGGCAATGTTACTAGGTCCCCAACCCGGGATCGATCCCGGAATCAATCCCGGGACGTGTTTGCGTTCACACAGAAGGCACTCCGGCAGTTTTCCGGGAACAACGTGCAGTGTGAAATTTGATTATGTGCTACAGTTTTCTGTTGTCTGCACAGTTTATTCACCTCAAGTATTGTTCAGATGTTTCATTTCAAGACTTTTTTATGAATAAAATAATTTTGTGCTTTCGTAAAAAGGAAATGTTGTGTGAAAAACAAATGTTTATCACTTGTACCATTTAATTTTAATCGTGGAAAAATAACCCGTTTAATCCTGCCAGTAATTTGTTTATCTTAAAGATTAAGCCACACAAATATAAGTGCACAATCAGTCAAGGCCTCGAACAGATTTTAATAACAGCTTCTTTAAGTCTTTGCAGTTAAGAATTAGTGCTGCCAAACGATTAATCGCATTCAAAATAAGTTTTTGTTTACGTAATATATTTGTGTATACTGTGTATATTTTTAAGAAAAATGTTAAATTTGTATATTAAATATATTTATATATAATATAAAATATATTAATATGAATATGTAAATGTATAAAGGTAAATATTTTCAGAATATATACTGTATTTGTGTGTATTTATATGAACAAAATAAATATACACAGTACACATGCATATATTATGTAAACAAAAACTTTTAATTTGGATGCGATTAGTTGTTTGACAGCACTATTAAGAATACTAAGTTAAACATGACTGTTGTCTTTGTTTGTGTTTAGGTTAAGGCATATCACCGTCTGAAGGAGGAGGCGAGCAAGCGAGCTGCTACACTGGCTCAGGAGCTAGAGAAATTCAACAGAGACCAAAAAGCTGACCAGGATCGTCTGGACCTGGAGGAGAGGAAGAAAATAGAAACAGAGGTGCAAAGAGTTTCTGTGGGCTTAATTGATACAGTGGAAATAAACATACACAGCAGCTTGATTTGTTGTGATTGTGGTTATCGATAGGCCAAGATCAAGCAGAAGATCAGGGAGATCGAGGAGAACCAGAAACGCATTGAGAAGCTGGAGGACTACATCACCACCAGCAGGTACAAACACTTCACAAAGCCACATCTGATTTGGCCAACAGCTGTTATTGTGCGTGTCATTTCTCCTTTTCTCGTTCTGTTTCCAGACAGTCTCTGGATGAGCAGAAGAGGATGGAGGAGGAGCTCACAGAAGAGGTGGAACTGGCCAAACGAAGAATAGATGAGATCAACATGGAGCTGAACCAGGTAAGAGTTCAGAAAGGCAAGCGCTAAAATACTTCATCATATACATTGACAAGTATGTAGTCATATCATTGTGAGACTATGGTTTAGCTCACAGTCTCCAAAGTAAACCAAATGGTGTGCCTCTCAGGTGTTTTAAATGGAGGGAGTGATTTGTTACCATTTGTTTCCTCAAATACTTTGAGAAAATAAGCTGTCACAATGGACAAAATAAACTGTACTTACATGACTAAATCCTGCCTATATCAACAAAAGTGAGGTTTGTTTTGGTGGGTGGGGGCAGGGGGGGATCTCTTTAACCAAAAAAAAAAAAAAAAGAGAGAGATTGCACTTCATGGTTAATTCAAATGAAGAGTTTTTGTGGGGGTGGCTTTATATGAATGTATCTCGGAAAAGGAACTGATTGTCTTCTCCAACCTGACATGGCTGCGGTTGGACTTGAACTGTGTTTCGTCTGGTCAGAGGAGAACTGGCCCCCCGACTGAGCCTGGTTTCTCCCAAGGTTTTTTTCTCCATTCTGTCACAGAGGGAGTTTTGGTTCCTTGCCGCTGTCGCCTCTGGCTTGCTCAGTTGGGGACACTTAATTAATTTCTAGTGATCATCGTCGATTTGATTGCACAGATACTATTCATCTCTGAATACATCTCTGAATTCAATAATGAAATGCCTTTAATAGAAAATTGTGTGTTTAATCTTATCATTATACATTACTTGCACTCTTATCCTCCAATTTAATACTGTTAAGTGCTTTGACACAATCTGTATTGTTAAAAGCGCAATATAAATATAGGTGACTTGACTTGACAAGTTTTGAAAGCATTTTCTCTTCATCATACTCTTTTCTATAATTCTGAATAAAGTAGTTTGTTTTTTAGTGCTGATTCATGTACAGGGATAAAGCGGGGTAACTTCCGTATTACTTTTGCTGTATTTCTCCTTTTGTCAGTGAATGAATTTCCTTTTTTTTATTTATTTTTTTATTTTTTTTAGAAACCCGATTAATCTCTTAACCTAATTGATAGCGTCTGGAGTATCCACAACCATGCCAAGAATGACACTTTTGATGAGATGTGCATTAATCACTCTATAACTGATGGAAACTGTAATGGGTGCAGAAAAGCTTTTAGAGGAAAGAATGAAAGGTTATTCAATGGAAAAAAAGCCGTCATTTGCTCAACTCTATGATATATTTCATGCAGGTGATGGAGCAGCTGGGTGATGCTCGTATTGACAGACAGGAGAACAGCAGACAGCAGCGTAAGGCTGAGATTCTGGAGAGTATCAAGAGGCTGTATCCTGGATCAGTGGTGAGAAGCGACGACTTACTGTTCAGAGTGTCAGTGCATATATGTGACCCTGGACCACAAAACCAGTCTTAAGTCGCTGGGGTATATTTGTAGCAATAGCCAAAAATACATTGTGTGGGTGAAAATGATTGATTTTTCTTTTATGCCAAAAATCATTAGGATATTAAGAAAAGATCATGTTCCATGAAGATATTTTGTAAATTTCCTACTGTAAATATATCAAATCAAAAATTAAGTTTAGTAATTTGCATTGCTAAGAACTTCATTTGGACAACTTTAAAGGCGATTTTCTAAATATTTAGATTTTTTTGCACCCTCAGATTACAGATTTTCAAATAGTTGTATCTCGGCCAAATATTGTCCATACATCAGTGGAAAGCTTATTTATTCAGCTTTCAAATAATGTATAAATCTCAATTTCGGAAAATTGACCCTTATGACTGGTTGTGTGGTCCAGGGTCACATATGTGTTTTATATAGCTGTATGCTCACATATGGTCATCTCATTTTCCAGTACGGGAGACTGATTGACCTGTGCCAGCCCACACAGAAGAAATTTCAGATTGCTGTTACTAAAGTTCTGGGCAAAAACATGGATGCCATCATTGTGGACTCTGAGAAGACAGGTCGTGACTGTATCCAGTACATTAAAGAGCAGCGTGGGGAACCTGAGACCTTCCTGCCCCTGGACTACCTGGAGGTGGTGTCACTGGATTTTTATTTCACTGAATGTTTTGTGCTTGAGCAAGTTGGCTCATGTATTATAATGTCCTCAACAGGTCAAGCCCACAGATGAGAAACTGCGTGAGCTGCGTGGTGCTAAATTGGTGATTGATGTAATTCGATACGAGCCGCCACATATTAAGAAAGCCCTGCAATACGCCTGTGGAAATGCCCTGGTCTGTGAAAACGTGGAGGATGCTCGCAGGATTGCCTTTGGAGGACCATACAGACACAAGGTTCAAAGGAAAAAAATCACGTCACGTCAAAAATCCAGCTATTGGATAGGTTTTGAGTGCATTAGATTGTTGGTGACTGGACAACAAGGAGTCCATAGATGTGCCGTCCAAAACCTGTAACACCACAGCGACTACTCCAAACACCATAGAAACCCAAAACATTATGATGATGAATTTTTCTTAGACATTACTCTCTTGTGGTGGGAAATGTCAAAAATGTTTTGATTGGTTTGTATTTGGTAGTTTATTGGTTCTGGATCATGTGTTGTTTTTTAGACTGTGGCTCTAGATGGGACGTTATTCCAGAAGTCTGGAGTGATCTCCGGAGGTGCCAGTGATCTGAAGGCCAAAGCGCGGCGCTGGGATGAGAAAGCTGTTGATAAACTGAAAGACAGAAAGGAAAAGCTCACAGATGAGCTCAAAGTAAGTAATTCTGAATCAGAAGTTTAATGTGATGTAGGCAAAGAGATTTGCCGTTGACTGATTGGATTGAGTGTTTGTGTGTGAATATCAGGAGCAAATGAAGGCAAAGAGAAAGGAGGCAGAGCTGCGTCAGGTGCAGTCTCAAGCTCATGGTTTGCAGATGAGACTCAAATACTCTCAGAGTGATCTGGAGCAAACCAAGACCAGACACCTGTCCCTTAACATGCAGGTACCCACCACTTATTCAGCTTGTGTTGTTCCAAACTGCTGCCAGAAAAATGCTGCTTATTGCTTTTGTAAAAAGTGGAAGAAATAAGACAGATGTTCAATAATAATAAAAGAAAAACATTATTTTATGATGTAATAGTTTATTCACCTAATTACAAACCATTTATGGTTGTGAAGCTGCATTGCCACTTAACACATTAATGTTAAGTTTAACTGGTGGTTGGCCACAGGTGTGTATTTAACGGCATTTTATAGCAGCTTTGAATGTGGCCCATCCAGTTGAAAACTGGAGTCAGAACTATTCTGCTTTTCTGCTTGTTTTCTTTTCTCATCAGAAGTGACCTACTACAGTAGAGATATTTGTCACATTTTGTTATTGGGGTGATTTCAGGAAAAGTCAAAGCTGGAGAGTGAACTTGCAAACTTTGCTCCACGCATTAATGACATTAAGAGAATCATCCAGTCACGAGAGAGAGATATGAAAGACCTGAAAGACCGCATGAACCTGGTAGGACACAGTACGGTTATCTAAAAACAACTTTCCCATGGTTAATTTATCACCTGTCTTCAGTCTTGTTGGTGTTTGTCTTTTATTCCAGGTGGAGGATGAGGTGTTTATAGAGTTCTGTAAAGAGATTGGAGTTCGTAACATTCGTGAATTTGAAGAAGAAAAAGTCAAGAGACAGAATGAGATTGCAAAGAAACGGTGAGACCATTGAAAAAATCACTGATCTTTGAAAAGTTTTTTTTTTTGTGTGCATTCCAAAAATATACACATTTTTGCACATTTTCCACCCAAATTCCCATCACTATAATGCAGCTGAATGTTTTATTTTATTTTTAAAAAATCATATTTGTTTAAATTATTATTTTTTTATATCTACGTCAATTAGAATTTGTGGGCAGTTGTAGTTCTCCCTCAGATGTAAATAGTTGATGTATCTTCTGATTAATCCTTTCCTCAAACTCTCTGGTAGCCTGGAATTTGAGACTCAGAAGACACGTCTGGCTATCCAGCTGGACTATGAGAAGAACCAGCTGAAGGAAGACCAGGAGAAGGTGATCATGTGGGAACAAACGGTCAAGAAAGATGAGAATGAGATAGAGAGACTCAAGAAGGTGGAGAACATTCAGATACTCGCATAATGATACTCCTTTAAGCCTGGAAATGATGTTTGATCTCATTGAATCTAATTAATTTAATATTTCCCAACAGGAAGAGCAAAGGAACATGAAGATCATTGATGAAACCATGGCACAGCTACAGGATCTGAAAAACCAGCACCTGGCCAAGAAATCTGAGGTTAATGATAAAAATCATGAAATGGAGGAGATCCGCAAGAAACTGGGGGGTGCCAACAAGTGAGCCTTTTCACTGTTTTATTCTATAAATGCATAGATGATCCATGTTGTTTTATTAGATTGTGCTGGTTTTAACTCGTTGAGAACATTTTTTTTTTTATTCAGTTAACACTTTTGAAGAGAGTTAAGCCAAATACAGTTTTGGAGTTTCTAGCAAAATAAATGATTAAAAACATGATATAATTCAGCCATAATATTTCTCACTATGAAAATGGCCACAGAAGCTGGAATGGCGTTAAACACAAACAAACAAACATGCAAAGATGTTTTCAAGAAAATAAGTAAGATGATGTAAGGAAAAACGTTTGTGTTTGTCTAGGGAGTTGACGCAGCTGCAGAAGGAGGTGACGGCCATTGAGACCAAGCTGGAGCAAAAACGCAGTGACAGACACAATCTTCTACAGGCTTGTAAGATGCAGGACATCAGACTTCCCCTCCGATCAGGAACTATGGATGACATCAGCCAGGAAGAGGTGTGTGCCAGGCTAATCCATGACAAAATAAACTCAAAATTATGAACTACCAATCAGAAGTTTGAAAACTTAATCAATCAATTTGTGTTTTTATGATCTTTAAAATAATTTTGGATAGCACTTCATTTTACAGTCCTGTTCCTCATATACATACTATGTACTTATTATAGTAATTACTAGGGCTGGGTATCGAGTTCGATACTATTTAGGCACCGACTGAATTGCCTCGATACCATAGAGTATCGAAAAACGTCTTGTTGTTCGGTACCAAATTTCGTTACCTACGAGGTTAATCAACGTCAGTGAGGCAATTAAGCTACTATTAAAATGATTCAACTTTATTTTTTTAAGTAATGCTCACACAATATTTCTTCCATGTTTCAGTTTTAATAGTAAAACCCCCTTTGATTTGAAAACTAAGTTTTTATGCATTAAAATAATTAGACATACTACACCAGAATTTAATAACAATAAAACATATGGTGAAAGAAAATAAAACAACCACTTATGAAAGTGGATAAAGATTTTAAATTTCTTGACGTCTTTAACTGCCTAGAATAAATTAATAGAAATGATGATCCTGTCTGAGCTATGCATTTTAAAACGAACACGCACTAGTGTAAATGTAGCCTAACTGAAAACTATTTGAACTTTATTAAAATTATTTGCACTGATTTATTGTGTTGGATATATTTTGTTCCTTTGTCCAGTGGCTCAGGAGATGAGGCTTTGAGTCTGTATAAATGTCAGCAAAGTTTTTTTTAGATAATGTAATCTTGTTAAAACTGATTTCATAAAATTGGTATCGAACTTAAGGTATCATATCGGTATCGAAAATTTTTAAACGATACCCAGCCCTAGTAATTACAATAACTAGGTACTAACCCTAAACCTAACCCTACCCCATGTAGGGTATTATATTACCTTATAATATCAGTACTTTCTTAGTTAAGTACACTTTAAATACACATACTTTAAAATAAAGTGCAACCGAATTTTAATCTAGAAGTGTATGCTTGAAATTAGTTGTGTTAGATACTGTGTGATTTATCTAAAATGTGAACTTTAAAAAAATACCTTTAATTCATGACTTATGTGGAGTAGATAAAGCAGAACATAAGTCAATAAATGTCCAGATTTAACTGGAACTTCATTACTGTTTAAAAATGTAACCCAGACAAAACAAATCTCAAATATAAAAGATTCATGGTTTTTTTTTTCCGCTACATAATTGTCATTCTTGTAATGTTCCACATTTGACCGTTTTCATGACATAAAACTATTTTAAAATAAAGCTTCAAAGTGTGAAATAATCCTGTTAAAGAACATGTAGGAGTATTAAAGCTTTTTACTAGTGTATTACATAAGCCCACCTAACATCTTGCTTGTGTTTGTGCTGTAGGGCAGTTCTCAGGCTGAGGAGAGCCTCAGCAGCAGTCAGAAGGCATCTAGCACTGTCCTAGCCAAGGAAGCTCTTATCGAGATTGACTACAGCAGCTTGTCAGAGGACCTTAAAGTACATCAATGCTTGCCTCTTTACACTATCATTACACTACTGAGGTTACGCTGTCATGAGTGTTATGGTGAGTTGAGATTGTGATGTGACTGATGCTTTGCAGGACTCACTGTCAGAGGAGGAGATCAAGGCGGAGATGAACACATTACAACAGAGACTCAATGAGCAGCAGAGCATCCTGCAGAGGATCAGTGCTCCCAATATGAAAGCCATGGAGAAACTAGAGAGTGTTAGAGACAAATTCCAGGAGACTAGTGACGGTCAGTCATTCCAAGTTTATGCTGTAAAATTAATCCAAATAAATGTAAAATTGCAATTACGGTGATAAAGCACAAAACTGCAATTTAAACATCTGTTTGAATGCAAAACACAAACTTGTGTTCTTATGAATGCCCGTCTCGCCGACCTTGAAAAAACAAACATATAAACACTGGAGAATGTAGAATGCATCTGTTGGAGTTTTGAGATTTCTTGTGAGATCTCTTGTTGCAAAAATTACCATCCCATCACTGTTTTGAAGTTAAATTTTGTTGAATGAGTAACACTGGCAGTACATGAGCTGCACGTTTACAGAGCAGAAGCAGGACAGTAGTAGCATATCTGCTGTTAGCCTGTCACATACTTTTTCTCACAATCACCAGCCTACGATGTGATAATGTCTCCCCTCCCACAACATAAATTCTTATGAAAAGATTTCTATTAAATCTTTTAGATTTAAAATCTTCCCTTCAGTATGTGTGGACTTGATGCACTTAAAGAATTAGTTCACAAAATGTCCTTTACTTACCCTCATGTCTCGCTCAGCTTGTCTGTGTTTTGCAGCATTCCTAACATGCATTTACTGTCTTTTTTGTATGTTTGAACATCATAGAGTTTGAAGCTGCCAGGAAAAGGGCAAAGAAAGCCAAGCAGGCATTTGAACAGATAAAGAAGGAGAGATTTGATCGTTTCAACGCATGCTTTGAGTCTGTGGCCACCAACATTGATGAGATATATAAAGCTCTGTCCCGCAACAGCAGTGCCCAGGTACTTAAACAATGACACATCAACAAACAATCAACTTTAAAAAGGCAGCTAAGGACACACTTCTTCCACAAGCACTTAACCTCTACACAGCCTTAAACCAATGCCTTTGCGCGCACAAAAAATATTCTCCTCTTTGAATTTCACCTTTGTTTACTATGTAATTCTTATTATATAGTCTAATAAATTATGGATAGCCACAAACTAATTTCTCAGTTTTAATGGCAGTACCTTACCTGTTAGAACAGGCAGGTTGACATTGAGGTGACACATTTTGGAGTTATATTTTTACCTGTAAATTATTTGCTTATTATTTGTAAGTTATTTGCTTCGGGGGAAAAACATCTCTTGAGCTCATTGAACAGCACAAGCACTCTTGACACAGCAATCTATGGAATTACTTGAGAGCAAAATTAAAAATAAAAGAAAGAAAAAATAGAAATATGCAAATAGAAAGTGTTCTTTTAAGGTTTTTTTTAACTACAATAATAAAGTATTTGAAACATGGTTCCACTATTTTAAGGAGCCCTTGTTACAGTGCAATTATACATTTAAGTGCTGAGTAGGGCTGCACCAATTGATTATTTTGATAATTGATCAATCTAACGAATACTAAAATAATTAATCAACTAAACGTTGTTTATTTCACTGATTAATCAGTAGGCTTTGCTCTTGCAATTCGTTGCAATATTGAGTTATGCATATTCATATAAATTTAGAGCTGCTTTATAGCAGAAAAATAAGTTGTAATTCTTACTAAAAGTGACACTGTATTTTCATTTACATTTAGCCATTTTGCAGACGCTTTTATCCAAAGCGACTTACAATTGGGGATACAAAAAGCGATTCATCTTGAGGAGGCAATCCGACAAACGAAGTGCTTGTAACACCAAGTCTCAGGCGTTGTTTAAATAAGTACAAGCTAGCAGGGGAAGGAATGAATAAGGAGAAAGTTTTTTTTTTTTTTTTTTTTTAATGTGTGGGGTATAGTTAAGTAGTGTCGAAAGAGATGAGTTTTCAGCTGTTGCTTGAAGATTGCCAAGGATCCGGCACTCCGAATGTGGATGGGAAGATCATTCCACCAGCTAGGAATGGTGAACGAGAATGTTCTGGAGAGAGATTTTGAGCCTCTTTGTGATGGTACCACGAGACGTCGCTCACTAGCAGATCTCAGACTTCTGGAGGGGATGTAGATTCTTAGTAGTGAGTGCATGTAGGCGGGTGCTGAGCTTGTGGTTGTTCTATAAGCAAGCATCACTGTCTTGAACTTGATGCGAGCTGCGATTGGTAGCCAATGCAATGAGATGAAGAGAGGTGTGACATGGGCTCTTTTGGGTTCCTTAAAGACCAGTCGTGCCGCTGCATTTTGAATCATTTGTAGAGGTTTGAATGTGTTTGATGGAAGTCCAGCCAGAAGAGCATTGCAGTAGTCCAGCTTAGAAATGACAAGGGCCTGGACAAGAAGTTGTGCAGCACGCTCCGTCAGAAAGGGCCTGATCTTTCTGATGTTGTGTAGTGCAAACCTGCAAGCTCGAGCAGTCTTTGCAATGTGGTCTTTGAAGGTCAGCTGGTCATCAAAGATTACACCAAGATTTCTGACCGAAGTTGATGGGGTAATAGTTGATGAACCTAACTGGATCGTGATGTCGTGCTGTAGAGTTGGAGCGGCGGGAAGGACAAGAAGCTCAGACTTTGCCAGGTTGAGCTGAAGGTGATGTTCTTTCATCCATGCCGAAATGTCCGCCAGGCAACCTGAGATCCTTGCAGCTACCGTTGGATCATCTGGTTGAAAGGAGAGATAAAGTTGTGTGTCATCAGCATAGCAGTGGTAGGAGAATCCATGTGCCTGTATGATTGGACCCAGCGATGTAGTGTATGTGGAGAAGAGGAGGGGTCCAAGAACCGATCCCTGAGGAACCCCAGTGACCAGTGTATGTGCTTTGGATACCTCCCCTCCCCAGGCCACCCTGAAAGACCTACCAGTGAGATAGGATTCAAACCAGCGAAGTGGAATTCCAGTGATGCCCAGTGATGAGAGGGTGGAGAGGAGTATCTGATGATTGACAGTGTCAAACGCGGCAGATAGGTCCAGCAGAATGAGGACTGATGATTTCTTTTTTATTTTTTCATATTTTCATGTTTAATACTGTAAAGCTGGTTACTTTAAATCAATCTATTGCTTATGCAATAGTGATTATATACAGAAGTGTGACGTGACTACTGAGTCCTGATTGCAGAGCTTGTGCAAACATATCCACATTGCTGTGATCAGATGATCAACTGCTGAACATCATATTTTCTCTCAGCTCTCATCACCTTTTCAAACCCATTTCAGTCTCTTCTAATGACCTGACGAGTTGAATCGAGTGTGTTAGATGCAAGAGACAGTGCTGTGATGCTTCAGAACAGTTTTGAAAACAATTTCAGAAACATGTTCTTAATGTAACTCATATATAACATATATTATATGCATGCACAGTTTTAAGGCAGCCTCTTTGGTAACTTCATGCCTTCACGACATTGCATGCACATAGTTTATTTCGCGCTCTGGTATAAATTGATATAGGCTACAGTGCATGCCGGTTTCCGCACTTGTTTGACTCATGCCTGCCGCTGAAACGTCTCTGGATTGATGTGATTGTAAAGACGTTCTGCGACTGAATAAATGCACTTCTTGTCAAGAAAAAATAGACAGAAAAAGCAATTATGAGTGGGGTGGCCAACCCTAGGCTCTGCCCCTGTGTTAACGGTGTTAAAAATTAACACGTTAAACTGAAAAATATAATCGTATGCGTTAACGCGCTAATTTTGACAGCACTCAAACAGTCATGGCCAAAAATATTGGCACCCTTGGTAAATATGATCAAAGGAGGCTGTGAAAATTAATGTGTGTATATATACACACACAAGTTTGTTTTTGTGAACAGTGGGGACATCCCATAGGTGTAATGGTTTTTATACTGCACAAACTCTATGTGCTATTGCCCTACACCTAAACCTACCCCTTACAGGAAACTTTGTGCTATTTCAGATTTTCAGTACACACCAAAAAACACACACACACACACACACACACACACACACACACACACACACACACACACACACACACACACACACACACACACACACACATATATATATATATATATATATATATATATATATATATATATATATATATATATATATATATATATATATATATATATATATTAGTATATCAGTCTGGCGAGTAAACTAAAAAATTTACTAACCACTGGCGATTCAATTGCCAAGGTGTCCTTATTATACGACAAAAATATTTGTTGACAGGTTGTTTTTGTGTTTTGTTTTTTCCCCCCGACTAATAATTTCAGTCCTAGTACTGAGTAATATAAATTAATATGTACCTACTATATTAGTGTTAGCAATAGGGCTGGGTAATTATGCATAATTACTATCAGTACTTTATTTATTTATTTATTTATTTTTATTTATTTTTTATTTTCTCAGCAAATCTTGCTTACTAAGGTTATGCTTACACAGTGCAAAAGCACACAATGCAAAGATCAATCTAATTGCTAATTGAAGTCATTTTCAGGTATTTTCTTAATCAAGTCAGTCATTGCAAACATCTAATCATCTCATAGACACTAAGATAAGTAATTTTTTTCCACTGGTGTTCATGTATGTGTGTTTTTTGCCAGGCATTTTTGGGACCTGAGAACCCAGAGGAGCCATATCTGGATGGTATCAACTATAACTGTGTAGCCCCAGGCAAACGTTTCAGGCCCATGGACAACCTGTCTGGAGGAGAAAAGACTGTGGCAGCTCTTGCCTTACTGTTTGCCATTCACAGGTATGTACAGCAAGGGTTGCACGATAAATCGAAATGAAATCAAAATCGCGATTAGAACGAATCTGCGATTGTCATGCGTATCTCTCAGTGAAGCACGGTTCTGAGATCAGTAGTAAATCTCATCCGAAGGCCAGAGGGCGCTCTCGCTCGGAAACTCCAAATATTCCCTGCAGAAGAAACCCAGGAAATGCCTGTAGTGGTCGCTGAATAAACAGATGATTTAACTGCTTTCATTGATTCAACGTGATTAATAAACACACGACTACGACAATATATCTGTAATACAATGCTAATCCACATAGCCTTTATCACTGCTTAGAATACTATGAAATATGTTGAGTGTCTTATTCTGTGTAAGAAGCCACATCATCTCGCAGAAGGATTTATTTCAAACATTCAGTTTGGAGTAAAAACATGTTATTAAATGTGGTATTTTCACATGCTTTCAAATTGAGCTGCATTTACTACACAGATGGCAGTTTACTGTGAAGCTACGCAAACAGCTGTCATTTTCGCAAACAATTTCTTCGATTTCATTAGGGGTGTCTAAGGATTTTCATAGTCGAATCGGAACTTTCGAATCTTGCTGATAGTCGGATCATATGTTTGGGGGCGGGGCAAAATACAAACAAAGGCTATCTGCACAAAACGCCCCGATGCATAAACGTGTCTGTGTGGCTCTGACTGAATGAACTCCTTTTGTGGATGTGTTTTTCATGCAACAACGTGCAGAAACACGGGAACTAAACTCTAAAAATTCACAGCGTGAATATAATAGTGTTTTCATTCTAATGTTAAGTGTATATGACAGTCCCAGTCATAGTTATTAATATTCTGCATAGTTGTTTGTCCTGCGCGCTGAAGAGATCATCACCGTACAATGAACTTTACTGCAGCGACTCAACCAAATGCATCTTATACGAGATAATATATACACGATATATATATAAACCGGCTGAAATGTTTTGAAATCACTTGTATCCTACCTGATCAAAAAAAAATCCAGTCTTTCACTCTGCGTCAGTCTGAGTCTTGTTAAAGTTTTAAATCCTTGCCGCCAAAATGCTCCTCTATCGGTCACTGATTATGGAAAGTGAAACTTAAATCTATAATAGGGGTGGTTGGATTTGTTCACGCACGTTAAAATATTTATTTAAAGCTTTTTTCTTTTAGGATTCTTATTTATAGCATTATCATAATAGGCTGTATATTAGCTTATTGGGAGAAAACTCTTAGTTCTATGTGAAATCAGACACTGAGCACCTCCATATAGCCAAAATGGTATGATCATAACACCCTGTGAATATTCGACTGTGAGATTGGGAGTCAAATCAGGCTCCTTGAAACGAAGCTTCGAATCGTCGACTATTAAGGGTCACCCCTAGATTTCATAATCGTATGATTATATCGTGTGTGTTTTTGTTGGGGTTTTTTTGCCTAGCTTGTCAGGACGGCTTTGTGTAGTAAATGCTTCTCAATTTGAAAGCAGGTGATGGAGATTTACTACTACTCACAGAACCGGCTTTACTGACAAGATGCGTGTAACAATCGCATTTGATTAATCGTGCAGCCCTATGTACAGCACATATTTACCCTCATGTCAAATCACATCCTTCACCAGACAGTCCCTGACACAATGTCTTTACCTTTACAGCTATAAGCCTGCTCCCTTCTTTGTGCTGGATGAGATTGACGCAGCCCTGGACAATACCAACATTGGCAAGGTTTGTTTCACTCCAGGGTTTATACCAGAAACTGCTTAAAGTCACACACACAGTCATGTGTGTATATTTGTCATATATTGCAACTGCAATATGATGAACATTTAAGATATTGTATAGCTGCTGCTTGGATATCAAGGCAGCAAAAATGGCACGTCAAAATCTTTAAAATTTCTAAATCTTAAAGTTTTAAAGGAATAGTTGACCTAATAATGAAAATTGTAAATCATACTCATCTTTGTCATTCACAGATTCGCAGGATTTTGTTTCTTCTGTAGAATTTTTTCAGGTCTTAAGAATTGTATTTGATGTTAAAAATTGTGCAGCAGCCCTTTAAAAGAACAAACTGAGCTCTTTCAGTGACCAAGTGAGCTAAAAACAAACAAAAGTTTCATTGCGTTCACATTGACCTGGTGCACTCAAAATAGACTTTTAGTCCACTTTTAATCAATGTGAATATTTTTAATAGAAATATTAATAATTACAATAGCTACAATATTACAATAAAACAGTACAGCAATTCTAATGATAAATATTAGCAATTAATACATTTCTGTTGTTATTACTATTGTAATGTAAAATAGAATAGAATTTTTTTTTTTAAATGCACTTTTTAAGGCAATTTTGCAGTGCTTCACACTATATCCAGGTGGAGCATGTGCTTTCTAAATGTGCACTTCATTATACTCTCACTTATTTATGAGATTATTATTTTTTTAAAACATGAGATCAGTTCAGTCCACTGAAGTATTACCCTGAAAATTCAATTTCATTGATTTGGGTGATAGAAATTTTGTCTTATTTCTTGAATATTTATAATAGCCTGCAGTTGTAAACATTTGAACTCAACTTCTTTTCAATTGATTTTTTTAATGGCCTTTAAATGACCTTTTTAATAATGAAATGGTTATTCAGGTTTGTAAAATCAAGTTGTCTTTTGACAAGTGATTCAGACATTCTTCAAATTGCAATAGTCTTAATTTTACTTTTTTTAAGTAATGTTTATGTAGGCATTAAGATTGAAAAAGACACAGTAATGGGAAATGCAGCAGTCATGTAAGTAATAATGTTAGTTGTGTGTATAAAATCTCATGCCAAAAAGCAAAGGAATACAAGTGAGTGCTTGTGCTGTTTGTTTAAATGAGAGATTCTTTTATTTTCCTTTAATTTTTTTGTATACGTAACTTTTGTATACTCTGTAAATGTCATAAATTAAAATGTATCTGCATATTTCCATTCCCCAAAACAATTAATTTTTATGTTAAACCTAGGGCTGCACAATTAATCGAATTTCTAATCGTGATTACGATTATGGATGCCACGATTACAAAAATAAACAGTGCCCACTTGCATTATTCTGTGTGCTTAAGAGGTGTTTGCAGCGCAGGGTTTAACAAACTCAAACACACTGGATAAAAGACATTTTGTCTGACTGATAGTCACTCTGTTGCGCATGACAGATAGGTTAAACGATAGGTTTTACTGTAGTAACGCTAACGGTAACAATTCGGTGGCAGAAAAGTAGGATATTCATATTGAGTATTATTATATTATCAATATAGTAAATATGTTAAAGGAGTAATAGAATAATTAACAAAATAATGGAATTATATTCCATCAGTTGATGTGGATTTGTAATTGAAAAACAGTAGCCTAAAGACATTCAGTCAATGCAAACACCATGGAAACCATATAGTTAGGCTACTTTTTACCATGGTAATGAGGTGCTGTACTTTTGGTTATGACCTACAAATGTATAAAGGATGAGGCTATTACAGTTTTCACAATGGGATGCGGATGTACATTTATTTTTATTAACAAAAACAGTACCAACTCAAACTCCTGCTACTCTGAACTCAAGCTCTTGTTCTAATGTGCATTTCTAAGAGACCAAACTTGTAATATTATTATTAAGTGCAGTGCTACCAAATCAGGTGCTGGTGCCACTGCTCTCGAATGTTAGTCTGGAGCCCTGATCATATAAATTGTACTGTAAAATGTTACTGTAATTTTGAAATTTCGTCTGTTTAATTATAAATTAAAAATATAGCTTTAGTAAATGATTTTTTTTTTTTTTTTTTTTTTAATTTTAGTTTTAGTATAACATTATTATACCATGCATAATTTTACCTTTTTTTTGTTTAAAGAAGAAACCAAACCAATGTATAGTTGACATTTGAGGCTCAGTGCTATAGAAAAGCTATAAGTTCAGGAAGAGTGTTTTCAGCCTTTTTTATACATATATTTTATATAAAAATACGGCATACAGCTTCAAACAATGGCATAAATATGTTAAATAATTATTAATAATCGTGATTACAATTTAAAGGGAATAATCGACAATTATGATTTTTGTCATAATTGTGCAGCCCTAGTTAAACCTTTATGGTGCAGCGTAGATTGAAACATGGCTGATAGGAATTCTTGAATGGAATTCTTTTTTTAAATATATTTAAACAGATCAGTAGACAATAAAACACGATTAAAATAGCGTACACTTGTTATAGATCATGTTGTATCTTATAACCCCAAAATTTTAAAATTGTCATCCTTCACTAACCCTTATGTGTGTTGTGTAGGTTGCAAATTACATCAAGGATCAGTCAGTGCAGAACTTCCAGGCTATTGTGATCTCCCTCAAAGAGGAGTTTTACACTAAAGCAGACTCCCTGATCGGAGTCTATCCAGAGGTAAGATTCTTACATCATGTGTTCGTTACTATGCTATACATATATATATATATAATATACAAAATATTGTGGCATGACTTTAAATCAACATTTCAGTGAAACTGCTTAGGGGTGGGAGAAGTATGACTAAAAATTAAACAAATCTTTGCACTTAACAATAATTCTGGATTAAATATATTTGTCACTACATTAAATCTTGCAATTGAGAAACCACATATGGATTTCATAATACTCAAATCGACATAGTTGTCAACTGAAGTTAGCCATTATATTTTACATAAGTTCAGCTTTTTAAAAAAATTGTATTTAGCGCTTTATACAATACATATTGTCAAAGCAGCTTTACAGTATTAGTAAATGAGGCAAGGGTGTAGAGTTACATTTCAAGCTATTTTAAGGCATGAGAAAATTTTTACTTTAAGACAAAAAAACGGCTGTGTTTATGATATACTGATGTAGTTTTCTGCATACTGGTCGATAAATATGAAACAAGTCAGTTCCGGCCCGCAACAACCTTTTTCACCGTGGAAATGCACGGAACGGTTTGAGAACAGACACAAACTGGGAATCCGCACCGAGACCGCTGTTCTCTGTGCTCGCTCTTCGCGTGCGCTGCACGCAAACATGACAAAGTTCTTTCCGTTGCTGCACTTAAATCATTTTAAATCACATTAAAATGTGAACGTAGGAATAGTTAAACAGAATTGAAATGTACATGTCTTAGGGCTTTTTTTCAGAAAAGTTCAACTTTTTTTCAACTTAAAAAAAAAAGACACTCTGAGCTGCAGAAAAAGACACCGTTTGCTCCATAGGATTATAATGTAAAACAGACGCTGGCAGCTTAAAAAAAAGACGCTAAGTGTGAACATAGCTTTATCGAATGCCTGGTTCTTGGAAATTTGGAACCAGTTCTAAAATGGAACCGGTTTTCGATATCCAACCCTAACTATCACCACTTCAAAACTGCTTAATGTGAACTAAAAGCTCTTAAGAAGTTATAAACATGAACAGTATGAAATTCTGTAAAGTGACTTGACTTACTATGCATGTTACTCATCGTCTACCCTTCCTCAACAGCAAGGAGACTGCGTCATCAGTAAAGTCCTGACCTTTGACCTGTCCCAGTATCCTGATGCCAACCCCAATCCCAACGAATGAGACAATACTCACATACCCAGAAACATTTGTCTGTTTTGTTTTGTAGTTTTCAAAGATCAGCTTGGCTTTTATGTTCTGTATTTACACATCACAGTCTCTTGCTAGATTTGAATATAGTTCATTATGATTTTTTTTTTTTTTTTTTTTTGCTTAGGTCAAAATGTGTGTTTTTTTTGTTTAGTGTTTTTGGCAATCATGTAATTTTGATGAATCCATTGAAACTAGATTAGTCTGACTTTTCTAACATTTTTAACTCTGCATAATTGGCTTCGAAGCTTTATAATGTAAAACTTCACAATAGAGGTTATGAGAAGTTATGTAATGACTAAGACCTGCAGTTTAACTGATTGGTTTTTGTTGATTGGTAAAAGTTTTATCACCACTTTTGTATTGGCTGTATTTGTCCTTTTTAGTGTGTTAAGTTTTAAGTAATTTTCTCTTGAAAAATAAACTTTGCTTCCCAGTAATATTTGATTACACATGAATGTCTTGTTTGAATAAATCTTAACTTGTTTTGTGGTTGTAATAGCTTTCTGTAATTTTCGAATTTTACTTTGGTTGAATGGATCCATGCAGCAACTTACTGAGCATATGTAGAAGGTCACACATAAACGCATGATATATATATACACACACACACCCCTCACACGTGTGGAAAAACATATATTGGATTCAACAGAATTACGCACAAACTTGGGTATAGTTTTATCTGAAGTGGTGTTCTAAGTTTACTTTTACAGTCTGTGGCATGGATGAACTGCATTAAAAATGCTATAAGATTAATTGGGTTTTAAATGGGCATTAATGGGTTTAAAAAAATATTAAAATATTTTTTAAATAAAATTTTACTTTAACTAAAACTGCCAGTAGGTGATGGTCTTAATGAGTGTGTCATTCATTCAACTGAGCAAAACTCAGCAAGTAAAGTCTTGAATGGTTCACTTTATTTGTTTAAAAACGTTCTGCTGTGGCTTTCTTTGAATTGTTGGCAAAATTGAGCAAAAACAGTACTGAAAAAAATGGAACAGAATATTCACTTATTGAACTGTAGTATAAAATCAGTATCTCATTGCTAATCATGCAGATATTTAAATAAAAAAAAAACTACTCTTGCCAGTGTGATATTGCTAAACAAAAAAGGCCAACATAATACATTCATTTCTGTCCCCACCACCTTTCAAACCAAATCTACACCTTTGCAAGGCATTGATCCATCCTAATCTTACTTAATGGGCTCCCAGTTGTTTAGACGCTGGCTTTCAAATCACTACTAGTGTATGTTCCTATATGAGCAACGCCTTGTTCATTCCCATAGGTTCCTTACGCCATTACTGTCGCCAACCTCCACCCAGATGGCTAAGACCATCACATCTTTCAGGAAGCAGCTGAAGGCACATTTATTCCACAAGCACTTAACCACCCCACTCTAAAACACAATTAAGCACACAAGCATGCACTAGCTTGTTTCTAAATGTTTAATAAACCTTGCACTCTTTGATAAATTGCTTTGTTCCTCTTTTTGTGAGTTGCATGACCTTGGCACTGCTGTTTAAACTACAGGAGCACCTGATACCTGTACTTGACTCATGGATCATTATCAATCGTAGCTTATAAATGCCTGTCAAGCCACTCCATACAGATACAAACAAAATATTATAAAATACACTGACATTTATCTTTATAAGCTGCATGTATTTAGTATTCATTTTGCTTTAATATGTGAATAGTAATACTACATAACACAGTAAGCATCAAGTTAAGTAAATATTTTGATTCAGTGTAATTTATGTATATTGTATATCCTGTTTTAGAAACATAACACTATTTGTTGAAACAGTTATGCAAACTTTTTTTCTACTGTTCACTATTTTTAAAGTGAGAAATCGTGTCAAAGAATGAAATACTTCAAATTTGTAACACCATGCATCTTGGTATTTATCTTTCAAAATTGTAAAGTGAAAATAAATGTGTGTGTGTGTGTGAGAGAGAGAGAGAGAGAGCGTGAGCACACCTTGCCTGTATCTGAAGGTCATTTGACTAATTGTCTTTCATGCTAAAGAAGACTTTTGACAATATCTGAAAGTTTTCTTTTTTTATATATATTTTTTTATACTTTATAATTTTACAATTTAAATATTGTAAAATCTCAAAATAATTTTAGTAATGATGTGTGCTTCTGAATTCTGTGTAATCTAATAAGATGTGATTTGTGTGTGCAGGGGGTACTGGACAGAGAGTGTGGCTGTGTGTCTGTTCCAGAGACTTTTATTTTGTTGGTCTTTTTCATTCTGTTGTACCTGCCTTCTCCTACCTTGTTTCTCTTGTCTGTTTTCCTTGGCTGGCATCAGTGTTGAAGAAAGTTACTTTTAACAGTAATGCATTACAATATTCCATTACACCCTAAAAAGTAACTAATTATGGAAAGTAATGTGTTATTTTTATGCATTACTTTAGCATTACCTTTTCTTATCTGGCCTGGGTTTGCATGTTTGTTTTTAATATAAAAGTACTATATCTGGCAAATGTAAAATCCATTTCACACCAAAAGTGAAATGAATAAGCCTCTGAAGGAGATGTGTTAAATTAAAAAGTTTGCTTTTCACGGTTTTTATAAATTTTGAGGAATACTAAATCTGTTTTTTGTGCAAGTAAGATGAGTAATGTTAATTTAGTCTAGAACTACAGTCACACCATGTTCACACAACGCCTCTGCATTTAGGGCCTACTCCTGATTTCTATCTACATCGAAACACCAGAGCTGTCAGTCAGTAAACGGGAAACCAGTAACTTACTTATTTGACAAATTACTCATATATTTTCTATTAAAATAGAAGTAATGCATTATTTTACCAGTTACTTGAAGAAGAAGAAAAAAAGTAATCAGATTAAATAGCTCAGGCTGATTTATGTTCACCTGTGCTCATCATCTCTGCTCATCATGAGTAGCCTACATTAGAAGCAGACATAGGCTACACCATTCATTCACACAGAGACACGCAGAACATGCCGAGTTCATATCTTTTTCGCAGTTATATATTCACAGACACTAGTCCATATCGCGATAATTTTGATTAAGTGTCCATCCCTCCTGTGGATTAATTCATTTAAAATTTGCCAAATTCAATGGTGTCCAGTCAGTGCGAAAAAAAACAAACAAAAAACAGTGTTATTAAAAAACCATGTCATTTAATAAATGTAATGTGCATTATTTCTTAGTTAGAGGTGGAAGCATATCAAATTGAAAACTAGAAAATAGGCTGCTATCATGGATAATGTTCAGCAATGGTCACCGTACATTATGTTTCAGAATTTTGTTAAAATTTAACTTCATAATATCCACCACCAGACAGCATCAATTTATGTATGTTGTAAATGCAACGATATTTTGTATTTCAGATACAAAACAATCACGGAATCATGCCAAGTGTGAATAGACATAATTCTCGTGAGAGCACTGTTCCCGTCTAAAACAACCCGATCTCATGAAAGTGCATATAGTACGCCAAATAAAAATGAAAACTCGTGGTATTGATACGCAAAAATGGATTTTGGCGTGTATATGATACGCGATGGGTAGGATTATGATTATGGGGTAGATGCGTGTCATATCTACGCGAAAACATCATATGCACGCCAAAAAATTTGGTATCATATATGCACGCGAAAACTGCGTTTTATATGCACGCCAAACACGTTCGTATCATATACGTCAAAGTCCATTTTTGCGTATCAATACTACGAGTTTTCGTTTTTATTTGGCGTACTATGTGTACGCATTTTCATGAGACCATGACCGCGGACTACAAGTGCTACTATGGCGAGTCAACCCTTCGCTATTGGAAGGAGCCAGACGACGTAATCATGACTAGTGAATATTCAAGTCAGTAGTCTTCGCGCAGTATGGTTGGTATTTTGGCTGTTTGTGTTAATGTGTGTTATTAATGGAGCGTCGTGAGAAAGCCGTCATGAGAAAGAGAACGCGCTACGAGAGCACAGGTTAGACTGAAATAAATATCTATGAGCATGAGATACTGCATGCAAACTGCGTTTACAATACACACACACACACACACACACACACACACACACACACACACTGGTCTCACTATGAGGACTTTCATCGCTTTTATATCAAGTTAGTGATATTTTCTATTGCCTAATCCAGCCCCTGCCCCTTTAAAATAACCCTCACAGGAACCTTTGCTTAACACCATATTTAAATAAAACATATCTGGCCTATCTATAAAACTTTTTAAGTAGTGAGGTTCTGCTTTCTAGTTGGTGTTTTACAGATTTCACTATATTAGTGAGGACATTTTGAACTTCACAAGCATAGTCAAACCTGTACACACATAAATAGGTATCTGTGCTGGCAGGGCTGTGGTGTCTTCTTACCGATGTGTCAAATGTGTTCTGGATAAACAGACTTCTGGACAGAGAGCATCTGTCTGCTGTTTGAGTTACAACTATGCAGAAAAAAGTCGTGCATTAAATGCATTAAAAACTTTCATGTACACTAGTATTTTATTATTATTATTAGATACTTTGTTCTATTATTATTGTGTTTAAAATTAGACTTAATTCATATTTCTGGGAATTCTAGATGAATTGACTTCTCCCTAATGGCGATGGGAAGAGTGCCTTGTTTTTAATGATTATTATCAGTGGCATACCCTGTATTCAGATCTCGCCTGTTTTGTGGTGAATATTGATAGGCTGTTTTTGTGTAACATTGTGTCAGGTGCTTGATGCACCTCCTCCATCAGGGTTCACCAGTTTAAATACACATCTGCTTCAAAGTGGACAAGGCTACACATACATTCTTTACAGAAGACTTCAGCGCTACTGGTCACTTTGTGCACTCAACATACTCAGACACAGCTGTCTCACACACGGTGAATATGTATCACTCACAAATTGAACTGACACAAAATCCTCTGGAGAAGATCTGGGTGCCATGGATGAGCAGCAGGTTGAGACAGAGAAGAGGCTGTAAGTCATACGTCTAAAGAAACATCTCTGTCTCATCCTTCAATCTATTTCTGTGGTCTTAGCAAGTTTTAAAAGTAGGCTATCAGTTAATTACACTGTTAGAAATGTATCTTGCCAAGTGAACTTTTTAAACACTTCTTTGTCAAACATTTGTAACAACTTTTCTTTTAGACCTTTGTAAACAATTTTTTCATAAAACCTATAAAGCTACTTAAGGGACTCCCTAAGTGAGAGTCATATATAAATAGAGAGATAAGAAAGTACTATATTGCATAGTTTCAGAACTGGTTTACACTGCACGTGTGGAAAAACATATTGGATCCATATCCTCCTTAAAATAGTGACTTGTGAATGTACAACAGCACAAATTAATAAGGCCGAAGTACAATTGATGCTTGGCAATATTTTTCCTCTAACGTACTTGATTATACTGTATAAAGGGATGATGTTATAAGTAAAAGACGATAAAAAGTTGATCACAAAGAAAGTATATTGCATAGTGAAACTGCTTTAAAATAAATAATCAGAGGATATTTCCTAATAGAATTCGTTTGCAATTATTTGTAATAAAATGTCAGTTTTGTGTTGTTTGATTTGTGTGTGTTTTTTAATGATGTTTGATGCAGTGTGTGACGATTTGTGTCCTCAGGGCCGTTCACCTCACTGAAGTCCAGTTCACTGCCCTTTGCACACAAACAAACAAACACACACAGAGACCACTGATACAAGAGGCACTAGTACAATATTTTCACTGATGTAAATTACAATGAAATGAGTGGGAGCATAAACATGGCTTTTGTCTCCATTGAGATCAGTTTAAGATCAAATGATATCAAATGATGAATCTGTTTCTGTATGAATGTATGAAATGTTAGACTAATATGTAGTGTGTATAAAACTGATGAGTTTTTTTGTTTATGCTGTGTGTGTTTATTTATTACATGCTGTGTGTGTTTATTTCAGCATCAGTACCACAGTTCACCAACTCTCCCACCATGATTGTGATGATCGGTCTGCCTGCCCGTGGAAAGACCTACATCTCAAAGAAACTCACACGCTACCTCAACTGGATTGGAGTTCCCACCAGGGGTGAGAATTATTATACAAACTGTAGAAACATTATATGAACGAATCAGTTAATCAGATTGGCAGGTAAAGCACAAAATATTCTCGCACAAGTCAAGTCAAGTCACCTTTATTTATATAGCACTTTTAACAATACAGATTGTGTCAAAGCACTTAACAGTAAACAAAACAACTTCTATTCAAAAAAAGATGTGACATTTTGTAAAATGCAATACAAATCAAGAATCTTTGATTTGTTCATTCTCTTAAACCTTTATTAAATTGACAAACATACAAAGAAAAGATTTCCAATGTTTTCACTTACCAGCTTAATTGTATTTTGTAAATATAAACTAATTTTGATGTTGATAGCTGCAACATACACTTAAGAAGTTGGGGCATGATTAACACATCAACTGTCCATTTAATTACAATGATTAATCGTTTGAGAATTGAGGATACTAATTGTTAAAGTTTTGCATGCAAAATTGCTTCTGTCGCTAATGAAAGTCTGGATGGTCTTAGGACTGAGAACTCGAAATCCATTTTTCCTGGAAACAAGTTGAAATGTGGACTCATTTGAGTACAGCACACATTTCCACTGTGTTTTTGATTATCTGAGCTGTGCGCATCGAACTGATGTATAGCTTTCTAGAGTAACAGAGGTTCAGGTTGCATTTCTTGAAGCAGCGGCAGACTGTGGTAAATAACAGTTGTTTTCTGAAGTACTCCTGAGCCCATGTGGCTATATTTAACGCCGCAACATAATGGTTTCTTATGCAATGCCATCTGATGGCTCAAAGGTCAAGCACATTCAACTGAGCTTTCCTGCCTTGCCCTGCATGTACTCTGATTTCTCTGGATTTCTTGAATCTTTTCACAATATTATGTATGGTACTTGGTGAAAGACCTAAATTCTTTGCGATTTTGCATTGAGAAATGTGATTTTTTAAAATTTGTTTGACACATCCCATGAAATCTGGCACGAAGTGGCTTTGCTGCCAAAGACTGAGATGCGCTTTTTACACCCAAATATGTTCCATATGTTCTATTACCATTTCATAATAAAGCATATAATAAGGCCAAAGGTATTAATAGTTAGGAGTTGCTGGTGAAAAAAGGAAAATCACAACAGTCTGCAAAGTCGGTTTATTTTGTGACAGAATATAGTACAGAAGCAAATAAAATAAAGAGAATTTTAAAAAGTAACAGAAATTTTGATGAGTGACTCACATCTTAGAGATGTTTTACCAAAAACTCCTTCCGTTGTGTTTAAAAGAGCACCTACAATTAAGGCCAGATTGGTTAAAAGTCACCTTTCCTCTAGAAGACCAAAAACTTGGTTAGGTCCAAAGGTTGGAAATTACAAATGTGGTAATTGCAATCATTGTGATAATATGGTTAAGACAAGTATGTTCATGAATATAACATCAGGTAGTGAGTTTAAGATTAGATCATTTATTAATTGCAATACCTCATTTGTTGTGTATCAATTGGAGTGTCTTTGTGGTTGTTTTTACATAGGGATGACTACAAGGAAACTAAAGACCAGATTAGCAGAACATAAGAATGCCATTCGTATTTGTAATCCTCTGTACCCTCTGGCTGTACACTATAGAGATAAAAATCATGGCAGTCCTAGTACACTGAAAATAGTAGGTATAGAACACATTCCTAAGTCAATAAGAGGAGGTGATAGAGTAAAAAACTTACAACATAGAGAGTCTTTTTGCATTGAGAGCAAATCAAGCAAATCCAGGTTTGAATGGGGAATTAGATGTTTCACCTTTTTTGTGATTTGTTATTGATATTCTGACATTGTTATTTATATATATGGAATTTTTTTTTATTTTTAATTGAATTGGATGATTTTAATTTATGATTTATGATGTATTTTGTAATATGTTGTGAAAGTATTTTTTTCCATTCTTCTTTCTCCATGTGGTGATTGTGAAGTCATGTGACTGTCATGTGATCAGGTGATTGTTGTACAAGAGACTCTGAGTGTATTTGTTTTCCACACCCTGATGAAGGCATATTAGCCGCAACGCGTAGGTGTGCGGTCATCTGTGACTTATTTTTTATGTTTAAGCCATGAGATAATAAAGGCTTTTTCATTTAAATTCTCGAGTGCCTTGGCTTTGCAACACAGATTTATAGACAAGTTTTCCCTTGTCCAAAGAGCACCGAGATATTAGAGAGTTTTGCATCCCAGTAGCCCTCCTTTTTTTTGCATTTTTGTGACTAATCAAGCTGCAAAACTTTGGAAATCTGTTCTGTTAACTGACCAAATAGCACAGTTAGTGGTCGAAAAATGTAATTTCTGGTTAATATTTTGGTAGATATTAGAAATATATATGTTTTTGTTGGCACCAATATGGTTATTTCTGGCATTTTCACTGTTAATTGGGCAAATTTGGCAACATGTTTTTCAAGAAGTCTTAAAAGATGTATCTCCTCTGTGCCTCGGTTGTTGAAATCAAGTCATAGAGCATTATTTCTTGCACTATACATTATCACTGATGTGAAACTATTTTAACAGTGTTTAACGTTGGACAGTACCGCAGGGATGCTGTACGCACCTATAAGAGTTTTGAATTCTTCCGCCCAGACAACGAAGAGGCCATGAAAATTCGCAAGTAAGAAACTCACATTTTATACATCAGTGTTTTATCCAAGCAGTATCACCTAAACAAGAGTTCTATTAAGCTATTTGTCTGAATATCATCAAGGCTATGATTCGGCCAAAGGTCACCCTGAGTCAATACACTGTGGCAGTATTTGTTCCTGAATCCATAAGTTGAGTGAATTATACTGTGACTCTCTAATAAAGACAGTCACTTTCTACTGTAATGATGTAAGGTAACCTGCCGAAAGGGTCTCTGAACAGTCTCCACCACTGAGAGCCGGTTGTACTAGACTTCCTTTGACTTCCTTTTGACTTCCTGCTCTTTCTTTTGTAGTGAGTAGGTCATAGGGATGCTCACTTGCAACTGGAATTGACCCTATATCAGTATACCATTCACCCAATCAGATATGAGCAGCAGAATTAACTGTTGTATCAACTGTATTGTATGATTGTACACATTTTTTTGTTGTTGTAAACTCTGTGCTTTAGAGCTTGTGCTCTGGCGGCGTTGAAGGACGTCTTTTGTTACTTCACTCAGGATCATGGACAAGTGGCAGTAAGTGACAGCACACACACACACACACAAGTTCACCTCAACATGGACAATTTACTGATGTTGCTACAGAAATTGATGAATTGAGAAGGGATGTATAGAAATGTTATCTTTCTCCGAACAATTTACACTAAAGTAAGGCAAAAAGTAAGTGTTTTTAAGTCTTTTATACTCACCAAGTCTCCATTTATTTAATCAAAAACAGCAAAAACAGTACTATATATACTTGAACATGTAACATTCAGATGGCAAAGCTGAATTTTCAACAGCCATTACTCCAGTCTTAAGTTATAGTATTGATGGGTTTCCAACCATTTTGTTTAATTTCATCAACCAGTGTCTTTTTTTGCAGTTGGACTGATGCTCCCTTAACTCTTAATTTAGCCTCTGTTGTGCTTGGTCCCTAATTGCTGCTTAAAGCTATTTTTGGTTCTTATTATTATCAGTCTTGAAAACTGTATATTTTTTTACGCAGCAGAAATGGTAAAATTATTCCAAACTTTTGAAAGGTAGTGTATGTGAAAGGTTTTTAATGATGAACTAATTCAGCACATTTATGTTCAGGTGTTCGATGCGACCAACACAACACGAGAACGCAGAGAGGTGATTCTCACCTTTGCTAAAGAGAACGGCTATAAAGTGAGTGAAAAAGGTGAACCGATGAATTAATATTCATCAAAATGAATGGTAACGCTTTAGATTAGGGAACACGTGTTCACTTGTTAGCTAAGAGTTTTCCCTAAATAAACGTATAATTTGGTGCTTGTTGGTAGTAAGGTAGTTGTAGTAGTTATATTAAGGTATTGGGTAGGATTAAGGAATCTAGAATATGGTCATGCATTAAAATGTTCTTTATAAGTACTAATAAACAGCCAGTATGCTAGTAATACGCATGCTAATAAGCAACTAGTTAATAGTGAACAATAGTGTTTACTAATCTAAAGTGTTACCAAATTAAGACCTCATTTCTAGAATATATTTAGAAAATATTTCTAGCAGTGTATAACTTTTAAAGTAGGGTTGTCTTTCTTGTAGGTGTTTTTTGTTGAGTCTCTTTGTGATGACCCAGAAATCATTGCAGAAAACATCAAGGTGATAACATGTTAAAAATTATATTTATTTCTCCTTTTAATTATTGATCTGTGTGTATTACTGTAGCTGTATGTGTGAGTTGTTTTGTAATGAGGTGCATCATTTTAAAATATTACCTGGTCGATTGTCTGTATTGGAGTATATATTTGTTTTGTAAGTAAAACATACACACTCTGCTTCCTGTAAAAGACCTTTGTTTATCTGCAGCAAGTGAAGCTGAGCAGTCCTGATTATGTTAACTGTGATAAAGAGGAGGCTGTGGCTGACTTCCTTAAGAGAATAGACTGCTACAAACTCACATACGTTCCTTTAGATGATGACAAAGACAGGTGAAACATTGTCACCCTGAGTGAATTTGACAAACATCTGTTGTTTGACATGATTGTAGTGGAAGTCTCCACTATTACTGTCCTCTCTCTTTGTGTCCACAGGAGCCTGTCATACATTAAGATATTTAACGTGGGCAGCAGGTACCTGGTTAATCAGGTTCAAGATCATATTCAGAGCAGGATCGTCTACTATCTGATGAACATCCATGTCACACCTCGCACTATCTACCTCTGTCGTCATGGAGAGAGTGAACTCAACCTTTTGGGGCGTATCGGAGGTGATTCCGGCCTCTCGCCACGAGGAACGAAGGTTAGCGTAAATCTGATTAAAACAATACAAATAGTGTTGAGCAGGGCTTTCAGGCTGAATTTCTGGCTATAACGTTTTAATGAATTATTATGTTTATTGTTACTACTAATGTTACTACTAATACCTTAATGAGGAGAGGTGTTCTACTACTTTCCTTTGTCTTAATGCTACTTGAGGCAAGGATTTGACATTTATGTTTATATAACATTAATTATATTTATAAGGGATTCATATAACATAAATTTAATATAACATATAAATAACATATATTTTATTTTATACAATTTAAATATTTTGTCCGTCAAATAATTACCTGTAAATTCTATACTATGATTTAAAAAAGAAATGTAACATCACACAATGTAAACTTAAAAAACAAAACAAAACAAAAAAACAGGAAAGGCAAAACATTTTTTAAGGCAAAAACATTTAAACAAAACTCTTCAAATAAATGAATGTAAGGCTTAAATGGCCTCTGAATAATAGCCAAGTTCTGTCATGAAACTCTAGATGGCGCAGACATGACGAGTCTTTAACTCAAACTGATGATATTCACAGTGTTAAACTACTTGGCACAAGTTGATTCATTCAAGTTGCATACACAGCCATTTAATTACTGGTTAGCATTCACTAGAGCATTTCGTTGTTTCCGTTGGCCCTGAAGAAGCCTCAATGAGGCACGATCAAGCCACGGAAGTGACAGTGGATACGCGACTGGCCCTGGCACGCACTAGCATGCCCGCTTTTGTTCTGGATGCACTTTTAAATTTCCTGGTCCTGATGTCACCGTGATGTCGTGCCATGCCGTTGGCCTGATTTTACACATGCTCCGTGATTTTACAAACGCAATCATGCAGAGGCGTTTCCATAACTTCGCTATTTTCTCAAGCAGTGCGAGTTCCCTCAAAAGGGAACTTTACATCTGTTTAAGTCAGATTGCGGAAAGATTTGCAAAGTTGGGATCCTTGAGTTGTACACTATCAGTGGGATATGGCTATGTAATTGATAACCTCAAATCTGCATAAAGCAGGGGTACAGAATGCAGTTCCTGGAGGGCCACAGCCCTGCTCCAACATATATACCATGTAGTTTTCAAAAACGCCTGAAGGACTTGATTAGCTGGATCATGTGTGTTTAATTAGGGTTGAAGCTAAAGAGTATGTTGATGGCATGTTTGAATTGAGAGCTGTAAGAAAAGTTTCGGGCCATCACATTCGTTTGTGCATATTTATCTTAAATTTGATGAATGTTTAAATTTTTATTTGACTGCCCTAAACCCTACCCATAATAATATAGAGATTTGCGGTGAACTCATTTGACTGGAGCAGTCAACCACCTTGCTGGTCCCCCTCCCATCTGACTCATAAAAAATGACATGGCAGTGCCCTAGAAACCTCCCATAACCTCTGCACAGCAACAAGCTGAAAACCAGAAGACTGTTTGTGTCAGTTTGCTGCAGCTCTAGGCACATACATCAGGGGTCAGTGCATCCCGGATTTGAAGATCTGGACCAGTCACATGAGGAGAACGATCCAGACTGCAGAGGCAATCGGAGTGCCTTATGAACAGTGGAAAGCACTGAACGAGATTGATGCTGTGAGTCTAGTCCTGTTTCTAGTCACACATATGACATTGTCAGCAGTTGCTGATCTGCAACCCCAGGCTCTTTGTTTTGGTTCTTTTGCAGAGAGTGTTTGTGTCTTCTTGCATGAGAGATATTTGTCATGTGTTCATGTGCAGGGTGTGTGTGAGGAGATGACTTATGAAGAGATTCAACATCACTTTACTGAAGAGTTTGCTCTCAGAGACCAAGACAAATACCGGTACCGCTATCCAAAGGGTGAAGTGAGTATATGTTGTGGCAAATTTATAGGTTACTCGCCCGTATTAAATTCACTAAGTTCACTGCTGGAGTTTGCTTTTTTGTTATCTCTTGTGGGTAATTTGTTGAATTTTGATGATGCATAAATTTCAGCAACAAATAATGTGAATGACTGATGTGTCTAGTTTTTATTAATTATGATAATTATGCTCCAGTATACAATTTATACCTCCCTGTTATCTTAAAATAGTCTTTAATTAGTGACATATTATTATCTCTCTGATCATCAACAATAACTTGTTATTAATGTAAATCAACAGAGTAAGTCATTCAAATCCAAACACAGACTATGATCATTAGGCTATTACATTCATACATGAATGAAGAGCTTCCATCTTCTCACCCATGTGTAGAGGAACTCCATCCTCCACTTCAAATTTATGTATGGCCTTGTCGTTCAGTCTCACTTGTTTTGAGTAATGCAGATTTTATGTATATTTTTGTTAAATTTGAAAGTTTTGAGAACCGTGCATTCACATAAAACATGACGTCCCAAAACAAGACAGCACAAAAGCACATGAAAAGCTACACTTGCCAAGTGCTACACACAAGAATACCTGGTGCTTGAAAAAACAAGACGAGCACACAGTGAGGGAATGAACACTCAAAACGTGCTGACAACGAAAGACAAAACATGGAGCATGAATGTAAAGTAACAGAAAAATGAACACTTGAACATACCTCAGCATGATTAAAAATACATAAAATGACAGAAATCATTTTTGGGAAAAAGCAGTCTGAAGTAATTCGATTTTTTAGTTTGGCTCACGTCCCATTTGTTTACATAGTGAGGGTGGGGTTTAAGACCTGGGGCCCGTTCTTCGTGCGTCACTAACTCAATTAGCTGGATTTGATTGTTGATGATCTGGCATGATCTTGGATCATTTGGTTCTTCGACGCTGATCCTGGAGTTGCTGTCACAGCAACAGGTCCGTAAGCTTAAACCTGCAGAGTTAAGCTCCAACCCTGAAAAACACCTCACCTGCCTGTAGCCCTAGTAATTCTGAAGACCTTGATTAGCTTCTTCAGGTGTGTATAAATTAAAATAATAATTACACACATGCTATACAGTTAATCTGAGCCGTGCATTAATTTGAGTGGCAGCTATTATGGGAGTGGCTTGATGGAGCAGAATCTGGAATCTTTCAAATCATCTCAGATGTAATAAGCGATGTACGAAGTACGGGCCCCTGTACTGCAGCCAGCCACCTGGAGGCAATCAAAATATTTTGTCTTCACTTTTGGGAGGGCGGGGTGAGCTATTCTTTGAATTAGTTTATAGTTTTTTTTTTGAAGCCAGGTAGACAATTGATCTGAAATGACAGTAAGGTGTTTTTATCTTTGTTTTATTTGTATTGCAATGCTTGTGTATTTGTGTATGTTCAGTCCTATGAGGATCTGGTTCAGCGTTTAGAGCCTGTAATCATGGAGCTTGAGCGCCAGGAGAATGTTCTGGTCATATGTCATCAGGCTGTCATGCGCTGTCTGCTGGCGTACTTCCTAGACAAAACCTCAGGTACAGAAAATCTTTCAGAACATACTACTGGAACATTACTCCAATACTTGAGCTGTAGGGGAGCGCGGGGCACGAAGTAACACGGGGGTAATTGTAACACGTGGTTTAAATATTTCCACACATGCAAACATAACAAAATTTGGTAACACTTTAGAATAGGTAACACTTGTTAACTATTAACCACGACTTTTCCCTCAATAAATTCTTATATTAATAAGCAGCAAATTAAGAATTTATTGAGGGAAAAGTCGTAGTTAATAGTTAGTAAGGTAGATGTTAGGTTTAGGTATTGGGTATGATTAGGGATGTAGAATACGGTCATGTAGAATAAGGCATTAATATGTGCTTAATTAGCATTAATACATGGCTAATATTCTAGTAATATGCTTGCTAATGAGCAACTAATAGGTGTAACCGTAAAATAAAGTGTTAGCCGAAATTTACAGTATTTACTAGTTACCATATCAACATAATATATAGAAAAAAGTGGGCCAAAATTCAAAAGTCTTTTGAAGATATTGCTGAACATTTATTTTACCATAGTAAAGTTGAATTTCTGGCTTAAGTAAATTTTTCATCTCAATTTTTATTATTCATTTAAAATGAGACAACTCTGCTATTATTTTAACCTCCTATCTGTTATTTATCAGTTTAGATTTAGTTTTTTAATGCTTCAATAACTAGCAGAAGACACTAACCCGTTTTAAATTCCAGCTGTGCAGATGGGGTACACAGTGTTACAATGTGCCCTGCCTTTATTAATTATGCTATTCTATGACATTAGCGATGTAATTTACACTATTTACTTAAATGAATTTGAATGAGAAATGATGAGAAACAGGTGAATGAAGACTGACAGTCAATGTTTAATGTTCAGAAATGATTTCAAAACATTTTGGCTCATTTTTGTGGGCCGGCTCAAGCCTGGTTGCAGTGTTCATTGTCAAACTCCAAAATCAGATTATTTTAAATTCTTAAAAAACGCGATTATTTTATTTGAAAAAAATAATTATTTTATTTTATTGACAAAATATTTTAGTTTGTCTTGTATATTTTTTTCATGAGATCAGATAATGTTTTAAGCATACAATCATGTTACAGCATGCCCCTCAGATGTTACAATGTACCCCACCTATGGGGCATGTTGTCACATTTCACTTCCATTTTTTGAGGGTAAATAATGAAAAACGTATACACTGTAATTATGAAACAAGGTGATATATTTGTACTAGACAAGTGTAAAATAACTCTGGATAAAAAATTGGGTTTCACCTTATTTTGGTCCCTTTAACACATTCTGTTGACTATAAGTAACATTGCACCTACATTTCTACTGACTCTCATTAGAGTGTTAGTAGTGTGTTAGTAGACTGGTAGGGTTAGGGTTTGATTAAGTTGACATGTTCTTGCAAAGTTACTTATAGTCAGTAGAATATCTGTTGGGAGGCCATCACAATAAAGAGTTAGCAGTCAGTCACCTTTATTTATATAGTGCTTTTAACAATACAGATTGTGTCAAAGCATTTAACAGTATCAAATTGGAAGACAGAGTGTCAGTAATGTATAATGATAAGATCAAACACTCAATTTTCAGTTAAAGGCATTTCATTATTGAATTCAGAGATGTTATTGTCTAGCTCAGCTTAGTTTAAATAGTATCTGTGCAATCAAATCGGCGATAATCGCTAGAAATTAAGCAGATATGAAGCAGACAGTCTACTAATATTCTAATGAGAGTTTGTTGACATGTAGTTGCAACATTACTTAGTGTCAACAGAATGTTCAAAAGGGACCATCAAAATAAAGTTACCAAAAATTGTATTCTGAACCCCATGTGGATTTACACAAACTGAGAAAGTCAAAAACAGTTACCTTGTAACGCTCTCCCCTACAGTTGCAATCAAAAGTTTGTGAACCCTTTGGAGCGACCTGGATTTATATATTGATTAAAAAGTGCTGTCCACACTGCCACTATTCCTATCCATGTACTCTGGTGTTTGTTATTTAGGTTTGATCATTAGGCCTATCATTCATTCAGGCTTGAAAGAAGGATTTAACCCCAGCCTAGAAAGCCACCCCAATTACAGCCTAATTTGTGACAGTTACCACAGCCTAATTATCTCATTAAAAAAGAAGTAGACTTGGGACACCGTTTGAACTATTCCACATAAATCCTTTAAAAATTGCCACCATAAATCTCTTTTTGGGAGGACTGAACCTATTTAATATATGAATTAACCACCAGAGCAGTGCTTACCTTGCTCCAGCATCAGCTGTTTCGGCATCTGGTCGTTCTGTACTGAAAAATGTCTGACCTTCCGGAAATTCACCAATTCCTGTCAAACCGTCACCGTGGGGCACCTTCAACTGCACAAGCCCAGACTAGCCCAACAGAAGCACGATTTGTCACTCCACAGAACACATTTCCTTCGTTCCTGAGTCTAGTGGTGTGCTTTACGTCACTCCATCTGATGCTTGGCATTATACATGCTGATATGTAGAGGTGGACAGTACATTTGGAGGTGGACGAAGTACATTTTACTTGAGTATACTATGTTACTATGTAGCAGCTTTGAAAGTCAGTGGGTGAAATGTTTTTTTTCCCAGATATCAGTAATCACTCTTGTAGGGCTTCATGAAGTGATTTCCCAGAATTTTTTGAATCCTGACAAGTAGCAAATGTGATATTTATTTACAACAATTCAATAAGTAGAGAAAACCGTTAAGAAGTTAATATTGTCTGATTTAGCAAGCCGTTCTGTGCATGACATCAAAGACCGCAAGAGAGATTAGAGAGCATTTTCAAATGCATCAAATAAATCTTGCTGTTTTGCTTTTTTGTTAAAGCAGTGTTGCTGTTGTAAAGTTATACAGCTACAGTTGTGTTGCTGTTTTAAAGCAGGTTTGATTTTTTTTCTTATCAGTCTGTATTTACAGTAATATCACTGTCCACTCGGTTCAAATGTAGATGAATGGCTACATGCAGATGTGTGCACTCACTGCCAGAGCTGTGTGAGATCACTACCATGCTGCTTTTGTGGGGGTGGTTAGGGGTGTTAAATAAATGTTATTGTTTTTTTTTGTCAACTCACTTGTTTCATTTCTATAGGTTTTTAACATTCTAAAAGCTCTTTATTCCAAATGTATACTACAAGCTATAGTCAGTGCATTCAGTAGGTGTAATGTATTGTAAGTATTACAATTGTAGGTATTATTATATTATTATTGGTGCTATTGCAAGTATTACATACAACAGTAATAAGGCAGTGCATTGACATAAAAAAGGAAATTTACTTTTGCCACTTAAGCACTTAAGTTCTTCTGTGATTTTAGTTCAGTAAAAATCTGTCTTTACAACTTTCTCTTGTAATGGAGTAATATTTGACCAGCAGTATCTGTACTTTCACTCAAGTATAGTGGAATCGTGTACTTTGTTCACCTCTGCTGATATGAGGTTTGCATGCAGCTGCCAGTGGAAGTATGTAACTCTTCAGCTATGGAATCAGCAGATCACTGGTGACTATTTACACACTCTTATGTGCTTGCACTCTGTGCCTTTACCGCAATGTATCCTCAATGTGGTGTATGTTTTATAAGCAGCTACAAGAAAACTTTGGTGAAAGTTGTGCTTCTGCTAAAGAGGATCCACAAGTTGTTAAATTCAGGGGTTCACTCACATTTTCAAGTACGTACTGTAAATGCTTAGTCAGTGTCTTCAGTAAAAAAAAAAATGTAACAGTGCAACTGCTTGTTTGTTATTAGTCAGATTGTGTTTGTCTATAATTGTGGTCAGACCGTATTGTATGATTAATCAATACAGAAATCTTGGTAAAAAGTTCACACACGTTTTGCATGTCATTTGACTTGGATAGAGTATACTGTACATGTACAGTGTTTTAATGAGTGCTCTGTCCTGATGTTCCTCCAGATGAGCTGCCTTATCTGAAGTGTCCTCTGCATACGGTGATGAAACTCACTCCTGTTGCCTATGGTCAGTCTCTCTTACTCTCTTCTGAAATATAACTTGGTTTCACTTTATTTTGATGGTCCCTTTAACACATTCTATTGACTATAAGTAATGTTGCACCTATATTTCTCCTGACTCTCATTACAGTGTTAGTAGTGTATTAGTTGACTGGTAGGGTTAGATTAAGTTGACACGTTCTTGCAAAGTTACTTATAGTCAGTAGAATACTGACTGTTGGGAGAGCAACACAATAAGGAGTGAGTAGATATGAAGCAGACAGTCTACTAATACTCTTATGAGAGTTTGTTGATATGTAGTTGCAATATTACTTAGTGTCAACAGAATGTTCAAAAGGGACCATCAAAATAAAGTGTTACCTATAACTTTTTTTACATATAGATCAGTTAGATCATAAAATGATCTGTTTTTCTTATGTATTTTCAGGCTGTGAAGTTGAGTCCATTTTCCTGAATATTGAAGCTGTAAACACACACAGAGACAGACCTGTGGTGAGCACAGTTCATACTGTAACATTTATAAACTAATGAGCAGACATTTATTTATTTATTTATTTTGGTTTGCTATTTTTTTTTATTATTATTTTTTTTTTTACAAGTAATTGGTATTTTTAAATCCCTTAGTACTAATTTTACAACAGATCTTCAACAATGCCATTTTTCCAAAATTTCAGCACGTTCAGTTCACTTACTACAGATCCTAAAGAATCATAAAAATCATTTATTTTATTTATTTCTTTATTTAGTGATGGGTAGGTTTAAGGATAGGGTTAGGGTTAAGGTAAGGTCAACTACAGTACAGATTCAGTCATATACATGTACAATCATATTTATAACCATAACAAGCATGACAGCAAGTTTTGAAAAGTCAAAACTTGTGTGGGAAAAAAGTGTGCGTTTTAATCCATAGCAGTCTATGATGGGCAGTATTCAGAATACAGTATGAGCAAAATTGATTAAACATTAATGTCTTTTCTGTTTATCCTCTTACTGTATTCCCATTCATGTTATATGTTTTTAAATTCACCTCACTAATTAGGAATCTGTATGCTGAAGAATTGTTCGTTTTTAGTTTTTAGTCTTAGGGTCAAAAAACAAAGCTATTGACCATACCCTGGCCATGGGATTTGCTACCATTCACATACACATTAGTGAGGGTCAGATCCTGATGGTCAGTCCTGATGTTGGATTATGGGGCCTTCCTCATTTCTACAAATCATCCCAGAGGTGGGTAACACTTTAGTTTGGGGACCAATTCTCATTGTAAACTGACTATTAACTATGATTAATACAGAATGTACTATATAAGTAATAACCAGCCAATATGCTAGTGATATGCATGCTAATAAGCAACTAGTTCATTGAGAGAATTGGTCCCTAAACGAAGGTGTTACCAGAGGTGTTTAATGGGGTTCAGGTCTTGGCTTTGTGCAGGCCAATTCTTCATTCAATTTTTCACTGCCTGCTTCTGCATAAGTTGAATTGTGACAAATTAGCATTGAAGTCAGAAACTGAACTTTGACTGTGCCCTTAACATTTTTACTTAGGGGCACCACAAACAAGCGATTTACTTGGGGAGATAATTTTGTAAAATCCAGACAAGCTTTACAGATCTTTATCAGAAAGTATTTAAACAATGTTTTTCATGCTTGTTACCATAAACAATGTAGCAAATTAGCTCAATGTGAGATGAACATAATTAATCATAATGGGTTATTATCAATTATATTCATCTTCAGGAATTAACTGTAACATTGATAGTACAATAAAATTATTTGTTCGTCCGCAGTACGGACAGTTTTAATCATCTATTGACTCTAAGGTAAATTATTTTCTGGCCACAAAAAATTATTTCCTTTCATTGCTCACAGAGCATGTAACAAAACCGAAACATTAAAGTGACCTTGTTCTGTGAGCAGCAGACAGACAACCAAGCGTGAATACATATGGATGTTTATTAAACTACACTACAGGGAAACATGCAACATCTAACTAGACACAAACTTAGACACATTAAACATAGATACCAACGCAAGGAAAGCATGGAGAGAGAGAGAGAGAGAGAGAGGGAGTGTGCAGTATTTACACATCAGCTAACCACAACCTGTTAAGAACCATCAGAGAATCACATCACCTTAATTAAAAGGGGTCGATGCCTAGAAGCGGTTACTTGTATTGGTTTTGTTGGTGCTGAGTAAAGTGTCCTGGTGCATGTATAATGCGTAGATTCCTGATGAATTCTTTAGGAGTGAAAGCTTCGTCATTCCAGCCATGGGTTGATGAGTCCGAAGTGAATCAACAAAGTTACTGAACTTAAAACTGCCAGAAGATCGGACTCCCCCCGGAAGGGGAGCTGCGAGATTTCCAACGTGATATGTGTGTCTCCCGGGAACCTAAAGTAAAAAAGGGTGTGGGAGAAGTTTTATCTGGTTTTCCTTAACACCCATTTTGGTTAGTTTGACCAATAACAAGGTGCATAGTTTCAGCGGGAAAGTGTTTCTTTGTCCCACTTGACACTTCATTTGCATGTTTTATGACTGGTCTGAAGAATCGGTGTTGTTTTGCCCACAGTACAGTAAAAATAGTATGATGCATTTTTCACGATCACGATCACGAACACGATTTTAGTGTTCATCATTGTTTGAGGAATAAAGAGTAGATCATTTTGATACCAAGAAAGAAACATCTAGAAGATATTAAACCAGAGATACATTCATACACCTGAATATGAGTGTTTAGAGCTGTACTAATACAAATAACGAGTGGTAACTAGGCTAATATAATAAAGAAACATACAAACAACACATGCATATACTAGATACATGTGTACCTGATTAATTTTAGTCTAAATAAAGAAAATGTCTCTATGTGTGTGTGTTATGTGTATTGTAGTCCACTGGTCAGCCAGGCCGTTGGTGCCTGGTACACTCTCAGAAATAAAGGTACAAAAGCTGTCACTGGGGCGGTACCTTTTCAAAAGGTACATGTTTGTACCTAAAGGGTCCATTTTGATACCTTAAAGGTACATATTAGTACTTAAAGTGTACATATTTGAACCTAATAGGTACAAAAGTGTACCTTTTGAAAAGGTACCGCCCCAGTGACAGCTTTTGTACCTTTATTTCCGAGGGTCATTTAGTTCTTTTAGGAATGCGTTTGAAGTCCGATGGAGAGAACAGAGAGTTGATCTGTTTACCATCTTCTAGATAATAGGGGACAATCAATGGCAACTTAGCACCCATATAAAGGTAGAATGTGGGGCCAGGTCTGTGAATTATATGCAAATGTCAAAAGGCTAAAAGGATCTCTTAAAACATAAAGTCCCAACGACCATCAATGATCATAAGCAGATGCTACAACAATTTTTGAGCATATAACTGTAAAATAGTCCTTAAGACACGGTTCACAGTCAAATTAAAATTTATGTCACAGTTACAATAACTTGGGACAGTAAAGAGATCTTTCTACTGACACTGAAAAACACCAGAGGAAAGATACCCAGGATTTCTTCTCACCTGTTTGAACATTGGTCATACTGCAGAAGGCATGAGAACTGCAGAGCAATAAACTGCACTGTCTGTAATGTAAAGACAGTGATACAGGGAAGGACAGCTGGTCATTCTTGTAATGCCAGGCCACATGTGACCATATGAAGCCCCCGATGTGTTTGAGGACTTGCAAGTGCTTTTGTGGAAGAGTGAAGTAACATCTCACAGCAACAACTGGCAAATCTTTCTCAGTTCATTAAGATGAGATGCAAAGTAGTACATAAAGCCTGGACACACCACGTACTGACTGCTACTCTTGATATTGACCCCTGCTCTGGATCTCTTTTTGTGTTCATACAGACATTTACAAATAATAAAAAATTCTGATGAAAAAAAGCAGTTGAAATTGGGAAGACATCTATATGTAGATTACATTTTTTAATTCATTATGATTTGCAGATTAATTAATCACAAATTAATCACACATCAATTTTGGCTAAATGATTAAATAAAGTTATTGTGTTAGATGAGAAAAGCATTGAATAGACATTACACAACGTAGCTTTAGAAAGAAATATTTTAATTCAGCATTACATAAATAATGATAATAAATGGGTAATACTTTTTTAAACTGTTCAAAAAACAACAACAACAACAATATATATATATATATATATATATATATATATATATATATATATATATATTGTTGTTGTTGTTGTATATATATAAATTAATAATTAAATGATAGTCTCAATATGATACTAAAACCACCAGTACGTAATGGCTAGAAGTTGAGAAGTTGTCTGATTTGACAGCTGTTTTTCACTTCTCTCCTTCATCGCAGCTGCCTGTTCTCGTCTACATTCAAGACGAAGTTATATCCTTTGTATTTGGCATCTGTTTGCTTTTAACAAGTTTGTCAGCGCTTGTGAAAAGAGTCATGCCATGATACCGTGCTGCACCAAATTGTTGGATCTTTGCCCACAACTATATAAATATCAAGACGCTTTGCTCCTGTCAGCTTTTTTGGGTCATTGCAAAAACATCCAGTTTGAAGCCTCCACAATATCTGACTTCTGGAAGAACCAAGGAGTTGTGTGAGCGAAGGAAGCAGATTCGGAGCACTGGGATTCTGAAGATGGTTTAACATGGGCTGGAACCCTGCATTTCTTGTTCTGTCCCACCGAAGCACACTTTGATGCAACAATTTGTGTCCAGACTAGGAGTCGTTGATGCATCAGACAGGTCATTACCTGTATTTGTGCAGCGCAAGTAACATTAGGTTCTATGGTTCTGTAGTGACTCCCAAAACATGTTCTAAATAATCCAATCTTAACATCTGAATGAACTCTGGTCATCTGAAAGTACACCATCATGATGTGTTTGAGTTAGAGTTTATATTCATCCGATTTGTAATCTTGCATGAACATATAACAACAGTATTTGGTACATCCTTCGTTACTAGAGAAGGGAACTTACAAATGCATGACAAAAATGCATTCACAAATGTTAATTTAAGCACATTTTATCCTCTACTTCTTAGCAGCCTCCTGTCTTCGATTGAGATGTGGATTTGTGTGATACTGATCATCTTGTTGTGATGTTTCAGAATGTGGATGTGGACAGAGATCCAGAGGACGCTTTACTGACCGTACCAGAACACAACTAGACAAGACCACAAGAAATACACCAGCAGTTCTCTAAAGGATTTCATATATTTTCCTTATTTGTAGAGCCTTCTGTCTTTGGATATAATTTTGTAATATTTGCAATAATTTCGGGGTGAGTGGTGTTATTCACTGTTCACAGTGTCACTCAGATCTTGTGTCAGATATTGTATAAAATTACATGTTAAGTGAACGAAAAATGCCAACTACTTTAGATTCAGTTATTTCGATTTATACATTGATGTCATGAAAATGTATAAGTTAAAGAAGGTGTATGTGTAAAGCGAAAGATTAGAAGTTCTAATTGTGCATTTGTTCCTGCTTTATGAGTCAAATGACTGTCAGTCCAGAGACATCACAGCTGACCAGATCATTTCAACTCTCAAACTGCAACTCACAGGCTTCATTAAAGATGAAGACAGTCATTTTTTGTTGTATTGTCCTATATGACAGTCTGCATTAGGGTCCTCAAATAGCAGACTGTCTTCTGGTTCTTGGTTACAAATGGACTGTGAAACCTAAATACAAGCACCATTTAAACATTTCTACTGTTTAATGTGAGCATTGCATCAAAACAATGACACAGTACACTCCACAAAGCACTCAGGGTCATTTATGGTAATAATCTTTCGATGCTATATCCTCTAAAAAGTTGTATCTAGAGCCAAACATGCTTCATTCAAGACCTTTCTACTCCTGGTGCATTATTTCTCTCCCTCACTAAAGACGCTAAAGCTGACCACTGCTGGGAAGGAAATATAGAGATCAGGTTATAAAGTATGTGTAGGCTCAGATTTGATCTTAGAGTGTGCGTACGCCAATGCTCAACACTCATACTGATGTGGAAAAGTGCTTAGTGTCACGGCAGGGTCTGAGCAGACGTACACACTTTTTCTCGTTCGAGTACTACAGATTTTTGAAAATGTTAGCTGTTCTTGCATCTCGCTGTTATAAATTATTATGATTGGTGATCGTTTATATGTTAATGACATTAATTAGGAGTCATTTACAAGGCAGAGAGCCTTAATTCATAGATTTCACATCTGGAAGAGATGCATACGTGCATTTTCTGTTTGTAAGTTTCTGTGAATCACACGTACACATATACGAGAGATGACCGTAAGATCAAATCTAAGATGGTTTCTGCTCAACATTTTATGAGGCCCCTGGAGTCTCTTTTTGTCTTATTGACATTCAAAGGAAGATTATTGGAATTACTCTAGGCTCACTTGGTTCATTGTTGCTGATGAGCTTCACAACTCTGGTGTTATCTGCAGACGTTACAATGCTATTGCTTTGTTGCTGATCCAAAATTGCACAGTGGACTCAGTACACATTCGTGTGGTGGTGCACCGGTGCTCAGTGCAAGTATCTAGTTGCACACTGATGTGCTTAGTCCAAGTTCTGACAGATTCTGGGTTATACATATTGTTGAGTGTCCAGTGTGGGTGGGATGTGAGCTTTGAGGCGAGCCTCCAGCAGGCGACTCGTGTGCATTCCTGAGTGGGACCCAGTGTTGGGAGTAACGCATTACAAGTAACGCAAGTTACATAATCAGATCACTTTTTTCAAGTAACTAGTAAAGTAAAGCATTACTTTTTAATTTACAAGAAAATATCTGAGTTACTTTTTCAAAAAAGTAACACCAGTTACTTTGTTTTCCCATTTATTGACCGACAAGTTTCCTATTCCCATATTGGGAGAAATCGGAAGTACAGAGGCGTTTTGTGTGAACATGATGTTACTGTAGTTCTAGACTAAATGTGATTGTGCGCACCAACTCAGCATGGGGATGATTGCGCTTCATCCCACTCGCAAAAAAAACAGATTTAGTATTCATCAAAATTAATTAAAACAGTGAAATGCAAACTCAGAATATGATGCAAACCTGCAATAATTAAATATGTTAAATGACACAAATGTATCTAATCCCATTTTATTAACCAATGTCTCTGCTGCTGACCTTTGATGACCCAGTTCAACCATACTAAGCAAACATGACTTTAGATAAACTAACAATTGTGTTGCTTCTCCTGTATTCTCCTGTACAGACATTAATTTACTTCTCCTTCAGCCTGAGGTTTATTCATTACACTTTTTGGTGTGAAAGGGCTTTTACATTTGCTATAAATATAACTTCTTATATTAAAAACAAACAATCAAGCCCTGCTCATATTTAAAAGGTAACACAAAAGTAACGTAACGCAGTACTTTCCATAAAAAGGAACTAAGTAGCGTAATTAGTTACTTTTTTAAGGAGTAATGCAATATTGCTTTTTAAAAGTAACTTTCCCCAACACTGGTGGGATCTGTGCTCACAGCCCAGCACGGTGCAGCTCAACTGGAATTTGCCCATCTTTGCCATTGATATTTTTTTTTTAATTGAATTACACAATGTATATAAGTAAAGATTTTCAACTTGAATATTTAGTTCGAGATCCAATGTGTGAATTAAGTATTTCCCTTTAGATATATTAATGTATTTACCATTCAGTGTGTTTATAAACACACATTCTTGCACATCTTTGAGGACATTCATTTACACAATGCAATCTCTAGCTCCTTACCCTAACCCTATCAGAACTAAGTGCCTCACCCAAACCTTTACCCAATTATAACTTCTCTTTCTCTCACACACACAAACAAACACACAAAATCAGCTTATTCTAAAACTTCCTGAAAATATAACAATTTAAAAAATTACAATACATCAAAAATAGAATACCATCAAACGAAAATTAGGGTAGTGTTTGTCCGTTCAAAACTAATGGATGGTTGCTGAGACAGTACTAATTACCTACACAGTATTTTACAACAAATTCATTTCAAATGTAGCATGAACACTGCTATTTTGTGAAATTGCTTCAGGGATAGTATGCAACATAAGACTTTAAACGTAAAATCCTACAGTAGTACGTCATACTCATGCCTGAAAATGCATCAATTGGAATGAATGAATGATGCATTCATATAGCCCTTTATTGTGTATTGCTGTACACCCAAAGCGCTTTACAATCATGTGTGTGTGTGTGTGTGTGGGAGGGTCTCTCCTCAACCACCACCAGTGTGCAGCATCCACTTGGAATGAAGACTGCAGGTAGGTTTCTTGAAGCATCTTGGAGACGCTGCCACAGTTCCTCTGGATTTAGTCTGTCTCTTTATGTCATTATAGACAAACTGGATGATGGCCAGATCAGATCTCTGCGTGGAGCACTGGCTGTTGTCAGACAAACATCTCACTGGATTATTACAATTAATGGCAAAATGAATTTGGAAATGTTGAGATGTTTCCTACTGACACACTACAGCAAAATTTAGAAATTACTGTTTTCAGCTGTTAAAAAATGGTTTTAAGTCAGTTGTGTTCAAATAATATTGTTTTAATAATTTAATAATATTGTTATATTGGGGGTGGGGTACAAGATTCTCTAGAATGGCATTTTCAATTCATAGCATTGAATTGTCTTCACAGAAATGGCTGGAATAGTCAAACTTGTTAAATATAAGAGGGTGTCCACATACTTTTGGTCACATTGCCTCTACACCGACTTCTGTAAAATAACACTGTGAACACTGCCAACAAGAGAATTGTAAAATAACTTTATTTATAAACAAGAAATATTGTAATTAAAATATTTCACAAGTGTAAAAAATGTTTTGACAAACAAGAGAGCTCCAAAAAACTGTTCTGTATTAAAGCATGTTTTTCTTCAACCTCAGTTTAAATAAGAAGCTCTATTTAAATATGGCTAATAAATGCACATCACAAGGTGTTCATGATCTCTGGCTGCTGGTCTCAGCGGCACTGGCGTCTCTGAACTGCTGTGTCCAGCTCTGAGGATCCTGATCAAAAAGCTGCGAGAGAAATAGAAAATCATAATCAAAAAAGATCAGATTCCATTTGATTTGTGCTGTTCACATTGTCCTAGGGCTGGACAATAATTCAATATCAATGTTTCGCAATATAATTTTTTTCAATAACGGTGATATGATTTTTAAACACATTTCTGATATTTTGATATTCTTTATGTATAATCGATATGTATACATTGTGGCGTTTGACTTTCGTTGAATAAACATGAGCACTGCACGTTTCAAAATCAGAACGGGGCGTGGGTGTTTTATATGAATGTATCTCTGAAGGGAACCGACTGTCTTCAGAAATGTTTAGATGGCATTTTTATTTTATCTGATAAAGTATTGCTCATGAGCGGAGCTGCTTTGTTTACGGCCATTACTGGGGAAACCGCTAGTTCTGCCGCTCTCAAAGCGCCTCCTGCTGGCAGAGAATCAGTTTGCATTTTCAATAACTTAAGCCCGTCTCCAGCAACATGCTTTTGTTGTTGCTCAATTTTTTTGTTTTCTGCAGCAACTCAGAGCACTTTTCATATACTTTATCCTGGCTGAAGCACATTTGTTTCAGTCTATAAGAATAAAAAAAATCTTACTGTTCAAAAACTTTTGACTGTAGGCTTATTAATGTTTTTTTTAAGAATTGTCTTCTGCTCACCAAGCCTGCATTTATTTGATCCAAAGTACAGCAAAAACAGTAAAATTTTGAAATATTTTTACTATTTAAGATATCCGCTTTCTATTTGAATATATTTTAAAATGTTATTTATTTCTGTGATGCGCAGCTGTATTTTCAGCATCATTACTCCAGTCTTCAGTGTCCCATGATCTTCAGAAATCATAATAATATACCGATTTGCTGATTATCAATATTTAACAGTTGAGTAATTTTTTTTTTCATGATTCTTTGATGAATAGAAAGATCCAAAGATCAGCGTTTATCTGAAATAAAAAGCTTTTGTAACACTACAACTTATACACTATACCATTCAAAATCTTGAAGACAGTATTATTGTTTTTCTTTGTTGTTGTTTTTTTTGGGGGGGGGATTATAGTAATTAATACTTTTGTTTAACAAGAATGCTTTAAATTGATCAAAAGTGACAAAAACATTTATAATGTTAAAAAAGATTTCAGATAAATGCTGTTCTTCTGAACTTTCTATTCATCAAAGAAACCTGAAAAATTCTACTCAGCTGTTTTCAACAATAATAATAATAACAATAATGACAATAATAAATCTTTTTTGAGCATCAAATCAGAATATTAGAATGATTTCTGAAGGATCATGTGAAATTCAGCTTTAAAATCACAGGCATAAATTACATTTTTAAATATTTTCTAATAGAAAACAGTTATTTTAAATAGTGAAAATAGTCCAAAATGTTACTATTTTTGTTATATTTTGGATCAAATAAATGCAGGCTTGGTGAGCAGAAGAGAATTCTTTAAAAACATTACCAGTCAAAAGTTTTTGAACAGTAAGATTTTTAGTGTATGATAACCTGAAGTTAAAGATATTGATATTAATAAGGTCTGAGATGTTTATTTGACAGTGATTTCACATTTCTTGTTTGTATGAAGGCTAAATACAAATAAAATGTGAACATTAATTTATTTGTGCTGGGGGTTTTTTTCTAAAATATTATATAGTTTTATAGAAGGAAGTTTCATAGACTTGGAGAATTTATTTTTCATAAGTTTGTACGTACAGACATCTGTTGTGGGTGTTCTTGGCTGTTTTTATGAGGCTTTTTAAATAGTGTTCATATCAATATCGGAATTATATTGTATCGACTGAAATTAAGAAATATATTGTGATATAAATTTTGGTCATATCGTCCAGCCCTGCACTGTCATGAAAAAAACTCCTACCTGATCGGATTTGGGTCACATTTTCCTGCAGTCTGAACAAAGCCTTAAAGACTCTTCATATTTAAAAAAAGAGCCACTGTATAACTATTGTCTGCATGAGTCATTTGTGTTTAGACCCAGATAAAATTGCTATTTGTGGATATATTATGAACATGATACCTCGGTTTTGCTTGTATTTATCAAATGTGCACATAAAAGAAGAGACTACAGACTTTGAAAAGAGAACAGGCTAGAAAATAGCTGGATTATTAGTATATTAATCAAGGGTGGGTGTGATGTGTGGATCTGTAATCAAAGATTATAAATGTAATGAAATGTGCATTGATCAATGACTGTAACTGAAAGGTTGGTTAATTGTATTGGTGTAACAAAAATGCACAAACCTCTCCAACAAAGTCCAGTAGCTTGAGTTTGGACACCTCCTTCTCTGCCCGCAGACCCCAGCGAAACTCATACTCGACTGGCTCTGTGTGCGGGATCTTCACATACTCTAAATATCTAAATCAGACACATGAAAAATGAAATGAAATGATGAAGAAAAAAAAAAAAGAAAAAAGAAAAAAGAAAGGTTCAGTGGTCCAAAAATCATGTTAGGAGTCATATGATGAAGGACATATATCTTTCTGTCTTCATTCTGCTAGACCCCTTCATTGTCTATGGTGTGATATAAACCACCGGTCCATGGTCTAAAGAACAGCAGCTCTGAACACACCAAATCTGCTGGGACTCATCCCACAACCTCAGAGTACATCAGTCCCTGTTCTTACAGCCACATCGTAAACCATTAAGGAGTATTCAAAGTCAGGGCATGGATCACAATAGCAGGTGCTACACTGCACTGGTTATAGAAAGCCAATCATTTTGTTTCTGAAAGACACTTTCACTTACTTCTGCCGTACAAACTCATCTGTGACCACCTTTTTTACATCACCAAACTCGTCATGCTTTTCCCTGTGAGAAGACAGAGGTATCAGAAGCGAAAACCCCCCGAAAACAACAAAAAGAAAATGTAGTTTTTCAAAAGGATGTAATGCACAAACCCTGGATCCACCCGCAGTTTCTTGAGCGTATTCCACACCATATCTACAGCATTCATGGAAAAAACATCAACAAACCACCCACAGAATATGATCAGTAGTGGTGTGAATGGTGCATCACTCACTCTCTTTAACGACACCACCCTTCATGAAGATGACACTCAGGATGACAAACAGCAGGCCTGTCTTTGGGTTTGCAGGACGCCTGTGTGGACAGAAGAAACAGTATAACCAAGACAGCAAAACTAGTGCAGCTGCATGTGAGTGAACCACACAAAAACTATTTCTGATTCATGTTTCAGCCGAAAGTTAGTCAGTTATTCTATCTAATATCACCATTTCATGGCAACAGACAGTTTAACATAAGACCTGTTGAGAATCCGTTCAAGAATTGTCCCATGCAACAAAAATGAACATGCACATGTAATACAGTATATGAAACAGGCATAAGAAACAACCTCTTAACAGCACACTGTTGTTAAACAGACCCAGAATGGACAAAATAAAGTACTGAATTACTACAGAAGCACATGAAGTCTTAACTAACACTGAAAAACAAAGTGACCACGGATCTTGTGTGCTACTTACATGTTCACTGGCTCTCCATGAATGGGCTCCAGCTTATTAATCAGGATATAAATGTGATTTTTGGTATCAATCTCCACCAGCTTTAATCCAAACACCTGCAGTCAAACACAGAAGTTCACCTCTGTTCAGATTCACATCTATAAAAGGCTGTTTAGTGAGTCACCGTATGCTCCATCTGTTGTACCTGATCAAATTTGCGGAAAACTCTGTTCATAATTTCTGTGTAGATGGCTTTGTATTCCTTTATCACATGTTTCCCAATGTCTGCAGAATCAGTCAAAAGAGAGTGAATACAAACACAATGTATTAAATATATTTATACAATATAAATATAATTTTCTATTATGAATAATTATATAGCTACAAAGCAGTGATATAATAGGGATCTAATGACCACAGAAGACAAACCTGCTCTTCGAATGGGTATTTTTTTTTGGTCTTTAATTAAGATGAACTGGACCACCTCTGCCACCTTGGCATAAAAGCAGAAAAATATGTTAAAAATGAAATGTAACCGTAAAACCAACCAAATGAGAAGTAGTAGGTGCAGTCAGTGTAGATTAGACAAAAAGATTGATACCAATATTTGGTGATAATATAGCATAACAAGAGATTTATAAGCTATTTTTTGTAGGACGGTCATTTTTGACCAGGAACACCACAAGTGTAACCATGGTGAATAAAATAAAAAATGTTTTACGGAAATTAACAATTTTTGTGGTGGAAGTAGTTATAACCTGTGTGAACAAAGTCAGTAATCTTAGTCCAATTGGATGACATTAAGTAACATTTTCGGGAGAAAGAAAATTTTCTCCGGGTCAAAATGACCCGAACACAACATGAGGGATAACCCTTTCCAGATTGATGTCAACTATTTTGTTTCTCGTCTGTTCTTGAATTTCTTTAGATCACAGCATGATGAGTTGATCTTTAAACATGCTTCACTTCGTCAGACAGGTTCTATTTAAGTGATTTCTTGATTCAACCGGTCTGCAGTAATCAGGCCTAGATGTGGCTAGTGAAATTTAACTCTGCTTTCTAAAATAATGTGGTTAATCACAGTTCTTTCATGATTTAACAGGAGGGGGCAATAATTTTTTCGCATAGGGTAGATAGGTCTAGACAGCTTTTTTCCCTTAATAAATGAAATAATCATTTAAAAACTGCATTTTGTATTTACTTGCATTATCTTTATTATATTAACATTTGTTTGATGATCTGAATCTTTTAAGTGTGACAAATATGCAAAAAAAAAAAGAAAAAGAAAAAAAAAAACAGGAAGGGGGTAAAAACGTTTTCAAGGCACTGTACACTAGACACTTTTATAAACACTCCCTGCAACAAAGACTCAATATCTCTACGCGGCTTCCCCTAAAATATCTCTTTTGCACATTTTCTTGTGCGGTATTTATGTAAAGTTCTTGTACAGTCTCAGATTAGTCAACTATTTATAGTGTATGTACAGTCAGATGGTCAACTGATTGTATAGGTTTATAATTGTTTTTCTTATAAATGTAAACATACAACAACAGAATTATGTTTATAAAGCCATTTCTAAGGCTTTGGGACTCAGCAAACCATGGTCAGAGCCATTATCCACAAATGGAGAAAACTTGGAACAGTAGTGAACCTTCCCAGGAGCGGCCGGCCTACCAAAATTACTCCATGAGCACAACGACGACTCATCCAGGAGGTCATAAAAGAACCCAGAACAACATCTAAAGAACTGCAGGCCTCACTTGCCTCAATTAAGGTCAGTGTTCATGATTCAACAATAAGAAAGAGACTGGGCAAAAACAGCATCCATGGGAGAGTTCCAAGGCAAAAGCCACTGCTGACCAAAAAGAACACAAAGGCTCTTCTCACATTTGCCAAAAAATATCTTGATTATCCCCAAGACTTTTGGGCAAATATCCTGTGGACTGATGAGACAAAAGTTTAACTATTTGTTAGGTGTGTGTCCCGTTACATCTGGCATAAAACCAACACAGCATTTCATAACAAGAGCATCATAAAAACCAGTGCCGATCCTAGACTTCTGGGGGATCTACGCAAAACTGTGTCTGTGTGTGAAACTAAAATTACATCATCTTTGAGAGAAGAGTGGGCCAAAATTCCTCCACAGCGATGTGAAAGACTAACTGGCAACGGTCAGTTATCGCTGCAAAGGGTGGCACAACCAGTTATTAGATTTAGGGGGCAATTACTTTTTCACGTAGTGCCAGGCAGGTTTGGACAGCTTTTTTCCCGTAATAAATTAAATCATTATTTCAAAACTGCATTTTGTATTTACTCGGGATATCTGTGTAATATTAAAATTTGTTTGATCTGACTCATTCAAGTGTGACAAATATGCAAAAAATAAAAAAATAAGGAAGGGGGGAAAAAACTTTTTCACACCACTGTACATACTGAGAAAGGAGAAAAATTACTAAGACTCAGAAAGTGTGAAAGACCCTCAGGCCACCTCCAGTGGCCCCCACCCCTCCATTTATTAGTATGTTTAGTGCTGCGTTGTCAAGAAAATTGATAATTTGCTTGTGTTCCTAAAAGAACAGTCCTCCCAAAAATAAAAATGTACTAACTCCAAGGTCATCCAAGACGTACATGACTTTATTTTAAAATGCAAAATCGGTCTACGCTGAGCCCCGTTTACTTGCATTAAAAGGAGAAAAATCCTGGAAGAAAGAAATCAGCTGAAGTAAGATCTCGAATGGTTTGGGGGCGAGTAAACTGTCTGGAACACAACACCCTAGCTTATAGATAAGCATAAGGGTAACATGTTTGTTTGAGTAATTACATTAGCAATGACAAACAATTTTACCAACTAAAATATTTGAATTTAGGATGTTCAGTGTTATTCAAACTCTGTTAAAGTACTTAAGTACTCTGCCACTGCTACGCTGCAATACTCTTGAATGAACAGCGTCATCTACAAGATCAACCCAACTACAGCAGGCTGAGACACACCAGCCCAGATCTTTCACACACAGAGTTTATGACACAACAGAACTGAATATCACAAATGAAACACAGGTACCTTGCGGTCGATCTGGTCAGACGTGTAGTTCTCTCGGGCTCGCTGGACCTGTGATGAGGTTATCTGGCTAAAATGAGCATCTTCATCATCCTCATCCAGAGATACCTGAGAGCGCTGCAGTCCACGCAGTCCACACACACACACACACACACACACACACACACACTATATCACTAATACTGTGTTGTTAATATCTTTGTTAAAGTCTGATGACTTATTACCAAAACATGTATTTTTCTTTGCTTATTTTACTGAGATTTTGTAAAAATACTATTGAATGTCAATGAAACCATTTGAATGTAAGATCAACACTTTGAAAACACTGTCTTGAATTGAAATACTGGTTTCCAACGTTCATTTTCTACATAGATTATCATATACTGCCATTATACATCGGTTCAAATGTGAAAGTGTACACTTTTAAACGTTTTAAAATCACTTAAAACACATAGTTTCAACATTCATAACTTTAAAACAAGTACATTTTAAGACGTTTGTAAATGTTTTCTTACTCTCTGAGTTTTGTTCTGTGAAGCTGAAACCGCTTTCTTCCTCTGAGACATGCCGATCGATCCTTGAGAACTATATACATAAAAACACACAAAATGTGAATAACATTACATAAAATACATGAATCAATGATTTGTTTCTCTGTCACTTCGGATGTTACGAACGCAAGACACAAGATGACATTAACATCAGGACCAGCAGGTTTAAACAAAGCTAATGCTAATGCATTATCTGAGCAAATTATGTAGATTACAACAACAACAATGCATGGTGAGATGTTTAAAACAGTTTTCACCCGTCAGTGAAGTTTAATTCTCTATTTACCGCTCTGGCCGTAAACACAAGAGCGCAGTTTCCCGGTTATTTCTTCTGCTGCTGATGAACGGCGCTCCGCCGAGAGCTGAGCATCATCACAGCGCCCCCTGCTGGACAACAGCCGCTCTCACAGCATGAGCTGCGTCTCATTACTGATCTACATTAACATCTATAGATCAGTGGTCTAGTTTCGAAGGCCAGGACCGGTTCTGCGGGGCTGATATGTGCTAGAGCACCCTCTAACCAAAGCGAGAGCACCCTCAGTTGAAGCTGTAAAAATAGGATTTTGGCGAAACAGATTTGGCAATTGTTTGAAAATGTCTACCTGGACTGTGTATTTTTTGGACATTATATCGATGGAATTCTCAACTTCTCGAATACATGGATCTAATGTGAAAACTGTAAATTTATGGCATTCTGCTTTTAATGTCTTTTTTAAACTCATTGTAATATATACATATATATATATATATATATATATATATATATATATATATATATATATATATATATATATATATATATATATATATATATATATATATATTTATTTATTTATTTATTTATTTATTTATTTATTTAAGGTCTACACTGTATTTGATTATTTCTAAGTCTATCAGGGGTGGGTTCTAAATTTGCAGTTGCTTTTTGTTTTATTTTACTGTTTCTAAAAAAAAAAAATCGATAAACAGTTGTTAACAACAACAACAAAAAGTCTATTTACCATGAGTTTTTGCAAGTCTGCATTAAACTACAATGAATGGACACGTCTTGTGGAATTAAATAACTATTTTTGATGCCTTTGTTCATCATATTTATTTTCATGCAAGACAATGTAAAATGCATCCAGTTTATTAGCAATAGCGCATGAACGTGAATCATGCGATCATGCAATTCACATCTATGCCCGTTAGAGGAGGCAACTGGATTGAATAAGGTTCTGCAAGCTCAGGGAAATAGTGGTAAAAGTCCATTCAAAAGCAGATGATCGTATAAGAGCGCGCGCAAACAGCTTCAGGTTCTCTTGAATGGTCAGCACAGATGTGAAGATGGACGCAGTGGAGTCAGACAGAAGGGTTTCTCCTCTGAAGAACTTTGTGGCTGGAGGGGTCGGTGGTGTCTGTCTCTTAGTCGCTGGACACCCGCTGGACACTATCAAGGTAAAGCCAAGAGGAGAAAGCTGCATGATAAGAGTCATGAAAATAAGGACGAATTGACAAGAGTGTCATTTAACATTCTAATTATTTTTATCTGCTTTAAGCATGATTAAATAGGAGTGTACTGAAGTGATACTTTCAATGTTTTACATTCATCTAGACAAACAATATTACTATTTTTGTCACTTTAATATGTAAATAGAAAAATACTTACAAGATCTGAATGCATCATAATTATTGTGTAACATTAATTCTGTTCTGGTTCATGTGACAGAATTCACTCAGCTGTCAAATATTTACATCATAGACTTAAAAATGTGTATTGTTTTACAAAGCTTTCAATAATTTACAGCATTTTTGGGATGGTTAATGTTTGGAAGACAAATGAAGTTATATGATCACACACAAGTTTCAGCAATAAGACCTTTCGAGACTATAGTGATATGTTATCTAAAGACACAGACGGAGCAAATGACAGATAACGGCTGCTTCTTCTGACATAGCGCTTTATGTTAGACCATGCTTTATCTCACACTGTTGTTAAGACACCCCTAAGATCAATGTGTCATTGCTGTGAGTTATACCATGTGAATATTCATGTTTCCACAGGTCCGTCTGCAAACACAGGAATGTGTTGTCTACAGAGGAACATATGACTGCTTACGAAAGACTGTGTCCAAGGAGGTAATAGCTTTCTGTAAGCAAATGCTGTTGTTATAGCACACATAAAGTGTCCTCACTACATGACAGATACCGTTTATTACTGAATTAGGTGTCATGGAAATCACTCCTGTTACTGTGACACCTCTAGACTCTGTAAATAGTATCTCAGAAGAGTCAGGGGAGCAGTACATGCATTTTACTCCAAAAAAGCACACAAAAAACCTGGCATCTTCAGGGTTTACTGACATTAGGTTGGTGGACTGGTCTTTGAGGCAAGTGTTTTGAAGAGAGGGCATGTGGTTGCAGTGATGAGGATGGTCTATTACAGTTGATAATCCCAGTGGATGTTTGCAAAACAACACCTTTAAGACCTTTTCTGGACATTTGAAAACAAGTTTGAGCAGTTTTGGTGATTTCATTCTGTGACTCTCAGCTGGTTTTGCTACAGGATTTTGGTCAAGTTTCAGATTTCACATCAGCTGGGAACCAGACACAGTACCAGATTTGTTTATCATGAAAATTTAACAAAAAAGTCTTCAACTAAAAATTATCAGTACATTTATTCCAGTCATAACAACTCTTGGGATAAACCTATTTGAATATGACGAGTGACAGATGAATTTCACTGAATGTCACTGAGCACAAAACTAAGCTTCTGCCATGGCCTTCCAGTCCTCTGACCTGAACCCTACAGAAAAGGAGTGAAGTGAAGAGAAGAAGCTGTGAATCTGAAGGATCTGGAGAGACTCTGGATGAAGGAATGGTCTCTGATCTCTTATCAGGTGTTCTCCAAACTCTTCAGGCATTATAGCAGAAAACTCAGAGCTGTTATCTCGGGAAAAGGACGTTGCAATAATTGGGTGCCAATAATTGTGGCTAATGTGAACTAGAGAAAAACATTTATTTCATAATGTGAGTTTCCCCCACTTTCAGTTGTTTTACTTCAATGAAAGGTTCAATTTTGTACATTTTTTGAATGAAAGATCAAAAGGATAAGCAATGCAGATTTATTTTCACAGCCACCTTTGCTCATATTTACCAAGGGTGCCAATATTAGTGGAGGGCACTGTATTTGTTTTGCCTTCTTGCTGTCCGCAAAGTTATGGAAAACACAACAGACAAGTGACTCTGTGGTTGAGAAGCACTGATTTGATTACCATACACTCTCTCTTTCTCTGCCCAATCACTTTACCCTGTTTTAATGTCTGCAGGGAATATTTGGCCTGTATAAAGGGATGGGTGTCCCGCTAGCCGGTGTTACCCCAATGATGGCCTTGAATTTCTTGGGCTTTGGGCTGGGAAAGGAACTTCTGCAAAGTGACCCCACCGTACCAATCACGTTAGTACAGGAGAGGGTCGATTAGAGAAAGGGGATGTTTGTGATGTCAACTCTGTGCTGAATATGTCACATTTGAAGGTCCTTGCACACTGAGTCCGAAATTGTTGGATCCGATCCGAATGTTTTATGAAGGACGGAAGTTGCGGAGGTGGTGTGTAAACGTGATTGACACAATGTGAGGTCGTATTTATTTTTAACGTGCGAAGATTTCGGATTCAGTGTGCAATGACCTTAACAGTTTCAGTTTCTAAGGTGTGTCTTGAGATAAAAGTGTGTAGTCTTAAAAAACTAGTGGGTATTTTAATCTTTATGTGCTGCTGCATTTGGCTAAACGCAGCAGCAGCTGAATAGATTTATTCACATAGTTTTTAGTTTTATATACTGTATATGAATAAATGTTGTAGAGACAACATAGTTTGATGCTTCTCTTTTCTGCTTCTCCTTTTTATGACTTTATTTGACCCTGCGTCAGGAACACACAGATCTACTTGGCGGGGATGCTGGCAGGAGTATTCACCACTGTGATCGTGGCCCCTGGCGAGAGAATCAAGTGTTTACTTCAGGCAGGGCAAACACACTACTGTCATAAATACACCTGTGTCCATAGACACCATTAGCATGGTAATAAAAGACTCAGGAATAAAAAAATATACTTAAATAAAAAAACAACAAACAAAAGAACACATTTTTAAACAATTATAACATTGCCATAACCACATTGCATTAGCTCACTTGATGTTCATTCACTATAAACCTTTTTTACAGCCAGAAAGCACAGAACTATAACAGAATGCTGTCAGTTTAGTTAATTTGAGAAGTTAAAATGAAGTCTAAAATGTCAACAAAATATCCTTGGAAAAAAATCCCTGGAAACTGAGTAATGATTGAAACATTAAAGGGGTCATTATCTGACTTTTTTATTATTATTATTATTATTTTGTACTGTTCTCTGAGGTCAACTTATAATGTTATCAGGTTATTTTACATCTCAATGACATATCAAATAATTTTTGCATCAAAAGCAACATAATTTAGAAGTAACACGCTATTTTCTGGCCTGTTTTTGACCGCCCTCATCAGAACGCGCTTTATGAATAGGCGTGGAGGACTGTAGACTCGGAAGTAAACGCCCACTGCTGTGACTGTCTGATAGTTGTGTATGTTTCACAGTGTACATTCCTCATAGATGGACGCTGCTGTGATGTAGGTAAAAAAATGCATAAATACTCAATACATATCAAATGATCTGTATAACAGACAAAGCAATAGTGTATAATAGACAAAGCAATAGATAATAAAAACAGTTACTAACACTTGTTGTGACATTACTGTCGGATCTAATATAGTCGGCACAGCATCGTCTTTTAGTTTTTCCACATCTTGGCACTGAACAGCATCTTGTTGTGTTCAGAACATGTTTATCGTTTGGTTTCTGGACCTGGGTTTGCCTCTCTAGTTATTTACACTACATGCGTGAATTGGTGGGCGGGGCTAAACAGGCAGTGATGTAGAATTTGTGGGCGGGGCTAAGCAGGCAGTGATGTAGAATCGGTGGGCGTGGCTAAACAGGCAGTGATGTAGAATCGGTGGGCGTGGCTAAACAGGCAGGGATGTAGAAGCAGGCGTTGATTATCTTCTGCAGAGGCGGAGCTTGTCCACACTATTACATCATAGAGTAGAACATTCCACAAGCTGTGGTTTTGGCAGACTGCCTTCAGTATAAGCTGTTTTTAGGCTAATGAGAAAGATATGATTTCTGAAACTTACAGGATGTTTTTTATGGTACAATGACCTCTTATATGTTAAAAGGGAATTATGATTTCTCAGGTTATGACCCTTTAATAATGTAAAATCCTGTAATGTTATGATTCATGTTTATTGACATATGCATATGTGTTTTAGATCCAGTCCTCGGCCAGTCAGCTGAAGTACGCTGGACCAGTGGATTGTGCGCTGAGACTTTATAAGGAACAGGGAATTCGCAGTGTCTACAAGGGCACTGTTCTTACTCTAATCAGAGGTGTGTGTGTGTGTGTGTGTGTATATGTGTGTGATATTTTATATAGGTGATATTGTGTGTGACATGATATGTTCACTGACATGTAAATTTAAATTAATAGGTGACCATCTTTTTTTCTTCTTTTAGATGTGCCTTCAAATGGTGTATACTTTCTAACTTATGAATACTTAAAACAGTTTTTGACCCCTGAGGGAGAGTGGTGAGAGTCACTACTTTGTTATTATAGCTATAAATAATATCAGGATTTAGAACTAATGTTCATTTCACTTTCTCCAAGTGTTCATCATCTCAGCACATCCAGAGTTCTTCTTGCAGGTGGGATTGCTGGCATGTTAAACTGGCTGATTGCTCTGCCTGCAGATGTGCTTAAGTCAAACTACCAAACAGGTACACCACACACACTTCTGAATGTGCCATTACTTTTATGACTTATGTCATAAGTATATGACTCATATGCCATAAAATGGCTCCACATTGTGCCCTAGACGCACAAATAAAACCATAAAAATGGAGCCAGTGAATTATGCTGGAGATTTACTAAACAGTTGCTCGTCTTTTGTGTGTAGTATTTCAATGCACAAACCTACATCATATTAACTAACCATCAGCAAACTAGTTTACTAATTTACAAATATTTAAATGTAGGAAGATTTTTATTTAAATGAGTCATCTGCACACACTTTCTGGTGATTATAGCAGCAGTATTTTATCAGATGATGGAGAGTAGGGTAGCCAAGGGCATTTTAATGAGCCAATTCAGGTGATTCACACTGCTGTATAGTCTCAGGAAAGTATGCTCAGTAAAGTATTCTAATCTGAGAATTGTGTTACCAAAAAAGTGTTATCTTATATCAAAAAAGAAATATGAGTTTTAAAAGTATAAAAAGAATAAGTATTGTATAGTAGATATACATTCTTTTCTATATTTACGGGCATGGCATAAACACATAAGAATAAGACGTTAGCTTTACAGAATTTGCAAGAATGTGTTTTTGAACATTGATTTTCATGTACTTGGTCAATAATGGATAATGTGTCCTTTACTAATTAGTATTTTTTCATATTTACTCTTGGCAAATGTGAACAAATAGTCTTTGGAAAAATGTATTCGCTGTTTTTTCTTATTGGTTTTTCATTTAAAATACACTTTAAAAAAAAAAAAATGAAATAAAATAATTGAAGGAAAAAAAATTACAAAACGCATTTCTTCTTCTTTTGTATTTAAAAAAAAAAAAAAAAATTGTTTTGGTCATTCCATAAATAACAATGGTCTCAAATAAAGTCCCAGTAATGTTTGGCAAACTGCTAGTGCTTTTGTTGTATGAAGACACCAAAGGCCTAATTATGCAACCCTCTCAAACAAGTTTATGGTTATGTAGGTGTTGTCTGATTGAAGTGATGGAGAATTTCTGACCCCAAGATCCAACTACTGTAATGTCTGCAGTCCTTAGAAATTGTTTAGCCACTCGAACCATCCTTCTCATTGTGTATGTGGCCAATATCAAAGTTCCTTTAAGGGTGTTCTGTATAGTCTTTTGTATTGAAGTCTGTGGGAAGCCTAGTTTATTTTTCCCTAAAAAGGGGTGGAGACGAAATTGACAGTTAAGTTCCCGGATGTGCCGGTAGTACGTATTGACTCTCACATTACACAGACTGTTACATGACACTCCGGACTACATTTCCCATGCTCCATTTCACTGATTACATTTACACCTACTGCCATTTACACACACTATAAAGATCAGTCTCAAACAACCATTCAGCGCTGGGTGTTGTTTTGTGTTTATCACTCTCCTAGCGATACCTGCATTACGGAGCCAGTCTAGTTTTCCTGTCTTAGTTCCCAGTCTCAGTTCATAGTCTTGTGATTGCAAAGTATGTTTTTATAAAGTAAAGTAACACTTCAATCAAGAGATGCTCTCATATTTAGTAAATCTTACTAAAAATAGATGATTAAGCAGTTTATGCTTAAATTTATGTTTGGGTTTGGTTCCATGTAAATTAAATAATATCTGGATGTAAAGACAGAATTTCCATGTATGGCTATTATTTGTCAAAATGCAGATTCGTCATGTGACAACGTCTTACACAAATGCAAATGGGGGAGGAATTAGTAAGTTTGGTTTGATTTATTATTTAATCTAAAAAAAAAAAAAATAGTAACATCTTTCAGTCACTATCTTTCTACAAGCTACGGCCATGGATCAGTTGTTCAATCAATCATTCACTTCATGGATCAATCACTTTTAAATGAGCATTTCAACCTTTATCTTACAGAATAGCCATTTCCTTACTTGTGTGGCTCAACATATTTTGTCACTCGTTGCTGTATTCTCAGGTCTTTCCCGCAGGATGAGAACAGGACTTTGCCCTTTATATCACCTCATATGTAAAACAGTGCCACTTAAGTGACCCAAGTAAACTTAAAAAGGTACTATATGAAGAGGAATCAGTTAGATTTTATTCATATGAATTTATAGAGGTGCCAGTAACTTTTGGAGAAAAAAAAAATTCTATTTAATATGTTTATCACATTTTTAAAAATAATTAATAATAAATAAATAATTAAATGTTGTAAAAAATTTTCACAGTATGTTTTGTTCACAATTACCAATGGTGCCAATTTTAGTGGGTTGCACTTAATACCACAAGCATGTAGCAGTTGTAGTAGTCTGTGATTAGGACAGAAAATGCAGACAATGCTCTGTCCTCTGTCCTGCAGCCACAGACGGGCGTTACCGGGGTTTGAGAGATGTGTTAAAAACACTGTTACGGGAGGAAGGAGCCCGTGCTCTCTACAAAGGCTTGAGCGCAGTCATGTTACGAGCATTTCCTGCTAATGCGGTGAGAAAACATACTCATGCTACCAATAAATTTTTCAATAAAAATTGTCATGAAAACGTTTATTACAGAGTTCTAGTAAAGTTGTATTAAATGGTTTGAGCCGTTTAGGATTTTATGGATTTCTGACTAAATATAGCTCAGTTGGTCACAGCAGTTGATAAAAACAGTCACACAATCTTATAATGAGATATATTTGACATTTATATATTCTGACATTTATATATATATATATATATATATATATATATATGTAATTTCCACTTCTGAAGTCATAATTAAGAGTTTGTCTTTTTTGTCGAAGAGAATAGGAATAATGGAGCTTATTTCAGTTTATGCCCCAGTGTCTTTGGGGGACAGTTTATCACTGTATTTACAATAGTCAAGTCAAGTCACCTTTATTTGACTCATAAATTATTATGAACTGACAATAGACTACTCTAGAGCTCCATTTGCCTTTTCAGCTATTGAGTCAATAGCTGACTCATATCATATCATATGAGTCAGCTATATATCATATCATATTTTTTTTTTTTTATAAATGTTGATTAGTTACTTTCTTTTCAATTGATAAATTAAATAATTGCATATCTGCTCTTTTACTATAGGTTTGCCCACACCATCATAAAATTGCAAAATGTTCACTGGATAAGAATTAGAGCCGTCGATTTAACGTGTTCATTTAGAGCAGTTAGTAATGCATGAACATAATGCAGGATTATGAATAACTGCATGGTGTAGCCTTTGAAAATGCAGTTATATGCCCCTAAAATTCAAGATATGAGGGCAAAAAAATGCTCTGTGCGTTTTTGTATTTTGTATTTATATGATAGGATACAGTTTAGTAATATCACACAAGCAAATGTGCTATTTTTCCCCAAACAAAGTACTTCTTTTTAAAGCTAATTTTTTAATGTTGATTCAATGCTTTTCTCATTTAACACAGTAATGACTTTAATCTTTTGAGGGGTAATTTCTCGGCCAAAATTGATGAGTGATAAAAAGAATAATTAAAATAATTGTTATTAATTAATTTAAAAAAAAAAAAAGTAATCGCTTGACAACCCAAGCTGGCACGAATCAAAGGCTCTGTGAGTTAGATCCGATCATCTGGTCACCAAGTCTCTTTGAGCACAAACATATGGGCATGTAGCAACATAAAACAGACTTTTATTGATATCATATTTTGATTAATTTTCTCAAAATTACTGCAGTGCAGATAAATAATGCTGCTTTGAGGCCCCTTGTCTCTTGACTGGCCTTTAGCTGATTTTAGCTCTACAGAGCTATACTCAGAACATTTGTGAGATTTGTAATCCAGTTCAAACACATTTTGCAAACCTTAAGTCAACACTGGCAAACCACATTTTGCAGTAGAAAACTAACAGTGCCTAGAGGCTCCAGAGTAGGTCTGATGGACCTCATTAACTGCTGCTTAGAGAACTTGTTATAGGATAGGGTAGGAAAAACAAGGTACCCTGTTCAGTTTCAACTTACTCTTAATCTTATTCATCTACAAGTGACACTGACATTGAAATACTGACCATTCAAAATTGTTTACAAACATTGTCTTACAACTGTGCATTTTTTAATAGGTCAATGATATATTTCCAATCTACATTTGATATCAACAGATTCTGAATGCTAAAATGAATGTTAATTTGTTTTGAAATTTTCTTCTCTTAATAGTGTTTCTCTCCCTCCGTTCGTCCTGCTTGCAGGCTTGTTTTCTAGGCTTTGAGGTTGCGCTAAAGTGCTTAAACTACATCGCTCCAGACTGGTGATTTCACAGTTACGACTGATGAGGGATACTATACGACTGATATTTGAATATCTTTTTTTTTCTATGTAGCATTGTTTTACAGCTCTTTTTGGTGTCATTTTAGATATTTGTCATTTGCATGTCTTCAGTAAAGGGCAGAGAGACTTAGATTTGTACTGTTTTCTCTTTTCTTTACCATTTAATTTAGAACCGATGACAGAATTCTGTGCCTTATCCAAAGAAAGTTTACAGTAACGTATGTTACTTTTGTGTGATGCTCTCTTAGCTATGTCTCTCTTACTTGTTATCTTATGCTAATTATTTTCAATTGAATAATTATGATACTACAACTATAAAAGCAAATATAAAAATTAATAATATGTAATATTTAATTTCTGGATGTTTTTAATGTATTAAAGGATTTAATGTATTAATGTCTTTAAAATTGTTTTGAATGCATTAAAGGAACTGTCATGAAAAGGCAGAAGAAAAAAATAAATCATGCATTGACTCTCATGTGAGATTATTTTCTTCTACTTCTGTGTATAAAAATAATTATAATACTTGTAGACCTGGTCACCTTTACAACAGGTCACTTGCATCTCTATGTAAACTGTATGATAACACATTTATTAAAAATGAAAAACTGTAACAATACTCTGATGTAAGTATTCAGACTCTTTATTATTTTAGGTGTGATGCGTCAGGCTTTGCATACTTGGAGTTCTGAATCAAAAACAACGGCTCTGTAATATTAACAGTGAAATAAATAATGGTGGAGACCTAATTCTCTGTTCAATTTCAGCTTGTTCTTAGGGAAAATGTAGTATTATTAAATAGTATTATAACCGTCTTTCTAATAGTATATCATCAGCACTGTTTTATGTTTTAAGATTGATGTGGTCTTAATATAAAAGCGAAAACGTCTAGGTCGAGGAAACTAATGACGACTACAAAACTACAGTTCCCATGATCACTCGCGGTGGTATAGTACTTCCGGTGACGCTGCTTTTCTGCGCGCATCGGCTGACGGGACGGAAGGTGGGAGGGTTACATTTTCTTAATAATACTTTTTTTTTTTTATTTTGTTTAATTTTTTACAATGAATCAAACTCGCATTACAATTTAACGTTGCTATTGCAGAAAAGCGGCGAACAATGAACTACATCCAATAGTAAATTCAGTCGTACAATTACCCTGTTTACATAAGTTTAAGTTTAAAATGAGGAAGTTTCTTATTGTTTGACTTGAGCATTCAGCAGATTTTGTATGTCATGTTTGTTTTTTCGCAGTGTTTTGTATTTTCACACATCACGCTATTTCTCAAGGTTGTGTAATTTGTGTTAACAGCTGCCACGCTGCTCTGTTGTTTTTATTTGGTCATAAAGCTTTTGCTTATGCTTAACAGATCTATCCCAAAATGATTACATGCTATATATCTGATTCATCTGGAGCAAATATATACTCAGCAGCTGAACTGTATCACTGCCATTAGATATGTACCTTATTAACAGATGAAAATCCCTTTATTCTCTGCTCAGTGCGGATTTTTAATTTTTTTTTAATGCATAATTGTTAACAAATAGCATGTATAATGCCATATCCCACTGTATAACAAAGAACATTTCACATGCATCAACAAAAAAAGGGAGAGAGGGTACACAAGCATCAGTTTACAAACAAATATATACTACACATATTTTACATTTCCATAGGATGCTACAAAGCAGTTTTAATACAGAAAATGTACTTTGTAAGTAAGCACCATAAAGTATTTTTTATGTGAAAATGTTAAAAGAGGAGCATATAGTAACCATTTTAATTGCTTTACTATTTTTAGATTTTAACATCACATCTATATACATTTTAATCTTTTTTTCGAGCACTATATAACTGCAATGTTTGCAACTTTGTAAACTTGCAAACATTTTAATGAATGTTATCTCAGTGCGGGTGAATGCTGTGGCAATGCCCTTGGAGGTGACATGGCCCTTCCCACAATGCCCCCGGCTGGGCTGGAGAATATCCAGCAGAGTGATCATGGGAATGGTGGGCTCATACAGTTACCTTTGGACCAGTGAGTCTAATGTTTCTCCATATCCAGATTTTGAATAATGTGTACCATGAACAATGAAAGATGTAACATTCACCTAATTTATCTGATTCTGCAGATTATTTTAACTCGGTGGTGGTGCACAACCAGGATGTTTTGTTGGACCTGGTCGATGAGCGTCCTCAGGACACGCCTCTCATCACGTTGTGCAATCATCAGTCCTGTATGGATGATCCACACATCTGGGGTAGGCGGAGCATCAGATACCTGGTTTTCAATAATAAAATCATGGCTTTAACAAAAAAATACACATTTAAAGGGGTGGTTGACTGTTTTTTTGTTTCTAGGCTTGATTGTGTTTATGGGGTGCAGTCTAACATGTGTTAATGTTTCGTTAAAAAAAAAAAAACTCCTATAAACGCTCTGATGATTTCCTGATTTCATGAAGCCCCTCCCTCAGAAATACGCGATGGGCTCTGATTGGTTAGCTGGTCCAGTGTGTTGTGATTGGCTAAACTGCCTCTTGTGTGCGTCTAAATGTCCCGCCCCTCAGCTCAGTGTTTGTGTATTGTAAACAATGACGTCCTCAATATTGCTTATCAATTTGAGACTGATTGAGACGCAGATAATATTAGTGAAGAGGATCGCGCAGAACCTGTGCAAGCACATAATGGTATGTTTTTTGTTTGTTGTTGTCTCATACTTTTAGATACGATGCGTTAGATACGTTATTTGTAAAAGCTGCTGCTTCTGTTAGCTTTTAATATACAGTTTTATCCTGATTATAGCTTTAATACAGTATGGTGACCGCAACGCTTCTCATAGCTATGTGAAAAATATCTGTCTGTCTATACACATAAAGTGTATTATTGAAACATGATCTGAGAGAGAAAGAGAGAGAGAGATGCAGAGTGTGTGCAGAGCAGTGAGAAACAGGATTAAGAACCGCTGCTTTATAACATTGTTTTTGAATCTTGTGAATCCATTAAAATCGCTAGAAGACAGAATCGTGGTTCATATATGAATAGATTTTTTTCCTGCACCTCTTCCTCTTTTCTTACACCGTGTCCTTACTACATGCAACGTATATATTGCATGTAGTAATATCATATTGCGTGACCTTATAGCCATACTGAAAGCAACAATAGATGGTTTACCTCAGATCTTGAAAATAAATTAAAACAAATATGTACATTAAAACTGACTCACTGCGAACCAACAAGTGTATTCCATGACAAAGATGTTATCAGTCACTCAGTATGTACATTTAATGATGTTAAAAAGGTTTAATATTTATTAAAACGTATTTATTAAACGTATCCATTTCGTTGCGAGAGCAGTGTGCTTCCAGAGAGAGCCCGCCCACACACGCTTCTGATTGGCTGTGATATTTGATTGATTCTGTCGCCGTCACATGTAGTTAGGATACGGTGTTAAAGGAACACTCCACTTTTTTTGGAAATAGGCTCATTCTCCAACTCCCCCAGAGTTAATAAGTTGAGTTTTACCGTTTTTGAATCCATTCAGCCGATCTGCGGGTCTGGCGATAGCACTTTTAGCATAGCTTAGCATAGATCATTGAATCCGATTAGACCAGTAGCATCGCGTTCAAAAACGATCAAAGAGTTTCGATAGTTTTCCTATTTAAAACTCGACTCTTCTGTAGTTATATCGTGTACTAAGATCGGTGGAAAATGAAAAGTTGCGATTTTCTAGGCTGATATGATTAAGAACTACTCTCATTCCGGCGTAATAATCAAGGAACTTTGCTGCCGTAACATGGCTGCAGCAGGTGCAGTGATATTACGCAGCGCCTGAAAGTAGTCCCCAGCTATATTATAACTAGTTACCTAGCTGGGGACTACTTTCAGGCGCTGCGTAATATCACTACGCCTGCTGCGGCCATGTTACGGCAGTAAAGTTCCTTGATTATTACGCTGGAATGAGAGTATAGTTCCTAGCCAAATAGGACTAGAAAATCGCAACTTTTCATTTTCCACCGGTCTTAGTACACGATATAACTACAGAAGAGTCAAGTTTTAAATAGGAAAACTATCGAAACTCTTTGATCGTTTTTGAACGCGATGCTACTGGTCTAATAGGATTCAATGATCTATGCTAAGCTTTGCTAAAAGTGCTATCCCCAGACCCGGAGATTGGCTGAATGGATTCAAAAACGGTAAAACTCAACTTATTAACTCTGGGGGAGTTGGAGAATGAGCCTATTTCCAAAAAAAGTGGAGTGTTCTTTTAAACAGCACAGCATGGCCACGCCCCCTTTGCTACATGTTCCTGGGGGCGGTGTTTATCAGGGTTTGTGACGTCACAAACCCGGGAAGTAGCTTGTTGTAGTCCCTACAAACCGTTTTTGTAGGCATTAAACTACCATAATTTTAAAAGACGATATCTCCGTTTGCATTGAACTTTCAGTGTCGTAACTTTGCAGATATTGTTTATGCTCAAACAGCAACATTACGCACTAACTTACGTTAAAAAAAGTGAAATCGCAATCAATCACCCCTTTAATATAACTGAGGTGACGCATTTCAGAGTAGATCAGGCAGTAGAAAATGTAAATGCATTAAAGTGTTTTTGCACGTTCTGATATCAGGAGTCCTGAAGCTCCGGCATCTGTGGAACTTCAACAGGATGAGATGGTGAGTGAATGAAAGCAGAATCTGGAGACTCGCGTAAAAGTGCTTCGTCGCTTTCTATCGTATCATTTGTTATCTGTGCTCAGGACACCTGCTGCCTCTGATATCTGTTTCACAAGAGAACTTCACTCCAGCTTCTTCAGCAGAGGGAAATGTGTGCCTGTTGTTAGAGGTAAACTCATGGTTTTTTCCTCCGCGTGCTTTATTTTCCACCATTTTTTTTTTTAAATGACTAAAGTAAACAAAATCAAACTTTGTAAAGTAGTTTTTTTGTACACAAAAAGTAAAGCACACATGGACTGTCATTATATAAAATTTTTTGCCTGCCATTGGAGACAGGTACCTGTGTTTAAAAGGTATGCGGGATAATTTTAGTAGTTAATAGTAAAGATTAAGTTTAAGCTTAAAGGGATAGTTCACCCAAAAATGAAAATTCTGTCATCATTTACTCACCCTCAAGTAGTTCCAAACCTTTATGAATGTCTTTGTTCTGCCGAACACAAAGGAAGATATTTTGAAGAAAGTTTGTAACCAGGCTGTTTTGGGGCACCATTGACTTCTATAGTAGAGAAACAAAAAAATACTGCTCTAAAAAGAGAACTGCTCTGTTTCCCACATTCTTCAGAAGATCTTCCTTTGTGTTCAGCAGAACAAAAACATTCATACAGGTTTGGAACTACTTCAGGGTGAGTAAACGATGACAGAGTTTTCATTTGTGGGTGAACTATCCCTTTAAAATGATCAGTGCTGCAGAAAACATTTGAAATGCACAGTGATGAAGAAGAGGAATTGATGTTATAATCATGAACACATGCTAAAAATAACAGTTGTCAGTGCTTTTTTTTTATTTAATTTGTGTATTAACCAAGGATGAAAAACATAAGAGGAGACACTGGAGTTGAAAAGGGTATTTTTTTATACTTTTTTTTTAAAAGGTACATTTCATTGAATGCATTACACAGCCCTGTGTTTTTAGGAGATGGAGTATATCAGAAAGGAATGGATTTCCTCTTGGAAAGGCTGAATCAAGGGGAATGGGTACACATATTTCCAGAAGGTACAGACAGCAGAGGACACTCATATTTTTAACCTCAACATTTGTTTGTGGTACAAGTTAAAGGAAATATGGTGCATTTCTCCTCCCAGGTAAAGTTAACATGACTGAAGAGTTCATGAGGATAAAATGGGGTAAGATTTATGTTCCAGTAATAGCAAATAGTTTGTTTTACCCTGATTTGTTTGGTTGTTAATCAAGTAAATCCTTGACAGGAATCGGGCGTTTGATTGCGGAGTGCTCTCTTCACCCAATCATTTTACCGATGTGGCACGTAGGTAAGTTATGCATGTACACTTTTAAAGGACATAAGCTGTTATCGTAGCACTTAACTTGATGAATTCATATTTGAGCACATGTACCGTATTGTTTCAGGTATGAGTGATGTTTTACCAAATCAAACGCCATACGTCCCTCGAGTAGGACAGGTATATATTTGGTTGTGTGATGTGTCATACCTGATTTTCAGTGTCACATTCTGAGTGCACTTTTCTTTTTTGCAGCGAATAACTGTCTTAGTTGGAAAGCCGTTCACTGTCAGACATCTGGTAAATACACTGAGAGCTGACAACTCAAGTCCGGTAGGTGGTAGAGTGTTTACAAAGATAATAATAATAATAATACTAATAGTAGTAGTCTTAGAGTTGAGTATGACATTATTTTTCTCTACAGATGGAAATGCGGAAAACACTGACAGACTTTATTCAAGGGGAGTTTCGCAGCTTGAAAGCCCAGGCGGAGGCGCTTCATCACAGGATACGGAAACACTCGTGACCCATGAAGGGACGTATTACAGGATAAAGGGCTATAGAGGACATTACCCGTTAGCTAACCCGGGCCTTACAACTCAGCATAGACACTGAGGAGATACAATCATACAGATGACTGCACCCAAAGTGCTTTACGGCATCCTTTGAAGTAAAATTATATCCATGGGTATCCGTTCATTTATGTGTGGACAGTCAGACATGGGCTAAGAGAACAGAGATCTTTTGTGTTTGTAACACCTCTATAGAGAAAGTAAATTAATTTTGAGCAATGTTCAGGACCTCAGGAGACATGTTATGTGCATATCAGTGACTGAAAATGCCTTGTAGACTGTGAAGCACAATATGTTGCATTCTTCCACAGTCTTTGTTTTTTTTTTTCATTGTAATTGTACAGAATACTTCACCCATCAAAAATAGCATTAGCATTTAGAACGATGAAAGTAACTCTTTTACATCCTAGCGTGTCATTATCTTTTTTTCTTTGTATGAAATTTCCTAAACATCTGAACGTTAAATTTGTATATGCAGTTGTCATAGATGGATCAGTGATTATCGTGACAACAAAGTCAAATTCTTGATTTAAAGTGGGACTGCTTAAGCATTTAGTCATTTTTTTAAATTACAGATTGAGACATTTTTAATGGAAGATACTAGCTGTTAGATTTTTTATAATTGATGCAGTATTTGACTGTATATACACTGTAAATACAAAATAATTAATACAGAAATACTGTAAATACAGAATTATTTCAAAATGGACCTATAGGCATTTGTGCCTATTGCGGAATATAATTATTCTCGCTTGCCATGACAACTGATGAAACAGACAGAATATTTTAAAATCTGCTGCACTATGGTCTTTAAACAAAATCATCAACATGATGGAAAGAAAGTTGAACATGTTTATGAAATACATCTTAGAGACATTCGATCTGTTCAAAATAAAAATCCTTAGAAAAGTTTTTCTAAACTAATTTTTATTAAACATAATTGATATTATCCGTTAGAAGGCATTTTCATACAACTTCTAAATTTTAAACAATGAAAAGTGATAAATCTGAGTGGACATGTTAAAGATTTAAATAAATGATCTCTCTCTTGTGTGACCTATAAGGCACAGACAGAAAACATGACAACAAACAGTTGTTTGAATCTGATAAAAATGAATTGTAATCTTCCAATCACTGTATTTCAAAGTAGTAGGTATTTATTGCAAATACAGTTGAAGTCAAGTTTACATACACCTTGCAGCATCTGCAAAATTAATTATTTTACAGGATCATACAAAATGCATGTTATTGTTCATTTAGTACTGACCTGAATAAGATATTTCACATGAAAGATGTTTACATGTAGTCCACAAGAGAAAATAATAGCTGAATTTATAAAAATGACCGTTCAAAAGTTTACACCCCCCTGATTCGTAACACTGTGTTGTTCCCTGAATGATCCACAGCTGTGTGTTTTTGTTTAGTGATAGTTGCTCACGAGTCCATTGTTTGTCCTGAACAGTTAAACTGCCTGCTGTTCGTCAGAAAAATCCTTCAGATCCCTCAAATTATTTGGTTTTCCAGCATTTTTGTGTATTTGAACCCTTTCCAACAATGACTGTATGATTTTGAGATCCATCTTTTCGCACTGAGGACAACTGAAGGACTCGTATGCAACTATTACAGAAGGTTCAAACGCTCTCTGACGCTCCAGAATCGATCAATCTCAGGGAAGTAAAAGTCAAATACTAATAAATGAAATTCAAAAGATGACCTACAGGGGTCCATTTTGTTTTCACATGACTCCATGTTTTGTCCAATGAAAAGTGCATTTTTCATCAATTTTCATACGTCACCTTCTTTGGAAAGTAAAGAAGTATTTTCAAAATACACTTTACATAATATTTAATCAAATGTATCACAGGAAATTACAAAAAACTGCATGTTGCCTCAAGGCAACATTGTACCGTAATGGAATCGGCATGATGGGAGTCCATGCAGGCAAACTAGCTTAGGATACAAGTATATGATATTTGTAAGAAAAAGAGTTAGAATGACCTAAATGTGTTAGAATTTTTGCATGATTTTGTAATGCATTTGCAAGAATAGTAATTCAAGCAATGAGGTGTCATTAGTGAAGGAGGTTTTGCATGCATGTGCTTGTGTGCATGCTTGTAAGGATAAAGTTCATATTAGTATAATGTTATGATGATTTTTCATTTTTTACTTTGAAACAACACTGATTACAATGTTTTGGTATGATAACATATATGATAGTTTAGTTACACTTGTGATCCACGATGGTACAATGTTGCCTGAGAGCAACAGCTGGATATGAAATGTTACTTTTTTATTAAATATGAGATGTGAAATACATTGACAACTAGATAAATCTGTTTGTTAAAGAAATTGATGTTTTCAATAAATATATTTCTTTTTTCTGCATGAAAATGTCAAATGTTTAAATGTGTCCGTTGTAGTACAATGTTGCCTCGAGGCAACAAACTTTTTAAAAATAAACAAATAAAAAAATAATGAAAATGTTTATTGCTATTGTTATAGTGTCCAATTTTAAGTAGGAAAAACATCACAAATAATTTTTAATGGTTTGTAATGAAACCCTTAGAAATTGCAGTGGAAACCATTAGAATTTCCTGTGATGGTTCTATTGTTTTTTTGTTTTTTTTTTCAGCTTGTGAGATGTCACCAAACGCACAAATTAAAGCTGCTAGCGTGCCTTAATGTAGGCTAGTCCCGTTTTGGTACATTTATACGTCACTGATCGGTCGCGCGGAAGATGGCCGGTTGTGACGTCACGCCTCTGCTGCGCGGAAGATGGCTGCTTTGAGGACGGTCTCCGGTAACACCGGGATGATTTCGCTTTTTCTTCTGTGTGTGATCGCAGCAGCGAAGAGCGATGAGCAGGTTCCTCTGGTCGCATGGACGAGCGACGGGTAAAGACCGACAGTATATGAGTGTAGTTCTGGAGACTGCAGGGCGATAGTTAGCTAGCGGTTTGCTAGCTGGATGACTCGGTCGCTGTCCAGTACTGAAAACCCGAGTAAACACTTCAATATCAGCTTTAAACACTTACATTCTCTGATAAACAACACACGTTTAGTAATCGAACAATATATACACGCTTCAGTGTGCTGACATTAGACTCCAGATAGCAGTGTTGTGCGGTGATGGCTGTCTTATTAAAGCTAGTAAACTGTCAAGGCAGCATTTTGGCCGTCATGGATGTCTAGACAGTTTACTAGAATCTGCGTTAATCCGGTTTTTGTGTTTGTCAAAGTTACACTCATGATGGTCATTGTGTGGTTTTGTCTTATGATCATGATATGTGACCCTGGAGCACAAAACCAGTCTTAAATCGCACGGGGATATTTGTAGCAATAACCAAAAATACATGGCATGGGTCAAAATGATAAATTTTTCTTTTATGCAAAAAATCTTTAGGATATTAAATAAAGATCATATTCCATGAAGATATTTTGTAAATTTCCTACCGTAAATATATAAAAATTAAATTTTTGATTAGTAATATACATTGCTAAGGACTTCCTTTGGAGTCCATTTAAAGGCAATTTTCTCAATATGTAGATTTGTTTTTGCACCCTCAGATTGCAGATTTTCAAATAGTTGTATCTCTGCCAAATATTGTCCTATCCTAACAAACCATACATCAATGGAAAGCGTATAAATCTCAATTTTTTTTTAAAAACTGTGACTGGTTATATGTGTGTTTTTCTAGATCTGTGCTCTTATAATGTCTTGTGTGTAGGTTTGCCTTGTCTCCTGTGAATGCTCCATCAGCGGGTCACACTGTGTCTGTGGAGGAGCTGGAGTCGCACCTGAACACAGCGCTGAGCACTACACCACACAATCTGCTGCTCTTCCTGCAGGATAAAGTATGCACTACATTCATAACACATTATGAAAACAGATTTATATGGTTCGATTTAGTGTGCCAATAGGAAATTATTTCCTGATTTGTGCAGCTCAACTGCTTTTTGCTGCACATCATTACTGTTTTGTCACTCCCACAGTATTGGATGACAATAGGAATTGAACCTCAGGGTGGCAGTAATGTATATATAAATATATATAAAATACAATTTATATATAATGCATTTTGTGACAGATTTTGCATACATATCATCAATGTGTCAGTTTGCCGTCTGTTGATAAAAAACAAAATTAAATGAAAAAAGGAAGAAAATAAAGCATGAAAATAAAAACAGTCTAAGCATATACAGTTTGCTTTGTCCACTTGTGATTAGATCACATTACGGAATACATTAATACTATTTGTAAATGAGGCCAGAGAGACAGACATCGAGAGAGAAAGAGACTATAATTTCACAATATCACTAATAGATACACATTTCGAAATGAATTACTACTAGAGATCCTGACGGGTTTTATTGAAGACAGCAATCTGAATTGCTATAAGGCTAGTTAAGGTAGTGCTAATCTTATTGGTCGAACTCTGTTTCATTCAGTTGAGTGTTGATGACTTCACATTGTATGGAGGAGTCTTTGGAAACAAACAGGATAGTGTCTTCCAAAATCTTGAGGTATGTTGATGTCTTTTCCATCTGTCACCGCTTATGATATTTATTACTTCTTATGTTTTTGACTTTAGTTGACTTCAGTTATTTCAGATGAAATCACTTGTGCTTGTTAGCTCAAATATTAAAAAGCAGCTCTCAGGTTTTGTTGATGTATGACTGTGGCATGTTCACAGGCGGCTCTGCTGTCCTCCTCCTCCTTATGGTTGCCATCGGTGTCATCGTCTGCCACTGCTTTGGTTTCTACGCTGCTCCAGAATCAGATTGATGCGGCTCCTCTCTACATGAACCCAGACACGCTCGCTCAACTCCGCCTCAATGCATCTGTTGCTGCCTTGCTGGTCTTCCGCCTCCCTTACAGCGGCGGGTAATCACATCTCACATCTAATTTTTTATTCATTGAATTTGTAGCTAAAATAAATTGTTTACTTTAAACAGCTTACCTTAAAAAAATTTAGTATCATTTTCTTCAGTGCAGAAGGAAATAAATTAAAAAAAAGTTTATTTACAAAGTCTTTTATGCTGTAAATGCTGAAATGCATGAAGAAGATATAACTAGATTTTTTATCTGTTACCACCTTCTGCAACCAATGATGCAAATAAGCACAGTTAGAAGAGCATCTATGTGGGACATGTATGGGATCTAACTATAGTTTAAGGCAATAGGATATGCACATAATTTGTGACAGAAATTATTACAGCACTGACATGAGATTAAATGCACAAAATAATAATTAATACTAAAAAAATAATAAAACCACTAATTGTAGCCAGTGTGTATGTTACCATGGACAATTATCTTGGATATAGTGAGTGAAAGGTAGAAAAAGAGATGTTAGTAAAAATGATGAGAGAGGCAGAGCTGAAAATTTAGAAAAATCCAAGAATAGAATTTGACTTTCTGTCTTCTTTTAGAATTTTCTTCAACATGTGACAGAAATTTAAAGTGATGATAGTATAAAATGCGATTCTGAATACAGTCATTGTTTTCCATTTGTCGGGTGAGCATTTCTTTATATAAAATCTCATTTAATTTGGAAACACATAAAGTAATACAGGGTGAACAGATGAAAATCCCTTACATTTGGGAGCTTCTTAGAACCTGAGAAGGAACTCTTGATCTTATGAGGACTGTAAGATGTCTTTTTCTTGCAGGGCTGATATGATGTCTACTAAAGAAGTGCTCAGCGGAAATGGTAGGTGTCATATTCAAACATCCCTAAGTATCAAAAGCCTTGTGTTCTAACAATAATAATAATTAGACAATCAAGACATTAATACAATGAAGTGTTTTCCTGCAAATGAATGGCATTGTGTTGTTTGTTGTAGATGAGGTGATTGGTCAGGTGCTGAGCATCATGAAAGCTCAGTCTGTGCCGTATACTGCAGTGTTTACTGCACTTGGGCCCTCAAGGGTAAGACTTCTCTACAGCTATCCTGTATGCACGTACACACCTTCAGGTAGGGGTGGCTAGTGTGACCAAAATCAAACCAAAATTAAAATATGAGTGATTTTATGTGAGTGTATTGATATACATTGAAGTGATTTATTATTACTGGAAATTCAACCGAAAATGGTTTACATGCTAAATAATGTATATTATAAATTCTTTAGTTTAATTAAATACTTTTCATGTAAGTTACTTTGTCTCAGTTGCTGATTTTTAAAAAAAAAAATTTTTTTTTGAAACTTTAAAGCTTAACACGTAACACATTAAGTAGAAAACAAAACACACACACAAAAAACTAAAACCAGTAAAACTGATCATTTAAAATGAATAGTTCCCTGTAATATCTGGTGTGATGAGTCACATTCGGAAATGTGCCCACATAAAATGGACAAAATTCAAGTCAACACTAGACTGCCAAATTAGTTTTCACAGGTGCAACTTTTAAGATATTATGGGCCAGTTTTACTAAACAGGACAAATTAGCGCAAGAGCACAATTCCATAACAGAGCCGATGGGAGGGGAAGTTTCTGCAGGTGATTTACTAACAACATGCAAATTATCTCATTTACATATCGACCAATGCAATATACCAACGCAGCACAAATTAGCGTAATCACAAATAAGTAAAGGAACCAGAGGCCAAAAAATGAAGGTTTGTTAGAAGTTTTGATAGACTTGATATTGCATGACACCTAGTCGAGGGCTCCAAGTCGTCTTTTATTTCCTGAAGCAAATAGAAAATAACATGGCTTGGCAAACGATGTGTCCTTCTGGCATTCAAAATAAATTAACAAACGTGGAAAAACCTTGCGCTCTCTGTTCAACAATAATTGCAGCCATTTCAAGCGCAAAATAGTTTAAGACATGCTTTTTTGGGCATTAAATAATGACGCGAATGCCAGTAATTTGTTGCGCGATTCACTTGAATACTGAAAGGGAAACTCCTACAAATGCATATTCAATAATAACTGTGTCCACGCCTTTTCAGCGCTAAATCTTCACGGCGCGTCTTTAGTAAATCCTGGCAGTACTATTTTAATGCCAAAAGACGGTTTGCGCTGGTGCAAGCTGTTAGTAAAACTGGCCCTAATTAGGCAAGTGGCCCCACTGCTTTACATTTTCAATGGGAGGTTGTGTGATTATATCAAACCAGTGTAGGAGTTTAATGTGAGCAGAGTACGTTTAAGGTGGCTTGTGTTTGTCTCAGGTGTTAGAGGAGGCGTCTCCAGCTGTGCACTCGGTCTGGTCACGATCCCTACTGCAGTCCCGTCGTGAGGAAACTACTGCTCCAAAGCCGCCTGTGGAGTTTAAGGAGAAGGGGTCCACCTGCATTCTCTTGTGGGCGGAGAAGCTGGTGGTCAGTCAGTATCGCTCAGGAAAGTGGGAGAGGCATGACTTTGCCCCCAAAACCTTTGGTGAAGGTGTGACACCCGACCTGTCTGGATCATCCTGCAACGAGACTCACTCCCGGTAAATAGTGCTCAACTGCATGTGAGGTTTAAGTAAAAGGGAACATTTTCTTCAGTATTTTGTCAAAGATAGCAACAGTAACTAAGGAGAGCGGGTCTTTGCGAAAGGTCAGTTGCAGATTTAGAGATTCAAGTGCATTAAACCGCTTGCACGAATCACCTGCTTGCGGTGAGCGTCCTGTCTCTAGTCCACACAAGTGCACTTGTGCATATGCAAAAACAAATAGATTTTTTATTTTAATTAATGTATAATTTAGATTCAGAATCATTAAAAAAGAAATGCATACAATTTGTTTTGTTTGCATCCTTTTTCAAATAGTGCGGCTCGCTAGTTTAGTGCAAGTAGTCTTTTCCCTCTTTGTGTCACAAGATGGCTTGTTCAAATTCACTTGTTTCCATTTACTCATTTAGTAGACTATATCAGTGGAATAATGTAGGGAATAGTAAATGAGGGTATAGGAGTTAATTTTGGAGACAGCAGGGGTTACACTGTGTCTACACTGGATGCGTGATTCAGTGATGCTCCGACAGTGAATCAGTGCACCTTTCTATTTCCCACATTCTCCATGGACCCGCAAAACTATATTTGAAGCTTGCACGTTGATATGATCAGTAGAGGCAGCATGGCATGACCACAGTTAAAGTTAAAGACAATTAAAGTGCTGTGCTATTGACATATAAATGTATATGTTGACAGTTCATGAACCACAATTTTCTCTTGAAAAACAGGTTGGTTTTGAACTATGAAGATGTCCTGGATTACCGTTCTTTTAAGCTCATGTAAGTGTTTAATTTTCGCATTTACACACACACACACACACACACACACACACACACACACACACACACACACACACACACACACACACACACACACACACACACACACACACACACACACACACACAATCTCTGTGTTCTGTATCTCTGTGTTGGGCTTGAACTGTGTTCTGTATTCTCCTCAGTTTTGTAATGAACCGCCGTCACTATAAGGTTTCTGCCCGCCATTGGTTCACCATGGATCTGGTGCATCTGGAGTATGATGGGAAAAATGCCACATTCAATGGCAGCCGTCACATCTACGCCCCGGCCGAGTACTCGTACCACTGTGAGTCCGTGAGCAGTTCCCGCTACCCTCAGCTGTCACCCCACTCAGACAAGGACAACGCCAACGACTGGCAGATCTTTTTTGATGACTTCCAGGTAGGTTCTGAAACAATGAATCCAAAGACAACTAGACTTCATGGTTCCCATGGTTTAAAGTCTATAATAAACATTTTCTATATTAAATTAAACATTTTCTTGTTATGTGAGCTTAAAAAAAAAAGACTAGGAATTGCTCTTTGTGAGTGCAGTCTACTGTATATAAAAGGATTTTATCAAAATTTTTATCCAGTTATCACGACTGTAAAAGTAGTAAGCCATGGAGAGTCTGGAGTGTCCTTTGCACTCGTAGACAGGCAACATAACCAAAATTTAAAACAAAAAATGACCAGTGTGCAGTTAAAAGTTAACACATGCTATATACAGTAGTACATTAAATATTACCTAAACAGTAAAATGCAGTAGTAGATTAATATTTAATACTTAAACTTTACATTCAGTGGTATACATTTTATACTGCACTACCAGTCAAACATTTTTGAGCAGTAAGATTCTTAATGTTTTTTTAAAGAATTGTCTTCTGCTCATCAAGCATGCATTTATTTGATCCAAAGTACAGCAAAAACAGTAAAATTGTGAAACATTTTGACTATTTAAAATAACTGTTTTCTATTTGAATATATTTTAAAATGTAGTTTATTTCTGTGATTTTAAAGCTGGATTTTTAGCATGTCAATGATAAAGTTGTTCTAGTTAGTCTAGTTACTTCATTAATAGTTCCGTTTTTGCCTGTCTTTGAATACCAATGTAATTTTCTAATCTCAGAATATATTCTGATATATAGCGGTGAAGGAAATCGTTACTAGTAAACTGGTTTATTTGGTATATTGGATTATTTTTTTCTTCTAGCCACTGAATAAAACTATGTATCCTCAGTATATTTCACAGTAAAGATGGAGTTCTCAGTATAGTAATTCTTTCTCAGGGCCGTACGCAGTATTTTATAATTACCGAGGTCCCAAAATGGAGCTTTGTAGGGGGGCTCGGGGGCATGCTCCCCCGAGAAAAGTTAGATTTTCCTGACTTACATGTATGCATTTTAAGATGATTTAAGGCTCATAAATTGGATAATAATACAGGTTTAAAACCAAGTCAGTGATAACAGATAACAGATTCTTAAACATGAGACATTAAATGTCGCAGTGAATGATCCACGCTACAAACTGGAAATAGAGAAGATATCATTTGTTTATATTTATGAATTTAATAATCTCAAGTTATAGATATCCTGGTAGCCTTCAGTAAAATCAAGTGTATATATATGTTTTTTTTTAATTCATACTGACAGAAATGTTTTCCATTAAGTTTAAACTGATTTTTATATTTTATGGGCAGTTTTATGTTTATAAAGCCATTTTTTCTACAATTGCCCATTATCTTTTGAGTCAAATTCTTAAATTTAATCAGTGAATTAGAATAATAAGACATTTGGGCTGTTACCAAGCAAATCAAATCAAATCAGCTCAGAAGCTGCATCTGAAGTGGCATTTAGATGTATTTACACACTGTTTAATGCAAGACATGAATGCATTTAACTGCAATTACAAATGCAGAAATAATGTTTTGATATATTAAAAATAAAACGTTAAATACTGATATTTGAAATGATTTAAAACATGAAAAAAAAATCGAAATGTGAAATTAAAACCACCAGCAGGTGGCAGCAAATCACTGTTAATAAGTGAGTCATTGCGATTGAACCGAATAATTTAAACGGTTGATTCTTTCAGGAAGGAAACACCGTCATGTTGCTCAGAGACACAAAACAGTGCTGTGGCTGTGTTTGGAATTATTTTTGTTGGTGAAATAGAGCAAAAACAGGCAATATCTCTTAATTAACTTTTTGTTTATTGAGCTGTTGTAAAAATTCAATATCACATTTGTAATCATGGTAATTTTTGGAGAAAAATGGCACTCTTCGTGTGAAATTGATTAACTATATGAAGTGGTATAAATATATAAATTTTCTGCCCCCATGTCTTGAATTTGTGATCATTCTGTGATCATTAAATTTCTGCATTTAATAGACTGAATCATGCAGTGAAAGAACGCACTCTAAATGCGCACTCACTCACTAGTCTAGAATTCATGTAATGTATGCGTGCGCTCTGTAGGGTGTTTTGAATGTTTTTTGCAAAATACTCGATAATGTCAAATCGCACTCCGACAACAACAATTACAATATTATCACAGACTATATATCGCACACCCCTACCGCTGAGGCATCTCAGATGAGAAGATCTGTTATCTTGGCTTTTTATCCTTGCAGCACCAAAGCAGAATTAATATAAGGTCATTATTTTACAACTTCTGTTATTAGAAAAATACCGAGTTCTGGACCTCAGGGACCTCAATGGTGGGTACGGCCCTGTTCTTTCTGTGTGGCTTATTTTTATACCGAGCCATTACTAATTGGAATTAAAGCCGTACCATATATTTCTCAACATTGTTACTTAAATGACTGCTGAACAAATTTGAAAACTCTCATCAGACTTTTAAACAACTGATTGTATTCACTTAGGGCACTCGTATTTTCATGAATGCTTTTTGAGAACCTCTTATTCCCACTTACACCAAAACTAATATTTTATCACTTGTTTAATCACTCTTGGCATGAAAAATGAAGGTTAGGAGTTGCTTTGTTGAGAGCATGAGTGTGACACCTGTACCATGGCACAGGACTTTTCTCTCTAACTTTAATTAATTTTATTATATTTTATTTTTTACCTAATGGGGACAGCAGTATCTAGAGTGCTAGAGAAGATATTGGTCATGATTTACTAGTCACTACATCAAGTTCAGCTGTATTTACAGGTACACTGAGCAGCTGAGACAGATCTTTCTACCCGGTTAATAGTAATATATTATGACATGACTAATCTCAGTCATTATCCATTACCCACTGCAGCAATAAACATTTGTGAGCACAATGAAACAATATTTTCAACAGCACAAAAAAAGTTTCCAAGTTCAAAAAAGCAGACCTTAGTTGCAACGAGCAGGAGAAAATCCTGTCTAATTCCCCAAAACAATGTAAAACAGTTCTCTTAGAGCATTTATATGTATATGGAGTCAGGATAGATGAGGGTTAATTTTATGTCATGGTGCCAGATTGATATATAGTAATATGTACACTGCCATTCAAAAGTTTGGGATCAGTAAGATTTTTTATGTTTTTAATGGAGTCTCTTATGCTCATCAAGGCTGTATTTATTTGTTCAAAAATACAGAAAAACTAATATTCAAAAAGCAATTCAACTCAAACTAATATTGTGAAATATTATTGCAATTTCTAATATTGGGGTCCTATTTTAGTATGCTTTAAAATATCATTTATTTCTGTGATGCAGTGCTGTATTTTCAGCATCATTACTCCAGTCCTCAGTGTCACATGATCTTCAGAAATCATAATAATGTGCTGATTTATTATGAGTGTTGATACTCTTGTGCTGCTTAATTTTTTTTGGAACCTGTAATACATATAATACATATTTCAGGATTCTTTGATGACTAAAAAGTTAAAAAGAACAACATTTATTTAAAATAGCTTTTTTTTCTTCTTCTAACAATACAGTTGTTTTTAACTTTTTATTCATCAAAGAATCCTGAAAAAAATGTCACATGTCCAAAAGAATATGAAGCAGCACAACTGTTTCCAACATTGATAATAAATCTGAATATTATTATGATTTCTGAAGGATCATGTGACACTGAAGACTGGAGTAATGATGCTGAAAATACAGCTTTACGTCACAGCAGTATATTATATTTTATATTATATTGAAAAAAAAAAACTTATTTAAAAGTGCAATAATATTTCTCAAAATTAAAAAAAAATATTTATTTTTGATCAAATATATGCAGTCTTGATGAGCATAAGAAACTAAAAACATTAAAAATCTTACTGATCCCAAACTTTTGAACGGCAGTGTATTTTTAAAAACTACATTTCCCAGATTGAGTTCGGTCTCGCATGCTGCTTTCTAGTCTGCTGCTTTCCTCCTCGAGATAAGATCGACTCCCTATAGTCCAATAACGTTTATCCCTCTTTGAATTCAGTATATTGGCTATTGAAAGCAACTAAGTGCTGATGGAGTTGATGACATTTTGTTTAGCTGTTCCTCTAAAGGGGACAGGCCAAACACACTCAGATGTGTCTCGAGCTTCTAGATACAATATTATGTATTTGATGAAATGTAAGAAAATGTTTCTTAATATTTTGCTGCAATTTGTTCAAAGGGTGTCAAGTTTCCATTTTATATAAAATCTCCTATAACACAAATAGTGTTAGTAAGTTAGCAAGTCATTTATTTCCCAAAGTGCCATCCCTCATTCATTCCTGGAGGACAAATTAAATCCTGATAGTTAAAATCAGGTTCCATCTTACATTGATTTCCATTAAATACCATATTTCACTCAATAAAATGAAGTGAGATGTAACCCAGGAATGGTATTTAAGCAGGAATCTCTCTGTCTCTCTCTCTCATGTGACAGATCCAGGGCTTTAATGTGGCTGGGAAGGATTTCTCTTACGCCAGTGACTGTGCTAGTTTCTTCACTCCTGGTATCTGGATGGGGCTCGTCACATCTCTTCTCATGGTGCTGGTTCTCACTTACGGCCTGCACATGATCATGCAGCTGCGCACCATGGACCGCTTCGACGACCCCAAGGGTCCTGCCATCTCTGTTCCCCAGACGGAGTAAAAGACACAGAGCCAGTGTCCTTTCTCCTCCTCACAGCACTAGTGTTTACTTTGGTTATTGATTTCTTGTTATTACATGTCATCGGGGTGCTGTTGGATTTTTTTGTGATAATCATTCCTTTAATAAGCATGTTTATGGATGAATCTCAGGAATACATGTCCAGATCATATTAGAACAAAAAAGGAAATATATATATTGCATAAAGAAGGGTCATTTTTAGGATGGTTAAGATTTTGTTTGCATTGTGGCATTATAGTTACTCCCTAGTATTTGTTAGAGGCAGTGCATAAATACTCTACTATATAAATAACATTTCACCTTACAGTGTAAAACTTTTAATGGTACTAAAATAACCTTCTTTTTATGCAAAATATAATTTCCTGAGCATGTCTTTGACAAGTTTTGTGAGATTCATTCTTGAGTCTTTTGTGGACTTTTTTTTTTTTGCAGCTCCAGAATAACCATATTGTATTGAAAACTGAGGCTCCATTTAATGTGAACTGTACACTTAACATTATAAATCAATGATATAAGATAAATATCTATTAACAGACAGCTTAATGTTTTGTGTGATAAAACTGTAAATATGAAAAGAGAAGTTTTTTTGCTGTGTAAGTTATTAGATTAAATATTAAAATGAAATATTATTTATTGGTGGTGTGCATATATGTTTGCATCCAGTTTCTCTGCTGTTTTCCCACATAGTTCTGTGATCTGGTGTGTGTCCATAGATGTTTCTGTGTATTGTTGTGAGAACCACATAATATGGAAATTTCTGCTTTGTTTTAAAGGAAAATATATTGTGCGCTGGATTTATATTAGAGAAAAAAGATTACCACAAACATTCTCATATAATGTTTTTCTTTGTGTACTATTATTTTGGTGAATCATTTGCACAAATAGATCTCATAAATAATGTTTTATGTTGATGGCACATGATTTATAAAAGGCGATCTGGTGTCATGTTTTGGAGATGTATGCTCTTGATTGAATGTGTATATTGTGCCAGTGTTTAATAAACTTAGAGACACAACCTTGTGGTAAAAAATGTCATTCAACTTGTGTTTTTTTGTAGTTTTAGCTGACAGTTTGTGGTTATGAATATGGTCCAGGTTTCAAAACTTTTGATTATGTTTAAACCTGTCTCATCACAGGACACCTACAGTGCATAGACTCAGAACTGGCAGAGGGGTCAGAAATATTAATGTGCAACTTTATAATGACCTAAATTTGCATACATACTCGATAGCCTTCACTTTTCAAAATTAAAAAAATAAATAAATAAATGGGACCAAGAAATTCAGTCTGAAGAGACACTCTCTTCTCATCCAATTTGATCTGTAAATAGTCCTTCTCTAAAACACAGTTTAGATGAAACTTTTACAGCTTCTTTGACGGCTATAATTAAATTAAATTGTGTTCATATTGATACTGGTGCATAAAGATTATTTTCAGTTGAGAGAACTATGCATACATAGGGAAATCTACAGGATGAGCAGTGGCATGGAAAGAAAAACACCATTTGGTAACAGGAGAATAAAAGCTTTGGTAGAACCCATGCTACACCGGCAGAACAAGTTCTCATGGCTAAACAATTTTAATTTCAACGTAAACACTAATAACATTAAGGCTGATGATACACAGGGCAACTTTTTTTTAGCAATGTTGTTTGGGCACTTTCCCATTGAGAATGGGTAACAAATTTCTATCTGGATATTTTAGATCGGTCCTGGGCCCTGTGCCGCACCTGGATGCCCGTTGATGGCAACATTGTTCAAAAAGTTGCGGATCATCAGCCTAAAGCTTATTTCAATTCAATTCAAGTTTATTTGTATAGCGCTTTTCACAATGCAAATCATTGCAAAGCAGCTTTACAGAAAATTAAAGTTTCTACATTATATTTAGTAATAGCTTATCAGTGGACTATCTCAAGTTGATGCAGAATGACCATCAAATCAAGAAATGAATCAAGCAGTTAATGTCATGTGAACACTATTAACAGCAATGATTATTTGTTGCGATTAACTTCTAGCAAATTTTGGTAGTTTTGTATGTTGTCTGGGGGGTTGGCATCATCTCTTCTCAGGTGTTCGGTCATCTCAGGCCTTTGTAAGGGCTGGATCCAGACTGAAGGTTGTGTAATTCCTAGTTTGCTAGGACTAGCTTGGCGTCCAGTGGCAGAAACAGAAAAGGAAATAGAGAGAAATTAGCGTAGCTGCTGTTCCAACTAAGCGAAAGAATGAAAATGCGCATTTGATCAGATATACCTGAAATACAAGGTTATGGAGACATTATGTGAATGCTTGGCTAAAGAGATGTGTCTTTAATCTAGATTTAAACAGAGAGAGTGTGTCTGAACTGTGAACGTTATTGGGAAGGCTATTCCAGAGTTTGGGAGCCAAATGTGAAAAAGCTCTACCTCCTTTAGTGGACTTTGCTATCCTAGGTACTACCAAAAGTACAGAGTTTTGCGACCTTAGGGAGCAGTTGGATTCATAATACTAGTTAGGTATGCAGGATCTAAACCATTTAGGGCCTTAAAAGTTAGTAATATTTTCTAACTGATACGGAACTTAATAGGTAGCCAGTGCAGAGACTGTAAAATTGGAGTAATATGATCATATTTTCTTGACCTGGTAAGGACTCTAGCCGCTGCATTTTGGACTACCTGTATCTTGTTTATTGAAGATGCAGGACAACCAGCTAGCAGTGCATTACAGTTGTCCAGTCTAGAGGTCATGAATTTATGAAGTAGCCTTTCTGCATCTGAAACAGAAACATTGCCAAGCTATGAAACGCTATCTAAGATGGAAGAATGCTGTTTTTGCAACATGGGAAATATGATTTTCAAAAGACAAGTTGCGGTCTAATATAACACCCAGATTTTTGACTGTAGAGGAAGTAACAGTACATCCGTCTAGTCGCAAATTGTAATCCAAGAGATTCTGTGTACTGTTTTTTGGTCCAATAAGTATCTCAATCTTATCCGAATTTAATAGGAGAAAATGATTGGTCATCCAGTCTTTTACATTTTTAACACACTCTGTTATCTTAGATAATTTAGAAGTTTCATCTGGTATTGTTGAAATATATGGGAGTATCATCAGCATAACAGTGGAAACTAATCCCGTATTTTCTAATAATATTACCAAGGGGCAACATGTATATTGAAAATAGCAGAGGGCCTAGGACAGATCCTTGTGGCACTCCATACCTTACTGGATTTAATTGAGAAGATTCCCTGTTTAAATAGACAAAGTGGTAGTGATCGGACAGGTAGGATCTAAACCATCTTAAAGCCTGCTCTTGAATACCTGAATAGTTTTGTAATCGATCTATGAGTATATCATGATCTATGAGAATGTCATGATCTGTGAGTATGTCAAACGCAGCACTAAGGTCAAGTAAAACTAGCAATGAAATGCAGCCTTGGTCTGCCGCAAGAAGCAAGTCATGTTTGAGCTTCTATGAACAATTAGAGTGTGTTAAATGAAGACAAAATGAAAGCATAAATGTACTGTAAAGCTTCTTTCCCAATGAGAGTTAGTTTGTTTTTTGTAACATACCATGAAACTTGTCCTTCCTTCGAATGCTTCTTACAATACAGAAAGACAGTTCTTAATGTATTAGACATTTTATTTAGTCATTAAGTCATGTTAAAGCTTCTATGCACAGAAAGGTAATGTTCGAGTTTCTATGAACAGCAATATGTTTTAGTGCTTCTAAGCAAATAAAGACAATGAAAGCATAAATATGCTGTAAAAGTATCTTGAAGGTTTATCTGCTATGGACATAGATTGCAGTGGACGTAGATTATTAGCTGTGGCAACTGTTCAGTCTTTGTGAGGTCCAACATGGTTTATTGGAGAGCGTTTTTTTTAATTATTTTTCAGAGGGAGCTAATGCCATGGGAGGTCCAGAGCCATACTGTATATCTGTGGCCATACAAAGCTGGAGTGTTGATCACAGCCCTGTACCTCTTTATGAAGCTAGAAGCATTTATCCACCTCCAGCAGATTGGCCCACACATTGATTATGTAATAGATATATATCATTTTCACCAGGTGTAGACAACCTGGAACCTGTAGTGGTGTGTCCATCAGAGAAATCTATATGTTTTTCCAGTCTGATACAGAGTTTCGACAGCACCAATCTTAACTGAGCGGCTAACTGATAATCTCACTGTCATGCCATGCCTCCCTTCTCTCTCGGTAATTGCAAGGTGAAATGTAGCTGCAAGCAGCAATTACTGGGGTTCAAGCACTTTAAGGCATTTAAGCACATATGAAAAAATGCATTACATATTATTTAGCAAGTCTGTATAAACCTAAATCAATGACTTAAAAAAGCATTTCTGGCAAATCCAAGTAATTTTACAATAGAAATATGTTGTTTAACGTTTATGACTGTTATTGCACCAGCTGTTATCCGATCTTCCTAAAACTTTGCATGCTTGTTTAGAATCACTTGTTGCATGTGCTCACCAATTTTGAGTTTTTGTTTAGGCTTCATGGGCTTTCAGGTACATTTGGACAGGCCCCTTTTCTAAACAAACCTGTTTTAGCTTACCAAAGGGTACATTTCAACATTTTTTTGATTATTTTTGACCTAGAGATTCCAGAGAATTGTACTGCAGGGTTTTTTCCAGAGTTAGCAAAAAAAAGCTAGGATTATTTTGCAAAAGGTCCTATCCTGTCTAGGCCAAGCAAAGTCCATCTGTCCAAATCTTTATAAATGTTCTTATTTATTTGATGTAATTTAAAGTGTACAAAGAGGACAAATCTTTCAATAAATACATCCCAGGATACTGAATATGTAGATAAATTCTGATTAAAATGATACTTATTTGTCAGTCCTTGTGTGGGAACAAAGTTCAGCATAAGCAGCTATAATACATCTTTAAGATGTTCATCAACAAAGGCTTACCAGTACATCACAAATAGACTTTCATATGATTACTAATTGTCTGAGCCAATGGTTCAATAAAAAACATAAAGAGTCTAATGGGACAGATCTATCTGCATCTTCACTGTAAAACAACTGAATTGGAAATGCTAACGTCGATGCTATACTGAACCCAAAGCTATCTATATCTTGCTAAAGAAATTCCCAACTGACAGAATCAAAAGTCTTCTCATGATCTAAGAAGAGAAGGATTGCTTTACTTTTTACCTAGTATTGTGGGTTTGCCTGTTTTGCAACTCCACTTTTCTTACCTGCTTTATATGATATATAATAAGTTTAATGAAAACCCAGTTTTCATGCTCATCACTGGATAAGTTAGTTTTGTGCAAAAATGCACAAAAATGATTGATTAAAATACCAGCTTACTCCTTTAAATTTAGCCCATTCATATTTAAAGGTAGGATATCAGAAACCTGAAAAAGGTAATTGACAAACTTGCAATAAAGAGGAAACATTTGTGACAATGAGGTGAAGCAGCCACAAGGTGGGGCCCTTTGATTGCCAATAAAATGAAATGCTCATTTTAACCCTATACATACCCTATTCAGTCTGTACACTCTCCATGTCAGGAGTGGGATTAATATATAATTTCCCATAGCCATAATTCCTTTCTGCAAGATGATATTGAATAGCTGATAATCAACATTATCTATGCCAGGGGGTTAGACAAATAAAGTGAAGTTATCTGTGGCCAAGTATGGTGACCCATCCAAGCATTTAACCCATCCAAGTGCACACACACCCAGAGCAGTGGGCAGCCAATGCTGCGGCGCCCGGGGAGCAGTTGGGGGTTCGGTGCCTTGCTCAAGGGCCTCACCTCAGTCGTGGTATTGAAGGTGGAGAGAGCGCTGGTTATTCACTCCCGCCATCAACTCTCCTCGACCGGATCTTCTCTGTTCCTCTTCTGAAAACCTCAGTTTCTCCTGATGCTCCCCCTTCAAGAATGGACTTCAATAGGCTTCTTCTATTTGAACAATATCATCTTGGATTTTATGTTTATTTCGGTAGTCAGAGAATCCAACAGTTATTTTAGATTCTGCCAAAAACTCGCTTGAAAATCATAACATTCTTCGTTCATTTTTGACTTCTAGTCACCACCCATTATGGCTAAAGAGATGGGCTCCAAAAATGAAACCTCTGCCATCATCATCCCCCTCAAGTGTACGAGTATCTTTCTTCTGTTGAACATAGAAGATATTTTGAAGAATATGGAAACAACCTGAGGGTGAGTAAATGATGACAGAACCTTGGGTGAACTATACTTTTAAATCAGCTTTGCTTGTGAGAGTCTACCTTTTCAGCTTCTGTCTCTTTCATGCCTCTTGACACCTCACCTTCCTGTTTTTCCTTACAGTTTTAACTGGGATTTAAAAAGCAAACACTGACGCAATATCTCATGCACTGACCAGTTCTGCTGAAGGAGAAGCTGTTGTGAATCCTCTCTGGAATGGCAGTGGTGTCATTAGCTGCTATGTCACCGGGTTGTCACTTATTTGCCCTGCTGCAGGGCCTCTGCTGCCAGAACCCAAGCCCTTGTGTGCCATGATACTATTTGTGTCTTATACTATAGCCATCTGCTTTTCTTTCTCACTTTCCTTGACTAGCTTAGGCTGCAGTGAAAGAAGAGCTCTCTGAAAAGATTAGCATGAGGGGGCCTGAATAATGCAAAGTAAATACTCTCAATAAGGCAGATGTTTTTTTCTTTTTGCCACTTCATTAGTAAAAAAGTCGCTATAGTCATAGCATAGTTTTATTCAAACAGATATTAAACAAAATAAGAACTATTTACACATATCATCCTGTTCAAAAGTTTACACTCCCCAGCTCTTAATGCATTGTGTTGCCTTCCTGAGCATCAGTAAATGTTTCCACCTTCTGTAATAGCTGTGTATGAGTCCCTCAATTGCCCTCAGTGTGAAAAGATGGATCTCAAAATCATACAGTTATTGTTGGAAAGAGTTCAAATACGCAGATGTTGAAAAACCAAAGAATGTGCAGGAGCTGGAGGATTTTTCTGAAGAACAGCAGGCAGTTGAACTGCTCAGGACCAACGATGAACAACTATCACAAAATATATATAAAAACAGTTGTGGATCATCCAGGAAACGACGCACAGTATTAAGATTCAAGGGTATGTAAACTTTTGAACAGGGAAATTTTTTATGAATTCAGTTATTATTTTGTCTTGTGGAGTATATATAAACATGTGAAATAGCTTATTCATTAACATATTAACATATTTGCATATTCAGCAAGGGGTATGTAATCTTATGAGCACAACAATGTTTCAATGCATGGCTCAATGAATGAAACAAAGCAAAATTCTCAAATGCTTTATTCTATTTTCGCAGACAAGTAGACGGTAGCATTTTGTTGAATTTGACAGATAGGCTGGAAAACAATAAGCACAGGCTCTCAAATGTAAACTCAGACTTTGCTAAAATAGATTAACAGATGTGGATTTTGGGAATCTCTTTGGAATAGTTATTTCTTTCCAGGTATAAAACAGTCTGCGGTAGAATGAAATTAACATTTAGATGGCAAGTCTGGTCAGTGTGGTGTGATTTTTTTTACATTATGGAACCATGACTAATTTCCTAAATATTTTTAATAAATGTATATATAAAGAGACAAATTAAACCCAAGCAAAGTCTTAAATCTACACAAATTGGCCTTGACTTCAGTGTTTACACGTGTAAAATAATTGAATCTTCTGAAAATATTGTGCTGAAAATTATAAGTACAATAATGACTCATCACAATCATAGACTCTCTGTTGATATTTCTCATCAAGCTTGAATATTTACTCTGCTTTTGTGTACAGACAATCCAGGGAGAAACACCAGGAAGACATATCTTCATTATTTATTCCACCCCTTTCATGAACTCCAAGAACTCTGCAATAGAAGGATAGTGGAAAGGATGGAAAAGGGACACATTGGGATTCATTGCATCACACTGGTTCACTGTTTTTTTCTTTTAATACCAGTTAACTTGCATGTAACACAACGCATGCTTACCATCATAATCAATTTTCCCATCATTGTTTTTGTCTCCATCCCTCATTAGCTCCTCGATGTCATCTTCAGTGATGGTTTCACCTGTAGCTTCCAGCATTAGCTTCAGTTCATCAAGATCAATGTAGCCATCTGCATTCCTGTCCAAAAAACAATCAAAACCCATCAGAAACCCCTAAACCCACCGCAGGTCAGTTCTCTTAGTTCAGTTTAAGAACAAAACATACTTATCAAACATACGGAAGAGTTCTGCCAGTTCTTCCTCTGACTTTCCTTTGCTATCATCTTTCATGCATCTCACCATCATGACCAAAAACTCCTCGAAATCCACCGTACCACTGCCTGCAACCATTATAGCACAAGATTACTTTTGAATTTTAATGACCTGCACTGACATTTCATGTTAAGAGTGTCAAGGTCAGAATTATATTGGCACCCTAAAAAAATATGCTCAAAGAGGACTGTGAAAATACATCTGTATTGTTTATCATTCTGATCTTTCATTAAAACAGTAAATAAAAAAAAATAAATGAATAAAAAAAAATTACAAAAATCTAACATTTCAACAAAATCACATTATAAAAATATTTTTCTCTAATACACATTGCCCACAATTATTTGTAGTCCTAGAAAGTATTATTAGTAATATATCTGAAGATCTATATTCTCATTCATATTACATTTTTTTTTTAGCACACAAGGGTGACCAGGAACATGAAATTATCCAGCCAATGACTTCCTGTTTCACAGGATATATAAATATGAGGAACACAAAGGACAAATTCTCTTTATCATCCATCACAATAAAAAAAAATCCAAAGAATACTGTTTTGTTAATAGCACAAAGTAGTCAAAAAAAGAAGAAGAAAAAAAAAGAGCTAAATCATGTATTTTCATTTCCACAATTAGGACATTAATTAAGGAGTTCCAATCAACAGGACGTTACAAACCTGCATACAGTATATTCTGTGTCTGTGTCTATATTGTCTTAATGCAACGTTAGGAGGATTATTTGAATGACCAATGGCTCTCCAAGGATCACAGCTGGATAATTGCAGAAAATAGTTAAGTCTTGGGGTCAGAAAGCCTTATAATGGACCATGGTTCGATCTTCCAACAGAACAATGATCCAAAAGGATCATCAAAAAAAAATAAATAAATTAAAAAAAAAATAATAAAAAAAACAATGGGTCACTGAGCACAAAATGAAGGTTCTGGTTCTGCCATGGCCGTCCCAGTTCCCTGACCTGAACCCTAAAGAAAAATGAAGAGGAGAGAAACATGGAGCTGGGAATCTGAAGGGAATCTGGATGAAGGAATGATCTCTTGTCACGTGTTCACCAAACTCATCAGGCATTATTGGGCAGACTCATAGCTGTTAAATTGGCAAACGTATTGAATAAAAGGGTGCTATTAATTATGGCCAATGTGAATTATAGAAAAGGAAAAAAAAAAAGAAAGAAAGAAAAAAAACTGTCATAATGATATTTCCAATCCCTTCCAGTTTACTTGGTTGAAAGGTTGTAAGATTTATTATTATTATTTTTTTAATAAAAGATCAAAATGATTAACAGTACAGATGTATTTTCTCAGGTTTCTTTGTTCATATCTACCAAGGGTATCAATAACTGTGATATATAAAGACTGTGAACATAATGTTAATCTGAAGTTAAACCTGCCTCCTGGTAGGTTTAATTTAAGCCTCCATTTAGTCCTGAAGTAGCTCTAGTCTTCCTCCAGGAAATCAGCCTATTAAATTCTGGACCAGGCCAAGTCTCAGACTATTTAAAACCATGACAGAGAAAGCAGATTTCTGTTAATCTGGTTTAAAGGGCCATTTTAGTCTAGGACTAGTCTTAATCTCTGTCTGGGAAAACACCCCATATTATTTTTATGCTAAGTTTGGAGCAATATGAGGGTGAGTAAATGAAGTTAGCATTCTGGAATGTTACTAATTCTGGATTGTTCTGGATTTACCGTCCTCATCCACCTCATCAATCATCTCCTGGAGCTCCTCCGGTGTGGGGTTCTGACCCAGCATCCTCATCACCTTCCCGAGCTCCTTAGTGCTAATGCATCCGTCCTCAGCATCCTGAATGAAAATGTCAAACGCTGCGCGGAACTCTACAAAACAGCAACACAGAACTTTAGTTTACAGTACAGTTTCTCTCGCATGAACCACTTAATATTATGTGACCCTGGAGCTCAAAACCAGTCATAAGTAGCACAGGTATATTTGTAGCAATAGCCAACAATACATTGTATGGGTCAAAATTATCATTTTTTCTTTTATGCCAAAAGTCATTAGGACATTAAGTAAAGATCATGTTCCATGAAGATATTTTGTAAATTTCCTCCCATAAATATATCAAAACTTCATTTCTGATTAGTAATATGCATTGCTAAGAACTTAATTTGGACAACTTTAAAGGCGATTTTCTCAATATTTAGATTTTTTTGCTCCCTCAGATTCCAGGTTTTCAAACAGTTGTATCTCAACCAAATATTGTCCGATCCTAAAAAACCATACATCAATGGAAAGCTATAATAAATAAATAAATAATACATTTTAATAATAAAAAAAAAAAAACCCTTATGACTGGTTTTGTGGTCCAGGGTCATATATTGATAGTAAGTCAGTTTAGTAAATTATTATCGCACATAGATTATGAATAATGTTGTTTTTATTAGTTGGGCACAGGTGTTAAATTCAGGCAGTTTTTTATTTATTTATTGGTAGTCCTGCAATGTTACAAGTGCTTCAATTTCATAAACGTACAGTACTGTGAAAAAGCTATTCTATCATTCCATTGTATGTAAAATAATCTACAAATGGAGAGGGCTTTGAACAACTGACAGAACAATCTGTCCAGGCTGGGCCATCCCACCAAATTCACCTTAAAAGCAGAGCGTGAGACACTACAGAAAGTCCAGAAGAAGCCCAGGGTGTTATGATAGGATCTACAGGCAGCTCTTCACAACAAATGTAAACGAGTTAACCATTAGAAAGAGGCTGCACAAAAATAAGATACTGTCCAAAATTAACTTCTAAATACAATGTGCATAGATGAGACAATGTAGAGTTCAAATATCACATTTGGCGAAAACCACTCTGCATTTGAGAAAAAGAACCTCATACCGGCTGTGAAGCATTGCCAGATTATTATAATTATTTCTAGGTATTTTGCTGCCTTTGAGACTGGCAAACATGCTATCATAATGTAAACCAAGAATTCTACATTATATCAAAGAGTGCTTGAGAACGACATAAGGCCATCTGTTAAAAAGTTAAAGCTGAAGTGTAAGTGGACCTTTCAACACAATGATCCAAATCATGCAAGACCACAAAGGAATGGCTTGGAATGGCCAACAAAAAGTCCAGCTCTCAAATTCAGTTGAAATAGTGTGTGGGGACTTCCTCATTTTCATTGTCATTTTGTCAAAGAGGGCCATTCCTCACTTTCATGGTCATTTTACGTTGTTATTTACTTTTTACACAGCACTGTGTAGAAAAAATAAAAAAATAAAAAAAGGTGTAATCTAGAGGCATTGTAGAATATATAACATAATGTTCATGGCCAATCTGAGACCAAATGCTGTTTGCTGCATAGTATTATACCATACCATTCTTCTGCTCATCGGTGAGCTGCTCTACCTGTTGAAGAAATTCATGGGTCAATAGTCATACTGTATACACACATAATATACTCTACACACTTTAACACAAACATGTATCCACACATATATTACAGTCCTTTTGGTCAGTGGAAGGATTTACATTTATTTTAAATGGGGTTTGCCATTGTTGTGACCATGTTACTTAACCCTGCAACCAAATAATGACATGATTTGTGTGGTATTTTTGCACCTACAAACATGAACTAAAATATTAAATATATTTATTAAATAAAAGGAGTTAATTAAATAAAAATTCTATAGAGTAACATTTGGTCATTTACCAGACGCTTTTATCCAAAGCGATTTACAAATGAGGAGAGTGGAAGCAATCAAAATCAACAAAAGAGTAATATGCAAGTGCAATAACAAGTCTCAGTTAGCCTAACGCAGTACAAGATTTTTTAAAATTATATAATAAATAAAAAGAAAACAGATAGAATAGAAAAAGAATAGAGGAAGCTAGTGTAAGAGGCCTTTTTTTGCTTTTTGTTAATTGTATAATAAATAAAATGAAAATAAATAGAGAGTATACAAAAAGAATAGAGAAGTGTTTTTTTAAACAAGCAGTTAATAAATTAATAGAGTGCAAGTCTAAAAGGGGCAAGACTATTCTTACTCTATTCTTTAAAAAAAAAAAATAATTCATTTTATTTATTATACAATTATACAGAGCGCTAGAGTTAGAGGGTCAAATAAAGATGGAAGAGATTCTTGAAGATGGCTAAGCACTCAGCTGCTCGGACTGAGTTGGGCAGGTCATTCCACCAGGAGGGAACATTTAATTTAAAAGTCAATGAAAGTGATTTTGTGCCTCTTTGGGATGAACAATAATCGACGTTCACTTGTAGAATGCAAGCTTCTAGAGACTTATGTGCATAAGTCTGAAGTAATGAATTTAGCTAAAGGGGTGCAGAGCCAGAGGTTTTGTAGGCAAACATTAATGCCTTGAATTTTATGCGAGCAGCTATTGGTAGCCAGTGCAAATAGACGAACAGAGGTGTGATGTGGATTCTTTTCGGCTCATTAAAAATTAATCTTGCAGCTGCGTTCTGGATTAATTGTAAAGGTTTGATAGAACTGGCTGGAAGACCTGCCAAGAGAGCATCGCAACAGTCCAGCCTGAACAGAACAAGAGCTTGAACAAGAAAGATGTTCCGAAAGAAAGGGCCTGATCTTCTATGTTGAATAAAGCAAATCTGCAGAACCGGGCAGTTTCTGAGAAAGTCAGCTGATCAACAATCATAACTCCAAGGTTTCTGGCTGTTTTTGAAGGAGTTATGGTTGATGTGTCCAACTCTATGGTGAAATTGTGATGAAACAATGGGTTTGCTGGAACCACAAGCAGTTCTGTCTTGGCAATGTTGAGTTGAAGGTGATGGTCTTTCATCCAGCAAGAAATGTCTGTTAGACAAGCTGAGATGCGAGCAGCTATTGTCGGGTCATCAGGATGGAATGAGAGGTAGAGCTGAGTGTCATCAGCATAGCAGTGATATGAAAAGCCATGTTTCTGAATGACAGAACCTAGTGATGCCATGTAGACAGAGAAGAGAAGTGGTCCAAGAACTGAGCCCTGAGGCACCCCAGTAGCTAGATGTTGCGACTTGGACACCTCTCTTCTCCAAGACACCTTGAAGGACCTATCTGAGAGGTAAGACTCAAACCACTGGAGTGGGGTTCCTGAGATGCCCTTTCTCAATAGGGTTGACAGGAGGATCTGGTGGTTGGCTGTATCAAAAGCAGCAGACAGATCCAGCAAGATAAGTAATGAAGACTTGAAAGCCGCTCTTGCAAGTCTTAGGGCTTCAACAACTGAGAGCAAGGCAGTCTCGGTTGAATGTCCACTTCTGAAACCAGAGTGGTTGCTGTCCAGGAGGTTGTTCTGTGTGAGAAAGGCAGAGACTTGGTTGAACACAGCTCTTTCAAGTGTTTTTGCAATGAAGGGAAACCGGTCCATAGTTCTCTAAAAGAGATGGGTTTAGGGTGGGTTTCTTAAGTAGTGGGGTTATACGAGCCTGTTTAAATGCTGAAGGAAAAACACCTGCGTGAAGGGATGTGTTAATGATGTGAGTAAGTGCAGGTACAACTGCAGGAGAAATGGCTTGAAGGAGGTTAGATGGAATAGGATCAAGCGGACAAGTAGTAGGATGGTTAGAAAGGAAGAGTTTGGAGACTTCTGCCTCAGAGGGTGGAGAGAAGGATGTGAACAATGTTTGCTGGTAAGATGTGCTTGACAGATTGTGGTGTGGAAAATTGTGCACTGATGGTTTTAATTTGATCAATGAAGAACATGGCAAAGTCTTCAGCTATTAGAGTTGATGAAGGAGGGGAGGAGGAGGACAAAGGATGGAGGAAAATGTTTTAAAGAGCATGCAAATTGTTAATTTTGTTATGTTAGTATGTTCTAGTTACAGGGTTGCCTCACACAGTTGGGCACAGTTGCTCAGTCTGGAGATTTACTTCCAACTCTCCTCTATTATAATGTGTAATTCTTTAACACATTTCACAACCTTCATTATCTCTGTACATTTGTGTAGTTCTTTATTGCATGGACAGCATCATCAGTCAATCACAAATAAGTGGAGGCATTACAAAATATATATAATATCCCAAAAGTTAAATCTGTATGTGTGCATGTGTTAATAATATCTATATGATGATTTAAAAAAAAAAAGGTTTCATGTAGCAACTATATTACAACAATACAGTATATATATATATATATATATATATATGCAGCTTGATTAAAAAATATACACAAAAAAAGAATATACAAAAAAATCTGTTCATATGGTAATATGTATGTGTACTGTATATAAATAAAATTGTTCCAATTTCTAATTTCCTATATGTTTTTATATGTTTATATATAAACATAGACTTCATATGTGTTTCATATATGTTTTACTTCATATGACAATATACAGTATGTACATGCTAAAGTTAATATCCAGTTAAAATCAATGTCATTTGCATATGGGATATTTAAAAGTTGTGTCCTAATTATCAATATGTTTGCTTTAGTCCAAACCAATATTTTATCCAAAAACACAGACTGAGATTAGATCTGAGTAATGCTGATTACACACAGCAGATAAAGGTACTCTGGAGTTAAAAATAACAAACCACAGATAAAGGACATGATATGAGGTGGCATAACAATGGATGGGTAATCCGGCAAAGCTAACTCATGAGACAGCTGCTTAAGTAGCAGCTGTTAAGTAAGTTACTGTCTATAGTCCCATGTTGGATCCAACACAAACCACCAGACTAGTGTAACACATAGACATGTGTCAGGATGTTCCTCCCAGACTCACAGTCTCATGTACATCTCAGAGAGATCAGTGGAGACAAACACACACACACACACACACACACACACACACACACACACACACACACACACACACACACACACACACACACACACACACACACACACACACACACACACACACACACACACACACACACACACTCACTCTCAATCAATGCTGGAATCTGACTTTGAGTGTTTTATCTTAAGCGCCTGCGTTTCCATCATGCAGACATACATGCATGGCTGAGCAAAGCATGCCAAAATTAGCCATGGGAGGTAGGCGGTGCTCCATGTGTAGTCATGAATGATAGTGTCTCTGCTCTCTCGAGTAGCTCCTATCTAACTCTGATAATACTTAAGAGTCAAGGTATTTTCAGTTGTCTTTTTTTAACTCTTATGGCATAAAATTGGCTGGATGAGTGATGTACAACTAACTAACTGTATAACTAACATTTACACTTCATTGTTGTCGCAATACAGAAAATAATGTTGTATTGTAGTTTGACCGTTCATATGTAGTTGTATAAAACATTAAAATATAATCTTAGCCTCAGATATTGTTGTCACTCTTTCTGTTAAGTAATGTAATTTGTGAAGCCTTATAATGCACCTTATAATAAGTAAGATTTCATAATAGTTTTTTATCATTTTTATCATTTTATAATAATTTCTTTTTTTCACAGCCGTAATAAATGTTACTGTTCATGGATATTCATGGTTACCTTTAAATGGTAGAGTCGATTACAACACATGATCAGCACTAAATGTCAAATAAAATGTGTTATACTAATGTGTTATAAGGTAAGTTGGGGAAGAACATTTGAAAATAAGAACTTAAGAACAATGTGCCTTTACTTTTCGATTGTAACATATTTAGATAGAAATTTGGCATGTGCAGAATGAATAGTCAATGTGTTATTAAGAGAAATAAACATTTGCTAATTTAGTTATTTTATATATATTAAGTGTTGTTAACGTAAAATACTAAAATTAACTATTCTATTTAAAATTGAGTTTTTAGAATTTAGTTGTACAATTGAATAACTGCTAACAAAGTAGTATTCCAGTAAAAGAAATTGGATTATATAAGGTCAATTTATTATATGACGTACAATCAAGCAATTCATTCAATTAGTTAGTAGTTAATAATTAGTTAATAGGTTTTAATGAATGAATCGACGTAAATATACTTTACAATTATTAAATAATAACCCCACGAATAACAATGAAAATAAGATTAAAAATAATAACAATATCAACATTCAACTCTGAGCCTTCTAGGCCCGTTGCATCTGGGGCGTCTTACCCCAAATGTCTAATTTTAAAGACAATGACAATGTCAAGGGAAAAAACAAAAAACAAAAAAAACTGAAATAACACCCCATTTTTCAAGTGCAAACTTAGGTATAGGCAAGTATTATGATAATAATTATAATACTTTAGTTACAACTATTTATGAAAACTTTATTGTTCGCAAACTTTGTTTTAAAGTCAAGAAAGCCAAGAAAGTGCTTGATATGTGGAAAATTTGCCAGAAAAAAACCCCAAATGCATAGACTCACCGCTGCTTTATAGATATCGTTCATTGTATGTCACCTATGAGGAGATCAGACGAAGTGCTGGCGCTGGTGGAGAGCAGAAAACACAGTGCTAAATGAGCTTTATGGAGCAGGACAGCCTGTTCCCTCCTGCCCCTCTGAGTATGGGACGTCCATCACAGTCACTTCAGCCTGATAAATCAACTATGCGGTCATGATGGGGGTTCACTCAAAAATGTGAGGGCAAACTATCAGCAAACTAATCTAATTTTTGTGTCTGAGCAAAGAAATTCACTTCCATACATTTTAACATACCAGTAAAATAAAATAAAATAAAATAAAAATTTCTCTACCATGGAGAAACACAGGAGTGACACAGAGACAAAGGCATCAATGCACTATACTAAATATAGCTAATTATTCCTCCACCTTATATTATTTCCTTCACAAATGTTATGCAAGCAAATGCAAAGGGTTCTCTGGGAACTCAGATGTTTTCAGAGAGAACACAGAAGGATTGACATAATCAGACCTAATATCAACAAATTTATGCCTAAAATAAATCAGTGGGCAGAGACTTTCAAATGAAGAGGTAAGGCTACAAATACGTAAAAGAAGTACAGTTTATAGTTTATATAGTACAAATGACAAAATCATGACTACAAATTAGCGGTTGTCATTTTTAGTAGAACCAGGAAAAATACAGTAAGGAACAATGAACTAGAGATAGAACAACACCAGCTATGGGTCTTAATGGAAAAAAGAACATGAGCTACCCAAACCTAACTCCCTGCTCAACACAGTACTTGCAAATTCTTCATAATCCTTGTATCAAGCTCTGCTATTTTCATTTTTAGTTTAGTTTTATTTTCTTTGTGAGATTTAATTAAAACTTCTGTTTGCTTTTTCACTGATATAGAGACATTCACGGTCATTATGCTGTTCTGCTCTGTTTTCTCTGTCTGAGAGTCGAATGCTGTCTCATTGGCATTCAAGTTGGAATAATCATTTTCATTAGCACATTTTTGACCATAATTATAGTCAAATTCCAAGGACATAATAACCCAAGACAGTACAGGCTGTTTTTAGTTTTACTTCAAAAGAAGTACCACCTACTTTTAAGTTACTTAACTTACTGGGGGTGATAGATGAGAAAACCGCAAAAACAAATTGATCACTTCTGCTAATCATAGAAATCAAATCCCAAATGAGAGTTATTATAGATGCATTGAGAGTCAGTCGGTGGGGGAATGAGGATTAAAAAAAATATTTCTGCAAATCGAAGTAGATGGCTGAATTTATATGTACTTGTGCAGGGGATGGCATTTGCTCCTTCTGAGACACTGCATTAACGGAAGGAGAGTTACTGTACCTGAAAAATAATTTTTCTACATGTTGTCACATAATGCGCTACTTGGAAAACATGAACAGTAAATAATTAGAAATGCTGGTTATCTGGTTATAATTTCTTGATTTGATGGTTTTTGAGCTCTTAAAAACACCTCAAGTCAAGTCAAGTCAACTCTCTTTATATAACACTCTACACAATACAGATTGTGTCAAAGCAGCTTTACAGTGTCAAAAAGGAAAATCGTTTGTCAATAATGCAAGAGGAGACAAAGAGTCATTTTTCAGTTATTCATTGATGATTCAGTGATGCCATCATCCAGTTCAGCTCTCCTCCAATAGTGTCTGTGCAATCGGTCAATCGTCTCCAACCGAGCCAGCCAAAATACACCATAGTATTTCAATCTGAACGTGCCTCACATATAATAATATAATCGTTATAGCAAGTGTTGACTCCATTGCACCCTTGGTTGTGGGTTCGTCCACCAAATGAGCTTAAACCAGCACATGGCCAGCTAAGAACCAGCTTAAACCAGCTCATGGCCAGCTAAGAACCAGTTTAAACCAGCACATGACCAGCTAAGAACCAGCTTAAACCAGCTCATGGCCAGCTAAGAACCAATTTAAACCAGCACATGACCAGCTAAGAACCAGCTTAAATTTCTGCTGTAGAGCACAGGTAAGGTCCTTACATTTGTCCCATAATTTGCACAACTGATCGCTCACACACACACACACACACACACACACACAAAAAAACACTGTTCCTTACATTTAACGTATATAATCAAATCAATGGAAATTAGAATCAAAACTGATCGGGCATGCTTTTCAATAAAAGCAACCCCAGGAGTCTAAACTGATCATCAATTTACATTTAAAACAACACACAAAGAAAAGCACATTGCTGATACTAACAGCTGATGCTGATACTAACTTTCTGTGCACTCTGAAGGGGGCAGTAGATTCAAATATTTCCTCTGACATGTAGAAGATATGCAGCAGAACCATAATATGAGGACAGGAAGTGTGCTTTTATTAGAGCACTGCACACTTCCCTTTACAGCGATGGCTAACAGAAACATCAGCCTTCCTTCCTAGACTGTAATCACCCCACATCTCATGAAACGCCATTCAGAGCACATCATTTTGGAGAGGTTGCCATAGAAACCATATAGTAGCAGAGCACAGATGAACACAGCAATTTCCTCTCTCACTGTGTCCTCAAATGAAAGGAGAAAAGAAGACAATATAAGACAGCAGAACAAGGAAAAAATGCATGTACACATACATTCCAGCCTATTTTAGGATTAGACATTTTCTCTTTTTGAAATAATAATACAATTTGCTATTTTTTATGACCCGTGCATCGGCATCAAAACATGTCTCAGCATTTTTCATGTCCTCACACATACTCCAACGTCAAAGAATCAACATTTGACACAGCAGACTGTTGATGAAGATCACTCCTACTAATTCTGTTCAGTGCTAAATTCTGAAAAAGGTGGAAGCAATAAAAACTGATGAACACTTACCTAATAAATGTATTTGGGCCATTCTACAGAATTGGTGCAAACTGCTGTCTCACAACCAAAAAAAAAACAAAAACAAAAAACAAAACAAAACAAAAAAAAAACATTTAAAAAGCATTTAATAGATGTTTATCCTTTCATTATCTGTTGAAACCCACAATAAAATTAAAATATCAGTAAACTTAATTTAAAATCATAATTTATGGGGTACTTTCAACTGGGAGGTGGTTGTCCCTAAGCCTTAAATTTCAACTTATAAAATCATTTTTGCATTTTATTCCATTGTTGTTCTTAAAAATATCTATTTGATTTTGAGTGAAGTTCGAGAAAAAAAAATAGTACAAATATAAATATACTGTACATACATTATATATATTGTGACGCGTGTCCCGAGACCTCATCAGTGTCGCCCTGAAAATGAAGGAGAAACACCTGCATGTCATCACCGCGGGCTGGCCGGCCACACCTGAGAGCAATCACCAGCCACATACAAAAGCTGCCAACACGCATAGACTGGTAAGAGACAACTCGGCTAGATGAAATCGCTAACCTTACTCTATTCTGCCCACAGAAAGCAGCGTATAACCGGCCAGCCCCAAGGCACTAACGCCACACCGGCACCCCACGCTCACTCACGGGAGAGGAAGAGAACACGCGGATCCTGGAGCACGAGGACACCACACTGGAGCACTTTGGCACGACTCTCACTCTCAATAAAGGCACCCATAAGGGCATTCATTGATTCACTCTGTCGTGTGATTCTTCCCCCCCGCAAAACTGGTGGAGAATGCGGGCATAAACACGAAAGAATCACCGACAAACACCGTTGTTTCCCCGCGAAGAGGTCCCGTCCCCCCGGACGCTCACTAACGCACAGGTTTTTTTTTCTTCCTTTTTTTCTTCATCAGGTGGCGTCTCCTCCCCGGCCATGGAGGAACTACTCAAGCATCTCACCGAAGTCAGTATACGGCAGCAACAAATCGTAGAGCACATGGCCGCGCGGCAAGGAGAGGTAGAACGGGAGATTGCCACCCTCCGGACCTCCTCTGCGCCCGAGCCACCAGCATGCTACTGAAGATGACGGCCCATGACGACATCGAAAGTTACTTACTAATGTTCGAGTCGATGGCGAACCAAGAGGGCTGGCCACGAGACGAGTGGGCACACGTGCTGGCACCATTATTAAGGGGGGAACCCCAGCGGGCTTATTTCTCCATGCCCTCGGAACTAAGAGAGTCCTACGAGGAACTAAAAAAAGAAATCCTGTCCAGAGTAGGCCTGTCACCCATCGCGGCCGCCCAGCTGTTCCACGGATGGGAATATTCAAGCCGGTTGCCAGCCCGCGCCCAAGCCGCCGATCTCTCCCGCCTCGCACGCCATTGGCTCCTCGCAGGAGATCCCAGCGCCGGCCAAGTGGCCGAACGAGTCGTCGTGGATCGTCTTCTACGCGCACTTCCTCGGCCGATTCGGCAGGCAGCCGGCAACCCGCTCAACCTTAGGAGAGCTGGTGGAAACCATCGAGTTGGCGGAGGCGGCTCAACGCCGCGAAGCTGGGGAGCGAGCACCACCATTTCCCCGAAGGGTGCCCCAGGAGCGACGCTCGCCGGAGGGCACCATCGGACCAGTAGGCAGGCCGGTGACTCCCGACCCTCAGGATGAACCCATGCCGACGGATCCCCTGGCTGCGCCACGCCTGGCCTGGCTGGCAGGTTGTATTGTACACCGCGAGCCCCCATCAGCCGCACCGAGGGTGGAAGTGAAGGTCAACGGGCGGCCACACCAGGCTTTACTTGACTCGGGCAGCGCGGTCAGCCTGGTCCAATCAACAGTCGTTTCCCCATGGGCAGGGTCCTGAGCCCGACTCCCCATCACCTGTGTCCACGGCGACACCCGTCAGGTCCCCTCTCGTCGGGTCACAATCGTGGCCGCACCGGGCACCTGGCCCGTGGAAGTTGGAGTCATGAGAGATCTCCCCGTCCCGGTACTCCTTGGGAGGAACTGGCCAGGCTTCGACCGCCTGCTCACCCTCGCCACCCAACCTGCCAGCCCGGTCGGGAGCCGCCGAACCGGAGGACCGAACCGGAGGACCGAACCGACGTCCCCGATGGCACACCGCGCTGCTGGCCTCGGACAGCCCAAGAGACGGTGAGTCCCCCTCCCCCTCCTCTAATATCTTCTATGATGTCTTCCAGCAGGTCAAGGGAGGTGGGGCGTTCGCCAAGGAGCAGCTCGGGGATGATCGGCTGAAGCACTGCTGGTCGCAAGTGAGGGTGATCGAGGGGAAAGAAGAGCGGCCTCCCCCACACCCGGTCCCCCACTTCATCGTGCAAAATGGCCTGCTTTACTGTGTCACGGCACGGAGAGGGGAGGAGAAACAACTTTTGGTGGTGCCACGGACGAAGACAGCGACGGTAATGGAACTGGCCCACTCCCATCCGATGGCGGGCCACCTAAATACCATTCAACGGATCAGGGACCGGTTCCACTGGCCGAAATCCGCCCGGGGCCACGAGCACATCCTGGTGATAGTGGATTACGCCACTCGGTACCCGGAAGCCATCCCCTTGCGAAAAGCCACGTCCCAGGAGCTTTTCCTCCTGAGTAGTCGAGTCGGCATTCCGTCAGAGATATTGACCGACCAAGGCACCCCGTTCATGTCCCGGACCATGGCGGACCGAGTGGCCACAGAGGACAAGAGGGATTGGGACCGGATGTTGCCGTATGTCCTCTTTGGCATCAGGTAAGTACCACAGGCCTCCACCGGATTCACGCCATTTGAGCTCCTGTTTGGATGCCAGCCCCGCGGTCTACTCGACGTCGCCAGGGAGGCGTGGGAACAACAACCCGGCCGCCCATCGGTCCACCATCGAGCACGTCCGCGAGATGAGGGAGTGGATCGACAGGGTCATGCCAATGGTCCGGGAGCACCTCCGGAAAGCCCAACAGGCCCAACAGCGCCACTACGACCGGGCAGCCCAACCACGGGAGTTCCAACCAGGAGATCACGTCTTGGTCCTAGTCCCGACAGCGGCATGCAAGTTCCTGGCTAAGTGGCAAGGACCGTATATGGTGACCGAAAAAGTGGGGCCCGTTACCTACAGGTTGCGACAGCCAGGAAGGAGAAAGGACGAGCAGTTATACCACGTCAACCTGTTAAAACGGTGGGTCAGGACTTGGACTCAACTGGCCGCCCTAGCCACCTCCAGTCCCGTGGTTGTAGACGTCAACCCCTATCTATCGGCTGCCCAGAAGAGTGAGCTCCAACATCTGGTCGGTCAATTCTCTGACGTGTTCTCCCCACTCCCCGGGCGGACCCACGTCCTCCAACATGACGTCCACACACCACCCAGAACCCTCGTCCGGCAGCGGCCCTACCAAGTTCCGGAGGCTCGGTGACACGCCATCGAAGAGGAGGTACAGGAGATGCTGAGGTTAGGGGTAATCGAGCCCTCGCGCAGCCCCTGGTCCAGCCCCATCGTTATGGTCCCAAAACCCGACGGCACCCTCCGCTTTTGTAACGACTTCCGCCGCCTGAACGAGGTCTCCGAGTTCGACAGCTACCCCATGAACTGCTGGATTGGCTGGGGAGAGCCTGGTATATCTCAACCCTAGATCTCACCAAAGGCTACTGGCAAGTGCCACTGACCGAGGAAGCCAAGCCCAAGACCGCATTCTCCACCCCTAGTGGCCACTGGCAATATCGGGTTCTCCCCTTCGGCCTGCATGGGGCTCCCGCCACCTTCCAGCGAATGATGGATATTCTGCTGAGGCCCCACCAGTCCTACGCCGTGGCCTACCTGGACGATGTCGTCGTCCACTTGGAGACCTGGGAGGACCACCTGGAGCGGCTGCGGAGGGTGCTTGTGGAGCTGCGCAGGGCGGGGCTAACCACCAATCCCCGGAAATGTCACCTGGCCCTCGACGAAGCGAAGTACCTGGGCTTCCAGGTGGGCCGAGGACTCATCCGGCCTCAAGAGAAGAAGGTGGCAGCGATCCTCTCGGCCCCACGGCCCACCTCCAAAACCCAGGTGCGTGCCTTTTTGGGATTGGCGGGGTATCCCTAACTTCTCGTTCTTAGCAGCGCCCCTGACAGACCTGACCAGGAAGGGGCAGCCGGAGAAGATCGTGTGGGGACCCACCGAAGCTGAGGCATTCAGGAAGGTGAAGGAGGCCCTCACCGCAGAACCAGTACTGCGGGCCCCGGACTTTAGCTGCCCCCTTCCTGCTACAAATGGATGCATCCAACACCGGGTTGGGAGCCGTCCTTTCCCAGGTACAGGACGGTGAGGAACACCCGGTGATCTACATCAGTCTGCCCACAGAAAGCAGCGTATAACCAGCCAGCCCCAAGGCACTAACGCCACACCGGCACCCCACGCTCACTCACGGGAGAGGAAGAGAACACGCGGATCCTGGAGCACGAGGAAACCACACCGGAGCACTTTGGCACGACTCTCACTCTCAATAAAGGCACCCTTCGGGGCATTCATTGATTCACTCTGTCGTGTGATTCTTCCCCCCGCCACAATATATATATATATGTGTGTGTGTGTGTGTGTGTGTGTGTGAGCAATAGCCAAAAATACATTGTATGGGTCAAAATTATCGATTTTTCTTTTATGCCAAAAATCATTAAAATATTCAGAAAAGATCATGTTCCATGAAGATATTTTATTAATTTCCTACCATAAATATATCAAAACTTAATTTTTGATTAGTAATATGCATTGCTAAGAACTTAATTTGGACAAGTTTAAAGGTGATTTTCTCAAGATTTAGATTTTTTTGCACCCTCAGATTCCAGATTTTCAAATAGTTGTATCTCGGCCAAATATTGTCCTATCCTAACAAACCATTTATTTATTCAGCTTTCAGATGATGTATAAATCTCAATTTTGAAAAAAATGGACCCTTATGAGGTCCAGGGTCACACACACACAGACACAGACACAGACACAGACACAGACACAGACACAGACACAGACACACAGACACACACACACACATATATATATATATATATTCTTTGTAAATTATGAAACTTTCTGTAACAAAATGTGTCCTGCATTTTCATGTCACTACCGAAACAGTGTGTGTTTTAGTCCATTGGCTGAGTCTGATTTTAACCACACCCCTACATTTATGATCAGAAAATATTCCTCTCATAGCTACATGGTGTGAGTAGATGGGTCCCATCATTTTGAGGTAAAAAGTCTGAAAAATCTGTGTTAGTCCAGGTGATATGTGCAAAATTTGAGGTGATATGTTCACTTTTTCATAAAAGCATGAAACTTGGTACAGATGTACAGGTTGGACCCTGAACATTTTCAGAAATGGAGCCATCGCAAAAACACCTCATGGTTGCTATGGGGACCATTTTACTTTCCGCCATAACCAAATTATGTATTTTGTGTCATATCTCCTGAACGAAACATGATAACACAGACAAGGTGATGTCTACACTTATGTTTTGATGGTCAAGGATTGAAATGATACCATATACCGCTGTAAGGCGTGTTCAGGTGAAGAGTTAAAGGTGAAATCAGCAATGTGAGAAGAAAATAAAATATCTAAGCATCACAGTATCACAGCATTTACAAAAGTCCATATTATGGCTATTAATTTTTTCTTTCTTTGATAATTAACAAATGTTTTTTTTTCAATAGTACAATAAAAGATTGTTTTAATTAATTAATTATTAATTCGTTACATTTATATAGCACTTTTCAGGGTACTCAAAGTGCTTTACATGAAAGAGGGAATCTCCTCAACCACCACTAATGTGCAGCATCCACCTGGTTGATGCAACTGCAGCCATATTGTGCCAGAACGCCCACCACACACCAGCTTAACTAATATTTTATTCAGTAGTACAGTAAAAGATTGTTTTCAAGAATACTCTGTCTACTCTTAATATCTTGGGCTTGACTGAGACCTGGATTCGTCCAGAAGACTTTGCAACCCCTATTGTTCTCTCTAACAACTTCTCTTTCTCTCACACCCCCCATCAGGTTGAAAGGGTACTGGTCTTCTCATTTCTAATAATTGCAAATACTCAAACCACTATGCAATACTATGCAATAAAAAATATATATTTTGAGTTGCATGCTATTATGGTAACACCTCCTGTTAAACTCCATATTGTAATAATTTATCGCCTTCCTTTATAGAGGAGCTGTATGGGCTGCTGTCCTAATTCTCTGTGGATGGCAATCTACTTGTAATCTTTGGTGGCTTCGAAATTCATCTGGAGAAGCCTTAAACTGCAGACTTCCACTTCCACTTTATTCAATCACAAATGGCTTACCACCACAAGCACTAACAAATCAGGCAACCAGCTTGACTTAATGTGCACATGTATCACAAACAGCTTTTGGTAAAACTTGTAGGCATCTCTGCTCATTTCTTTATTACATTTAACCTACATATTATTACCTGCGTGCCACCAATTCCTCTACCAGTTACTTTTAAGAGAAACCTACACTCCCTTTCACCATTCCATCTTTCCTCTGTAGTGTTATCCTCTCTTCCATCACCCACTCATTTCTCATCTCTGGATGTAAATACAGCAACTTACACTTTATGATCCACTTTAACGTCTTGTGAAGACAATGTCTGTCTAGACAAGCCAGTGCATACTACCCCTTCTAACCTAAAAAGTTGCACCATGTATCATCATCTTTACTGTATTTTTGCTGAGCAGTCTTTTGGGTGGCTCAGTACTAGATTTCTCTAATAAAAAAAACTTGTGTAGTCAGTGCATTCAGCCATGTGTGTGTGCAATCAGTGCAATGGATCATGGGAAATGTAGTGACATGAGTGACATGTAAAAGTCTGTGTGGTGTGAGAGTCAATGTAAAGAGAAGACAACATCTGGTGGTGAGCAAACGGAAGTGCATGGACAGAATTCGTGACATAAGCCCCCCCAAGGAGCGGCTTCCAGACGCTCCTATAAAATCCAGGAGGACAGTGGAGCGGAGGCGGAACAGGGGGAGGGAGGGAGGGCCAGGTCCACGTGGAAGTGGAGTGGCCAGGGACCGAGGCAGAGCAAGGAACCAGGGCAGAACCAGCAGAGCAGGAAGCCAGACTGAACAGGAGTCCACCAGGATGGAGCAGACGGAACTGGAGCCCACCAGGGTGGAGCAGACGAAGCAGTAGACCACCACAGCGGAGCAGAAGACCACCAGACTGGAGCAGAAGACCACCAGAGTGGAGCAGACGGACCAACACGGGGGAGCAGACTGATCAGGAAACCATGGCAGAGACCGAGATCTAGGGAGAGCAGAGACAGACAACACAGGCAGTGCATTCACGGCCTTAGGGACCGTGGCAGGGAACACAAAAAATTCATCAATAGGCTCGCTGAACCTGGACCAACAAACTGGAAACTGGACAAGCAGACAATTCAAAATCAGGATCTTTGGTCGAAACGGGACAGATATATGGTTCAAAATTAGACTTCTTGACTGAGACAGGATAGGTAGATAGTTCATTAATGGTCTCTTTGGCAATGACAGGGGTAACGGGACAAACATAGAGTGCATTCATAGTTTCTGAGTTCATGACAGGCAGGGTTAAGAGTTCAAAGGCGGGTCTTTGGGTTGTGACAAGGCTACTAGAGCCTAAAGGGGAGCTTGGGAAAGGTTTCTGGGGTCATGACTGGACTAGTGGGGCAAAAAGCAGATTCATAGATTGAAATGGGACAAAAATATGGTTCAACATCAGACACAATAATTAAATCAGGACCAACAGATAGTTCAAATTCAGATTCCTTGATGGAAACAGGCAGGACAGACAGTTCAAAACCAGACAGCATAGCTGGTTCAGCACAGGACGAGAGTTCAGAGATGGCCTCCTTGGCTGGTTCATAACAGGACAAAAGTTCATCAGCGGCCTCTGTAGCCATGACAGGAGGAGAGTTCAGAGACAGCCCGTCTGGCTGCGACAGGACAGGCAGAGAATTCACAGATGGCCTCCATAGCCATGACAGGATGGGATGAGGATTTGCAGACGGCCTCCTTAGCCGTGACAGGACAGGATGAGGATTCGCAGACAGCCTCCATAGCCGTGACAGGATAGGACAGGACGAGAGTTCATAATTGAGTATCACTGACACCTCTGGAGGTTCTGCAGTAGATGCCACTACCTCTGGAGGTTCTACAGCAGTCTCATTAGAGAACAGGGAGAGTTCAGTGAGTCTCTACAACCGCGACACGACAGGCTGAGAGTACATTGCTGGAAGCCACCACCATACAAGGAGCTGAAACGAGCACCGCCGTTTCGGAAGGTTCTGCAGCATGTGCCACCACCTCCGGAGGAGCTGCAGTGGGTGCCATCGCCTCAGGGAACACAGCAGCGAACGCCACTACCCCAGGAGGTTCTGCAGCGACAACCGCCCTTTTGAGCAGTTCTGTGGTGGTGTACACAGCCCAAATGCAACACAAAGCGATTCCCATTATAGGAAACGCTTCAGACAGGGGAATTAGTTCAGGAGCAGGAGGGATAGAGTGAGTGGGTTTGGGGATACCAGCTGTGCGTGCAGGCACCAGCGGTGCATCCTTCACACTAGATACCAGACTGGGAAAGACTGACCTTGAAGATCTGGGTGTAACAGACAGAGAGTGATGAGACTCTGGATGATCAGCTGTGACACGACGAGTCTCTAGATGATCAGCTGTGACGAGATGAGGCTCTGGACACTCAGCTGTGACGTGACGTGACTCTGGACGATCAGCAGAGACATGATGAGATTCTGGAAGATCCGCTGAGACGTGACTTGACTCGGCTCATGAAGATCAGCCATGACTTGACGGGGTGTTGTTGTGCCCGCCATTTTGTGAATGGGCTCCTGTGTCGCTGCCAGTTTGTGAGCGTGCTCTAGCGCAGCTGCTATCAAACGAGGGAGTGCAGTACCGGTGCGGTACACCCACAGTGAATGCTGAACTAACAGTCCACAGAACATAATCCAAAAAACTACTCAGTGATGAACGAGGACCCTCATGAATCACTCTTGATTTTAAAGGCTGATTAAGGCCATCACAGAAAAAGTCTACTAACATACAGTTCGGTAATTCTGAGCCATTAGCCAAAGCCAAATATTCCACAATATAACCCTCAAGTGATCGTGTGCCCTGCTTGAGAGTTAATAGCAGACTTGCAATGTCCATACCTGGCCAGAGTCCACTTGAAAAGCCACTGGATCCTTGTGTGGCTGAGTATTCTGTTACGAGGCAAACGAGATGTGAAACGTTCGGATCCATTTGCAAGGTTTTTATTCAGAGACAAGGTCATTAAACAGGCAAGATTCAAATAATGGCAAACAGGTAAAACACAGGCAAGACAAAGAGTAATCCTAAAACAAACGTGGGTCTTCGATCAGCGAACAATATCCAACAGGGCAAGGCAATGAGATAATCCAGGTACACGAGCAATAGTCCAAGCAAGGTGCAAACAGAGAACAATACCTCAACCTCCAAACAGCAAGCAAAGGGTTAATCCAAGATACACAGTCAGAAGATCAGGAAACAGGAAGCAAAGCAACAGAAAATGACTAGACTTAGACTAGAACTAGAAACTAGGCTCCGTAAGGCAGCTATCACTAGATGAGTGATAAACGCAGAACAATACTCAGCGGTCTTAAAGAGGAAGTCCAAGGCTTATAAAGCGTGTCTGAATGGATTCAGCTGTGTATGTGTAATCAGTGCATTCAGCTGTGTGTGTGTGTGTGCTATCAGTGCAATGGATCATGGGAACTGTAGTCCGGAGTGACATGTAAAAGTCTGTGAGAGTCAATGTAAAGAGAAGACAACATGGTGAGCAAACGGAAGTGCATGGACAGGATTTGTGACACCCGCAACCTGCCTGTGCTTGTCACTGTCCGGCCCGCACCCACACCCACACCACACCCTACATATAAATATTATTCCACCTGTTACATCAAATATTAGCGATTCACCTACATGAACCCGCCCACGTGCAGGACTCTGGCTTCCCCCTTGTGGACAACATAATAGACAACTCTAGCTCCAGAGAGTGATTGTAAATTAGGTTTATGTTAACTTCCACAGGAACTGGTTCTGTTATTTGGTCTGTCTCCACAATTTTCTTAATGGGCTGTATGCTCCAGATTGTTGTTCGTCGTGGTAAGGTAATGTCATGGCTGGCATGGTTTCGTCTGACAAGTATTGAACAATATGATGTGTACCAGTTGACCCGAAGGAATAACAACAACCTGACTTCCAACTTTGACTATGGTATCAGTGTCACACAATGACTTTTGTGTCTGTATAAAGTTTACTATTACTTCAGCCTGATCATCTCTAATTTCCATGGCTCCCATTAGTGTAGTGATTGTTGCAAGAACACTTGCACCACTCGTCTGTCCTTTGACCAACTGTTCAATGACATTAAATCGCAAGAGGGGTCGCTCAAGGGCCATTTTACCCACCAGGAAAGGAACTTGAATGGCTAGCTGCGAATCACTGTTGCCAGGGAGGTTCACTGTTGCCTCAACCCACCCGTCAAACGGCCTTTTTAAGCGTTTTTTATGCAATTATTAAGCACACTTTTTTGGGAGTTATTCCATAACATTTAGTTTTTATATGTGTATAACTGTTCAGAACTGTGCTAGGTTAAAAAGTTTCTAAAATTGTCACTACTGAAAGTCACAACTGAAACATTTTGTGAAGTTTTGGTAATGACATTTTTGTTTTTTTGGGTGTTATCCCATAAAATTGTCACGACGGAAACATGTCATCATTGTTTTGGTAGTGACAAAAAGGGACACATAATCTTTTATTTGGGGGAAATATTAAATTATATAATACAATTTATTATATAATATAATAAATAAACAAAATTTTAGTACAGTTATGCAGTTTTTTTTTTTGGTATTGTAGCAGGGTTAGTGCTATCAGTTTTTGGCCTGGCTCGGATCTGATTGGTGGACCAATCAGATGCAAGTAGCCCTGCTACTTAAGGACTCTTATTTTGAGGGGTAGTGTGGTGTCCGGTTGATTCTGAGCTCTCCTCTTCCTGGCATTTCCCTTTCCGCTCCTCACTGTGTCAGTTTGATTGTAGAGTGGGGCTGGTGGCATCCATATTGTGGCAAGTGTGGCGGAGTTCAATTACAGGTATGTTTCGTGCTCGTATTACATTTTTTTGGTCACTTTTTGATGGTGGTATTTATGTTGTGTGGCTCTCGGTAAGGGCGACACAAGCGGATGCGTGAATGCTGTCTGGTACATCGAGTCACAACACTGGTTGGAGTAACCATATAACTCTGCGCTGGTCTTTGTCAACCCTAACCGTAAGTATGTTCTGTTTTGTTTTGCGTTCCTATAAACGGGACTTAGCGGATTTAGTCTAACATTTATTTCTGTTAAACGTAAAGGGGGAATGGAACCTCACCGTCTCTAAGTTCATCTCTTGGTGAAGATACTATCTGTGACGCCGCTGCTGTTTTGCTTACGGGCATTTCTTCGTTGTTTGAATACGAACAGGTTGTACGTCAGTGCTTACGGCCTTGCTGTTTGGCGGGTCGTTTGGACCGATCTCTGTGCCTTTGCTAGGCCATCTAGTCCTTTTAGTATAATTTTGTTTGTGCATTGCACTGTGGTTTCTCTTTTTTCGTACTTTGGGTTTCTTTTATAACAGAGTAACCTTTTATACTGCTGTTTCTTCTTTTGTTGTTTTGTTATTTGTGGTTGTTTTGCAGCTTTATAACTGTTTCTTTATTTTTTCTGTGTCATATGTTGTATTACATCATCGCAAAGAATTCATATTCTGTACTTTATTTGTCTTGAAATTCTGGTGTCATGCAGGCACGGGGATTTTGCTCTCATTGCATTTGGTGCGCTTAGGAGGCCGGCAGATTTGGAGTCTCTACAACTAGTGTCTTTCAATTTGAACTGATTGTTTTTTTTATTCTTTATAATTTTCTTTTTGTAATGTTTTTGTCTTCAGGAGCCAGTGAGGACTACGTGTGGAGCAGGGGAGGCTAGCCGCTTTCCTTCTAAGGTGTTTCACGGGGTGCTGTGTGTGTGTGTGTGTGTGTGTGTGTGTGTGTGTGTGTGTGTTGGTACCATTTACTCTGTGTGTGTGTGTGAGGTGTTTGCTGTGGTGTGAATTTAGGTGGGTTTGGATGACCTCCCGAGTTGCAGCCGGCCTGCCCTGTTCCCACTAAGCCTGGCCCTGGAGTTATTTTAATAATCTGGTGGTGTGTTTTTGGAGAGAGAATTTTATTGATATTCTAATAAAGTGTATTTTTGTATCGATACTCATGTCTCACTAGCTCTTATTTTCCTTGCCTTCAATTGGTAACACGTACCTGTGTCCTTATTGGAAGTATTTCCCTGGCGCTCCACCAGGGTGGCGTAGTCGGATTAAACTAATTGCGATTCTTTTGGAGTCTGTTAGACCCCTATTCACTGCCACATTTTGGCGTAGTCGGCAGGGTTTACCTAGCAAGGCAAGGATTTTTCTGAGTGAGACGTGGGCATACTTTGGTGTTGATTTAATATTTGTTGTATAGGGTTTTTTTTGGTTTCCCTCTTTTTCTTTTTTTTCTCTTTCAGAAGCAAAACAGCAGCGTGTGTTTCCACCTTTTGGATAATCAGTGTTCCTTCAGCGGTGGCCATTTCCTAATTGTTGGGGTGAGTGTAGCTATGACCAGTATGGAGGATGAAATGCGTGAGTTGCGAGAATTAGTTGTACAGTTGAAAGCAGATAATGACCGGTTGCGGCGTGAACGGGAGTTACCTGGTCCCAGTACTGTTCCTGTTGACCTTACAGGCGTGCCTGGCCTTCCCCAGTCCATTGAGGCTGATTCAGTTGTGCCGGAAAGATTTGTTTTTGTGCCCAGAGACAGACGTTGTCCAAAATTTTGTGGTAAATCCGGTACAGGTATTGATGAGTGGGTGGAGGAGGCTGAGGCATGCATGCGGGCCCGTTATTTGTCCAAAGCCGATAAAGCATTTTTTCTCTTCGATCACTTGGAAGGTGAAGCACGGGAGGAGATTAGGCACCGTCCCAGGGAGGAACGGGGGGATCCGGATAAGATTATAGCGATTTTGCGGGAGTTGTATGGTTGCTCTCACTCGTACGTGGCCCTTCAAGAAGCGTTTTTTTCCAGGAGGCAGCAAGAAGGGGAATCTCTGCTTGAGTTTTCCCTGGCCTTGATGACTCTTCTGGAGAGGGTTAAACAACAGTCACCCAACGCTATTCCTAATGCCGAAATTGTGCTGCGTGATCAGTTTGTTGAGTACGTCGCCGATAGTGCCCTCCGCCGTGAACTGAAGCAATTGCTTCGCCGCCAGCCTGCTTCTACCTTATTAGAGTTACGTGGGGAAGCAATTAGGTGGGAGCGGGAGGGGATGCCAGGGGGTGCAAGGGGTAGGAGTCAGTCAGTTCCAATGGCTTATGGCATCCAGTATGGAGTGCACGGGCATTCTCAGTCGGAGATGAGGGAGCTGCGGGAAATGTTGAAATCACAGCAGCAACAGTTAGACCAACTTACTCAGAGTGTTGCGGGTATGCGGTTTCCTCAGCGTGCTCATCGGCCGCTTCGTACCGGGGTATTACTCTGTCATCGGTGTCAACAACCGGGCCATTTTGCCCGTGACTGTGATGGGGGACGTGTTCTTCCTCCCTCCTTAGATCAGCGTGAGTCGGTTTCTACGGTGAGGGCGGGGCAGACCGTTTCCCAACCGACGGAAAACTAGTTCCCGCCGAACTGCAGAGTCTCAGTTCGGTAGGGAAAGATTGTGACTCAGTGACATCAGGTCCCCTGCCACATTTAATGGCGTCATGCCCTCACCTCGTCGTTGGTATGGGGGGGGTACAGGTGCCCTGTTTGATTGATACTGGCTCCATGGTGTCTACGATCACGGAAAGTTGTTTTATGGAGTTATTTGCACCATGGGGCCAGGATCGTCTCAGGGCATGCCAGTGGCTGCAGCTTCATGCGGCCAATGGGACGTTGATCCCGTATGTTGGTTATATCGAGTTGGACGTTGAGCTCTGCGGTCAGGTAATTCCAGGATGTGGCGTGTTGGTGGTCAGAGATTCCCCTGGGGGCACCGGTGCTCGTGTCCCTGGTATTTTGGGGATGAATGTGTTGAGTCGGTGCTATCAGGAGCTCTTTGGGCAGCATGGTACCGCCCTTTTTGACACGCCGTCTGTGTTAGGGGTTTCCAAGCCAATGTTCCAGGCATTACAGCACTGTTGTCAGGTAAGTGCTGTCCGGCAGGGGAGCCGTATGGGCAAGGTGCGACTGCGGGGTCGCAGTGCGTGTCGTGTTCCAGGTGGCACAATAAAATTAGTGGCTGCCACTTGTTCTGGGCACTTTGCTGGGGAAACTGTGCTCTTTGAACCACCCGAAACTGGGTTGCCTGCAGGTCTTTTGGCATCGGCTGCGTTAATGCGAGTGATGCAAGGTACCGTTTATGTACCCGTCATTAATGTAGGTAAGACTGATGTAATGCTGTTTCGTAACTCTGTGTTGGGCACCTTGCATAGTGTATTTATTGTGAGTTTGCCCCATGGTGTCTCTGAATGTAAATCAGTTTCAGCCTCAGTAAATCTTCAGACACCCACTGTTCTTCCTTCAGTACGGGAACAAATCAAGAAGCTTGATTTGTCTGTGTTGTCAGAGACGGAGCAGGAACAGGTGAGGTCGCTGCTGTTGAAATTCCATTCAGTTTTCTCAGAGTATGACGGTGATTTGGGATGTACCCGGCTCCTTTCTCATGACATCCCTTTGACCGATTCTGTCCCAGTTCGACAACGGTACCGACGGATACCTCCGTCAGAGTATGACGTGGTAAAAACGCATATAAACCAGTTGCTGGAAACGAACATTATTCGAGAGAGCTGCAGTCCTTATGCCTCCCCCATTGTGTTGGCCAAAAAGAAGGATGGCATGCTGCGTATGTGCGTGGACTATCGTCAGCTGAACGCAAAAACTCGAAAAGATGCTTTCCCCCTGCCGCGCATAGAAGAAACCTTGGACTCCCTAACAGGGGCCCAGTGGTTTTCCACTATGGACCTTGCCAGTGGGTACAACCAGGTTCCAGTCACAGAGGAGGATAAACATAAGACTGCCTTTTGCACACCCTTTGGTCTTTTTGAATGGAATCGTATGCCGTTCGGGCTCTGCAATGCCCCAGGCACCTTCCAGAGGTTAATGGAGAGGGTGTTTGGGGATCAGCAGTGTCAGTCCCTTCTTTTGTATTTGGATGACATCGTGGTGTTTTCCTCCTCTGTGACACAACATCTGGAGAGGTTAGAGGTGGTTCTGAGCCGGCTGGAGCGAGAGGGGTTGAAGGCTAAGTTAACTAAGTGTAGGTTCTTCCAGCAAGAGGTAGGTTATCTGGGACATGTTATTTCGGCCAGGGGGGTGTCGACGGATCCAAGTAAGATAGAGGCAGTGAAGCAATGGCAGCGCCCTACAGGGGTGGCAGAGCTTCGGTCGTTCCTGGGGTTTGCCAGTTACTATAGGCGGTTTGTAGAGGGTTTCGCCAAGTTGGCAGCCCCTCTGCACCGCCTAGTAGCTGAATTTGTTGGTCGTAAGCCCAGGGCTCGAACAGAGTTGAGTTTTGGTGTGGCGTGGACCGAACAGTGTCAGGAGAGCTTCGAGGAGTTGAGGACTAGGCTCACCTCTGCCCCTGTATTGGCTTATGCCGACTTTTCCCTCCCCTTTATCTTGGAGGTAGATGCCAGCCATAAAGGGTTGGGGGCAGTTTTGTCTCAGGAGCAGGGGGGGAGAGTGCGGCCTATAGCTTATGCGAGCCGCAGTCTGAGGCCCACTGAGCGCAATATGTCAAATTACAGCTCTATGAAGTTGGAGTTTTTGGCGCTCAAGTGGGCCATGACGGAGAAGTTCAGAGAATATCTGCTGGGGCAGAGGTGTGTCGTCTTCACTGATAACAACCCCCTCAGCCACCTGACTACGGCCAAACTTGGGGCCACAGAGCAGCGGTGGGCTGCACAATTATCTGCCTTTGATTTCGAGCTAAAGTATCGCTCGGGAAGGAGCAACCAGAATGCGGATGCCCTCTCCCGACAGGGTCCCTCCAGTCAGGGTGAGTTGGAGGCAGTATTGCCCAGCACAGCGCTTCCAGCCATTGTAAGGCAAGCTGGAGAGACAAGGGTGGGTTCCCAAGCAGCAGTTACGGTGCTGCCTGGCCTGGCTGTGGATATGCAGTCATTGCAGGAGGAAGACCCTGTTATAGGTGAAGTGTTAAGGTTTTGGCGGTGTGGGGTCCCGCCTAGCTCTGAGGAGCGTCGGCAGCTGTCCAAGGCTGTGGTAAATTTGTTGCGTCAATGGAGCCGTTTGTGTGAGCAGGATGGAGTGTTGCACCGCCGAGTGTTTCGCTCGGATGGGGGAGAAGAGACACTTCAGGTGGTGTTACCATCACTATTGCATCACGAAGTACTGACACTGCTTCACCAGGAGCATGGGCATCAAGGGGCGGAACGCACCACTGAGTTGGTGCGGCAGCGTTGCTATTGGCCTGGTTTGACCTCAGATGTGGTACAATGGTGTCGAGAGTGTGAACGGTGCCAGGCCGCCAAAGACCACCAACTCCGTCCTAGTAGCTTCATGGGCCATTTGTTGGCCTCTAGGCCGAATGAAATATTGGCCATAGACTTCACCGTGTTAGAGCCGACTCGTTCAGGGCTGGAGAACGTGCTGGTTATGACAGACGTTTTCACGAAGTATACATTGGCCGTGCCTACACGAGACCAACGGGCGGAGACGGTAGCCCAAGTGTTGGTGGCTGAGTGGTTCTATAAGTTCGGTGTCCCCAGTCGGGTCCATTCCGATCAGGGCCGTAATTTTGAGTCCTCCCTGGTACAACAGCTTTGTGCATTATATAAGGTTGAAAAGTCACGCACTACCCCTTATCATCCGGCGGGGAATGGGCAGTGCGAGCGCTTTAATAGGACCTTGCACGGCCTTCTGCGTACCCTGCCTGTGTCCAGGAAAATGGACTGGGCCTCGTGCCTCCCCCAAGTGTTGTTTTGTTACAACACTACCCCTCATCAGGCGACTGGTGAATCCCCATATTTTTTAATGTTTGGGCAAGAGCCAAGACTCCCGGTGGATTTCCTCTTAGGTAGAGTCCAGGAGACTGGTGTTGGTAGTGTGCACGAGTGGATGAAGGAACATCAGGCCAGGCTTCAGGTGGCTTTTGAGGGGGCACGGGGACGGTTGGAAGTGGCTGCTGGTCGCCGTAAGACGCAACATGATGCCCATGTCCGTGATGCACCACTGGGGGAGGGCCAGTTAGTTTATTTACGGGAGTATGGCTTTAGAGGTCGCCATAAAATTCAGGACCTGTGGAGCCCGGTGGTGTATCAGGTCATAAAATCCCCCAAGGAAGGGGGGGCAGTATACACCATCGCACCAGTGGATGACTTGGGAAGGGTCAGATGCGTCCACCGCTTGGCCTTGAAGGCTCGAATCCAGAAGGATGTTCCGGTTCTGGCCTCGATACATCCCCCTGTTTCGGCAAAAGAGGTGCCTTCAGCAGAAATTTCGTCAGACGATGCTGATCTGTTTAGGTTAATGCCGGCCCAAGTGGGGTGGGGACCAGCCGCTCAGGTACCGGATTCTCTGGGTGTTCCTACCTTACAGAGTGGATCGGTGGGGTCTGATGGGGAGGCCCTAGTTGTCGGGGGCTGTGAGGTCCCTGATTTTGTATCCGATGTACCTCCAGGGCCTGCCCGTTTGCCGGAGGGCCAGCCATGCATGGATGGTCTCCCCTTGAGAAGGACTGGGCGGACCACTGCGGGCCACCACTCAAATTTGCACCGTCTCCCACGGGCCATTGAGGGAGGTACGAGAGCTGCCATAATACCAGGCCCTATTTCCAATGGGATTTCTGCTTTGTTTAGGCCGTGGGATGTAGGACAGACATAGTCCAAGGGTTTATGTTGTTGGGTTATTGTCGGGACGCCGATCAAAAAAAATAGGGGGTAGAATGTAGCAGGGTTAGTGCTATCAGTTTTTGGCCTGGCTCGGATCTGATTGGTGGACCAATCAGATGCAAGTAGCCCTGCTACTTAAGGACTCTTATTTTGAGGGGTAGTGTGGTGTCCGGTTGATTCTGAGCTCTCCTCTTCCTGGCATTTCCCTTTCCGCTCCTCACTGTGTCAGTTTGATTGTAGAGTGGGGCTGGTGGCATCCATATTGTGGCAAGTGTGGCGGAGTTCAATTACAGGTATGTTTCGTGCTCGTATTACATTTTTTTTGGTCACTTTTTGATGGTGGTATTTATGTTGTGTGGCTCTCGGTAAGGGCGACACAAGCGGATGCGTGAATGCTGTCTGGTACATCGAGTCACAACACTGGTTGGAGTAACCATATAACTCTGCGCTGGTCTTTGTCAACCCTAACCGTAAGTATGTTCTGTTTTGTTTTGCGTTCCTATAAACGGGACTTAGCGGATTTAGTCTAACATTTATTTCTGTTAAACGTAAAGGGGGAATGGAACCTCACCGTCTCTAAGTTCATCTCTTGGTGAAGATACTATCTGTGACGCCGCTGCTGTTTTGCTTACGGGCATTTCTTCGTTGTTTGAATACGAACCGGTTGTACGTCAGTGCTTACGGCCTTGCTGTTTGGCGGGTCGTGTGGACCGACCTCTGTGCCTTTGCTAGGCCATCTAGTCCTTTTAGTATAATTTTGTTTGTGCATTGCACTGTGGTTTCTCTTTTTTCGTACTTTGGGTTTCTTTTATAACAGAGTAACCTTTTATACTGCTGTTTCTTCTTTTTTTGTTGTTTTGTTATTTGTGGTTGTTTTGCAGCTTTATAACTGTTTCTTTATTTTTTCTGTGTCATATGTTGTATTACATCATCGCAAAGAATTCATATTCTGTACTTTATTTGTCTTGTAATTCTGGTGTCATGCAGGCACGGGGATTTTGCTCTCATTGCATTTGGTGCGCTTAGGAGGCCGGCAGATTTGGAGTCTCTACAACTAGTGTCTTTCAATTTGAACTGATTGTTTTTTTTATTCTTTATAATTTTCTTTTTGTAATGTTTTTGTCTTCAGGAGCCAGTGAGGACTCCGTGTGGAGCAGGGGAGGCTAGCCGCTTTCCTTCTAAGGTGTTTCACGGGGTGCTGTGTGTGTGTGTGTGTGTGTGTGTTGGTACCATTTACTCTGTGTGTGTGTGTGAGGTGTTTGCTGTGGTGTGAATTTAGGTGGGTTTGGATGACCTCCCGAGTTGCAGCCGGCCTGCCCTGTTCCCACTAAGCCTGGCCCTGGAGTTATTTTAATAATCTGGTGGTGTGTTTTTGGAGAGAGAATTTTATTGATATTCTAATAAAGTGTATTTTTGTATCGATACTCATGTCTCACTAGCTCTTATTTTCCTTGCCTTCAATTGGTAACACGTACCTGTGTCCTTATTGGAAGTATTTCCCTGGCGCTCCACCAGGGTGGCGTAGTCGGATTAAACTAATTGCGATTTTTGGAGTCTGTTAGACCCCTATTCACTGCCACAGTATGTTTTAGTAGTGTTTTAGTATGTGAGTTAAAATTCTGAAATGTGAGCACCAAAGCATTACTGTCACTACCGACAATGTGCTGTCACTACCAAAACATGGGATGTTTTGTCAAAAAAAGTATACTGAATACGATGTTATGACAGTGTTTGGTTCAATGTATATTCAAACTAATGAATCCTTAAATTTGAAATAATACTGATAAAGAAATGTATAGCCTGAATGCACTGTAAGTCGCTTTGGATAAAAGTGTCTGCTAAATGCATAAATGTAATTGAAATCAGTATGATAAACATTTTGCCTTTTACAAATAAAGATTGGATTCAAAATACAACAAATCTCATAAATCACACTTGAAATATTGTTAAAATTGTAATTGTTATTGAGTTACCTCTGAAAACTTTTTAATAAAATAGAAAAAAATCTATTTACAAGGAAGATGTAAGCAAAATCTTAACAGGTCAATATAACCCTTCTTATTAAATTATATATTACTGTGTTTCGGTAGAGAAAAATCTGGAGAGAGGACAAATATTCCAAAACTTTCAGAAAATACAATATGAGAATTAACTGCAAAGACACTAGAAATGTGTACCTTGTGTACAGTTTGCATACATACAAACAAAATTTGTGAAGAAAAACAAATTTTTTCAAGTTTTCAACTCTGACTTTGCACCAGTCCATATTCAAATTAAATCTATATAAATTTCAAATTAAATCAAATAAATTCGAATCAATATAACAACACTGGAGCAAGTATTGGCATAATTTGCATTGGTTTGGGAGAGTAACTGCACTCTCAGAAATAAAGGTACAAAAGCTGTGACTGGGGCGGTACCTTTTCAAAAGATACGTTTGTACCTAAATGGTCCATTTTTGTACCTTAAAGTTACATATTAGTACTTAAAGTGTACATATTTGAAACTAATAGGTACAAAAGTATACCTTTTGATAAGGTACTGCCCCAGTGACAGCTTTTGTACCTTTATTTCTGAGAGTGTGTTTCTGTTACAGGAATTTTTGGACTTGTGCTGATGGACTAATGTATAATGTAACTATGCTGTTTGTTGTTGCGATAGACCTTCAATTTTTGACAGCAATGAAAGCGAGACTGAGGGATAGAAGTGTAGTGTGTACAATGGATTGTGAAGTTGTTTAACAACATACACTAAAAAAAAAAAAAATTAATTGAATTTACAATTTTTTTTTTAGGTAATTGGTTGCAATCGAGTTATTTTAGCTATATTTAAATAAACAAATTTAGTTGACTAACTTTAAACTTTATTTGTTTTTTAAATGTAGCTAAAATAAATTGTTTGCAACCACTTACCTTTAAAAATGTAGTATAATTTTATAAATAAATATATTTTTTTCAGTGTACCGATCATTCAGCTGATTTTCAAAAGACTTTTAGCAGACAAAAAACATTTCAGAATACATAAAAAAAAAAACTTTGGTGTGAAAATCACATGGGACTTATGGACTTTATACAGCACATGCCTTAGTAAAGGTAATTCTATCTCATAGCTTCATTTAAAATTAAATATGGCATCTTTCCTGAATAAAAGTCTAATACTGTGTAAATGCCAAACATCTGAACATTACATATGGGAAATAAGCAACAATTTTCTTGCTAACAATCCCTATTTCTAGCTAAGGCAACATAAATGCTAAACATTTCATCACCACTTAATGTATTGTTGTTAAATCCACTTAAATGTGCAATAAAATGAAATAAATAATAATAATAAAAAAAATTACTTTACTTAATCCATTTGTATTTGGATCACTTCTGAATCATTTCTGTTGTATTAACTGAAAACAAGAAGTAGATTTTTAGTCCCCAGCATTAAATTGTTTGCAAAAGGTTCATCGTCACCAGCCAATGAAGGACTGCACTTATGCTATTGGAAACGTCCTACTTCCCACTTTTAAAGTTGTAATTACGAGTTGGACGCGTTCAAATGCTTTGTTGTCTGAAAGAACAGAACTCATGATGGATAGCCTATTCATTCATGCCTGTTTCTTAGGGAAATTTTATTAAAGCAAAAAGGTATAGATTAGAAGATATTTAGTCAATATCCAACAGGCTTTGAATAAAATGTAGCGCCCCATTCATTGGTAGCCATTTAAACATTCACAGCGCTATCTAGGTGGCTGGCTGACGATTCCTAAATTTAGATCAAACAGATTATATTTGTGCTGTGTTCAGTACATACAATATGCATTAAATGGTTATTTATATACGTAAATATACATGACTGCAATGGCAGGAGAAAGCAATGTAGATGTTGTGAGAAAAATGACTTTACTGTGTTTCTCTCCTCTGCCATACAGCTTGCCCAACTCGGAAATGATCTCCGAGTTTCCCAGTTGTAAATACAACTAAGGAGGCAATTCATGTCTAATTTTTGACTAAGAAACTTGTATTTATGATCATTCTGAAGGCAGCATTAAACCCAGCACACACACTCATTCACTGTCTGATCTCTTACATGTTAATGTTCATTTTGACTGTTAGACTCTTGAGTTTTAGACTGCCTTGTTTTGTTTTCACCTGTGTTTGATACTCCTGCATGTCCATTTGTTCTTCTCCTTTTGTTTTAATAAACACTTCGCACTTGAGTTCATCATCTGCCTCTGCCACTTTTCACTTATCACTTTTACAGAAATGAATTTGATTCTGCTTTAGAGCAGCTCTACAGAAGACAACAGTGTCATCATTTAACTCAATTCAATTCAAGTTTTGTTCTCATTCAAAAGAATCAGCACAGTGAAATTGATAATAGTACTGAATATTGTCAAGACTGTTTATTATAAGTGACTTTTAACTTGTTTTTTCAAGATGGGTAGTGTGTGTTTTGTTTTTTGACTTCTTCCTAGAAGTCTGGGCTGGTTATTGGTTATCGCCCATAAATGTATGACTGCTTTATTGTTATTTAGTGTGTGATTATGCCTCTCTGTCACTGGTAAGGCAATCACTATCTCTTTGAATGAGAGCTGTTACTCTCCAACATAATTTGATCCGGCATCTTTACATCATTACACTGCTGCTTGTAATGCAACAGCAAGACAATCAGCCAATGCACATACATAATACTTGTAAATAACTTATTTAGCCAGAGATATCTTGCCAGCCAGGGAAAATAAAGTGTCTGGAGTTGACATGAGTTTTTGAGGACAATAAAAGGAGGGGTTGGGGGGGGGGGGGGGGGGGGTAGAGAGCACTTTCTGGGCCTGTTTTTCCAGACCATGTTGCTTATTTTGGGCTTGTTTTTTCAGAAATTGACCTCATTTATTTCTCTAGCAAAACCTGGCAACAATGTTAGTGCATGTTGCGTCACTCAATGAAAATTAGTGTAAAATGCTAGTACAGTGGCAAGAAACGTCTTTTTTTTCAATAAACGGTAAAACATGTTGGCACTACAAACCAGTGTGTTCACAATTAAGATAAAATAAATAAAACATAAATAAAATAAAAAGAGAATGAGACTGGAAGCCAGACCCATAAAATGTACAAATGGCCGTGCCTGCTCTTACAGAAAAATAAGGTGGATATGTTTGTTTTTAGTGTTAGAGAAAAATTTTATGTGTGAAACTACTCTTCACAGTTGAATTTGGTTTAGCTGAAGAATTGTTTTCAGTGAAATGATACATTCTCTCTGATGACATTTAGATTTTTCCTTCCCATGGGGAACACAGTTCTTCTACATTAGTAACGTAATGCTTTTACAGTGAGTCCGGTGCCATGAACAGGTCATATAGTCTGTGTGTGGTCTCATGCTACGGCTCCATCAGCCTGACTGAATGAGGGATTACAGGAAGAGTAGCTCAAGGCACTTTTATCTCTCCACACAGCCGCTGTGCTCTGCAATTATCACTCACAGAGCATGCGCTCTAGCTGCAGCTCTGGCTCACACTTATAATGCTGCACTGGACCTATAATGAGACCGGAGCCACATTACCTCCAGCCTGAGCACCTCCACCCGGGGGCTTGACTCTTCCAGTCCAGCGCATCAGAGTCTACAGCCACCCACCCCCATGCCCTCCTTTTGTGTGACTCTAAGATCGACAGAAAATAGACCCTCTCCTGGCAGCAGAACTGTGTTTGTGTTCATGCAAATCTCCTGGAATTTTACCAGATGCTTTATCAACTTCATAATGTTTGAACTACTTGCATTCTAATTAAACACTTTAAACTGCTCTGCAGTTTCATTTCAAGGATGCTTTAAGAATACAGTCTATCTTTGTCTGTTTCTATGCTGTGAAATTTTCCCCTCTTAAAATTGGTACTGGTACTATCCCTGAACCTGCCCCTAAACCTAACCCTGACTCATGTAGCTACCTTATACTTCCCAGGACTTTCTTGGGTCAGTACACTGTAAGTACACATACTGTAAAAGAAAGGATTGCACTTTATTTTAAGGTGTCCTTGTTACTCTGTAATTATACATTTAAGTACCGAGTAATATTAATTGTAATATTAATGTACTTACTATATGGTTAGGGTTAGGATTAGGGTTTGTTTTAGGGTTACTTGCATGTAATTATGCATAATTTATTGTCATTATATTGTAATACCAAGTACATGTAACAAGGACACCTTAAAATAAAGTGTTATCAAATAAACTGTAACCATTTTTTTCTATTTCTGGGTGATTTCAATTTGACTTCTTTTAGCTGATTTTTCAGAATTTAGTTTTCAAATTTATTTATCTTCCCAAATGTTTAGAGAGCCATTGTGCACTATGATATGAACCAGAAGTGCAGTCAAGACCAGACCACCAAGACTATAACACCTCGAGACCCAGACTAAGACCTATCAAGGCAAAGACCAATGATTGTTTTATAAAGGTTTTATAAAGAATATTTAAAGATTTTCAATTCTTAAGAATAGCAGTCACTCCTGCAGTATTTGGTCTCATGGCCCCTACGAATGAAGTCAACGCAAAGACTGTATACACACCAAGATGGCTCACTCATGTTACTATGAATGGGAGAAAGTGCACAGAGCAATATGGCATAATAAGTCCTGTCTTAAATAAAAGAGAAAATCATGAATTAGTCTCATGGCACCGACTGCTGTTTCTTTCCACCTTTTTCTTATGAACTTACTGCGTTTTGTGTTATAGATTATAGGAGGCACTTCCGGTTTGGAGACGTTCCACTCAAAAAGACAAAAACAAATCATTTCAAATCATAAGGTTGCACTACAAATAATCCTTGTCCACCAATTTGACTAAATGAGCTGTAAAGTGTTCTTCATGTTCTATTTTCAGACGTCAGGAGAATAACGTAACACTTGGTATTTTAATGTGGCATGGTATAGGAATACCAATGGAAGAGCTCTTTTTTGTCCACTGCATTCTTTTCTTCCTGATTATTAAAATTTTTTCTTTGTATTCCGATGTAGAAGTATGAATAAAGACAACATACAGTGCATATTTGTGGTCTGCTCTCCTGATTTAATTTACAATATGTAATATCTCTCATGAATAATTCACTGGAATGCACTAAGAATATCAACAATTTTTCTCTTTGCAGCTTTGTTTTCACACGAATACACTTTCGAAATCACTTTCAAAAATTATCACTCAATGTTCCAGTTAATTAATGTTTTTTGATTAAAGCAACGTATGTTGCATAATAAATATAGACATATATGCCTGTAATATTGCTGTAGGAATAATCAAGATTTTAAGGTTATTCATGGTCTGTTGAATGTAAATTGCTAAAGCTGTTACACTTTTAAATTTACTTTTATTGTTCGATTGTTGAATAATGTCACTTCATTGTACCCATTTTTTGAAATGCTTATTTTGAGTTCATAGAGTGAACCTTTCATTTGCAGTTTAACTGAAGTTACTCCCATAATTTGTGCAAAGGTCATGGGGTGTAGGATAAAGGTTGATAGGAACCAGAGCGTCTAACGGCAGAAGCAGTGACACAATGACTTTATGCTTTATGCATGAAGACAGATTACAACTTACCATGCCACATACATCGCACCATTGACTCCAAATGCCATTGGTTCGTTTGTACGTTGAAATATATTGAAACACAGATCAGATTAAAGCTATAAGTGATTCAGTTAATAATGACTCTAGCATCCTATAAAATGTCATTTTTCTCATAAAAAAAAAATTAAATCTTCCCAATGCATCCCCCATAATATATGTTTAGGGTAATTACCATCTCCTTGTCTGATGAGTGAGAAGTGGGGGCCTCATTTATAAAGTGTGCATACGCTCAGATTTGTATGCTTAAATCCACGCCAGCGCTCATATGTGTAAAAACTGTCTTTGACGTGTAAAAGTGCTTAGTGTCACATCAGGGTCTGAGCAGACATACACACTTTTTCTTGTTCGAGTGCTGCAGATTTTTGGAAATGTAAGCTGTTCTTGCAGCTCGCTGTTCTAAATTAAAGAATTTGGATGATGACTGGGGATCTTTTACATGTTAATGACATTAATTAGGAGTCATTTACAAGGCAGAGAGCTGAAACCATTCATTTGCACGCAAGTTCAAGAACATTTGCGATTCATAAATTTCACATCTGAAAGAGATGTGCGTTTTCTGTGCGTACGTTCATTCTATGAATCATATGTATGCATATTTGAGAGCTGATCGTAAGATCAATTTTAGGATGGTTTCTGAGCAACATTTTATAAATGAGACCCCAGCTCTCTAATGTGTGGTTTGTTTACACTATATTTTAAACAGCAAGATGCTGTTGCTGCTTACTATAGCGTTTGCCAAAGAACGAGAGATTCATATCCAAATATTCAAATAATCATTAAAGTGAAGCTCTAGATCTAAAATTAGATTTACCATCACAAGCTGTTTCGACACAACCTCGACTGTGTTTTTTTATTATTATTTTTTTCTGTCTAAGAAGCCAGAGGAGAGAACGCAGCCCGATGCACCTCAGGAGGCAGCGAGCGCAATGATCAGTGCATTGACTGAAACAACTGATAGACATTTGGCAGAATTCCAGCCCTATAATATAGAAGAATCCCTAATTAAGCGTCATGTGACGCTGGAAAGTGCCGCCGGCCTCTCTGTGGGCACAGATTCCACTCATCAGCCTAATTCAAATGCGAGGCACGCTCGTGGCGGTTTTCTGAAAAGATCTGGGGTGACAGCAACATGCACAAAGAGGGAAGGATCATTTTCTCTTCAGATTTAGGATGCTTCCCTTGTGTTTTTACTCCACAAATCAGAACGCTATCATTTCACACGCAAACCATTTTATAACCAATCAGAATGATCTATCAGCAGACACCCCTCCCCCCACTTCCATTTGCATTCAGAATTTTGTTGCATTACACTGCAATCATGAACCAATAACACGTAAATGCACACCAATGACGCTACAGTATAACACGCATACTGCATCTCTGACAGACATGATTCACTGTCATTTGCGCTCAAGAGGAATATGCTTTATTTTTGTGAATGTTTTTTGGAGGGGGGAGGTGGTGTGCCAAATCTGAGCTGACATCATCAGCACATGTAAATTTGCCTTATGTAAAAACCAAAAAAAAGGGAAGACTGTCTCCTGAATGAGGGCTGAGCTCAGAAACTTGTCCAAAGGCTTGAGCGCATTCTTTCCGGGGCTGGAGGACTGCACGGTCGGAGCGATGCATCAGCCAGCCGCCTTTGAAGCAGATAAACCCTTTAAAACCATGAAGAGCATTTTCATACATTTTAGCTAGAGGCAGGTGGTTAGATTAAAAGGGTTTTGATGTATTCGCTAAGTACTCTTTTTGTCCAAACCTCTATAACAAAGCTCTTGCTGTTTCGTCTGTGGACTACAGTGTCAAATTTGCTTTGTGGATCTTGTTTAGAATTTGCACAGAAATCATTTCAGCCTTCAAATATGCCTCACTACTATACTGAAGGATTTGTTATACAATTGATCATGTAGTTATAACTAGGGAAGAGCAATGATACTTTCGCTCTGGTCTGCAAGAAACACTGATTCAGCCCTCCATGTAAACATACGTCAGTGGTCAATCGCTGACAGCATTTGCTGCATGTCTGCTTCAGTAGCGGCTGTGTGGCTCAAAAGTCAGTTTCCATAGTGATTGCGGCGAATGCAGTAGATTAGCAGCACAGTGTAGTGAGCAGAGATTGCAGACAATGTGACGTGCTCTGTGTTACACTGTGCTCATGGTGCTCTGTGCACGATATATTCGACTGCTTCATAGCTTCAAAACACAAGTCTACATTTCAGTTGTTAATTAGAAATGAATGACTCTCTAATATAATTAAACGCACTATATGTGTTTTGCTATAATGATTTGTGTCCATAAATTTCTTTAACAAGAAAGGGGAAAGTATCTTCTTATTTTAAAGAATGAACTGTAAAGCCAGTTAAAATGCTGGCTTAAACATTTAGGCCTTTGTGTAACTCGAGTGTAATTTTGAGGCAGAGAAAAAAAAATAGAAAAATTGAAACATGAAAATTTAATATTTGCTAATGAAAGGAGACAAAAAAGGGAAGATATCAATGGGAGCAAACCCCAGCAGAAACTCTAATATAACAAGGAGGCTGAGACCATTTTGCTGTTGCCTAGCAACACTTGAACAAAATTTTTTAAAACGATTTAGATGCCCCATACTGCTTTGAGGGATGTATATTTTTATACAGCCCACCTAAATGGTCTTCGGTGCTTACACACAACCTGGATCCTCTGCACTTGTAACCAACAATTTATTGTCAATTTTTCAAGGTTCGCATAGACACCGAACACAAGCGTTCTCAAACAGTAATGACACCAGAAGGATTGATTACTCTCTTATAGCTGGCAGGATTTGCATATTTCATTAAAACAAAATCAAGCCCAAGTCTTTATGGGGTAGATGAGACAAATCATTAAAAAAATATATGCAGAAAAATGGTATAGTGATTTCTTTCTCAGATCATTTACAACACATGTTGTCATATTGCACTACCTACGAAGATTTCTAAATACTAAATACTAAATAATTAAATAAAACTGAATCCTTACACATGCCTTACACATTTTTTCTTTCATTCATTCTCTCTTTCTTTCTTTCTTTCTTTTTCTTTTTATGTCACAAATATTAATTCATATGACTGAACAAACCTCTGTCAAACACAAAACAACAGTTTGCAAAATACCATGTTTTGACATGTTATTGTTCTTTTTTTTTCTTCTTTTTTTTAATAATCTGAATGCCTTTGACAGCCTGTTGATAACCACAAATATCTGTCTAAATGAGCCTATCTGGGCATACCATGGTGTCACCAGCAAGCCAAAAGTACTCAAGTGTCCACAGCAGGTGCATAAATATGTCATGTTTTCACAGCCCATAACCAAAGGGAGATGCAGCCAGATGGAGTGCAAATGTTAAATTTCATGTAGTATCATTAGTAGGTTAGTTCACCCCTCATTGGTTCACCATCTGCTTCCAATTGAGTTCTCCACTCTGAGCCAAGCTTTGAGAGAGGAGGTGAAATCTATACCACTCTGACCCAAATCCCACATTGGGTTCATTAACTTTTCATTAACCAGTGTTTACAGACTTTCACAATTCTGTCATTCAGAAGAAATTTTAAAAAGCTAGCTAATCAGTAAGTGCATGATATATCTTTCATACACATGATGGACTGAAAAGTTGAAAATGCTTTACTTACCGCATATTTGTGGACTTCCAACAGAAGGTCAAGACTGCGCTGTATACCAGGACATTTATGCAATCCAATTATGCATCCCATAAAAAAGATAGTGTCCAAGATAATTTCTTGTTTTGTTTTTTTTCTTGAGGCATTCTTTCTTTAAGTGTCATCAGTTTCAAATGAGGAGTGATATTTCCTGATCACACCTGATGCTGTGTCAGTGGCTTCACCTGTTCTGCTCCTCATCTGCCATATTTTTAATATATATTATGGTTTGAAGTGGGCTGGGTTTGAAGAGGGATTTAGAATGGGCAGTGAATGCACGAGTTCATTTTAACCTCATGATAGCCACAGATGTGTGTGCGCGTGTGAGTAAATCAATGAAACGTGAATTTTAAGTCAATTTTTTAAGGATTTAAAGGGAGAGAAAGAGAAGGGAAAAATAAAAAAAAATTAAAAAAAGCCAATGTTCTTAATTATGCTGCTGCATCCCAAGGATTGTGCTCAGTTTTAGAAAAAAGAAACCTGAATACTCCACCAATATATCGGACTAATTTTACGTGAGTATGATGTTAACATATGCACATGCAAGGTAAAGATTTGCGTGCCTGACCTAAAAGTGCGTGTGTGTGTGTGTGTGTGTGTGTGTGTGTGTGTGTGTGTGTGTGTGTGTGTGTGTGTGTGTGCGTGTGTCCGTTGGGGGGTGTTGACTTTCACATGACATTGACGCTCTGGAAATGTTGAGTAGCTGCTGATCTCAGACAGTCGTTGCTCGGTGGATCCAGCACCACTCTCCCGTGGACAGCTCCCGCAGGACCGCTTTACATGGACAGGAGGCTCATTTATGCGCCAAGTCATTCTGGAAGTTTACAACTTGGAGAGGAATCTACGGATACCTCACTGCATGACACACGGGCATATTGCTTTTGGGAAAGAAGCCAAATTCACTGTAAGTAGATAGCAATTTGGAAATGATTTTCATTTCATTAAAATGTCTTAAGTGTATTTTTGTGCATGCGTGTTTGTGTGTTTAAATGCATTTAATTAAATGGGTATAACAATAATAAATGCATCAAAACAGTGCCGAAATATAATTGAGAAGCTGGCTGATCGTTCGATGGAGAAAAAATAAAAAATAAATAAAAATAAAATAGCAAAGATTTATATCTGTAAATCGATTGTCATGACAATTCTGTCTCAGTTAGAGACGGCAGCACCCTTAGTGTTTTGTGTGTGTGTCTTTACGGGGGAAAAACAATGGTTTGGTGTGATTCGGTGTCTGCAGGTTAACTGAAGCTGTGTCGGGTTTGATCGGGTGTTTGTGTGGTGGATCTCTGCTGCTGTCTGAAATCAGAGACATGGCGACAAACAACACCAAAAACACCGATGGACAAGTTGTGACGGAACTCAACGAGATCACAACTAACGACAAACCCAAAGCAGAGGACGCCAAACCAGAGAAAAAGAAGAAAGACATTCCAGACAGAGAAACTTGGGGTGGGAAATTTGATTTTCTCCTGTCATGTGTGGGCTACGCCATCGGACTGGGCAACGTGTGGAGATTTCCTTATCTGTGCGGGAAAAACGGCGGAGGTAAGAGTCTGAGATGTTGTGTCTGGATGTATGTGTGCTTTGTGTTGCTGTGCACAGCTCCACTGGGTGCTTTCATCTATTTCTGTGATTCCAGGGGCTTTCTTGATTCCTTATTTTTTGACGCTTATTTTTGCGGGAGTCCCTCTGTTTTTTCTTGAATGCGCTCTTGGACAGTACACATCCATTGGCGGCCTTGGGGTTTGGAAACTAGCTCCAATGTTCAAAGGTATATGATTTCTGTGCAGCACCTTTCTTTCTTATCTGCTCCCATACTTACTGCTGAAAAAAAAAAAAAATACAAGTTGGTTTCTAGAAGTATGCAAAGTTGGTGTTGTGTGAGACCTTCAGTAAATGCAAAATTGAATGAAGTAGATTTAAACGCATGGGTTATGTGTTGTAAGTTTGTTATGACTGATATATGTGATTCTGAAGATGCTAATGTACCCTCTGATCTTCAAAGTTGAAGACCAATTATATAATGAAGTAGTCTGCAGTGCTGCATAAAGGACGTTTTCACATGCTGCTTTGAAGGAATGAATGTAAATTATAACACACTGTCATAACTACAGGTGTTGGTCTTGCGGCTGCTGTTCTCTCTTTCTGGCTGAACATTTACTACATTGTCATCATTTCCTGGGCCATTTACTACTTATACAACTCCTTTACCACTGTAAGAATTCCTTGTCACATGCGCTTGCATGCCTTAAAAAATGTAATTTGGAGAATGTTTAGGTCATTGTTCTGGGGTATTTAAAAAAAGAGAAGTAAAGCATTCTTCTGCTCTTTGTAGGAGCTTCCATGGAAATCTTGTAACAATCCATGGAACACAGACAGATGTTACTCAAACTACAGCATAGTAGACACCACCAATCTCACCAGCGCTGTCATGGAGTTTTGGGAGTAAGATTTTGAGCAAATTGATGTGCATGACCTTCTTTGACCTTTGTACATGAAAATACATGTGTCCAGTAAGTGTCTTGTTGTGAAGTGTAATTGTGTTGCATGATGTGCTTATACAGACGCAATATGCATCAAATGACTGATGGCTTAGAAAAACCTGGTGAAATTCGTGTGCCACTTGCAATAACACTGGCCATTGCCTGGGTCCTCGTGTACTTCTGTATCTGGAAAGGTGTTAGCTGGACTGGAAAGGTGAGATGTCTTTGTTGGTCTGGATTTTGAGTGAGTTTTTAATGATTTCACCGCATTGAATGCAAAGCACACATGCTTGCCATAAACTTTGTGGGAGGAAGCAAAAATATGGGTTTCTTGTCCCATGAAAGCAATTTCCAGCATTTTTTTTGACAGACACATGCTGAACAAATGCACATGGGGAAATGTCTGATAGAGAAATCAATGTTTTGCAGGTTGTTTACTTCTCTGCCACCTACCCATACTTCATGTTGTTCATTTTGTTTATCCGTGGAGTGACCCTGCCTGGGGCTATAGATGGAATCAGGTTCTATGTCACTCCTGATTTTGAGAAGCTGAAGGAGTCTGAGGTGATTTTACACATTTAATCATTCAAACAGGATCAAACAAACCCAATCTGGCTGCTAAACAGTTTCATTTTCCATCTCAGGTTTGGCTGGATGCTGCAACACAGATTTTCTTCTCCTATGGTTTGGGTCTAGGCTCTCTTATTGCTCTGGGCAGCTACAACCCTTTCAATAACAATGTGTACAGGTATGAATGATACAATCAACATTTCATCAGTTAGATAACTCAACCCTCGTTCAGTGTTTCAGGCCCTGACCTTTTTTTTTTGATGCTGTGAATGATTGTTTGTTTGAACGAGCCAGATCTCTAACTGTGACTGACTGTGATTACATGCCCATTATCAGACTTGACATTTTAGCATATGAAGAGCGAGAATTACCATCAAATTAAATTTGAAGTTTGGCTATTTCACTTACATAATCCATCTTCTCCTGAAATGCTAAAATGATATGCAGCTTTCAGATCAGACAAAGACGTTTATAGCACATTTGAAGACAGAATCCTTTTTTCTGCTCTTTTTTCTGCAGGGATTCTATCATCGTGTGCTGTATAAATTCCTTCACTAGTATGTTTGCTGGATTTGTGATTTTCTCTATTGTGGGCTTCATGTCACATGTGACAAAGAGACCAATAGCTGATGTAGCTGCATCAGGTAATCTGTTAATTTTTACATAATTAGAATATTGCAATTTGAAGGATTGGTATTTCACATTTTTATATCGGTTGAAGTATGGATATTTCTCTTAAGTGTTAATATAACTCTTGTTTTTTTCATGGCTTACACAGGTCCTGGTTTGGCGTTTTTAGCTTATCCAGAAGCTGTGACGCAGTTGCCCGTCTCACCACTGTGGGCTATTCTCTTCTTCTCCATGCTGCTGATGCTGGGAATCGACAGTCAGGTGAGAATATCACATATTCAAGCTCTGACCTAGAAACAGAAGTGAACAGGATCTGGTAGGTACTTCAGATCTGCCAGCATCAGTGGCAGAGTCCCTGGCGACCACACAAGGAAACATAAGGAACATTAAAAACACTCCACCGGCCTCGTGCCAAATAAAATCTTTTTGATGTCGATTTCTGCCTTTATGGCTGCATGCATTGATGATTTTAAACTGATGTTGGTTATCTCTTAAGCTGGAGATGTTAGCATTAAAACTAAGTAGTAAAAACAAATGGGGGTAGAATTGATCCCAGCCCCGTGGCACCAAAAAATATAGAATTTAGTACTTGTTTTATGTCCTTTACTTTAATGAATTGTGTTTGTTTTTGGAAAGTCATATAAAACCAACTCTGATTGGATGTTTTTATGTAATAACTGAAGCACACACACACACCTGTGCATACAGATTTATTAAACGTAACCTAATTGTTTTTTGTGATTAATATGCTCATTTATTATTATTTAATTATTATTGAAAATTGGTTTCACACTAGAGCCATTTATGTGTAAAAACAACAAAATTAAGGTTGTGTTGTGATCTATTGCCATATTTTTTTAATGCTACCATCAGTTCACAGAATGCTTCAGTTTTCAAAAAACACCATATAAATGCAATATCAAAACACCATTGTTGATGTTGTTTTTAGTTCTGCACAGTGGAGGGCTTCATCACTGCTCTGGTGGATGAATTCCCACGGCTGCTCAGGAAAAGAAGAGAGATTTTCATTGCATGTGTTTGCGTTGTATCCTACGCCATTGGGCTGTCCAATATCACACAGGTAAATCAATGAAGAAAACAGATGATGAGATGTTAATATGATTGCAGGCTGCAGGGCCTTGTATTGATTTTCTTGCTTTGTTTTAGGGTGGCCTCTATGTGTTTAAGCTCTTCGACTATTACTCAGCCAGTGGAATGTGTCTGCTCTTCCTGGTGTTCTTTGAGTGTATCTCAATCTCCTGGTGCTATGGTGAGTCCTTTTTATGTCCTCTTAAAATCTGTAATTTGCATTGTGCTCATCCTTTGCTTTGAATAGCATTATAAAAATGGACAGAAATGCTTTGGCTGTCAGTCATAAATAGGCATAAATAATCCTGTCATGACAAAAGTGCATCCAGTGGGACAGAGCCACAAAATGGCATTTTTTGAAAGAAAATGTTATATTTACACACACACAAATATATATATATATATATATATATATATGCATTTGTATAAACGATGAAGAACAATCAATTGTCAATCAAAAATACTTTTCATTTTAGATATTTGTGCTAATTGCATGTGATGAATTTTAAATAGGGTTGTCAACTGTCCAATATAATGCAACCAACCAATCAACATGTATGTACGACACAGAAACTCAAACTAAAGTTAGCAACCATAGTCATAAATTAAAAATATTCTGTGTTCCTACAGAAGACCGGTTTTGATTACAAATATAGTGTTGAAGATTATGTCAGACTTTGTTATGGCAAAGCGGATTAGCAGAACTGCTTTAGCCTCGGTCTGCATATACTGTAGCTTCTATTTCTTTCCTGTTTATGCTACCATCGTTTGGGACTGATACATTACCACTGCCTTTTTTCTGCCAGTTTCTGGACATTATTCTTGGTTGTGAATGTAGTGTTAGTTACTGCCTGCTTTCTTTTAGAGTCTGACATTGTTGACCCTGTATCCAACATGTCCCTCATTATGTATATTGCTATCATTAGTGCTTCTGTTTTCTCTCTGTCCTCAACTAAAGCCAGTTGATTTCTCAATGTTTGCCACCTCCGCTGTCTGGTAGTGTGATATTGCAGGGTACGGCCTGTTTTTTCATGGAATTTCTCTGTATTTGTGCAATTTTAATCCAATCTTTGAATCAGCAGCTGCCTGGGAAACTGTACTGGCTGCTCATCGTGTGTCTGATATGCGATGAATTCAGTTTTCAATTGAATTCAACTCTCTCTGTCCTTATCACGTGTTTACCCTCTTCACAACCATCCTATCACACTTGTTTTTAGATTGAATTACATTTCTATATCTTTGCTCTAGATCAGGGGTACTGTTTTTATGTATTCTGTGGGTAAATTTGCTTGTGCTTTGAGGATTTATAGTGGCATGTTACCACACTTAACAATCACAACAATCTCAGTACAAATTAAGCACATAGGTTTGGTGCTTCTTTCAGGAAGAATAAATGCATCTCTTTACATGTCTGTACAGTCTTTTTCAAATGCATTCAGATGTTTTCCTTGTCAATCGTCCTTTTCAAATGTCACACAACAATAGTTAAGAATTGAAGGGGAGTGAAGATCTTTTTGCTTTTTTATATGATTCTGTTGCAGATATTTAACACATTCAGTTAGTATTTGAAAGAACCATTCATTTCAAGCTTTTATACACATATGCTTGCACAATCACTTAGGATTGATTTGGAGAGCATCCTTGAATCCTCAGTACTGCTTCAGGTGAATGAATGCATGTACTGATAGATGAATGTATTCCAGTCTAATCCGTCAGTCCTATTGTTGCAACGTAGTTGCAGTGAATTAATGCAATCCCTTCCAAATTTCATCTAATTTCAGGTGTGAACAAGTTTTATGATAACATCCAGGAAATGATTGGATACAAGCCTTGTCTATGGTGGAAACTGTGCTGGGTTTTCTTCACCCCTCTAATTGTCGCTGTGAGTAACCTACTTTTTTCTTTATGATGTGACATTACAATATATATCAATATATAGCTGGGCAGATTACTTACAAATTGTAATCTGTTACTGATTTCAAATTACATGACAAAAATTGTAGTCAGTAACGTAATCCATTACATTACACATTTAAGGTAATATAATCAGATTACTTTCAGATTACTTTTAGATTACTTTTGACCTCGTTTATCACATTGATTTAAAAAGTATAGTCTTGTACCATAATGATGTAAAAATACAAAGAGTGAGAAAATTTATTCCTTTCATTGTAATTAACAACATGAAGTGCATTAAACATTATATTACATCAAGATTTCCCAAACTGGGGCTCGTAAAGGGGTTTGTGAGTTTAATGAAAGGCAAAAATGTATTGAAATCATAAAAATGTCAAATTAAAATAAATCATTTTAAAAATAACAATCAAAATAATTCACTTACTAAAAAAGAAGAAATATTTTATGTTTGTGCTGAGTGATAATTCAAATAAAAATGAATGTGTCATCAGTAGTTGATGCAATGTTGAAAACACACCTGAAATGATTTTTGTAAATCCACTGGTCAAATGCTGTCGTCACCTGACTAATGACTGATCTCTGTGTGAATCTCCACAAAACTGGACTTTCTGAGTGTATATAAGCAGTGGACTATTTTAGAAAGGAACATTTTAACGATAAAAAAGAGGACGTAGAGAGAATCAATAAACGATGAATAATTTATTGCTATTGTGTGAATAATATGTAATCATGTAATCAATAAAAAAGTAACTGTAGTCTGATTACGAGTATTTAAAAATGTAACTTACTCTAATTACAAGTACTTCATTTTTGTAATCTGATTACGTAATCTAGATCACATGTCATCAGTTACTATCCAGCTCTGTATATATATATATATATATATAGTGCTGTCAAAAGTAGCGTGTTAACATATGCAATTAATTTTTCCAGTTTAGCAGTGTCAAAAATATTTAACACAGTTAACGCAGGGCTGAGCTAGGGTTGGCCACCCCACTCACAACTGCTGCTTTGATCTCTTTTTTCTTGACAAGAATTGCGTGCTGTAGCTTGTATCATTTCATATCAAAGCGCGAAAGAAACTACGAGCTTGCGCGTCAGATCCACGTCACGTTCAGCAGCGGCAGCTCTTAAAATAATAGCACCCAAATAACCTAATAACCAGCTGCTGTGATGTCTGTTAATTAAAGAACAAAAGAAAAAAGGGAAATCAATAACTTTTGTAGCTTTAAGGATTCATCTATATTTAATTTAGAATTTAGTGTTTGATAACTTTATTCAATTTCTGTATATTTCCTACTTGCTGAAGGGCACAGTAAATATGACATTTATTATATTGGGTTTATGTGAAGATTGTTTTAAATTTACTTAAATTAGAAGTTGCTATTTTTTAAAGTCTAATAAATGTTAAAATTGATAGCTCTCAATTAATGTTGAATGACTATAGGAAATATTAGGAAAAAATTATTTCATAGTATTGGTTTCAGTGATACTCGCCTTTGCTATTAAACAAATATTAAAAATACATACTGTCTTTATGTTGTTTCTACATTCATTTGAAGATTGAATGTGAAATTATTGCAGCATATTTGAAAACTTTAATGTTAGGTGGGATTAATAGCAATTAATTTCAGAAAAAATGTGTGATTATTCAGTTAATTTATTTTAATCGATTGACAGCACTAATATATGCACACACACACACACCATAGATAGATACTGTGCATGTATTAGCCTCAGAATCACACCTTGTGCTTGTGTGCTTGTAGTATTTAAAAATTTTACTCACATTTTACTCTAAATACTTTTTTCAAGTAACTAGTAAAGTAACGCATTACTTTTAAACTATATCTGAGTTACTTTTTCAAATAAGCAACAGAAGTTACTTTGTTTTTCCATTTTCTGACTGACAGCTCTCCTGTCCCTGTGTTGAGATAATTTGGGAGTGAGGTGCAGAGGCAGAGGCACTTCCTTCAGCCCAAGGCTCATTAATATCTCTTTTGGTGTGAAATTGCCTTTACAGTTGCCAATGCATTAATGCATTGTGCATTACTTTTAAGAGTAACTTTCCCCAACACTGAACTTGACAACCTAGTAATTTTACTAACAAGTTGCATTGTGGCATATTAAAACAATGGTTTTATTTTGTAAACCCTGTTAAAATTAGACAGAAATTGATGAGTTAAAGTGGAAATGCAGCATATTGGAATTGTACATTTTAATTATGGAAATGAGATACAAACAGATAGTTGTAGATATATGTGTGATAAATGTTTTTAATCACTGATCTTGGGTAACGACATTGATAGTAATATGATAAGCCTGGTCCACATTGCAGGTTTTGACTGAGGATTGCCCACCGAGATTTTTTTTTTTTTTTTTTAACAATATGCACCCTGATTCCCTGATTGCGTACAGCTCGACAAACAGATTCAGATGTTTTGAAAAAGCTCTCGCCATTGTTGTGACAAACATTAAAACAGTGATAACTAACAAGATAAGGTGAAAAATGAATTTTAGAAGAACAAGTAATTTTATATATATATATGTTATATTCATTGTTTTGAAATCTATGTCAAATCTAAAACGTAAACATTTTTAGAAAAACAGTCAGAAACACAGGGCTGGCAGATTTATTTGATGTGTTGAAAAATAACAGTCTTGTCTTAGTCTTAGTCTTGTCAAGTGACATTTATTTATATATTGCTTTATTACAAGGCATATATATATATATATATATATATATATATATATATATATATATATATATTATTTTTTTTATTATTATTATTATTTATTTATTTTTTTTCAGAGTAATGTAACATTAATTAGCTGGAAAATAACTGTCAATTTGAAAAGTAGCAGTTCTATAAATGGCCATAGTTTCAGTCTTCAGCTCAAGTCAAGTCACCTTTATTTATACAGCGCTTTTAACAATACAGATTGTGTCAAAGCAGCTTTACAGTATTAAATAGGAAAATAGTGTGGCAATAATGCGAAAGGACAACAATAATTACTCAATTTTCAGTTAAAGGCAGTTCATCGTTGAATTCAGTGATGTCATCGTCCAGCTCAGTTCAGGTTTAATATTAGTGTACAACGGGGCTAAAAGCGCCTTCGATATTATTTTCGTAGCACTTTCCAAAACATCTGCTTTTCAAGATGCACGTGCAAATTTGTCTGATCCTTGACACGATCGTGCGCAGCAGAGCAAAGTTGATTCTGTGCTTACTTGAGCTAATATTTTATGTTTTTTTAAAATGTTGTAGATTTAAGTAGCAAATGAGAATCACTACAATTAATGCATGTTTGAGACAAAGGTCTTTATGATTTTCAGTTTTGTTTCAGATAATTAAAGCAACAGTTTTTAAATACAAAAGAATATGTAAAAGTTTGGTATGCCTTTGGTTATTAACATGATAATTAATAGATGGCTGACTTTTCCATTTGTTGACATGGTTAGATTCAGATGGCAAATATTAGAGATAATCACCATGTTTAGAATGAAATCATCATATTTAAAAACATGATATTAATCATATCGTTATAATAAAATGTCATTTGTTGTTACTACTGTAAATATATATTCAATTATTATTGGATCTCCTGCAATACTTTCAGAATCTTTACTTATTAAAATGATTCTGTTTCTGTATTTTAAAATATATTTTTTATTTTAGCATATTTTAATGAAAAATAATGGTAACAATTTATTTTAGGGTCTCCTAACTTTTTGGTTATTAGCATGCATATTACTAGAATATTAGTCAATTATTATTAAGCACATATTAATGCCTTATTCTAGGCATATACCCAATACCTAAACTTAACAACTACCGCACTAACTATTAATAAGCAACAAATTAGAAATTTATTGAGGGAAAAGTCGTAGTTAATAGTGAATAAGTGTTCCCTATTCTAAAGTGTTACCAAATTAATTATTTTATTTTTTAAAAATAAGCAGAAAATAGTACAAACTTTCCTGAAGTGGTTGTTTTGAACAAGTATTAACTTAGACATTATTTAAAAAAACATTATTTTAGCTGAAGTATTTGTATCAATGCCATGTCACCTCATACATTTATAAGGTTTTTAAACAAAACAAACAACTTGAATGATTTATTTTCACACAAAATCCGTTGCTCCATTAATGTTCAATATATATTATATATTTTTTCTCACCTAATGTTCCTGCGCCTAATATTTTAGGTGCAGTGAATAGTACATTTTTCTTAAGGTTTTACCTTATCTGTGCAATCAAGTCGACGATAGCGCTGGAAATTCAGATAATGTTGATTCAGTTCAGTTTAAAAATGGTGACGATGTTGCAAATCATTATCAAGCTCAGTTCAGTTCAGATTGTGTTCTCATCTGACAGTGTCAGTTAGTATCAGCTGTTGATTATTAAAGTCACTATTTGCTGATTACCTCTGCTGTGTAGAATGACCCTGGTTCTTAATCTCAAATTTGATCCCAGTGTTTTTACACTTTTATTTGTCCCATATACTCTTTTTTCCTGGGTATCCTGTTCCTTGACTGTGATAAGAATGTTTTTAAGGTCTTGCAGTCTTCAGAAGTATGAATCATTATAGATCATGGTGTAATTATGTGAAAACTGCAGTATTTGTAAACAGAGCTTCTCTACAGGGTGTGTTCCTCTTCAGCGCGGTGCAAATGGTCCCTCTTACAATGAACAACTATGTGTTCCCTAAATGGGGGCAAGGAGTGGGCTGGCTCATGGCTCTGTCCTCAATGGTTCTCATACCTGGTTATATGGGCTACATGTTCCTCACCCTGAAGGGAACATATAAGGAGGTAACTGTTTTCATTTAGAGCTGAAATTAAATACAATAATGAGTGGTATAGACCATTGGTCTCAAACTCAATTCCTGGAAGGCAGTTTAGCCCCAACCCTAATCAAACACACCCTGATCCAGCTAATCAAGGTCTTCAGGACCCGGGTGAAAAACAAGCGCACTTCCATTATGTACATAAAGTGCTCAAGTTTATCTTAAGAAGTACTAAAGAATCATCTTAGTATATTAAGTACAAAATTAGTGCGCGAAAATAAAGATCATCTAAGTGTACTCAACTGTGCTATTTCGAGACACCATGAATATGAACTAAAATGCACTTTTAACATACTATCTCTGTATTAAAAAAATGTATTTAGTCACCACTTGTAGTACACTTGAGTGTTCTAGGGTTCAAGTGTACTACAAGTGGTGACTAAATACATTTTTTAAATACAGAGATAGTATGTTAAAAGTGCATTTTAGTTCATATTCATGGTGTCTCGAAATAGCACAGTTGAGTACACTTAGATGATCTTAAAGGGGTCATATGATGCGATTTCTCGTTTTCCTTTTCTTTAGTGTGTTATGTAGCTGTTTGTGCATGTATACAATCTGCAGAGTTACAAAGCTCAACGTTTCCCACAAAAGGATTTATTCTGTCTAAAGGAGAAGGCTGATCCAGATCGGGTTAAAACGCCTCATTCACGATGTGGAAATATTTGCAAAATGCCGCCCAAATGTTCACGCAAAGAAAGAAGTTGTGGTTTCAGTAAACACAGTAGTGTTTGAATCAATGGTTAAGATTTATTTACAACAGAACAGCACAACCATTGACGCATTTCATTGATGACAGTTTTGTGAACCTAGGAGAGTACAAGCCTGGCTGTGCACAAAGGCTATTTCTAAAAAAAAAAATGGGTCAATTCCGACTTTGCTATGACAATTTGGTGCAGCGACTGTAAGTATGTTTTATTATTAGTTTAAGTATTTGCTATTGACTGTTCAAATGCGGAGTTCTGTGTGTGTGAGAGAGAGAGAGAGAGAGAGAGAGAGAGGGTCACATCACAGTGAAGTCAGCTTTCTTAACCTTGGCTTGTGTACTGAAAATACATACGAGCATCATCACTGTGTCTGTCACGCGACTCTGTTCCCCTCTCAGGCTTGAACTGATGGTAAAACTAACGACATTATTAACTGTCTTTATATTTATTTTGAAAGCTGAAGCTCGCGGTTATGGTAAGTGGCATTACATTTTTGACGCACGCTTGTGTTCAGCCAATCACAATGCACCGAGTCAGCTGGCCAATCAGAGCAGACTGTGCTTGTCGGAAGGATGGGCTTTGTAGAAAACGAAGCGTTTGAGAGAGGCAGGGCATAGAGGAACTGCAATAATGTGTTTTTTGAACATTAAAGCATGTCAACATATTCTGTTATACCAAATACACAAAGTAATAATCTTTAAAAAAAAGCATCATATGACCCCTTTAAATTTTTCTTAAGAAGTACTAAATAACAATTTTTATTGTATTAAGTACAAAATTGGTGCACGAAAACAGAGCACTTTAAGTACATTATGGAAGGGCACTTGTTTTTCACCTGGGGATCACTAGAAACTTCCAAGCAGGTGTGATTTGGAGCTGGTTGGAACTAAAATCCAGGATTTTAGTTTGAGACCACTGGTATAGACGATATATCTGTGCTCACTGGTGCTGGTTCTGGGCTCATTTCAGCGGATCAGGATAATGCTGCGGCCTCCAGCGGTGAAGCGTGCTCAGGTGAACGGGCCGGAGCAGCAGCAGCTGCAGACACAGCCGCAGCAGACGGATCAATCACCGCAGCAATCACCGCAACCAGCACAGCAACCGGACCAAGCACTGCAATCACCGCAATCACCACAAGCACCGCCAGCACCGCAAGCACCACAAGCACCGCCAGCACCACAAACACCAGAAGCACCACCAGCACCACAAGCACCGCAAGCACCGCAAGCACCGCAAGCACCGCAGCAACTGCAACAACCGCCGCAGACGCAGCCGCAACAACCACCGCAGACACAGCCGCAGCCGCAAACACAGACGCAGACGCAGACACAGCCTGATAGTTCCTCTTCGACTAACCCTGGCAATGATGCCAACGTTTAAAACCAGTAGAAGTGAACCCCAGCAGAGAGCAATCAAAGATTAACAACACAGAAGACTTCCATGTTTATACAGTAATAGAATCATCTACCTCCAGGGGTCATACATAACCAAGCTAAACATGAAAAAAGCAAAAGTAAAAAAAAAAAAATTATATATATATATATATATATATATATGAAAAAAAAACAAACAAAAAAAAACACAAACACAAAAACACTTGCATTTGAAAAACCTACACAAATTCTGTACGTTTTTCAAATGTGAAGCAAAGTGTGTCAGTGTTAAATGACTTGTGTATTATGTGAATTTGTCTCTACTAAGGTTATACTGTGAGTTAGATTTAAGGACAGTGCATTGTTTGGCAATGCATAAGCTATTTATGTGAGGTATGTACTGTTTCTATGTTGCACTGGGGACAAAGCGGGAGTATCAATGAGAAACTGGGCGAGATTATGTTACATTCTGGGTCATTTGGGAAAACCAAGGTGTATCAAGCAAGCCCTGTGTCTGAAGCACAAAGAATTTCTAATCGGAAGAGCCCTTGGATGACCCGTCACGTGTTGTTGAATATTTTTTGTTGAGAAAGACTGTTACTATTTTGTTTTTCTTTTCTGAGATAAAAAGAGAAAATACTTGTATGTGATGAAAACATTTTTAGAATTATTTTTAGAATGCTTTGTACTTTAATGTTGAGACCAAGGACCAAAATCATAGACGTAAGCAAAAACAAATCTATGCCTGCCAATGTGTAGTTTGTAAAGCACAGGGTACAAAAAAAGAAAAAAAGGAAAAAAAAGAAAAACAAAATGAAAACACCGCAAAACACAGGGTGAACATTTTTGCTGATTATTATACAGATTATTGATGAGTACTGTCAATTCAGTGTCCTGTTTACATGTCCCCTCAGGAATATCCAAAAAAAGAAAAAAAGGGAAAAAAATCTCAGATATGTCTCTGACCCTGAGTGCATATCAGCTCCTTAAGCCTGTGATTAATGTAGTCGTGATTTGCATGACCATTAGTTACTTCATGTGCCAAAATGTTGAATAGGTGCAGTGCTAAAACAAAACAGGAACGCACACAAACCGGCCACTCCATAACAATGGTTTACACTACTTGATTGTGCCATACTTTTTTGAAAAAGTATATCAAATATTTCTATGGTATAATAGTTGTACCATATTTGAAGTAAGTAGCACAAACTAAAATACATGAGGGTGTTTTGGCCCTTTTTTCCCCAAAAGCACAAAACTAAAAAGTACACAGACTTCTCCAACGCTAGGGCAATGATGTGGTGACAATTTGCATCAAAGGCAGCTACATGTGAAAAGCGTTTGGTCACGTTAAACATGTTTACCAAGAGGAGATACGTACCTACATAAAATGTGAAATGGCTATGTCCTTTGAATTTTGTACAAAGTTATTTTACTGCAGTTTTATCTGGAACTTTATTGTAAAATTGTATTGTGTAAAACATGTAACCGTGAATGTCTGTACTCCATTATTAAGTTTTTGTCTAAATGTTGACATATTTGAAAAACAATTGCTGTTTTCTGCAATAATATTTTGATCTCTGAAGCACATATCTAATGGAAATTATGAGTGAAGAAGATTATAAAAAGGATTATAAAACAAATAGAATTTATGTCTCGTAAGAAATAATATTGTTTTGTATATTTTTAACTGTTACACTGCCTAAAATTATAACATAGGACATGTATTTAAATGGTGTCATACAAAAAAGCACGATTGTTATGTAAAATGTATGAATAAACAGAAAATATCCGTAGTCTATAATCTGTGTGCTAATTTTCAGTCTTCACTAAAAGCCATTTATTAGGAGCCTGTATTTTACAATGACAGCCTAATTGTTTCAAACAGTATCCCTTAAAAATGATACAAATAAAGACATCAAAGAATACAATACAATAACCAATAAGCAGCAATTAACTGGGCTGAAATAATGAACGTGTTAAAAATACAGAGGTCCTAATGAATGGGCATGCCAAAGCCATAAACTCCAGCTCTGTCTGTTGTATTTTAGTTTTGCAGGTACTTGTTGTCCCATGAGTAATTGTCAAAAAAAAACAAAAAACAAAGGATACACACAGAATTCAACAAATGCATTGAGCAGTTGAACAGTTATCAAACAAATGAACCATGCTTTTTGGAAATCCGTGAATTAAACATTGTCAGTTTTAGCATTGGTGATGTTCATTTTGTTACCATATATTTTTAGAGTGCATGTGATTTAGTTTATTGAATGAATCCAGTGTAATTTTGTTGATTATACAGTGTATCTAATCACAAAAGAGGTACCCAGTTGTTGTGGCAGAATGACAATATAATCCATTCTTACATTTCAAAATCATTTAAATATGGTTGTTTTGTCAAGAAAGGCAATATCATTTATTAAAGTATGCTGATTGCTAAACTTGCTGTACTGTGTTATAACATTTTCTGATTTGTTAAAAAGTAATTGAACAGTTTTATTTAATGAATCTGCTGAAAAAGATTTAGCTACCTTAAATCAAAAATCATTGTTCTTATGGCAGGTTCATTCATTTTGTTTCATAAATGGGTGGAAAGTAGATATAAAAAAATGGAGGTACAAAAAAAAAAAACTAGTAATATATATATATATATATATATATATATATATATATATATATATATATATATATATATAATGATAGTTACAAGAAACATGTAAGATCATGTATTTTGTGTGCTTGTGAAAGGGTATTTTTCCTGCAAGATTCATGCTAAAAATTGCAATGTGGATGAAATGTTAATTAAACAAATCAATCAAGTTCTTGACTAAATATTGTGTCACTTATGTGTGGCAAAGAGACAGAAAGCCAAAGCAGAACATAAAAAATACACCCTATTTATAAGAATTATGCTTAGATTCGTGCTCAAGCTAAAGCGGAAGTGAAATGCATGAGATAACACAGGACCGATCGAGTACGATTCTGTTACTTACACAGACACTGACCCAAATAAACGGGATTTTTCGAGAGATGCCTTTATCTGCAAAAATGATTGAAGACAAGCAGTTTTGTTACAGTTCTCCCAATGACTTTTACAGATGTTACACTACCCTGGGACATTTTAACACTTATTTAACACTCACATAATGAGCTAAAATGAAATATCAGGCTTACATTTACATTTATGTACATTACATTTAGGCATTTTATCCAAAGCAACGTACAAAGGAGGACAACAGAAGCAATAAAAACCAACAAAAGAAACAGAAAAAAATGGAGAATACTAGTGTTAGATGCTCTATTTATTCATTTATTTATTTTTAAATAAAAAGAAAGCAAGTATTGTAAAGAGTGCAAGTGTTAAAGTGATAAAGTGTTTTTTTTATATATATAAATAAATAAAATGAAAATGAGTTGAGAGAATAGAAATAGAATAGAGTGTTAGTATTAGAGGGTCAAGTAAAGTGAAATTACGTTTAAATGAAATAAACAGAAATATTTGATTAATGGAAAAATACAAATCACTCAATAATTGAATAATTAACAAATGAGTAACTACAACTGGGACAGTTTTTAATGATCAGACAACAATGAGTCACAATAAAATGTATAATTTCATTCAATCAACAACAACAACAACAACACAGAACAGTAATGACGATTTATTGCGAGGTGCCACAGCTATTGTGCATTCGCTTGCCTCAATCCCACATGAATAGAGCAGACTGCAGAAAACTACTGTTAGCAATTAATTAATTATTCATTTAATTTGAGGACAGGGAAAAAATTCTAAATAAGAGTAATGTAAAACATCAAATGACAAGGAAATTTATATTAAATCCCCACAAATCATTCTCTCAAATGTAAATGTGGAACAAATGCTACTTGGCGCAATGCTACTTGAAGGCTAAATGTCAAAAGTCTTTCATCCACGTACAGTCAGTGCATCTGGGCCCTCGTGGCGGATCTGCTGGCTTGAAGACATGACATGACTGAATATCACAAACCCCTGCTAACACTCCCTTTCTTTTACATCACCTCTCCACTCCTTAATCTCCTTACAAATGCTCTCATTCTATCTAAGCAGCGTCACGTGGGAAGAACAAATCAGCAGTCGGGATGCTTGAAGAAAATATAATCAGAGAGGATATAGAATGGTGTCAAGACACCCCATATTCCAGATCTTCATGTACCTAAAACGATTGGTTGCCCACCTGTGAGGGATCAAAAGATTGCACTAAAGATTCAAACCATGGAGCGGTCTACAACATAAATTGTTGGTTATAAAGAAAACAGCAGAGACAGCAGTGAAAAACACTAAACTCTTGGCACATTTCACAGCCTACTGTTCACTATGGAAGATAGCCCAACATCATTACAGGGTTTTGCACTTCATCAGAAGTCCAGGTGAACAAGCCCAGTTTTCTTTACATGTGTGTTTTCTCACGTGTGCCTGTTTCTGTTCCAGATCCTCACATGATTTCCCTGAGTTTGCAAGCTGATCATTACCAGCTCTGCCTGATTTCTTCTTCTCTGTTTAGATTTATACTTACCGTCTGCACATATTATTTGCCAGATTGTGCTTCCATTTACTAGAATCAGTTGCAGTATCTCCCAGGCTTTTTGACTTAGTTTGACTAATTTATTTGGATTACTTTTGATTATGAGTCTGCCTGCTGCTTTAGTCTGATTATCTTGCTTTTTGCTGCACTGTTTTTGCTCTGTCCTTTGTGTGTGTGTGTGTGTGTGTGTGGGAACTCTTGGTCCTCTGACAAGGCACAAGACAGGACCTTGTGTGTACAACATGTTAAACTTTTTGAACTTCCTTGGTACAACTTCCTTACAACATTCAGGAGAGGTTCGAGAGACTTAGTATTTTACACTATTAAGAAGTAAAATTATGTAAACTGAGGTCATTATATACCGCCTTTGGAAAGACATAAGAATCCAATAAATTTCACATCAAGCTAAAGCAAACTTCCATTAGAAATCCATAATTTTGTAGAAATTGTAGAAAAAAAAAATGTTGTCAAAAACAATGACATTTACATTTATTTGTTTGGCAGACGCTTTTATCCAAAGTGACTAACAGTTGAGGAAAACAACAAGTGAATAATCATAAGATCTTTCAAAACAATAAAAGTTAGCACAGGAAGATATTAAAGGAAACTAAGAGCATAAAAAAGTAGTTTTTTTTTTTTTTCGTGAGGAGGTAATTAGATGCTCATGGAAGAGATGACTTCTCAGTTGTTTCTTGAAAGGATTCAGCTGTCCGGATGGAGTTAGGTAGGTAACAGGGTACAATGAAAGAAAACTTCCTTCAGAGTGACTTTGTGCCTCTCTGCGGTGGGACTATGAGCCGTCGCTCATTTAACAACCGCAGGCTGCTGGAGGGGATGTAGATGCATGGTAGAGAGCGGAGGTAGGAGGCTGCCGAGCCCGTGGCTGCTCTTTAGGCAAGCACCAATGACTTGAACTTGATGCGAGCCGCGACTGGAAGCCAGCACAGAGAGATGAGAAGCAGTGTGACATGGGCCCCCTCTCATTAAAAACAAGATGTGCTGCTGCATTTTGAATCATTGGCAAAGGTCTGATTGCACTTGATGGAAGTCCAGCCAGAAGAGCATTGCAACAGTCCAGCCTAGAAATGACGAGGGCCTGGACGAGAAGCTGTGTTGCATGCTCTGTTAGGAAGGGTCTGATCTTCCTGATGCTGTGTAGAGCAAACCTGCACGATTGTGATGTTTTTGCAATATGATCTTTAAAGGTCAGCTGATCATCAAGGATCACCCAAAGATTCCTGGCCGAACACAATGGGATTATCGTTGATGAACCTAGCTGGATGGTAAACTGTTGCTGGGAATGGTGATGGAGAGGCTGGGAAGTTGAGAAGCTCGTTGTTTTGCCAGGTTGAGCTGCAGGTGATATTCTTTCATCCATGCCGAGATGTCAGGCAGACAGTCTGAAATCTGTGCAGGTACCATTGTATACGTGTATATTGTAGTGATACCAAATATGGCACTAAATTATGTTGTGAGTTTTTGTCACATCACTTAAAGTGTCAGATGACCCCTCCTCCTCAGGACATCAGCTAAGGAATTTCACATGAGCAGTAAAAACATTCTTGGAGATTGATGAAAAAATACAGTGAATTGGAGGGAGTTTATTAAAGGATTTGTGATATCAGTAACTTGTAGGGCCTCTTATCATCAGTACAAGGGAGATAGATGCAAGCTTCATAAAAGGAATTACTATGTCAGTTAAAATGTTAAATGATGAATGGATGTTTTTTTAAAGGTAGAGTTTTTTTCTGTGTGTGTGTGTGTGTGTGTGTGTGTGTGTGTGTGTGTGTGTGTGTGTGTGTGTGTGTGTGTGTGTTGTTGTTTATGGATCAAATGGTCTTGTTAATGTGAACACCTTGAGTCCAATACAAATTTACCCTTTGGGGACAATAAAGTGTATTTTAATTGTATTAACAAAAAAGAAGAGTAACTAACCCAACATTCACATGCCATGAATGGATAAGGAAGTGCATAAGACTGAATACAAGTGATTAAGTTGTATGTTACTATGGCAGTCTTATGGAAAGATTTTCCTCTGAAACGTATAAGATGACGAACCTTATTGTGAATTCATAATTCTGTCAGTCATTCAGTCTTAAACAATGATTATTTGTTCATCATAACTAATATCAATTATACAATTTCTAAAAGTAATCTTTATGTTTCAAGTGATGAGTCTGTTAGAGGCAATGCTTTCCTCTGACTGTGCTGGGGCACATTGCAGTGAGAGAAAGGAGTTGGATTCAATTTAAACAGCCTTGAACACAGTGCTCAAGAACTTGCAAATTTGGCGTCTTCCAGTTCCAGTGCAACGACTGGCCGTTAGCCACGGTATGACCCGCTCCGGTGAGGAACTTGCTCTATTTACATCGTCTAAAGTTCAGTTTGAACAGTGTAAGGTTTTACATCTCAGCATTATTTACCGTCCAATCCACTTAGCATCTCTGTGCATTCAGCGTTGTTTTCGTGTATACTTTAATGGGTACATAAATTTACATTGTTGTCATTTTGTTTACATTGCCACAAACAGTGCTTGTTAAGTTTATACAGTTCTGGGAAAGGATTTGGAGAGGATGTGCCCCCCAATTATTAGAAATGGCTAAATTGCACCAGAGATGTAGACTGCTCTTTTGTCAAATTTTGATAAATGTGACAACTTGATTCATGTAATGTAACTGTAAATGTGTAAATATGACTGTCAGAAAATAGTCGAAGACAAAGATGATTTTAAAAATCCAACAAGGTTTATTAAATAATTCCAGAGATAGGCAATCTGCGAGACAGTAGTGTAAAACACAATCAATACCAGACAAATGAAAGGTGAACAAAGATGAACTTAAATGCACTGTGATAATGAACTAAAGGGAGAACGTGTGCTAATTGATGAGTGTTCATGGTAACTGATGAGTGGTGGAAAACTAGAACAAAGGAAGCAGGAAAGTGATGAATACAAACTCCAAGTCCATGAAAATTAAACTAAAAACATGAACTTGACAGTGACAAGACAAGAGACATTTTCGGCATATAAGGCAGTCGATTAAGAATGAATATCTTCGTATTATTAATTTAATGAACTTGGTTACCTGGCTACCCTGATCCCAAGGCATCAAAAACTGAAGCATGATCAAGTGCCTTTAGCGTCACTATTAAGATGCTAAAGGTAACCCTAGGAACTCATTTGCTTTGAAAGAGAAACCTTTGGCATCAGTATCTAAACATGAAGGGCATGGAAATTTTGTTGTCATTAAATTTTGTCATTATGACATACGTTGGTGTATTATTTAAACAGTCACAATACTTCTAGTTACATTACAATTTTCTGATATTTTTGAGCACCTAACTCAGCCCTTAAGCCTAACCCTAACCATTTGTAAATATAAAACAAAATAAAACACAGAATATAATAGGTGTCACGATACACTACTGTGAGGAAGTGTGGAGCGAGGAAACGAGGAGTCACATACACAGCCTTTAATCTTCCAATTTGGGGAATCACAGGGCAGGCAGGCACACACATAGCATATAGACGAATAATACCGGACAGGGAATCAAGGGAAGACAACACCTTAAGTACACAACTTTGTGAGGGGTAAAATGATGAGACACAGCTGAATCAAATGAACACAATCAACATGAGGGGAACGGAGCACATGGGGAGCAAAAACACAACACAAAACGGTCCAGGGCGTGACAACAGGCAGGTCAAGGGAAATCACCTTTATTTATATAGTGCTTTATACAATACATTTGTGCCAAAGCAGCTTTACAGTGTTAAACTGGAAAACAGTTTTTCAATAATGCAAATAAAATTCAGCCTGAAAATCCTTTCACAGATTTGAAATATAGAAATGTGATCGTGTGTTATGTGTATGCCAGGTTAAAGAGATCTAGATTAATCTAGATTTAAACTGTGTGTGTCTGCCGAGCCCAGTCTCATGAAAGTGCGTATAAATAAAAACAAAAACTCGTGGTATTGATACGCAAAAATGGACTTTGGCGTATATATGATACGAACGTGTTTGGCGTGCGTATAATACGCAGTTTTCGTGTGCATATGATACCAAATTTGTTGGCATGCATATGATATGCAGGTTGTTTTTAAATGTGCTTTATAAATATATAATGAATGAATGAATGAATGAATGAATGAATGAATGAATGAATGAAAATAATGGCCGTGTCAGACCTAAATTTAGGACTCCTAAATTTTTGCTCTAAGAGTATTTCACAAAGCGTTTTAGTGCTAAAACTAGCTCCTAAATCTGTGAAATGTGTTAGGAGTAGTCAAGAGGACACCTAAGTCACTAAGACCAAATCACAAACTATCCTAAAATGGCTATTATTGCCGGCAATCTGCCTCTGAACGTAAAAATTTTGGAAACAATTGATGATAATGACCTTTTAAAAAGGTATCGCCTTTGGTTTTGGAGGTTATCCCAACTCTAAATTTTCCTTTGATTACGTCCTTGTTTTCATTAACCAGTTGGGCAAGAAGTAACAGCTGTTCTTGTGTCCAGTTTGGTTTTCTTTTACGTTTGCATGTCTTACTATCAGCCATGATTATTATACTCTGTTAATTAATTTAAAAGGCTGATTATATGCATATCTGCTAATTGTTTTTGAGAAGCATACATGTAAGAGGCTGATAATAGCTGAACATATATTTGTTTAATTAGTGACATTTATCCTGCAGTTTAAAATCTTTATTTGAATGTGGCAATTAACATTTTTATTTTTAAACCTTTATTTGAATATGGAAACATAATATCGCACACTACAGTATTTCTATGAATAAATCTCTAACAGAGACTATCAGCCAATCACTGTGTGCACAGTTAGTAAGCATGCTGACATCACCCATAGCAACGAGGTCAGCCCCGCCCCCTTTACTCTGAGCTTAAGACTTCTCTCTGTTCCTGAGCACAAGTCTCAGCAGGTTTTTAAGAGAAAACTCTTAGCTAAAAGCTTTTACTGTTATTTAGGAGAACTCTTAGTCGTAAGATAAAATGTTTTGTGAATGCGGGCCCAGATGTTTTGAAAAGGTTTATAGACTTATTCTTGCCATTGTACTTCCATTAAGTACAAGCTCTAAGCAAAAGCAACAAATCCCACATACACAAAAGTAAATTCTACTCATAATATTTTGTTCTTGAATTCATTCAAATCAATGTTTTTTTTGTTTTTTTTTACTTCCACTTAAAACTAGCAAATAATTTGGACAGCAAACAATCACATCAGATTGCACATTGGGAAGGGGTATAAATGGTTTGAGTTTTGTCTATTGCATAATGTCAAATAATCTGCCAGGAGCAAAGGTATTAGGAAATGAAAATAGAGGACATGGTTCGTTATTTAGCATTTTCTTGGTGTGGTGGAGACCCTATTTTTAAAGTGGAGAAGTGCCCGCAGTGATACTGGAGGAGAGGGCACAGCAAGAGCAAACTACTGATCCATGATGCTTTGCAGTGAGATACCAGAAGCTCATCCTGCAATAGTTCATCCTCCCAATCCATTAAATCATTAAGCATGTATTACTATTATTATTTTTTTGTCTTTCCTTCATCAACACTGATCGCAATGATTAATCTGAGATTAATAGAATTAGAAACTGAATGACATATTATCATGTATTTTTCTTTCATCCTCTGATCAGTTTTTGTTCAGTCCATTATTTTTTAAGCTAGTTTATTATTACCATGATATAGGCCTACTGTATATGTACTGGTTTCAGACCTAAACTGACAAGATGATGTGGTATTGTATTAATGTTACATTTGTCATTAATACTATCTTCTTTGAAACAACAAAATGTATAATATTATATAGTAATAATGCAATTACACATGTTTATAATCATAAGTAATCAAGCATTCTTTTTTTTGGGGGGGGGGGGGTAAATATGCATTATAATAAATAAAAAGATAATATTGATGCATACTGTACATACATTCAATATTATGCCTTTGATTTTAACATCTTTTTATTTTCTGTTTTAAAAAAATCAGTATGAAATCTATATCTTAATCTTACACTTGTTGTAGGATTGTGCTGATGTTTGCACAGTTTTGTTTTTTCTAATGTGGCTTGATCATGTGTTTCTGTGATCCAGCAGGAATTTCCTTTAGACCATCACACTCTTGAGACAAAGTTTTCACTAAACATCCAGCACCCATCTGTCAGTATAGTGAAACCAAGAAAATCCAAGAGACGCCACTGTACCATTAGTGTGCAGTAAAATGTAGTGAGTTATTTAAATCCAGTTCAGTCAAATGCACCCTCTTTGAATAATACTGCTAAAACTACTTCACATTGCATTTCTTACCCCAACCAAACTTTGACTCTAAAACACATCATTCCCATCAATTGTAATATATCCTTTCTAATGACAGTGTATTTATATTAATTAGTGGACTGTTCACAGTGACCTTTTGAGTGCTAATGCTTGACTCTCATAGTGTCACAGCTTATAACATCTCCATGTTATGCCACAGGCTCAGGGAGTAGCTGCAGATAGGATGCAGACTGAACCAAGCATGCATCATCAGAGAAATATGTGAAGCGGAAATCTGCAGAATGATTAAGTGCAGATAAAATGTGCAAAGAAAAGAACAACTCTGTTTTTAGGGAAATGCAAGCTTTAAAATTAATTTGCAAAAGTTAAATGAAATGTTGCTTTATTCCTGGACACACTTAATTAATGCAAAATCATTATTGTATAAAAACAACTGATTAATGTACCCAAAAGAGCATGAAAGAAAACCTTTTTAGAGAGAAAAAAAATAGTAACTCATCATTTTTCCAAACATATATAAACTCTTTGTTACAGGGAAGCAAAGTAAGACATTTGGAGGAATGTTTGAGCTGCTCTATTATCTACAATGAAAGTGGAATGGGACTAAATGCTTTCAAGTTCTAAAAAGAACAAAAAAGCTCCAAAATGTATCATAAAAATATTAGGTTAGATGATCTATGTGTGTGTGCGCTTTGTGTGTGGAAGTCATTATTTATTGACTAATAATCTTGCTTGGCAGCTATAATGATGTTTTACTCTTACTGATTAGACATGATATAATAAACAGCAACTTGTGAAAAAGTGTGATTTTTTTCATATATTCACTTTACGTAGCTGTGAACTTACAAATCTTTAAAAAGACAAGTTGTGTCATGTACATGCATGGCTGTTTCACATTATCTGTACACACTCACATTCACACTTGGCAAGGCAAGGCGAGTTTATTTATATAGCACATTTCACACACAATGGTAATTCAAAGTGCTTTACATAAAAGGACGTAAAATAATCATAAAAATACATATAATCACAACAATTAAAAAAACGAGGAATTAAAAAACTTTTTAAATGATTTAAACATTGATTTAAAATGAATTCAAATAGTTAAGAATAGAAAACGATTATACATAAAATAGTGCTCATTCAGTAAATGCACAGCTAAACAGATGAGTTTTGAGTCTAGACTTCACAGACTTCGAAAGATACACACATCCAATACACGTGTGTGTGATGATTTGCACAGATGAGAAGGAAGTTTAGGACAGGTCATCACCAGAGGCACAGTGAATCAGAGCTGTGATGTAGTGAGATGCGTTCTCTTCCCGTCTGTCAGTGTGTTTTACATCTACGCTCACTGATGGGGGGATGACAGAGCTCGGACCACCCCTCCTCCATCCCAGCTGACGTCAGCCCTCATCTGAGTCAGGGCACAGACCAGCAGTCTCTCCTCACCGAAGAAAGCTACACATATGGAAATAAAATATTCTTCAACTACAGTATTAGTTTTGCTCTTATTGTTAATTTTGATTTAAAATGCGATTATTATGTGCAAATTAGATATGCACTCATAAAAATGATTTTGTGCTGAAGTAAATACTACATAAAAACAAATGTAATTTCTACATTAAATAATTTAGTTCAGGCAAGAATGAAAACATTGAAGTAAATTCTATATTAGTACTCAAGAAATTAAAGTATATTAGTACTCAAGAAATGAAAGTTTGAACTTATAAGAATATTTTACTCGGAATTGTTTGTTTTGTTTACAAGGATTCTTTAAGTAAATATCAAAGTTATGATCCCGTTTTTCCCATCATGCACTGGGCCAAGAATAATTAAAAAGGTTAAATGTTTCACTCTTTTCGAGTTGTATTTACAGTTTATGGTTGCTTTTGTTGTTAGGTTTAGTAACTTACTGTTTTGTGACATCTGGGCATGTATTCTTAAAGATACTAAGAATCCTCTCAGAGAGCTCCTAATTTAGCTTAAACATTTATAACGAGGAGTCTTAGCTTAAAAGTGATTCAGGACCAATCTGAGAGTAACTCTGACATAAACTTTTATCTTAGTGAGGAGGCGGGGCCGACCCCGTTGCTAGCGATGACACAGTCTTCTGAAGACTGTGATTGGTTGGTTGTCCAAGAAGGAAATAAAAGAGCGCTTTTAAGAGTAGGGTTTATTTTAAGCCTTCACTTTGAAATTACAGGCGTAATTTTTCCTGTTTTACCGTACTCACTCTCTCTCTCTCTCTCTCTCTCTCTCTCTCTCTCTCTCTCTCTCTCTCTCTCTCTCTCTCTCTCACACACACACACACACACACACACATTATATATGTATGTATATTCTTTATTTTTTATTTACCATGCTGTCATACTTAACGTATTTTATAGGAAATGAACAGCGACATAATAAGTGCTGTAACAGACCCAAATCATCGCTGCTGCATAGTTGCATTTTTCCAGTTGTCAAATATGTTAATGTAGTTAAGGTAGTGATTACTTCCATTTCTGGCGCTGTGGCATTTCCGTGCGGTGTCTGAGATGTCAGCGTGCCTCTAATAAGATCGGTCACAAACATGATCCCTGCACCATCTAATGTGTAGCGTCCTATTAACTCAGTCATGCATTGTGTGCAACACATCTCTTCTCCCTCTTCATGTTTCGTCCATCTTCTCCACTGCTATAGAAACTCTTAAGCCTCTTAAAAGTCCTCGTCCGTACTCCTAACATTTTTGGACCTTAAGACCTCTTTTAAGGGTTAAGATGCTTTCTGAAGTACTTTTTTCTTTACTAGGATCTTTTCTTTAATATTAAGGGGAAACACCCACATTTCTAAGAATTTTCTTAGAATTTTGTTACCAGGAGCAACTCTTAGCGCAATACGGGCCCTGGAGTTAATTTTCTACTCAAAATGACCCATTCATACACTATCCACTGATCGTTACCATCATTGTGTGTTGTGTCCCAAGTATTGAGGTCTCTGTGTTCATTTGGGTAATAATTATACTGGATATATTATCTTAAAAGGATAACAATCTGTCTCCTTGCTTACTTACATCTTTGTAAGTAAACCACATGCTTTAATAGCATGCTTTTTTTCCATTGCTACATTGTTTGAGTAAATTTTATAAACTGTGACTGAGTGAAATGTACTTGAGTATACTTATTGTTTGTTTTTCAGTGAAACAAAGTTAATTTCCATAGTAAGCATTACTTAAGTAAAATTTACTGGGAATACCCAAGTAAACTTAACTTAAAAATGTATATTTAAAGCTACTAATAATTATGTTTAGGCTTTTACTTGGCAAATGTTTGTAAATTTAATAGCCTTTTCTGAGTGAAAATAGTTTCCAAGCTTTTTTCAAGTAAATTTTTTCCAGTGATGGGCTCTTGAAATGCATTGTTGGATTAAGTAGATGATTCTCTCCTGCATTCTGCAATTGCTTCAGTACCCCTCCTCCATCTCAACTCCACCCTCATGTCGAGTTCTTACTAAATTTGTTCAAGTAAGTCCAAGTCTTCACTTTGAACTCAGGTTGACTTTCAAGCTTCAGTCTTCCATTACAGACAGTGTGCAACATATGTTTACCTTCTCTTCCAATTCAAGGATAATATATACATGCAAACTTCTGATATACGTACAGATTGAGTATCTGGGATTCAAAATATAAATTTAAAGCTTGTGCACTGTTTTAGGTAGATGGATAAAAGTTCAGTCAGGTGATATAATCTATGCTAGCAATAATATTGTATACTACATGGTGAAAAAAACAACTGGCTTCTGCTCAGTCTGCAGCCAACGAGCTTTCTCAACATTTAAACACTGTGTTATACAGTCTTCACTATAAATCTGTCAGACCGTGCAAACTCTTCTGAAAAGCGTGGCCATAACACAGTCAAAAAGATTATAATGTTATTTAACCTTATTTCACCCTTTTAATATAAAAAGCATATGCATTTAATAACCAAATAAAATATAAAACGGCAATATTCAAAATAAAATTGTGCATGATTGCCACAAATATTATTCCTTTATTTTAATGTAGAGAGTAAGAGACAAGAGAGCGACAGCCATTAAGAACTGCTCATAATGAATGACGTCATGCATGAACCTTCACCAAACATACTGAGGGGTCAGTAATTCATTCATATTGGTGAAATAAAATCTCTTATTTGCACTGTGGGAGTTTTACATATTCTGAAAAAGGAATGGAGAAAGCACTTTATCTTCAAATAGACTGCAAGGCAATATCAGTTTGATCTCTCATTCAGTGTTCATCTGAAAAGATTTCCAATTGGCCTAAAGCAGTATCTGAAGCGGAAAAGAGAGTGCGATGGCACTGGAAAGTTGTGTGAGTTATTGGGCACAACACTACATTATGTATGTTACAAAGCACACATAGCTAGTGAACGTGTTTCATAATGGTCTTTGGGCAGTGCTTGTGTCTTGGTTTTAGATCTTTTGTTTGTGCTCAGTCATTTTTGAATAATATGTTTAAACTTTGGGAGTTGACTGAAATGACCTTAAATTCAGTCAGATGGCAAAAGGTATTTCGCATGTAATCTGCTAGTAATCGTATTTTATACTGCACAGCAGTGACTGGCCTCTGTTGCGTCTGCAGCGGATGAACTAGTTCAGTGTTTGCTGTAAGTCAGACCTGCAGCATGCTCTCAGAGTTGCTCCTCCTTCCCCAGAACCACCTGTCTAGATCAGCTATGGGGATTATGCATATTATGCATGTTTATTTGGGCAGGAGCAGCATATCTAACATGCCTATTAGAAGCATACCTTTGCATATCTTAGCAGTAGAAAGTCTCTAGATACTAAATACTAGTAGCATTGTGTACAGCCAATCAAGTCCAAAGCCAAATACTGTAAATCTTGCATTAATATGTGTGTCAGTGACAATTTTAACTTCTTTAACTTAGATGCTTGATTCTCAAATCATGCTGGATAACATGGATCACCGAGTGTTTTGTCTCTCTCAGAGAAGTGTATAAAATTCTATGACAATCTTAAAATCATTTTGATTTTTCAAAACCAAATGATTTTTCTATTTAACTTTTCAATTTTATTTTGCTGATAATATAATTTGTAATGGAGAGAAAAAAAAAGCTCAACAAGAAAAAATGTAAAATAGAAGCATTTTCTAACTTTTAGACCCAGCTGTATCTGTGTATTTGTTTCTGACATGAGTAAGGTCATCAGTTGATGTCAGCTCCTCTAGTCTGTGAGAGAGATGTTAGCACAGAAACTAGAGCACTGGTCGTATTCACCACTTTGGTCTCTCTCTTGCATGCACACGCACGCACGCACGCAAACACACACGCAAACACACACACACACACACACACACACACACACACACACACACACACACACACACACACACACACACACACACACACACACACACACACACACACACACACACACACACACACAGACTTGGTTTAAGTGTGACTCGTCAGAGTCCATCACTCCCCATTACAGCCCAGTGGTCTGCTGCGTATGCTGTGTGCATGGCTGGACCCCAAAACAGAAAATGTCAAGTGTGATAAGAGTTAGTGTATGTTCATATGCTGTGAAACTCTGCCTGGTCCAATCGCCCTCAGAACGCAGCACGGCCTGTGGCCCTTACTCAACTCTGCAGAGCTTTAGATGAACATCTCGCTCCAAAACTACGAGCACAACTCCTTCACAGGTTCTTTGCATACAGTACATCGAGCATGTGAAAATCAAGCTCTTTCTTTCTTTTTATTTCATTTATACATGACACTGATAAAACTGCATTTAAAATACAATAATAGTGTTCAACCAATTATTTTGATAGTCCACTTTAGACATTCTACTCACTGTAAGTAACTTAGCAACTCCATGTAAACTAATTCTCATTAATTTGCAGCTACATGTCTACTAACTCTCAGTAGGGTAGGTTTAGGGTTCGTAGAATGAGTTGACATATACTTGCAAAGTTTCTCATAGTCAGTATGTTGTATGTTGTGGACCTATCAAAATAAAGTGTTAGAAGATATTAAGCAGACAGTCTACTAATACTCTAATGACTGCTAGTTGACATGTAGTTGCAAAGTTACTTACAGTTAGTAGAATGTCAAAAGTGGACTATCAACATAAAGTGTTACCAAATACAACTTTTTTGCCATGTGCTTCACATTTTTTTCAACAAGGATGTGGGACATGTAAGGTCACATGCTTTCAAGGTACAGAGAGTTCATTTTAGACTAGAACATACATAAATTTCATTAATAAAATATATATACAATATATATGTACAATGGATGTACTATATACAGTATGTGTGTGTGTGTGTGTGTGTGTGTGTGTGTGTGTGTGTGTGTGTGTGTGTGTGTGTGTGTGTGTTGTACAACCATGTGTGCATTCTAAACTTTTTTATGCATGTTTTATAAAAAAACAATAACTCAAAGACCTGGATGGATGGATGGATGGATGGATGGATGGATGGATGGATGGATGGATGGATGGATGGATGGATGGATGGATGGATGGATGGATGGATGGATGGATGGATGGATGGATGGATGGATGGATGGATGGATGGATAGATAGATAGATAGATAGATAGATAGATAGATAGATAGATAGATAGATAGATAGATAGATAGATAGATAGATAGATAGATAGATAGATAGATAGATAGATAGATAGAGATTTCTTGATTTGGAATTCCAAGAAAAACAAAGTTTTTTTTATGCTTTTATAACAATAAGACATAATTACTTTCCAGAAGGTAAATTTGTATTTGAATGTGTCAAGTTTTAGACATTTTCACATGTGAGTTTCAAATCAAATATAGCAGCACAAAATTATATATATATATATATATATATATATATATATATATATATATCTTTGAAACAATGATAAATTGTATCATTCATTCTTTAAATTGAGCTCCCAGTGCTTCCCAGACTGCTCCCACTTTTGATCAACAATTATGAAGCTAATTTTACATTATTAGTCCTAGAGTTGCAAATTTTAATATATTTTCTTAATCTACTACCATTGCTAACATAACTTCATCCTATACATAACTAACCTAGGACTTTTAATCATAGCTTGCTCTGAATGTGGCTAACATGCAAAAACTGCATTGGATTAGGATTAAAAATGTACTTATGCGGAGGCAAAGGATGTCGGTTACCTAATTATCACCACGTGGGTGGTAAACAGATGAGATGGAGGCTGCTTCAATCTCGTTTGCAACATCTCACTATATATATGGAAGTAAAGTCCACAGATATCTAGTGCAGTTGTTTCACTGCACTTTAGTTAAAACAAATTTTGGTAACTGAATCCAAAACAATCAGCCTGTACTTGTTTATGCAACGTTCCAGAGTTTGGGAGCTGGTACTCTGACGTGCACAATGTCCTGTAATATATCAAAATATCAAGACTTTGATTCCCCATTCTTTACCCCTTTAACAAGTAAAACGCACCCATAACAATCTTCAAAAAAAAAAAAATCTCTCGAATATCTAAAAACTCTTTAACATATTTATATACTTCTCCTAGACATCATAGATTAAACTGAGAGCAAGTGGAGACTTGTGTTTAAGTCTTTGCTCACAGATTTCAGTTATCTCAGGCGTCTCAAAGGACAGATCAACATCTCAAACTATTCCACAAAACCAAAGTCTACTTTCAAGAGCTCTCATAGTGAACCCTCAATATGAAACATTTCTCAGCAAATTACCCATTAATATGAGCTATGCTACTCCCATTATTTTTATATCATATTTGTATGTATTTCTCTTTGAGCCATTTGAGACAAAGTTGATACTTAAAGTGTAACTGATTTTTTTCAAGTGTTCTTGAGCAATGAAATAGCAAAGCAATGCAATTTTCCTATGTAAACATAGGATTTCTAATAAATATTTGTTACATATATTAAAATGTTATTAATGATTTATGATAAAGATAAAGATAAAGTAATTAACTTAACTTTGAAAAGTTGTAATGCGGTTTCTCATAAATGACTTCAGTTAGCTGAACATGTTTTCATGCCATTCGATTGAGCTTATTCCTATAAAGTTGACCTGTTCTGTCCTAATGGTTATTTACTAATTGCGCATTAACCTTGAGTTGAGGCCATTGCTGTTTCCTTTCACAGACCTTACGCAGTGAGTTCTCTCTGTCTTTTGTTCTTTTCTTTCTCGCTTGTCGTTTTTTCATCCAGTATGCTTAGAATCAAAACTCTACTGGGTTCATTTAGCTAGAGGGGTCATCTTCTGCCCAGACAGACATTATTTTAGTCCCCACATGCCTTTGAATGGACAGAAGCACAGACAGCATCTCATACCAGCACACAAAATACTAAATCACAGGCTGTTCCTCCTCGAACAACGAATATAAATCCATAATAGTTAGTTATTATAGTGAAAAGTAAATTGCAAACTCTTTGTCATCATTAATTAATTATAATGCCATATCATTACATTACTGTGCATTAAATGAGCGCCCAACACTATATTAGATGACTCATACTTTGTCAAATTATTTTGAGCTCAAATTAAACCGTGCTACCTAAGAATCTTCTGAAATACAATATACTTGGTGTAAGATACTGCATGCGTTTTGAGCACAGCTGGGTGTTTATCTTGTTTTAGTGCTGTACTGAGGTAAATGAATGCAGACGAAGCTGACGAGAGCAGCGTGTTCCTGCCGTACAGCGAATGAATGGGAGAGTTATGTAACATCTTTAGCACACATGCCCGAGTGTGTGACTGCCAGAAGACGACGCAAAGAGATGTGAGAGGAGAAACATTGCTGCTTAGATTGGCAATGGGTCACTTTTCTTATTAGAAGTGTTCAGTGAAGCTGCACTAAGCAGCCTGCTGAATAGCGGACGTCTCTTAGATTAGAGCCAGCACTGATCCGCTGATACTCTGACACTGAACATGTCATGTATTATCACAATGTTATCACAATTGCCTGATGGCACCACAAGGTTTCACTTGCATGTATCCTGTCAATGTATCATGTCAAAGGCAGAAGAATCAGTGAAAAGTCCATTTAATTTGAATTTAAAATGTATTATTCATAGAATTATTTATTTTTGGTGCATACACATAATGAGACAGAAGCATCATGCCATTTCAAAAAACAACCGACTGACCACTGACTTTTATTGTATGGAGCAAAAAAAGCAAAAACAGAGTTTTCAAAGAGTTTTGTGTTTCACATTAGAAAAAAAATGCAAACAGGTTTGGAACAACATGACTGTGAGTAAATGATCATTTTAATTTTTACTTGAACTATTCCTTTAAAAATAATGAAATGTAAAGTACTAAAAGATGATGAAGTTTCATAGACACTTTAGTTTAGGGACCAATTTTCACTATTAACTAGCTGCTTATTAGCATGCATATTACTGTCATATTGGCTGTTTATTAGTGCTTATAAAGCACATATTAAAGCCTTATTCTGCGTGACCATATTTAGATCCCTTAATCAATCCCAGACCTAAACTTAACAACTACCTTACAAAATATTAAGCAGCAAATTAGGAGTTTATAGAGGCAATAGTTACTAGTTAAAGTCATAGTTAATAGTGAAAATTGGTCCCTAAAATAAAGCGTTTCGTAATGATTGAAGGTAACTCCTCAATAAATTCCCTATATGTCATTTTATTATTAAGTTTTGCTTTGCAGGCATATGGTTTGATTTGGTGATTTTCTGCTATTTTTGTCTGGAGATCCTCTCGAGATCTGTCAGGTTGGATGGGGATCATTGGTAGTGTATCTCCAGAGATGTTCGATTAAGGTCAAGTCTCTGGCCGGGCCACTCGAGGACGTTCACAGAGTTGTCCCCATGCTACCCTTGCACTGTCTTGGCTGCGAGCTTAGAGTCAATGACCTGTTTAAAAAACAAACTTTCTGTCTGTCTCTTCATCTCCTCATTTTGCTTTGTTCTGCTTCCCTCCTCTTTTGTAGTCTTTCACAGATGTGCTTAAACACAGTCGTGTCTCTGAGCTCTTCAGGCAGTTCTTCTGACTTCATGCTTTAATGTGATACATTTTCAGCTGTTAGACCTTATATAGACAGGTATTTGCTTTTCCAAATCATTTTTTTTTTTTATCTTTGTAATAAATTTGCAAAGGCTACAGTGTAACAAAATGTGAAGAAAAAAACATGAATACTTTCTGGAATATACTGTATATAAATATATCAAATCGAAGGGGATATTTAATGCTTTTGATCTATAGTCCAAAACAGCCCTAGTAAACAAGTAATACATTTATTTCATACTAAGTGTAGTTAAAAACTATTAACATATTTACTGACAGATAACTTGAGACTTAAATTATAATTATTTATTTGGCGTACTACTTGTGCACAATGCACATTTCTTAATATTAAGTCTAAAATGTGTTTTAATGTCACTTTTGATTAGAATTGTGTGATCTTTGAATAATATCGGTCTTTAAATGCAAAATATTTAAAGTATAACTGCAATAGTTTCACTTTATCGCAATCAAATATACTAAGCATATCTTTAATTGTACTTCAGCACTACTTCTGCACAATTAAAGTGCATTAAGTGCAAAATGAGTTGTTCCAATTTAGCAGACTTTAAGTATACCAGTTCAGTATACTAAAAGTACAATAAAGTACATAAATAGGAAAATGTATTTACAGTATACTTAGCATGAAATAAATGTATTTCAAATACATTTAAGTATATTGATTTTTCACCAGGGAGTCCAATCAATGCATCTCATATCAGTGACTATGTAATATTGCAGTCTGAGCAAACGGCCACTGCTGAAAGATATGGCACGAGAGTGGATGGAGAATGACCGATAGGCAGAGACGCCTGGTGAAACCAACCCTGACGCTGAGACGGGCTGACAGCTTCTGTTTGTGTGCATGGTTAGACTGTGATCAGGACTGACCGCGTTGTCTCGTAGAGGTTATGCCATTGCCAGCAGTGCGGCTGACACAATGAATGAAGCTCCAGTTCCTCATCAGGTCAGTCTTCTGCAAGAAGCCTACAACACGTCCCTGTCTACACCGACACACAAGGTTTGTGAACCTTTCCTTTTCATTTCCGGCAACGGTGACCAATGCTAGCTGTGGATATGATGTGTTTAGCAATAGGGCACGGTATGCTGTCATCTGCAGGAGTCTGATCTTGCCAGCATGACTCAAGTTTTTCCTCCAGGCCACAGTCCCACATTTGTGCATGTACTGCACTTACTTATAGAATCTATTTTAGACGCGCTTTCCCCTTAGGATGTGGCCACATCCTCCTCAGAAGGGGGGTGTGCAAAATGCTGGATAATGCTGAAATAATCTACAAGCAATTATGCAAATCCAGGGGCTGTCTCACCCTGGAAATGATGAGATAGTAAAGCTTTACATTCAAAACCATAGACGATGCTCAATGAGCATCATTCTTTTAGAGTAAATAGTGTGCATTTATCACACAATAATAAAGTTTTCAGTGCTTTGCCACCCTGTATGTGTGTGTGTTTGTGTGTTTAATGCATTGGCTAGATTTTACGCTGTATAAAGGCATGGGCCTGAATTTCACTGACCCAAAGTGTTGTTTCTGTTTAAAGCTGGTCTCCCCATGTCCTTTGCAGATATGTGCCAAAGCCTGTCCCTTGTAAACTTGTAAAGAATCTTGTGAGGAAGTGAGAAAATTAGCAAATCTGCGGGGCAATCCTCAGAGAGCGCACTTCACAGGAAGACTTGTTTGGATCAGTTTTGATTCTGGAGAGGCTGAGGTCACTTTGTCCTTTGAGTTTTGGGAAAGAAAAAAGAAAGTGGTGGATGGAAATGTAAGATTTCAATATTCAAAAATGTATCAATATTTTAATGTTTTCATTTTACAATATATAATAGTAATAGTGACTAAGCATTTATTTTATGTTATACAAAAATGTGTGTGTGTGTGTGTGTGTGTATATATATATATACACACACACACACACACACACACACACACACACACACACACACACACACACATATACAGTATGTACATATATACAGTATATATATATATATATATATATATATATATATATAGATAGATAGATAGATAGATAGATAGATAGATAGATAGATAGATAGATAGATAGATATAGATGCGCACACACACACACACATATACAGTATGTACATATATACAGTATATATATATATATATATATATATATATATATATATATAGATAGATAGATAGATATAGATAGATAGATAGATATAGATGCGCGCACACACACACACACACACACACACACACACACACACACACACACACACACACACACACACACACACACACACACACACACACACACACACACACACACACACACACACACACATATGTATACACACACACACACACACAAACACACATATAACATTATATATATGAACCAAAAAACATGCAAATTAACTATTCATTCATTCCACACTTTTGGACTTTGACAAAATGATCAAGCTCTGAATGAGGTGACACATCTTTGTTTAATATTTTGAGTGAATACTGTGTGTATACTGACCTCTGCTGGCTCATTCGGGCACTATAGGGTGAATTGTGTAACAGTGAAATCTAACTCAGGGTGCTTATCATTTCCTATTTGTACATCCTAGTTTCATTGTGTTCCAGGTCCTTCCACTTAAGGCCTGTTTACATTGAATACAAAACAAAAGGTCTACTCACACCGAGACTGACACAAATAAAAGCTAAACTATTGTATCAAAAAGAAACATACAACAAACAGCATCATACAGTTTTAAAACCACAACAATGCAGTAGGCTACTTTTGTGCATCAAATTTACTTTAATGTGAAAATCTCCAAAGTCACCATACATTTATAATATGAGGGCAGCTTTTTTCTTTCACTCAAGTGCATTTATTTATTTATTTGACATTTATTCAAGTAAGATTTTTACACAGTACTGACACTTTAACTTATAGTGCATTCATTAAGTATTCAAAAGCCTTCATTTTTTCACATTTTGATATGTTGCAGGCTAATACCAAAATTATTTGTTGCTTTTAACATCAGTCCACATTTCCTTAGTGACAGTGAAGTATTCAGCCCCTTTATTACGAATTTACGAAAATCAATATTTTGATACTGGATTTTTGACTTTCAAAATTAAAACAAAAAAACTTTTGAAATGTTTTACTTTACATGTCATGAATCTAGAATATATGAAAGTTTCACTTTTTGAAATGTTACAATAAAAAAATAAAATTTTCACAATATTCAAATTTTTTGAGATGCACCTGTATATAACTATTTTAAATGTATAAACTTATTTTTTTTCTTAAATATATACATGCATATGTGTGTATTTATATATACATAATAAATATACATAGTACGCACACTTATTTAGGATGAGATTAATCATTTGACAGCACTAGTTTTAACTCTGTCATTTCAGTTCTACTTTCTCAGCATCAATTATAATAACTGTAAAAGACAACAATATATTAGCACTGTAAAACTGCCACGAACTCAACTGACTGGCTTCTCTCCTATATGATTTCATACGAGTCTCTACAGACCTTAAAGGTTTGATATTGGGAGATACTGTATGTAGCCTAATGTGCAGTCATCAGGGAGCTGCTCTCAGCATGTGGGATCACGAATGCGTGCTCATGTTCTACTTTCGCCTTAGAATTCGTGGTTGTGCAACGAACAGTTTGTATTCCTATTTGCACGCTCTAAAGTTGCACCCGAGAAACAGTTGTCAGTTTCCAGATTTGAACTCTGTGTCACATTCTGTGGTGCTCAATTAGTAGGGTTGTTAGGGAAAGGACTTAAGGCTCTTCAGTATCGCAGAATTACCTTGTGGTCCGATTTTACTGTAGTACTGAACTGGTTGCATTCAGATTCCTGTTGGATCAAAGTCATTTTGTTTTTTTGCATGCAGAGATACAAGAGAAAACAGATTTATGAGATTGGCAATATGTGGAGAGTGAACGTGGTCATCGATAAGTTCTGTACTGATAATCTGCAGTCAGCAGCATACTGGAGCCTCCCACCCAAACTCTTCAGTGTCCTCGAGAGGTGTTGGGGTTTGCGGCCTTTCCCAACACCACCCTCATAGGTACAGCACCCTCTCAGCCAATCTTCCATTACAAAATTTATGTTAAATTTATGTTTAATTTTGTGGGCTTTCACACTGGACATATTTGCTACAGTCCGTGCCCCTGCAGCATTGTTTGGTTTCACACTTACTTGATTTCATTGAAACCTGGCACATTTGCATTCTTCTTACATCATCACAAATGTGCAAAGCAAATGATAGAAAACAGAACGTAGCATAGATGTTTCATCCGCTGCCTTTGATATCCTACAATCCTGTGCATTCTATTCCATAACAGTTGAGTTTAACAAGTCTGCAGCTGGTGGTCAGTTTGTGTAAAAAATGTAGGGTTTTTTTTTTTTTACAATTTAATATTGTAGTAATTAAATATTCTCTTAGGTATCACCAAAGCTCTATTTTGTTGCAGATTTTGGTCCCACGTTATATTAGGTGGCCTTAACTAACATGTACTTACATTTGAATTAATCATTCGGTACAATGCACTTATTGTGTGCATACATGTTTTTACATTGTACTTATATTTTTAAAAAATACCTATATGTAGTTACACCTGTAATTAATTTCTGTAATTACTTTTATAATTACACTGTTGACCCATCTCTTGCACCTTAACCCACCCTTAAACCGACCCATACCACCAAACCTGTCCCTAACCTTACCCGTATCCCACCTCAATAGCAGTAAAAAGTGTTTTGCAATACAGTATGAACACAATAAGTACATGGTACTTATTTTTTGATGTAAGTAGTTAAGGCCAACTAATATAAAGTGTGACCCAGATTTTTAAACCATTATGCTGCCCTGAAGTCGGTCCAAAATTTTGTGTTTTGTGAGCAAATGCTTCCAGCAAAGTAATTGCCTGATAAGGCAGCTGACTTGCCTCAATTTTTGACATAGTCATGGTATGTTTTTTTTATTATTATTATTATTAATTTGTTATTATGCACAGCAAAGTGAGCAACACCTGTTTACTGTATGGGCTCTTTTGAAGAGAAAGTAGATTGCGAGCCATTCATTTGCCCCTCTGCACGCTCACCCTCGCACATATCCAAGGAGAATCATCAAACCCCTACGGGTGCTTTGTTGAAGTAATGACATAGTCATTGGCTAAAAAGCATGCACAGCTTACTTTACTTCACAAACAAGTGCACACCCATGTCCAAGTTGCTTGCGCAACTTATGACTACTTTTCATATTAAATTCATTTTATTTTTATGGCATATGTGTGGGCTGTTCATGTAACATTAATAAATGTTTCACCTGCTAAAAGAAGCTGGCATTTAAGAAGTTTCATTCATAGGTTATTAGTAATAATACAGAGATGCCTTTGAAAGTAAACTTGACTAGATGTAACATTTATTACAATACAAAATTACATCCTATAAGAGGATTCTGTTATTGAGGCTAAATCTAATGTGAATGCAGAATAAAGATCCAGAAAACATCATTATATTGAGGTGACTTTATTTGATGTAAAAAAAAATATGAAAATGGTCATTTTAAGAAGAAATACAGTTACAAAGTTACAAATCAAATTACATTAGTTTTTCTTTTTCTTTCTTTCTTTTTTTTCCAAATAAGTACAGCACTTAAATGTAACGGCACAGCCACTGTCATTTCAAAATTAGTTATATTACCATTTAATTTATTTATTTTTAATATTCCATATAAATGCTTAACCCATGTCAAACGGGACACTCATGAGACTTTGTTCAATTCACCACTAAACAGCTTTCAGTTTAGCATAGTAAGATGGCTCAACAATATTTGCATGTATTACATCTAAATGATTATTCGCCAGGTACATTACAAGGAAAAAAGAAGAGCATGCACAACAGTTAATGACAGATAGTTTTCTATGATTAACTATATATATATGCATCACGCACAGCGTAATGATTGTCATATTTTACATTATGAAAGTTGAACAAAGAGGGGGGAAAGAAAGTTAAAAGATAAGGAAATTAAAACATTTAGTGTGGATCCTGCATTATGACACCACACACATACACCTACCTAATTTAAATTTAGTTCTGGTTATTAAAAGTCGACTAATAATAATAATAATAATAACCAACAAACAAATAACTCACTGAAGGCAATAAGCTGGAGCATAGAGACAGTGGATACTCATGTTCAGGTCATTGTGTAATTTAATTAAATATATTCACTGGTATTGGTATATGCAAATCAGTAAGTGTTCACATAATCATTTAGTCATGTATGGACCCTTTTTTTACATGTCCACAGCATGGTAGTTAACTATAGCATATAAATCTACATGGGAAACAATAACACATTATTTAATGTTGTTGTTCCAACAGCAAATAAAAAACGTCCACTATTGGCGTTCCCATGACTTTCCATAAAAGCGGATTACAAAGAAGGATTATGGCAATCCAAAGAGAGACCGATGCCAAATTTACAGCAGCTGTATTAGTAATCACAGCAGTGTTAACACTTTAACACTCTGCTAGATTTAGTTTTGTTGATCATTGCAGAAATGTGTCATGGCAGTCTGTGAAAAGGGTCCATAGAGCTGAAACTCAATCAAGCCAGATACTGCATGTGTCAGTGCCTTTCCAGAGGCCAAGCCAGCTGCTTACACATCTCACGAAACGGGTTAGAAAAATATAGAACACACTGTCCCAGCAGTTGCTTATCTTGATAATGTCAATGACAAAAATAAAGATAATCTGAGTGAAGAGCATAAAGAAAATCGAAAACAGATACCAACTACTACAGTTTTAAAGTCATGCACAGAACCTGGGAAGAGCTCAGGTTCTGTGCATTCATATGAATAATATAAATAGCATGATGTTCTTGACATAAAAAAAGAGTTATTAATAGCTCAATAAGCTGTGAGAATCTCAATGTAGTACTCAATTTAGCGCGCACCCCAAGATGGAGCAAAATGCAGACAAGCAACGTATGTATACTTCATTCATGTGCATGTCTAACTGGTCAAATAGATACAAAAATATGTCAAAATGCAGTCTTGTTATTGAACTTTAGAGTCACTTTTAAAGCTTTAATAATGAATCTATGATTAACCCATATAGTACAGATTATAAAGTTTTTAACATAGTATTTTATTCAAATGTTGTAGTATTTACTACTTTAACACTACTGTTAGCTAGACCTACCACAGAAACTTTAAGCAGTGTTTATTTTGTTTGTTTGACATTTGTTTCTTTGTTCTGACCGTTTACTTATCTTCATTATTGTGATATACATCTTTATTCTGAAGAAGAACAAAAACTAAAAGAAATCTCAACATATCACCCACCCCTGGTCATGCATGCTTCAACGAGCTCAAACTGAATTCACATGAAAAGATATGATAGAAATTGTACGAATAGTATGCTGTTTCGAATTCTGAATGGTTCTGGTCTTAAGTACACTTCTGTAGTGAGCTAACCTCACAGGGTTTATGTTTGTGGTTTAGTTTATCATTGACTCTCATGATTTGGTGTTGTACCGCCATTGCCTTTGGCTTTGATCTGTAACCAGGCATCCCCCAGTGCTTTAGTGAAGTGATCATCAACTGAGCCTGTGATGCACACTGAGTTAGAGACAGGCGCCGGCTCCTTATAGATCTTCCCAAGACTGCGGTGGAAGTGCTCCTCAATCACAGGGTCATCACACACAGTGTTTGCTGATGAAGAGAAAACAAACAGAGAGACTCTATGCGTAAAGATCAACGATCCTACATAGAATCAATGCCAATGAACTCCGATACTAAATAACCTATGGACAACCATTGTGTTACATTTTAAACACAATATTGCTAGTATTGTCTTTTTTGCTCAATTTCACCAATGGAATGCACTCTGGAGTTGGTTTATTATTTACATTTTTTTCCTCTTACAAATTTGTTTGATGCAACATCCTATATAGAGGTATGCTTGGGGTATTTAAAATGTTGTTTTCTTTTAAAATCATTTATATATTATAGAGTTGTTTGCGGTGGGGATAATTTAAACACGATCTGCGATGACGTCACAATCGTGTTGCATTGTGGTCTATTGAGCGGCCTGAAGTGAGCATATGAAGTAAACTCACTCCCTCTGTCAAAATCGAGGGGTTGAGGGTCTGTCCACATATACTTCCCTCCTCCACTTAAAGGGTTAGTTCTGTCAGGACCAGGTTATATTAAAACTTGTCCTGGCTCTGGGTGGGTGCTTTTTGTTCTACAGTCCACAAGACGTCAAATAAAGCTCTGGGGTGTAAATAAAGGCTCCCTGTAGCGAATCCATGCGTTTTTGTAAGAAAAATAACCATATTTCAAACGTAATAAACACTTTTCTTCAAAAACGCATGGATTCGCTACAGGAGGCCTTTATTCACGCCCCGGAGCCGTGTGAGCCACGTTTTATTATAGATGCGAGCGCTTTATTTGATGTCTTAAAAAAGCACCCACCCACTGCAATGACAGAGCTTAGAAGAGCCAGGACCATTTTTAATATATAACTCCGACTGGATTCATCTGAAAGAAGAAAGTCACATACACCTAGGATGCCTCGAGGTTGAGTAAAAAACAGGCTAAGTGAACTAACCCTTTAACGAACTGGAACGCACTTCAAAAAGGCAGCAGGGATTCCCCCGAGGAGAAGTGCTTAGGGAAGTTAGCAAGTGCGTGTCTAAAAGTGGAGTGGAACGCAGCCAGAGACGGTCACAGAGACAGAATGAATGATTGAATGACTCGCTCAATAAGCTATTAATATTAATTAATCGACACATCATGTAATTAATTACAGTATTTTTTTAATCACTTGACAGGTTTAATTGTAACATTTAGAAACAATAATTCAATTGCTCACAATAAATATTTATTTTAATGTTTATTTTTTAATTAAGTAATTTAAAAGTTAGTGTTTTTTTAAATAAGTAAGTCTGCCATAGCAATTCAAAAAAATTCTATCACACTCCCAACACTTGTAGCCAACCCTTAGTTCTGACAACCAGTTAAGAGCGGCAGATAATGATGTGCTAGTCACTTAGTCTAAACACAACCAACTACACACTTCTGATACTTCAAGGTGCTAGATTAGTAGACGGTACCTTTGGTCTTGTTGGTGGATCCAGATGTGCAGCTATTAGGGGACATGTGGCAACTGGAAAGACTGCAAGGGCGGTTGCTGGCAGGGGCACAGGTGATTACCGATGGACGATTCTGATATAAAGGGAATGTAACTTATTTTGTTCTGTTTGGAAATATGACAATTCTATATGCCAATGCATTGGAACACATTTAGCAACACATCCTGTATGAGTGAAACCACTGATGTAGAAACAAAGTTTAAAAACAAATGCACAGCAATGCCTCAGATCGTATAAGTCTGACCTGCTGGCGACTTGTGCTGGATCCAGGAATTAGAAGCATGCTCCTAGTAGGATCCAAGCTGTGTTTGGTCATCTCAAGGGGCTGATCCACTGCAAAGATGGGGAAAGGTGCGAATACATGATGGTTATGAAGCCCACTCAGAGATGTGTGACTATAATTCCATAACTCCTGATTTCCAGCGTCTCCATTCGAATTTCTCCTAAAAATAACACAAGAAAAAAACATGCAAAATACATGTGGTGCGAAAAACTGATTGAACATTTCAAAACATGGGAAACTTTGCTGTACTGCAAATAACAGAACTGTAGCAGACATACAGATGTGATCCTAATAGGCATCTCATTTTGTTCATCTGTTCTTCGTCAGAGTCTTTTTGATGATTCAGAGAGTTTTCATGGTGTTTTCTCTTGGTTGGGCTCGTGGGTGTACATCCTGAGTTAAGCCCAGGAAGACTAGATGCTCTTGAATCATCTGTCAAGAAATCAGATTCAGATTAAGACACAGTCATTGCTAATAATGCTTAACAAAGACAAAAGTTCACCATCGTGCTTGAATACGACTAGAATATCAGTGAAAGCTTTAATTGGTAATATGCAAATATTTTTTTTACAAATCTGAAATCTCATACTTAAACAAGTCAAGTCACCTTTATTTATATAGCGCTTTTAACAATACAGATTGTGTCAAAGCACTTAACAGTATTGAATTGGAGGATAGAGTGCCAGTAATGTATAAGATTAAATACTCAATTTTCAGTTAAAGGCATTTCATTATTGAATTCAGAGATGTCATTGTCTAGCTCAGCTTAGTTTAAATAGTATCTGTGCAATCAAATCGATGATAATCACTAGAAATTAAGTGAAAAACATACTAAAACATACCGTACTATTGAAATATTTACGACCAATTTACTGTAAATGATATGATGTTAATTTTTTTTCTATCTATTAGACTAATTTTTTCTTATATAGACTAAAAATGACAAATTTTGTAATAAATTCAAGGCATTGGTGTTTGCCTATTAAACATAATCTGAGCAGCTGAGCAGCTTAGCCTTCTTCAAGAAAAGGATAAAGGCTATAATATATATAATACATATACAGTCATGGCCAAAAATATCGGCACCCTTGGTAAATATGATCAAAGAAGGCTGTGAAAATTAATCTGCATTGTTAATACTTTTGATCTTTTATTTTAAAACTTCACAAAAATCTAACCTTTCATTGGATAATAAGAATTTAAAATGGGGGGAAATATCATTATGAAATAAATGTTTTTCTTAAATACACGTTGGACACAATTATTGGCACCCCTAGAAAGACTCTCCAAGGACCACAGCTGGAGAATTGCAGAAAATAGTTGAGTCTTGGGGTCAGATAACCTTAAAATAAATTGTCAAACAGCACCTACATCACCACATGTTGTTCAGGAGGGTTTCAGGAAAAATTCTCCTCGCTCATCCAAAAACAAACTCCAGCATATTCAGTTATCAGACACGAATGGAACTTCAAATGGGACTGGATTCTATGCTCAGACGAAAATAAAAAATTAGCTTTTTAGCAGAAAACCCAAAGATGGGTTTGGTGAACACCGGGATAAAAAGTACCCCATGTGTACAATGAAATATACTGCTGTATTTTTGATGTTGTGGGCCTATATTTCTGCTGGAGGTCCTGGACATCTTGTTTAGACGCATGGCATCATGGATTCTATCAAATACCAACAGATAAAAAATCAATAAGTGACTGACTCTGTTAGAAATCTTATAATGGGCCATGCTTAGATCTTCCAACCGTACAATAATCCAAACACAAACCTGAAAAACAACACAAAAATGGGTCACTGAGCACAAAACCAAGCTTCTGCTGGCCATTCCAGTCCTCTGACCTGAACCCTGTAGAACATGAGTGACCTGAAGAGAAGAAGCAGCATGGAGCTGTGAATCTAAAGGGTCTGGAGTGATTCTGGATTAGGGCTGTCAACTTAAAATCGTCAACTTCATTTTGCTGGCATCGACTAACTGGCAAAATACTGGAAGTGGTGCATTTCACAAACGAGAATCCATAAAACACATTATTAAGACTGTTTTCCGAGGCTGCATGATATATTAAACTAATTAAGCATAATTGTGAATTTACAAATGCTACGAATTAATTAAATAATTATATGCGATGCATATGCTTTAATTATTTACATGCGTGTAGGTTAAGTATGTGCGTCACACAGCGTTCACAGTAGCTCCACAGAAACTGTTATCATTTACATGTGTGGAGCGTCTCAAACTCCATCTCTGCATGTTGTTGTGAGTTTGGGTTTATTATAACGTTCATCTGGGAACGCAACGTGCACCATTTCACCAGATTTGTAAAGTAAATAATTTAAAAACCTATGCAAACACAGGAGAATACATTGCGGATTCAAAATAAAAGCTCAAACCCTCATTCGAGTTTACACGTCTTGATGTCCACATATTCATTTAATTACAGTGGCTATAGCATTTCTGTCCTAAAGAAATGGCCAAATATTAAAGATCAAGTGGACATTTGAATTAAATGGTGCTTGGTCAATATTAAACAAGGATTAGATAGCACAGTAATGTGTAAAAACAATCATCAGGCCGTCGGCGCCCCCTGCAGGCCTTTGTTGTAATCTACATTAGCTCTATTGTTTATAATACATTATGTATTTTAACAGTTTTGTTCAATAAAACCATATGATTTCTTGCTTTTTGAACTAATTATTATCGCACCATTGCTATTATATATGTATTTTAAGTAATTTTAAAGGCCATTGTTCACTTACATCTATTTTTATTACCACAAAAAATAAATTATAATTATAGGGCCCTGTGAAATCCGTTTTATTTCCAAATTCATATTTTTCAGTTGTCATTTGTCTATACTCTGTTTTAATTGTCAAATAAAATTGTATTCATCAAAAAGCCTGTCTCATTAATTAGGGATGTCAAAATTAATCGTTGCATGGATGAATCGCGATGCGGACGTGAACGACTCTGCATCGATGCAGTAATGGACCATAATCGATTATAGCCTATGACGTCATTCGCATACGCGCTTGTCACGCGAGTATTAAAAACGCACGCTCTGTTTTAAAATCTGAGCTTGGCTTTATCCTGCAAATGGCACGTGTGCGCGCTAGAGACAATCGCGGCAGGCTTCACTGCACAGAAAACGCGCTATGAGACCCGTGCGCATTGCTTGTGCTTCCAACTCGCTGTTATTTTAGTACTTTACTTCAGATATGCATTCATTTCTGCCGTTTGCAGTGCAGTCCGTGTTAGATGCACTAAACTCACGTACTGACAGACTTCCATGTGCTCTTTGTGTTTGTTTGTCAATCGAGGTTGCGGTTAAATGCACTGCATTACTATTATGATACGAAATTGATGTAAACACTCAGTTTTCAGAACAGGACAAAGCATCTGATATATGGAAATAGATCTGTGCATTATTGTGAATGCAGTCTATTAAAGCTGCTAGTGTCTAATAATCAAATGGCAATAATGCTGAGGAATCTTTCCATACTTAAAGCCCCAGATAGGCTACTGAAAGCATCTCCAATTAAATGATTTTATATATAAAAAAAAAAAAATAATAATAAAAAAGGATTTTATTTCTTTTCTTTTTTCAGAAATACTGCACATTTACATTTTTCTCCTAAATAAATTCTGGTAAATAACATTTCTGGTAAATACTCCTTTAAAAAAAAGTGTTTTTTGGTTATAATTTTATTATTAGTAGACTAGAACACTATATGACAATGGATATATTGTCATTCTTACACTATAATACTGAACTTTGATTTCAGTGATTTGGACACTTGCTTCTTGCACTCTATGTTGCACTTTACTTTTGCTTTAAAAAAAGAATTACATAGAAATTTGGATTTCATTTAGTTTAATAAAATATAGTTTAATAAAATATTCTTAAGTAAAATTGTTGATTTTTTGCAGGAAATTAATCGTTGATTACTCGATAAATTAGTCGATAGATTAATCAAAATAAAAATAGTCGTTAGTGGCCCTATTCTGGATGAAGGAATGGTCTCTGATCTCTTGTCAGGTGTCTCTAACCTCGTCAGGCATTACAGGAGAACATTTAGAGCTGTTAAACCGGCAAATGGAGGTTTCAGAAAGTATTGAATAAAAGGGTGCCGCTAATTGTGGCCAATGTGTATTAGAGAAAAACATTTATTTCATAATGATATTTCCCCCCATTTTAAATTCTTATTATCGCATGAAAGGTTAGATTTTTGTGAATTTGTTTAATAAAAGATCAAAAGGATTAACAATGCAGATAAATTTTCACAGCCTCCTTTGATCATATTTACCAAGGGTGCCAATATTTTTGGCCATGACTGTATATATATATATATATATATATATATATATATATATATATATATATATAATAACTTCACATTCTTAACACTAACTCTCTCTATTCTATCTACTTTTTATTCTTCTTATTTATTATATAAAAACCCTTGCTCTGCGTTAGACTAACCGGGACTTGTCACAGCACTTATATATTATTGCTCTTTTGTTGGTTAGATTGCTTCTATTGTTCTCATTTGTAAGTCACTTAAATAAAAGCATCTGCTAAATGATTAAAATGTAAACTCAGAAATACACCCTTTTTTAATGAAAATGTGTATTTTTTAAATTAAGTCCATTGTTAAATTTTGAGGGGGCACAAAGTCTTGATATAATATTGAAGAAGAAAAAAGCTTCAAAATGTTAACCTTAAAATATCAGATAATTTGACATTACAGCATACAGAAATGTACAAAATATATTTAACCTTGCAAAAATATTATAAAAAATATTAAAATATGTGCACTTACATGTATTTATTATGCAAGAAAAATGCTTTTACTTTTACTTTACTTTTTAAAGTTATTATTATATTTATTTATTTGTCTAAGAAATTATCATATAATAGATGCAATGTAAAATAAATATTTTATTAATGGAAGCATTTTCGTTACTGTGCACCATGGTACTGAATGATTAGTATTATTCCATATTCAAGTATTAACTTAATGGATGGCATTTCCACGACATTACTTCAGAAACTCAATATTAAATATTTATTGTGTTTAAGAGCTGTGAATGCAGTTACTTACCCTCATATGAATTACAATGCAGCCTGCTGATGTTATCGTTCATTTTATTGATGAAATGATTAATCAAGATATCCATTTTAACACAAACATTTACATTTAAAGCATAAATCTAATCGGTTACTCCAGCTCTGCTGTTAGTAACGGTATAAGGCTGGTCTTTCAGATGGGAAAACATAAGCAACATTACAATAGCTGAAAGTAAGTAAGAAATCAAGATCTAAAAAGTGTGCGTTGTTTTTAGCATACTGAGCTACTTTAGCTGTTAGCTCAAGCTGCAAGTTAGATGCTAGCCTGTCCGTCTAAAGTTTACTTTAGTGACTTAAATCCAAAATACTAACTCATACTCGTTAAGCACGACCTGTTGTTTATATTAATGGTAAATAAAGCAGTCAAACAGGTGGTGAGTAGCTGTTGTGGTACGATTGTAAAAGATAAGTAACGTTATTATGCTAACGCTGCTCGACAGGAGTCCGTGTGTTTCCCCGCATGAAAAAAAAAAAAGTTGATTGAATTTTTCCAAACACTCAATATTTACTTATTACATTTACATTTTTCACAAAGCGTGGTTCACTTATTTATATTTGGAGTTATATCTTACACTTTCTGTCACAATTGTAAAACCAATTTCAATGAAAATATTTAAAATTGTTATGCAGTCATCAAAAACGCCTGCCATTGGCCAATCCTAACCAGCGCTGGGAAAAGTCGCACGTACCACGTGACAACGCTGAATCTCCGCGAAAATCTCGCGAAATTTACTTGAGGGGCAGTGATGAGATGTTTATGCTATTATGTTGCTTGCTAGCTTTCGTGTTCATATTGTCATATTCATAATGTTAATAAATGTCTCTGAAGTTATAGCCTACATGAAGGAAAGATAGCCTATACTAATAAAAATAATAATTAATGCTCCATCTCTCGCTCTCATTTTTTAAAAGGCCATAAATTCGTTATTTATAAAATAACACATATTCATAAACTTGCTGGAAAAAAAAAAAAGATGGCACATGATGAAAGACATTTCTGTTTGTTTTTGTAGTTTTCAGTGCATGGTGCTAAAACCCGCACATTTTCTTAAAGCAGCATATATAACTGGCCCCCTCTATTAAGATGCATTTTGGTCTATGCATCACAAGAACCTCGCTAAATACATGTGTAAATGCAATTCAATTTCAATTGTCCCCTTTCAACCACTGGAGGTTGTAGACATTGACATAGCATTCCTGGTAAACACTCAAGTGGTCAAATGTGTTTAAACAGCTGCAAAGGATCACCTACTCACTCACCATGTAATTACTGTGGGAAAACATGCCAAAACATGTATTATATGTTTGCGGATTGTAATCTGAAGAGAAATAAGTGACCTGGTTGGTGCATCATCCCTCAGTCTAAGATTGCATATGTGTTAATAATAAATTAAGGTCACACTAAATATTCATAAGGAAATATATAATATTTCAGAACAGATATCTCTTGCCTGCAAGAATCAATGGTGAGCTGTGGTAAAGAATGCAGTAAATCATGCACTGATAGTTCAAGCAATATCTCTGTAGCTGTGTCTGCGAGAAAAACAAAATAGTAATTCTATAAGGGGAAGCTCATTTGCCCAGCTCACTATTTTCCCACGCATGCACTGCGGGAAACCTTTTTATTTTGTATAGTGTCTTGTCACGAAGGATGCGATCAGGCAGTCTAGCATGGGGGAGGGTAGAGAGAGCAAGCATCTCATGCAGGGATGCAGCAAGCCTCTGATTGGCTGCATATATACACGACATCAGAGCTGGAGAAAGCAGAGAGGGGAGGAAACACTGCGACGCAAGGAGGGATCCCAGCATCTCACTTCACTGGGTATTCAGTCCTGAGCTTCTCCCGTTGGGGCAAATCCCCTGAATGCAGGCGCTTGACATCTCCACATCTATTTCCAAAGCAGCGCTCCTCCTCTAGACTCTTTAGCCATGAACTACCTGCGCCGGCGTCTGTCGGACAGCACCTTTATCTCCAACCTGCCTAATGGCTACATGTCAGACCTGCAGAAACCAGATCCTCCTCAGCCTCCCCCTCCCGGACCAGCCTCAGGACCGGCTCCGGTGTCCCCGGGCCAGGAGAGAAAACCCATCCAGCCCCAGCCTCTGGGGACGGGATTCTTCAGCTCCATCACCAGTGTGGTGAAGCAGACGGCCGCCTCAGCAGGGCTGGTGGAGCAAACGGCTGTGCCCGCCTCGTCCAAGAGACACAAGCTCCTGCTGGTCATCGATGAACCACAACAGGACTGGTAAGAGCAACGATTTTCACTTGAGCTCCTTGATAAGGTTGATTTCTTTTTTTTTCTAATCAGGCAGTATTTGGCTTCTCCCCTTGTTTTAGTCCTTATCTGTTAAGTAATTTATTTAGTACTAAGCTTAATCATTTAATTTTGTTTTGGTGCAAAAAAAAAAAAAAGATATAGTAAATGCACACTTTCATAATTGACATCTTCCATTCACATGCTTCATGCTGTTTTTGGCTGGGAAAAGGCAACGCCATCACTGAATAAATCTTAGGTCTCACTGATCTACATGCCTAAAGTGTGTTTGATTTGTAATATTTCACTTACTCACTTACTCACGCAAGATGACAAAGTAACACACAACACAGAGATTATTTAGAAAATAATAGTGAATTATTAATATGCATGTAAAGAATATGGGTGAATCTCAGGAGCAGGAATATCTGAAGCATTTCCAGACTTTAGAAAAATCAGGTGGACTCTGCAAATTGATGAGAATAATGCTTACACTCTTAAAAATAAAGATGCTTAAAAGGTTTTCACAACCATTTTTGGTTCCACAAAGAACCATTCAGTCAAAGGTTCTTTAAAGAACCATCTCTTTCTCCTTTTTATAATCTGAAGAATCTTTTGTGAAACAGGAAGGTTCTTCAGATGTTGAAGGTTCTTTATGGAACCATTTAGACAAAAATGTTCTTCTATGGCATCTATGGTGAAGCACCTTTATTTTTAAGAGTGTACATACTCGCTCATATCTGTTCTATCCTCAGTTTCCTTGGTCATTTGCTCAAAGGGTTAGTGTGAGGAGTAAATGCATGCTAATTATCCTTTAAATCCATATTTGTAATAGCATGCAGAAGAAATGCTCAAATATTGTTTAGTCTCGCAGAGTGTATGCTGTTAATTTGTGTGGTATAAAAATGAAGATTTTTGCGATAACAGTATATGTCAAAGATATTATAGATATTACAGTATAGTGTCAAATAGAATATGTTCAGAGACAGACAAATTGGCTGACTGATTTCTTTCTAGCTGCTTTGAGATGTCACATATCATATTTGTACGGTTAGTGTAAATAATCCTGTCTGAAAACAAAGCTCCCAAAACATGTAGTAGCATATAATGCAGATACAGATTCAAAAGATACTATATTAAATACATTTTATGTTTAAAGTGCTAACTATTAATAATATGGATTTTATTCAATTACATCTCGCTGGCATGCGTATAACCTTTAGAAAATTATTTTATTAGAGAAATTGTTGAATAATGTGTAAGTAAAATACATGTGCTTAGTTGAGAATAATTTGGGATTAAATGGGTCACTAATATCCACAATAAATGACCATTGGTTTACGTGTTTGCTCCACCAGTTCACAGTAATAACTCTTGTCTGAAGGAGGTCTTTTGTGTTTTGTGTGGTGTGTGTGTGGTGAAGATTAGACTACAATATTAAGCCCTTTAACATCAATGCATGGACATCTTGAAATTAATAGGTGCAGTAAATTAACATTTTATATGCTTGTCTACATTACGATAATTAGATTAAACATTAAAATGCTTTCAATTTTCTCATATATTAGGATATAACCCAAACATTCTATCTATACACAGTATAATATACTGTCATTTAAACTGTGATGTTGTTAGCACTATAACCTTCACTACACTGTACCGTTTACTACACATTAAGAGCGATTTTGCCTTCGTACGAGGTTTTTGTTTAAAGGTGGATCAGCAGTGTGCATCTGTTGCAGTCTGACAGAGAAACAATCAGCTGAGATTTCAGTCCGGCTCTGAAAGCATAGTATCTGTCAGCAGAGGAACATTAGTGCACTGCACTGCATGACACTGTTGGTGAAATGTGTAATTACTAACGAGATGTTTCAACTCCTCTGGTCTGAATTATAGCTCTTCATGTTACTAGCAACCTACATCCAGTTTGGTGGCACTGCAGCTCTATAATACAGATAAATCAACCTATTTTGAACATATGTAACATATGTTGACAGAATTAATTTTGTCATTGAAAATAAATGATCATAATCATTTACATTGTGTGTGTCCTGATATTCCCTACACAATGTTGATCAAATTCCTTTTTTTTCTTTTTTTGTTGAGGAAATAAGCTCATAAATCATACAGCATGATGCTTTTTGCAAGTGGAAAAATCTGTATGAGGGGTAGGTTTAGGGTAAGGGGACAGAAAATACAATTTGTACTATAAAGAGTCCTTGAAAAACATGGAAATCAGTGTGTGTCAAACCTCAAGTTGCAGTGAAAACATTCACATTGTAACAAGACAATTTAATCGAGGAATTCCTGGAATGTCACACAAACTACTTCAGGTGAAAAAATGAGGAAAAATGTTGATCACCATGGTAACTAGCCTACTGCACAATATGCCATCATCCTCGTGCCAACATTTAGGGCAAAAATACCACCTTCATATATGTTCCCAGAAAACGAAGTGTACCGATTGTACAGCAGCTTGTCGCTGGACTACGCTATAAGGGATATCTTCACACACTATTTACCCTTAAAATGTTCATAGAAGTACCTAGAAGCGTATAGTGGTACTACTCTTAAGTAGCAATATAAAGGTATGCTACTCTTACTCTTATTGCTACTATATGCACCTTTAACAGACCCTGTGACAAAAGCTTGTTATATGTAGCACAGTTCTAAAGAGGTATTTTTACATAAATGACTGATGAATCAGAGATAATTAATTAACTCACATATGATAAAGTACATTAATTTCACTTAAGCATTTGTGTGAAATATGAGTGCATTTCTGTATGATCAAATTTATTTCAATTTGGAAAAAAAAATCTGAGCTTCTCATTTTTGGTAATACTTTTAAATATATATCGTAAACAGAGCTGGGTAGATTACTTACAAACTAGACAGTTACTGATTACAGATTACACAATTAAAACGGTAGTAACGTAATGTAGGTTACTCATTTCAGGTATTCTGAGTACTTTTTAGATTACTAACAGCTTTTTATCAAACTTGTTTTGAACTTACCATTAAAAGTATCATATTGATGCAAAAAAGAGAAAGAATATATGATCCTTGAAATATTTCTTTCTTTCTTTCTGTCTTTGTGAATATGGTCAAAGCTGAATGGTATGACACAGTAGGATTTTTAGAAAGGAAAAAAAGAAGGATTAGGGAGAATCAATAAATGATGAATAATGAGCATTTTAAAATGTAATATAATCTAATTACAAGTAGCTAATTGGAATCTGAGATGCTATCCAGATTACGTGTAATCAGTTACTACCCAGCTCTGATCATATATATATATATATATATATATATATTGTTTTTAAATCCCTAACTTTCCCTTCCCTTTTACTACAGGGCCAAACTCTTTAGAGGGAAAAAACTGAACGGAGATTACGATATTAAAGTTGAACAGGTGAGATTATGGAAGTCACTAGACAAATCAAATCAGTCAAAGCATTAATATTAGTTGAGTTACTGACTGATTGGTCTTGTTTTTCAGGCTGAGTTTGGAGACATCAGTGTTGTGGCTCATGCTAATGGATCATGTAACGTGGCTGTGCAGGTTCTGCAGAATGAAAACACAGTTGTCAGGTAAACTCGCATAAAAATCACCACAAGCTATTCGAATTGTACTGCTGTTCATTCAAGTGCAATTAATGCTACCTTAATGTGCAATAACTATTGTTTATTGTCTAAAACTGTCAGATCTATTTTGTTATTGTGTACAATTACAGCCAGCAAACTTTGTTAACCTTCAATCAATATGAAAGCTAAATTAGCCCACTTGGAGAGATTTGATTTGATGTGTCACACATGAAAACTATATCATTATACTGAGATGTAATAAAGGACAATTGTAAGAAAAGCCCTTTCACAATGATTTGAGTGGCTTGTCACCAAGACAATGCTTCTGTGTAATTACACAAATGGCCCATGAATTTACTTCAATTCTGAGTCTTCAGAGGCACTTTCAAAACACTGTCTAAAATTACTATATCAGACATTATAGCATAGACCTTAGTCAGGGTAGCGCCCTATATTGACTTTTTGACAGGAATGAAAACGAGGCTGTGAGAGACGGAAGTACAGTGAGACGCTTAACAGATTGAACTGTTGTTAAAACATGCCGACTGTTCAGCTGTAAAGACTGTAACTCCGTCCCTCACAGCCTTGTTTTCATCCGTTAAATTCAATATGGCATCTAATCTTATTAAGGTCTATTGTAGATTATCAGGCATACTGAATTTAAATATGAAAACGTGTGTAAGCACCATGATCATACCCCGCACCCACACCGACACGGAATGAGCCAGAAATGTCCTGTTTGCAGGAAACAAGCATCCTTGAGGTCTACTGATGTAAACCAGTCTCTGGGACGATGTTGCACGACAGTGTTCTGATTGTCAGTGTTTTGGGGCCTGTCCGAATACCCACATTTGCAGTCTTTGACTACTTGTCTACTTCCATTACATATTTCCTGTATTTGGCCCAAGTGTTCAGCTGGGCATGAAGATCACAGGAGTGTGTGTGGAACCTGTCCCATGGGACATATTTATAGTGTTGTAAAAATGCAAATTCCAGAGCTTTTAAAACTTTTTTAAAACTTTACATTTTAAACTAACATTAACAGATTACACAATTTAGTAATTGTGGTGCTGTACAAGATGATGTACAAAACACACATTCTCATCTTTGCACCAATAAAATGTGCAACACTTTATGTTTTACTAACAAACTATATGTATTATGTAAAATCTGATTATTAATTTTTAACTTACACTGGAAAGGTCTTGTGAAATCTCGTCAAAAAGTCTCACGATTTATTTTGAGGACATGATGCACGATGGGAGACCCTTAGCCTTGAGTACAGCTCTGAGGCATGGATTTAGTGTGCATTAAGGGCACTGCGTTTTGGCGTATTCAAGACCTGGCGCAGTCTTACTTCCGGTTGCATGCACAGTGGCCAAGACCGTAAATGTAGGTATGGGGAATAGGTGAGCACAATTGTGACCATGGACCACAAAACCAGTCTTAAGTCGCTGGGGTATATTTGTAGCAATAGCCAAAAATACATTGTATGGGTCAAAATTATCAATTTTTCTTTTATGCCAAAAATCATTAGGATATTAAGTAAAGATCATGTTCCATGAAGATATTTTGTAAATTTCTTATCATAAATATATAAAAACTTAATTTTTGATTAGTAATATGCATTGTTAAGAACTTCATTTGGACAACTTTAAAGCCAATTTTCTCAATATTTGGATTTTTTTGCACCCTCAGATTCCAGATTTTCAAATAGTTGTATCTCAAGACACATATTGTTCGATCCTAACAAACCATACATCAATGGAAAGCTCATTTATTCAGCTTTCAGATGATGTATAAATCTCAGTTTTGAAAAATTGACACTTAAGACTTTTTGTGGTTCTGGGTCACATTTAGTCAGACAAGGACTAGACAAGGACTAAATGAGGGAGCGTGGTAAAGGAAGACAAGGAGGCTGGACAAGGGAATCGCATGGCCCTGAATACCAGAATACAGTGGTGACAATATAAAATAGTACAGTACATCGACACATTACTAAGAGTAAGTTGTCACTTATGGGCATTGTTAGCACAAATACCTGTACATATTCTCACAACAGTTTAGATGATTATATTTACTCCTTTTGGAATTGCACATATGAAAAGAAATTTTGGACAGAAGTTGTGGATAAATTAGAGGAGATTTTAAATGTCACTATTTCCTTATCTCCTTTATTATTTCTGCTAGGCGATCTCTCTTATGTTAGCACCCCAAAAGAAATCAAAACAGTTATTTTTATTTCATCTATACTAGCAAAAAAGGTAATATTATTAAACGCGATTACTCAGTGACTCGATTTGTTAGCAGACACTCTTACACTTGAGAAATTAACTTCCTCACTTAGGAATAAGATGCCCACTTTTGAAAAAATTTATGGAGCCGCCTGCTAAAGTTCCTGGACAGTTGAATCTGGTATAATATGAAAACTGCATATAACCAAATATATTGAACCAAATATAACCAAATATATAGGTGTCTTGACATGCACTTTAGGCTCTGATTAATGCTCAATCATGTGTAGTCCCCTGTCTTGTACATGGTCCGCATGTATACATTTGTCAGCCTTTCCTTTATGTTCTGTATTCCATCTACATACGTAAATTTGTAGCAGTGTGAGAGATATGTGTAATAATTTTTGTCACATGTTCTATGTTTGTATCTTGTGCATTGTATCTCTGTCAAGTTGCAATATATATATATATATATATATATATATATATATATATAAAAGGGAAGCACATAGCCAACATAAAGACAGAGACATGTGCTCAGGCACAAAACAAATATAGAAACATTAAACAAAGACAAAACAGACAGAGCTGCCAGGGCAGAGCTCTGACACCTTTGCTCTCTTCTTCTAATATCTGAGCTGATTCCACTTGTGCTACTGGCATAACCACTCCATTGAAAAATCAGAGTATGAAATGGTCTCTATTGTGGATAAAACCCACAGAGACACTGCGCACATGCACCAGCTGTCCGTTCGCACAGCGATTGGTCTCCGCTCCTCCTCATTTACTGGTGCCACAGTGGTCTATAGTATATCTCCCTGCTGGGGGCTGATGGAGAAGAAAACCCCCAGCGCTGATCTCTGTCCCGTTGAGGTGAACAGCTCCTGTCCCTGCAGAGCGCATAGGACTGTTTTCCCTTCGTCTGAGCTGGTTGGGCAATGACCGCAGTAATCAGCCTCTCTTTGACCGTTGCGTTTCATATGAGCAGACTGAAAAGGTCTAGCCCCAGTTCCCTCATATATCTTGAATATCCAGCCATGCATAATCCTTAACAGGCACACTGTGAGATAAGGTTTGTTTCAGTGCCTTCATCTCCACAATACATACCAGCTGGAATGAATTGTATAATCTGTGTGAGGCGTGATGGCAGCCTTTTACCATCATGGCCCACCTGTCGAAAGAGCCAGTCAATGGAAAGTTGCAGCAGACCTCCATGAGGTTTAACTGGACAGCAGGTCTCAACCCTGGTTTTTACAATAACAAGCAAATTAGGTAGAAGTATAGAGTCATTTTCTTCACCTTCATTATCGTCGAGAAGATGGAAGGACTTCATGTTCCTCGCCCGCAATTCCTGTGAGGTTCACTCGAGTAAAAACACAAACGCAGCCAACAGCAAGACAGGATTCACAGGGAAGAGAGCAAGAATTACTAGTATAGGTTATACAACCACATTGTCAGTGTTGGGAAGGTTACTTTGGAAATAGTTACAGATTACAAGTTACCCTGTTTAGAATGTAATAAGTAGTGTAACTATTTCAATTACTTTATTAAAGTAATGTAACTGATTACATTTGATTACTTTTTGATTGTTTCTAAATTTCTAATGTTTTCAACTGTTAATCATTTTCAAACATTTAAACGCATTTAACCTTACAGCAGCACTCAACACTGATTACCGTCAGACTTTCAAAATCTTCAATTAAGATTATAGTAACTGAACTTTAAAGCACAGCCACCACAAAATCAGATCCAGAATCAGAGATCATTCCGAGGTTAAATACAGATCATAAAATCATTAAAATCATAACAAGAAATAGTTTAGTAGCTGTTTTTGAAATCGAATCTTTGCATAGTTATACTGGAAATACTGATAGCAATGCCTTGGGAAAAAAAAAACAGTTAATCTGAAAAAATAAAGTATCTACACAAACCCAAATATGAAGTAAATCCTGTCCTGTGCACTGAACTCCTGAAACATTGGTGTCTCATATTTTAGAGCACGCAATGCAATTTATGAAAGAAATCAGATCAAATCTGTATGTGTGAAAAAATTCAGATGTAACCCCTTTGTAATCATTAACATTTTCATAAGTAACTGTAAATCAATTTCAATTTTTTTTTTCTGATTACAGTTGCATTTATTTTGCAATTAAATCACATAATTCTGTTACATGTCCCCAACACTTCAGATTGCAAAGATGACTCGGAAGAATAACTTTCATCTGTGTGTGTGTGTGTGTGTGTGTGTGTGTGTTCTTGTTTATGCTACATTGAGGGGACCAAATGTCCCCACAAGGATAGTAAAACCAGTAAATGTTGACCTTATGGGGACATTTTTTAGGTCCCCATGAGGAAACAAGCTTAAAAATCATACAGAGTGAGTTTTTTTTTTGAGAAAGTAAAAATGCAGAAAGTGTCCTGTAAGGGGTAGGTTTAGGTGTAGGGTTGGTGTAGGACAATAGCACATACAGTAAGTACAGTATAAAAACCATTACGCCTATGGAGAGTCCCCACAAGGATAGCAAAACAAACCTGTGTGTGTGTGTGTGTGTGTGTGTGTGTGTGTGTGTGTGTGTGTGTGTGTGTGATCTATGCCCCTACAGGTCATTCAAGCCTGACTTTGTCCTGATCCGACAGCACGCTTACAGCATGACAGAGAATGAGGATTTCCGTAACTTAATCATCGGCCTGCAGTACGCCGGCATTCCCAGCATCAACTCCCTGGAGTCCATTTACAACCTCTGTGACAAGCCCTGGGCAGTAAGTTTGAGAACGGTCAATCTGACATGACATATCATTTGATAGATATCTGCTACAAACTCATCTCTCCAAACGTATCTGCAGTTTGCATGTCTGATCAGCACATGCAAGAAACTTGGACAGGAGAAATTCCCATTAATTGAACAGACGTTCTATCCCAACTATAAAGAAATGGTAAGAGATCGTTCCATAAACATTATCTTCCAATGATGACTATATCTGCATGATTAAATAAACAAATACTCTGTTTGTGGGAAAACGAACCAGGTGACCATGCCGGCATTTCCAGTTGTGGTGAAAATCGGTCACGCTCACTCTGGTGTGGGGAAGGTAATGTTTAAACTCAAACAATGAGCGATGCATGCTCGTGTAGCTAAGCTTGTAATCTAATTACATGTGTTGTTAAGGTGAAAGTGGAGAACCACACAAAGTTTCAGGACATAGCGAGTGTGGTGGCCATCACTCAGACCTACAGCACGTGTGAACCTTTCATCGAAGCCAAATACGACATCAGGATCCAGAAAATAGGAAATGATTACAAATCTTACATGTGAGTCACAATGCTATTCTGTAGAGTTTCTGAACACATCTCAGATTTAGCTAAATGCTGTTCTTGACAGATGAAGAATGCTCCTCGTTTCATAGGAGGACGTCAGTCTCAGGTAACTGGAAGTCCAACACTGGCACTGCCATGGTGGAGCAGGTGGCTATGACCGACAGGTAACCCACACAACAATGGCACCATTTAAAGCATCTGCTTTCAGGTAAGCACATATGCTTCAAGCATGACTAAGCAAGTTGCATTATGCTGCAGGTATAAGCTTTGGGTTGACACCTGCAGTGAAATATTTGGAGGCCTCGAAATTTGTGCTGTTAAAGCTATTCATGGAAAAGATGGAAAGGATTACATTACTGAGGTATGTGCTATGCTTTTACTTGTTGCATACATGTGACATACAGGGATGTTGTAGAGCTTAGATGTTTTGTAGGATTTCTTCTACAAATTCAACCAATGTGTTGTATTCTCTATGTAATATTACTAATAACTGTGGTAATTTCATTAGGTAATGGGTTCGTCTATGCCACTGGTGGGGGAACATCAGGCCGAAGACCAGCAGCTAATAGCAGATATGGTCATTGCCAAAATGAATCATGTTATGACACAAAATCCCAAAAGACCAACTGCTATTCAACCAAGAAAGGTAGATAATGTAACAACACATTGTAAACAAACAGCAGCAACAACAAAAACTGACCTAACTTACAAAATAAGGCAGCATTTTACCTTTAATGTTTGTTTGATTTTCAAAGTAAGTTGTTTATAGTGCAGGAACCAAAATACTCCCGATATAATTTTTGATATTTGTTTGCTAGTGGGTGCAGGACACTATAGTTAATTTAGGTAAGTGAGGATAGCAAAATAAAGTAAACTGTGACATATTATACTCAAAAATTCTTCACACAGTGGACTACCAGATAAATTGATCAAAATTTGGGACCAACAGTTATTCACTTTGACCTGACCGTGTTTTGCCTGTGTTTTTTCATTAATTGCTACGCGACCTTTTCACACCACAGACTGAACAAAATGAAGCATTGCTTGGTAACTGGTTGAGCTAAATTGTTTTTTATCTAATTGTGTGCTCAAATTTAACAGCTGACAGCTATTCAATCGAATTCATTATATACCTTTCTATCAAAGTTATCTGACATTATCAAGATTAATCTGTTCTGACACAGTTTATCTCTGAGTTCTAAACATAGCGAATAAACTGTGATATAATGTGAGAAATGTTGAAGGTGTCTGAATAAATTTTGTTTGACTGTATATTAGTACTCAATTTAAGCTTATATAAATTAAAGCTTGAATTTACTGCAGATTAAACTTAAAAAAATTAAGTAGAAATGACTCCTTAAACTCATGGCCATGTTAAATTTACTTATTTCCTTTGTCACTTTTACCTAACTTAGTTAAGTAGATTTAACTTCATTCAATATCAAATATGCATACATGTGTGAGTTTTACTTGTTTTGTGTTGTTGTTTTGAGCATGAGTGTGTGAGCAGTTGTGCTTGTTTCTTTCAGAATGCTGTTGATAAGGCTGCGGTGGTTGAAGTAAAGAACGCCCCACCACAGAAAGCTCCTCCACAAGGCTGCTTGCAGTACATTCTTGACTGTAATGGTGTTGCAGTGGGACCAAAATTAGTGCAGGCAAACTAACATAACTGTGAAAGCTCGAAGCATTTAAGCTCCTGCCAGGTTGTGTTCAAACATTCAGACAGTGACCTGAGGTGGAAGGGAACAAATAATCTGTAAGAAAAGTCTTAGTTTGGGCCTGATCCATATTTCAGTCTGTACTGTGTAACTTTCACTGTTCTGCGCTTGTGATGGTTGCTTTGTTTCAATGTGAAGCGGTTGTCTCTTCAGGGTTGTTTTGTGGTGATACAGCAGATTGTGCCTAGTGTTCAGTGCCACTCTTTCCTTGTACTTATTTTTTTCTTGTCTCATGTCTTGTGTTATGTTTTAGTAAATAGTGTTCAAAGAGTTACAGGGTGTGTGTGTGTGAGTGTGTGAGTGTGTGAGTGAGTGAGTGTGTGTGTGTGTGTGTGTGTGTGTGTGTGTGTGTGTGTGTGTGTGTGTGTGTAAAACCTACCTTGTATTCGCTACATTATGGGGACCAAATGTTCCAACTAGTATAATAATACCAGTAAATTTTGTCCTTGTGGGGACATTTTTTGGTCCCCATGTGGGAAAAAGCTTATAAATCATATACAACGTTTTTTGAAAAAGTAAAAATGCAGAAAGTTGTGTGTGAGGGATAGGTTTAAGGTATGTGTGTGTGAATGGTTGTATACATACATGAATGGAGACTATAAAATATAAATGAACATTTAATTGCATGATCAAATGTGTGTGTGTCATTGTGTGTTAAAAGGTAAGGTGTGCATTTTCTTTTGTGACATCACTGTTGAAATAATAGATATCATACTGTATGCACTTCTAGTATTGTGAATGTGTTATAAAATATGGTGAAATGTATTTGCCACAATGGATGAAAGCTATATAACTAAACATCAATAATTTTTTGTTCTTGTTACATTATTGCAGAAATGCGATTACATAAACAATAAGCAATAAAAATAAAGCTGAGAACAAACAATGAACCAGTTAAGTGAATGTGCTTAACCTTCAGACAATGTTGACTGTCAACCTTAAGAGTTCAAAATAAAATTATATTGTTTAATTTCTCTTCATTTATATTAAATATGCAAACCTTGTCACCAAACTTTGGGATCTAAACCCCCAATTTAAGAAAACTCTTTAAATAAACCACAAAATGAATCACATTTTGAAATGTTTTAATGAATTTATGATATATAATATTTATGGAAAAAGTTGTTAACAGTTTATTTTACAATGTCTTTGTTACACAATCTACACTACACAATCTGGGAAGATGGTTTAACCGGGTATCAGAATATCACACTTCATCATCTAGATGTTTCACAAATGTCTACATAGCAAGCACTTGACACATTAATCGTTAAAACATAGCGGGAGTATTTTTCAGGCCAAAACTCATGACAATATATTGTAGTCCACTATATTGAGTCCACTAGGTTTCTGATCATCAAGGCAGGCAGGCCTGAAGGTGGATAAAATGGATACTGTCTTCAACTGAACTATGTTCTTTTCTGGAAATTCATTGTAATAAGTTTCAATACATACCAAGACGAGGATCATAACCTGTTTAACTTATAGGCCCTCTTTTGCTAAAATGGTAGAAGGGAGGCACTCAATTAAACATGACTAGAATTATATGTACATATCTGTTCCATCAACAGGAAAAAGCAGATATGTGTCTACCACTGAAATTAGGCTTTAGAGACACTAATGTGTTGTTAGTGACTTCTGATTTGGTTCTTTTTTCTATCATTATTATTTTTATACTGAATATATATATATATATATATATATATATATATATATATATATATATATATATATATATATATATATATATATATATATATATATATATATATCAGAGCCAGTTTGTCTCTCTGGGTGGATATACTGTAGATCAGAGATGGGTACAGGTCATTTTGGTGTCCCTCTGGGTTCAATTCTAGGCCCCCTTACTTTTTAGTATGTATTTTTTTTTCTTTTGGTCAGCTTTTAAGATCACACTTTCTTAATTACCATTTTTTATGCAGATGATGACACTAAGATTTATATGTACACCGTGATGCCTCTTCCTTCAACAGAACAATGTTTTTGTGTCCTGCACACGCCCCTAACCCTACCCCTCACACAACACTACTAGCAAATTTTGAATTTCAGAAATCACTGTTTAGTATGTTTTTTAAATCTATTTGGTTTACAGGGACACAGGAAGTGTCCTCATATGGTGGTTCATGGGGATTCTCATAATGGTTTGTATACTGTACAAACTATATTTGCTATCGCCCTACACCTAAACCTACCCCTTACAGAAAACTTTGTGCATTTTTAGACTTTCAAAAAAAAAAAAAAAAAAACACACACCAAAAATAATTTAGTATGTTTTTTTAAGTCTTTTGAATTACCGGGACATAGGCAGTGTCCTCGTAAACCACCTTCACCCACTGTTCAGATCTGTTCATAGTTTTAACCAAATATGTTACTTTCAACAGAACATCTAGTTTTAATATTCAGAAGTTACACAAAATATGCTGTTCAAACGCTTACACCCTCAGGTCTTTCTTAATATTGTGTTTTCTCGAGAAATAGTGGCTGTTTGAAGTCCTTTGTGCTTGTCCTACTAACTGTTGACAAATATCCACCAAGTCCAGTAATTAAAAAAAAAAAAAAAAAAAAAAATATATATATATATATATATATATATATATATATATATATATTTCCCAGCATGCTCTGCACATTTGCGTTTTTCCTCACAGTGGTTATATGATAACGATCTTTGGCCACTTCACATGCAACTCTCAAAAACCTGACAGTAGTCATTTATGCTCTAGGAGGCAACATGCGTTATAAAGAATCAGTGGTACATAAACCTTTGAAAAAGATAATTATGTACAGTAGCAGTCAAAAGCATTCATATCCCTTCATTTTTTCCATGTATTCTTATGTTGCAGATCTATGTTAAACTGCTTTAAATTACTTTTCAATACTCATCAATCTACACTTCATACGCTACAATTAGTATTTGGACACTTGTAATCGAGGTTCATCACACCAGAGAATCTGGTTTCTCATGTGATCACAGTCTGAGAGTGGAACTGGAATGCTACTGAGCTAAACTGTGTCACAGAAAAGGGTAAGAATACTCAAACAATTATTTAATTTTTTTTGGTTTGTCATTATGGTGAAGACTTATGTGGGGAATTTTTTTTTATTTAAAGCAGTTTAACATAAGGCTGCAACACAACAATGTAAAAAATGAAGGGGAACGAATACTTTTGCAAGGCACTGTATTTTATGCTGTGCTTCTTTAAGGCAGCACTAGAAAAAAAACTTTTAACTTACAATTAACACAGCAAAGGAAGACATACCATGGTAGGAAAGGGTATTTAACTTAATTTTATTAAAATAGTTGATTAACAGTATGTACTCAGTCAATAACATTCAAAATACTTGACAAAAATCACAAAATAGAGCTCAAATTGTGTAAGACTATGTGGCATCTTAATAATGAACAGCGTTCAATGACAGCTCAATACTGACTAAATCATGAAGCTCTTTTTGTGTATATTCAAACACTATCGCCCTTTGAGCATTGACGGCAACATCTCTTCAGACACATAAAACTGAGGGCTTGTTTACTTATAATCTCATTGTCAAAGTGCATCTGTCACTAGCTTACAAACACAGGAAACAGCTTTCATTTCTGAGATCAACATCAGCAACGAATGGAGCTCTCCAGCTGAAATTTCAAGGGATCCCTTCTTATTCTGGTTTGCAACTCTGGTTTCAGTCATTCGGTTTATCAGTCACAAATTCTATAAATGGCCTTGTAGCAGAACAAAGCAATAGTATTTGGCTTCTAAAAGACAGGCAGCTTCATGGAGGTGAGTGTGAAGGAGTTGATGTCTTCACTCTGTGACGCTCTGTGCAGCGAGGGCTCAGAGGCGCTGCGGTTGATTTTGGGCAGCGAATGCTGCAGCAGCTCAATGGAGGACAGAATCTGTGGACACAGACAACAGAAAGAGCGCAAAGACACCCAGAGAGAAGTGTGTGTGTTATTACTTCATCTGCAAGGGCTCTCTTATTTACATTTTTCTGTAGCCAATCAGAATTCAACAGTGCTGTGATAAACCATTTCAATTAAGTGGAGGTAAAAAACCACTCAATGTGAACAGAGTGCATTAAAATCGTGTATTAAAATTTGACTGGATGGACAAAAGGAAGTTAATTTACTGGTAGTTACTTTATCTAAGGGTCCTTAGGTGTAGAATGTAGTGCAGTAATATTACATTAATTTGAATAAATTTAAACAAATGAGAAAAAGAAAGATATTGTGTGTGTGTGTGTGTGTGTGTGTGTGTGTGTGTGCTTTCTATACTAATAAGTTTTGTTCACACTCTGAGTCCAAATCCTATTTTTATGCGTATCTGACTGGAATCCAATCATATTTAGCAAGTGTGATTGGTTAATTTTTTTTTTTTTTACTAATACATTTAAATAAATTTACATGCTGGAAACCATAAGCAGAAACTCACTGATTTTGCTGTATGTACAGTCAGATAATCTGTTAAAGGAAAGCAAACACACCTGCGGGAAAAGTGGCCTCTCGTCCTTGGACTTCTTGATACAGTCAGCCACCAGTCTCTTCATGGCTTTAGGACAACTCTTATAGAGCTTACTGAGGTCTGGAGACAGATATCCCCGACCAACCATGTAAATGATCTGAATAAAACAGTAAAAAAAGCTTAAAAAAGCACAGGGAACAAATGTAAATACATGCAATTAAATATTTTGTATTAACTACACAACAGCGCAAGTCTTTTATTGTGGGACCTGTTTAAATAATAGCTAACTGTCTTTAATAGACTAAACTTTCTCATAATCTTAACATAATACTGATGAATCACAAAATCTGCCAAAAACAAACCCAGGTCACATTTTTATGAAAATACAAAACAAACAAAATAATCATAATAAAAATAAGAAGAAGATGATTAGATTTTGCATAGTGTCAATTCTATTTTCTACATTCTATTTTGTTTATTTATTTATTTTCATTGTGACATTATTTTCATGACAATTGAGCAAAAAAAAAAAATTGTCAAGACAATAGAAGCTGGACATTTTTGTGAGATTCATCCAACTACTGAGGCGAAATGACGCAGAATGAACACACACACACACACACACACACACACACGTTTTTGCTTCACTATCATAGTGAGGACACTGCGTAGATTTTTATTGATTTTTCTATCAGGTTAATGGTATTTTCTATCGCTACCCCTAAACACACCCCTCACAGAGTCAAATGTCCTCACTAGTGGGTTTCACAATATATGCGAGGACATTTGGTCCTCAGAAGTATAGTCATAAACAAGTAGACTCACACACAGGGCAGAGGTTAGGGAGCGAGTCCAGTGCGTGGTCTGGAGTCTCTGGGGCACTGATTAGTTATGTGTCTAAATTTAGCCCCGAGGTGCCACAAAACATGCCTGGGGTCAGACTGGGAGAGATACGGCATGCGTGTTCACAAATGCATGCAGAGTCATGCTGGATAAACCATTAGCCTCTTGCTTACTGAAAGGCTTGTGAAGCATTCGCTATGTGTTGCCCACTACAACTGCAGATAATATATTTCAAGTGAACTATTAAAATCCTAGTATAGCATTAATAACTTGGGTAAACCATGTGCCTTGACTAAGAGCAGCTTGTTTTGCAGCCCTTCAGGTTTTGTGTTACCTGATCTCGGTTCGCTATCTGTGAGTAGGGCAGCTCCCCTGTCATTAATTCAAACAGCACAATGCCGTAAGAATACACATCTGATTGGGAGCTGTACGGGTTGCTGTCCTGCATCCGGATCACCTCAGGAGCCTGAGGGGCGAAGAGCATAAATGTGGGTAAAGCTCAATGACAGATGCTTGTTCAGAATGAAGCGTGATTTTGAGCAATGCACTAACCATCCATAAAATAGATCCCGAGGTTTGCTCCACCTGTTGAGAACCGCTCCACCTGGCCTTCACAGTGGCCAGTCCAAAATCTCCAATCTTCACTGTCAGGCCTTCATGTAAGAAGATGTCTGTGCTTGAGTTAAAGTTAGTCTGCATTAAGACCTGTCAACTGTGCTGCTCCTTCTGACTAAAAAAACAGCTCGCAGCAAAAGGCAGCAAGACGAAAGAAGCTTATATTTTTGTGAATTCTATGGGTCAAAATTATAAATTTTTCTTTTATGCCAAAAATCATTAGGATATTAAGTAAAGATCGTGTTCCATGAAGATATTTCGTAAATATATCAAAACTTATTTTGATATGAACGTCGTTCTCTGTTTTGGTTTGTGAAACCCGCCCACCTGCCAGTTTACCCAATTCTATTTCGGCACCCTGGGTTGCCAGTTGGTGGAAAACACAGCATATTTAATTTCACTCATCGTCGTGCACGGTTAATCTGCCAACCTGCGTGTGCATCAATCTGAGGACGAGGGGCCAGGTGAAAAAAACCCTCTCCAATATTTTGAATTTGGACTGCAATCCTGCGTCCAGCACCTTTAAATAAATGGCTGTTAGGTTTATTTTGTATTAAAGGTGCAGTATGTAATATTGACAGCTAGCAGGTACTGCAGTCCAAATTCAAAATCTTATTTCTCCCGCATCCTCCTCCTCCTCCATGACAATGGCAGGAGACGAGCCTTACACCGTGAGTTGATGAGCGGATTTATCCTCAATTAAATAAGCTTATGTTCACAGAGCTCACATAGAATCTGCAATCTCTGACCCAGTTCGTTGATGGCTTCTATGGTTGCAATATGCTCTGTTTTCTGTCAACTGGCAACCCAGGGTGTCAAATTACTATTGGGTAAATTGGCAGTGGGTGGAGTCACACAGAGCAAAACAAAAACCAGACGTTCAGACACGGAACGCGCATTTTAAAGTAGAATAACAGACTGTAGCATTGTTTTCCAGAGAACTTGGCATGTTTCCTAAATATCTGCAAACATATTATGGAATTTATATGCTTTAGTAAAGTCAACAAATTACATACAGCACGCCTTTTTTTCCTAGACACTATTAGAATAATTTTAGATGTGTAAAGCTGAAGAAAGGGCTTTGTGGAAGTCAGTAATGTTCATCCGCAAGTGACTCAATCATTGTTTTTATACACGGACGTGCTTTGTACATGTATAGAAATTAGAAATAAGGGCCCTGCTTAAAATGTTGCACAGAACTCTCTAGAATAACATTATATGCATTAAGATTTATCTTCACTGGAATTACTGGATGCTTTTACCATTATTGTGTACAAAAGGCATCAGATGTTTCATGAATGGATAGTGGACAGAGACTAAGATCTCATCTGCCTTTAAACCTCTAAACAACAGAACGAAATTAGATGTCTCATAAAAGGATGCTGTTTGATTTCATGTCGCGGTGGATGATGTTTTTTGCATGCAGATAGCTGTGAGAAAACAAAAAAACATGATAAATTATTGTTGCGACATATACAATAAAGTTCTACACACTGAGTGAAGACACATCCATCAGTCTCAGGACGTGAAACTCACTCCATGCCCTGAGCGGTCTGTCTGGCGATATCTATCAGCTGAAACATCTGGAAGTTGGTCTCTTGCACATGGAGGTGTTTGTAGAGACTGCTGCCTTCACACCACTGCGTCACAATCGCAAGATTTTCTTTTGTCATGTAGCCCATGAACAACAGGATGTTGACATGTCTGGTTTTCCTGTTGGCAGCAAAAAGACAACAAGACACAAAGATTCAGATGCATCAACCACAAACATACTACTCATACAGGGCAACAGGGATGGGCGATATGGCCAAAATCTTAACTCATAGTACAGATGTAGCCTTTTTTCACGCGATATCATGAAATTTGTCACGCGTGAACACAATGCTCCCACACTTCCACAGTAGCTAGACCAGATCAGACCACTCTTGGTCACTTAATCTTGGCAACTAGTTTGAATACGCCTAGGCTTATAGATTATTAAATTGTTTTCTGATAGCGTCTGTTAAATTTATAAGTTTATTGCATGAAAACAAAAAAAATATCCACAATAAAATACAAAAGATAGTAATAAACAAAAACATTTTGTAAACATTGGGAAATTAATTTACACACGACTGCATGCATGTAATTTATGCATATTTATTACATAGGCTATAAGTGCAGAATTGTCAAACCAAAGAAATATGCACTTAGAAGCATATATAAAATAACGCAATCACTGAACAGCATATAAATGAAAACTGCCTAATGTTACTGAATGAAATACTGGCCAAGGAAGTGGTTTAGGACTGTGATGCTGTGAGTTGTTGATCATGGACTCGATCTATTCCATCTATGCTTTCATCATCGTTCTGAATCCTATCCAGACATAGTCTTGGTTAGGCGCTGTTAATTCTTTTGACATACTGCATGTTCAGATATTCATACAACAAAATATTCTGGGGGCCATGAAATTTTTCTGAAAATGGTCAAAAATTTTAGCGGTGTCTGGCAACTTAAAAAAAAACAAACAAACAAACAAACAAAAAAAAAATGTGGCGAAAGAGTTAAGGGCCTACTGCAACTGTTAATACTGTAATTGTAAATATTCTTCTCTTTAACAAATGCATTTTCATTCATTAGACTCCTCTGGTTCAGGCAACGTATTTCAGGCAGACCACGGCGTGCCTGCAGCATCAGCTGACGCTCAGCTGATTTTAACTCCTCCCACTACAATTAAATAAGATATATAAGTTCATCCATACACGCACGTGCCATAGTCTGTCGCATAGACATGCGCTTACCCTCCTCCATCCCCAACTCCTCCTTATGCAGATACATGATCATTTAACTGCTCGCCCACGGAGATATATCATCTATCCAGCACACCATGCTCAATTTGTCCAGATTTATTCACAGTACTGTATTACTCTGCATGGAATATATACTGTAACTGTTAATATAAAAATGTCTGGCAATTGCTTAGACTTCAGGAGGGTTTAAACCTCATTAAGGTTTGCCTGTGGATAGCTCGGAATCTGAAACTCTCAAGCCTGCCGCCAAAAATAATGTTCAGGGCCTCTACACTAATCTTAATCAGAGTGGTCCTGACTGAATAATGCTTTAGTTTATACTGGAATATATGAAGCTAAAAAAAAGCCTGGCTTTATCCTAGTATTAGATTCAGAGAACCACACTCAATTCGTGTTTTTGTATGGTAGCCTAATGTTTGCTGCTCCTTAGCAGATCTGTCTAGTCTTTTGACTGCTTTATTTGTTGATTTCTGGTCTTTGTTTTCACCATATATCAGCGATCAAATGCACATGAAAAACATGTAAAATACTTTTTAGCACTAAATCATGAACATGCACTTGCAGGATACCTTTCCCTTCCATGCATAACGTCTGAATGTGGCCACATCTGTACAAGCAATTTTATACATATATGACCATATCATTTTTAGTAAATATTTTAGCCTAAAAACGGTCATATGTTGCCTAACCACATAGCAGTATCTATTTTCTATTAAAATAAAATTTTGTTCATTAATTTTCTGGAAGTCGATGGACAATTGCTCTCCTGTGTGTGACAAAGTGTTACAGTAAGTAACACTGTACTGGCATTAAATTCAATCACTCAATAAGATAAACCATTAAATAAGTACATGGGGACAGTATATTAATTGCTGGGTGAACAATTACTGTAATATGACAGGCTGCAATATTGGAAAATGTAAACAAGCTTTCGTTATATTCTGCCTACACTAGATGCACGTAGCATGCTTCTGCAGGTCAAAAGAAATTGTTGCCTATCAACAAACAAATCCATCGACAAACTGCTCTAAAACATCACCCCTTTCAAACTGGGGACAGTGACCTGTTGACAATCAGTATCAACATCTCACCTGAGAACCGCCACCTCATTGCGGAAGGCTTCAAACTGCTCCGGTGTTGGGTTGGTGACTTTTAATATCTTCACAGCCACATCACCTACAGCATGATATAGCGCAAGTTAATTATAGTGACAGCTAGGTTTAACTGAAGCTGGCCGGGTTAACCACTTACCGTGCCATTTCCCTTTGTATACGGTTCCAAAGGAGCCCGAGCCAATCCTGTTCAGCAGCATGACCTCGTTAGCTTCAATCTCCCAGTAATAGCTTGAGTCTCTCTTATCCCTCGGCCGCTAAAAAACAGTAACTAATGTTAAGCACCTAACGAAGTGTTCTAAACAGTCATACTTCACATCAAGAAACCTTTCAAGACTATCATTATTATTAACATTCTTTCACAACAATTGCACACATTTTCCGATAACACTTTACAATAAGGTCCCATTAGTTACCATCAGTTAATGCATTACCAAACATTAACTAACAAGCAACAATAAATTTGTTACAGCATTTAATAATCTTTGCTAATGTAATGTTAGTTAATAAAAGTACAACTGTTCATTTTTAGTTCAATTTAGCTCAGGTCCATAATATTAATAAATCCATAATCCATTATATTAATAAATACGACTTCTGATTTTATGAACGCATTAGTAAATGTTGAAATTGACATTGACTAAGATTAATAAACACTTTATAAGTACTTTTCATTGTTAGGTCATGTGTAGTTAGTACAACCAAATGTTAACTAAATTTAGTTTAATTGAACCTTACTGCGCTACCCATTTTCCAACTAAATTCTCATTGATGTAATGAATATTTAAAACTGTAATTTTAAAGTATAAATCATTGTATTTGTTATACTGCCATTAATGTGGATTATAATAAAGCTTTCTGATTTTCACTACTGTATAACCAGTTCTTTTTTGGCAACAATGAGAATTTTGGGGGGAAATGTGCATAACAGTCTTGATGTAAATGCAATGCAAAATTTTTTTAAATTATTTAATATACTCATAGACCTCAATATTTACCATAAGGAACTTCAAAGATAACCATAGTATTACTATGTTCAAAAAACTATGTTATTATAGTATTACAATGGTACATATTTATATTTACACTCAGGGAATACAAATGAAAGAATCTCTTCAAGATCTGCTATAACATTAAAAACTGAAGTGATGTTACACTATATTTGGAGGTTAAGGTGAAGATGATGGCATTTTCTAAATGATCATATTCATGCAAAGGCTCTTGGTGCTCCTGCTCCAGTGTTTTCAAGTTGCGTTCTTCTTCTTCTCTTTAGGATATATATGAATGGTGAAGTTATGCTGATTGGCTTCGGACTGGTGAAAATCCAGAGTCTGGCTAGGTTCCTATAACTACCCACATCCTCTGCATGCCTTGGTTAAGGTTGTGTGCTGAATGCTTTGTCTTCAATTCTAAAAACTGCTCCCTAAAATGTATAGACACCCTAACTACAATGTTCACTGCCTTTAGTAAGACTTGATGACTGCAGCACAACAACAGCAGCACATTCTCAATAACGAGTCCTGCTGAAAAGGACCCGATTCTCCTGGTCTCAGCATCTGAGTTTCCCACAATACTGCTTACCTAATGACCAAACAGAATTAGGACAGAGCTTCACAAAGCTTACAATTTTAACTTTCTCCTGAGGGTTAAGGGACGGTGCCCGCTCTCTCTGGGCCACGGTGGGTATGTTGGGTTGATTCCAGCCTGTGGGGCTCTGATTTGGAGAACTGCTAGCTGTAGAGAGATGGTTAAAAAAAAAAAAAATTAACCTGATCCATATTTATTCCCCAATAAAACTACAGCAAAAAATTTTTTCATTGCATCCATATGAATATGTTTTGATGATTTATTCTTACCTGAGCTGTGAATACGTATGGCGTCCTACATGAAAAGCAAACAGAAAAAAAAATTAAGAAATGACAGAATTGCTCATCAGTCTTTTCACTCTTGCAAATCCCAAGGCACACTGCTAGACAGAAGCACATTTTGCACATTTTATATTACTGCTGTCAAATGATTAATCGCATACAAAATAAAAGTTTGATAACACTTTAGAATAGGGAACACTTATTCACTATTAACTACGACTTTTCCCTCAATAAATTCCTAATTTGCTGCTTATTAATAGTTAGTAAGGTAGATCTCAGTTTAGGTATTGGGTAGGATTAGGGATGTAGAATAAGGTCATGTAGAATAAGGCATTAATATGTGCTTAATTACTACTAATAAATGGCTAATATTCTAGTAACATGCATGCTAATAAGAAACTAGTTAAGAGACCCTAAAATAAAGTGTTACCAAAAGTTTTTGTTTGCATAATATATGCGTATAATGTTATATATGTTATGTGTATATTTACTCCTTTTTTACGAGTCCAACAAACTTCTGTGGTGACTCTACAATCACGGTGAGTAATAGCCTCTCCTTGCATATTTTCAGTATTTCTCAGAGGTCGGGTTTCAGGTATAATTCGTTTGAAGTAATGGTGCTTCATGTTATGTTATCCAAAGAAACAAGTGTTAATGATAAATCCCCTGTGATGTTTGTACTGGCTACTGTATACTTTATTAAAGAATTTGCTGATTTTCTATCTGAGTTAGTGCTGGCTGCAGATAAAGTCCTAATTGTTGGTGATTTTAACATCCATGTTGATAATGAAACAGATTAATTGGGATTAGCATTTATAGACATTCTAAACTCTATTGGTGTTAAACAACACGTGTCAGGACCAGTAGGTCCTTTGTCGATATCATACTCTAGATTTAATACTGTCGCATGGAATTGATGTCAGTGGCATTGAAATTTTGCAGCAGAGCAATGATATCTCAGATCTTTATCTAGTTTTGTGTATATTCCATATAGCTAAAGCTGTAAAGCAAACTCCTTGTTACAAATATGGTAGAACCATTACCTCGACCACAAAAGACTGCTTTATAAATAATCTTCCTGACTTATCACAGTTCCTCAGTTTATCCAATAGCTCAGAACAACTTGATGATGTAACAGAAACTATGGACTCTCTCTTTGTTAGCACTTTAGATACGGTTACTCCTTTACGCTTAAGGAAGATTAAGGAAAAGAGTCCAACACCATGGTATAATGAGCACACTCGCGCCCTAAAGAGAGCAGCCCGGAAAATGGAGCGCAGCTGGAGGAAAACTAAATTAGAGGTATTTCGTATTGCTTGGTGGGAAAATACTCTCTCCTACAGGAAAGCCTTACAAACTGCTAGATCTGCTTACTTTACATCTCTTTTAGAAGAAAACAAACACAACCCTAAGTATTTATTCAATACAGTGGCTAAATTAACAAAAAATATAACATCAGCAGGTGCAGACATTACCCAGCAGCACAGTAGTAATGACTTTATGAACTACTTTACTTCCAAGATCGAAACTATTAGAGATAAAATTGTAACCATGCAGCTGTCAGTCACAGTATTGCATCAGATAGTATGCTATATCTAAGCTCCTAAAAGAGGTGCTTCCAGAAGTAATAGGTCCTCATCTGAATATTATTAACTCATCATTGTCATTAGAATATGTCCCAAAAACCTTCAAACTGGCTGTTATTAAGCCTCTCATTAAAAAACACAACTTGACCCCAAAGAATTAATTAATTACAGACCGATCTCGAATCTCTCTTTCCTGTTAAAGATATTAGAAAAGGTAGTATCCTCACAACTATGTTCCTTCTTAGAGAAAAATGCTATATGTGAGGATTTCCAGTCCGGATTTAGACCATATCATAGTACTGAGACTGTTCTCATTAGAGTTACAAACGACCTTCTCTTATCATCTGATCGTGGTTGTATTTCTCTATTAGTGCTACTGGTTTTTAGCACTGCGTTTGACACTATCGGCCACAAAATTCTTTTAAATAGACTAGAAAATTATGTCGACATTAGAGGAAGTGCATTAGCATGGTTCAAATCGTACTTATCTGACCACCATCAATTCGTGGCAGTAAATGAATAGGTATCATACCAATCACAAGTGCAGTATGGAGTACCTCAAGGCTCAGTACTAGGCCCCTTACTTTTCACGCTTTACATGCTATCCTTGAGAGATATCATTAGGAAACATGGTGTTAGCTTTCACTGTTATGCTGATGATACTCAGCTCTATATTTCTTTGGGACCCGACGAAACATACCAATTTGCAAAATTAACGGAATGTATAGTTGATATCAAAAACTGGATGACTAGCAATTTCTTACTGCTAAATTCTGAAAAAACAGAGGCGTTAATTATTGGACCAAAAACTTTTGCATGTAATAACCTAGATCACTGTCTAATACTTGATGGCTGCTCTGTAAATTCTTAGTCATCAGTTAGCTTACATTTTGATAGCAATCTGCAATCGGGACAAGACCACAGGAACCAGATGAGTCCTTTGCACAATCTGACTCTGCTTTAGCCTAGATTTAAACTGCTGATTTTGTCTGACCAGAGGAGAATGACACTATTTCGACACACTTTATATCAAGCTGATGTAAAGCTGCTTTGACACAATTTGCATTGTTAAAAGCGCTATACAAATAAAAGTGACTTGACTTGGCTTATGTATATAAATACACATACAGTATATATTTTGAAAATTTACATGTCTATTTATATTCATATAATTTATTAAATATAAATAAATATATTTAATAGGTAAACATAACATTTTTCTAAAATATATACATGCATGTGTGTGTATTTATATATATATAAATAATAAATATACACAGCACACACTCATATATCATGTAAACTAAAACTTTTATTTTGGATGCGATTAATCACGATTAATCGTTTTACAGCACTAATTTATCAAATTTTCTGTAGTCTTTCTGATGTTATGATGTGCACTGTACACAACTAATCACAAACTAGATCATTCTCTACTGTATTAACGATCCTATAATTCCTATCTTAATGTTCCAGAGTGTTGATTCTTGACAACAAGCAACATGAAGAAAGGGCTTGTGGTCATACACGCACAGAACAGAAGCATGAGAAGAAAGTTTAAGAGTTTGCTTAGACACAAACCACTTTGATGGTTTGACTGATTGGTTTCTTTTTAGATCCCACTTCCCATTGTCTCACACTCTTTTCTCTCAGTGTCATAGGTTGCATATGTTGCTCGTAGCTGCTGTCTTGCTGATCAAGATAGTGTGCACGCTTGAAAATGGGTCCGCTAAATTTCAAATATGTTTAAAATTTATAGCAACATAATTTAAGCAACATACAGCAGCTTTTGTACGATCTATAGTGCATTGTAAAAAAAGATTGTGATTTTAACGGTAAAGACTGCAAAAATGATACAGTAAAAACCTTTAAATTGGTTAATGGTAACTTCCCCTACTATACGGTGAAAAACTGTATGCATTATTTATGTCTACTGGACCTACAAAAACTGCACAAAATAGAAAATAGAGCAATGTAAAAGTTCCAAACCTGTATTTTAAGTTAAAAAAAAAAAATAAATTATTTAAACTTGTTTGCTGTTTTTGAATTAAAGGTTTCTCTTTTTACCTAAATTAAAAAAATATATTTTTAATGCATGCAAATGATAAATGCATCTACAAAATGTAAATATGATGTTCATGTTTTATATTAGTTATTTCTATTAGCACATTTTAGTGATATATATATATATATATATATATATATATATTTATTTTATTTTATTTTTTAAAAGGTTTTTAAAATAAAAACCAAAAATTGTACAACCATCCCAATCTCTGCAACTAGACTAGTGAAATAGTTCAAATAAAGGCTCATCGTTTACCCTCATGTCATTCTCAGTCTGTATGCATTTTAAGGAACAACATCAGAACCCACTGACTTTTATCACATGGAAACACTGTGACATTTTTTAAACTTCCTTCTTCTGTGGAACAAAAAATTAGATATATACAAGGGTGACTAAATAATGTTTGGGTGAACTATCCCTTTTAAATATGAAAGAGTAACAAGCTTTAAATTGAAGAATAGGCTTTACTGCAACATGGAAAAAAATTGTAGGCATATTAAATTATTAAGCACAGCAGCTTATAGACTGACTCAGCCCATTCACACCAAACGCAGGCTGCATCCAAACGTGCAAACTGCTCTCCTCTCAGGCAGTGAAGAAAAGCATCTATATGTAAAGCCACTACCTTACGCCTGGGCAGCGAGGCAAAAAGACAGCTGTTTTAAACACAGCCTCACTGAAGAGAAGAACAATACCTACTCTTCTCTTCAGACCAAACTGCTGAGGGCACCAGGAGCTCGGAGACGTGTCGAGCTACTCCCCGGCGAGGTACAACAACATGACAGTGAAGAGAAAAAGGAATAAAGGGGAATGAAAGAGAGAGGAAAACAGCAAATCTGACAGTTTATAAAATTGATTTTATGAAGCTTGTGCCTTGTGGAGATGAATTCTTAAAGAATTATCTTCTGCTCACCAAGCCTGCATTTATTTGATCCAAAACACAGCAAAAACAGTAATATTGTGAAATATTTTTACTATTTAAAATAACTGCTTTCTATTTGAATATATTTTAAAATGTAATTAATTCCTGTGATGCAGCGCTGAATTTTCAGCATCATTACTGTCACGAATCCAGTTCGTGGCCTTCCACCTGATTGCCACCAGAGGTGACCCTTCCATCATATTGACTCTCTCACTACACAGACAGTTTCACATTACCTTGCACTACAATTCCCATCAGCCATTGCACTGACAACACACACACAGCTGATTCCCATTTGCACACCTTACTTAAGCCATGGACTTTCTCCCCCTCACTGCCGAGTATTGTATAGCGTTTATCACTCTCCAAGCGATAGCTACTCTACGGAGCCCAGTTTGTTGTCATAGTCTTGCCTTGCCTGTTTACCCGTGTTTGGATTATTGCTCTTGTGTTTTTGGATTACCCCTTCGTCTTGCCTTTCGGACTCTGTTTGCCCCTGTTTGGATTATTGCTTGTGTACTTGGATTACCCCTATTGCCAAGCCCTTTGGACATTGTTTGCCGATCGTCGACCCACGCATGCTCTCAGAATACTCTTGTGTCTTGTCCCTGCCATTCCTGTTTGCAGTTGTTTGACCCTGCCTGTGATTCGACTGTTTATTAATACAATTTTGCATTTGGATCCGCTCGCCTCATCGTCTCCGTTACAAATAGGCCTACTCCATTCTTCAGTGTCACATGATCCTTCAGAAATCATTCTAATATGCTGATTTGCTGCTCAAGAAACATTTTTTTTTTTTTAATTATTATCAATATTTAAAACTTTTTATTTCAGGATTCTTTGATGAACAGAAAGATCCAAAGATCAGCATTTACATACTGTCATGTCATGCATTCGTTTGTTATTTTTTTAGCACCATCTTGTGGCAGTCTGGTGTAACAACAAAGAACACTGATAATTGTGAGCTGTTTTCTAAGTGGTTGATTTAGACCATGTGACTCTTGGGTTAGAGCAGGGGTCGGCCAACTTGTTCCTGGAGGGACGGTGTCCTGCAGAGTTTAGCTCCAACCCTAATCAAACACACCTGAAGCAGCTAATCAAGGTCTTGCTTGGTATACTTCAAGGCAGGTGTGTTGAGGTAAGTTGGAGCTAAACTCTGCAGGACACCGGCCCTCCAGGAACAAGTTTGGTGACTCTTGGGTTAGAGGTTAAACAAGAAATAATCGCAGTGTTCCAGATTCTCTCCATGCGGTTGTCCAAGAAGTTCTTTACTCTGTTTCCTTTGCGTTTTGTGCCTGGGAAAGGCTTTGCCAGTAAGTCTATTACTTTTCTTTAGTGTTTGTTAGAATGTATATGCACGTATAAGTGTGAAATTCATAAGTTAGAGTTTAAAACTATTACTCTTCGGTGATAACGATACTAAGCATAGCATGAATGTAGCCCTTTGTTATGTTTGTTCAGATAACATTGTAACTAATGTAAATTCATTCACATTTATTTGTGAACTCTCTGTAACAAGACATTTGTAATCTTTATATGTTTCAGTTTTACAAAAAAAGAAAAGAATAAGAAACGGAAGAGGAAAGAACCTAACAGTAAAACGTTCAACTTTACTCCTGCGTCTGCCCCTTTTCCGAATTCTGACTGTTGCGTAGATGGAACACGCATCTAGGACAGAATAGTAAAAACGCATCCATAAGGCAGGCACTACAGTTCAAGGAAAGTAAGCTCCACCTCCATTATTCCTCACTCATCATCACGTCCTGCACTCCTAGATAGTATCGACGATACATAATGGTAGAGAAAGCTAGGCTGAGGTTGAGGAAGCTACAGAGCAAAGCCAGGCATTGGAAACAAGATCTATAGCCGCTGCTTCGACTAACAGATCGAGACGCTCATCAGCTAGTATAGCTGCTGCCAAAGCTTATGCTAAGTTGGAAGCTGCACGGGCCAAGGCTGAATTCCTTAAAAAATAATCTGAAATCTTGATAGAAAAAGCTCAACTGAAAGTGACAGAGGCTCGCATGGAAGCAACCCTAGCAACAATAAAGCAAGAGAGTGAGGTAGCAGCAGCCCTCGCTAAGGCAAAAGTGTTGGAGGCAGCAGCAGAAAGTGAGCTTGGAGAAAGGATTTCCGATGTAAGAGAGATTTCTGATCGCACCCGTGATTACATCATGCGTCAGTCTCAACTGGAGGTAACGCCACCTCTTGGGGATGAACCACATCAATTACCTCTAGAGCCTATTGTCCATGTGTTGGAGTCTGAAACACCACCAAGGCAGCATTGCCTTATGGCTAGTGAAGTCAGAGATTCCTAGAATAAGCCTGATACTGAGAACAAGACTCAGAAGCCAGTGCAAACATCTTGCCATAAATTCCAAGTACCGCCATTCACCTCTTCACCATATAAGACAACACCACAGCCATCATTCAACAACGAAGCTAATGTGAGTGAGATAGCTAGGTATTTAGCACACGCAGAGAGCTTGTTAATTCAGGTCTTTTCAAATTTGACAATCGTTCTGAGAATTATTGGGCGTGGAATTCATCTTTCGTCAACGTGATTCAAGGGTTGCATCTGTCAGCCACTGAACATTTAGACCTTCTTTCGAAATGGTTGGGAGAACAGTCTTCACATCATGTGCGAAGGATCAGAGCTGTGCATGCAAGTATCCCAGACACGGGCTTAAGAAGGGCTTGGGAGCACTTGGAAGATGGTTTTGGCTCTCCAGAGATTAAATCTCTTTTTGACAGAATTGACAGCTTTCCTAAGATTGGTAATAGAGATGTGAAAAAGCTTCGAGAACTTGGTGATTTCTACAGGAAGTCGTGTCTGCAAAACAAGAAGGCTATCTACCTGGACTTCTCTATCTTGACACTGCTTGTGGTGTAGCTCCCATTGTGGATAAGTTACCTCATAGTTTGCAAGAGAAGTGGATGACTCAAGGTTCCCATTATAAAACTACACATCAAGTCGCTTTTCCTCCATTCTCATTTTTCTGTGATTTCGTCTGCAGAGAGGCTTGAACACGAAACGATCTAAGTTTTGCTCTGTCTTGTGGAATCCATAATGTGTTGAAACTGGAGCAGCCAGTGAAGAAACAAGTGAAAAGCCCGGTCTATACTCACACGACAGAAGTCTTATCAGGTGCTGCGTTTTAGACATGCAGTGGTGCTGAATTGCGCTCAAGTGGTGAATTGCAGGATGTGGATAAAACCTGCCCGATTCATAAGAAGCCACACCCTCTCAAACGTTGCAGAGGTTTTAGGAGTAAACCTTTAGAAGAGCGCAAGACCTTGCTAAGAGAGAAAGGGACTTGTGCTACTACCACTAATCTGGCCAGAGACTGTAAAGCAGCTATTAAATGTAAGGAATGTGGTAGTGAGGCTCATGTCGCAGCACTTCACCCAGGATCGCCGTCTTTAACCTTACCCGTGCAAGGCGGGGAGAGAGAGATAGAGGCTGCTCAACCAGATGTCACCTCCAAGTGTACTGAGGTCTGTGGTTATGGTAGAAGCTCACAATCTTGCTCTAAAATTTGTCTGGCCAAGGTTTACCCAGAGAGCCGTCCAGAAGAAGCAATCAGGCTTTATGTGGTCCTGGATGACCAGAGCAATAGATCGCTCACGAGAAGTAAGTTATTCAACTTGCTGCATGTTAAGGGAGGACGCTCAACATACACTCTGCGTACATGTGCAGGTGGGACGGAGATGGCGGGGAGAAGAGCCGCAGGTTTTGTTATAGAGTCTTTAGAGCGATGAAGGTGAAATTGCCAACTCTGATCGAATGTAACAACATGCTGGATGACAGGGCTGAGATACCAACCTCTGACGTAGCATGCTGGCATACTCATCTAAAACCCATCGCCCATTGCATCCAGAAGCCCAAATTCTTCTTCTTTTGGGTCTTGACATCCTTTAAGTTCATAAAGTGTGAGCGCAACGTAACGGACTAGGTCGTAGTAGGGGACGTCTGCTTGGGCTCTGTACACAGGTCTGCATCACTTAGTACCTACCGCACCCATGTGCTTGATAATGGACGTCCGTCTCTACTTCCTCCATGTCCCAACAAACTTAGAGTCAAAGAGAAGTTTGACATCAAACCTCTGCCTGAGATATCTCTGGCATGTGACACCGAAGGCTTCTCAGGATAGGAGGTCGGCTTAAGAATGCAACACTGGATCTTAATGAGAAGTTTCCTTTGATTATTCCAGGCCGCAGTCATGTCGCAAAATTACTTGTGAAGGATTACCATGATCGAGTCATGTGTTAACTGAATCCGCTATCCGCAACGCAGGGTATTGGATTGTGGATCAACAGCATCCTACACAAGTGTGTCATATGCAACAAGCTTCATGGGAAGGTAACTGAGCAGAAGATGGCTGATCCACCCATCGATCGCCTGAGCACTGAACCACCATTCGTGTACGTTGGTCTTTATGTTTTTGGACCATGGACAGTTGTTGCAAAGGCGCACGAGGACAAGCTCAAAGCAAAAGGTGGGCTGTTCTTTTCACTTGTATGACCACTCATGTGATACACATCGAGCTGATTGACTGCATGGATTCATCCACGTTTATAAACACCTTGAGAAGGTTTTTTGCTTTGCGAGGACCTGCAAAACAAATCCATTCTGACTGTGGGACCAATTTTGTAGGAGCCTGTAAGGAGCTGGAAATTGTGCTAGCTGACTCTTTTTGTGCTAGCCTAACGTGAAGAGGTACCTTAGTGGACAAGGTTGTTCATGGGTCTTCAATCCTCCTCACACATCTCACATGGCGTCTGGGAGCGGATGATAGGAGTCTTTAGGCGCGTACTGGATTCCATGCTTCAACAGATTTGTCCTTCCTGCTTGACACATGAAGTGTTGTCTACTCTGATGGCAGAGGTTACAGGAATTGTTAACTCAAGACCTCTTGCTCCTATTTCTACAGACCCAGACTCACCTTTCTTGTTGACTCCAGCTATGCTTCTAACTGAAAAGGGTCATACACTCCTCCCACCTCCTGGTGAATTTAAGGAAACCAATCTCCACAGACAACAGTGGAGACGAGTACAACATCTCGCCAACACTTTCTGGAACAGATGGAGACGTGAATACCTCACAACACTCCAAAGCCAAAGCAAATGGCAAAAGGAATGATGAAACTTAAAAGAGGGTGATGTAGTCCTTTTTAAGCATGCTCAAGCCAAGTGTAATAAATGGCCTATGGCTCTTGTAACCAAGATTTTCTTCAGCAGTGACAAAAAGGTGAGAACAGTTGAAATGGGACAATCAAGACATTGCTTAGACCTATATCCGAAACAATTCTCCTTATTCTCCTTTACTCGGTTTCCTTTGCATTTTGTGCTTTGGAAAGGCTTTGCCAGTAAGTCTATTACTTTTCTTCAGTATTTGTAAGAATGTATATGCACGTATAAGTGTGAAATTCATAAGTTAGAGTTTAAAACTATTACTCTTCTATGATAGCAATACTAAGCAGAGCACGAATGTAGCCCATTGTTATGTGTGTTCAGGTAACATTGTAAATAATGTAAATTCATTCACATTTATTTGTGAACTCTTTGTAACAAGACATTTGTAATATTTATATGTTTCAGTTTTACAAAAAAGAAAAGAATAAGAAACGGAAGAGGAAAGAACCTAACAGTAAAATGTTCAAATTTACTCCTGCATCTGCCCCTTTTCTGACTATCTGTTAGCTATCTGTCAGTGTTGCGTAGATGGAACACGCATCTAGGACAGCTTTTGCTGTATTTTTAATCAAATAAATGCAGGCTTGGTGAGCGGAAGAGAATTGTTGAGATCAAGAAAGGGGGAAGAAGAAGATAGAGAAATGTCAAGAAGAAACAATCTTCATGACTGAAAAATGCGAGAGGAGCAGGGGCTGATTTTAAGGTAGAGTTTACCTCAATCTGGCTGCTGTCGACTGCCACTGTGGTGCAGACGTTGGGTGTGGAGGTGGAGCGCAGTCTCTGCGTCAGAGCCGCTCCAGACGGGGGGTAAGCGCTGGTGAAATTGAAGACGTGAGGGTTTGAATGTCTGTGCACAGAGCTAATGGAAACATGTGACAAATGAACACACCTCTCAGACTACAGCATATAAACTGACAATTTTATGTAAAAAAAAGACTTGCTGTATCTAGAGACTAGATTTGGGGTTGGTGAGGGGACTTGTATAATACTCTGAAACTGCATTTCTTACCAATTTTGACCTGTGATGGGGGTAAAATAAGTAAGGGGTACAGATGTTCTTTGTTACAAAGTGGTTTACTGCTGTTTATGCACAAGTGAATCCAGCCAGAGACTAAACGATCAGCTTCACACTGTCCCTGATAGTTCTCTATATTGTGATGATTTTAAATATATAATTGCTGGAGCAGTCAGTTCAAGATCAGAGCAAATCTATGAGTAATTTAATTTCTGCATTTTCAACAAAATTCCCGTTATTATCAATGACACGGTTTACACGGCACTCTTAAAAATAAAGGTTCCAAAAGGGTGTTTTTGCAGTGATGCCATAGAAGAACCATTTTTGGTTCCCCAAAGAACCTATCAGTGAACAGTCCTTACTCTCTGTGGTCATTAAAAATCCCATGCCACGTCTTGTAAAGAGTAGGGGTGTAACCCCGGTGTCCTGGCCAAATTGCCACCATTGGCCCTTGTCAATCATAGCATCCTAATAATCCCCATCCACTTGATTGGCTCTATCTCTCTCTCCTCTCCACCTGTAGCTGGTGTGTGGTGAGTTGTCCTGTGGCTGCCGTCACATCATCCAAGTGGATGGTGCCCACTGGTGCTGGTTTGAGGAGAGAAATCTAAAGAAACTTTTTAGACTATAAAGAACCTTTTCTGCATTTGAAAGGTTCCATGGTTGTTAAAGGTTCTTCATAGAACTATTGATGCCAATAAAGAACCTTTATTTTTAAGAGTGTGCTCAATGAGTCTCTTATCTACGTCGTGTTTTCACTGTGTTAGTTATGATGAAAGTATTGGTGAGATTGCAGAAATCTTGTTGGATTGCGTGTCAGCAGGCATGAGGTTTCTATGGGAGTGGGGCTACAGTTGCAGCACTGCAAGATTAGTTCATCTTGTATAAGTATATATACAGTCTAAGTTTTCAAGAGAGTTCCACATTTAGTGCTTATTTCATATGCGAAGATGTTAGCAATTGAAGTCACACAGCAGACACGCCCCTTGTAACAGAGCGTTCAAATCAGAGGCTAAATTCAAGGTAAAAAAAAAAAGACATTTAAATTATGACCATTTTTGAAATAAATAAGGGCACCTCAGGAAACATAAAATAATTCAAAAATGCATTTCATGACCTTTTGCAGAAGACCAAAACTAGATTTGCATATTTTCCTGAAGAAAATGAGAGTGTGTTCACAACTCCCACTATCAAGTCAAAAGAGACCATATATTGCTCGGGTCCCTTCTTCAAAGTAAGTCTATTGTGCATTTTTCTTTTTTAATTTTCCTATTCATCAGACAAAAACATAAATCTGGTTGTCTGTGGAAGTAATAGGACATCTCTCAACAACAAGCAAAATATTATTAAACAAAGTATTACTGATGTATGCAACTGAGCAAACCAAAGTCTAATGTTTATTATTATTATTATGTTTTTTATATTCTCTCGATGTACATTTTGTACATAATGATTTTTCAAGGTTAACTATCAAATCTGCGGTTTACAATGTGTTTGTAAATCCAGAAGAGTGTTTTTGGAAAGGTCCAAATTACTCCAAATTTACTCATATCTTTATGTACGTTTCATGAATGAGGCCCATTACACATTTACAGAAAGCAACGGTCGGTTACCTGCTAGGGATCCTCGTAAGGGATTCCCTCATTCTCCGAGATGTAAGTGCAGGTAGATATGGAGTCCCACCTTCACCAGGAGTCGGAAACAATCTGTCAAATGCATATCAGTTAGCCTTTCACATCAAGTGTGCATTCTGGAATAATCCTGCTCACTTCACTTTTTTCCCACCATATGAAATATTCAAGCTTGAAACACTACCTGAATGTTAATTGTATTTTTGTTAGTCCATAGTCAGTGAACCACCAACAAACTACACTTACTAGGAGCAGACAGCACATTATGAGTCCGTCATTCTAATTAATGGTTTATTCATCCATTACTATGATGTAATGTCTGAATTATCAACACTGGGCCTTTTGCAGCAAATACTGGTGTGACAATTTGATACTGTTAAGTGCTTTGACACAATCTGTATTGTTAAAAGCGCTATATAAATAAAGATGACTTGACTTGACTTGACAATTTGCAGTTGATCTGATCATATGTGACCTTGGACCACAAAACCAGTCATAAACGTCAATTTTTTTAAATTGAGATTTATACATCATCTGAAAGCGGAATAAACAATCTTTCCATTGATGTATGGTTTGTTAGGATAGGACAATATTTCGCTGAGATACAACTATTTGAATATCTGGAATCTGAGGGTGCAGAAAAATCTAAATATTGAGAAAAATCACCTTTAAAGTTGACCAAATGAAGTTCTTAGCAATGCATATTACTAATAGAAAATTAAGCTTTGATATATTTACGGTAGGATGATCTTTACTTAAAAAATGTATAAATTTGACCAATACAATGTATTGTTGGCTATTGCTACAAATATACCTGTGCTGCTTTTGTGCTCCAGGGTCACATATTATGTAAATAATTAGAACAACTTTTTTTTTTTTTTTTGATTGTGCAAACCCTGTTTTTAAGTTGTTGGATATATTCTGTGACTATATGAGAAACACTCACAGAAGTTGTCTGATGTTTGTCCAGTCGACACACATTGTGGGCACTTTTGTGCTGCAGTGCTCGTGGAACTTGTAGCCACATGTTTGGCAACGGAAACCATTTAACAGGAACTTCTGACATATGTCGCAGAAAGCCAATTTCAGAAATGTTTTTCTAACCTGAAAATGAAATAAGTAACAGATTCAGGACTCTTTTTATGTTATAACTTTTTATGTTATAACTTTTTGTTATCTTGAAATGTTCAAGATAGCAGCACTTACAAAATTGTGTGTAGTTAAGGGAACATGATCCAAAACCTCCACTAGAAGTTCCTCCCCAATGAGTGAGGTAGAGTCTGTGTTCCAGTCCATACGAGACTTCTTGCTGCAAACATAAATGCAAGTTAGCTCAGGACATCAAGCAAAAAACTGTGTGAGCAGCACTCTGTACTCACCCGCAGAGTGCTTATTTCTGCCCCACATGACACCGGGGAGAGAAAATGGCTATTTCTGCCCCACTCTGAAGACCAATATATACAGTATTACATGTACGCTAAAGTATGTACAGTATCTCACAGAAGTGAGTACACCCCTCACATTTTTGTAAATATTTTATTATATCTTTTCATGTGACAACACTGAAGAAATGACACTTTGCTACAATGTAAAGTAGTGAGTGTACAGCTTGAATAACAGTGTGAATTTGCAGTGTAAATAACTCGACACACAGCCATTAATGTCTAAACCGCTGGCCACAAAAGTGAGTACGCCCCTAAGTGAAAATGTCCAAATTGGGTCCAAAGTGTCTATTTTGTGTGGCCACCATTATTTTCCAGCACTGCTTTAACCCTCTTGGGCCTGGAGTTCACCAGAGCTTCACAGGTCACCACTGGAGTCCTCTTCCACTCCTCCATGACGACATCACAGAGCTGGTGGATGTTAGAGACCTTGCGCTCCTCCACCTTTCGTTTGAGGATGCCCCACAGATGCTCAATAGGGTTTAGGTCTGGAGACATGCTTGGCCAGTCCATCACCTTTACCCTCAGCTTCTTTAGCAAGGCAGTGGTCGTCTTGGAGGTGTGTTTGGGGTCGTTATCATGTTGGAATACTCCCCTGTGTCCCAGTCTCTGAAGGAAGGAGATCATGCTCTGCTTCAGTATGTCACAGTACATGTTGGCATTCATGGTTCACTCAATGAACTGTAGCTCCCCAGTGCCGGCAGCACTCATGCAGCCCCAGACCATGACACTCCCCACAAGCATGTCTCCAGACCTAATCCCTATTGAGCATCTGTGGGGAATCCACCATGCTTGACTGAAGGCAAAACACACTTGTCTTTGTACTCCTCACCTGGTTGCCACCACACACGCTTGACACCATCTGAACCAAATAAGTTTATCTTGGTCTCATCAGACCACAGTAATCCATGTCCTTAGTCTGCTTGTCTTCAGCAAACTGTTTGCTGGCTTTTTTGTGCATCATCCACTGGGAGGACACCCACGAAGACCAATTTGATGCAGTGTGCAGCGTATGGTCTGAACACTGACCGGCTGACCCCCCACCCCTTCAACCTCTGCAGCAATGGTGGCAGCACTCATACGTCTATTTCCCAAACACAACCTCTGTATATGATGCTGAGCACGTGCACTCAACTTCTTCGGTCGACCATGGCGAGGCCTGTTCTGAGTGGAACCTGTCCTGCTAAATTACTGTATAGTCTTGGCCACCGTGCTGCAGCTCAGTTTCAGGGTCTTGGCAATCTTCTTATAGTCTACACCAGGGTTCCTCAAATCTTACCCTGGAGGTCCAATCCACTGCAGAGTTTAGCTCCAACCCTGATCAAACTGACCTGTCTGTGATTTTCTAATGATCCTGAAGACATTGATTAGCATGTTCAGGTGTGTTTGATTAGGGTTAGAGCTAAACTTTGCAGGAAAGTGGCTCTGGAGGTCCAGATTTGAGGAGCCCTGGTCTACACCATCGTTATGTAGAGCAACAATTATTTTTTTCAGATCCTCAGAGAGTTCTTTGCCATGAGGTGCCATGTTGGACTTCCAGTGACCAGTATGAGAGAGTGAGAGCGATAACTCCAAATTTAATACACCTGCTCCCCATTCACACCTGAGACCTTGTAACACTAACGAGTCACATGACACCGGGGAGAGGTTAATGGCTAATTGGGCCCAATTTGGACATTTTCACTTAGGAGTGTACTCACTTTTGTGGCCAGCTGTTTATACATTAATGACTGTGTGTTGAGTTATTTTGAGGGGACAGCAAATTTACACTGTTATACAAGCTGTACACTCACTACTTTACATTATAGCAAAGTGTCATTTCTTCAGTGTTGTCACATGAAAAGATGTAATAAAATATTTACAAAAATGTGAGGGGTGTACTCACTTCTATGAGATACTGTATATATGCAGTGAGAGATGCAAATTACATCATCAGCACATACCGTACCATTTAAGACAATTGCATAATTATTATTTTTTTATTACTCCCTTTCGAAACTTCACTTGTACTGCGTCACTAGACGCTAATGGGAAAACTCCTTTTTCTCTGAGGACTGAAGACTTTTTCAATCACGCAATGTAACTGCACAGCCATTGGTTCGTGCAGTGTATTAAAAATGCACCAATGGCGGCGAAGCCCACCAGAGCCCGCCAGAATGGGTATACAAGCTATACAAGCGGGCATTTCGCCATAGGATCTCAGATCAATTCTCCTTGAGCGACGACGATCTCCCTTCGCTGACACTAGGGCTGCACGATATATCGCATGCGATATTTAATGCGAATCTTGTCAGTAAAGCCGGTTCTGTAATCAGCAGTAATTTCGTGCGTGATTTGCGCAGCTTGTTAGTGAACAACGGCTCTGTGTGGTAAATGCAGCTCCATGTGAAATCACGCACGTGATGGAAATTACCGCTGATTACAGAACCGGCTTTACTGAAAAGATGTGCTTTAAATATCCCATGCGATATATCGTGCAGCCCTAGTTGACACTCAGGACTGAAGACACTCGCCATGGAAACGCCTCGCTGCAGATAGAAGCTCCCTTTTCTTCTGCGACCTCTCACTGCTTCCGCTTGCTCTCGAGCTCGCTTCAGCGATCTCCGCAGATACCAGCTCATCCCCTGCTGCAATCCGGCGAGTCTAAAAGCAAATTTCTCTAAAAGAGCAGCGCCGCTGTTGCAAATGTCACGCCGTCATTGCACGTCGTGCAGGATTGCCCTGCACGATGGTGACGGCCACTCAATGCGTTTCCTGCCTGGGTAAACCCCACGCAGGTGCTGCTCTGAGCGAGATGGATTTTTCACACTGCGTGAACATGAGTCTAGCCACTCTGTGCGCTCGGATCGCTTTCTTATTAAAGAGCGAATCCTCCCCTCCCGCCCTCCGTGTTCTTCCTCCCAGGGACCTGTGAGGAAAAAACAGCGGGGGAAAAGGGATTAAGCGCTCAGTAACGAGCGAGCACACAACGGCCCAGATCCCGCGTACCTCGCCTCCGCCAAGCAGAGTGATTTCTCCCGTTCTCTTTGAGTGTGAAGACCAGCGTCTCTCTGCTGATACGAGTGACATGGTCTCGTTCTGCGCCATCGAGGACGAACTATTAGATGACAGCATGTCTCTAATAGCATCAGGATATTTCGGGCTTTACTGCTGACCTCGCCCCCTCTCTGTCTGCTGAGCCCAGCAACTCCAAGCCAGGGATGGATGCCGAACTTTTCTGCATCCTCTCTAAGGCAGTTGAAGAGCTGGGATTGGAGTGGTCCACGCTGGAGGAGCCCACTTGTAGCCGTCTGGATGAATGGTTCCTGTCAGTGCGCTGTCAGGCCCCTCATCAGAGAGCCTCTCCGTTTTTTTTCCGGAGGTCCACGATGAGCTTACGAAGTCGTGGCGTGCTCCCTACTCGGCCCACCTTCGCTCTAACTCTTCTTCTGCTCTCTCCTCAGTGGACGGCGCTGAAGAGAGGATGCCTCCTCTCAACGAAGCAGTGGCTGCGCACCTCTGCCCGCCCACTGCCATTGGATGGAAGTCTAAGGTCGCTCACCCCTCCAAGCCATGCAGAACGACCTCCGCCCTCGCTGGACGAATGTACTCCTCCGCCGTGCAGGCCGCCTCATCTTTGCACTCCATGGCCATGCTACAGGTCTTCAAGGCCAAACTCCTCCAGGCTATGGATGAGTCAGGACCTGATGCCTCAGCTTTTAAGGAGCTACGCAGCGCTACAGACCAGGCTACCAAGGCCACAGCACAGGCTATAGGGAGGTCAATGGCCAACTTAGTGGTGCTGGAGTGCCACTTATGGCTAAACCTCACAGAGATTAAGGAGGCTGACAAGGTCCCCTTCCTCGACTCTCTGGTCTGCACTGCGGGGCTGTTTGGACCTGCCGTCAAGGGCTTTGCGGAGCAATTCACTGCAGCACAGAAGTCGTCACAGGCTATGCGACACTTCTTGCCTAAATAATCCAGCTCTGCAACGGCCACCAGTCGCTCCAGACCTCCTCCAGCACAGCCAGCGAAACCTGCACCGTCGCCCGCTCAACCTGCACAGAAGCCTGAGCCTCGACAGCGCTCACGCTCGGCCAGACGCTACCAACTTCCCAAGGACCAAGGACCCCGGCCCAAGCTGACCTTGGATCCTGCGCCTTCCTGATCTGATGGAAGGGAAGAGAAAGGGGCAAAGTCTCGCCAGTGCTGGACCGCCCCCAGAATGCCCTCTGTTGTGCCCTCAAGCACCCCATTTGGTCCTGGGTGCCAGCGGCAGTGTGTCACGGGCCGGTTCTCAAAGCACCCTATCGCACAGTCAGCCTTCGCGCCAGACCATGCACTGGCTATACAACAGCTCACGGCATCATTCAAAGTCGGAGCCTTATACCCTGAATGAATGAATGATGATGCATTTATATAGCGCTTTTATTGTGTATTGCCATACAACCAAAGCGCTTTACAATCATGTGGGGGGGTCTCTCCTCAACCACCACCAGTGTGCAGCATCCACTTGGATGGTGCGACGGCAGCCACAGGACAACGGCGCCAGTGCGCTCACCACACACCAGCTACAGGTGGAGAGTAGAGAGAGATCAAGCCAATCAAGTGGATGGGGATTATTAGGAGGCCATGATTGACAAGGGCCAGTGGAGGGAATCTGGCCAGGACACCGGGGTTACACCCCTACTCTTCTACGAGAAGTGCCATGGGATTTTTAGTGACCACAGAGAGTCAGGACCTCGGTTTAACGTCTCATCCGAAAGACGGTACCCTCTCAAAGTGTTTCAAAAGATGCTGGGCCTCAAGGCCTCTGCTACTCCAGTACTTCAGTTGGGCCTTCTCTGGATGAGACCCTTTCAGTACTGGTTGAAACCTTTGATTCCGCCCCACGTGTAGCGTCAGGGTGAGCCAAGCCTGCGTTGCAGCCCTGGCCCCCTGGAAGAACCCGCAATGGTTCAGACAAGGCGTGATGATGGGTATGGGGAGCTCTGTGCGAGGGCGAGCTGTTCCCCCGAGGCGGGATCTCCTCTCTCAGGTGAACAAAAAGATTTGGCACCCTCAGCCCGAACTGTGGGCTCTACATGTGTGGGCTCTCGACGGGAATTGGTAGATCTCCGAATTGGGACGAAACAACCTAGTTGTTTGTTTCCTGAGAGGATCCAGGAGGCTACATCCGCCCCGACCTCTCACGGTCCCTACACGGGATCTGCCCAAGGTCCTGAAAGCCCTCAAGGGCTCCACCTTTGAGCCACTTCAGTCTGCAACCTTTAAAGCACTTTCACTGAAGATCGCGCTGCTACTAGCACTAGCATCGGTTAGGCGAGTGGGCGACTTGCAGGCTCTTTCGATAAATCCTGCATGTCTTGAGTTTGGGCCTAATGACTCCAAGGTCGTCCTAAAGCCAAGACAAGGGTATGTCCCTAAGGTGTTCTACACCCTGTTTAGAGCTCAGGTTATTACTCTCTCTGCGCTCCCCTCCTTCTGAGGAGGACCAAGAGATTCTCTGCCCATGTCAGGGCACTGAGAACTTACATCAAGCGTTCCGCCCCTTTCAGGCAGTCGGAACAACTCTTCATATGCTTTGGTGGCCACAACAAGGGGTCTCTGGTCACAAAGCAGAGTATCTCTCGATGGTTGGTAGACGCTATCGCACTAGCCTACTCCTCTCTGGGTCTTCAGAGCCCTGTGGGAGTGAGAACCCATTCCACTCGAGGCATCGCTTCTTCTTGGGCGTGATCTAGTGGTGTGTCTATAGCAGACATCTGTGCGGCGACCAGCTGGGCCTCACCATCCACCTTTGTCAGGTTCTATAGCTTGGACGTACTGGCCTTACAGGCCCGGATTTTATCTGCTTAAAGTGCACACGCCTATCTAGGTGGTCTGATTCTCAGGCTTTGCCTGTTTCTTTAAGAACACTCTTGGCCCTAATAATAGTGCTGAGGCTGTACATTAGACCCTTGGAACGATTATCCAAAGCTGGGCTGACCTCTATGAGTTCATCCCTCTTGCTTCCCGCAGGGCTCACCCTGCATATAATTGGTCCCTCTGAGTCCTTATTGCTCAAGGCCAGTTTATATCAGTTGTTTCTCTTACATGGCATGGCGGGATTGAATTGGTTCCCCATTAGCATCTAGAGACACAGTACGAGTGAAGTATCAAAAGGGAACGTACTCAGTTACTTACGTAACCTCGGTTCCCTGAGATACAGGAATGAATACTGCGTACATTGCTGTGCCATGACGCTGCATGACTCAGTGTCATCACTTCAGTCAAATTTACCTGAGATCCTATAGGCTTATAGCTTATTGGTTCGTTTTTAATACACTGCATGAACCAATGGCCGTGCAGTTACGCTGCGTGATTGAAAAAGTCTTCAGTCCTCGGAGAAAAAGGAGTTTTCTCATTAGCGTCTAGCAACGCAGTACTCGTTCCCGTATCTCAGGGAACCGAGGTTACGTAAGTAACCGAGAACGTTTGCCAACAAGGTTCAAAGACAACATTAGTTGTTAGCTGAATGTTTACAAGTTATACGTTACTCAAGGATGGGAACTTTCATCTTTATTCACCGTTTTCAATGAAAATATATAATTTCTTTCCTTTTTTTTAAGGGTTGAAGAAGGTAATTCTATTTATTACAATAAACATGACTGATCCAAAGAAGATGTGTTGTAAAGTAGATCTTGTTAAGATAATTGGAATCAGTATTATGTTAATATCATTTTGGACACATCTTCTAATCAGTATCAGAAAAAGCCACTATCGGTCGACCTCTAATTCTTCGCTGATTGTTAAAAATCAATGTGATTCTGATGTTGTATGTAGTGAGAGCCAGCAAATGTGTGACAGCGTTTGTTTTATCCAGTAAATACTAGGGGTGTAACAATACATGATTCGGTTTTCTGATCTCACAATGGCTACGTTTACATGCACAATTTTTGGTTCAATCGGACTGAATTCATTCCGATTGAAAAAAAAAGTGATCGGGTTGGTGCGCGTTTATATGTCACAAGCTTCAAATCGTAATTGTTTTTTTTTGGACATGCGCACACTGCACAAATATAGAGTTTATCACACTGTTTGCACATAATAACTACTCTCTGTTTCTTTATTTGTTTTTAACAGCAGAATTAATATTTTTCTATTTCTGAACAAATATACATATAAACCGCAATGCCGTGCTGCTCATATTTATCATGCAGAAAAATGCCCCTCCCCCGTGCACAAAACAGGTTGCCTGTGGATGAGAGTCCGAGACAAGGACTGGTGGGATTTTGTCCTGCTCCACTTCACAGTTGCTGAGTGAAAGGAGAGTTTTATAATGACAGGACAGGCATTTATACAACATTTTATTCAAAAGGAAGAACTGCTCGTTCCGCGCGTCATACGTCATTACGCTATTTCTATGTCATTGCACATGCGCAGTCCTTTCAGTTTCGGTTTTCAATCCGATCGAGTGTTTACATGCACGCTCAATCGGATTAGAAAAGGAATAAACCACCCCCTTCAATCTGATCGAAATTTCATTCCGATCGAGCTCAATCGGATCGATTAAGGGGTTTACATGAAGTCTTTTCAGTCCGATTGAGCCGTCAATTCGATTACAAACGGATTATTTGGTTGCATGTAAACGTAGCCATTGTAATCCTCTAATACTTCAAACTTATAGACATAATAAAGATGTTAAAAGTTAAATATGAAGTTTTTATTATCATTATTTTAAAGACATAATAAAGTTAACAAAAAGTATTGTTCATAAAAATGCTAAATTGGTATTACATCAGTGGTGAACTTGGTCCTGATCCCCAATGCACAAGGCAATGGAGACAGCAGCATGACACAGAGTCCTATCTACTTAAATGGGGAAATCCTGAAATCCTCAAAACTGCTTGCCATACTCACAGTTAAATAACATGTTTCAAATTTGCAACAGAATGTGACATGAACTATAATATATATATATTTTTTTTTTATTCTCAAGTAGCATTAAAAAAGCTTTTATTTCCGGCTGGTCCAACCGATACACATGTGACTTTTTCTTTAGCAACCGGAGCCTCAAACGGCAGCGAAAGTGATACGATGACTTTAGATATTGGCAAAGGGCTCTTTTATTTAGAAGGCGGGACTTATTCTGCCATATTGCACTTTTCTCTCATTTATAGTAATATGTGACTCTGGACCACAAAACCAGTCATAAGGGTAAATTTTTTTAAACTGAGATTTATACACCAGCTTTCCATTGATGTATGGTTTGTTAGTATCGGACAATATTTGGCTGAGATACAACTATTTGAAAATCTGGAATCTGAGGGTGCAAAAAAAAAATGTATATTGAGAAAATCGCCTTTAAAGTTGTCCAAATGAAGTTCTTAGCAATGCATATTACTAATCAAAAATTAAGTTTTGATATATTTACGATAGGAAATTTACAAAATATCTTCATGGAACATGATCTTTACTTAATATCCTAATGAATTTTGGCATAAAAGAAAAATGGATAATTTTGACCCATGTATTGTTGGCAATTGCTACAAATATACCTGTGCTGATTATGAATGCTCTTGTGCTCCAGGGTCACATTTGAGTGCATCTTAGTATTTCTGAAGTCTTTGTTTTGCATGCACTGAAGAAAGATCTGTGCTCTGATCGTACGGATGATTTTGCAGGTGAACCGACCTTCTCTGTCCCGGATGGAGACTGAAGACAGCGCAGCACTCCGGCTGGAGCCCTCGAACCTTCAGCGCTTTGATCAGACAGCTGTGTAGCGTCATGCCTGACCGCACATTCACCTTCAGGAGGATCGTGCACATCATTTCAAAGAGCAAAAACACACCAGACAATCTATGCATATGGTTTAAAATGTATTTCATTTTCACTTCCTTTAGATAATAATATCTGCAATATTCTTGTCTTGGAAGAAGTGGTCGGCAGTCTGCAAAATTCATTCCAACAAACTCTCTGAATATTACTTACGTTTGTTTGAGACAGATTACAGTTGAAAGGAAATTATTACTAAGTCTTAAAACTTCATGACTGTAATAACCACAGTTTTGACTGGCAACACTTTAGTTAAAGGACCAATTCTCACTATTAACTAGTTGCTTATTAGCATGCATATTAGCTGTTTATTAGTACTTTTAAGCAGGGGTGCACATAAGTGGTACGCAGGTGCGCATACACGACCAAATAAAAAAAATGTGCTGTGTAAATAAGCTGAGAGCGCTCATTTGTGTACCGACATGGTTGACAAAATTACCATTTTAGACAAACTGTAATGTATAAGATTTCCATTCGAACTGAAAGCATAAATCTAGGCTTTCCGCTGACCTGCGGAAAGATATCAGTCAAATTATTTTTTACTTTGTTTATTGAGTTTTTCTTTTTCACCCAACGAACATAAAGATACTCATAAACACAGGGTACAAGACTCTGGCTTTCTCTGTCTTCTTTGGAGCTCCTATAAAATAACAAGAGAGAAAATACTGTCAAGTTCAGTATGATGAATAAATACTAATGGTAACACTTTACAATAAGATGTCATTTGTTAACATTAGTTAATGTATTAACTAACATAAACGAACAATGAACAATACATTTATTACACAATTTATTCTTCTTTGTTAATGTTAGTTAATAAAAATACAATCGTTCATTGTTCATGTTAGTTCACAGTGCATTAATGTTTACAAACACAACTTGTGATTAATTTGTTAACTAATGTAATTAAGTAATGTTAACTAATGAACCTAATGGTCGCTCAGTTTTTCAAGATCAGTTTTAATCGTGTAAATGTTAATAATAGATTTGAACAAAGAAATTAAGTGTTACTACGCACAGGCCATATTGATTGCAAATACAAAAATAAAACGTGGTACTTATTAAAATAATCACCCTTTACTTAAATATATGAACACAGAAAACCTCTGTTAACAGGTTAATGTAACATCTCCCATTCTATGACTAATAAAATAATCGCAACTTACTCTGTAACTGAACACGGCTCTTCTCGGAGTAGCTGCGTGCGCTGCGTCGTCTTCTTGTTTGACAGGTGTCAGGGTTAAGGCGCAATACTGCCACCTGGAGGTCAACCAGGTACTAGCGCTGGAGTATTTACATGTGGTGTTATCATAGGAGTCCTGTTCATTTTAAATATTGCGGTTACCGCCAATACCGGTATATCGTCACACACTAAATTAACACGATATCGATAATTGTTGCTTTGAATATCACGGTCATCGTCAATACCGGTATATTTCGCGACACCCCTAGGCAGCACATATACTAACTTGCCGGCAACCCACCAAAATAAAAGCTTGCTGATTTTAAGTTTGAAAATGATGAAAATTCATATTTGAAAAAGGAGTAAGTATTAGCATTTTATTTCTAACTGTACTATAAAATAATTGCATTTTTACTTAACACTCACCTTATTATTAATTTATTTTTATAGTTATATTTAATGGGTCACACTATGTGTAGTGTGAGGACTGGACCAAACCAAATCTGCAGCTGCTCTTCTGAGAACCAGGCTGAACACTTATGTGCACATCTGCTTGTAAAGCACATATGAACGCCATATTTTGCATGATATAGCTGCTAATAAACTTGAATTAAATCATATTTAAGATCCCTTAATCCCCAAACACTCAAAAAAATGATTTTACGATGCTGTTCACTTCATTTAAACAATTCATTTTAATTGAACAATGTATTAGATTTCTCGTTCAAACACAGTTGCATTGTGGTAAACTGACTTGAAACAGTTATGCTTTGGTTCAACTAAATGTTTTCAGTTTGAAGGAAAGTGTTAATTAAGTAGGTCAAAATAGCATTTGGTGCTTGTTCAGTTTACTTAAATCAAGTTAACCAAACACAATCATTTTCAACCACTTTACTTAATCCATTGGAGATAAGATACATAAATGATTTTAGTCTGATTAAAAGCATCATTTTATAATCTAGGAACAGCATTTCCACTTCCCATCTGGGAAGGATAGGGAGAACATTTACTGGATTGGGAGAGTAAATGTTCAAATAAAATGTTATTTTATGCATCTTTTCTCAAGATGATAGAATGGGGATACATATTAACGTTTAATGCTCTTTTATGATTGTATTTAAGAGAGTGTGTGTTATGTTAGCATTTTGGGGGTTACCATTGTGGTGAAGTGTAGAGCATGTGCTTGGGTTGAGGACCTGCTAACAAGAATTAAAGTTGTTTTAATAATAATACATAAAAAAAACTAGTTAGGGCATGCCATGGATGTAACAACCATTTTCTGGCTAACTCTATATTTCTGGCTATATTTAGCTTGTTTAGTATGTGTTATAAATAGCAGCTGCATCAAAAAATATGTTACCTTAAAATAAATCAATTCATTTATGGACAGTGGTTCCACATAATGGAAACATGTTATTTTTACTCAGATACTTTAGTTAGGATGAACTTGTTTAAGTTAACTCAATTCAGTTTAGTTCAACATACATTACGTATTTGAGTAGAGATGTTTTTGTTATGTGGAACCACTGTCTATAATTAAGTTAAGTATATTTTTTATTTTTTGAGTGTACCTAAACTTAACTACCTTACTAACTATTAATAAGCAGCCAGTTAGCAGTTTATTGAGGCAAAAGTTATAGTTAATAGTGAGAACTGGTCCCCAAACTAAACCTGACCTTTTGACCGTACTCTTCTGCGTGATATTTTTCATTTGCACTACTCAATGTTTAGCACACCAGCACCGGTAAGCAGTGGTCTCCATGGATTTTCTAAGATTTGTGAAATATGACTGCAGTTCTTTCTGCTACTCTATATGAAGCCGGGTGTAATCCGGCTCGCTCACCACGGTCCGCTGCTGGTTGGGCAGGAAGACTCGGATGGTGCGGCTGGCTCTGGAGTCGTTCGAGGAGCGGTGCACACATGGCACTCCTTGGATCACAGGAGACACACATGAGCTCTCAAACACAGACTCCTTCATTCCCAGACCGTTAGTGACGGATCTCCACGCTCCCTGAAGCTGCTCCATTACAATAGCCTCTAGCACTCACTTCTGAAAAACACACAAACAAAGAGGAGTGACTCTGAGAACTGCAGCCTGTAACATGATGCTGGCTGAACAAACTCAGGGTTACAGGATTAGCTTTGAGTTGACAAAACCAAACCAGTTCAGTCAGGTACTATGACACTGATCATCAGCTTTCTCTGTAAGCTCAAGCTATGTTCCTGAGCTTATGGACAAACGTGACATCAGTAGCAGACAATCACATATCCCATAAACGACAGAGAAAGCGTCGGCGAGATTCACTTCTCTCTCCTGATTAAGAGATGATGACTGATGACGATTAAGATGCATCTACACAGCAAGAAAAAGCTTTATAGCTTTAAAGCTTTATATTTATTTATTTAATTTTTATTTAGAAGCCCATTTTTTAGATTACATAGGCCTAGCCTATTATTTGCGTAATATACTGGAAGAGTGTAAACTGACTTCACATGCCCCTGATCAATTATTGGATGTTATTAGTAAACTATCATATGTTAAATCATTCAGGAACTCTTCAGCATGGCATGACAATAAACTACTGCCGTTACTCAACTTTGATGTCAGTTTCAAACTGTGAGTAAAAGGCACCAAATAAAAACATTAGATCTTACTCTTCTACATTTTATCATCTCAATAGTCTGTTAAGCACCTTAAGAACTGGTCCATTAATAACAGTATAACTTTATGATTAAGTATGATATTGCTACGAGGTTGCAAACAATCTTAAAAACTAACTATTAGTTTTTGGATTATAAAATCGGATGTGTGTCAGTATTTTGAAGCTGTGTATTAGGTCTATACCCGACGCTGTCTGTAAACTATCAAACAACCACAAACTCACTGCTCTTGACTGAATCACGTTTGTAGCTTTAATAACAATCAGTGCACTTTTAATTAATACAATGAAGACTATGCTGTTTATTTGTTTTTACTACAGCTTCTGTAGTATTTCTTAGACATACCTGAAATACCTTTATTGCTACTTATTAATTGTAGTGCTGTCAAACGATTAATCCATCCAAAATAAAAGTTTTTGTTTACATGATATAAGTGCGTGTGCTATGTCTATTTATTATGTATACATAAATACACGCACATGCATGTATATATTTAAGAAAAATATGATGTCTATATATTAAATATTTTTATATAAATATATTTAAATATAATATAAATTATATGAATATAAATATATACATGTAAATATATGTACATATTTTCAAAATATATGCTGTATGTGTGTATATTTATTTATATATATATTATACATATATCATGTATACAAAACTTTTATTTTGGATGTGATTAATCACTTGACATCACAACTATTTGTTCTTATTTGATTACTGAATACCTTTAATCATGTTTGAACTTTATATTAGCAGGTTTTGCTGTACAAAAGAGAATTGTGAAATTTAGAAAGAGAGAGAGAGAGAGAGAGAGAGAGAGAGAGAGAGAGAGAGAGAGAGAGAGGTGGGTCAAAAACAATGAAATGTATTTAATGAAAGACTTTTTTTCCACCCAATTGGGGATTAATATCTTTTATTCCGTTAAAAGTATATTGACTGTGTTGTGGGGTTTTACACAACTGTAAACTGTATTGACAACTTCTCTCAACTATAATAATGAAACAAACAAACAAACAAACAAACAAACTACAGGCAGTCGTGATTATTCTAATGTAACGTTAATCGGGAAAACGTAACCTTAGCTGTCAAAATCCAATCACGTAAGTTTCGATCAAACGCATTTTCTGTATTAAATGAATAGTATCGTTATTGTTTGTGTTATCAGAGTCTTAATAAAGCCCTGATTCTGCTCGCCAGCTCTGACTGTACAACGCGTTTCTGTTCGCGTGGAGATCAAAACAAACACAAGTCCGTCGGTAATGTCACGGGAAAGGGTGTAAACTTCATGGAAAATAAGTAAAACGCAAATAACTTATCTTCATTATCAGGGAAATCATTTCATATTTTTATAAACGTATAAAGAGATTGTTTACACTGGCATGAAGTGTTGAAGGAACTGTTGAGCAGCTAACGTAACTTATTACCTCTGCGGCCCTTATTTCTGTTCTACATTTAAACCTATCAAATCAAACAGCAAACTCCACAAACACTTCACGAGCCAGTTATATTTTTACAATCACCAAACGAAAAACAGAGATGCATTACAAACACAAATCTCATAACGCAAGAAGCGATAGACGCTCACCAGAGAAAGTTTGAAGAGTTCAGCTCCGCCATAACCTGAAGAAACGACCGTGACGTCACAGACACACACACACACACACACACACACACAGAGAGAGAGAGACACACTCACACACACGCACGCACACACTCACTCACACACACATACACACACACACACGCACGCACGCACGCACACACACACACACACACAGAGACACACGCACACACACACACACACACACACACACACACACACACACAGAGAGAGACACACTCTCTCTCTCTCTCTCTCTCTCTCTCTCTCTCTCTCTCTCTCTCTCTCTCTCTCTCTCTCTCTCTCTCTCTCAGTTCAATTCAAATGAGCTTTATTGGCATGACTGTGTAACATAATGTTGCCAAAGCAATAAATATATTATACAAACATACATATAAATTAAATCAAGGGGAAACACATATACATGTCCATATTATACATGTAAGTAAAAAAAAAAAAAACAAGAAGAAATTACAGAATATAACAGAGTTTGTCTAAGTTGCTTGCATCTCTGAGTCCGTCTGTGCAGTGAGAGCTCTCTGGCTCGTGTCGGCCCGTCTCCACACACAGACCATACTTCAGCAGCAGCTTTCTCTGACCGCACTCTTTCATTTTGATCAAGTAAGGTGCCAACTGATAAGCAGTCTTTAATCTGTAGAAGTACTTCAGTTTGTTCATTTGAGCTACTTTGATCTGCCAATAATGGATGTGTTCTTCCTGACTTATTTTTCCAATTTCTTTAACTTTTGCATGTCTTAACTGAATTGTTGAAATGAGTTGGTGTTCTTCCAGTAACTAGCGTAAGGGGTCACTCTCTGGGTGAAAGCACTGTGGTGGTAGCTCTGTGTCGGCGCGTCTGAGAGATGGATCCAGAACTTCGCCGCTCTCTTCTGGATCTCAGAGAGCCGAGGGAATCTGCCCAGTTCTGCCCCGCAGCCGAGATTCGGGGCGTTTCTGTGAATTCCCAACATGCTTTTGCAGAACTCAAGGTGGAATATTTCAACAGGGTTTTTGTCCCATGATTCATAATTTAGTTTAAATTTGGGGGCCCAGATTTCACAGCCATAGAGAAGAATGGGTTTGAGCCACAGTTTAATGGGTGGGTTGAATTTGAACAGGGGTCGTCTTATACTGTAAAAAGCCCTGCGTGCCTTATCTGTCAGATGTTTTATTGCAGTATTGAACTGTCCAGAGGCTGAGATCGTCAGACCCAAATAACTATAACAGGTGACATGATTAATAATTGTTCCTCCAATTGTGAACTCATATTTTTTGTCCACGAGACGAGGCCTTTTCTGAAAGATCATGATTTTAGACGTAAGGCCCAATCGTTACTGTACTTTTCCAGAATGGAGAGATTTGGTGCAGCCCCTCTTCATGAGGCGACAGCAACAGAAGGTCATCGGCGTGATTTCTGTGCCCTCGAGGGTCAGACCAGGACCAGAGCACTTATCAAGTGCTGATGCCAGTTCATTAATATAGATATTAAATAGAGTCGGGCTGAGGCTGCAGCTTTGATGGACTCCTGTGGTTTGACTGAAATAATCAGTCCGTCTGTCGTTGATCTTGACACAGCATTTGTTCCTGTTGTATATGTCCTTTATGATGTCATGTCTTTCCTCATTTTCTGCTTTGAATTAGTTTTAGGAAAAGTCCATCGTGCCGTACAGAATCAAAGGCTTTTTTAAAATCAATGAAGCAACCAAATATCGTCCCTTGTTTTGTCTGCGTAACGTATTTTAGTATGAGTGCGTGGAGTGTGTATGTGATCTGAAGTTCTCTGTTTAGGCATAAATCCAGTTTGACAATTGTTTACAATCTTGTGTTCTTGGAGAAACTGAACTAATCTGTCATTAATAATAGAGAAGAATAGTTTTCCGAGGTTGCTGCTGACTGGGATGCCTCTATAATTATTTGGGTCGTACTTCTCACCTTGTTTAAATATTGGAGTTATTAGATTTTCTTTCCAGATCTCAGGAAAGTGTCCAGATTTTAATAAGAGATTGAATAATTTCAGGATAGCAACTCTCAGTTTCAGCATCTCATTAGATATTCCATCCAACCCTCTTGATTTCTTATTTTTTAGGGATTTCATCTTCTCCGTCAGTTCAGTTAATTCTATGGGCTTGTCTAAATGATTTAGCCGGTCTTTTATAGTGTGTTCCAGGTTATTTAGTTGGAGGTCAGATGTTTTTGGGCGAGGGTTGGTTCGTTCGGTGAATAGAGTTTTCTGAAATGTTCGGTCCAGATGTTTGGGTCGTGGATGGGAATGTGTTTGACCTCTTTGGGTTTGTCTAAATTGGTTCACAAGTCCCAAAAAAGAATTTTGATCGATTGCTTCCTCAATTTTGTTTGTATTTATGTGACCAGTTTTCTTCTGTATTAACAGTGACTTGTATATTTTAAGGGTTTGTTGATATTTGACTCGTGTTTGTTGGTTTGCAGGGTCTCTGTGTTTTTTATTTGATAATGATCGCAATTCTTTTCTTATTTTTTGGCATTCTTCATCGAACCAAGCATCTTTAGCTTTTATCTGTAATTTTTTTCTTTTTCTGAGGGCTTTTCTGACCACTGTAGAAAAGATTTTAGTTAACTGTTCAGTTGCTAAATTGATACTTCTCTTCTATTCACTAAATGTAGTCAAGAGAAATGAGTCTATCATGTTCTCCACATGAGTGCTGTGGAGCGCAGCTTCATACTGGGCAGGACTGTCTTTACTCCGTATAAATTTGGGGGGGAGTGGATATAGTTTAACCTTCTGCTCTAAAGATGGCAGATGATTCACTGACCTGTTGAGACTGAGGACTGTGACTGCGGTCTGATGGCAGCTGTGGCATCACTGTGAAATAATTGATTTTACTTTGGTCTATATCTGTGATGATGTAATCTACTGTGCTGCTGCCTAAATATGAGCAGTATGTAAATCGACCCAGAGATTCACCCTCTCTCTCTCTCTCTCTCTCTCTCTCTCACACACACACACACACACAGATACTTGAGTGTCTGAGGGTACTTTTGAAGGAGTTGAATTTTTAATACTAATTATTTTACATTCAGTCATATGGTCATTAGTTTATGAATTATTCTGCAATATCATATAAAAATACTCAGGGCATGGCCATATTGGTAGGTGTAATATGATAAAAAGCCATGAAAATGAACAACTGACTGAGTGCAGGTTTTTCGATACGACTGTAGGAGGGCCTTCCACCGAATGGGTGCCATTTCTGTCCCCAGGACATTATAGGTACAAACATGCATAAAAATTAACTATAAAATACATTTTATTATTAAGCAAAGTGTCCTGCACATTAATCTAACTGCAAATTTAAATGATTAAAAACTACCTAAAACACTGAAAATATAGCATTTGTACATGTCCCAGTGTCTAACGGTACATTTTAACATGACATATAATGTTTAAAATCCTTTAGAAATAATTTTTATTTTGCATTTTTGTGTACCTCCATATCCCATCTGTACGGTGGCCGAGAGAGCTCAACGCGCTGCAAACAGAAAAAACACCTGCAAATCAAGAAAACATCTTCACCAATTCGACAGCAGGTGCTGCAAATGCTCACAACACAACCAAACAAAAAACACGCTGCAAATAAAATACTATGTGGTTGTGTCGTGAGCATTTGCAGCACCTGCTGTCGAATTGGTGAAGATGTTTTCTTGATTTGCTGGTGTTTTTTCTATTTGCATGTGTTTTCTGCAGCGCATTGAGCTCTCTCGGCCACCGTACATCTGTGCTTTAAATACATTCATTTCAAAATAAATGTATAATATTTTGGATAAAATACACATTTTAGTCGTGTCCCCAGGTTTTCACTCAGTCCTGTTCTTTTCTGTATATTCAATGATATTGTAATGGCGGCTGGGTGCGTCATTATAAATATACTGTCTTCTGTTACCTAAATTATTTCTTAGATACAATTTAATACAAATCGTTGGTGAATCACTATAATTTGCTGAGTATTCTCATAATATTAGCATGTACTGTATGTGGCTAGATTAAATGTATTTGCCCATTTTATCCTAAAATCTCAATCCTGTTACTTTCAGTCCTGTTACTCATATACTCATATATCCTATACTTATATATAGGAACTGAGTAAAAGTAACAGGAGTGAGTTGTGTCATCGAATTTATTAATGTCAATATTAGGCTACATCCATATTAATCTAGACAAACCATTTTTCTCAATGTTTTGGCCTTCTATCCACACTGAGACAATGCTATTGCCCTATTGTTTTTATGTGTACTTTAGAAAAATACCTCGTGTAGATAAATAGTGATTTTTTTTTTAATGATAAAAAGAATCTTTTTTGACCATATAACCAACAATTTCTTTAAAATAAACACCTGCCTGAAATGGAGGAATTTGTTGACATATTTTTAAACATGCTTTTAAAAGACATTAGAGTTTTGGTAACAGGACTGAGATAAATGCATCCATCTTCCACTTAATAAATTGTGTAAAAATAAAATAAAGTTACCTGAGATGGACCAATACAGATTTTGAAAAGTTAAACATGTCTATTACTAGATTCAGTCTTTAAAAAGAATAGAAAATTCTATTCGGTGGAATGGCCCAGGAGTGATTGTAGCAAAAGGTTTTTAAAATGTACTATTTCATAAAATAATGGCTGAACTCAAAACAGCATTCTACCATACAACTCTTACTATCTGTGCCATGTAAAATATGACCTAAATAGTAAAGCATGCTGAGTTCACGGATACTACTATTATTATAAAAGATATAGCCACTAGATTTGAGGCCAGGTTGCTTCATCCGGGAACAGAATTGGGAAGCTACGATTCAGTGAGATATGATTCCCGGGAATTTCTGATGACCGACCAAATGTTTGATTTTGGACACATTAAATCATAAGGTTTAACTGCACATTAGTGAACAGGTTTGCACGATTGATTTCGTAATACTGGCCTGAACCCAGCAGTTTCAGGCATAAAACCAGCATTAAAATAATTAATAACTCCCCGTCAGTTTGAGTTGCGCCTCATAACTGAACTCTGATTATATGCGTATATAAACGTGCCACATGTAATGCTTGAAATAGCACATGTGTTATTTATTTCAGTAATTCTCTGTGTGATTTATAACAGGCTAGAGAACAGGAAGCAGAACGCTAATGTTCCGTTCGTCTGAGCTTGTTGCTGTGGGCGGAACCGTTTATCTTTCCGATCAGTGATTGGTCAGAATGGAGGGGCGTCTCCAAGCATTCGATCCTCATTGGTCATCCCGCTCTGAATCGGGATCTCTTATTGGCTACTGTATCTGTCACTCAGCGGATTCATGCGCAGTGCTGAAGGGAGGAGTAAACAGCAGTGAGTCACAGCTAACAGGCTAGTGTTCGCTATAGGTGAGTACACATATTATCGGCGATAAACTCATATTTCCAACGGGTTTTGTCCGTATTATCTCCATGATCTGTTACATATTTAATGCTAGCTGTGATTGTGTTAACCGCACGGTTCGTGTGTGCATCGAGTGTGTTTAATCATGCGCGTTGAGCTAGCTGAGGCCTGCTGCAGCTCGTGCCTGCGCGGGAAAGTCTCATATAAGTGCACGTGCACATGTGCGATTGCAGAAATAAAACGCACAGCAGCTCATAAAAATACACATCGCGACAGAATAGCGATAGAGTTGAGTGTTTGTGTGAAGTTTTTGCGTGAAAATGCATGATGAGGCCCAGTGTTGAGGTTCTAAGGCTGTGGAGCATTTAACGTTACACATGTGACTTTCCTTCAATCATGTGTCATTTAACCCATGTACACCTCTAAACGCATGCATTAATCAGGCTGAGTTCATTCTGTGTTGCATATTGTGTTAGTGCATCCCTAATGAGAGCAATTTCTCTTACGGCCTGCATTTCCATGGCTGATAATAAATTATCTGATGGTCAGTAACTGTTACTGGTGTTAAACCAGCATTTAGCAGTTTTGGCCTTCATGAAACCCGTTTTTAAGGACAGTTATGAGTGTTTATAGTCGTTTCCAATGAGTACCCTGTTAATTTTGTTAGATTTGTTAGCCTTTAGCACTAGCCTTGGTGCTAGGACCATGTGTGCTATGTGCCATGTGCCATCAGCATTCCCATTTACAGAAGATCCTTTACATGAGATTGAAAAGTGTTTGGTTTTATGTTTCTTTGAATTGTTTGCCCTTAAAAAATCAAGTTTTTACAGAGTTATCCAAGAAAGATGGTGTCTGACATGAGTTTTTGATTTTTGAGGAGTGAATGAAAACTTGGACTGCATGGTGTATGAATGCAGAGAAACCCTTGTTTAATTGTCATAAAAATACCACAATGAAAATAAACCTGAACATAGACTCCCTATGTAAAGTTATTTGGTAATGTTAGTCTTGACATTAACCCATATTTGAGCATTGTAACCAGTGTTGGGGGGGTAACTAGTACCAGTAACTAAATTACATAATTTATTTACAAATAAATGCATCTGTAATCTGTGACACATACTGAGATTTCTTTCCCAAATTGCAGTGACTGCTTTAAAATATGAGACGCCAGTGTTTCAGGAGTTTAGGACGCGTTTGATCGATAACTGCTTTATTTCCTGTTTGTGTACATGCTTTATTTTTTAAGGTTAACTTCTTTATGATTTGATTTTAAAAACAGTATCGCAACTATTTCTTATGAGTTTAAATCTGTATTTAACCTCAGAACGATCTCAAAGTAAGAGTTGCTAAAGTCTGATTTTGTGCAGGCTGTGCTGTGAAATTATTAAAATCTTAATTCAAGTGATGGATTTTGAAAGCGTGACTGTTATCAGCGTTGAGTACTTCTGTAAGGTTACCCCGGCCTGCTTTACATGTTTAAAAATGATTAACAGTTGAAAACATTTGTTAGAAATTTAGAAAAATAATAAAATGTAAACAGTTTACATTAATATTTTATTAAAGTAATTGAAATACACTACTTTTAAATACAGTAACCTATTACATTTCCAAAGAAACCCTCCCAACACTGCTTGTGATAAACGTATCTTTCACGCCTGCGGTGAGCATGAATGAAGTCAGAGTCTGTGGCTTTATCTCCACAGATAATGGACATGAGTACCAGCGAGTGCTTTGGATGTGGCCGCTCCGGACACTGGATCAAGAACTGTCCTAATGCTGGTCGAGGCCGGGGACGGGGACGGGGACGAGGAAAGGGTAGGGCTTCTCCAGTTGTTTAGTGCTGCTTCGAGACAGATGCGGTCTAACTGAGGTGGTCTTTCTCTCTGTAGATCTGTTCTGTTACAGGTGTGGAGAGCAGGGCCACATTGCGAGAGATTGCGAACAGACTGAGGATGGTAAGATGCTCCGCCGCATTGCACTTCGATTAGTAAGAACTAGGGATGTCTCAATATTATCGTGGTCACATGACGCTATCAAACGCTCTTCCAGGCAAAAAGTGTAGTTTTTAAAATGTATTTAATTCTTATTCTAACTTAAAAGGTCTAACCGAAAGCACAATATGCTTCATCCCTTCATCAAGTCTGGTTTCGCTGCGTGTTTCAAAGCGAAGCGCACACTTCGCTCAGACGATCAGCTCGTGATCCGGTGTTTTCCGCGTCTCAGAGCGGCTCCGTTCACACTGAATGAATGCAGTGAAGCTGTTTATTGCATGTCCTGTGAGTTTAGCGTGTGTTTGGGAACGCAACAGCCACCAGTTTTAGGCTTTATGTTCGTGGCAGATGATTACAGCATTTCACTAGATTTGTAGGGAGATGCCTTTTTGTAAGCTGGAGTTTTCACTGAAGCAGGAGTTTTCCGTCAAAATAAAAGCTCTTCTGCCGTTTCCTTTAAAACAAAAGCTTAAATGCAGTATGAATTGCTAACAGCTAGTGGTTTAAATGCAGTCCAAATGCAAAATATCTCTTTCAAGTGTAGAAATTTGGAAAGAAGTATTGTAATTTCCCTACTGTAGTGTAAAGCAAAAATAATATACCTATGAAATTTTCATTTATTTTACAGTGCTGTTGTCTTACAATATATGGCTATTATTGTATTGTATAGTATATAATATAAAATTGTTATTATTCTAATTAGTTTGGCTTCCTAAAACACCAGAGTGAATATAACTTAGACTAAGACAGTATATCACAAATAAAAAGAGGGTTGATGCCTGGTGAAGTTGATTCACTGACTTTTTTCTGACGTAAATTTTCTTAGTTAAGAACATGGGTTGTAGCTCTTAATTTTGAAACCTCAAAGTGCATTAGATGGTATAATTGAACTTTAAAATGTACAAAATTTATTAATGTTTTTTAAATATCGCAATAAATATTATATCGTAAGATTTTGGTGTTGTGACATCCCTAGTAAGAACTTGAAGATCGTTAGTACTGTCTACATTCTTGATTAACGATTTTCTGCTTCAAATATAGCATGCTACAATTGCCACAGGAGTGGTCATATCTCCAGAGACTGTAAAGAACCCAAAAAGGAGAGAGAGCAGTGTTGCTATAACTGCGGCAAAGCCGGTCACGTGGCACGCGACTGTGACCACGCCAACGAGCAGAAGTGCTACTCCTGCGGAGGCTTCGGACACATCCAGAAACTATGTGACAAGGTGAAATGTTATCGGTAAGTGCCGTTGAAGCTTGGTGCTTTAAAGAAATTGTTCACCCAAAAATAAAAATATTTAATAATAATAATGTCCAGATAGGCATGTAAGGTTCTTTTGTGTGTTGTATCCAAACTCAATGCACACTCCGTGTGAGTGCATGCTACAAATGTTATTATGAACTTGAAATTTGGTGTTTAACAGAAAAAAAATAGCTTACAAGTTTGTAATGGCATAGCGACATAAATGATGATGTTTATTAGAGCTGCATTGTTAAAAGATCACGAGTCAATCATATTATCAGAGAAATACTGCGATAAAAGTTTATAGTTTGGATATAAACCTTGATGTTTATGGTAGCGGTCAGAATAGAGCAAATCACCTTTTAAAAGTAATTGGTGCTTCAAATAACATTTGTGTCGATTTGCATTGTTTTTCCATCAGTAATCATTCATTCAAATTAATTTGTCATAACTTTAATATTAAAAATTGGTTTATTAAATATATGTTTGTTTATAAATTATACTAATATGACACTAACTATACATTTAAGTACTGAGTAATATTAATTAACTACATGTACTTACTATATGGTTAGGGTTATTAGGGTTACTTGCATATTATTATAATAGTAAGTACATGTAACGTTTAACAAGGGCACCTTAAAATAAAGTGTTATCTAAATGACTGCTACCATTACAACAGAGCAGAATGCTGGAGCAAGGCTTTGAATTCAGCGGGAAACTAAAATGTGTGTTGGCTTGCAGGTGTGGCGAGATCGGTCACGTGGCAGTGCAGTGCAGCAAGGCGACTGAGGTGAACTGCTACAACTGCGGCAAGACCGGTCACCTGGCCAGAGAATGCACCATTGAAGCGTCTGCGTAACTTCTTTCCTCTGTCGCCCCTCCTTTCCTGATTGATGGTTGTTTCTCTTCTCTGAATCCTCTTCATTGGCCAAAGGCTGGCAAACAGAGGCCTTTCCCAGGCCAGTGAGCAGCTTTGAGTTTTGTTTTTCCTTTATGAAGATAAGGGGTAAAAAAAAATCATATTGCGTTTAAAATGAAATGTTTATTTAGGTAGAGGTGTAATGTATGACGCTTTGTTAAGGAACCCCTTTCCATGCCACTGGTGAAAAGATCCATTACTGGGACATCCCGCGCCACAGGGAACCTCTGGGCTCACGGAAGTGAGCCTCAGATCAAATGTAAGAGAGAAGTCAGGCGAAGGCTCAATTCTGGTGTTTTGTTTTCTTTTGTTTTGTGGTTATATGGAGAAAAGTGAAAGCAGGCTTAAGAAAGACCATTTTCATCACAGGAAGTCCATTATGATCTGGTGCCCACTAGCAGCTCACAGCAAAGTGTGTGTGTCTCCTAAGGAAATATGTTATAATGGTATATTTGAATTAATTTGACTTTCAGAAATCATACACTTTGATTTTTCTTTTTCTTTTTTTTTTCTTTTTTTCTGAAAAGTCATGTTTGTGGGTTCAGCAAACACTGCTTGTTAATGCTGAACATTACAGAGTAATTTTAGTCCTTTCTACCTTAAATTATCCAGTACAATAGAGAGACGTGAAATTAGCAACAATTTGCAAAAAAAGAATGTTTTCACAGAAATCAGATATTTTTGTACAATATCACTTGGACTACTGTAAGAATATCATTGCTTGTACTCAGTTTTTAAGTCAGAAGGAAATTGCAACTTAAGTCCTAGAACATAGATATGTAATTTTAAGCTGTCAATAAAGTTGGAGGAGGATGAGGAATCTGCCTGCGTTCATGATTTGTATTACCTAGAAAAAAGGGCATTTGCATAATTGGCGCTGAAATTTGGAAAAAGTTTGTTTTTATGTATTTTTTTTTTTTTTTCCCCCACAAGTGTATTAAACAAAACAAAAGCAACTGTTCACTATTCAGTGATACGAGCAGCTACATCAGACACCGTTGGCCTATTCAGTAGTTAACATCCACTGAAAAGTTTAATCCACTTTTAAACTGGACGGAAGCAAAAAGATTTTTCATCCAAGTTCATCAGTTAAAAATACTTTAACAGTTGCAGTTTAGGTGTTGTTGCAGACAAACCATCTATTCAAATTAAGAGCAGAACATATCTAATTGCGTAGCAAATTAATGCCATTTCATCTGCTCTGTCATCCAGCAATTAGACATGTATTTCAGCGGTCTAATTTCCAGTCATTATTGCCATTTTTCTTTGTGTGGAAAGCATTTTATGACAAATTGATGTTAAATGATTTGAATTTTTTAAATGAGTTATTTATAATTGCATCCATAAAATATTTAAATATTAAATAATGAATATTGTAAGTAAATGAAAATGCAGGCAGGGCAAGTGATATCTAAACTTCCAGCACACAAAAAAAGAAATGCTTATTAGCTGTGCTTTGGCATTTTTCTGTACCATTATTGCAGAGAGTAAGATAAAGAGGGTAGAAGTTTTGAATTGCTGAATGCCACAGGAAGAAATGTGTAGTACAAAGTAAAAGTATAAATGCCTAAAAATAAGATAATTTACTCAAATATATGTAATGTCTATAATATACAGAATCGTATTTGTGTTATTGGTTTATGGAGCAGATAGTAAATGTTTACAGGGCTGGAAATAGCCTTTGACACAATGAGACAATATTACGGTACAGGAGAGGAGCTGGACAAAATATAAAAGCCATTCTGTACAGGGAGGAAAAAAATAAAGGCCTGTGGCAAACTTCTGACAGCAGCGTTTGTTCATGTTACTGAGCCAACACAGCCACTTGGCTAATAAGCCAGCATGACGCAGCAGCAGTATGCCATTCCTGTAGTAAAACAGAACATTTAGCAAAAGTCTGACATTCATCTTCACAGAAACAGGTGCATCAAACCTAATTCTTTGTTGCATACAAATTAAAACACATGATGGGCATTTTAAAGCAGTAGTAAGTTACTAGTCATCTAGTGTTTGTTATTAACTGCATTGTATTAGCTTTGCAAATTGCCATGTTTAATCTGGCCTCGAGGAAATATAAAACCTTGTATCATCAGCATAACAGTGAAAATCAGCTCCATGTTTCTTAATGATATCTCCAAAACTGTAGCATGTACAAGGTGAACAGCAACAGTCCTAGTACTGAGCCTTGCGGTACTCCATGCTGATCTTGTGATTGATATGACACCTCTTCGTTTATTACTGCAAAGTGATAACTACACTTATAAATGCAGTCAGATAAATACAATGTTGTGGTCAATAGTATCAAAAGCAGTACTGAGTGCATAGTAGCATTCCACCCCTAAACACTTCCTCCGGGTGAAGGAAAGTACTTTTAATTTCTTATTTGTGCATCCTCATTTCCTTTCCTCGCTTCCTTTCCCCGTGTCTCAGCTCCCCTCCCCTGGGACATGAGGAAAGGATGCAAGGAAACAAAATGAGGACAGAGGAATCGAAGGAAAGATTATAGCAGTTCTGTTGTACATTGGAATATTCAAGCGTCACTTCAAAGCGTCATCAGCTGCACTCATGGGACCTGAGGTGTTGTTAAAGGTTGGTTAAGACATTCGTAATAAATATTAATAAAGCAAGATTACATGAGATGTATGGTTTATTGAAACTGCAGAGGTAAAACAAAAATTCTGATTATTATGAGGAGGAGAATTTATATGTGCATCAGATGAGTCTTCTGTACAATCTGACTTTGTTGCAACCTAGAATTAAACTGCTGGTCTCATCTGGCCAGAGGAGAACGCCACACTATTTCAATTTTTTTAATACTGTAAAGCTGCTTTGACACAATCTGCGTTGTAAAAAGCGCTATATAAATAACGGTGACTTGACCTTTTTGATAAGAAAGACTTCTACATAGGATACACCTGTGCATCTTCGCTCACAGCTCCTCTGGAAGCCTGCTCACTCCTCGCCTCCTCATGGTGCAATTAGAGGTTTGAGATGTCCTTCAGGATGGCTAACTTGGATCGATTTCTGGGTCACAGGCTGAAGGACGGAGGAGCGAGGAAACGAGGAGGCATCAATTTGATTCAGACTCCCTTTACCTGAGATAGGTGACTGGTAAAGGGACGAACAGACGAACCAGAAATTGTTGCCACTGTTTCTCACTTGTCTATCTCTGAGCTCATTGCTGCATCAGAGACCTGCCTTCAGTTAGCCAAGCTTCACACACAGACAGAGAAAGGTTGGTAAAGATAAAAAGGTGGTGCAAAGAACTAGAACCTGTAAAATTGTGCAGGGTGACCACTGTCTAGACGAAATATTGTCACTGCGTGCACAATTTGTCAATTTAGCTGAAGAAAGGCACCAAGGGATTGTATGAACTAATCTTCAGGAGATAAGGCAATCCAAAAAAATTGTCTTTTGCTCACTTTTGGTGATATCCAATATGTGCATTCCAATATGTAGACAACAGTATTGCCCACAAGCTAATGGGGCAGTAGATTAATTTACAGTGTTGAAACAAAGTATCCAGTTTGCAATTGAGGAATAGAAACCTTGGAAATCAACTGTTACAAAGTTACTGCAAAATTTCTGGGCAAAACCACAAGCTACCACATGGCTACACCTCTTGAACTCCTGCATAGCTGTAAGATGCGTACTGTAATGTACTGCCTGTCAGCATAGACACTAAGACCTGTTCCAGTGTCAAAGACAATGTGACATCTGCCTTGGGGTTTCAAGTGAGGTGTTGAATAAAGTGAACCTAGCTTACAGTGTCAGGTTCAAGAGCATTAACAGCAAACAGGTCCTATAAGGAGCTTCTAAAAACAGAGTTTTAACGGACTTTATGTTTTAGATTAAAGGGTAAATTCATGATTTGAAACAAGCTGATTGTTGTTCTTTTAGTTGTTTAAATACTCGTCTAAATCCTATGAACACACTCCTCAAGAAACATTATTTAGTGCAAGAAGTGAACATAGGATGATAGTTCCAGTAATTCTGTAATTACTTATTACAATGTTCAGAATGTGTTAATGCATCAAAGCATTGTGTTATAGTGTTCTAGGATTGTGTTTTAAATGTTTATTCTCTGAAGAAAAGGGGAAAATGTAGTGTCTTTAGAGGTTTTATTTAGCCACTAGATGGCAGAAATAAGAAAATCTAAATGGAAAGGAGAGATAAGAGATGGACTCTTGCATATGCCTGCTTCTTGAGTGCATTCCAGATGAAATTTAACATTGTGTGTGCTTGCGTGGGCCTGTTTACATTTGGCTACTTTGTACATTTTCACTGATCGGATATTTATCCGATCATAAAAGACCAGGTGTAAATGTACCCTCAGATGCATTTGGGATAATTTACAATGCAATCAATCAAAACCATTTCAGATGGCAACAAATAAAACTCTATGCACCTTATTTTTCCCATAAGAGCGGGTGCAACCATTTGTAAATTTTATGGGTCTGGCTTCCGGTCTCATTTGCTTCCAGCTATTTTTAGCTGTACAAAACAGCTTGTTTTGCTGCTAGATATTTCAAATTACCATGTTATTTTAATGTATTATCTTAATTATGAACACACTGATTTGCAATGCAAACAATTTTACAGTTTACTGCATGTTGTTATTCTTCTTGTTATTTCCCTACAGTGGCTAATGAATCGGAATTCTCACACATAGGCTTACTTCCACATTGAAGAATAAGGTGGATATAACAATAATATTTGTCTTTATGTGTAATACAGGTCTTCCAGTGCATTATTAAGGCAATCATTAAAATATTGAAAAAATATGTGCAGGCAGTGGTTTATAAAGTGATCCTCATCGGTTTGAAGCTGGCAGTCATTGCATGTGAAGCTCGACCTGATATATGACTAGTGCTTGCTGTAGCAATTTGTAGCATGCTTCAGAAACCTTCCACCTCCCCAGCTCCACCTGTATACATCTGCTACGAGGTGATTCATGTATGCTATATGGGGTTATTTTATGCATGTTATATTTGCAGCAGCAGTATTTCTTACATACTCACAGCAGCATGTTGTGGATGTCTTGGCAGTAGCAAGTCTCGGTACTTGCTCTGCCGCAGCAGCAGCAGCGGAGCAGATCTAAGACCAAAGACCATCGCCAAGACTAAATACATTAACATTGTCATGTACATTACCATGCCAATCACTCGAGAGTTGTCATGCCAGAACTGCTATTCATGTTATTTCAGGTGATGTAATTCAGCTACATTAGTTAGATCTGCCAGAATCACAAGTTTCAAGATGAGTTATGTAAATGCTTGGCTGATATGAGATGAATGGGCCTATCTCAATACACACAGCCACTTGGGAACACATGTATAGGCTACAAAAGTAAGTAAGGGCACAAGGCTGTCCCAGGTGAAAAATATTGAAATTGCAAGATTCAAGGACAAAAACTTTTCAGTGTAAGTTAAATTATTTAGCTATTGCATATGTTTTGGTGGTAAAATGTTTTGGTGCAGAGAAAGTAGGCTTGTATGTTTATTTTGTAAAACATTTGCAACTGTTTTTATCACACACACTTTTGGTCTTCACACCCACTTGAACACTTTAACCAAGTACTGAAAAAATATGTCATGAAGTGGTCAAGTGTAGGTATTGGAACAGGCCCGGTGTATTCCAGGGTTTGGTGCCAAATGCAGAAAACAAAACAACTCCTTTTGTGAATTTAGATTTTCTAGGTCAAAGATAGCTAAACCTGCTTCTGGATGGCTACCATCCAATCCTAATCAAACATGAAAATATACTTGAAAGTACAAGGTACTGTACAAGGTTTGCTGCAGCTCAAAACTGGGGGTGATTGCCTGTATTGTCTTTAGATGTTTGGTAAAGTGGTCACTTCTGAGGCTGTGTGTAAGGATTGCCTTACAAGTCACCTTTATTTATATAACCCTTTTAACAATACAGATTGTGTCAAAGCATCTTTCCAATATCAAAATAGGAAAATAGTGTGTTGATAATGTAAAATGATAAGATTAAATACAGTTTTCAGTTAAAGGCATTTCATTATTGAATTCAATGATGTTATCGCCCAGCTCAGTTCAGTTTAAGTAGTATCTGTGCAATCAATGATATTGCTGGAAATGAAGTGTCCCCAACTAAGCAAGCCAGAGGCAACAGTGGCAAGGAACCAAAACTCCATCGGTGACAGAATGGAGAAAAAAAAAACACTCAGTCGGGGGGCCATTTCTCCTCTGACCAGACAAAACCAGCAGTTCAATTCCAACTGCAGCAAAGTCAGATTGTGTAAAGGAGTCCTTTAAAAGGACTCATCTGTTTCCTGTGGTCTTCTCCCGATGGCCTTCTAGGTGACGAGGTCTTCACTGGGGATCTGTCTCTGGGGCTCATCTAGGTGTCCTGATCTCCGCTGAAGTTCAGGGCTGTAGAGGTCAATTTTGATATTCTAGGTATTATCAAATGGCCATTTTTTTCCACGCAGTGGACGCAGAAGACTATAATGTGATAAGAGCTCGCTCAAATACTGAGGAGCTAAACCATTCAGGGCTTTATAAGTAATCAACAAGATTTTAAAATCTATACGATGTTTAATAGGGAGCCAGTGCAGTGTTGACAGAACCAGGCTAATGTGGTTGTACTTCCTGGTTCTAGTAAGGACACTAGCTGCTGCATTTTGGACCATCTGGAGTTTGTTTAAGCATGCAGAACAATCACCCAATAAAGCATTACAATAATCTAACCTTGAGGTCATAAACGCATGAATTAACATTTCTGCATTTAACTTTGAGAGCATAGATCTCAATTTAAAAATATTTTTAAGATGAATAAAAAATGCAGTTTTACAAAAGCTAGGAACGTGGCTGTCAAAGGAAAGATTGCTATCAAATAGCACACCTAGGTTCCTGACTGATGACGAAGAATCAACAGAGCAGCCATCGGGTGTTAGACAGTGTTCTGAGTTATTAGATGTGGGGGTTTTAGGTCTGATAATTAACACAGTTTTTTCAGAATTTAGCAGTAAGAAATGACTCGTCATCCAGTTTTTTTATCGACTATGCATTCCGTTAGTTTCTCAATTTTGTGTGCTTCACCGGGCCGCAAAGAAGTATAGAGCTGAGTATCATCAGCATAACAGTGAAAGCTAACACAGTGGTTCCTGATGATATTTCCCAAGAGTAACATATAACGCGTGAAAAGTAATGGCCCTAGTACTGAGCCTTGAGGTACTCCATACTGCACTTGTGATTGATATGATACCTCTTCATTCACTGCTACGAATTGATGGCGGTCAGATAAGTACGATTTGAACCATGCTAATGCACTTCCTCTAATGCCAACAAAGGTTTCTGGTCTATTAAAAAGAATGTTGTGGTCGATAGTGTTGAACACAGCGCTAAGATCCAGTAGCACTAATAGAGAGATACAACCACGATCAGATGATAAGGGCAGGTCATTTGTAACTCTAATGAGAGCAGTCTCAGTACTATGAAACAGTCTAAATCCTCACAGATACCATTTTTCTCTAAGAAGGAACTACCTTTTCTAGTATCTTTAACAGAAAAGGGAGATTCGAGATCGGTCTGTAATTAACTAAATATTTGGGGTCACACACATCTTTGGGATTTACACACTATTTCCTATAAGGACTGCCCAATAAATGACTATAAAATACAATGTATGTCTACCTTAGTCTTTTGATGACTGCAGTGCTACACAGCGTGTTCTCGATAAATAATCCTGTTGAAGATACCCAAGAGACTCCTGCTCTTCGCTTCTGAGTTTCCAACAAATAATTAAGAAGCAAGTATCACTATGTTGTAATTGATGTGAAACCTTTCAGGTAGCCAGTGTACAGTAAAAATGCTAAAATTACGATGATATTATAGTTCTGGTTTTCTTAACAGCTGCATTTTGAACCAGCTGAAGCTTGTTTAAGGTGGATGCAGGACCATCGATAACTCCACTGGTTGAGATCTGACATCCTCAGCTCCTCCATATTATGAACATCAAGCTGATGGGGTCATTTTTAGAGCAAACCAATTTTTTATTTTTTTTATTTTCAGAAAATATTAAATGATAGCCAGAAGTATAAGAAGAACAATTGTACTGGATACTGATGTAGAACATGTAAATATTTCTTTCCGACTATGTATAAGGCTGTGGAAAACGACACTGAGACGTTTTTAAAAAATGAACAGTTGCTTAATATTTGCCTACCAAAACATCCATATGTCCTACTTCTCTTTCTACTAAGAATTGTGCCGAAGTATTTTTACAATTTGGTGAATTTGTATGAATTTGTACATTCGTATGCTTATTACTTTTCATATAATTTGTGCACCTCGAGTGTTATGGATTCTTGTTAGACTGGGTCGAGACTTCTATTAGTGCCATTAAACATATTGATGATGGGCGTATAGGTGTATGTTTTCTGATTGGGCCCCTGGTGTTCAGCTCCCGCTGTAGGCCATCGAACTTTACTTTAGACTTGCGCTGGAGGCACTCAAGGGCCCAAGTCTATGCACTTAGAGTCCCAGGGCCCCTAAAGTAATCTGATCACATGAAATCTGATAAAATACCATTAATTATAATGATTCAATCATCAGAATCAGTTAAAAGTAGTTTCCAAACAATTGCATCCCTTATTATTGCTTGCATATTTGTTTCAATTTATTTTCTTGTAGGTAAGATGAGGGATCTGACTGGAAAGGAAAGGAGATATTTGTATTGTTTTGCTTATGCGTATTGTTTTGTTATGCTGTTTTCTGTCTCTACAAATAAAAACACTTAATGTGACCACACACTGACTATACCTGTTCTTCAATAGCCTACATTGCGATGTTGTCCCATTTATTCTTATTTTAGTATCAATTACTAATATAGCTTTTATTAATATTCTGAATTTGTTGAATTATAATATATACATATGATTTAATTTAAAGTTTTAGTAATTTTATAGCGTTTTTGTCATTTTTTTAAAAAATTCATTATTATTATTTTTAATAATTAATTTATTAATTCATTATTGTATTCCATATATAGGCTTTCCTGTAGCTCAAATAGTAGAGCATGGTGCTAGTAATGTCATGGGTTTGATTCCCAGGGAAAGCAAGAGCTGGTAAAATGTAAGAACTGTAACTTGAATGCAGTGTAAGTTGCTTTGGATGTGAATTGTTATTCTTTGATGTGTTTATATATTTGTTTATTTTTATTTCAGTTTTGGTCTTATCTGGATTTAGCAATCAGAAGAAGAGTGTATCTTGATCAGGGTCCAGTCCAATGTTGCTTTGGATAAACTGGTGCAAAATTAAGATGGATTACCTGATCCAATATAGCAAAACTGGGATGTCTAAATCTAGATCATTCTTATCCAGATTTAACTTTTTTAACAACTGGGCCCTGGTGAGAAGCACCGTGTCCCAAAGACAGCCTCATTAGCCTTGAGTTTGAAATGAATAATAATGATTCACTTGAAACCTTTTGTATGGCTTAGAGGTTGTTTTAACACAATGTAATAAATAAAATCCACCCTACAGAGCAAAATATATACTAAACTGGCAAGATTTATAATTTCACAATATCGCAGTCCAAGTTACAGTACATATCAGATGAAAGCGTATTATATACTAGAAGGGATCAGTACACAGTTTAGTTTTTCATGGCACTTTAATCTTAATGTTGTGTTGCTTGTTCAGGACGTCCAGTATCTGAGGGAGGATGTCCATGTTGAGTAAAGGCTTGTCCATGTCACCGGTTCCTGCACTCAGTGACCCGATACTGCACCTCATCCTCGCTCTGTGTTTGGGTTTGAGTGATCGAAGAGATTCTGCCTCAAATCCCGTGTGTCTCTCATCGATTCCCAGAATAAATGTAGAGTTTCTTGCCAGTTGCACACACCACAGCAGCAAACCAATGAGAAAGCAAAGCATGACGCATAAGATGGCATTATAAACCCACCCAAAGCAGTGATCAGAGACACAGGACGTGAAATCAGCATCAGTGAGCTCATCGATGGGTCTCTGGGCTAGTTCTGCAGGACTGGCACACACCGGCATCACAGAGATGGCTTTATTCCTCTGTAGCCATTGTCTTAAGTACTGGATGCTGCAGTCGCAGTGGAAGGGGTTCCCGGATAAGTTGACCAGCTGCAGGTGTTGGAGCCGGTCTAAATGCCCAGGAGTTACGGTGGTCAGGAGGTTATTCTGCAGCAGGAGTTCGGTGATTTCTGCAGGAAGATGAGGGATGGTTCTCAGGCCCTGCGAGATGCAGTTCACCCTCAGACCTCGGGACGGTAAAGCCTTGCACCTGCAGGACTGGGAACCAATGTGTGCAAAGATCGAGCACAAGAGAAGGGTCAGTCCTGAACCAAAGAGCATCCTGTGTTTGAAGAAACCACAAATACTTTAGCACATATCTTCAGAAGCAGGTATTGACATTACGTGCAATAAAAATCTTGTTCTGCTATGGGGCATAGCTAGACCCTTTCCACCCTTTTTTACGTTTTGATAAATCCTTGTCTGGCAATAGAGATCACCATGTAGCAATTAATTTTCCCTGTTAATTTTCCCTACAGTCGTGTGACGTATGCTGTCTATTGGCTTTATGCCAAATATTGCACGAACAAACCTGGAAATCTGGAAAACAAATGTCTCATCACATCCTCTTATTGGATAAACAGCAGTGTGAACTGATGGCAATATATGGACCTTTAAAGTAATCAGTGATTATTGAACAGCAAGCACAATCTATACTCAGGGTCCGAATTAACACTCGTTTTCATTCACTCCTTCTTTAGTGGACCAATGCAAGGAATAGTGAATGAGGTAGGAGGTGATTTCAAACACAACATCAGCTTTTAGGATCACTAGAAACCTCCAGGCAGGTGTGCTGGAGCTAAACTCCAGGAAAGTGGCCCTTGAGGAGCAGGACTGGACAGGCATGAGGTGATTAAAACTTGTACCAAAAGAATGCCAGTTTAAACTCTTTTGATCTAAACAGTCAAACAGGTTTGCAAAAAGTTTGTTCATTATTCAGTTTGACACTTTCAGTCAGTTCACTTGAATCCTTTGCAGAGGTTTTTCACACAGTAGCGGATGTAAGACAGAAAACAAAAGAGCTGGATGAGGTGGATATTTACCCACAATCCATAGTAGGAAACAACACCTATATTGTTTGTCAAGGACAGCTCTTCGAGCAGCTTGTGAATGACTTGGGTATTTATAACCAACATTAAAATAAAATTACTGAAATAGCTTGTCTGTGCAAAGTTACTTCCACTATTATAGCCTATATACAGAACTCCTGTTACCAATAGGTAAACTATTTATATAGATAAAAATTCATAACCAGAAGTTTATCCACCAAGAACAGTAGTCCCACACCTAAAAGGACAACAAATAACAGAACTATAGCCGTACTTTATCCTTCATAACAGTTCATTACTGTAAACAGTTCTTTTTTGCTGTCCAGAGCTTAACTTGTATTGACCTCTTTTTTTTTTTTCGTTGAAAAAAATAGAGAACAACAATAAAACAAAACAAATATTACAAAATATGACATCAGTGTATAGTGTTTAAATAACACTGTCCAACAGTGACATGAAAGAGATCAAACATCTCAAAAGGTTAGACAGACTAGACATTATAAACAGCACTAAAGAGCTCTGCGGCTGCCATAATAATACTAATAATAAAAAAAAACATATTCGCTGCTTTAGATAAAGGAATGAGCTTTTTGATATGTCTGTACATAAGGTAGAGTGGGGGAAACGCCCCCCTACTATTTTTCCCAAAATAACCACAAGATAAAATCAAGATACGTATTTATTGTAACTCTGGACTACGCTGGCAAGAGTGATGTCCATGAAGCTTACACTGGTGATATAACGCTGAGAAAACAGATTTCACTGTAAATCATCTCATTTTCAACAGTAAAAAAAAAAAGCTTGTTGTTTTGTAGAACATCAGTTATATATGATATGAGAACAGTAAGGCCTATCGATAGTATGTGTTATTTAAGAAAAATATAATTATATTCTCAGAATGATATTTTTTTTTTTTGTCCAAAACATAGTCAGTGGGGTACAAATTTAATTTTTGTTGAAAATCTAGTAACTTGAAAACTCTGGACATTTTTCATACTTTTTCAAAACTATGATAACTTTTTCGGACACATTTAACTTTTGTTTCACCAAAAAAAATGACATAATCCTTAAGGGGGGCATTTTACCCCACTCCCCACTCTATCTTACATATGTGACCCCAAAACTGGACAATTAAGTCTCTCTTAAAATGTTTGAATGCACTAGAATAAGACAGACTTCTGTGTGTGCAATGGATGTAAGACTTACCTTTTAGCATGTGATTGACAGCAACTGGAGAAGTGTAATAATCATTCTGGCTTTAAGCTGAGACGTACATCCACTATAGTTTTATTTCTTGCTAATGTTTCTGTACATCAGAACAGGCATTGCAGGTGCTTTAAACTGTGAACGTCTGGAGCTGTTTTTGCTGTATTTTTGACAGCTTGTATTGAGCAGTCAGAGCTCTAGGAGCATCGTGGGTCATGTGATCATCACAGGGCTGGTCTGTGTGAGCAGAGGATAAGACTATCTGCCAGCAGCACATTAGAAAAGCCCTGCTCACTGACAGAGCTGCGTGCTTATATCTGCAGTTGAGATGAGTCTGAAAATATTGAAAACGAAATAACTTGCTATACATGATGAATGAGAAATGCGTACATACCACCAAAACAAAAGACTCCCGTTTGAAACATGACTGGTTTTGTGCTCCAGGGTCACGTATAAGCAATTGAGTTTAAGTAGCACGAGCATATTTAGCAATAGGCAAAAATACACAGTATAGGTCAAAATGATTTTTCAACGATTTTTCTTTTATGCTAAATTCATTAGGAGATTATGTTCAACGAAGATATTTAGTAAATTTCCTACTGTAAATGTATCAAAACTTAATTTTTGATTAGTAATATGCATTGCTAAGAACTTCATTTGGACAACTTTAAAGGTGATTTTCTCAATATTTAGGTTTTTTTGCACCCTCAGATTACAGATTTTCAAACAGTTGTGTATCAGCCAAATATTGTCCGATCCTAACAAACCATACATCAATGGAAAGCTTATTTATATCCTTATGACTGGACTTTGTGGTCCAGGGTCACATATTTAATTAAAAGCTGCAATCCCTCTTTAAATGTCAATAATCCAAAATAATTGAAATGATAGTCCAGTTTTCGAAAGCATTCAGCTGTCTGTCTAATTAAAAACAAACAAACCTCTATAGGTATCATATAATTGTTTTATTTTATGTTCTGAATGTCGTCACAGTTTGAGTTTTACATTGACTGTACACTGACATAGATAACCATCACATAAAATAAAATCTCAAAAGACAAGCATTCTCTGTTCTACAACAACAAAATAAACCAATGCCCTTTATCATGACCTATTTCTCAGAGTGGTTGATTGGGACAGTGTGATAGCAGCCTGTGAGGAGAAAAACATCCAGACAGAGGATCTCGACAGTCTGTTTCAGTAATGCACAGTAAAACAGACGGGAACACACCTCTCATTTAAAGATAGACGTCATATTACGCAGTCAGGATACTGTACACGCTATATACACAATGGTGCCTAACTTGGTCCCCTAATATATTTATTACTGCTCAAATGTGTCTTTACAAGCCCTCTTTACGTGGGCTAATAGCGGGACAGGATCGTTTTATGCCATCTTTTAATGGATGAGTTGCATTATCTGCAGTTACACACAACACAGTACAGAACAACAGGTCAAGCACGTGAAATGATGAAACACATAAAAACAGAATAAGAAATATACAGAATAATAAGAACGAGAGGTAAAGTGAAATAAAAGAGTTAAGGCTGAGTGTTGATCAGCTCGCGGTGGATTAAAAAACTACGATGCATTTGAACCTTCAGTCCTTCATCTGTCAATCAAAATATCAGAATATCTTCTCACGTTGTTAATATTTTATGCAGAACAAAAATCTTTGGAAACGTTTACTTTGCAAGTAATATAAATGCAAGAGCTTTTGCATTTTTTCTTCTTAAAGTCAACATGAAACAACATTAACAAACCCATTTTACTTGCAAAAACAGGATATTAAACATGGATAACCTTACTTTTTTCATCAAGAAATGATCAGCTTGTAAAAATGGCATGTGTTTGAAGGAGTCGAGAAATAAAAGGGTGCAATGTTTTCAAGCAATTTTTTTTAAATAGAAAGAATACGAAGACAGTTCTTTTTTCTTTGAATTTAACACGAGGGACGTAAACAGGGTTAGTTTAGTCTTTAGTTTAGTCTGTTCGTGTTGACTTTAGTACATCAGAATGAATATTGCACTCAGTATATGTGATATGTTGAAAAGAAAACCTAATGCTTTGGTTTGGGGTCATGAAACGTGCTCAGAGCTTACAAAATTTTGATCCTGAAAAACAAATTGAAAAATATCAGCTTATTATCTGATCAGATTGCATCTTTACAACAATCGTTTTCATTTGCCTCACTTCACAGACTAAAAGTTCATTTCTAGATATACATTCCTCTAAACATACAGATGCTTGCATAATATTCACCTGAAACAATCTCCTGGTTGTTTAAAAGTAAAAAAAGAAGAGTACTTTTTACATGATTGCACTTCATTGCCATGGTAACACTGGTTTATTTTCAATAATAAATAAACACCCAAGAACAACATCAATAACAAATCACAGTTAAAGCCTAGCCGATCACTTTGACGTTTCATTCGACGTAAAAACACTAGTTTGATGAGAATCTCTACGCCGCTATGATGAAGTAATAGTAAAGATGCTTTAGCCATGACCACGTCATCATGACAAACATATTGCACTTAAAAACAAACGAGAAAATATAGAAAAATAATTCCATCACTGGCCCTCAAAAACCGAAATCAGAAAACGTTCTTAAAAAAATGACTCCAGGCATGCAAACGTGTTTTAACATCTCCTCAAAACCCTTAACTGTAAGTCTGTGAGATTCATATGATGCTGTACAACTTCACTGTAGTTGAGCAGTTCAAAGTGCCACATGATACTGCATTTGTGCTTCAAAATCGCTTTATAATAGATCACAATGGAAGGTTTCTATTAGCATACTTCTTTAAATATGACTTCCACTCAAACTGACCGAGATATTGTTCTCAAAAAGTTGTGAATACGTCTTTTACAGTATTCTATAACATCGCTTTTTGCTTACAATGGTTTCAGTTACACTACTGTACTACTGTACTACACACGAAACATAGTGGGTGCGATGGTCATTGGCACGTTCATTAATGATCGTTAAGACAACATGTAGAGCTGTCATCTACAACAAATACAGCGAATTTTATCAACAAATCTACTCCGTCATTCTGCTAGTTTGAAAGAGTCAGCCTCAAAAACACAATGTTTGAATACAAGCAAACCCACTATTTAGTTTGTTTTTATAACCTCTGCAAGGCAAATTTAACGAAATCAGGAAAATAAATATCATATTTTGCATAAAGGCAACAAAAACCCATATTTAGGACCATTAAGATTTTTTTTTGCTGATATTAAACACAATTCTCAATAAATAAATAAATAAATACAAAACTGCGATTTCTATTAGAACCATACTACTGCAATGTGGAAAAAAAACAACCTATGCTTTATTTCAATGCAAAAATATTTGTGCAGCATGGTAACTGGCTTTTAATGTATGCTAATATTAACTGAAATGTCATTGTTTTACTATGTTTTCCAGGAACAGCTAAAAACTATTTGATAATAATAATAACTTTAAAATGCATTACAGAAAAAATTAAATAAAATATATGTAACAATGCAATATATCTTAATGGTCCTTGGTATTCCTTATGCAAAATATAAATTCTTCTTCTAATCGTGTGCCATTCACCCGTAGGCAGAATGAAATAAGAGTGAGAGACATCAAACACAGAGGCTGTTTGTGCACTGTCGGGGTTGGCTGGTGTCTGTTTGAAGCTCACACCAGCGTGCTGATAGCGCAGGGTCTGTGTTTGCTGATCATGTGCTGCTCTCTGAAAGCTGTTTGAAGAGATACGGCTGGGTGCTGTAGTGGGGCGTGGTGATAGGGCGGATGGCTTGCCCACGACGAAGCGCTTGACCCGAATGCTTTGAAAGAGTGACCCAAGGAGGGAATCTGGAGCGCTGTGTCTGTCAGGAAACAGATGCTTCTGGAAGAAAGGGTCTCTCTGGCGCTGAGGAGGACTGCTAAAGATGGAGCCCTGTGAGGAGAGACGTGGATCACACATTAATGAGCTAATACAGACTAGATTTTGAAGTGAAAATGTGCAGTAGTGAAGTATAGACATGCATTTTCATCATTATTTCCTCCATACAGTCACTTCAATGCCTTTTTAGCAGCTGACAGAAAATTTTAAAAAGCCTTTATTCACATTAAAAATGTTTATTATGTGTTTTAACACACTCTGAGGAAGGCTGAAGGCCAACATCAGTGTGTAGAGTTTTAGGCATTATTGAGATGGGAATAAAGGCTTTTTAACTTTTTTGGACCAGAAGAAGAGCCTTGGATTCTTCTTTTTTGCAATAGTTGCATGCTTCAGTTTCATTTTGACGGGAAACTAAAGGTAAATTGGAGACTGTCCTTTAAAGTGTCGGTATTCATTTTCTCAAAATTTCAACATGCATTTTGTTTAAAGGGTTTGAAGACATTATTGCATTGGACTTTTTATATTGTTTGAGTTGTCTGTGAATGAAGGTGTCTTTTAGATTAACACATCCGGCATCTATAAAATGCATCATTCCTGTGGGAGGTAAATATACTGTGCCCAATTTCAAATCAAAGCAGCACATGTTGACTGTTTTGGCATAAACGGCCCTGTGTTTATAATACATGCACTTCTGTGGTTTAACAGTTTTAATGAATGAAAAAACACTCCAGATAATTGTGAGCGCGTATGAATGTAATTCAGCGACTCAAATCTGGCTCTTTTCAGCAGGGGTGGCTTCCCTGTTTGGGAAATCTTGTCTCTTGGTAGAAAATCTGCAAATAAACTACAGAAGCACATCCCATTGCTTAACAAACCTCTTAAGGCAGGTCTATTTGAAAAGTTTAGGTCTATACATTACTAAATTCTGCTTCCAAATATTCGGACAGGAATTTTTACTTTCATATCTTCAGATAATTCTAATTCAAAAGGGCTGCAAAGACAACTCATACTAAAATGGGCAGACGCAAATGTTAAACTTTGGACAGGTATCTGTATTTGCTGTAAACAGTATATTACTCAAATTCTTCCTGCAAATTTTGTAGGACAGAAACCAAAAGATTATGAGTAGAACATTCATATTAAAATCTTTAAATTTAAGAACAAATGATCACACATGCACACAGTTAAGAAGAAACATGTCTTGAACTCGCAAAGCTTGATAAAACACGTCGCTCTTTGGAGTGAGCAGTACTGACACTTCAGCTGTTTTGTCTCTTTATTTTTGACAGACAACTACATTGTTCGACTCACAATGTTAGATATTTTAATGGATAAGGCTATGCAGCTATCCACGTCGAATGAATACTCAAATCTTCCTTCAAAATATGCATGAAATATAATGCGTGAACAAAAACCAGACTGAAATCCACATTTGACTCAGTCTTCAAAGGTCCGATCAGCATGAACTGATGAGACTTGCAGGGACACCAGGCATTTGATTAAAGAAGAGCAACTTGGGTAAAGTAAAAAAAAAAAAAAAGGTTTCACTCTGTCTGTATGTGTGAGGTTCATCAACCATCTAACAGACACAAGTGAAAGCCCCTTTAAAATAGAAGCGAAAGAACAGACTCGCATGAACAATAAGAAGCTGTCATCAGACTGTTTGAAAAAAACATGCATGCTTTAAAATCAGCTCCAGGTCTTTCTGAGCACCAGCACAGTTTCAGCAGGCCAGCAGTTCATGCATGTGAGCAGGCAGGCAGGGTAGGCATCAATAAATATGTTACAAGAAAAAAAAAAAACAATGGACCGTTTTAACCCATGAAGCACAGAAGGTGCCAAAAAATCAAATATCAAATCAAATAATTACCACCCACTGCCTACTTACTTCTATAATGCTGTCTAGAGACCCTGCCCAAGACATGCACACATTCTCACTCCCAACTCCGGACCCCTTTAGTGTCATTTTTCAACATGTAGGGTCCTCCATTGCTTTAAATAAGAAACCCATGGCGTCAGTATGTCGACGCGAAAGGCACTGGGAATTTTACTGTTATGATTAAATTACATATTGGGTAATAATATTACCATTATTGCATATATGGGTGTGATTTTTCAGTGTAAACAGTCACAAGCAAACGCAACCCCAGGCCCTAAACCTACCAGTTGTCAATAAAACACAAGATATAACAGGCAGATACAGATACAGTCATAATTTATTCAAAAAAAATATTAATATTCCAAGTCTTCCGAGGCAAAACAACTGATTTGTTGTCTGCTGTAAAGCTCAGATCCTGCGTGTTTGTGCACAAATTCAGAAAATGCCGCCAGAAGAAGCCTTACATCAGTCTTGGTTGTGAAATGCTGTTGGCTCTCGTGTGTCTCGTGGCTGATTGCGTCATGCTTAAAAACGGGAGAGTATCTTTTGAATGAGATGTGAGCGGCGGGATCGTTTTCAGCGATTAAAACCTTATGCTTTACTCTCTTTTCTTTGCATAAAGATATAGTATGGCAGTAATGCTTTTATACTGCTTTTTGAGTTTTTGCAATAAATACCTGTGACTGTACTTTTATTTGCCTGTTACGTGTTTTATATTGTTCAGAAGTGGGTAGGTTTAGGGCAGGGGTTAGGTTAGGTTCTCCGATGAAAGTATACATTTATATAAAATTATTTCTATTTTTTACAAATGCATGCAAACAATTAAATTAAGACAAACAACTGAAAACAATGGAGGACCCTTCATGTCGAAAAGTGCCACTAAAAGTATACCAAGGGGTCCTGACCAAGCGTCAATATGTGACGAGTTGGGAATGAGAACGTGTTGCAGTGGCATAGATTAACACCTGTAACATCCCTCTACTCTAAACTGATGGAAACACAAAGCAAGCTGAGACTTTCTGAACCTTCTGGGTCATTATCAACAGTAACTGACTGCCAGCTTGCTGTGTATACTCCATCTGTGCATACTGCTGCCTGTCATGAGCCATTTTAGCAAATACACATAAGCCAAGACACACAACGCTCACAAACACTTGGATAAATGAAATATAAGACTAAAAGAGCAGTGTGTATTATGGAGGAGACAAAGAAAACCAAAGGGAGCAACGGGATGTTTTGCTGAAAGCAAACAAATCCAACTCTGCCGTTTCAAACCTTGAGCTAAATCAGACTGACAGTTTGAGGGTGCAACCTACATTCATTCTCCCGCATTCAGAAACTACACGTCCTGAGCATGAAGTTCACTGTACACAAGTCCTGGATCGTCCGCACACTGCTGTGCTTTGTGGAACAAGTCCTGATTTGCAGTCTTCTAATAACAATAGAGTGACAGCACTAGGAAAACCCATACATTGTGAATGCAGTTTTACAGTAAATGATATACAATGGAAATTAATTAGGATGATCAATTCAAAGATGTTAAAATACCCACTGTTTAAACAGTATAGCCACAAGAAGAAAATAATATGTGTATTACAGTAACAGGATTTTGGTGTTAAATCACTAACCACTTCCTTATTACACAATTTTGCAACTCATAAACCCTATACACTTAAACCTTAAAACAACTGAAGAAAAGTGATGATTTAACCGAAGGAAAAGAGCTTTTCTAAAATAATTTCGGTAACACTTTAGAAAAGGGAACACTTATTCACTATTAACTACAACTTTTCCCTCAATAAACTCCTAACTGGCTGTTTATTAATAGTTAGTGCGGTAGTTGTTAAGTTTAGGTGTTGGGTAGGATTAGGGATGTAGAGTAAGGCATTAATACGTACTTAATTACTACTAATAAATGGCTAATATTCATGCTAATAAGCAACTAGTTAAGAAACCCTAAAATAAAGTTTCTGCTTTTATAATAAAATAATATATAATCTCCTAACGCTGAACAGATTTATTTTAATCAATATTATTGTTCAACAGAACTGAACCCAGAATATTATTTTAATAACCCATCAGTTAAGCAGGATTGTGTATGACCTGCCTCTGTAAACCCCCCAAGAGCACTGACACAACACTGCCGAGATCAAATATCAGAATATAAACAGTGGACCCGTTCACAACACAGATGATCATCTGTGTACCAGATATTTTTTTCTTTAACTGACCAGAAAGGCAGTCTGCTCATCAGTAAGTCAGACACACTGAACTCACCTGCTTCAGAAAGGTCACGCAGGGAGCTACTGAGCGCGCTCCGCTTTAGCCCCTCCCCCATGGCGTACGTGTCATCCAGACTAGTGCGGCCCATGGTGCCGTTTCCGCTCTCTTTCTTCAGGCCCGACATGCTCTGAGACATACTGGGTCTGACCACTCCTTTCTGTTTCTCCAGCTCAGCTACAAACATTCAAACACACACACAGTCAACAATCAACTCCAAAAGAGCATCGTACATAGACAACAAGCAAGAGCTAAGCACACAACAAAACCTGCCCAATTGCTACTCAAAACTACCCATAACTAGTCCAATAGAGGGTTGAGGGGGTCCCCTGTTAAACATCGCATTCCAGGGGGTAAAATACACCTTGTTTTGGCGGGATTCCCCAGTAAAATGTGCATTTCAGGGGCTAAACATCACGTTATTGGGGTCACTTCAACCCGCTGACATAAAAAACAACCCAGTGTTAAAGTAGCGGGAAAACCGCTGACTTGGAGCTAAGTGATTTAGTGGATAATCATTACGCATACTTCTCTACATTAAAGCCGATGTCAGTTTAATGTGCTTTATTTCCCATAACATACTAAAGAATATTTAGCATCAAATCAGATGGCCGTCCACCAGAAAAGGAGACAACAGTAACAAACGTACTCACTTTTCACTTTTAAAAAAAATCAAGCCAAATCAAGTCAAATGAGAAATTAAACATTGGAAAAAATGTTGAAGAATGTTGAGTTAGATGTAAAAATGACATGAATTCTGATCTGACGTTCATGTAGCAGTCGCAATGCAAAAAATGTATTTATTTTCACATTAGAAGGTGGCCCAGATCAGAACTGAAAATGTCCAAAGTATCTGATTTGAGCCACACTGGGATTCTGATTTGGGAATGAAGCCTCTGAGTCTGACCTTTACAATCAAACATGTAAATGACCATTATAATATGATTGGATGACCTTGTCGCTTATGAAATGAGTACAGCACTCCTGCAAAGCTGAATACACATTAATATGTAAATAGATACAGTCAAATGCTAATGAGACCATGGTTGTGAAATGATAGATTTCACGAAGATCATGAGGTTTTTGCTCTTTATTCCTAACAACTGTAACTCTGAACTGAAAACGACATTAACATGGGCAGCTCGCAAAACATGCTTCGGTAATGGTGAGGATGAGGAAGAATAAAGGTCTGTTTACACTCTATCCGGTACTTTTCCATTTCCTGGACCTCAGCGATGGACTCTCGCAGGTCGCTGGTGAATTTCTTGCGGTCCTGAGGGTTGGGAGCATTGAAATTGATCAGGACTTTGAAGTCTGCGCCAGGAATGGCTGAAGTCAGCCGGATACCATTTGGATAGTCTGAGAAAATAAGAAAACATTATTTTACTCCATTAAAAATTAATATGAAGGAAAATAAATAAATAATATATTTATTTGGATTGTTTAGGCTAGGAAAAAAAACAAAAAACAAGCAATTAACTGCAACTTTTGCCTCAATAAACTCCTAATTTGCTGCTTATTATTAATAGTTAGTGCGGTAGTTGTTAAGTTTAGGTATTGGGTTAGGATTAAGGATGTAGAATATGATCATGCAGAATATGTGCTTTATAAGCACTAATAAACAGCCAAAATGTTAGTAATATGCATGCTAATAAGCAACTAGTTAATAGTGAGAATCGGTCCATAAACTAAAGTGTTACCAAATATTTTTTTATAAGTCAAAACCAAAAATGTCAATACATCACTGAATTAAACTTCATAAATGTGTCATTTACGGCATCCCATAACTTTAAGTATGTCTGCTTATTGTCTATCTATCTGAGAAATGATTTATTTATTGTACATTACAGTTGTTGTATAAATAAAAATTATTATTGATTCCTTATTATTAGTGCTGTCAAACGATTAATCGCGATTAATTGCATCCAAAATAAAAGTTTTTGTTTACATAATATATGTGTGTGTGCTGTGTATATTTATTATGTATATACAAATACACACACATACAATATATATACTGAAAATATTTACATGCATATATTTATATTCATATAATTTATATTATATATAAATATATTTAATATATAAACATAACATATTTTTCTGAAATATATACATGCATGTATGTGTATTAATATATACATGAATATACACAGTACACACACATATATTATGTAAAAAAAAAACCTTTTATATTGGATGCGATTAATCGCGATTAATCGTTTGAAAGCACTAGTTATTATTTTATTGGCACTTCTAGCCCTCCATTCAGAAAGACTGATTATGTTCATATTTCTTACACTGGTTCTCAAACAGCATCACTTGCATCCCGTACAGAGAGAAAGACTGCCTGAAGCTATACGTCACAGAGTTTTTCTTCTTCTGGAAGATCTTGGTAACCTGTCACAGTTGCAGAAATCACAGTGATCAATGGCCGCATCGACACATGCTGATATTTGTCCATTAATGAAAGTATTTATCTTTAGTAGACGATGTAGCATGCTCATGTCATGTGTTCTGTGTGTCTTTGTGATCTCTCACCACCAGCAGGTCATTAAACAGGAAGATCTCCCGCTGGTGCTGCCCCAGTTTTTGCAGTCTGTTGGGATCTGGGACCTCAAACAGTCTGCAGTAGCACACCAGCCTGCGATGAGCCTGAGACAGCACCTGTAACACACACACACACACACACACACACACACACACACGTGTTTGTTTCTCTATCAGGGTGGGGACTTTCCACCAACCGATGCCTATCTTTATACTGAGCTATGATATTTTTTCTCTTCTATTGTTTTCATATAGACCTAACACACCCTAACACTTTACCTTTTTATTATTGTTTTCACCAATGAGAATGTCCTCAAAATGAGGAGGTTTTGTCAGATTTAGCTCGCTTAAGAGGGCAAATTTGCATCCAAAATATGGTTAAAGGGATAGTTCATCATTTACTTTCCCTCGAGTTGCTCCAAACCTGTATGAGTTTCAAAATAACCCTTACCAAAAAGTAGTGTACTTCAAGTTTAGTTTATTAAGTATACATAAGTAAAGTTCAAGTATATTTTAAGTATACTTTATGTAGTAAGTATACACATATCAGTGTACTAGTAGTATACTTGTAAGGCCCTGTCCCAAATGGCACCCTAAATCCTCGCGGTCTTCCTCTGAGTCCGCACTTTCGTGACATAACGCCGCTGTGACTGTCGGGTAGAAGTCTGCTGCGGAGCTCGCCCCTGTCGCCCCCTCGGCAGAAGTGCGTATTGAGGGCACATAGGACTCGCGAGCACCCTGTTTAATGCTAATATGACGAATGGGACACCCTACGGTCTCGTGGACCGCATGCGCACGCGGCAGCCATTGTAACTCTGCAAGACTGAAAGTGCACGTGAAGTGTTGCATTTGGGACAGGGCCTAAGTGTACTATTTCAATACTCCTTGGGACTATATTGGCCCACTTTCTAGTATATAACAGTAGTAAACTTTGAGTACACAACTAGTTTACATCAATGTTTTTAGCTTGTAATGCAACTATACTAAAAGTGAACTGGTATACTGATAGTTTACTAAGTAACTACTTGTAGTAGCATTTTTAGTACACTTTGAAGTATAGTCTCAGTAAACTACTAGTTCAGTAGTTTTATACTGCAAGTAAGTTTTCTTTAAGTGAACTTTACATCACACTACTATGTCCCTATTTAGGTATTAATTTGTATATATTGTACAATATGAATATCTGAACATTTAAAACTGGAATATACAGTACTTTAATTTCATTCACATGTGTTTCATAAACACATAATACTTTCTGGATTACAATCCGGCATCAGAACGATACATTTAATTATTCTAGCTGCTGTGAGAAAAGGCTATAAATGATCGATAGCCTAGTAGCCGGGACAACTTCTGTATGTCTACAGACGTGATGTAATGATGCAGTTCCATGCTTGAATTTCCCGCGGAAACCTACCCGTACCACTCAGATTAGAAAACATTATTATAAGCTAACCGTTGTGAATCGGGCTAAAGTAAGGTGATAGTTTTGAACACGAGCTGGGTATGTACTTGCTCAAATATTGATTTCGGATAATTTTTAACCAAAAAAAGTTACAGACTGCAGCTTTAACCCTCTGGGGTCTGAGGTCATTTTGGGGCACTTGAGATGTTTTGACATGCCCTGATATTTGTGCTTATTTCAGCTACTTAAAACATACTATTGACCAACATGTAATTTTTTTTTGTATTCAGCACAAACTGTGCTACAATAATATGTGACCAAGATGGATGTACATGTTTGCATTTTTTAGAAAAAAAATATTATGCGTGGTTAGTAAGTTTTGGGAAAAAAAATGTAGCTGAAATAAGGCCTTAAAACCCACACTAAATAATCCTGAGCAAGACTTTTGAGTAATCAGTCTTGTAGGCTAGAATATTTACTTCAAAATTATGTGAAAATCATTCTGCTTACTCATTCACAGAAAACAATATATTGATTTAAAATTTTCAAGACATGTTTTGTGATCGAGGGTCTATATGCGAGGGAGTGGTAATGGCCATGAATATTAAGTGAGTCTCACCTGAGAGACAAAGGGCCCTCCCCTAACGGCCTCTAATGGGCCATCAGTGTGACTGTGACTGTGAGGCAGGTAAGAGAGAATGTGAGGAGATTGAAAAAAAGTTTTTTTTAAATTATTTGTATTTTATTTACAACACAGTATAATCAAAACAGGAAAATCTGCGTCAAAACGCGTATACGCGTTTGTCGACCCCAGAGGGTTAAATGTCATTTTAAGTATATTTCTGAGAAGTACATGACAAGTAGACTGAAAAATAGGAAAGTATACTTTTAGTTTAAAAGAAGTATACTAATAGCACACTTCTTTTTCGTGAGGGAAGTTATTTTGAAGAATGTTAGTAACCAAACAGTTGACGGTAGCCATTGTCTTCCATAGTATGGAAAAAAAAAATGTCTATGAAAGTGAATGGTTACAAGCAAAAGTTTGGATACCAACATTCTTCTAAATACCTTCTTTTTTAACAACTTTTGTAACAATATGAGAGTGAGTAAATTCATTTGAATTTTTGGATGAACTATCCTTTTAAGTACTGTAACAACACACACAGATTCATTTACATGAATTGTGAAGCATTTCATTCAGCTTTTAATTCTAGGAAGAGACTTTTTGTGAATGTGAGATTGCATTTTGGTTCTGTTACCAAATCAATACATACTGTATCAGTATTTAAATTATGTATCTAGAGTTTTGAAAGGATAAAGAAAATGTTTTACATCCAGTGCAAAATATTCAGTTATTGATTTTAGGTTCAGATATGACATTTGGAATAAACATGACAGAAGGAAAGTGACTATAGCAGTGAAGTGTGCAAAGAAATAATGATTTGTCACCAGAGCTGGGTAGATTACTTACAAATTGAAATCCGTTGCTGATTTCAAATTACATGACACAAATTGTAGTCAGTAACGTAATCCATTACATTACACATTTTAGGTAATATAATCAGATTACTTTTAGATTACTTTTCACTTTACTCATTTATCACATTGATTTAAACAGGATAATCTTGTACCATAATGATGTAAAAATACAAAGAGTGAGAAAATATATGGTTACACTTTATAATTGATATAAATGAGTAAATACACTTTATAAATGATGAGTGATAATTCAAATAAAAATGAGAATGTGTTGAATGTTGAAACACTTTTTAAACCTGAAATGATTTTTGTAAATCCACTGGTCAAATGCTGTCGTCACCTGACTAATGAATCTCTGTGTGAATCTCCACAAAACTGGACTTTCTGAGTGTATATAAGCAGTGGACTATTTTAGAAAGGAGCATTTTAACGATAAAAAAGAGGACTTAGAGAGAATCAATAAACGATGAATAATTTATTGCTATTGTGTGAATAATATGTAATCATGTAATCAATAAAAAAGTAACTGTAGTCTGATTACGAGTATTTAAAAATGTAACTTACTCTAATTACAAGTACTTCATTTTTGGAATCTGATTACGTAATCTAGATCACATGTCATCAGGTACTACCCAGCTCTGTTTGTCACACACAGACGGACAGCTGCTGTACTTATACATCATAAAACATACTTACACATCCAAGGCCATGGTGAAGTGATCCCATCTGTAACACAAGAGGAAAAGTCAAGATATATGTGTGTGTGTGCTAATGCAATTCTGTTTACTAAATTCAAAATTGTCATATCTGAATTGTTGAAGAATGACCAGACCTCTTATACTACAACTGACAGACTCTCATTATCTTCATTAATGACACAGATAGTGTTTAAGAAGAAGTTCACTGACTGGGGGATTAAAAATAAATGTCTGCATCTTTCAGCAAATTTAGTACAGATTCATAAAGCAGGATTATGATGAACCTACTTGCTTCTTGCCCACGATGAGTTTCTCCACCTTCTGCACCTGAGACACGTGGTCCTCATTGGTTTTGAGTTCCTTCTTCTGGATCCGCTCGTAAATCCCAACCAGCATCTCCCGAGGGATGTCCTCGCCATCATCAACCCCTTCCAACACAAACACAAGACTGGCATTACGGCTGGAATATTGCTTTACGGCTTGTGTCTGTTTTGTTCTCCTGTCTATCCAGTGTTCAGCTGAGCCACAGATGTGAATGTCAGCTCATTTATTACTATGAAAACAACAGTGTGTTTCAATCGAAACCTCGCAGATTCTTGACGAAGTCCTCAAGTTTCATCTTGCGTTCCATCTTGACGTTGGGGCTGTACATGTCTGTGTTGAGGAGGATGATGGCGAAAGCCAAGATGAAGATGGTGTCAGGGTTTCTGAACTGACGCACCACATCAGGGTTACAGATGCAGTAGCGCTGGCTAAACAAAGACACACCACAGGTCACTGTAACTCTGATCAATCATGTTAAAACATTGCAATACGAAGCAATCTTTTTAGAATTAGTGCCGCTTGCTTATCGTTTTACCTTGCATATTTGTCATTTCTAAGTTATAACACTTCATAATGATTTAAAAAAATATGTATTTACTGTATGTAGACGTATGTTGCTTGATCACACACCTGAAAGCCTCGATCAGGCGCTCCACCTTCTGTGCCTCGCCCTGAACCCGGATCTGAGCCTGGAATTTCCGCAAAGCTTCATCCAGCTCCATCACTGAGAAATCCAGCTCATCCACCACACAGCTGCAACAGACACACATGCACTCAAACGTCAACGCATGCTTGCTGCATGCCACAGTTGCCAGTTTTCACAAACAGGGAACAGAAAAAGTGTTTTGTTCTGCTTTTAAAGGAGTCATCGGATGCCCGTTTTCCACAAGTTGATATGATTCTTTAGGGTCTTAATGAAAAGTCTATAACATACTTCGGTTAAAATATCTCATTGGTAGTGTGAAACAACACCCTTTTACCCTGTCAAAAACAGCTCTTTTTACAGCAAGCCGTTTTGTTGCATGTTCCTTTAAATGCAAATGAGCTCCCTCTCTTCTGAGCCGCTCTCTGAGTGAAAACTTCATCGTGAAACTTGCTAACTAGCACACTATTAGGAAAGGCGATGTGCAGAGATTCATAAAACCCCCTTACACTCACTTAATCACTAATAGCCTAATTGGGAGCAAAAGGGTTGCAAGTAGCTAGGTTACAAATTTCACTTTAGTTACTGGGATGAATAGTTGATCTTGAAAAAAGTTAGATACTGTTTGTGTAAAAATGGACTTGTCTTTCCAGAAGGGTTCAAATGATGTCACCTTGTTTGAATTAGACATGTTTAAAACTAGCTACTATATGCTAGGTTCATTTTATTTTAGCTAGCTTTTCTAACATTTTTTTTTTATTTATGTCTGTAATTTGTACCTGTGTTTATTTTATTTGTGGAACGTGGCGATTATAAACTATGAAAACTGATATCATGCAAACACTTACTCTAAAACATCCCTGTTGAACTGTTTCTGTCTGTTCCCGAGAAATTCTCCAATCATTTGTCTACTCAAGCCTTTCCTCTGCAGCAGGAAGTGGGCCACACCCACGGGCGTGTCAGGAACAAAGCCCCTCTCCGTCAGGTACTGGATGCCCTTCTCTGGCTTTCTGAAATAGATCAGCAGGTGAGGTCAACGTCTCATCCTACTGAACACTCAGCACCATACTCGTCATAGTCAGTATGGGACATGCAATCCAAAACATTATTTGAAAAAAAAAAAAAAAAGCTTGAAAGAAGGAAGAATAATTTTGAATAATAGGAAGAATAATATTGCTACACCTGAAAAGAGTTATGACTACAGCTAAGCAAAGACAGTCCTACTGAAATTCCCCAAAAGCTAAACAGCATAGACACACAGTTTTGATTCATATGATGTACTCTCACTCCAGTGTGGAATACATGAAATCCTCATTATTTATATTTACTTTGGTGAAAACTTTCTTATGTGACTGCCTGGTAATTAAAGAGTAAGCAAGATTATATGTTACGAAGGTTCTAAATAATAACAATGATCACTTAATAATGTTTCCATTGTTATCTGTCAATTTTTTGTGCAATGGCCACTTTCTCAGTGTCATTTGTGTTTCCTTTACTGTCTACTAAAGTAATTAACAGGATAGTGAACAATAGTTGAGTTATTTGATAAACTGGACTGCAAGTTATATAACTATAACTATATATATATATATATATATATATATATATATATATATATATATATACACTGTATATATACACACACACACACACACACACATATATATATATTATATTATATAATTTAAGGGATCTAAAATATGATCATGCAGAACAAGGCATTAATATGTACGTTATAAGTACTACTAAACAGCCAATATGCTAGTGATATGCATGCTAATAAGCGGCTAGTTAATAGTGAGAATTGATCCTTAAATTAATCCCTTCATACCCAGTGATAAAATATGTGACCCTGGAGCACAAAAGCAGTCATAAGCAGCACAGAGGTATATTTGTAGCAATAGCCAACAATACATTGTATGGGTCAAAATTATCCATTTTTCTTTTATGCCAAAAATCATTAGGATATCAAGTAAGGATCATGTTCCATGAAGATGTTTTGTAAATTTCCTACTGTAAATATATCAAAACTTAATTTTTGATTAGTAATATGCATTGCTAAGAACTTAATTTGGAAAACTTTAAAGGTGATTTTCTCAATATTTAGATTATTTTGCACCCTCAGATTTTCAAATAGTTAACAAACCATACATCAATGGAAAGATTATTTATTCTGATAATTGTAATACGTACTTATTGAAGAGGTTGAGGCCGATGCGGTATTGCCTCTTGCGCATGATATCGCTGCTGAAGGCCGGAGAGTCCCAGCTGTTGCGAGTGTCTTTGTGGTATGTCTGCTTGCTGAGACTCTGTTCGTCTCTGGATGATAATTCTGAGTTTATCGTGTCAATGGAGTTTGAATTGCTGTTGATGCTGTCATTGTCTCCGTCTGAGAAGTCTGACTCGGACTTGCTCTGCCGCTTGCCGTTGGTGGCCAGGTGGCTCTCCAGCTGCCGGTGTCGAAGCGGCTCTTCGTCTCCAGAGAGCGAGGGGACTCTGGGAGGAAGCCCTGGTTTGGGACGGGGTCCGGCTGCGGTGCGCTGGTGAATGTTTAGCGGTTGGACCAAACCTTGCTCAGAGCGGTGGCTTGTATCTGCTGTGCTGTCACTGGGAGGCTCGATGGTCAGCAGGGGTAAGTCTGGCCCCTGGCGCTGGAGGGAAGGAGTGTCCGTGTCCAGCTTCTCATCCCTGGCGTCCGTGGACAGCTGGACCAGCGGAGAGAGCTCCTCTTCATCGATGAAGAGCGTCACATCGCAGATCTCATTCTCCTGATGCTTGCTCTCCTGACAAACCACTTGCTCGGGCTGCGTCTCCTCTTTGTGCAGACTACGGCAGTTCAGTGCATCGTCAATCGACTCCGCCAGTGACTTCACTTGCCTGGAGAAAGTGTCCTCTAGCTCTGTGATTGTATCTGTCAAGTCATTTTGAGTTTCTGGGGCTTCCAAAATGACAGGGACCATCTCTGCGGCCTGCACCATGCCTCCTACTTGGCTGACATCGTCCATGAGAGACATCTGCCTCCCCTCCAAAACAGAGCCGTGGGCTTTCTCAGGCCCCTCGAAGGAGAACTGCATCCTCATGTTGGACAGAAGGATCCTGCGGGTCATGCGGTTCTCCGACATCGAGCTCCTGAGGCGCTCAAAGTTCTTGTTCATCTGGTATTGGCGGAAAGCTGTCTGGATGGTGCGTGCTGCATGGCGGGTTATGAAACGGCCTCCGTATTTCCGCTCAAGCATTTCCACCTTAGAAAACCAAGAAACATATGATTAAGACAATATCATAACAAACCAATTAGGGTTAATTGGAAGCTACAACACATTGTGTATAAACAATAGTGTTTAACATTAAACACTTTATTTCAATAGTCTGCTTTATACATGCTTTAACCATTCTGGGTTACACTTTATTCTAATTCCCATTAATTTGTAACTACATGTCTACTAACTCTCAGTAGGGTAGGTTTAGGGTTAGTAGAGTAAGTTGACATATACTTGTAAAGTTTCTCATAGTCAGTATGTTGTATGTTGTGGCCCCATCAAAATAAAGTGTTAGAAGATATTAATCAGACAGTCTACTAATACTCTAATGACTGCTAGTTGACATGTAGTTACTTATTGTTAGTAGAATGTCTAAAGTGGACTATCGAAATAAAGTGTAACCCTATACTGTAAGAAATCTTAGTAACACTTTAGTTTAGGGACCAATTCTCACTATCTAGTTGCTTATTATTAGCATGCATATTACTAGCATATTGGCTGTTTATTAGTACTTATTCTATATGACCATATTTTAGATCCCTTAACCCACCCAATACCTAAACTTAACAACTACCTTACTAACTATTAATAAACAGCATATTAGGAGTCTACGACAAAAGTCATAGTTAATAGTGAGAACTGGACCCCAAACTAAAGTGTGACTGTAATTTTGCAAATATTTGTCAACTAACTGCCATTAATTTTCAACATCATGTCAACTAACTTATTATGAGTAGAGTGTTAGTTTAGTGTTAGTGTTGATATGTACTTGTAAAGTTACTTATAGTCAGTAGAATGTATGTTGGTGGAGCGTCAAAATAAAGTGTTAGCAGATATTAAGCAGACAGTCTACACTGTAAAAAAAAAAAAATCCGTAAAATTTATGGAAAAAATACTGGCAGCTGAGGTTTTTAGCAGAATGTTACCATCAAAAATACAGTAGCAACATTTTAGGTTTTCCAGATTTAAAAAACATATTTCATTAACTGATATTAATGTTAATTAATACCTATTAAAGTACAGAAATCGGTTTAGTACTTTTGTAATACACTGATAACCACCAAAAGCATGAGGTGATGTGAAAGTCACATGATGAACCAAATCTTATCACAAACAGCTTCTCCACAAGCTGAGAAGGAAAATACTAACATAAATAGAAGGTGCACAGTGCCATTCACACAAACACTATCATGGTAACACACACGATACTGAAATAATGCAATAAACATTCATTTAACAACATTAGATGTAACATACAACCCTGATGAACATAACCATTAAAGAAAAACTCATAAGAAACAGTTATTTAAATGAAAAAAACATCAAATGTGAAATGTAATGCAGGGAATTCTGGGAATGCCAATTTATGTTTTTTTCACTGTAAATGATATGTTCTTTTTAACTTCCAAAATCTTTATTTTACCGTAAAATTACATGAAATGTGCATTGCAGTTTTTCACCATATACAGTAGGGGAATTTACCAACCAATTAATAGTTTTTTTAGGTCTTTTACCGTTAAATTCCCAATAATTTTTACAATGTACTAATACTGTAATGACTGCTAGTTGACATGTAGGTGCAAAGTTACTGATTAGTAGAATTTGTGTGTGTGTGTGTTTCAAAATAAAGTGTTATCCAATTTTTGAAGCACACACACGTTGTTGATAATCATGATTGTGCAAACTACGAAATGCAGCATAGGTTCGTTCAAAGCTCTGGCCCAATATGAATTTGCCAGGACACTGTACCTTCTTGTCCTGCAGGTCTGTGGAGAGCTCATAGCTCTCAGAGAGGGAGCGCGAGCGCTTGATGGCCTCCTCCTCGGCCTGCTTGCGGAGGATGGATTGAGAGTGCTGTAGTTTGGGCCGCTGCGGGCGCTGTGGGCCCGGCTGGACGCTGTGGCCGTACACTTGGCTTTCAAACTGGTCCGGGCTCAAGGAAGAACTGTGTGTGACAGGGCCTCGGCCATGGCCATATCCTACGCTGGTGTCCAAGGAAGGGCCGGGCTCACTGTTTTGAACATTCCCCTCCACACTAGACAAGACAAGAAAGCAAATGAATGAATGTAAAAATACACATTTACAACATTTACATGGTACAGTGGGTCATATTCACTAACAATTTCAAGATTCTCATGCAAACATTTACCATTTTTTTTCTTAGCCTTTCTAATGTTGACAAATCCATCTAGATTGTTTTAAATGGGCAAGTACATGCCCATAGTTATTATTAAGCATCTAAGCTTTCTCCCCTCCTGTACAGGTATTAACAGTCTCTATGCTCTCTAAAGATGCATTCTAGCCTAGGATTTTCATGTAAATCCAAGTGTACCATTCCCAACACCAGCTGAGATATAAAAAGCTTTTATACACTTCTGTGATCGCCTGCATTTTCATGCCTGACCTGAGCTTTCCATCCCAGACTGAGCTTTCATTTTTGTTTCTCTGAAATAAGTACGATTTAGTGGCCATTCACACCAAACGGCTTTTCAGTTTGTGTTAATTTAAATTAAGTTTTGTGTTACACTTCTTTTAACTGAAGCTGCTTTCCTGAACGCCATGTCATGAGAGATGCTGCAAAAGATGCAAGATATAAAATAAAATGACAAGACTTTTTGCCATTTCAAATGTGATTCCTGGTCATCTGACCTGCATCTGAATACTCGTATCATAAAGCTGTGCTTGAATACCTGTGCTCACACTCAGATTCATGAAGGTCATCGGAGCGCCTGTGAAGTTACCTGTTACATCAATCTGTGGTGCAACGTAACAATTCCCTCATCATTAGAGGCTTGTTACATGCTGTTTAGGATTTCACTGATCACTGCATAGAGAAAATATCAAATTTTCCTCCTCCTCCTCCTCCTTTGCAGAATCATATGCACAATGTTGTGATGTTTTGTCAGCCACTAGTAATTTTCAAAAGCATGGACAAGCTATAAAGCATAACATCTGGTTGTGCTCGTATTCAGCACTTGTGAGAACTATTCCAAGTGTTATTTAGTATAGTATATTTTGGCAGTCAGGTGAGACTTAAGTAAAAAGGTGGCACAAAAAAACAGATATGTGTCAAAAGATTGGATCTATGCAAATGCAATTTAAAAAGATAAGAAACATTTAGGGGTGAACACCTTCCATGTTTCTATAGAAGCACCAGGAGTACTGTCATTCATGCACTTGATTCTAAGTTCCAAACTAAATTTAGAACAAATTTAATTGTGAACTTATTAATAATCATGACTTTGCCTTTAAGCTATTGTACACACAGTTTTAGACACAAATACATGCATGTTTCATTAAATGCAGTCAATATTTGAACAACTCGTAAAACCTGTTTTTCAAGACTAAGCGAACAAAAAAACATAGTAACACTTTAATTTAGGGACAATTCTCACTATTCACTAGTAGTTTATTAGCATGCCTATTATTTATGCCTGTTTATTAGTGCATATGCATCACATATCAATGCATGACCATATTCTACATCCCTGATCCAACCCAATACCAAAACTTAACAACTACTGCACTAACTATTAATAAGCAGCACTTTAGGAGTTCATTGAGACAATCGTATTGAACGGTTTGTTAACGGCGAGAACCGGACCTTAATAAAGTGTAACCACTAGTAAGAAAGTTTCTAGTAAGAAACAACTTAATCACCTGCCAGAAACCCCTAGCAATCAAAAAGATGTTTAACCACAATAACCAAGCGAAAGTTTTTTGGGTAGAAAATGTGTAAAAAAAAGAAAGAAAAGAAAAAGAAAGCAAAATCCAACCATTGAAAGGCAAACGTAAGAACATATAAACAGAACAAACAACTTGATCTTCAACGCTGAAACAAACATTATGGTAAACTTAAAGGAAACACAGTGGCATTACACATTACAACTAATTATTATCAGAATGAATTCAATTAAATTCTATCAAATACATTCAAGTGATCAAGTTAAGGCTGTGCATCTATCTAGCACATGCTTAGCACACAAACTCAGTAACAGATCTTTTCATTTTGTAAGTGAGCAATGTGTTCACAAGGATCAGCTATGCTTTCTTCAGTCAGAGCATATATCTTCCATATATACATGAACTTTACTCACTAACTCTTACTCTTTGCAGAATTTCGACGTGAACGTTGTCCAAAGAAAGATCTCCTGCCAAAGAAGTTCAGCTTCTTCTGCTTATCTGCCATTGTAAGCCACGAGTTCAAAGGGCAGTTCAGTTTCCTCCAGAGAGCCAAAGTCTGCTCTGATGAAACCAATCATTTACAAACCAGAAGCACATCACGCTCGACGCAGAGCCATGAACTCGCCTGCACGTACAGGATTTTGCTCAAATAATGTAGAACAGAAACTTCCTTCAACAACTTCCTCCTCCAAGTTTGCAGTTATCATGCCTCAGTCACATGCATCACTGTACAAACAAGTGTACACAAGACCTTACAATGCAGCAGGAGAGGCTGGACACAAATGTCAACCAAGCACACCTTTTTATGAAATGAAATACTTATGCACAACTAGGCTGTTTTAACTAATCAAACGTCAAACTAGTGTGTGCACTTATGTGTATTTTCAGAGAAAGTACTGGGTAGTATAAGGTAACTAACATGGGTTAAGGTTAGGTTTAGGGGTAGGTTCAGGGTTAGTACCTGGTTATTACATGCGGAACAGGACTGTAAAATAAAATGCTACCCTTAAATATAATATATAATTTAAGTCTTACTTTTAAATGAGAATAACATGTAAATACATGTTATTTACACATCCTGAATTTATTATTCTGTTGATCAGATTCACAGAATGATACCAAACATAATAATAAAGGGCTTCTCTAAACATGCTATCAGGCATTAGTAAATAGTGCTAAAAATAAGATGCTTGCCATCAGACCCTACTTTTCAACCTAAGTCAATACAAGTACAGGACAGAATGGTTTATGACTAATTGTGATGCATTGAAAGGGACTACAGGTGAAGATCTCAGTGAGCAGATGAGTGCCGCGTCCACACATTCACACAGAGTACATGCAGTCATGGAGATGTGCTGTAGACAGTGAAATTCACACTTCTTGCATAATATCTCTCGAGACGAATCTCATGCACCATCTGTCCTGGCAAACACTGACACGTTCCTCTCTCGCGGGTGGCCTGCCTACCTAGTGCTCAAACACAAATGCCAGCACACAGTTTAGAAGACATGCTGCTCATGTAAAATGAGACGGAGAATACTTTCAGTGTGCATTTACTGCTAAATTGTAATGCATTAGAATTGAACATTTTTAACATGTAAAGGATAATCATGCAGCATCGTTCATTCACTGAACAACTTTTGTCACTTATGTCAGCAGTTGCAAAGCAGAGCTCAAGTTTGCACAAATGAGCAATGGGAGTGTGTATAGTGTGGTCCGTGTCTACTAGCAGCCTCTGTGATCTCCAGTGATTGCAGTGTGACTGCAGCATGAATTAATTCAGTCCTCACATACATTGTGTGGCAGACATTCAGAGAAGCAGATCCAATGAATTTGTGGAATTATAATGTACTGTAACAACTTCAGGGATGTTATGCATTCTTCTCCTCTATCCTTATAGGAGCAATCTCTAGTGTGTAGAGATCCTTTGCACACAAACTCTTGCCACTTAGTTTGATATTTAAAGAGGGACAATGTTTCACAAAAAAGACAATGCGTTGTAGGTTTGAAGTGAAAACAGCTGCAACAAACGAGATATACAGCTCAAAATGACTGATGGAGTATTGGGAGAGTTTTCTGCTTTGTCAAGCATTAGTGCAACTCTTCATAGCTGTGATGTAATGAACTGCATATGAACTACACCTGCTGTGGTCACTTGAGGAGAACCGACTTGACTACAGTAACTTTAAAGTCAATGCAAAAGTGCAATGTAATTGAGAAAAGCTCTAGCAGAAATAGTTTACTGATGCATCTTGCTTTGATATTTTCCAATTTTCAGTACCATCACAAACTATTGGCCAAATTTACTGAAATGGAACTGAAATTTACAAAAATGGAATTAGCTGCAATCTCATAAAAAAAATAATTAAAGAATGCAGACACAACCACCAGTGCAAGCCACCAAGATCAGTGCAAATTAGCATTGGGCACAAAATGACGTGCTGTTTTGGGGTGTTAAATGATGGCACAAATACCACTGACTACTGGAAACCTTAGTAAATCATACTGCATGATTCATTTAAATACTCTCCTGCCGTAAATGTTGCATCTGAAAGGCAAACTCCTACAAATGCATATGTAATAACTAATAATAACTGTGTCCATGCCTTCTCATTGCTAATTTTTACTGCATCTTTAGTAAATCCTGACATTAGTTTTTTAACGCACCGACACAGGCTGTTAGTAAATCTAGCCTTTACTAGCCAATCTGGATCCCGAATTCATATTTCATCTGTACATCAAAATTAGCTGGAGAAATTCTATCGACCACATTATGTTTTTCATATTTGAACAAGTTCTCAAACAACAAGTTTATAAACAACAATTTCGATACTTTACCAGGGAAGCCTCTGTACATGAGGTTTAAACGAGTGATTAAGTGTGTGACTCAGACTCTTCTAGTGAAGTCACTTCCCCATCATAGGTCACGTTAAAAAGGAACAGCTGCTGTATGATTGAGGGGGAAATGAAGAACAGTCCAGAATGACATTTCCTCTTACAGTCTCCCAGACTCACACAGCCCTAGAGCCTCAACTGTGTTTCTAACAGTAAATCAAGAGTGGCCACCATAACCACAGAAGATTTCCACAAGAAAACCAAAAAGAAAGAAAAAACACACACACATGAATGTGTTCTCTCACGTTGCATTGCCATTCTGGAGCCTTGTCTATTATTAAAACAAACTAGTACCTCAGTCCAAAATCCCCACCCCCAAAAAATCCTGATGGGATTAAAATTATTTAGTTTAATTTGAAATTTGGCATTTTTTTGTTGTGTGTGTGTGTGTGTGTGTGTGTGTGTGTGTACAGGTTTATATATCCTGGTGGGGGCTTAAACCTGAATACACACAGACTCATGGGGACTCGTGTCACAGTGGGGAGCTAAATTGAGGTCCCCACGGGTACAAAAGCTTATAAATCATACAGTGTGAGCTTTTCTGAGAAAGTAAAAATGCAGAAAGTTTCCTGTAAGGGGTAGGGTTGGTGTGGGGCGATAGAAAATATGGTTTGTACAGTATAAAAACCATTACGCCTATGGAGAGTCCCTACAAGGATAGCTCACCAGACGTGTGTGTGTGTGTGTGTGTGTGTTGTGTTGTGTTGTGTCGTGTGGTGTGGTGTGTGCGTGTGTGTGTGCGTGTGTGTGTGTGTGTGTGTGTGTGTGTGCGTGTGTTTGTGTGTTTGTGTGAGTGACTACACACAGCAGGGGGATTCCAGCATTCCAAGTGAATAAAGGTGGATGAGAAAGAGGGCAGGAAAAATATTTGGGAGTCCATCATGTTAATGAAGAGCAGACTTCAGCCCTGTGTGTGTGTGTGTGTGTGTGTGTGTGTGTGTGTGTGTGTGTGTGTGTGTCTGAGCATGCTGGTTGTCTCAAGTGGATTTCCATATGTGCCTGAAACACACTGCATGACCCACTTGCAGTTTTACTGTAGATGACGGAGTCAAACACAACATCACATATTAAACATACAGTGATCTCAAAAAGTGTTTGGACACTTAAACCACAAAGCCACACTTAAAAGTCATCATATTTCATAACTAAAATAAATGCCACTTGGTTTGATATTTAAAGAGGGACAGCCAAGCACAATGTTTCACAAAAAAAGACAATGTGTCGTAGGTTTGAGGTAAAAACAACTACAACAAACGAGATATACAGCTCAAAATGACTGCTGATGTAGCTGTGATGTAATGAACTGCATATGAACTACACCTGCTGTGGTCACTTGAGGAGAACCGACTTGACTCCAGTAACTTTAAAGTCAATGCAAAAGTGCAATGTAATTGAGAAAAGCTCTAGCAGAAATAGTTTACGGATGCCTCTTGCTTTGATATTTTGTTATCTAATGCAATAACATTCAGGCATTTAAAGAGTGACGTAAATGCTTTTTTAATACTTCTCGAAGCCGCTACATTTCCTACATAAGAGTTCCTCTTGCAGACCTTTCGCAATCAGTCACTGAATTATTGGATGATACAATCACAGGCAACCAACAATGCTACAATAAAAATAATGTGTCCCGAGTCAAATTGTCTGCTGATTTGTAGTTTTGCTGCAGGGCTGTTGGCACAGGATATGAGGTGGCTGTTATGTGTCCTCCAGAAAAGGAAGCAGCCGTTCCCTGCTGATCTTTCTGCTGTTATTCTGTTATCTAGCTCAGCACTGCAGACATGTGACATAGACAAAAACACAACACACAAGTGTTGAACTGAAAGCTCAGGCCATTATTTCCATCACCACAGGAAAAAAAAAAAAAAAATCCACGAAAGGTAATAAAAAAACACAAACAGCTACTTTCATTTGAAAATTCGGTAACACTTTATTTTACGGTGTCCTTGTTACACACATTACATGTACTTACTATTATAATAACAAATTAGCCATAATTACATGCAAGTAACCCTAACCATATAGTAAGTGCATGTAGTTTACTTAATATTTAATATTACTCAAGGACACCTTAAAATAAAGTGCAACTGAAAATTCATCCAGAATGACAAATGCCTCATGGCCTTCCAATCGTTAACAGAGAAGCACAGCCCTTCCACAACAACACTGGACATTATAAATAAACCATAACATGAAGCTTTTAAAGTGCTCCTCTGCATGAAAGCCTTGACTAAGGCGTCTATCCTCAGCCGAGGACATCTCTGACAAGCAAATTCATTCAGTTCCATACTGTCTGAGAACTCTGTGTTCGAGACCTGAAAAATTTGGACTGTCATGTTACACTGTATCTCTCAGCCGGACAGGCTAAAAGAAAAAAAAAAACACTTTCATTAAAGCGATCATCTCATAAATACAGAGCAATGCTTCTGTCAGGGCACATGACCATTGACCAGAGAATGAATGAAAGTGGCGCTAAATTTGCATAAACCAGGTCAACAGCATATGACAAGCTTCTATATACACAGGCTTTTCAATACAAACAATATATTCCACTATTTTACAGCACTTTACTAAACCTTTATTGACTTAATTCAGATGCACTGTAACTGGACAAAGGCCACTTCCAGTAACATCACTGAATACATCAATACAAGCTAGCGCTGTCAAACGATTAATCGCGATTAATCGCATCCAAAATAAAAGTTTTTGTTTGCATAATATATATGTGTGTGTGTACTGTGTATATTTATTATGCATATATAAAGGCACACACATACAGTATATATTTAGAAAATATTTACATGTATATATTTATATTCATATAAATTATATAATGTATACATTTATTTAATATAGAAATGTAACATGTTTCCTAAATGCATACATGCATGTGTATGTATTTATATATATATATATACATAGTACACACACACATATATTACGTAAACTATTATTTTTTTATTTTGGATGCGATTAATCGCGATTAATCGTTTGACAGCACTACTATAAACAAATATTCTTTAATGGCATTCATTTTATAGTCATTATTCTTTAAAATGCATTGTTTAAACATTAGTTCAGACCTAAACTTTCACACAAACACTAGTTATAGCCCAGTCTTACCAGCTGTCCAGCTCCAGTTCAAGCAGAGACTGCGTTTTCTCTGAGTTGCACTGCAAACACCACATATCTGCAGAAGAACACACGTCCACAACGCAGCCAACTCAACCATCACTGGATCCAAGCGCTCCACGGCTCTGAGCGCAGCACAAGACTCTCTCTTTCTGTCACATCCACCGAGAGGAATCCCACGACAGACTTGATGCCAGCAGCCTATGAAACGCTAACCCTGCTTCAGATCTACAGTGAGAGGTTGTGCTTCTGAAAGAAGGCGGGAGCGAGGGAAGGGACCAATGAATGAGTGAACACTCACAGGGTGACTTCTGCACGGGGCGGCGGAGGAATGCAAGTGGGAAAAAGAGGAAGCACCTCTATTAATAGAGCCTTTCAGAGAGAGAGAGAGATTGTCCTGTTCAAACTCTCCAGCTTTTGCTGCTCTGCTCTGACGATCATGAGTTTATGCTTCACGTCTACATGCGTCACGTGTTTAGACTCTAAAAGACTTTCTCAGCATTACAAAAACATGCTGCATGTTTTTTAAGGAGAAAAAGATGTTGAGTATTCTTTGACCTTGATTTGACCTTCCTTTGAATTTATATGTGGATATAAAAGCCTTTATATAGAGGTTGTCTTGATTCTTGTTCTTATATTCTGTACGTATGGTTACAGTGTTATACAGCACACAAACCAATTCACTGAATCATTGAGAATGGATTTTATACAAAACATCGACATTAAACTACAATTTCACATTACAAACATCAATGATGAAGATAAATATAAAATGCTGCCCCTTATTCTGTAAACTTCTGTCATTTCTGACATCTGTATTAGTTGGGCCCTAAATATTTGTGAAAACATAAAAGCAATTATACACACATAAAAAGCATAAATGTAAGATTTATGTATTTGAATTACATATAAAATGCATAATTTACACATAAATAACACAGCTTTAACATAAACAAACAAACAAACTCAATATAAATAATAAACTATATAATTAAACTGTGTATTTAAATAATAAAGTTAAATAAACTGCATATTTTTCAGTTAAACATAAAAGATTATACATAAACACAGAGTTTTTATGTAGTTTATTATGAATGGTTTGCATATATTTGATTTCATATAAATATTAATATAATCAAATTATATAATTATAATTATAAATACTGGTATATATTGATGCTTATTGAGTTAAAAAGTATGAATCTGGCTAAAATATGTCTAGCTGTGGAACAAGCAATATTCAGTTTAAAAGGAATGAGTTTGAAAGTAATTGGATTTATTGATGATAAATAAATAAAGTGGGGGGGGGGATTATTTGATCCCCTGCTGATTTTGTACGTTTGCACACTGACAAAGAAATGATCAGTCTTTAATTTTAATGGTAGGTTTATTTGAACAGTGAGAGACAGAATAACAACAAAAACATTCAGAAAAACACATTTCAAAAAAGTTATAAATTGATTTGCATTTTAATAAGTCAAATAAGTATTTGACCCCTTCGCAAAACATGACTTAGTACTTGGTGGCAAAACCCTTGTTGGCACTTGGTCGTTTCTTGTAGCTGGTCACCAGGTTTGCACACATCTCAGGAGGGATTTTGTCCCACTCTTTGCAGATCCTCTCCAAGTCATTAAGGTTTCGAGGCTGACGTTTGGTAACTCGAACCTTCAGCTCCCTCCACAGATGTTCTATGGGATGAAGGTCTGGAGACTGGCTCGGCCACTCCAGGACCTAATGTGCTTCTTCTTGAGCCGCTCCTTTGTTGCCTTGGCCGTGTATTTTGGGTCATTGTCATGCTGGAAGACCCATCCACGACCCATTTTCAATGCCCTGGCCCTGACGGTACATGGCCCCGTCCATCGTCACTTTGATGCGGTGCAGTTGTCCTGAACCCTTAGCAGAAAAACACCCCCAAAGCATAATGTTTCCACCTCCATGTGTGACGGTGGGGATGGTGTTCTTGGGGTCATAGGCAGCGTTCCTCCTCCTCCAAACATGGAGAGCTGATGCCAAAGAGCTCGAGCACTTTCACCCAGTTCTCCTCTGAATCATTGGCAGACTTCAGACGGCTGTACATATGCTTTCTTGAGCAGGGGACCCTGCAGGCGCTGCAGGATTTCAGTCCCTCGCGGCGTAGTGTGTTACCAGTTGTTTTCTTGGTGACTATGGTCCCAGCTGCCTTGAGATCATGGACGAGATCCTCCGTGTAGTTCTGGGCTGATTCCTCACTGTCCTCGTGATCACTGAACCTCCACGAGGTCAGATCTTACATGGAGCCCCGGTCCGAGGGAGATTGACAGCTATTTTGTGTTTCTTCTATTTGCGAATAAATCACACCAACTGTTGTCACCTTCTCACCGAGCTGCTTGGCCATGGTCTTGTAGCTCATTCCAGCCTTGTGAAGGTCTACAATCTTGTCCCTGACATCCCTGGACAGCTCTTTGGTCTCGGCCACGGTGGAGAGCCTGGACTCTGATTCACCGATTGCTTCTGTGGACAGGTGTCTTTTATTCAGGTAACAAGCTGAGATTAGGAGCACTCCCTTTAAGAGATCTCAGCTCCTCACCTGTATAAAAGACACCTGGGAGCCAGAAATCTTGCTGATTGATAGGGGATCAAATACTTATTTGACTCATTAATCTGGATTTTTTGTTGTTATTATGTCTCTCACTGTTCAAATAATCCTACCATTAAAATGAAAGACTGATCATTTCTTTGTCAGCGGGCAAACGTACAAAATCAGCAGGGGATCAAATCATTTTTTCCCCACTGTATATATAAACCTGGTTATTTTGCATTTAAAACTCATTCAGTTTATTAGTACATTACAGAACTTTTACCTGTTCATTTATGTTTCACTGACAAATATGCACCACATTAATTTATTAGTTTCTGTTACAGTATATATAGTTATAACATGAACAAAATAATAGTTATCTTATTGTGGTATATTAGGCCCTAAATACTTCATTACATTATAGGGCATTATATATATAATTCAAGTATATATAGAGGTCAAGTACAAAAATGTATGTTGTGACAAGCGGCTGTGGTCGTGGACTGACAGGGCTGTAGATGACGTGTGAGGAGCGTGAGACGGGGCTGTAGAGGTGCTGGAAGGTTCACTGGCCCTTTCTGAATAATGGCATGTGAGGTGACAGGAAAAAGAGAAAATAAGTACCAGATGGCCAACTGTTTCCTTTACAAGGACACCAATCACTGCGGCTGCATTACTGGATGAAGGTGACCACGTCCTCTAATTAGAAGCGGGACATTTTCTCTCCCTGTGGAGAAAACGACTGCTTCCTTTGGTTTGCTGCAAGTGAAAACGTCAAGCGGTGCATTGCTAAAGGGATCCGTTCACAAGTTCAGAGAAGCAGCGCAATGACATTTGAAGTCTGTGAGCATGTGACATTATGGGCTATTTTACTCACTCAAGTTGTGAAGCAGTGAAGTGCAGCTGTTCCTCCTCCAGACCTCACAGTTCACTTACGCATGTGTCACCTGTCACACCAAACTCCTCAATCGCACATATCCTCTTTAGCTCACCAGTGCAGAAAACAGACATGCATGCAGCAAACCTGGAGCAATAGATGTGATCTTGATTATGTTTACTTCATATCACACTAAAATGTGCTGTACACTGGGGCTTTAGGGGAGGGTTTACAGGTTGACGTCAGATCCGGCCTCTCAGAAAACATCTGCTTCAGCTCAAAGCATATGACTGCAATGGCTTACTCCCACCAGGCCCACAATCACAGCGTCTTATTATTGCACCTGCCAGTCATTATTATATTCTCATTAACCAGCCTTAAGTCATCACAAAGTTATATGGTTTAACAAGAACGGACCAGAAAATATGAAAAGGGGCCTCCACCCTCAAGGTGTTAAAAAGCAACACCACCCCTGAAAAATGTCACAGAGTACCAGCGGAAACTAGCTACGTTTCCATCCAAAGTTACGAATTAAACGTATGCGCAAAATTGGAATATCGCTTAAAACATTTGCGAATAAAGCACCGTTTGCATCCAGTGAGTTGAAGACAGCAAAATCGTCACTTCCTGATTAACTTGAGCTAAATATCACAAAGAAAAACTAAATTTACTGCAGTATAGCAGAAGACACTGTGTATAATAATTTGTGTATACAATAAATTATGTTGTCTTAATAAATTATGTATCTTATTTTCTGAGTCTGCTGTTTGGGAACGCAGTTCTTGGAGTTAATTATAACAAAGCACTTTGACGAGATTTTGCTCAAGCACATTAGAATTACAAAACCAGCGTTTCACCATTGCTTGGTCCAGTTTTCCCATCGCAAAGTCACATGTCTTTTTTGATTTGCATTAAGGAATTTATTCGGTAAAAGTGTTTCCATCGTAGTTTATGTGCATGTTTTCTTACCGGATAAGAAATTTATCCTACTTAGTTGAGCGCATATTTTTTTAATGTGCATTTTTTAAATTTATGTGCATCTTGGCGTTTGCATTCAGCGTTTTTATGCGATTTCCCACAATGCGCATAAAAATGGGTGGATGTAAACATAGCTACTGATGTCATTCCTTATTTCTGATTCTGACGTGCTGTCTCTGAAGCAGGCGTGTCATGTGGTCATGTCTGCTGAGGCTTGTTTAACAGGCTGAGTTTAACTAGGATCTGTAGGACTGCAGAAAGAAGATCTGGTTGAATTCCAATGGTGTTTTCAGGAAGAGGACGCCATTTGAAGTGACATTCCCAGCTAAAGTAAACAACTAAATCCCTTCCACAAGTCCGTTAGTGATAGTCACTTCAAGGAAGTAATTTTAGCCTTCATGGTCACGTGACCCAGGGTGGCGAGTCCTCACAATACATTTTAAAGCTAGATGAATGAATGAATGATGGCTGAAGAATTTGAGTTAACATATAAAAATAACAACTGAAGTTGTTTTGTTGTGATATACTATTGCATGAAATTCTAGCATTTTTGTCATGCATTTCATATGAAGTTTAAATAAGTCGGTAAGTAATGTGTAGTAATAGTAAATGCATGAAATAAATGTGACTATCTGCAGGGTCCAAAGAAGAGATAGACTTCTCGGTAACACTTCAGAATAGGGAACACTTATTCACTATTAACTACGACTTTTCCCTCAATAAACTCCTGATTGCTGTTTATTAATAGTTAGTGCGGTAGTTGTTAAGTTTAGGTGTTGGGTAGGATTGGAGATGTAGAATAAGGCATTAATATGTGCTTAATTACTACTAATAAATGGCTAATATTCTAGTAAAATGCATGCTAATGAGCAACTAGTTACGAGACCCAAAAATAAAGTGTTACCAAAGTTTTTTAAGCAATAATAAGACATTACTGTTGTAACAAGCTAATGGTGCGCTGCATTGTCATGAGCTGCGTCCCAACTCAAAGCGCATGTGAAGGGTGAACGCGTCACCACAGAATTCATTGCGTGCCAGTGACAACAGGATTTTTTTTTAGAGAAATTGCCAAATTACACTTTTAAATGTAAGTATTGGGTAATAATTAGTCGAATAATCTTTTTATCTAATGATACAAATGTAAAAATAAAAAACATATAAAGATAATGTGGTAAAACTGTTCACACATACACCAACAAAACAGTCCTTCACTCTTAAAAATAAAGGTGCTTCACGATGCCGTAGAAGAACCTTTTTGTCTAAATGGTTGCATAAAGAACCTTCAACATCTGAGGAACCTTTCTGTTTCACAAAAGGTTCTTTGTGGCGAAAGAAGGTTCTTCAGATTCTAAAAAGGTAAGAAAGAGATGGTTCTTTAAAGAACCTTTGACTGAATGGTTCTTTGTGGAACCAAATATGGTTCTTCTGTGGCATCGCTGTGAAGAAAGCACCTTTAATTTAACAACCCTCTGTCCAACCTGCATAGGTGTGGCCTTTAAAGTCCTTCAAGGGATGCAGCCTTTTAACTGGGACACAGTAACCTTCCAGATGAAGATAATGAGGAAATTAAGTGGTCTTTCAGTGCTCTCTTCATCAAGTGCATTCTTATTGGCTGCATTATAAGCCCTTCAGAGTGAGCAGGGCTTGGGAAGCTCACGTCCAACTGGGATTTGCCCCTGGTGTCATCTAGGAAAGAGGACATACTGTAGCATCTAGAGTACTTTAGGAGAGGATCTGGTGTGTGATGGAATGTAGGGCAGCAGCAACAAATAATCACAGTAAAATAACTGATTTATATAGGGCTGCACAACCTGGCCCAAAAGCCAAGAGACAGCATCATCAGTGTCTTATAAGCATGTGTTAGTGTTGTCTCCTTCAGATTTCTGTTACACCGATGCACAGATAATTGCTCTTTCAGTCTATTGTGCCCAGAAGCTTGCATAAATCCCAGCTGGAGAATGTGTGGCTCTGAAATGAGAGAGAGACTCGTTCTCCGTTTACTCAGGCCCCAGACCGGGTCCCCAGGCTCATGCGGATCCTCTAAACTTCAGCGGCGGACGGACTACGAATTGCCTTTCTCTCATGAGAATGCATGGAGACAAATACTTATGAAATAACATCCTGCGGCAAAACTCAAAAGGAAGAAAACTCTTGCTCAAATGTGTTCTTGATGACGATGCAGAAAAAGAAACTTGATCATTTGTTTTAACTGATGGTCAACTAAAACAATACCAAAATTGTGTTGAAAAAGCATAAGCTTTGTATTCCAGTAATCAGCTGAAAAACAAAACCCATGAATCCAAGGAAACACTGACAGTGGCATGAGAGTGAACCTAAGAAAGGGAACTGGAAGTAAGTGGATCTGAAAAAAAAAAATTACTTAACAGCTCCAGCTCCATTGCCATTGTGTACGTCGTCAAAAGGGAGCCACTGACTTTAAAAATCCCATGATAATGAAAGAAACTCCACATTTGTTATTATTTATGCTATTGCTATATTCAATCCAAACACAAGCTGGGATTGATGCAAATTCTGTAAATGTGAAAACATTAGTTTCACATTTTTTATACGCAAAGGGCAGCCAGTAAAGCAGATGTCTGCTGTCAGCTCTGAACTTTAGTGAATCTGTCTAGAGTTACAAACAATCTCTTACTGTCTGGACTCTGCTGTACTTGAAAATTATGATGAAGATTTACCATAAAGTTAATCATTTTGAAATAAGATGTACAGACCTGCTTCCATGACTTGCTTCTACATGCTTTTTGTCATCAGATTGATTGTTTATATTTTTTTAGCAAGTAAAAGGCATTTTAGCCTCCTTCATGTCATAGATGATTTTTATAAAGCAAACATAAGAATATCTTTTATATTGTTAGTAATATTTCAAGGCTGAAGCAGCTTGGGTTTACTTGATTATCAGTACATGATTTTAGAACAATCATGTTAAAATGTATCAAATAAGATGCATTAGCCTTTTGTGAACATCTGTTTGTTCATCTCTCATCCATCACTGTATAGCATAGTATTGCATGCATGAAAATGCACTCTATTGACACTCATAGGAAAAAAAAAACAATAATCCCAGAGACAGATGTCAGGATGCAGTTTCATTCATACACACTTTATACTGGAACAACCATTTCCAAACATGAACTTCAAGGTTAAATTCAGTCAAATTCTTCAGGATTAGAAAAGGGCACTCTTAAAAATGTATGTCAGTTATCCAGTTCAGGTATGATTTTGCTATGACTTGCTATGGTGTGTTAGCGGAAATTTAAAGCTACCACCATCGTGTTCAAGATGCTTTGCTCCAGGAGGTCTAAACATGTAACAGGTGATCTGTAAGACACTTTAGATGGATAAACTAATATTACCTCTTATTTAAACAACTCACGATCACACTTTATCTTAAGGTCCAATTCTCGCTATTAACAAACCATTAACTACGACTTTTGCCTCAATAAACTCCTAATGTGCTGCTTATTAATGGGTAGTTGTTAAGTTTAGGTATTGGGCAGGATTAGGGATGTAGAATATGGTCATGCAGAATATGTGCTTTATATGCACTAATAAACAGCCGATATGTTAATAACAGGCATGCTAATAAGCAACTAATTAATAGCGGGAATTGGTCCCAACTCACATATCATATTAAATTACACATGCATCTCTAATATGTACTGGATTACAGATTTGTGCTGATGAAACAAATATTACCAAAACACTTCAGCATATAGACACATAACTGACACATTCATATTAAGCAAAAGAAAGCCACACACACACAAATATACACAATCTAAAGCCCACAGCGGCGCAGATCAGCAGATCTTCAGGAGACTGAGATGGTGACTGCTGACTGCAGATCTGACACTAGGTCAAATAATCAATCAGTTCATTAGTTCAGTCTCAGCACTCATTACACACATTCACAGGTTTCTCACTCAAAACACACGCGCTGTCTGTAATGTTTGTAGTTGAGATCAGCTATCTACAGATGAAGAGCCAGCAACAGCATCGATATCAACTCAACACAAACACAGTGCATCATGTGTGTATGATATACAGGGAAAATCTTAGTGAGTTCTTAGTAATGCAATCTTTGTGTTCAGGTTGCTTTTTTAATCTTTTGTACTATTATCAGAAAACAAAATGCATGATGGTGTAACCACTGTTGAAAATATATATTTTTGAATTGTGAATATAATGAAGTTTTCCTAGGGTTTTACAACTTGATATGAACTTAAACTAATCTCAAATGATCTGAAATGTTAATTATTTTCACGAGGATCTACAAGAAGGACTGTTTTCTGTTCCAGGAGGGTAACGTCTAAAGAATTTAGTTTCAACCCAACACGAAAGCATGTAAATTTAAGGTCAACGACAGGAGATCCCAAGGTTATCTCAACAATTTTTGCCGCTGTGATAGTGGACTTTGTGCCTAATGTTATCTGTGAGGTTTTAGCTTTTTCTCAGGATTTACATGAGGAACACTGGTTTGAGTTGGTTCTTCCTGTAGGAGAGATGATACTGAATCATTCATGAGAATATCACATTCCCTGTCTGACCAAACGCAGAGCACACAACACCCTCAGGACAGAAACAACACTTCCACCGGTCAGCAACAGCTTACATAAGAGGCTTTCAGATATGATTTTGCATTGTTTATAGTGTTTTTTTACCCAGCAGATGGGGCAACAACATCACATCTGAGCTCTTTACCAGCACTGAACTATGAAACCAGACAATACATCTCAGAAGTCTTCTGATGATCCAAATTCACTCTTTCTTTCTTTGAGAGCGGAAGATCAGGAGAATTAGTTTTAGACAAAAATATTATTAAACACCTATTAACTGGCTCCTAATAATGAAGTACTAGTATGATGTGTTGGTTAAAGCTTGGGGCCAGTAAGTAAAGGTTGGTGGTAAAGGAACAGTAAAACTACTGAACTACAAAATATCTACTTGACTTAGGCTAGAAGCAACCACCCAGAACAGAGTAGCAGAAACTTAGTAATGCCCTTGAAATAAACCTGAACTACACAGTAGCTACATAGTAACTCATAAAACCACTCAGAACTTAATAGCAACTCCCAGGTTACCACCATAACACGCCAGTCACCGCATCCTTTAAAATGAATACAAAAGAAGAATGATAATAGTCAATTCACACATTAATTCTGTGGCCTGTGTGGGTCCTAAAGGCCATGACACACCAAACCAACATCAAAGAGAGCAGACTTTGTCGTCGCCTGCATCTGGGCCAAAAAAGTTGTGCTTGAACATACCACAGAGACTAAAGTCAACAGTCAATGAAGTCAATGAAGATTCTTCTTGTGCAATAGTTCGCTAAGCTCAAAAGCCAATCAAGTGCTCCGTCTTACTCATTTGGCCAAAAAGCAGGCGACAAGGTCCGACAAGCTCAGCCGGTGCAGAAAACACAGCAAAAACTGAGCTGACAGCCCGACTTTGACGGATGGACGGCCATCATCATGTGTCATTGCCTTAATCCCCAGTATATCGATGCAGACATTGTTTGGATGATATCTCTGCAATCATTAAAAATCCCACAATTGTAAATAAAAGCTGCCACCGCTATAAAACAGGTAAAAAGTAGAAAAAAAATAACTAACTTGAGACAACATGTGACCTCTTGCCTGTAAAAGCCTAAGATACAGGGCAGCAAGTGAATGGAGCAAGTTAAGAGTCTCTGTTACTGCGAAAACAATCTACTGTAGCCTACAGCAGCCACTCCATTATACAAACTCACACACACACACACACACACACACACACACACACATCACTCCTAACAGTGCTGTCCACTCGAGTGTTTCCAGCTGTTTCCCGTCAGTCTGAATGCTGCTGACTGCAGCTCTACAGAACACAACTATACGAGCTTTAGCTGGGGAAACCCAGACTCTAATAATACACTGGGAATTAAATGCACAGCAAACACTCACACACACACACGCACACACACACACACACACACACACACACACACACACACACACACACAGCAGTGCTGCAGCATGAGCACATCACCTCTGCTCCCTGCAGCCAATCCCTGTGCTCTCTGAACCCAGCCCCCTTCGCCTGAGTCCCACCCCTCAGCTCTATGCCCCGCCCCTTTTATTAGAGCCCCACCTCTGTGTTCCATCAGCATCCCGCCCCATCTGATCCCAGAGACCCATCCGCCTATGGAAGTTACATTAACGTTTATTTGTTTAGAAGACGCTTAACTTATAAGTGACTGACAAATGAGGAATATCGAGTGCAAACTGATATGCGGGATACAGACCACAATCACCTGAGATATCAGTTTTCATGTGTCATGTGTTCAAGAAAGATTAGGGAGGATCAAAACGATAAAATAAGATCAAACTGAAATTCCAGATGGTTTGTTTAATTTTCACTTCACAAAGAGCAGCTTAACTCGCTGCTTGCTGTGACACTGGTATTGGCACCCTTTACTATAAATCAGTATGGAAATACATTTTGATTCATCTGTGCTAAATCACAAATGAGAATCACCTGTGATAAATTGTCAGTGCCCATGTGACATAAATTAGCCACTGATTGATGATTTCAGTGTTTTAAAAAGCCACGTTACTCCCTGTTCCTTTGTCATAATGGTGAAGACAAATGAGCTGTCTGAGGACATCAGAAGTGCTATTATTAGCAAACACAAGACCTGCAAAGGGTATAAGGCCATCTCCAAAGACCTTGGTATCCCTGTTTCAACAGTGTGCAATGTTAGTAAGAAGTCTGCCATGCATGGAACTGTCAAGAAAGAGGAAAGAGGAAAATTGATGAGAGAACTCTTCGAAGGTTGGTGCGAATGGTGGAAAAAACACCACGTCTAACATCCAAAGACCTGAAGGCCAACCTGGAACAGTCTGGGGTCATGGCTTCAACAAGTACTATACGCCACACACTAAACCAAGCAGGGCTTCATGGGAGAAGGCCAAGGAAGACACCATTGCTGAAGAAAAGACATAAAAAGGAATGACTGATCTTTGCTAAAGAGTACCTGGACAAATCACATCCCTTCTGGCAAAATGTTCTGTGGACAGATGAAGCAAAAATAGAGCTTTTTGGCAATGCACACCAACAGTTTGTTTACAGATGGCGCAATGAAGCTTATAATGAAAAGAACACCCTACCAACAGTTAGGCACGGTGGAGGATCCATAATGCTGTGGGGCCTTGACCATATCACAGGAATCATGAAATCAGAGAATTACCAAGAGATTTTAGAGGGAAATGTCCTACCTAGAAAACTTGGTTTGAGTCGAAGATCATGGGTCCTCCAGGAAGACAAAGACCCAAAGCACACATCCAAAAGCACGCAGGAATGGTTGAAAAGGGAAAAAATTGACTTTTTAAAATGGCCAGCAATGAGTCCTGATCTCAATCCCATTGAAAATCTTTGGGGTGAGCTGAAATCTGGAAAAGAACCCTGCAAACGTTCAAGAGCTTGAAAAAATTGCAAAGGAAGAGTGGGAGAAAATAACAGCAGAAAAATGCAAGAAGCTTATAGATGGCTACACGAAATGTTTGGAGGCTGTCATTGCTGCGAAAGGGTGTGCAAACAAATATTACGGAAGGGTGCCTTTATTGCTGCCCATGCCATTTTTTCCGGTTTCTTCTTTGAAAATACTACATGCAAGTTGAAAAACAATGTTCTTTGTTTAATTACTTTGGTCCTCCAATTAAAAAATCCTGATGATATATTTTTGGTACATTTTTTTCAATTTTTTTTTACTGAAGATATTGTACAGGTTATGCAAAAAAAGGGGTGCCTATAATGGTGAGCAGGACTGTAGATAGAGTCCTATAACACCCCCAAAGCTTGCACAGTCCTACACCACTTCTTGGGCCGACATTTCAATTGGTAACTTTAGCCAGTTTTGATTTACAGTATATGCTGTTTAATGTTTGATGATCATGTTATTTTGCATGTATCCACTTGTTTCTGCTACTTCACATTTGTTTTTGTTTTTTTTTTGTTCTAGACATTCAATACTCTATCAGAAGATGTGTAATATTGCCTCCTACCATATAACGGTGAAAACACAGAAATCCGGAAATTTCAATGGCCAGGAAAGAGTTAAATCAGCATGCATTTCCATGCTGGTTAAGGTTAGTTTATGATGGTTATTAGTGCTGGTTTTATTGGCTAGCAGCTGGTTCTGTTTAATTGATTTCAAATTGCGATAAATATTCCCTTAGCACAGAGTGAATGTGAGATACTAGCTATGTTTTTATCTGAAGCTGCAAATTGGAATATCGCTTAAAACATTTGCGAATAAAGCACTGTGTCCATCCCATGTGTTCAAGGGAACAAAATCTTCACTTCCTGGGAAACTGGCGCAGATGTTTGGGAACACAATGGTGTTTTAAGAGGTAATTATACTTTACTTATATATTTTGATGACAGACTTTGGCTAAGGCATTTCAAAATTACTAAAACAATATTTTAGATGGTGTGCAATTTGATTGGTGCACTGTTTAGTCCGGTTCAGACATGACATCTCTCAGAATGAATATGGCAATGTTAATGTATTTGTTTTTGGTGGAAAAGCTTCTGCTGCTGTTGATTATTGTTGATTCTCCAGCTGAGCAAGTACATAGACTTGATACTGGCAATTTATCCAAAGACATGCTGCTGCTGCACAAATATTTGATCAATTGAAATTAAATCACCCATAGCAGATATATGCAGGTGGAGCTGGGGGAGGTGGAGGGTACAGACTAACTCAAAGCAAACACAGAACCAAGCTTTGTCAAGCAGCAAGCTTATTGTCTGCAGATGCAGAAGAAGCCAATCAGCTTGTGCCATGTAATGATCATGTGATATCTAGCCGATCACATTTTGGACCCATCTGTGTGCATCTAGAGTCTCGTGACTGAATTATATATTTATCCAATCATATGATCAGTCGAAGCTAAGCCACATGTGCTTTGGTTGTGCATATTTGGGGCACGTTTTCTATTTCCATCCAGCATATTTTAAAGGATTTTATTCAACATACAACACAGAACAAACAAACAACATTGTCTCAGACTGCACACGCAATAAATAAGAATAAAATAATTAGAAATAATAATAATAACTAAAAAATATTAAAATTAAATGATAACAATAAAAAAATACACATATATGCAATATCTTAGGCATAAATTATAATGCTAACAATAATAAATACAGGTTCAGTAATTAGACATACCATACAGAAAAGATGGGAATGCCTCTTTGGAAACATTAGAGGTTGGTTGGGCAGCTAGTTTGTCTAAATATCCAAGAAATGATCCCCAGACAACGGAAAACTTTTCAATGGAGTTAGACCTCAGAAATCAAATTCTTTCCATTTGTATGACAGAGATCATGTCCATAATCCAAAATTGAAAAGAGGGAGGTGAGGATGACTTCCAGTTTTTTTAATATATGTCTTCTATCCAGCATTTTAAATGCGATCCCTCAAAATTTGCATAAAAATATGTGGATGGAAACATAGGCAATGCTATTTGTGCTTTAGTCAGATTTTGTGTTGGTCAGTACAGACTTATAAAACCTGAAAGTGGATGGACCTTGCAGTGATCAAATACCATACTTCCTGAAGTAAACTTAAAGCAGTTTGATTTTCAAAAGCGTTCTCTTTTAATGTCATGCATACTACAGAGTCTGACTTGATTACTCAATGATTGATCTACTCATGATAAAAATGAAGGGTTAGGCAAAGTCTAACAAACCTGTGTTTCACTATACTAAAGTCTAGTAAGCTCAACATTCATCAGACTATGAGTATGTGCTGAAATGAATGAATGAAAAAGAGAGGCACACTCACGTCCCGGGCAGCACACAGGAGCTCAGAGAAGACCACTGGTGTCAGCCAAAGACACAAGCACCTTCAACACAACAATCAGACGGCACTGAATGATCTATGAGCTGTGTGCTGGCCCAATCTGCTGCAGGCTGGGACAGTCAGTAAATAAGTAATGCTGTCTGCTGTCTCAGATGAGTAGATCAAGTTATCTGAGGTCTCCAATGTCACGCAGAGTTTCTTCTCACAAACATCATCTACTTCACTACGACACTCAAATTACATGAATACAAGAACATCAGTATGAAAGTATCTGTTTCCCATATTCATTAATATTTTCCCTGTGGAGAAAAGTAGTCTGGTAAAATAACTCCAAAATAAAAAATAAATAAAATATGAAAATGTAAAGGTTTTTAGAACCATTAATATTTATTTTGATAACAGTTAAGGCAACCCTGCCCCCAAATTCTCATTATTGTTGTCAAAAAAATATAATTCTACTTAACTGTGATGTAAAAATATAATTGTAAGTATATGTTGCCATCTTTTGTTTTCTATTTTGTGCTCTATTTTGTGTTTACATGTCCATTTGGACTTTTATTTTGTGCTTTCTGTTTTCATAGTTTCCTGTTTCTGTTTGTAGTCAGTTTGTAGTTTTTCTAGTCTCTGTCATTAGCCCTCATGTTTCTCACCTACGTCTGATTTCCTTGATTAGTTCACGTGTAGGCTGTGGGTGCTTCTCAGTTCTTATTTGTGCATCCTCGTTTCCTTTCCTTTCGCTCCACCCCCTTAAGATACGAGGAGAGGATGCAAGGAAAGGAAATGAGGACGGAGGAATCAAAGGATGAACACTGGAATATTCTTGACCACTCAAGCATAACTTCAAAGCCTCATCAGCTGCGCTAAAGGGATCTGCCCTTATGTTGTTAAAGTTTGTTATTTAAGGCATTCATGATAAATATTAATAAAGCAAGATGCCCTATATGACGTGTGGTTTATTTAAACTGCAAAGGTAAAATATAAATGTAAATTATTGTGATAGATGTGAAGGGGGAGGAGAATTTATATGTGCATCACGTTTAGTCAATAAAACACTTCTGCAAAGGATACACCTGAGCGAGGAAACGAGGAAACAAGGAGGGATATTGATAAGCACCCCATTTATTCCTTGTTATCTGCTATCAGTATCTTTGGTGACTGGTGTTGTCTATCTAGGGTGTTTCATGTGTGTTTCAGTTCTGTTTCTTGCCTGGATTTACTCATGTTTTTGCCCATGTTTCCACATGTTTGGATTTATTTTTATTAAATATTTAATGCTGCACTTGGATCCTACACTCTCTGTCTTCTCTGAGTCATGCGTCATGCATCAAAGTAGTAATTGTTGTTCTATATTAAAATAATCCAACAAACAAACATAAATCTATATCCCTCTATAGCTTGACATAACTGGAGCACATATGAGGCATTCGACACAATTTGTCCCGAACTCCCACAAACAGGCAGCCTGTTGTAAGCAAGACTCTCGGTAAGAAAGGTTCACCGTGGCTCTGCTGTAGAATCGTTTCTTTTAAATGTGCAGTATTTGGGGGTTTAGAAGACTAGAAGACCTTATTCCTTTAAAATCTCATGTTACTGGAGCTGTTTTCAGAATTGTGTAGTCTGACCACCAGAACCCTTCAAGATAGGAAGTCTTGATCTATAACCTGAGACCATGGTCCACATATTCACACTACACCTTTATGTCCAGTAAATCCCACACACACACACACACACACACACACACACACCCAGAAACCTCCTCTGACTGTTGTGAATAATTCCCTCTCTTTAAAGGAGAAACCACATTTCCCTTGATCTTTTGACACAGAAGAGGTCTTTGTATGCTTAATACATCCTGCAAGTTTCATAACTTAAAATGTCCTCATCATCAACGAAAAAGCATTTATAATAAACACCGCCTCCAAATACGAGTGTCGCGTAGCATCAAAAACAAATAGAAATTACGATCACTGCGGCTACACTGGATACAGTCAAAGACTACAGAAATACAAAGACGGTTCACTCCTATAGTAGTAGGGATAGTCCCGCCTTCTAAATTAAAGAGCCAATCGCTGAATGGTAAAGTCTTTGCATCACTGCAGCATCCGTTATTAGCTCCGGTTCCCGTAGAAACCTATGGAAGCATATGTGTAGCTAAATTCAATTTGAAATGTAATATGCAAAATGGCAATGCAATATGTAAAATGGCAATGTATTTCTGTGTTTAAATTTACATCTTCCCATTCATATGTGCAACATTTAGTGTAACAACATTGTAGCAAAATGCAATGAGAGTTTCAAAATGCATTCTGAGCCAAAGGTGCAGCAAAATAATGATTTAAATGTCTTTTATTTTTCTTAAATGCATTGACACTTAAATATATGACGTTTCAATTGCATTTTCATTAAATACCCCACGATGAATATAGTTTAAGTCATTGTGGATTTGAAAATGCATTCCGAGCTGAGTGCGCCCCCTAGCTGTCAATCATTACATCAAAGCGGGGCTCGGCAACAGGACGCACGATAGATCAATATTCACCGTTAACCAAACACTTTTCACCTGCCTCAACATCTCTCACTGTTTACACTCGGATTGATGCACATAAGCAAACAGACAGTGCTATTCTACACTTATTTGCTACCTTACCTTATATTTTATTACTCTTTTATTTTTAACCCGTAAAAAACACCTGAACACTGAACAGGGACGTGCATAGAGTTCCTCAGGGGCAGGAATTTTAATTTTGCAACTTATAAAGCTTTAAAATATATGTTTAATTTGCATATTAAAACTAGTGTAGAAAATGGCAAATTTAAATGATATAGTTGAATTTTCATTTTGCACTAAATGTTGCACAAATGAATGGGAAAAAGTACATTTAAATACAGAAATACATTGCCATTTTGCAAATTACGGTCACACTTTATATTAGGTGGCCTTAACTACTATGTACTTACATGAAAAAATAAGTGCAATGTACTTATTGTGTTCATACTGTACTGCAAAACACTTTTGCTGCTATTGAGGTGGGATACGGGTAAGGTTAGGGACAGGATTGGTGGTATTGGTTTAAGGGTGGGTTAAGGTGTGAGTGATGGGTCAACAGTGTAATTATAAATGTAATTACAGAAATTAATTACAGATGTAATTACACTGTACTTATATTTTTAAAAATATAAGTACAGTGTAAGAACATGTATGTACACAATAAGTGCATTGTATCAAATTATTAATTTAAATGTAAGTACATAGTAGTTAAGGCCACCTAATATAAAGTCCTAATATTGAAATTACATTTCAAATTGAATTTTGCTACACATATGCTTCCATAGAAACCTGAGGCTAGGCCAGCCATTATAACTGTGCTTGTGCATTGGCTGGTCCAGCCTGAAAAATAAGCTTTTTAAATGCTATTTGAGCAAAAGAAACAACATTCATGGGGCAGTTCATTTCAGATTTTGATGCTGATTTGAAATATGCAATTTAATGCGAGTTCAGTGGGTAGTTTTTGCCCCATTCCTGACAAGCCTTAAAGGACATGCCCCTTAAAACAGGTCGAATATATATATATATATATATATATATATATATATATATATATATATATATATATATATATATATTTTTTTTTTTTTTTTTTTTTTACCCACATATCTATTTTATTTATTTTATTTTATTTATTTATTTTGGTGAAAAAACTTTTTTAAAATCATAAGTAAACCTCAAGTAACATTTTAAAATAATAAAAAATCCATGGCATGACCCCTTTAAGATGTCTGTCAAAGACTGTTAGAAACCCCTGAACCAGAAAAAAATTTATGCAAGTTTATGCAATAACATTGTAAGAAACTGCAACTTCTATTTAAATTACTAAAATTCTTCAAGTAATATTTGATATAATTAAATTCATAGATCACCACTAAAGCCAAATAGTACAGACTTTATGACCCTCAGCATGCAGTAGTAGTTGAGAGAATCGTGTTACCTTGATTAAAATACGTTTGATCGTGAGTTAAAACACCACATTTTAATTCCAGAATGTGGAATATTTTACAGTTAAACAGAATATTTAATAAGAAAATATGCAGGGCAAGACTTGATGTTATCCCTCTGGAATTGATGGGATGATGAGAAGTGGCTGATCTTCACTAGCACAGAGTCAGAGCTGAGCGTGAAACACTCACTTTTGACCGGGATAGAGCATGTGCATGTGTCCCTAGTCAAATCTAGCATTACTTGCTATTATTGCTGTAACAATAACGACAAAAGGCCAAACTACTGAATAAACCATTTGCAAGAATATCCAACCATAACCAGCTGAAAACATTGCCTAAACAGCTATTGGTGTATTGTTAACATTCACAGTAGCCCACATGGTCAAGGTGACATCAGTTGAAAAGTCATTTTGATAAAAGCTTAAAACACACAACAACTGTGCAAATAGGATCAATTATGATTGCCATGTTGTGCTGTCAATCCAAAATTATTTTAAGAGCATGCAAAATGTTTATTTTTTGACAGACAACTCACACTTACCTTTTGAAAAATGCGCTATTAGGCTGCAGGCACAAAAACTGCCAATAATCCAAACACAGGGCTTTAAATCTTGACATTTTCAGGGCTGAACACTCAGTCACATGGCAAAATGATCAACCTCCGTTTTCGCCTGAGAGACGCAAGCCAAAGATTCGTGCAGCAGAGAAGATCTCTGTGCGTGTTACATGCTGTCTGCAGGTCGTGCAATGCTGCAATGAATCTGATGGGCCAAACACACCTCACAGTCCCACTGTCCAGCTTTCTGCTTCCTCTTGCGGCTGTGAAGAACCCAAAGCATCCTCCAGAGCTCACAGACAAGCCCGGTACACTCTGTGAATCCAGGAGGAGATTCCTACAGCGTTCGGCTCCTTGATAAGGAAACCAGGTCAGCTCCAGATCCACCCTCACTGCATCAGCTTCAGCGTCTTCACATATAGATCCAGAGGATGGAGTCTCTGACATGCACCTCGTGCTACAGTATATGTACAAACCGTATCAGACTGACATCTGAGGGTGAACTTCCAGAGTGCAGGTGCTCCTTGCTGCAGGATTTTCCTCAGCTATTCCCTACGAGTGCATTACAGCCACTGCATCCATGAAGAGATCTCCACCTATATATGCTGAATGCCGGTTGCCTGGCAACAACATCACTACTGAACTTGCAAATGGTTTGCTGACAATACCCCGGTGGTTCGCTGTCAGAGGGAGGGACTCCCTCATCCTCAATACTATGATGTCATGTACATAAACCACAGTGTATATTCTACTGCATTGAAAAATAGTGCGGTCTTGCAGTAAATAGAGAAATGTAAAGCAGCTTTTCTCATCAGACCCATCGGTAAGGCTCAAGCACTCCTCCAAATGGCCATTCACAACAGAACCATCAACAAGCATGAGAAATGTACAGCATTTCGTTTGATATCGGTGTGATTGGCCGAGACACATTTTGAGAGACATTTGATGGCACGTGCCCAGCAAACAGGGAATGTTCTCACAACTTTCAATGTTTTTTAACAGTTAAATAAATGTTAGGACAAAACGTACTTAGAACATCATTCTTCGAAATATCCTTGTGACATTATTCATTCTTAGCCCGTTTCCAAAAAAAAAGGTTATTGCGACTTTTTATCTCACAATTCTGACTTTTTTCACAGAATTGTGAGATATAAACTCGCAATTGCGAGTTAAAGTCCAGTTTTGAGGGGGAAAACAAGACTGATATGTCCTCAGAATTGTAAGTTTATATCACACAATTCTGATTTTATTTCTCATAATTGCTAATTTATATCTTAGAATTATGACTTTTTATACTGTTTATATCACGCAGTTCTGAGAAAAAAAAGTCAGAATTGTGAGATAAAAAGTCGCAATAACCTTTTTTATTTTTTATTCAGTGGCGGAAACGCTGAAAAAACCTTCTTAGACCAATATTCTCGGAAAGTCCTTATGATGTTATTTGTACTTAAACATTCTAAGAAATGTTTTTTGTAACCTTTCAATGGTACTGTAATCATGATAAGAAAACTGGACATTTAACATTCTTAGAATATTACAAATAAATATTCCAAAAATGTTATACTATGGGTGAAAATAAAATTGGTGGAATTTTGTAAGAAAAAAAATTGTAACCTTTAAAAAAACTACAAGACAACTGGACATTTCAATGTATTAGAAACATTACTAAACAATAATCTTACAATGTTTTTATTACCCAAATTTGTTACCTGGGTAGATAGGAAAAAGTGTTGTGCTGTTGTGGGTAAACAAGAGTTTAATGAGTAAAGTGCAGTTTTGCTTCTGGAGTCTTTTTTTTTTTTTTTTTGTATAATAACTAGAATTTTACATTTGCAAAAAATGTGAGAGACTGTTGCCTTAAAACATGCCCCTATTATGTTACGGTGCTGCTAAATGAGTGTTTTCTGAGCGGTTGTTAGCTTGTAAATATGCTATAGCTGTTCAGTTGTTCAGGTGGTTAATACTCAATGGTCACATCAAAAAAGCACATTCTCAAGATGCAGAAAGCTTAATTCATTCATAACTTCAAGGCCAAAACACTTGTAGCTTGCATCGGTTGTAATATCATGTCACACTCTGTGTGAACATAATTCAACACATAATACTTCCGAAGTGTAAAAATATGCAATCTACTCCACTTTCCTGCAATGCTGCAATCATGCCAGTTGGTGTTCTTTTTTTAATAGGTCACAACAATAATTTATCAATCACCTGTTGGTCACAAACTTTGACTTTGGAATGCATTGAAATTCGAGTGAACTTGAGTTGCCTGTTTACTGCATTTGCATTCACATGAAATTAAGGAAATGCCCCTTTATGGGTTTTTTTTTTTTTTTTGGTCTAAAAATAAAGGGACACTAATTAGACCCTACCAGAGCTTTGAGTCATAGACTGAGCATGCAGGTATCATGGGGTAATTCAGCACAACATCATTCACTCCTCCAAACCTCCTCTATGAGCGCTGCCCCTTCAAGCTAAAGGCACATGCTTCAGTGTGGATTGATTAGTGCAGCTCACAGCAGAGACAGTCACAGTTTATAGCATGTACTGATGCACTGAAGTATTCATGAGTCTGTGAGCATCAGCCATCAGCATGGAAAGAAACTGCATCAATAAATCAGTCATAAATGGCTCACAAAGTAGAGTACACACACAAACGATGCAGTTATTCTAATTGTCTCAAAAAACTGCATCATTGACGAAATGATTTCTTCATGTTTAAAGCATAAACTTTATAAAACATTGTAGAAATGTACACAAAGAAAGAAAACCAGCATGTTAAGAAAAAAGGGTATACGGGTAGAGTCCATTAGTTATGTGAATTTCATGTTTTAATTCTATATTCTTCATTTCTAAATGTAATAATTTAATTGAAATTCTATAATAATAATAAAATGTAAAAAAAATACAATCCTGATCTAAAAAATTTCAACTAGTGTTTTTGCTGTGTAAAGATGTTCTGCCTCTTATCTAAGTGTCTTCATCAGTTGTAAAATGAAGGAAAAAGTGTTTATCATGACCTGACTAGTGAACTGCCTCACTGAAGGTGTGAACTGGACCCATCAGCAGCATCATTCATCCAAGCTGCTTGTCCCCTGTATATTGGTGAGGATGATGGAGTCGGTCCCAGCATCTCGGGCCGAAGGCGTTAGTCCATCACAGGGCTCACACACACACACACACACACACACACACACACACACACACACACACACTTACTGGCAGTTTATTGTGTCTATTTGGATGTCTTTTGGATTGTGGGGAAACCTGTGCTCCACCCAGAGGAAACCCACGCAGACACAGGGAGAACATGCAAACACCACAGAAAGACCTCCTAGCTCGGCCAGGACTGGAAACAGAGACCTTCTAACAAGAAGGACACTGATTGTTCTTTAGGCCACTGCCTACGACTCAATAAACTGCAGCTCTATCTCCATATTTCAGGCTGCTGGACAGACTACAGCTCTTCCTTCCCACCTGATGCCAGCGTGACATATCCTGATCAACATCACACCATGTTCATTCATTTAGGCCAGAAGAGAACTGGATGTTTCTGTCAGCTGATGGAATTTGGGTTCTTTGCCACTGTTGCCTTTGGCTTAATTAGTTGAGGTCTGAAAGACACTTAATATTGAGTAATATCATCGATTTGACAGCACTGACACTATCGCATGAGAACAAAACTTGAACTGAATTGAGCTGAATAACGACATATTCAGTAGAGCTGTTGGTAACACTTTAGTATAGGGACCAATTCTCACTATTAACTAGTTGCTCATAAGCATACCTGTTATTAACATATTGCCTGTTCATTAGTATTTATAAAGCAGTATATTCTACATCTCTAATCCTGTCCAATACCTAAACTTAACAACTACCTTCATAATCAACAAATATGGAGTTTATTGAGGCAAAAGTCATAGTTAATGGTTTGTTAATAGCGAGAATTGGAATAAAGTGTGACCAAGCTGTTCATAGCTGAATTAAACTTGTTTCAGAATGAGTGAACTTTACACACTTATTGAACTGAACTGAATCAACACTGAACTGACTGGAGCTGAATAATGATACTGTGGTCTCACTACAGATGCTTTAAAGTACAATTTTTATTTGCATCATTTTTGAAGTGTATGTCACTGATTCTTTTACTTTCCGGTTTAATACTGTGAAGCTTATTTTTTAAAACAATCTCTACTGTACAAGTGACATAAAAATATAAATTCATACACTATCCACCCAGTACATTCAAGATAGAGAGATTGACTAGTGTGTCCCAAATCATAGGATTTTGAAAATACTACACCAAAGGTTCTTGGACAGCATACTTTTCGTACTTAGAAGTATGAACTGGGATTGAGCCAAGATCTTGATGTAATGGTCTGTGTCGTCCACTAGAGGCAGTACAAGGGCTTTTCACTCATGAACCATTCTAGTCATCCTAAACCCCGGGTAACTCAATCCTGTACGCATGTAGTATGAATAAAATATGGGAATACAGCATCCAGAAAGTTGGCACTGTCATATATACAGTATCTCACAGAAGTGAGTACACCCCTCACATTTTTGTAAATATTTTATTATATATTTTCATGTGACAACATTGAACAAATGACACTTTGCTACAATGTAAAGTAGTGAGTGCACAGCTTGTATAACAGAGTAAATTTGCTGTCCCCTCAAAATAACTCAACACACAGTCATTAATGTCTAAACCGCTGGCCACAAAAGTGAGTACACCCCTAAGTGAAAATGTCAAAATTGGGCCCAAAGTGTCAATATTTTGTGTGGCCACCATTATTTTCCAGCACTACCTTAACCCTCTTGGGCATGGAGTTCAGCAGAGCTTCACAGGTCACCACTGGAGTCCTCTTCCACTCCTCCATGACCACATCACGGAGCTGGTGGATGTTAGAGACCTTGCGCTCCTACACCTTCCGTTTGAGGATGCCCCACAGATGCTCAATAGGGTTTAGGTCTGGAGACATGCTTGGCCAGTCCATCACCTTTACCCTCAGCTTCTTTAGCAAGGCAGTGGTCGTCTTGGAGGTGTGTTTGGGGTCGTTATCATGTTTGAATACTGCCCTGCGTCCCAGTCTCTGAAGGGAGGGGATCATGCTCTGCTTCAGTATGTCACAGTACATGTTGGCATTCATGGTTCCCTCAATGAACTGTAGCTCCCCAGCGCCGGCAGCACTCATGCAGCCCCAGACCATGACTCTCCCACCACCATGCTTGACTGTAGGCAAGACACACTTGTCTTTGTACTCCTCACCTGGTTGCCGCCACACACGCTTGACACCATCTGAACCAAATAAGTTTATCTTGATCTCATCAGACCACAGAACATGGTTCCAGTAATCCATGTCCTTAGTCTGCTTGTCTTCAGCAAACTGTTTGCGGGCTTTCTTGTGCATTATCTTTAGAAGAGGCTTCCTTCTGGGACACCATGAAGACCAATTTAATGCAGTGTGCGGTGTATAGTCTGAGCACTAACAGGCTGACCCCGTTCAATCTCTGCAGCAATGCTGGCAGCACTCATACGTCTATTTCCCAAACACAACCTCTGGATATGACGCAGAGCACATGCACTCAACTTCTTAAAGATAAGCCCTTTACACAATCTGACATGGCTACGTTTGGAATTGAACTGTGGGTTTCGTCTGGCCAGAGGAGAACTGACCCCCGACTGAGCCTGGTTTCTCCCAAGGTTTTTTTCTCCATTCTGTCTCAGAGGGAGTTTTGGTTCCTTGCCGCCTATGGCTTGCTCAGTTGGGGACACTTAATTTCTAGCGATTATCCTCGATTTTGTTGCACAAATACTATTTAAACTAAACTGAGCTAGACAATGACATCTCTGAATTCAATAATGAATTGCCTTTAACTGAAAATTGAGAAAATTGAGTGTACAGGATACACAATCTGTATTGTTAAAAGCGCTATACAAATAAAGATGACTTGACTTGACTTCTTTGGTCAACCATGGTGAGGCCTGTTCTGAGTGGAACCTGTCCTGTTAAACCGCTGTATGGTCTTGGCCACCGTGCTGCAGCTCAGTTTCAGGGTCTTGGCAATCTTCTTATAGCCTACACCATCTTTATGTAGAGCAACAATAATTTTTTTCAGATCCTCAGAGAGTTCTTTGCCATGAGGTGCTGTGTTGAACTTCCAGTGACCAGTATGAGAGAGTGAGAGCGATAACACCAAATTTAACACACCTGCTCCCCATTCACACCTGAGACCTTGTAACACTAACGAGTCACATGACACTGGGGAGAGAAAATGGCTAATTGGGCATAATTTGGACATTTTCACTTAGGGGTGTACTCACTTTTGTGGCCCAGTGGTTTAGACATTAATGGCTGTGTGTTGAGTTATTTTGAGGGGACAGCAAATTTACACACATGCTGTACATTCACTACTTTACATTGTAGCAAAGTGTCATTTCTTCAGTGTTGTCACATGAAAAGATATAATAAAATATTTACAAAAATGTGAGGGGTGTACTCACTTCTGTGAGATACTGTATTTATTTTTATATCATCTCAAAATGTAAAGTTAGCTATATAAATATGTCTAGCTTTGTTCTACAATGTACTCACATAGGGTGATATTTACTATGTACTGTAGCAAATGTCAACAACTAAATGATCACCCAGCTCTAATCTGCTAAATGCAACTATAAAGGAAGATAGTAAGAATAAGATATTATAAACATTATAAAACATCAACATCAAGATTTTCTGTAAAGCTGCTTTGTAACAATGTGTAAAAGCTCTATATAAATAAACTTGACTTACAGTTCAACATCAGCCACATTGCTATTCCCAGCCATCCAAGCCATTACCTTTCATTTACAGTGTGACAAATGAACAGGAAGTATCAGCCTGAACTTGTTCTTAAATCAGTATTTGATAAGACCGGAAAGAGAAAAGTGATTTTACCACACAATTTCATAAAAAAAAGAAAAGCAACATAAATATATGATGAGATGATGCAATGTTATGAGGTCATGTGGCAACCATGCAGCATACTACTGTTTAAACATACTCCTATTTTATTATTACATAGTGTTTCAAATAAAAAAGCAGTATACAGCACTTACTGAGTAGAATGCAACAAGTTAGTATGCCAATCTGAACACAGTCCATATTAATCCCTCAAGAATAACTAAAAAAAACAATGCACAAATGAAAGAAAAACACACAACACAATATTGAGTGCCAATAAATAAATAAATACAAAAATAATAATCATATACAAGAGGGTCAAAAATGAAACTTTTAATTTGAATCTTGTTACATGTTCAAGACAATAAGCTACTGATATCAGGCAAAGCAAATACAGCTATGAAGCAGTAATTGGTTTTTAAATAGATATTGCTTTTTCATTTCATGCATCACTCCGAGTACTGAATGAAGTCGCTCTTCCAATAGTTTTACTCTTCCACACTGTTCATCTTTGAATTAGAGGTACACGTTTGAGGTTCAACACTCGACTGTATTCATAAGTTCTAGCGCTACAGTGGTGTTCTTCCAGCGATTATGAAATGAAATACTGCAGAAAGATTTCCATCTGTGCTACATGTGAATGCGACGGCACACACAGTGACATTTATTCCCCCAGAGAAACAGTGTTCCCTCAGGAGACGGATGGACGGATGGATGCATGTGTGAAGAACGCTTTGAGAGAGAGGACAGATCCGTGGCCGGGCAGGAGATGTCATTCCTGCTATCTTGAAGGACTGCTGCTTCCAGACGGAGGACAGCAGAACTGATGCAGCACATTATCATCCCTGTGAGAGAAGCACACTATAAGAACAGCACACTTCAATGTGACGCACTGCACTCACTAGGCCAGCACTTCTCAGCAACTACTGCTTCAGGACGCAGGTTTTATATTGGACATTATGTGGCGGCCCAAACACGTCATCACAATGCACAAAGGTGAACAGAAATGTTCTGACCTTCAACTGCATAGATGCAACATACAGTTTTGTCGCTGATGTCCGACCAAACTATTCTTGCACATTCATTGAATGAGAAAGAAGATATTTTAACCAAACAGTTTCTGGTCCCCATTGACTTACATAGTATGCAAAAAATAAAATAAATAAATAAAAAATACTATGGAAGTCAATGTGAACCAGAAACTGTTTGGTTTCCCACATTCTTCAAAATATCTTCTTTTAACAGAATAAAGAAACTCACCCTGGAACAACTTGAGGGTGAGTAAATGATCACAAAATGTAAATTGATGATCTATCCCTTTAGCATGACATAGACTAAATAAGAGATTGATCATTTTGTTCATCAGAAGTGCAATTTACCCATTTACCTGTATTTAATGTAGACAGGTTATCTTTTGTAGATCTGTGAAGACATCTGTATCATTTTGCCTCCAATAAATGTGCCAAAATACCAAGAGCTGGTCAGATGTCAACAACAAAAATATGAGAGGTTGCATTTTATTATTTTATTTCCCAAACAGATCTGAGACGGGGTCAGTTGAGAACCGCTGGTCTAGGGATCCTAAAGCACTTATCATCTTACTTCTCTCCAGGCTGTTTACTGAAGCATGCTCTATATACTGTATCTATATTCCTGTGTATAGACCAATCCCTATGTCTGCAGCACATGTGCACTCAATGATGGCAGGAATCCAGCAGGATGTTGTATCCAAAAAAAGTAGCTAGCCAAGTCACAATGAATTGGTCTGACAGTTTCTATGGTTTATCTGCTCATCTTATCTTCTGTTGGGCTAATCTTGAAGCCACTATTTACTAAAATGAGGGAACACACACACAATCATGGCCACAGTTTAACTAAAAAGAAACGAATGAAGACTGAATTCTTAATTTGAGGCCACAATACAGTATGTATATATATATATATTCCCTGCATGTCATGTATATATAAATACATTTAGCTGTCACACAATATATCATCGTGTCAAAATTTAACCCAACGTATAATTCCACAATGATTCCCATGTACTTTGATGGCAAAGGATTCAGTGAGGGTACCAGCCACATCGCAAAAACAGATGCTACAGGCCTCTAGCTTACAGTAGATATAGTGACGCTCAGAGCATCAAATGCTTTGGGAGTGAGAATATGTTGTTTTGACAGAAACAGCTCAGCACAACACTGTAGTCTCTCAACACCACTGCGCTTATGCTTCGAGTCGGTCTTTTGAGTGTAACTACTTGGGTCATTTATTGTGTGACAAGCTGTGACACTGACAAGAGATTGGTCTATAATAACACGCTTCACATCATTTTGTTTCAATTTCAAAAATAAGCTCATAAAATTCCAGTTCATGAGAATAATAGGACAGACAGCAGACTCTAAAAACCTATCTAATCTAATCAAGCTTCAAAATCTAACATTAAACAAATCTAACAAAAAAATTATATCTAATAAAAATTTAACAAATCTAATTTAAACTGCCAACCATACATAAAATATGTTTTCATAAATAACTAAAACGACTCCTCAACTAGGGAGCAAACTGAGCCACATTCAAAGATTTAACAGACTACATTTACACAAAAGAGACAGAACAAGAGATTCACAGCCGACAGAAAATAATGCAGCTGTCAGTCGCAAACACTGAACTGATTCACAGTGCTTCAGATTTGAATTGGGCAAAATCATAAAAAAGTCCTTTGAGGAGAAATATATTATATATATATATATATATATATATATATTGTTGGTTGTTTAAATAATTTGGATTGCAATTTTATCCAGCCATCGTTTTGCTTAAATTGAAGCAATTTCAATCAAATCACATGACATTTCACAGGATGCTATCCTCGTTAACCTCATTAGACAGCTTGATATAGAAACAAACTAAACTCATTCTCGTGAACTGGAATTACAATAAACAATGTAAATAAATAAAAATAAATACAGGAGAAAACAGTCACATCACATTTCAGAATATTTGTCCTGACACTAGAGATTCACACATTTAATATTTACAAATATCTTCAAATACCCCAAAGACTTCATTAAACAACAATTACATTTGTTTTCTACCATTAAATTGTAAATAAATTCAGGTACTGTAATTGTGAACCACTAAAATATTCAGTAACACTTTATTTTAGGGTCTCTTAACTAGTTGCTTATTACTAGAATATTAGCCATTTATTAGTAGTAATTAAGCACGTATTAATGCCTTATTAGCAGCAAATTAGGAGTTTACTGAGGGAAAAGTCGTAGTTAATAATGAATAACTGTTCCCTGTTCTAAAGTGTTACCAAATATTCAAATTGCTACTGTTCCATCATAGCATTTGTAGCCAACAGCATTGACAACTTATCTTACACAGTACATTAAACCTTTAAAATGAGACACAGACCAAAATATGAAAGAAGCTGATGCAATGCATTTAAGAGAGATAAAACAAACAGCAGAGCTACTGAAAGTTTGCACAGAGCATTACGTGACGTCTAATAGGATTGAGTGTGGACAGCAGTTTGATAGATGCATTCTGACTCGAGCGCCTCTTACCTGCACTCAGAGAGAGGAGCAGGTACAGCTAGCTGCTTAGAGCGCAACGGCGCGGGACAGCAGTACTGGTGCAAAGCATTTACATACCTACGACACAAGGAGAAACAAAGACGTCATCTACTCCACACTACAAACACACTTCAGCCCATCACTCACAGACCCCTGCAGTACTCTGCTCAGTGTGCTCATATGAGCATTCAAACACAAGTTCATTCTCAGACAGGAGAATCAAATGATTTTATACGCTTTCCTATCCATTGTTGTAAGAATTAAAAGCATATTCTCATCTCCAGATGACATTACGATTGCTCTCATCCTGTGAAACATTAGGCTTATAAAGAGTTTGCTGTGTAAATGGCATTTGTGTTTGTGTCTGACATTGATGAATAAATGGCTGGTGAAGATGTCAGTTCATTTCTCCATGAGTGCTCAGGTCTTTATGTAACTCTGCACCAGACTGCTGTCACATACACAACGTCACTGCTTCAGTCACAGATTTCCATACACTTACATCAACATTTCACAAATACAGCTTAAATGTCATTAATGCATTCAAATGTTTGTAAAAACATAATCCCTTCTCATTGGGGATCACATGCCACTCATCTTGGCCACCAAATATTAAGTAGCAAAAGTAACAAAATAAATAAAGGCTGTTGCCTGTTACATTTACATTTATGCATTTAACAGACACTTTTATCCAAAGCGACTTACAGTGCATTCAGGCTATACATTTATTTTATATCAGCATGTTAAAAAATAATTAAAAAATAATAATAAATAAATAAATAAAAGGGATGTCTTGTTCCTACTTCCTATTTTCCATTTAGTAATAATAATACTGATAAATATCATCATCATTATTATTATTATTATTATTATTATTATTATGTAACCATATTAATATATAAATAAAAACATTTTGGCCAGCAAACCTGTATTTTTATTTTTTCTGAAACTGTGCAGCCCTAAATACAAGTAAAGAAATACAAGAGCTTTATCACAACAATATCTGTCATACAACACTAAATAAATATAGATCTGATTATAATGATAACTGGATGCCACTGGCTGAAATAAATGCAATGTGATGAGGTCATGAGACAACAATGTGACACACACCTAATGGAAATGTTATTGTTGCACACATCATACTGATTTGCATGCTATTTGAAAATAAATGAATAACAAATAAACAGCTAGCAGGTTAAAGTACACACTGTGCAGTGCAAGCAGGATGCTAGTGTTCCTTACTGCGTCACTTTGAATTCACCGCTGGAACGTCCTACAGAGTGCCCAAATAGCCTTAAACCCATGAACTAGTGCTAAAGTGCCCTTCAGTTTAACCTCAGTCACCTTCAGAGGACTGAATCTCCAATAAACACTCACACATCTCTGATGCTGCTTTCAGGTGTTTATAGCACGCTTTATATGCTGACAAGAGCAAGAATAAACCAATTGCAAAAATAAAAATCCAAAGCATCAACAAGATTTCTGCAGTTATTTATGGGACAGATGGCCAGACTGAACACTGCACGTGAAGGAGAAATGCATCACAAATCACAGTTTATAGCAGCGCATTGTGCTCTAAGCATGTGACTGTCAAATTGCGTCATAATGCACATCAGCTACAGCCAAACACACACACACACACACACACACACACACAGAGGGTCACAGCTCCTCGTGTTTATACGACACATGAAAACACCTCAGCTCAGCAGAGCAAGCACAGAGCTATCACTGCTATTTACTGCAACAGCGCATCCTAAACACATTATGAGCAATGCAGAACTCGCCTCGCCATCAGGACATTAGTCCTTCACCACAAGCCCAATCACACAGCCTCTGTGTAAAACACACGAGCGCTGTCATGCATGTGGACCGCGGATCTGATACTCACATGATGCCGAGTCTGTGTGCCATGGCCGCGGGTCTCATTCAGTCTGATCAACGCTACGGCGCTGCACTCCTGGCCTGCGACGTCACACATGCATCACGCACTTACATCAGCAAGCGAACACTGACACTGCGCAGAACAAGGACAGCGATTCACAGATGCTGCTGAGGAAATGTGGGTGTGTGTGTGAGATTTCTTAATGTGTAGGACATGCGCTGCCTCCTCCATCTGCAGCCTTTAGTACGGTCCACAGCCAGGGCAGCTGATTGGCTCTCTGGTCTCCATAGAAACAGGAGGAGAGAGATCCTGAACGCAGCGCCCATTACACACGTAATAATACATCAACATCACAGCCAGAGGTCAAGCAAGGAAGAGAGAGACTCGCTTTCTGTTCTGAGAAATGAAACTGCATGGCCACTAAATTACAGTTTTTTCAACTGCTTACACACTAAATCTTTCCTTGTCACACAGTTTCTGAAAGCTGACCCTCAAACAGCAGAAGCACACACCAGATCTGCAAAACCAGACACTAATTCTCAGCCTTTGACTCAGTTTTCAATTCCATAAAACACTTTTTGCAACACACAAAAATCTAACAGGAATTAATATTATAGTAAAGATGTTTGCAAATGTTTGCTTTTGAATACAGTGCTTCATTTAGCAAGAGATAAGTGAGGAATTTAGCATTCTGTGTGTGCAATACTTGGATTTGTGTGTAAAATTTTGAAAAAAATGAGAAAGGTTTTGAACGTGTGTAAGCAGTTAAAGATTTGTTAATGTGAATTTCATGTGTGGTAAAAAGGTCATGAATATAATGTCACTATATTAAAAAATTTGGTACTAAAACAGTCAATTAAAAATGTTCAATTATATCATGACTTTATTTGTTTTTTTAGGGTAAAATATGGCCTGGAGATGGAGGTTTCATAAAACCTGTCGACTAAAAATTATTATTATTAGCCACAACCTGTCCACTATTCCATTAAATATCAAACATATTTTGGTGCTACTGCTATAATATTGTGACACACAAAAGAAAACTAAAACTGTACATTCCTGCAGTGGTCCAGAGTTCACGATCGACACTTCACAGGTGTTTATGAACGCTAATGTTCTGTACACATCCACTGCTGCTGGACATACGGTCGGATAAATAGAGATGGAAATGTGCACAAAAAAAAGAGACTGAAAGGGTCCAGTTGATGTTGAGAGATGCAATTTTAAGGAATGTTCGGTAACACTTTATTTTAAGGTCTCCTTGTTACACGTTACATGTACGTACTATTATAATAACAATAAATGATGCATAATTACATGCAAGTAACCCTAAACCAAACCCTGTAATTACACTGTAACAAGGACACCTTAAAATAAAATGTAACAGAACGTTCTAAAACAAAACAAAAAACCGTTGTGTAACAGTTGTGTGCAAAATATGGGACAGAGCTGAATATTACCTTTTTGGTCATTAAAGGGGTCATATGATGTTGCTAAAAAGAACATTATTTTGTGTAGTTGGTGTAATGCAATGTGTTTACGAGGTTCAAAAAACACATTATTTTCCACATACTGTACATTACTGTTGCCCCTCTATGCTCCGCCTTTCTGGGCTTTACTAAGCTCATCTTTCTGAGAAGCGAGGTGTGCTCTGATTGGCCAGCTATCCAGTGTGTTGTGATTGGCCCAAATTCCTCAAGCGTGTGACGGAAATGTTACACCCCTCACAGTATTGTGATGCCCAGTGTTGGGCACTTTACTTAAAAAAAGTAATTAGTTATAGTTACTAGTTATTTCTCACAAATAGTAACTGAGTTACATCATTATAAAAGTAACTAATTACCAGGGAAAGTAACTATTGCGTTACTTTAAAAAAAAAAAAAATGCCCCCAATATTAAATATGTTAAATTAATAAAATGGACACTAAAAAGAATAAATTATTATTATAAAACTTTGTTCATTAATTTACAATATTTATCTACTGACACTTAGGCCTAGTATCAGTCAGTCAAGCATTATAATATAATATTATGATAATTTAATATTATATGATGATAGAACTTTAGTAATTAGAATAACCAAGTATGAATGCATATTTGTCATCAATATAAAACGAACTAAGGATTAATGAACTGCTGGATTCATGAATATTAATCACGCTGTCTGCGTTCCCTCGAATTGATTTGCTGAAATCAAAACAGTGATGATAATAGGTGAGCGCCAGCCAATGAGATTGTCGTTTGCGCATTAGCTCCGCCCACTACCAGTGAAACCAGCAGTTCTTAAAAGCTGAAGAACTCCAAAGGAACTCCGTTATTTTGACAGGAAAATACAACACAGAATATCGTTTACATGTGGCACGTCAATTCTGCATGTTAGACTCTCTTGCTCTGTATCTTTATTTGCGTGCGTGTATGTGAGAGAAAGCGACGGCGAGGCGTGCGCTTCACACTAGAGTTTACGGTACGTCAAATACAGCTACACTGTGCATCCATTCAGATGAACTGAAAAATTAAATTCTAATAATATAACATAGTAATTCCACATTTTATTGTCAGTAACGGTAACGGCGTTGTAACGGGGGAAACAGTAATTCGTTTGATTACTCGTTACTGAAAAAAAATAACGCCGTTAGTAACGCCGTTTATTTATAACGCCGTTATTCCCATCACTGGTGATGCCTCATACCCTTTTTTTAATTTTTGTTTTATTCAAGTCACAACCAGGCAAAGCCTCATTTGACAGCGTGACAGTTACACTCATATTAAAGCCAGTTCACTTCACACGTTCATTTAGTTTTGTCAGATCAGTGTGTTTCCCCATCAGCATCTGAGTTTTGCAGATTGAACATGATGAATCTGTTTCTCTGGTGCATTATGGGATGAAATTAGTTTCAAATTTACTTACAAATGCATACACAATTATCCATGCAAATGTATCTCACCATCCACAACCAAATGCCTGTCAGCTTGTGTCTGTGAAATTCAGAACTACATGAACATGCAGCGATTTGTACAAATATAAACATGTTTGTGAATGCAGATGTTTTCATTTGCATTAGTGTATCAGATTGTGCATATGCAACAAGGGAGATGTGCATTTGTGCATCAAGTGTGAATTCGTTGGCATCTTTTCCGAGTCAATTCTATTTGATTAATTTGGATTTTGAGATTTTCTTCGCACAGTTTTCAGCATTTCACAACCCACTCTGGTGGTTTTTGTGATACTGACAAACCAGGCTTTATTCGCCTCAAAGAAAAGCATGTTTACACTGTCTGAATCATTCACTGTCCCCTATACAGTGCACAGGGAACCAGTTACCAGACAGGCCACAGTTAATATCTGAATAATTGACTGATTTCAGGCGCAGCTTTAGAGTCATTTTATGTAGTTTAGGTTGTGTGTCAGATCAGATGTTGAATCAAAAATGTTGATCTGTATTGGTGACAGAGAGACTATAAATTCTGAACAGATATACAGTAGCTTGTAAATTTGAATTTCATCATGTATGTTATTAACATTCATAATAACAGAAAAACATTGTTTTTTTATTTCAGTTGATATTTAATTGTGTCCCTTGGAAAGCAAGCAGCGATACAGCAGCATTGATGGTGCTTCTGACACCCCTCTGAGTATTTTCTGTTGTGCTAAAAATGGACCTGAGAGTGTGTCTGTAACAATGGGCTGTTTCCATTCTATCCACAGACTAAAACACAAGACCGATTTAACTCTAATATACACAAGCTGAGGCAGAACAGGCGTTAAAATAGTGTGTGAAGCTGCAGTAGTTGACCTCTTTGACCTCTGAATGATGCCTGGGATGTCCCCACGGATTCAAGAAATAAACCAGCTCAGTCTGCCAGAAAGCTCTCAACAAATCGCACGCACCTTTCTAAAAAAATATTCCCAACACGTCATTTGTGTATGACAATTAATGTATTTATTTCCGGTTTCAATATTTTATATAAAATTAAAGTGGACAACAATGTTATGATCCAGAAGGGGATTGAACTCAGGTCCGCAGCGTGTATATCTTTGATACTTACTGCTGCTCCACTGGAGCAGGTCAAACTCAGTCACAGAGGAAATAACCAAGAGGCTCAGAGTCAGACTCTTATAGCTCTTTACTCAATGTGAAGAAAATTCAAAGAACCAGAATACAGTCTTAGAAGCATTTAACAGGAATTTGCCACAGAGGAACTCAAAAAAGCACTCCTTGGTAGAAAATACAAAAAAGGTTATCCAAACAGAAAAGCTGTCCTTACATGCCAGGCAAGAGAGAAAAAAAAAAAAACACAACAAAAGACAGGAAAATCTCCAACCACAAATCCTTGGCAGCATCACGCTCAAGCAGACATCTCTAACAAGATGGTGATCTGGGGCTGAAATTGCGCCATCTAGTGGTGAACCCAGGGAATTTAGGGAACATTACACAACAATGCTTTACGAAGTTTAAATGTGTGGTCGTGAAAAGTAAGGTCAGTAAGGGTCAGTAAGATGAATTCTAGTTATCTGCATAGGGAAATATTCCACTGTCATGCAAAAGTCTTATCAAAAATGACAGAATCTCATCCATGAAAATTCGCCAAACAACGGTAAATGTGACAGCACCTTAAAGCTGCAGGTCAGAGGAATCATGGGTAATCAACCGGTAAGATTACTGCACAGACTGTGTTTGAACGCATGATCACAGAATGAAAGATTGAGATTTTAACTAAAAAATAAGGTCACACAAAAATGATTCATAGGAATGATCTGAGGTCAGGTGGTCTAATAAATGACTGACAAAAATACTAAAGGTTCCCCAAGCATTAAGCATATCACACATATATTTAAAATAAATAGGCAGATTTCTTGAAGATGAGGTTCCGTAGTTGTAGCATAATATAGCCACCAGATGGCACAGTCAACTACCAGTTCAGAAACTAATCCATAGACCATGCCAAATAACCAGATCATAACTTTATAATATTTTGCCATTAACATCTGCCTCTGTCTGTCTATCTGTGCACTGACACAGTCCTAAGCATGCATTGAACTATGTATGTCAATGGAAGTGTTCATCAGAAGGCATCTTTACACACTATTGCAACATCTTTCATCTAATGTGATGTGTCTTTCATCTCTTTTCTCACAGCTCTTCTCACTCTTCTATAGTTTTACAAAGGGTTAATTCAATCATCTTCAAAAGGGATTCATTAGCATGCAATTACAATTCCAACATTCAACAAAACAAGCTCAGGTTGTACAGACAGGAGAAAAACAATGCACAGGCAACATAAATGATGATGAAAAGTAGTTTGTAGTGATGTATATTTACTAAGAAATCCATTTTGGGGTATTTTTTCGTAATCCTAAATAAAACAAGCTGTTGGAATATGTATTTGTTAGCTGTTCTCACAAAACAAACACGCATTTCCCTGTAGGACATCATGTGATCAGACACATTTAGGCTACACTGTTAATGTGGTTGCATTTGTAAAGCTTTAGAGCACAGATGAACCAGGCTCAGAATCATTTTATCCAAATGGAGAGAGTTTGGAATAGTTGCTAATCTTCCACCTGTATGATCCTGGATGAATTCTAGATCAAAGGATTATGAACAGACAGAGTACAAGCAGAATGCAACACAGGCCCTGTTACGTAAGGCAAAATCCCCATACATACACACACTGGAAGTGTGATGGTTTGGGGATGTTCTGCTGCATCAGGACCTGGGCATCTTGCATCATTCTATGAATTTTGTTCTCAGAGAATTAACTAACAGTTGGGTCATGCAAGCAAGTCTACCACAGAAAGGTTGCAAAACAGAAATTAAAGTGTTGGAGTCATCTAGTCAAAGTCCAGCTTAAACTCCTTTGAAATGCTCACAGATGTCACTCAGTTCTGCAAGGCTAAGGGCCAAAATTAGTCTGTAACTGGAATGTTAAAATAATATACACATCATACATACATCTTGTTGAGTTTTTATTGAAGGTCTAATGACATGCAGGGCCATATTTTAAGAGTGGTGCATCTTGAGGGCATTTGTCATATACATCTACACTGTAAAAAAAAAAGTTGAGCGAAGCTTCAGCATATTTTTGAGTTTGCTCAACTTATTTTTGTGGGAGATTCTCAAATTTTTGTTGTGTAAACTTAAAACAACAAGTTGAGAAAACTCAAAAATCTGCTGAAGGTTGCCTTAAAATTTTAAGTTGGCTCAACTTTTCTTTTTTTTTTTTTACAGTGTAGCAGTGGGCCTAAGTCTCAGGTATAAATTAGACTGACAAAATTGGGATTGCAAAGCACAAGGTGTGTGTGTTTTTGTCATGACGTTATGTTGCTCACTTAATGTAATCGTAATCCATCTTTAATCATATAAATTAAACACCACACTATGGCTAGTATTCACTGTGATTGTCAGGAACATCATGTTATGTTACACTGTAATGTCAGACTGAGAACATGCACATTGACAGCACCTGCTGGTGGAATCCCTCAACTGCAAATTAACTTAGACTTTGTGTGGAAAATAGACATTTGTTTTTAGATGTCTAACATGCAATGTCTACTCATCACAAAATAGTGCTCCTTTATTTATTTGGACGTCCCATTTTGTACTTGTTGTCCTGGCACAAGAATCACCGTTTAATTTAGTGCGCTTATGAAAATTGCACAAGACTCTTTTTTTTTACAGCACTGGTCATTTCTAGTAAAACAAATATTATAGGTGTTTATTACCATATAAAATCATATGACTTTTTCGATGCGCATAGAGGAATTTATTCGGTAAATGTGTTTCCATCGTAGTTTATGCGCATTTTTAGAATTTATGCACATCTTGGCGTTTCCATCCAGCGTTTTTTTTTATGCAATATTCCATCGTTTCGACGCCAGAGCAGGGGTAGACAAGAATGTCTCCTAAGCGATTGAGGTGTTTTGTTGTTGGATGTAATAATGAACATAGCAGGCGTCATTTACTCCCGACATCTGAGCCGCTGAAGATGCAATAGATTACGTTTGTTTTTGAAGGGAATGCACCCCCCCGATCTACTTGAATCTATGTTCATGTGAATCATTCATGATCCAGCCTCACCTACAGAAGAAGTGTGTATAAGTTTTTTTTATGAATCTTTGCAAATCGCCTTTTCTAATAACCTGCTAGTTAGCAAGTTCCGTGGATAAATGCGGGTAAAATAAACATTCTCATGAGAACTGCTGGTCACCCCACAGAAGAGAGGGGCGAGGTGAGACATGCACTAAAACTGCTTGTTTTAAACAGAGCTGTTTTTGACAAGGTAAAAAGGGTGTTGTTTTACACTACCATTCAGATATTTTTTGATTCATTGAGACTTTTCATTAAGACCCTAAAGAATCAACTGGTGGAAAATAGGCATCTGATGATCCCTTTAAAAGCATCTGTCTGGAGTAGCCAGTGACTACCAGGAAGTGGCTGGTTGACTACCAAGAAAAGCTTGGTGACGGCTAGAGAGACAGCAGTTTGAAAAGATGGCATTGGGGCAGTGAGGGCTAGCAGCACAGCCTGAGGCTTCTGAGAGGAAGAACCCATAGCAAGCTACAGATCAACGAAGAATACCCCCAGGGATCCAAGAGAGGGGGGTGGAAGAGGATCCCATACTGATGGACCAAAGGACACAGACACATGGCAATGGATATATGATAATGAGTGTGGATTGTGTGTGCAGCAATGTGTGCAAGAACCAGCATGGATAAAATGGGTCTGATGGTGCAAGAGTCGTAGCTCTCAGGAACTACACCCCGAAACCTTGCTTGTCTTGAACAAGGGATGCTGTGGCTCCCGGTAAACATTGGACTATGGTGGCTGGTGTCTCTATTTTCACATTCCACACAATAGAAACGCCAATAACTAGAGCAATTTCATTAGGTTTCTCAGTGAGTGCATCACTGAGTTGGGAGAACCTGTTTAATGTTTTGATCGGAATAGAAGAGCAGTGTTTTGACCTGCGACTATGCTGCCTCACAGTCACCCAGTTGCCCTGCTGCGGGGGATCTGTAACCGGAACCGAATAATGTACATGATTCGCTAAGCTAGTTGCATCCAAAGCCATATCTAGAGCCATCACATTCTTACTGTCCTCAATTAAAGTTTGGACGCGTGTCTCTAATTCTGAAATCTTCTCTGTCAGCCTAACTATTTCCCTGCATTTATCACATGTGAATCCCTCGCTGCTGACAGAGACAGATACACTGAACATGTGGCAAGCGGTGCAGGTGACAATGCCAGGAGAAGCCATTACTCACCGTGATTGTAGAATAATTCCAACTCACCACAGTTGTTTGATAAAAAAACGGAGCGAGATAGAAAAGAAATAGAGTGAGACCTAGAGCAAAAAAGAAGCGGTATGAAACACGAATGGGGATGCGATTGACCACCTAACAGGCTAACGGAATGCTAATACGTTGCTAATGTGCAGCCCTAGCGGTTTAGAGTGAAAGATTAAAGGCAAGAGATGTCAGATTAGTTTGGTAGATAAAATCATAAATATGGTGAGAATTCAATTATACTTTAGCAGTTTAAACCATAGTAAGATAGAGTATTAGTAAGATAGATTCCAACAGAAAACAAACAAAGCTACACTGAGCTACAAACACAGACCACACAGCAGAACAGCAGAAAGGAATAGGAAGCTGGGAACAGAAAACATTAGATGGTTCTGAAAAAGTGCCAGTCTTGGCCCGAGCACCAATTCCAGCTCTGGCTCCAGCCCCATTGGAAAAGCGGAATGTAAGATCTTGATCAGTCTACCAGAACCAACTGTGGAATTTGACAGTAAGGATCCAATCTGGAAAGAGGTACAGGAGGTGTTCAAAAAAGCAAGAACAAGCTCAGCCCCAGGACTGAGTGGGGTACCTTACAGGGTCTGTAAGAATTGCCCAAGGCTACTCCACAGGCTATGGAGGAAGGTGATCGGGAGGAGGGGCAAGGTAGCCCACCAGTGGAAGTACACAGAAGGAGTGTGGATTCTGAAGGAGGAAGAATCAAAGAACATTGATCAATTCAGAATCATCTCTCTGCTCAGTGTTGAAGGAAATATTCTTTAGCATTGTTGCAAGGCACCTTACAGACTATCTCCTGAGGAATACATACATTGATACTTCTGTCCAGAAAGGAGGAATCCCGAAGGTGGCAGGGTGTACAGAGCACACAGGTGTTGTTGGTATTGTGGCTTGACTTCACAAACGCTTACGGATCCACACCCCACAAGCTAATAGAGGTGGCTCTGGCTTGGTACCATATACCAGCCAAGTTCACAGATCCTATCTTGGACTATTAGAACGGTTTCAGCCTAATATTCTCTTCCAGGGTCCATTACTGCTGAATACCTAGAGCTAAGAATAGGGATCATCACCATTTCAGTGATCATTTTCTCACTGGCCATGAACATGCTGGTGAAGTGGTAAAGCTCAGTTGAGGTGCAGTGTAGAGGACCCCCTCAAAGACTGGCATCCGTCAACCACCAATGAAAGCTTTTATAGATGACCTGACTGTGACAACTGCAGCCTCCAAGCAGATCATTCTCTTAGAACTCACATTCCCCTGGGAAGATCGTATTGAGGAGGCCAATGAGAGGAAGAGATCTAAGTACATAGAGCTGGTGGAAGAATGACAAAGAAAAGGTGTGAGCCCATTGAGGTGGGATGTATAAATTAAGCATCTGAATGAATGAATGAGGCATCTATATAGCTCTTTATTGTGCATTGCTGTACAACACCCAAAGCACTTTACAATCATATGGGGGTCTCTCCTCAACCACCACAAGTGTGCAGCATCTACCTGGACGATGCAATGGCGGCCACAGTACAACAGCGCCAGTGCACTCACCACACACCAGGTGGAGAGGGGACAGAGTGATAGAGCCAATCAAGTGAACGGGGATTATTAATAGGAGGCCATGATTGACAATATTGAGGGAATTTGGCCAAGAGTTACACCCTTACTCTTTACGAGAGGTGACATGGGATTTTTAGTGACCACAGAGAGTCAGTACCTCGCTTTAACGTGCCATTCAAAAGATGGTACTTGTTGAAAGTATAGTGTCCCCATCACTATACTGGAGCATTAGGACCCACACAGACCACAGGGTGAGCACCCCCTGCCGACCTCACTAACACCTCTTCCAGCAGCAACCTAGTCTTCCCAGGAGGTACATCCAGGTACTGACCAGGCTCAACCAGTGGGCAACCAGTCTTAGGCTGCAGGGTGATATGGCTGTAGAGGGTTTGCAGCCTCTCTGCAGGGTCTACAACATGCTGGGCATCAGAGGGGCCAGTAGATGAAGGGACATTGGCTGTTTCTCAATTCCAAGAACGCAAAGAACGGACTTGTGTTCTCGTGGAGACCAGTCTTGCTAGGCTTCCTTGGAAGAACGAACTCGGAAGGACGTGAGAGCACAGTTTGCATCCTTGTGAGAATTGAGATGTACTGTGTTCTTGCTTAACTGATCGCATCTCAGCATAAGCAGCGGCCAATGAACAATAAGTATAACATAACATTACAAACAAATATCATAACTTATTAAAACATTTCATCCTATTATAGATATTATTTTCATATAATTGTATATCGTTTTATTTTACAGTGTTATATGTTTAACTATGACTATGTTAAGATTCATTTTAATATGCCAATAAAAATACTGCAGACTTTCTCCAGGTCTTACCACTTTATTAAAATTAAGCAAAACAAAACGATAAATGTTTACTTTCAAGAGCCGTCAAGTATTTGCGAGAGCGAGTTGCACTCAATTTATCCTCGATATCAAGAACACATCCGGAAACTTTCATGCATCCTCTGTACTTCCGCTCTTGAGAATTGGAACTGAACTTCGATGGTTGATGATGATGTAGAGCGAGAACACAAGGACGCAAGATCGCTCAAGAACGCATATTGAGAAACAGCCATTAAGTAAGTCACAGAAGCAGTGGAGGTTGCTTCAAGGTGGCTCAGATCAGGACAGGAGAGTCATGGGCGGGGTAGTGCTACCTGGACACAAGTCGAGGAAGAAATAAAAGAATTTAAAAGAAATAAAACTAATAATAATGTAACTTATTTAACAATCATTTTAAGGAATATAACAATTTTCATCCATGTTTTAATTAAAACAGTAGCCCTCTGTAATGCAGAACCAAACATTTAAATGAATTATTCATTTTAATTTGATTGCATTTGATTAAATGGTTAAAGTAAATGCATTCATTTAATTACCATCATGTTAATTGATAATAAAATGATAATGAAATCATAAAATACAGAATCCAGACACAAATTATGCATTATTGTTGTTAAATTTTAATCAATTATTGTAGATATAGGTGATTATGTTAGACATGAACATTAGACATGCTTTTTGAATATTAAAATGTAATTAAATTTCTAAAATGGAATCCAGAAAAACAGAATTTGGGAAAATAAAATGGATTTCATAGGGCCACAGACTACACACTACAGCATTTCTGGTTTGGTGGTCTCTCTCTCTCTCTGTCTCTCTGGTCACCGGTGGCCAACACACACTGACAGGTCATCCCATGAGCGTGAAGGACATGGCTCTGCCCTGGATGAGGCTTTGTTTCAGACAGGTTAATTCCTGTGAGGATACTCCAGCCCACCCAGTGCAGTAAGAGCCGAGCTCTGCCTCACATCACGTCAACACATGTGTCCTCTAATAACACGCTGGACTATATTCTCATCACATTCACTGCATCCTATGTGTAAATGCATGTTTATATTCATAATTTCTAAAATTTCATTAACTCAGTCATGAAATTAATGTATTTCACAAATTCATGAATTTCTGAAAATTGTGAGTCACTCACAGTAATAATCATTGACAGGTACAAGGACAAATACTAACAGTGAAGTACTTACTTGCTGATTATAAGATATAATACATTACTATGAGTCTGATGCTGTCAGAGTTTGTCTGAGAAACAAGTATATAAATAATAAAATTGGCTGTAGTTTCTTTTTTAGACCTTATTTTTTTGTTAAAGCAGTCTTGACATGCATTGTTATTTTTATATCTTCCTTGCAGTTCACTCATAATATTAATAGAGTTTTTTGCATAAAAACAGTGTTTGCAAAACACATCTCAACCCTCATTCTGACCCTCTGCTGATTATACTACAAATGCTTCTGACGGTGCTTCACCTTTTTATTGAACCTGAAACCTTCCTTTCAGAAATGAATGGCTGTTGTTAGCTCTAGCTGTGTTAATTAGCAATCTGGTGTGATCTCATAAGACACAAGATGGCTGAAATCATACTAGAATTCAGATACAGAGTTTGTTTCTTTCCAATAAACACAAATCAGTGAAAACTGCTGAAACACAGAGTGAAATACGGTTTAAAAAATCCATGAAAAATTCATGAGCTTCAGGTCACCTTTAAGTCTCACTGCTGGAAGTATAAAAGGGCTGCACATATCACATCTCAACACATTCAAACAGAACATTTCAACCGTTGTTAAAATGTTTGGTATTGTAAATGCATAGCAATATAAAGTCACCACCTCAATTTCTGCACTAAAAGGCAATACAGTTTTGCCAACATACAGATATTAGAACAAAAAAACTTGTCTCAGCTTCAGACAGCACACACACAGCACACACACAGTATACATACACTTGCCAAAATCATTAGCTCCAATTATATACCAAAAATTGGGTGGACATGTATATATATTGGTTCCCAGATAAATTTAACGGGCATTTATGAAGAAGAATTAATGTATGGATTTGACAGACAAATCTTTGAATAAGGTAAACGTCCTTAAATTATGTATCGTTATTTCAATTATATATAGTACATCGTTTTTTTATAAGCATTAATTTATTCATGCACACACGCAAAACGTATTTCTGGGAAAGTTTAAGAAAAATCAAAGGTTTGACCCCCAGGGGGTCATTTCTCACAACATCAGTGATATCTGTCAAGTAATAGCAACATTATACTTGTGCTATTTCAAAATAAATAAATAAAAGTTTACAGCACCTTCAATTATCAGCCCAGTCTGCCTTTGTCAACTGTCATTCACACAGACTGCAAAACTCAATAAATACAAACTGTATTTTGTTTTCTTGTCTTAAATGTCCCATGAGATCTACAGTACACTACAGTCTTTCACAGAAACAAATTCACACAGTCAAAGCCAAATGAAGAACTTGAAATGTGACATTTCAAGATGACCATTAAACCACTGACACATTCATCACATCACAAGCATCCTCACTCAGCTCATTTCTCATCATATGATTTTTACACATACAGCATGAAATGAATCTAGCTGAACACTAGTTTAACATCCCTCATTCAAACTATAAATTTGTTCCGTTCATTAATACTGTATGCCTGCTATTATTAATATAAATATCATTCTTTGGAAGCGTTTCATTTAGTAATGTGACTTATGACCTGAAGATGTTAGTTCTGTACGATGTACGGCCTATAATATACCATCAGGTGTAAAAATGACAAGTAGCCAAACAGTGCATTCCATTTGCTATGACTTACTGTCATTGGAAAAAATAATACAATTCTAGTATAGCATACAAACCCTCTACAATATGATGTAAGAGAAGAGAGTTTACTGTACCCGAAGGATGCAGACTTCCACTGTCGGCACGGCACAGTTCTCCTGCACACGGCTGATCTGAGGCTGCTGGGACTGTCTGTCATTTCCACAGGAAGAGAGGCATGTCTTCTGTAGACAGAAACACAACACAGACTCCAGACACTTCACAAGAGTCTGCAGAAGAGTGTCCGAGCTGATGCTGCTCCAATTACATACGAGCGGACAGCTGCTGTCACCGAATGTGATGCACCCAAATGAACACTCAAACACCGAGCAGGGTGTTAGCAACCACTCAGAGCACCCAACACTCACAGAGTAATGTGGTTTATAATCAACTAAATATTCACCAGTACAATAGAAGCAAACATACAACATACCTGACGATTCTTGTACTGCCATATTCTGACCTGAAACACACAAAAACATTTTTTTTTTAGGAAAAACAAATCTGATCAAAATCACATTTAGAGTCACACTGAAACAGAAGTAAACCTTCATTTAGTGTAAATACTGTACATGTGCTTTTTAACAAGTGCCACTAACGAATTATGACAAATATAAGCATATATTTCAGGACTTAATTAATAAAGTGCTTTCCTGCTGCAGCCGTGACGTCAGACCCCAGAAGAGTAATGTGCTGCTCACTCCCCTTGAGTTTTTATAGTGTTTCTTTTAATTCATGAGTAAAATAAGATCTGCAGGAAACATAACTTGACAATACTTGGACATTTTGCTCTACAGCGTAATTCAAACACACAAATTAAGCACGAATTTTAAGGCAGTTATTTATAATGTTTTTAATAACGTTTGTAATGAATGTAAGCAACTACATAAGGTTTGTGTTGTGTGCGCAGTTTACGTTGTCAAGTTATGTTTACCAAAGAGCATATTTTGCTCATGACTTAGAAAAGCCCATTATAAACCCCACAGGAAAATCTCAAGGGAAACCGGTGGTGAATTAGTTCCGGGTTTTGACGTCACGGCTGCAGCACTCTGTACAGTCAGCATCTGTGGCCACGAACCAGCTCATATATTAGTGATCTAATATCAGCTCCAATGAGGGTAAAACTATGAATTATATGGATATATTGGTCTTTTTAAGGTCTCACTGAATGTAAACGTCATGCTAGAGCTGGATGACAAATCTATCGGATCTCAGGACTGTAACATTAGAACAGAAGCCATTAGAGGCGAGTCTCCTCTCAGCTGCCCACTGCACTGTTTGAATAACCATCAGGCCACTCCACAAGAAAAGAAGCAATAAACACATTGACTACTGCTCTGATTTACTGCTGGCTTCCTGTGTAATAATACATAACCCCCTAAATGTCTGTTTGTTGCTCACATAAAGCCATGGCTTCAGAAGAGTGCATTCATAGCGTATGGGTCATATACTTTTGTGAAAGAGAAGTGCATTCAACTGTACTGAATGTGCACTTGTTATGTGCTTCAAATCTTCTCAATGTATATTTTTTAAGGGTAGCCCATTTGTGAAAATGTCTCAGAATTACTGCCACAGCTTTCTGACGGCAAACACTGATGGATTTTCTATATATTTCATCTGCTGTAAATAAGGTGCTTATTGATTTCTATATGCTGTTCTAATGGTGGAGTGTGTGAGGTCACAAAATAGCAAAGCATTAGTTCATGAATATCAGTCAGGTATGCACAAATAATTAAGCTTGATCTTTTATCATTTTGATGAATAATTTGTCTGATTTATTATGTTACCAAAATATGATTGTAACTGAACTTATATTTCGTTCAGTACTAAAAATTAGCAATTAAAAATCAAATTACAAAATGATTATTTCAACCACCTTTTTGTGTAATATGCATTATATATTTTAAGAATTGCATTTGCTAAGCAACATGGCATGTCAGCATTTCCCATACATTGATTTATTTGTGGAGGCTCACCACAATATTAGAACTGACCGTCACAAATAGATTTGAGTGAAGTCGGGTGTTTCGGGCGCAGTTTCAATAGCATTTTTATTTCATCTTATACGTATAAAGCCTGATAAAGTAGTGTTAAATTAGCACAAAATGTGAATATGCACACATAGGCACATATTACTATTTCTATTAAGGATTTACAGTTTATTAAGGTTTTATTATTAAGGGTGACTACTGTAATTTCATGTCAGTACTAAAATGCATTTACATTACTAGGTTGAAAAGTTTTTGCATAATGAAATGACTAAAACTAACTCTCTTCTATATGTGTGTTGATAAGTCATAAACATATTCCCAGTACGTTTTATTTTTTAACATCCTTGCTAATATCACTTATTAAAGATATTTTTCCAACCCAGCAGTCAGGTCCTCTGTACACTTCAAATCCTCTTATTTTCAGCTCAACCATTGGTTCTTGGTTAATTAGCCTACAAACTTTACATGAGCAAAAATGATGGTTTTCAGTTGAATGATTCAGTGAGTGGCCAGAATAGTTTTGTGAACTGGTTTAACTGATATAGCCTATTAAAAAGATCTGACCAAAAAGAATGACGCAATTTTTTCAATTGAGTTATGCTCGACAATACATCAATACAGTATGTAAACGAGCAGAACAGTACAGGTCCGATTACAGAGCCTTGTGGGACACCAGTTCTCAGTCTCATGGTAGAGTCAACAGACTCATATGTTGGTGTCTATTCTGAAGATATTCTGTCAGAAAATCAAAGATCCAGTTACAGAGAGAAATGTCCTTTGAGGGCACTATGTTACTGAATCCCATGCTGTGATGAAATATCAGTCTCGTATTTGTTCCTCTCTTATTCAAGGAGTCATGAAGCCATGAGAAGATGCCACATGCTTTGCTCAACTACTCAAATAACAGACTTGAGTGCAACTAGACAGCAGTCATTCAGCTAAGTGATTCCGCCTTTTTATTGACATCAAAATAGCAGTTTTATTAATGTATGAAATAACTACAGACGGGGCAGGAGAACGAAAAGTTGCAGCAGAGGAGTGAAATACAGGGGTAGCAGAGGGTTTCCTAGACCTCACAAACATCTGAACCGTGGGAGTCCCTCACAACAAACTTTAGAAATTTTACCACTTGGTGCTTATTTTTGCTTGAACTTGATTGCTGATTTCAGCAGATTAAAGCAACATCTTGAACATTGCTGCCTTGGAGGCATATGGGATCTCTTGAGTCAGAAATTCATCTCACACACCAATTCAGAATGCCAGTTTCAATACAGAAAATAGTTTAGTTAGTTCAGCTGGACAGTATCTAAATCTTAAACCAGCCTAAGCTGGTTGGTCAGATCTGTAGGTCTTTTTATATGGTTTTGGGCACATTAGGTCAGGCTGAGAGACTATAGCTGAAAGCATTCACTGCTGCAGCTGTTAGAAAAAAAAAGAAAAAAAAAAAAGCACAATCTATTTTAATATTATTCTGGACGTACTTTTTTTTCAAAATCAAACTAACCAAACACTCTCCAAAATGAGACAAACTCTAAAAACAATGCAATATATAGCCTATAAATAAAATGTTGTTTAAATAAGCGTCCTGCCACTGTGCATTCGCACTGATTAAGGACCAGGTTTTTGAAGGAAGTGTATAAGAGGGGTCTCACTGCTGCTGCGGGCTGTTTTCCTGGATGGAGCGCAGTCTGCAGGTGAGCAGGTGCCGCTGGTACTCTTGTCTCAGGCGGCTGTTCTCGGCGCACAGATCGGACACATGCTGCTCCAGCTCAAAGATGCGCCTCTTCTGCCGCTCCAGCAGCGTCTGCTGGGTCTCTATGATCTTATTCAGCTCCTTCAGGTAGCCCGCTGCCTTCGTCGGATTCTCGGTCCGGCTGTCCATCGCCTTCTCATTCAGTCAAATATTCCCTCTTTTCTCCAGGTAAAGACGCGCTGTGGATGTAGGCTATGAGAGGTGCGCACGTCCCGCGCTCAGCCATGCTTCTGTCAAACACTGAGTCTGCGTCTCCTGCGGTGGCTTTGTGTGCCACTAAAGGTTAAATGTGGCTATAGGTTAAAAATCGTTTCCATCACAGTTCTGGAAGGAGTTCGTGGTGCAGTAGAGAGAATTTAATCCACTTGCCGTACACTAGAATGCACTTATAAATGGTGGCGCAGTAACACCCTGAATGCAGCGCATGCGACGCGACGCAACAACGCAGCTGTCTACACTGCGAACGCGCGGCGTCGAATAAACCCGCCGCACGCATAAACAAAGGCTCTGATTGGTCGACTGGTTGTCTGCGTCACGATTCCACCGCAGTCCTGACGGACGCGTCTGCAGCGTTCTGTTTCGCGTCGCGTCCAGCAGTGTAGCTGTTTTTGACCTGTATTTAATTATTGCTTTATAGATACAGTTAACATCCCAATATATGGCAGTTATAGCATTTTTCTGATTTTAAAGATATTTTCCCCCTATTTAGTAGGCCAACTGTTTATTTTAAATAAATGGCAATTATTTTGATATAATGCAAAAAACATTTTTAATTGTGGCAAAAGTGCCCAAATACGTTTGGGGTCACTTTATATAAGGCTTTGAGGATCTCCAGAAGCAGAAATAAAGGCAGGTGAAGCACTAAAGCAGTAAAGGTGCAAAGCTGCAGTAAAGGAATCACAGCAGCAGCGTGAAAGGAGCTGGATATATTAGTAGATTTAGTATTAGTCTACCTCACTACCTCATTCAGCATCGGACTGACCTCATTCAACTACCTCTTCTGACAGTTTAAATAAAGACCGCTCTCTGAGCTTTTTGTCACTTTAATCAGTCTGATCAGCTCTTTTGCACAACAATCATTATATCTGCACTGTTTGTTTATTTCACTGGTTTGCACTCTATCTGCCATGTGCCTATAGTGCCACTTTATGTGTATATTTTTGTATAATTATATTTAATCTGTATTTTTTTGTTCTACTGTTAGTGTTATCTGTATGCACCGAGGGTCTGAGAGTAACGCAGTTTCAATTCTCTGCATGTATGTGCTGTACATGTGACAGAATTGACAATAAAGCAGACTTTGACTTTGACTTCTAGCAGTGTAGAATATAAATATATTGCTATAAATTGTTCTTTATTGTTTGTAAAATGAAAAATGACAGTAGCTTACACCAAATCTAACCATAAGAGTCCAATTTGAATACATTTTGATTGAATCATTTGCAGACAAGTTTTAATGATAATGTGGTTGTTCATATGTTGGTGTTCAGACTTTAACTGTCATTTCTAATTCTTGCTTTTCTATTCAATTCAATCAGTTCAGTTTAATAAGAAGCTAATGTTAAATGACTGGCTTTATGTACGAGGTCTCTCTCTCTCTCTCTCTCTATCTCTCTCTGTTTTTAATATTCAAGGAATAATTTACAATGGGTCATTGTTTTTGAAAATTAATGCAAAATCCAAGGTGATTATGCAGGGAGAGAGAATTATGATATTAAAAAAGTAATTTCTGAAGAAAACAAATGAATATCCCATTTGTCATCTGCTTGGTCAGCTCGATCAATGTTTTGGTGTTTTTGGCTCTTGCTGTGGTGTAACAGGAGGACTGTAAGGATCTTTGAAATAAGTGATATAAAACTGTAATGCAGTCTGAATGACCGGATGTGCAGCACATTTACAGATTGAGTTCTGCAGTGTTCAGATGTCTATCGGTGGTAGTGCTACAGTATTCTGCATGAAACAGGAGACCTTCAGCTTTGAAAGAAATGAATTTAGCCCATCAGTGAATCTGATGAAAATACCTGCCTTGATAACGTAATCTTTACACGTTTTGTTTACAATTTGTTTGTTTTTTTAATATTATGCATTTTTATGTATCATGTGTAACAACACAATCACCACTCATCACTGCTCACAAAAACTGGCTAGTTAAAAAATTACATTTTGCTGAACACTGTCATTTAAACATTTTAAAGTATTTGACTGATAGAAAGAAGCTGTGAAAGTCCATGCAGGATGGATTATTTAATATAATTTGCACAATGATCTACTTTCTCTGGAAATGACCAGCAGTCGAACACACGCTGGCTGTAGGTTATGTGGTATGACATTTTTGCAGGATGATGAGGCTACAGATCCCGTTTCAAGACATGATAACAGCAAAGCACTGGACCACAGATACTGAGAGACAAGTTTCAGAAGATGACGTTGATGTTGCATCAGAGGAAGCGCATGGTGATGGTGCAACAAGACCAATTTTGCAAGAAAGGTTTGAAAGCCATAGGACAATCATCATCAATCAATCAATAAAATCAAATATAAATAAAATGTAAAAACCCCTGACCAAACTGGTAATGTGGGCCAGGATAAGCTAAAATTGAAATAGCATTCTTGCATAATACTCACACTGTGTGCATACTTATTACGCAATGTTTTTCATGACTAATTTTACTGCTGAAGAGATACAGTACTATGGGCTGGTTTCACAGACGGGGCTTAGACTAAGCCAGGATTAGGCCATGGTTCAATTAGGACATTACAGTCATTTTTATAAACATACCTTAGAAAATCATTACTGGTGACAAACCAAGGGCACCGACACATTTCAAGATCAATCAGTGCAAGTTTCGTTCAGTCGAAACAGCTCAGATTTTATAAGTCCCAAACCATATTTTATGTTTAATAAATAAAATAAAATATGTGTGATTTGTCCCTCTCTAAAGGGAATTACAACAACTTTCCCAAACATTTGTGTGTGCAATTATAAGGCAATTAGAGTATAAAGGATTGTTGTTCATTTATCTCATTGTGTAACAGTAAACAAGAATGTTTACACAAATAAAATAAAAAATAAAAAACCAAATGCATAGAATGAGTCGGTGTCTCGATCAGCTGTAGTTGATGCAGTCAGCACAGTCCACTGGGTTTAAATCAGGTGGACAAGGGGGCAGGCCATTATTCTGTCACCTCTGGAGACTTCTCTGGCAAGCCAAACGCTGAAATACTTGGCCGTCAGCTAGCTCACAGCACACACCATTATCCCCTCTAACACACACACACACACACACACACACACACACACACACACACACACACACACACACACACACACACAAGCAACTCTCATAAAACCTTTGTCAGTCTTCATGTATTTCTCTGCCTAATCTTGACGCTTCAGCCGGTGTTTTTTGTTAAGTGGGGGTCGTGTTTCTGCTTTGCTTACTTTAGCAGATTCTTTGAGAACCTGACATTTTGTACTTCTGGAGATTCCAGATAAATGGAAGAGGATTCCAGAAGTTCTGGAAAGTTGTGGCTCTGGTAGTTTTACGCTCAAGTCTTCAAAGACCTTTTGCTGTTAACTTGCAGGTTTTCTTCTCTAGGTTTTTTTTTTTGGCAAACCTGCTGCCTACTATTGGCAAACGGTCTAATTTTCCTGATAGATGTTTTGTAATTTGTTTTTGTCCATTTTCACCTGTAATGAAAATCTTTCTAATAGTCAAGCACGTCTGAATTTAAAGAATTTGACCATTTAAATCACACCATCACTCATCAGCAATTACACATCACCTTAAAATGATAATTCTCCCTAATTAAGATGTATGTGGTTTCCACTTGCCTAATAATTACATACTGTATAATTGCTATTGTAGTAGCATGCTAATATATTGTTCTGAATTCAGCCTCATTAAAAAACAGTGCTTTTGAAATTCACATTACATTTGCACAAATTATTTTTTTAAAGTGATTTCCTCTAAAAGGTTAACCTCTAATCAAACTCAGACCAAAGTCAAATTAATTCCACATTCCAGTGTTTTTTATTCAAATATGTAAAAACCACTGCGAACAGGTGATACTTAACAAGAGCGTATTTAATGTTTATAGATCACAAACATGCTGCACAAAGCTCAGCGTAAATAAAGGAACGAGCTGTTAACTTTTGAGGAAGTTATGAATGACATGAGCACACATACATCGACGAAGGCTCAGAAGTGCTTACATCTACAGATTAAAGTCAAAGGTTATGACAGATTCACAATTCCTGGTTTTATTCAGTGCAGCAGTTCTGAGTCACATCATGGCTCTTGCTTACAAAGACGGTCACTACAGAAGTCTTCACTTGAACAGGCTCGCAAGGTTGAGGTGTTTTTTAGGTCAAAAGTGGTCACATACACTTAAATCAATACTCACAGTTACAGATGTATCAGTGTAATGTATCTATGGTGGGACTGATGCTTCGTCTGAACAGCAAACATTCATGTCAGGAGCTGCTTCAGAGAGTACCAGTCCGTCCTTTCAGAAGCCCTTTAAATCTAAAGCAACTCAACTGAATTAAGCCCTTAAACAGATTTAATATTCACATTAATAACTGAAAGAAGCTGCACTCAACTCAAAAGAGTTCAACATATTAAAATCAATTCATATTGTTCATGAAATAAAACGACTGGCCGTTTCTGCACAACGAACACATGTAAGAGCACTTTGGACGGAATCAGTGGTTGCACTATTCACAAATCAACATGCTACAGTCTCACATTACATCTCAAAAGTTGTCCTGAGCTTCAGAAAAACAAAAAGTTTACCATTGCAACTCAATAAAAGTTACAATGTCTCAAGCTATGAAAACTATTGGGAAAAAAACTACTGTAAATAATTATAATAAATGAGTTCACACATCAAACGTTTAAATAATCAAACAAAAAGCAGACAAAACAAACGCAGCCCTGCCATATTCAATCAGATACGCAGCATTTCATCACACGAGGATTCAAATGAAAAAGCTATGGTTTCAAGCATGTAAGCAATACTCTCACACAAGTATTTTCCAGCACGCTTATTATACTCGGAAGGCACTTTCTTCAGTCTTCAGGCGGAGACGGTTTATCTGGAGTTGTAGTTTGGTGAATACAAGCGTAGTCTTGGGCTTGCCTTCGAGTCTGAAGACATGCTGCTGTTGAAGGGGCTTTCAGTCAGCTTCGCCACACCTGCAGAAACAGCAGCGTTTACAAACGCGTCAGTCAAACCCACAGAAACTGACTACACTGTAGAAAACCTAAAGTTGAGAAACTTAAAAGTTTAAGGCAACCAGCTTCAGAAGATTGTTTTTTTTTGTTTTGTTTTTTTGAGTTCTCAACTCGTTGTATTCAGTTTATACAACAAAAAGCTGAGAAAACTCAAAAATCTCCTACAAGAACAACTTGAGAAAACTCAATCTCCTGAAGCTGGTTGCCCTAAGCTTTTAAGTTTCCTCAAATTTAGATATTTTACAGCGTACCACTCCTAAACACCTGAAATAATAATAATAATAATGCGAGCATGAGGTAAAGTCTGTCTGATCATTCGTCATTTCTCTCGGTGTGTAGCACCTACGACTCTGCACACACTTCTGAGGAAGTCCATAAGAAATCAGCATTCTTCCCCCGAAGTCCCTGATTATTTCAGACTGATGTGAACAGCTTGAGCAGCACACTTCACAGATTCAGTGCTGATCCAGATGCATGTACCTGCAGGAGGCGGAGTCTTCTGGATGAACGCAGGGTGACTGACAGGATCTCTCGGGGAAAACAGCGCATGGCACACTACAGACACACAGCAAAATACGCTGATATTAAAATAGGAACAATCACTGTCCGAAAACCCATTATTCGTGATACTGAAACGTGTTAGGCAGGATGTGGAAGCATTTACCGATGATGACGACAGCGGTGGCAGCCAAGAGAGAGAATAAAGTGAAGAACATCACTTGATAGGAGTCAATGAACTGCTGAAGAATACTGGGCCCGTCTGCTCCATCGACTACATGTGCTACGAGAAGAGTGAAGCAGCATGGGTCATTATAAGAAGGTATCTTTTTTAGGTATCGGCTATTTCCACATTATACAGTAAGTAAAGCTCAAGGAACATATTAAAACAACAAAAAATCCATATCATGACCCCTTTAAAAAAAAACAATCTGCAGTAAAATGCTCCAGAGAACATAATCTTTCATCATGATCAGGACGCCATTATACGCATAAACCATCCCACTTGTTCCTGACGGGATCCTTCTCAACTATCAACATGTCTCTCACTCTGCTGTCAGACAGATGCTGAGGAACAAACCTTGCACAGAAGTACCGCTGGCCGTGAGATGCATGACAGACACCGGGATGTGCAGCACCTGAGCACTGGACGCGCTGCTCACAGACACCGACGCCGTCAGAGACCCCTGCGGCCTCACCACACTGACCGCATACCTGATGAAGCTGGGAACGCCGAGAGAAACCTCCTTCTCCTCGACCACAACCGCAGGAGAACTGCTCTTCACCTGAACACCAGAAAGAGCCATGACCACAATAACACTGCAACAAGGGCTGGGCGATGTGGACAAAATCACCAGAATTTTCTTCATACATTTACATTCAGTCATTAAGCAGACGCTTTTATCCACAGCAACGTACAAATGAGGAGAATGGAAGCGATCAAAACCAACAACAGAGCAACGATACGCAAGTGCTAGAACACGTCTCAGTTAGCTTAACGCTGTACATGTAGCAAGTTTAAAAATATATATATTATATAATAAATAAAAAGAAAACAATAGAATAGAAAAAGAATAGAGCAAGCTAGTGTTAGAGGCCCTTTTTGTTAATTGTATAATAAATAAAAAGAAAATGCATAGAATACAAAAAGAATAAATAAGCTACTGATATTGTTTCAAATCAAGAAACAGGTTTGAGTTGCCTGATAATTTCAATTATTAATAATAATATTACTTTCTTGTCTCTTAGAAATGCACATTTGATAGTAGCAGTAGCTTGAGTTAGGATGCAGATGTAAAGTTCTGTTCATTATCAAAATCAGTAGCATCTGTAAAACTGTAGCAACCTCAGTTTTATATGGTGAAATATAATTATTCTATATAAAGTTTGTTTTTTTAACTCATCATTGATGCTGGATCATTAATAAATTAGTCATGACAAAAAATTGATATCCGGTGTATTTTCTATGAGCAATTATAAGGTTAACAAGCTTAATACAGTAGCTTGTCGCCCACTACAACTAACACGGCGATAAGCCTGTGTGTGAACTGATATTAGGCTAATATTGTAGACCTACCGATGTGTTGGGTTTTGCTCAATATGATGTTAAGTGGCAGATCAGTGGGCTTAATGTAGTTGAATACCTAAAGAGACTTACTTGGTTTCAGACGAAACCTAAAATACTATGGAGGACGCAAAATAATAATTATAATATGACCGAGTGGTGAACCATATGAACCGAACTCCTATTTAAACACGGTCCATGCTATGTACACGTGCTGTGTACGCATAGCTATCCTTATAAGTACAATTTTGGCTGTATTATTTGTGTCCCCTTCAAAAATTGCTTTTGAGAAATTGTTTATTGTACCCCCTTACTGTTAGATGAAATTTACGCCCCTGAGTGTGTGAATAATCAAGCTTTGACAATAACCAGTCATATTGGCGGCACCGAGGGGCCCCTTAATAAAATTCTGCTTGGGCCAGCCCTGACTGCAACAGTAACATCGCAGCAGCAACACTGTGAAAAGCAGCTAGATATATTAGACTAGTAATATTTAGTACTATATTAGCTGAATAAAATATGAATGTATTGCTATATGTTATTTGCTTATAAAATGACAACACATAAACCCCGAAGTTAAGAGAACAAAATGATTTGAATACATTTGTTTATTCATTATCAGACACTTTCAATGATAATGTGAATGAATAAGTTTCAAAATAGGGCACACATGAATTACCTACTAAAATGTCTTTGACTACTGAAAGCAGCTGTCATAATTTGGTGTTCTGACACAGTAGCAAACTAAAAGCATTGTGAATGTGTGAGCGACGTTCCTGTGCTTCATTCATGTGAAGTTGTGACATGGCTGAAATCAAGCTTCTGTCATTAGTTGTTCACGTTCACTTAAGACATACCTGTCTACGTTTTTGCGAATATTCTGATCGATTAGCGCTGATTTGATTGCACAGATACTATTTAAACTAAACTGAGCTAGACAATGACATCTCTGAATTCAATAATGAAATGCCTTTAACTGAAAATTGAGTGTTTAATCTTATCATTATATATTACTGACACTCTGTCCTCCAATTTGATACTGTTAAGTGCTTTGACACAATCTGTATTGGTAAAAGTGCTATATAAATAAAGGTGACTTGACTTGACTTTACGTGCAGGAAAAGCACACGCATACATCGTGATACTCTCCAAAATGGTGCTAGGGTGACTTGGAGGAGAAGAATAGTTGAATAAAGTCATTATTTTTGTTTTCTTTGCGCACAAAAAGTATTCTCATAGCTACACAATATTACGGTTGAACCACTGATGTCACATGGACTATTTTACGGATGTCCTTAGTACCTTTCTGGGCCTTGACCGTGGTAGTATCCTTGCTGTCTATGGAGGGTCAGAAAGATATCGGCTAGAAATATCTTAATTTGTGTTCCGAAGATGAACGAAGGTTTATTCATGACAGAATTTTCATTTTTGGGTGAACTAACCCTTTAAAACATAAATTGAGGGAATATTCAGTTACCTTTAGCAAAAATCTGATGAAAATGAAACGTGAAAAAGAATTCCAGATAATTCTGTAAATAATAAATTAATAAATATTGTCAATCTAATATGGCAGAAGAAGAGAAAGAAAAACTAAAGAACATGAAATCCAGAGCTAAGAGGGGGTAAAAAAAAGAAGCTCATACTTCATTAATTTGGAATAAAAAAAAAAAAAAGCAATTAGGAAATTCGATTCACAGTTTAATAGTGGATCAAATAGAACATTAAAATTATGCATTAGTAAATGAGGAGTTTAAATTTTACTCTAAATTGCATTCGTAATCTTTTTTTCTCTACTAATTCCAATTAGTAACAAACAATAATGTCCTGATAATTGGTACTGTATTTATAAAACAGAACAAACAAATAAAACAGAAATTAGCACGTGAGCACATTGCTGACAGATTGGGCCACCTCACTCTCACTCACAAGATCCCAAAAATATAAGGTAAACATCATCTTTTGTGTGTCCTTACCATGCAGCTTAGCAATTATGTACTTTGAACTACATTTTAAAAATAAATGTATATTACTGTTTAATTCATGTATATTAAGATGCTAAGACTCAAAACTAATGTAGTAGACCTTGCAATATTAGCAAAAATGTCATTTCCACAACATGTCTTTACCGCAGCAAATTTAGGTGTTGCGGTATAGACATGTTCAAGGCTTACTATATTTTAAATGACAAATATTCAGTCTATTGTAAACTATATTTAAACATGACATTATGTAAATTATATTTAAATATAACCCTAGATGAGACCAAATTCATCAACAATTAGATCAAAGAAATGTAGAGGGGAAATGAGAAAAGACCTAGAGAGGTATGCAAAGTATCTGCAGAAGGAAAAAGAACATTACAAAAAGGAAAATGGGCAGATAAGGAGCGTCTTCCAGCTGATAAAAAGAGAAAAACCTTTTGATTTCATGGCACTTTAACATTGTGTCCTTATTGTGTCAGCTTTTTTTATTTTTTTTATTTGCAAAAAAATATTTTAACATAAGTTGAGATGATTTACGCATTGAAATTGAAACATCTGTCATTAAAAGCTAAATATGTTATCTTTAGTGTGTATGGAAACAAGGTTACTGTCAGGATTTTTATGTCTACAGGAAGGTTACTGTCTAAGTTTTACATGGCATAGAGAAAACCATGAAATCCCCTATTTTGTAAATGATTTCTTAATATCAGTATTTACAAAACTGCTCAATGTGAAATAGCTATTGAAATATATTACATTTTTATAGAAATTAAAAAGAAAAAGTTTGTATAATGAATGTTATGGTTACGTTGCAGTAAGGACATTTTGTAAGAAGAAGAGTTGAAAAACAGAAAAAATAAACATGATCCAGATTAAAATCTTAATGACTCCAATGCAGTTTTGTCTACCTTTTTATATTTATTACAGACTCTAATGGTTAATTAAAATTCACAAGGGTTCATTTTTTTTTTAACATTTTGAAGAGTCAAAAACACACACACACACACACACACACACACACAGAACAAAGGCAATAAATAAGTTACATTTTAGATTTTATATGGAAAATTAAGAGTCATATATGTAAAAGTGATATAATTTAACGAATATGAAGAAAGTGATTGACTGTGATTATTATAAGCTTAAATGGTTACAATCCTTCATCAGTAATGAGTCCTTTTTCTGGTTTGAGATTCCTAAAGCTGTTTTCAGAAAATGTGGTGCTATAGTTTTTTGTTTTTTGCAGTGTGAACTTTCTAAACTACCTGCTTTTCTGTAAATTGATCTTTAAACATAATTTTAGCCCACATAGCATGCCAGTTTGGAAGAACCTTTAATTTAATGTTTTACTGCGTGGTGGAAACAGTCTTCCATGAGAGCTTTTGCAGTGCAACAGCAATGAATGTCAGCAGGATATATTAAGACTGCATGTTTAGCATTATTTTAACAGGGCATGTATGCTGCACAAATTATTATTTATTCTTTATGAAGTGAAAATGACAAAATCATTAATTTGTATACATTTATTCATTAGCAGACCCTTTTCAAGTGAATGTATAAGAACTATATGCATATACACGTTTCAAAAAATGGACAAACAATTTTCACTCAGAAATTGCTAGTAAATTTCTCATATTATTGAGAAATGGCAAGTAACACACTGAATGAAACATTATATTTTTTTTAGTAGAAAACAGTTTAACAACTTCATATATGAACACCGGTAATTTTGCATTATAAGCCTTGAAAATATGGTCTAACATCATGACAGGACTTGGAGCTTAATTTGCAAACTTGAAACCATTTGCTAGCACATTTGCTAGTTTCATATAAGAAAAAAATGCTTGGGCTTTTCCAATTACTCTTCTCTATGCTGTTGAATATCTTGTCTATCATCAGCATTAGTTCTGTTGATCTTCAGTGTAAGGCACACAGGAAAGTGATCAGACAGATCTATATCATTGAGTATGACACAATGTTTCACACAATCCACATCTTTCTTCAGCATGAAAACATAGTCTAATCTGGATTTTGTTCCATTGTAATGATGGTGTGTGTATTTTCTTCGTAGAGAATTCTCTCTTCTCCAGACATCTGACAGCTTTGCTATACTCATGAACTCATTCAGTCTTGCTCTCCGTGCAGCATGTCCTTTGATTTCTTTGTTCGCATCCAGTGCAGGATTAAGTGTTGTGTTAAAGTCTCCGCCAATTACAAGCCTGCTTTTAAAAGCATCTGACCGATCTGTTAAGAAGCTGCAGAAAATCTTAAACATGAGATTAAAGTTCAGTTTAGGATCACGACCACAGCAATACACACTTACAAATGTGTACCTCTGATTGTCAATCTCAACATGAACCCAAGCATAATCTCCACCCTCATAAGACGCTGACAGCAGTATGTGTGGTTTATTGATAACAATGGCAACACCTTTGCTGTTTGAACTGAAGTATGTCATATACATTGTCTTTGGCTGTTCATTGAATTCTTCATCTTCATTGAATTCCAGGTCTTTCAGATTTTGACAGACATATTCCTCATCTAAAAACTCCATTGTAATTTTTTATCTTTCTTTTTTGAGCCTTGATTTGGTTCACCAATTTTAGTCTCTTGCAGAAGTACAACATCGTATTCATTAAGTATTTCAAATATTTGGTCTTTTTGTTCTTTTAATTTTGATTTCAGGCCATTAATATTCCAGGAGAGAATGGTGATTCTATCATTTTCTGCAGATGTCATTATGAGGGAGATTTTTTTGTTGTTGTTGTTGTTGTTGTTGTTGCTATTTGTGAGGTTTACTGTAAGTACAAACACAAAAAACAATTTATTTAATATATTTTTGGTGAGTTGAGATTCAACACATTCACTTTTATTCAGCTTCAGTTCATTAAGTTGTATTAACGTATTTGCAACTGTCATTTCAAATTTGTGCCTTTGATTTGCTGCAGTATCCATATGAGCAAAACTTCTTTGCTTAAAGCCTACATAAAACTTATAAGTGCATAGAAATAGAGAGAGAGAGAGAGAGAGAGAGAGAGAGCGCGAGCACAAATTCCATGAAAATTTATATATATATTTTTTTTGCTTTTACAGCAGACTGAAAGGGTCTTTGAAATAAATAATTTATTGAACTGATATGGAACTGCAACATTGTCAAAACCAGGAATTACTTTATATCCATGCAGTTACTTAAGTTATTGGAGCTGTGATGTGCCAACCTTTCTTTTTTCTAATAGAAAGATAGTCAATAGCAATAATAAGCATAAACACCTAAATGTTTCTTTATATCACTTTGGATTCATTAAGGCAAATCATCAACATAAAATTCATTAACTCAAAGTCATTTCATAAAAACACACATACCTTTGATGTTCACAGCAGATTTTTCCTGGTGTCAGAAGAGTGTTTTAAGCAAATAGATAGCTCAAGTACACTTTTCAGTATGCACAAATCTTACCTCAACCACAGGTTATATATGATGTAGTGGGGTGTGTTGTGCCAGTATAGTGTGTCACCCTTGACAACAAGACACAAGGTTTTGTCCTGAAGGGAGTGTTCATCCATGCCACCATGCTGAGGTGATACAAATATGCTCTTTATAATTCATTCATTAGTGATGATGCACCACATTTTTGTTCAGCTAGTTCTGGCATCTTTGCCAGAACTAGATGAACCTGATTTGAACTTGATCTCAAGTTCAGCTAGATTGTTTCCTTTGTTGTCAGTGAATGAAAGGATGGGTGAGCTTATTTCACAAAATTGCTAAAACTACTGCATTGCCTTGGCCATTGAACGCGTGTCCGGATGCAGTCTTGGATGAAAGTCTTAATGGTTTAAGGTTCGGTGGCGTTGGAATTGTGATCACGTTCTTCTGGGTTGCAAAGGTGTTATTCTGACTTAGTGGTGGTTGGGAATAACTATACACACAATGTCCTGGAGATATGAATGTTCATTCATAGAAAGTTTTCTTAATTAATGGGGAAGAGTCCCTTTTAATGGGCATTATGTGTCTTTCATTCCATTTTCTCATAGGAGAGTTGCTCTTCTCACATTCCTTTGAGTATTAAAACCAGTGTTATCCGATGATTTGTCATTGCTTTGCATGGTTAACCAAAGGCCTGTTCTGCCTTTTTGGGGTGTTAGTTGCTCTTCGGGGGTTGTCCACAGAACTCTAACAGATAGTTAGCTTCTTTGGTGAGGGGGTTTGGGTTGTTCATTAAATATAATGAATAATTGTGTCTGATTGGTCCAAATGCTACAGTATAGTTGTGTGTGACTTTGTCAACCAGTTCCTGCCAATAGTTTGGCCTGATTACTCTGCGTTTATAACAACACCATTCAAGATCTTTATCTTTTTTTGTAAATTTCATATATAAAGTGGACAAGATTACCTATACACACATTTCCAGTCCTTCACTTGTTTTACTTTCATTTCAGAACAAGATTCTTCTGGTGAAAATCTCTTTGTAAAATGCAGGAATAACAGGTTTGTTGTGTGGCAGAAAAACAACAGGAAATGCCACTGTGTTGTCAGTTTACATTTTTAACATGTTTCCAGAGCATTTCACAATATTGTGCAGCTCATACAAGCAGCTTTATACAACAGTTTATTCAAATAAAACTTTATCAAAGAGAAAAAAAATGCTCTACAAAGTAAATGCAGAAACCCTCCTACACATTCAATATTATATTACAGGAGCAGTGTGTACTGTTTTCTGCTTTTTTTTTTTTTTTTAAACATTCAAGGACTCATGAAGGTCATTTATGGATGTTAGTAGTTATATCATATACTGTACGTCAGAAATTATTTATGACCCTGATTTATGGGCACCCTGTCAGCGTTGATGGACAGGTTGTCCTATGTCAAATGTATACCTGGGTAGATTTAGGACCTGATTTATGGGTATATGACCCCCCCCCCCCCCTCACCCCTCTGTCCCCCTGACTGTCACGTCACCGGGGTCCTGTCATCCCTGACTGACATGACAGTAGGGGTTTGTAAATCAAAAGATCTAAACAGATGTCATTTGTTGGCTTTATGAGTGGATTTACGATGTTTTTTATCACTCACATGGTGCAGTGGGGGTTTTTATGGCGTTCCTTCCTGGTCTGTAGCTAACGGTCAGTCTTGGAGGTGTCGGGCCTCTTCTTGATAGTGGAAAATTGGCTGAGCAAAGATGTGTATTGCCACCTTATGTTTGTTTGATCTGTATGTTATATGTTAACGCCAAGCCAGGGGGGGGGTTCATCCTGACTGTGGGGAAAATAGCTGAGCAAAGGGTGATGTAGTGGCTCCTTAAGAGGATCAAAGTTTGTTTGATTTGTATGGTATATGTTATTGCCTAGTCACCAATTTGTTCCTACCGGCTTGTCTACACCGGCTTCTGAATAAGGAAGGTTGTCAGGACGTCTACCTTTCCAGGTTGGGGGGTAAAAAGGTGTCATGTTTGAGGGTTGTTCTTTGTTTTTGGGGGGGATGGAAGGCATCCAAACACGTGTCTAATGTCAAACCCCTAAACGGTTCAGTTCTGCTTGATCTATAGGCTAAATGTTGATAGCTAAGACATCGCTGTTTTGATTGTATGAAAACTGAAACATAGAATTAAAGAATTAACCAATTGATGAAAATGTCTATATGCGTCTGAAAAAGGTGCTATGTCAGGGCAAGTTTTTCTTTATCATCTCAACGTGTGTATGCTAACACTTCTGTAGGATCAGAACAACCTAATCTGTAGGTTGAATAGATAAACTTGTGAGAAGCAGTCTTTTTCAAAATTATTCAAACCACCAACTATCCATTTACTTCTGACAGTGAAGGTGATTGTGGGGTCTAACTGACAGCGGACGACAGTATCCTCTTTGTGCTTGTGTTAATGTGTTTACAGCATTCACTCATGTAGATGTGTACAGAATCATGCTTTAGTTCAGTTCAATTCATTTTATTTTATTTATAAAACACAATAAAACAACAATGGTTGACCATTGTGCTAAACGACATTGTTTAAATTAAAAGTACATAACATGATATGACAAGACAAACAAATAAACATGTTTAAATAAGCCCTGCTTTAGACAAATAATCAACACTTTGGCTGATTATTTGGGCTCTCTCTCTCTCTCACACACACACACACACAAATCTAAGTATACTAAATTTTTAAGTATGAGCAAAAATGTTGTTTTTACTTTGTTATTTAATAAATATTTTCATTTTAATCTATCCCGTAGATAGAATGTGTACTGTAAAAGAACAAATATACATTTCACTTAAAACTTCTCAGTAAAAAAATTACACCTACGTTTTAAACATGTTTAAAAAGTTTTAAACACATTGTATGTCACTAAAGCAAGTCGTGCTGTCTATTGTCTTTAAATTAAACTTTAGTTTTATTCTTGAATTTCTTTAAAACAGCCTGATGATAATGCACCCAAGTGCTTTTCTCACACGAGTAGAAAACTCTTTGGATGTGTTTGTGACAAACACATTTTTTTTTTTTTTTGTAAATGTATGACTGAACCTTTCTCATTTGACAGACCTACATTTTCAAATGATTTATTATTTCAAGTTATGTTTAACAGCCACAGGGAATACATGTTGTTTTCTAATGTTCATAAAAACTTTATTGGTGTAAATTTCTCACCTAGAACGCAAAACTTGGTTTACTAAACACTAAATGGTTTACTAAAAGATTAAAGGACCAGCATCTGTGATTTTCAAAATGAAAGGGGGTATAAAATATAAGCATGTTTCAACTATCATCATCATTTCCTTTTGACCCTAATAAACTGGTAATGAATTTACTATGACAACTGATACAATGTACGGTTCTCATACTATGTGTGTAAATAGCTGTGCTAAAACATTTGAGTATTTTTGCACGCCAACAGATTTTGTCAGGGATGCGTCTCATCTAAGAATCACAGTGTTTTGTAAATGACATTTTTTTACATTACTAGATTTAGTCATATTATCAAGATTTCGAATGGCCGTTCACAATTTTTTGTTGGACTGTGTATGTTTTTAAGTGAAGACACCTCTTTGTGAGCTGTCATCATAACAGGAATAAATGAAAATCTTTTTGAGAAATTTCTTTTAGTGCACCTCTGTGTCTGTCCATGATGTGCGAACACACGAAGCATCAACACGAAAATTTAGTCTTGCTGTTTTACCCTTAAAACTATTACAACTGAAACAAACCAAACTATTGCACTGAAAGCTGCGCATTCATTTAAGTTTTGAGCATGTTAAAATTTCCACACTCTTGTATTGATAAATTTAATACATAACCTTTCATACGTTCAAGAGACCAAATCTCTAAGAAAGAGTGTATAGCAAGACAAGAAAATGTTTATAATGCATATAGAATTCGGAAAGTCTATTTCATAAACAATTGTGAAAGGATGACTGGATTTAATCATCTTGCTCAGATAGCAGATGACACAATTCACATTTCGTCTGTTTGGCTGTATTTGTTTTAAGACTCCACTGCAAGTTCATGCTAATCCTTGCATGGGAAAGAGCATGGCGAGCACATACTTATTCATTTAAGAAAATGATTGAACATTTGACCGAACTTTTTATTTTGACAAACCTCTATTTCAAATTATTTCCCTCGAGGCGTTTGTCCACGCCTAATCTTTTTCAACACAACGACATTAAACATTAAAGAATGTCATCAGTCGCTTTCGCCATCTTCTTTGACTCAAATAAAGTGACATCTCAGGTGTACGTAAGCATCTACAATGTGTGCACGTGCTAAACATCTTTGTTTCTCCACTTCTGTCATATTTATTTGATGTAATGCAAACATATTTTGAGAACTATGATGTTCCATGTTTTTGTAAAGGTCATACAAAGAATTCAAACATAATCTTCACATAGGAATTATCTTTGCGCAAAGCAAATTGACTAAAAATCATTGAATTACAAAATGCAAAAATGTATACATTTAAGAAAAATTGCTATAATGCATACAGAATACAGAAATCCTCCTCTTGATCTATTGTGACTGACATTTTACTAAGTCAGGCGGTCAGGATTATGGATGACGCGGCTCACATTTTGTTTGTTGGACTGTATGTGTCACTGCTATGACTGTACTGTAGGTGAGGCCTTCTCTCTCTGAGAGCCATCAGCATTCAGTGTTTATAGAAATAAATGAAAATTAAGAAAATTTCTTGAGAGTGTTTGACCAAGTCGGTATTTCTTTTTAGGACGATTATGCATCTATTTGATGTGATACCCCATTAAGTGTCGACACAAAATTAAGGCGTGCTGTTTTACACTTACAACTGAATTGACATATCTTACCATTGTGCTCAATGCTACACGTTCAGTAAAGTTTGGGGTCGTACTCGGTCTTGAAAAGGCTACAGACACAAAATATCAAAGCATATTTTAGTGCTCTCTATGTAACTCATGAGTTCAAGTCACTAAGTAAATATCATATGAATACAGAAAACCCGCTCATGATCATCGGGGTATATTTTTGTAAATGTTGTTTTAAATTACCTTTTTCTTACGCCACTACATCTAGAGCTCTTGTTCAGATGCGCACATTTTATTTGTCGTACTCGTTTCAACATTTCCACTTGAGATTAAAGCGTAGGCAATGTGACCGCAATTAAGAACCATGACATTATACTACATTCCCTTTGAAAAAGTTATAGACATAGTCGTTTATACAGGAAATATGTTTGCACAACAGAAATATGTATCAGTATAACAAATACCTAATACTGAAATCCTCTCTTCTAAATTTGTTAAAGTTTTAATGTTGATTTTGATGGCCTACCCCGCTAGCTGATACCACTCTATACTTTTTCATTGTTTTTAGATAAAGACTATTCTCAGAATCTGGTCAATCATGTCGCGAGTGTTTGCAGGAAAATATGAACAAATACATTATAAGAAAATAAAAGGATAGTCCTTCTACAAGAGATTGTTTAAACCGAGGTTGTGATGTACTGTAGAGCTTTTTCTGGTCCGTCTACAAAGCGGCCACGAGACACACAGATCTTACAGTTTCTCTGTTACATGTACATCTATTTCATTTACAACACAAAGTTGCACATTACAAGTTGAAGATAGTGCGGAAACACTATTTTCTTTGTACGAGTCTCTAAACATGACTTTAATAAATAAATCACAGATGTCATGTAGTTAATTCATTGAAAGGTGCATGTTTTTGACCATTTTAGACGGTCTGCACCAGCACACAGACACACGTTTTAGGTATTTATCTCTGACCAAAAGGTTTGATCCTGGGGAAAAACGCACAACAGCAGCTGTGTGTTGTCATGATTGTCTTTATAACTGATCCACTTTTATTAAAACAATGCGGCATGAAGTTACTGTATTCAAAAGCCCAGTCCCTTGAAATACTGTAGTATATATATATATATATATATTTTCCTTCTAAATATCATGTATTTAGCTTAAATATTAGTTGTTAAGTGTTTACAAAGCTGTCATGCCTGTTGTTGAATTTTATAACCTATATTTCACCAAACCTAAAGGACCGAAAAATAGGTTTAGCTTAAGTCCACATTTCAGCTGTTAGCCTGAAAATGCAAGTGAACTGAGATTTCATACTGAGATAATCTACAGAACGTAAAACAAGCTCACAGTTTTGGATTCTAGTTTGTTGAATATCGTTTGTTACAGTTTCACAGGTTTAACACCTCATTACTTGAAGACACGTACTGTATAAATCACAAAGTTTTTCACTGTAGTAGGCCGACTCTGAAACCAGACCGAAAAAAAAAAATTGCTTGAGACTTAGCTGTATGAAAATTTTTGTGTTTTTCTTTCTATGATTTGTTCGTGTTCATCATATTCATCAATATTTATGTGGATTTCCTTGATTTAATAAAATATTTAACAAAATGTTTGGGTAATGTGTGTGAATATAGAATGTGGCACAAGGATCTTTGAAAATGTTTTATCCTAAAATATCCAAGTAACACTCGGAATCATTTAAGATTGAGAATAATAATACAATTAACACATTAACATTTTACAGGAGATGTGAATGTGAGTTCTTGGCTGATTTGTACATTATTAAATTAAAATAAATCTATTAGAAATTGTCATGAACTGAAGGTGTAAACAAAAACACTGTGCATTTAACAGCGAGATACTTTTAACGCCTTGTTCGCAAGAAAAACATAAGATCGTTGTGAGATATAAACCGCAAAGTTTTTCATAACGTTACGCTTTGAAACCAGAACCGTTTTTTTTTTTTAGTTTCCATGACTTTGTTCGCTCTTTCTGTTTGAATTTGTGTACCATGGTTTCACCATCCTTATCTTATTTTCCCACCTAATTGTAATTGTCAGGCCTTACGCTTTGTCTCGTTAGCTCCTCTTTGTTCGCATAAGTCAATATTTCTACGAATTTGGTTGATTTAATAAAATATTGCGTCTTCATTCGAGACATTTACGTTATATTATCATATCATCCTAGTTTATATCAGATATACAAGATTGTTTCTTATTAAATATTATTAAATTGCTAACAACAAACAAAGGCGTGACCAGCGTTTATGGCTTTCCTGATGACAACCCCGCCCCTGTACACCACGCAACAAGTTGAGGGTGGGTCCGAATGCTAAAACCAACGACGACCGACCCCGATAAACTCAGTTACCAGGTTTGAAAGCGCAGACGGCGTGCTACTGTAAGGTCTTGTCAAACGTTATTTACATGGATCGACAGAATCAGCTTCAAGAAACCAAATCGCCTGAGCCTGACTCGCTCTGCAATTTTTCTACTAATAACGCTTCGGCGGATCTGAACCATGAACCGGAAATTGAAACTGAAAGCGAAATTCCGCAGTGCCGTCATGGATTAAAACAGTCGGTCCAGATTCTAGGAAACGGCGACAAAGCTCTATATCGGTTAGGGGACAAAATGTATCTCCTGGAAAGAATTGAATTCTGAAAAAGTCGTCTGATGCCGCGCAAAAGCTAATGGATCGTGACCAGAGTTCTGGCTATGCTGCAGATGAGCAACTGGACTGCGACTGCGGTACGGGGAAAACGTGTTTAGTAAAATATGTCGTAGACCCCAAGTTTAAACCACATTACGGAGGACAAATGATAAAACTGATGCAAACGGTCATCGCGACGGCATGCGATCCAAATAACGATTGCACGAAAGACACCAAACGCGAAACAACCCTCAAGAATGAAATGAAAATTGTAATAAGCCTGAAATATCCATGGCCTGATTTGACTAGCATGTTTCTTACCAGCAGGGAGCCGGTCTGTCTAATTACCAGAAAAAATTTTGGATGTGATGTCTGAATGTGAGGATGAGATGGACATTAATGAGGTTCTCTGTCTGTGTACATCTGTGACAGATCTATGCGTGTTGTTGGCTGTTAAAAATTGTGATTCTATGACATGCAAAATTGTTGCATCGCTGGTTGATTTTATATTTGAGCAAAACATGTTTGTCTGCAGAGATTTCCTTTTCTGGCTAGACCACCGGTTTAATGTCGTTACTACTGTTTGTTTGTAAATTTGATCATTTTCTTCACTCAATGTACAATTATTGTTGAAATAAAAGGTTGACTCACCTAACTTGTTATTCTGTTGTTTGTTGTTAGCAATTTAATAATATTTAATAAGAAACAATCTTGTATATCTGATATAAACTAGGATGATATGATAATATAACGTAAATGTCTCGAATGAAGACGCAATATTTTATTAAATCAACCAAATTCGTAGAAATATTGACTTATGCGAACAAAGAGGAGCTAACGAGACAAAGCGTAAGGCCTGACAATTACAATTAGGTGGGAAAATAAGATAAGGATGGTGAAACCACGGTACACAAATTCAAACAGAAAGAGCGAACAAAGTCATGGAAACTAAAAAAAAAAAACGGTTCTGGTTTCAAAGCGTAACGTTATGAAAAACTTTGCGGTTTATATCTCACAACGATCTTATGTTTTTCTTGCGAACAAGGCGTTAAAAGTATCTCGCTGTTAAATGCACAGTGTTTTTGTTTACACCTTCAGTTCATGACAATTTCTAATAGATTTATTTTAATTTAATAATGTACAAATCAGCCAAGAACTCACATTCACATCTCCTGTAAAATGTTAATGTGTTAATTGTATTATTATTCTCAATCTTAAATGATTCCGAGTGTTACTTGGATATTTTAGGATAAAACATTTTCAAAGATCCTTGTGCCACATTCTATATTCACACACATTACCCAAACATTTTGTTAAATATTTTATTAAATCAAGGAAATCCACATAAATATTGACGAATATGATGAACACGAACAAATCATAGAAAGAAAAACACAAAAATTCTCATACAGCTAAGTCTCAAGCAAATTTTTTTTTCCGGTCTGGTTTCAGAGTCGGCCTACTACAGTGAAAAACTTTGTGATTTATACAGTACGTGTCTTCAAGTAATGAGGTGTTAAACCTGTGAAACTGTAACAAACGATATTCAACAAACTAGAATCCAAAACTGTGAGCTTGTTTTACGTTCTGTAGATTATCTCAGTGTGAAATCTCAGTTCACTTGCATTTTCAGGCTAACAGCTGAAATGTGGACTTAAGCTAAACCTATTTTTCGGTCCTTTAGGTTTGGTGAAATATATGTTATAAAATTCAACAACAGGCATGACAGCTTTGTAAACACTTAACAACTAATATTTAAGCTAAATACATGATATTTAGAAGGAAAATATATATATATATATATATATATATATATATATATATACTACAGTATTTCAAGGGACTGGGCTTTTGAATACAGTAACTTCATGCCGCATTGTTTTAATAAAAGTGGATCAGTTATAAAGACAATCATGACAACACACAGCTGCTGTTGTGCGTTTTTCCCCAGGATCAAACCTTTTGGTCAGAGATAAATACCTAAAACGTGTGTCTGTGTGCTGGTGCAGACCGTCTAAAATGGTCAAAAACATGCACCTTTCAATGAATTAACTACATGACATCTGTGATTTATTTATTAAAGTCATGTTTAGAGACTCGTACAAAGAAAATAGTGTTTCCGCACTATCTTCAACTTGTAATGTGCAACTTTGTGTTGTAAATGAAATAGATGTACATGTAACAGAGAAACTGTAAGATCTGTGTGTCTCGTGGCCGCTTTGTAGACGGACCAGAAAAAGCTCTACAGTACATCACAACCTCGGTTTAAACAATCTCTTGTAGAAGGACTATCCTTTTATTTTCTTATAATGTATTTGTTCATATTTTCCTGCAAACACTCGCGACATGATTGACCAGATTCTGAGAATAGTCTTTATCTAAAAACAATGAAAAAGTATAGAGTGGTATCAGCTAGCGGGGTAGGCCATCAAAATCAACATTAAAACTTTAACAAATTTAGAAGAGAGGATTTCAGTATTAGGTATTTGTTATACTGATACATATTTCTGTTGTGCAAACATATTTCCTGTATAAACGACTATGTCTATAACTTTTTCAAAGGGAATGTAGTATAATGTCATGGTTCTTAATTGCGGTCACATTGCCTACGCTTTAATCTCAAGTGGAAATGTTGAAACGAGTACGACAAATAAAATGTGCGCATCTGAACAAGAGCTCTAGATGTAGTGGCGTAAGAAAAAGGTAATTTAAAACAACATTTACAAAAATATACCCCGATGATCATGAGCGGGTTTTCTGTATTCATATGATATTTACTTAGTGACTTGAACTCATGAGTTACATAGAGAGCACTAAAATATGCTTTGATATTTTGTGTCTGTAGCCTTTTCAAGACCGAGTACGACCCCAAACTTTACTGAACGTGTAGCATTGAGCACAATGGTAAGATATGTCAATTCAGTTGTAAGTGTAAAACAGCACGCCTTAATTTTGTGTCGACACTTAATGGGGTATCACATCAAATAGATGCATAATCGTCCTAAAAAGAAATACCGACTTGGTCAAACACTCTCAAGAAATTTTCTTAATTTTCATTTATTTCTATAAACACTGAATGCTGATGGCTCTCAGAGAGAGAAGGCCTCACCTACAGTACAGTCATAGCAGTGACACATACAGTCCAACAAACAAAATGTGAGCCGCGTCATCCATAATCCTGACCGCCTGACTTAGTAAAATGTCAGTCACAATAGATCAAGAGGAGGATTTCTGTATTCTGTATGCATTATAGCAATTTTTCTTAAATGTATACATTTTTGCATTTTGTAATTCAATGATTTTTAGTCAATTTGCTTTGCGCAAAGATAATTCCTATGTGAAGATTATGTTTGAATTCTTTGTATGACCTTTACAAAAACATGGAACATCATAGTTCTCAAAATATGTTTGCATTACATCAAATAAATATGACAGAAGTGGAGAAACAAAGATGTTTAGCACGTGCACACATTGTAGATGCTTACGTACACCTGAGATGTCACTTTATTTGAGTCAAAGAAGATGGCGAAAGCGACTGATGACATTCTTTAATGTTTAATGTCGTTGTGTTGAAAAAGATTAGGCGTGGACAAACGCCTCGAGGGAAATAATTTGAAATAGAGGTTTGTCAAAATAAAAAGTTCGGTCAAATGTTCAATCATTTTCTTAAATGAATAAGTATGTGCTCGCCATGCTCTTTCCCATGCAAGGATTAGCATGAACTTGCAGTGGAGTCTTAAAACAAATACAGCCAAACAGACGAAATGTGAATTGTGTCATCTGCTATCTGAGCAAGATGATTAAATCCAGTCATCCTTTCACAATTGTTTATGAAATAGACTTTCCGAATTCTATATGCATTATAAACATTTTCTTGTCTTGCTATACACTCTTTCTTAGAGATTTGGTCTCTTGAACGTATGAAAGGTTATGTATTAAATTTATCAATACAAGAGTGTGGAAATTTTAACATGCTCAAAACTTAAATGAATGCGCAGCTTTCAGTGCAATAGTTTGGTTTGTTTCAGTTGTAATAGTTTTAAGGGTAAAACAGCAAGACTAAATTTTCGTGTTGATGCTTCGTGTGTTCGCACATCATGGACAGACACAGAGGTGCACTAAAAGAAATTTCTCAAAAAGATTTTCATTTATTCCTGTTATGATGACAGCTCACAAAGAGGTGTCTTCACTTAAAAACATACACAGTCCAACAAAAAATTGTGAACGGCCATTCGAAATCTTGATAATATGACTAAATCTAGTAATGTAAAAAAATGTCATTTACAAAACACTGTGATTCTTAGATGAGACGCATCCCTGACAAAATCTGTTGGCGTGCAAAAATACTCAAATGTTTTAGCACAGCTATTTACACACATAGTATGAGAACCGTACATTGTATCAGTTGTCATAGTAAATTCATTACCAGTTTATTAGGGTCAAAAGGAAATGATGATGATAGTTGAAACATGCTTATATTTTATACCCCCTTTCATTTTGAAAATCACAGATGCTGGTCCTTTAATCTTTTAGTAAACCATTTAGTGTTTAGTAAACCAAGTTTTGCGTTCTAGGTGAGAAATTTACACCAATAAAGTTTTTATGAACATTAGAAAACAACATGTATTCCCTGTGGCTGTTAAACATAACTTGAAATAATAAATCATTTGAAAATGTAGGTCTGTCAAATGAGAAAGGTTCAGTCATACATTTACAAAAAAAAAAAAAAATGTGTTTGTCACAAACACATCCAAAGAGTTTTCTACTCGTGTGAGAAAAGCACTTGGGTGCATTATCATCAGGCTGTTTTAAAGAAATTCAAGAATAAAACTAAAGTTTAATTTAAAGACAATAGACAGCACGACTTGCTTTAGTGACATACAATGTGTTTAAAACTTTTTAAACATGTTTAAAACGTAGGTGTAATTTTTTTACTGAGAAGTTTTAAGTGAAATGTATATTTGTTCTTTTACAGTACACATTCTATCTACGGGATAGATTAAAATGAAAATATTTATTAAATAACAAAGTAAAAACAACATTTTTGCTCATACTTAAAAATTTAGTATACTTAGATTTGTGTGTGTGTGTGTGTGAGAGAGAGAGAGAGCCCAAATAATCAGCCAAAGTGTTGATTATTTGTCTAAAGCAGGGCTTATTTAAACATGTTTATTTGTTTGTCTTGTCATATCATGTTATGTACTTTTAATTTAAACAATGTCGTTTAGCACAATGGTCAACCATTGTTGTTTTATTGTGTTTTATAAATAAAATAAAATGAATTGAACTGAACTAAAGCATGATTCTGTACACATCTACATGAGTGAATGCTGTAAACACATTAACACAAGCACAAAGAGGATACTGTCGTCCGCTGTCAGTTAGACCCCACAATCACCTTCACTGTCAGAAGTAAATGGATAGTTGGTGGTTTGAATAATTTTGAAAAAGACTGCTTCTCACAAGTTTATCTATTCAACCTACAGATTAGGTTGTTCTGATCCTACAGAAGTGTTAGCATACACACGTTGAGATGATAAAGAAAAACTTGCCCTGACATAGCACCTTTTTCAGACGCATATAGACATTTTCATCAATTGGTTAATTCTTTAATTCTATGTTTCAGTTTTCATACAATCAAAACAGCGATGTCTTAGCTATCAACATTTAGCCTATAGATCAAGCAGAACTGAACCGTTTAGGGGTTTGACATTAGACACGTGTTTGGATGCCTTCCATCCCCCCCAAAAACAAAGAACAACCCTCAAACATGACACCTTTTTACCCCCCAACCTGGAAAGGTAGACGTCCTGACAACCTTCCTTATTCAGAAGCCGGTGTAGACAAGCCGGTAGGAACAAATTGGTGACTAGGCAATAACATATACCATACAAATCAAACAAACTTTGATCCTCTTAAGGAGCCACTACATCACCCTTTGCTCAGCTATTTTCCCCACAGTCAGGATGAACCCCCCCTGGCTTGGCGTTAACATATAACATACAGATCAAACAAACATAAGGTGGCAATACACATCTTTGCTCAGCCAATTTTCCACTATCAAGAAGAGGCCCGACACCTCCAAGACTGACCGTTAGCTACAGACCAGGAAGGAACGCCATAAAAACCCCCACTGCACCATGTGAGTGATAAAAAACATCGTAAATCCACTCATAAAGCCAACAAATGACATCTGTTTAGATCTTTTGATTTACAAACCCCTACTGTCATGTCAGTCAGGGATGACAGGACCCCGGTGACGTGACAGTCAGGGGGACAGAGGGGTGAGGGGGGGGGGGGGGTCATATACCCATAAATCAGGTCCTAAATCTACCCAGGTATACATTTGACATAGGACAACCTGTCCATCAACGCTGACAGGGTGCCCATAAATCAGGGTCATAAATAATTTCTGACGTACAGTATATGATATAACTACTGATGTTTACCAAGACTTTTGGACATACTGATCTGGTTGTTTTTTTGGTGTTATTCCACACTCAAATATATTGTGTACAAAATATTGAGCTGTAAAGAGGGCTTAGTGGCAGGTCTTTTGAAAGGAAATCTGAAGCTAAATTGGAAGACGTATGCAGTAGATCAGAGTGCTGATTATGGTGGTGTTTATATGGTTTCATCCCCTGAAGGATGTCAAAACAAAATGTAGAGGCCATAGAAAGTCTACACGAAATATGAAGCTTTTCTTACAAATATGCAGATACATTTCTATAGCTCAGATCATAATTTCAGGTCTTACTGTTGACATTACCTGAGCAGTTGAGTTAAATATGGTATGAAACCTGACTCATGCTCTATAATAGGCTTTGCATTGAAGGAGCAAGAACACAATGTTAAGGCCCCGATGCACTAACAGCAAAGCTCTTTTTTGTTCTTCACTTAGGGGTGAAAATAAGTTTGAAATACCTTTTGCAGCAATTTAGACATTTGGGAGTAGATATCATTTACATCACTGCACTTGCACATGCACTATGGTGGCAGAAAAATAGTGGTAACAAGTGGCGGAAAATCGGTGAGATCGCAGAACCTTATTTTACGAAGTGCGACATGTTCCTGGATCTACATCTATGTTGACCCTGGAACAACATTGTGATTTGAAGAACCAGTTTATAGTTTTTGTGAAGTTTAGGCTTACAATCAGTGTTTGGTGCTTGTACATCAGTGTCATTCATATATCATTTCCTATGATTTTAGGGATTATTCATGGTTAAGGATAGGTGTAGGAATATGGTCAAGACTAAATTTTTGGATTAAAATGTTGTTCCAGGGTCAGCAAACTCAGCAAAATCAGGATGTGCGGTGAGATCCATGGAATAAGGAAACCTTTATGAGAATGCAAAAAAAAGATGGTCTTCATTTATATAGAATACCATCATTAAAGACGCCCTTTGAAGCAAAACACAGACGTTTATGGATATAATGACAGTTATATGATATTCATGACAGTTTTTCATCAAGGAAGAAAATGCAAGAAAATGACAAGCATTCAACAAGCATGTAGAGTAAAAATTGAAAGAGCCATCAGCAAAGGAGTGAGCCAAGATTAGTAGTACCACTGTCGAAGAAATAATGGCAGGTATGGCGACTCAACTCAGTTTTCAGAGTCGCCCCTGGCAACCACAGGCCATTTCTCTAACGAGGAGTTTCGTAACTAGGGACACTGGATAACAATCATCTCATTATTTAAACAAAGCTGGCAAAGAACCCGACACCCTCTCTTCAAAGCAAGGAACATGGCCCAACATGGACAGCAAGCTGATCTGCATTCTCTTTAAGGCTGTGGAGGACCTCAGCTTGAACTGGTCGGTCTCTGAAGAGCCGCATCCTGAAAGTATTCACAGCGCTTCACTCTTTCCACATTTTATGTTACAGCCTTATTCCAAAATGAATTAAATTCATTATTTTCCTCAAAATTCTACAAACAATACCCCATAATGACAACGTGAAGAAGTTTGTTTGAAATCTTTGCAAATTTATAAAAAATTAAAAACTGAAAGAAAAGTATTCATAGCCTTTGCTCAATACTTTGTTGAAGTACTTGAAGGACTGTAGCGGCTCAAAGGGAGGGCCCTTCAGGGCTCTCAACACCGTGGGCAAGTCCCATGTAGGGACTGTGAGGGGCTGAAGTGGATACAGCCTCTTGGCACCCCTCAAGAAGCGGACAACCGAAGTGTTCCTGCACAACGATTGGCCTGCTATAGGGGCGTGTGAGGCCGCTATAGCTGCTGTGTAGACCTTGAGTGTGGACGGGGAACGTCCCTTATCCAGCAATTCTTGCAGGAAGGACAGAACCACTGATAAGTCAGAGGTAGACGGGTTTTCACCACTGTCAAGGCTCCACATGGAGAACACAGACCATTTAAGGGCATAGAGGCTTCTCATAGACGGTGCTCTAGCCTCAGAAATGGTATTCAGCATGCTCTCTGAGAAGCTCGCGGGCTCCCGTCGAGCGGCCAAAGGTGCAGGGCCCACAGATCGGGCCAAGGGTGCCAAATTGTCCCGTTCACTTGAGACAGGAGGTCCCGTCTCAGACGAATGGGCCAGGGGGCAGCTATGAGCAGCTGAGTCAGCTCTGACAACCAAGGTTGATTTTTCCACAGGGGGGCCACCAAGAGGACCTTGTGTCCCCGCTCCTTGATTCGCCTGATAACCTGCGGAATCAGGGCGATCGGTGGGAATGCATAAAGGAGGAGGTTGGGCCATTCGTGGCCCAACGCATCCTTGACCTTCGAATAATAAGTCAGGCAGTGAGAGTTGTCTCCTGAGGCGAAGAGGTCTACCTCGGCCCTGCCAAAGATCTCCCAAATTCTCTGAACCGTCTTCGGATGGAGAGTCCACTCCTCTGAGGGAACATTGCTCCGAGATAACTTGTCCGCTCCCTGGATCAATTTGCCCAGTATGTGCGCTGCTTTCAGCAAGAGCAGATGGGGTTGAGCCCATTCCCGAAGGCACCCTGCCAGTAGGCAAAGGCGCTTTGAGGAGAGGCCTCCTTGGAGATTTATGTAGGACAGCACAGACATGCTGTCCGAGCGGATTAGCACGTGGTGTCCCTTCAGGTCTGGCAGGAAGAACTGGTAGGCTCGACATACTGCTAGCATTTCCAAGCAGTTGATGTGACAACCTTTCTCCTGCAAACCATTCCCATGGCCACGCCCTTTCCCATCCAGTGAGGGTCTTTCCAGGGGGCTAGGGCTGTTACACAGGCCTAGCTCACCCTGATACACAGGCGTCCGTGACGCCACGCATGTGATGGAACTTGTGGTTTAAGCCAGCGCTGAAGAGGTCATCACATGCGAAGCAGACCCAACTGTAAGGATCCACCCGCTAGTCCAAACAAGGGAATCCAGCGGCCTGGTCGAAGGTTTAATACATGTTTGGTCTTTTACTTGCGCCTCTGAGTTTATCTAGATTTAGTTTCAAATTTAGTCTAGCTCAGTGCTTGATCTGACTCCAGTTTCAAGTGATCATTCAATTTAGACAATATTCATAATTAAAAATTGATCACAGTCATAGATTGTATTAATTTAGATATTTGATTATTCTGAAAATCCCATACTTTCAGTTCTTCGTTCATTAGGGATGAGGTATCGCTTAGCAATTCACTCGGCCAACAGTGAACGCACGGCACAAACTCGTCAGTTCTGAACTTACTCAGAGGGTGCAGAGTGGTCATAATACCTTTTAAGTGAGCTGCACCTGCATACTCGTAACAAAAAGCATATTTTTTCCTATAACCACGAGAGCTAAACCGTGTTAAGCCAGCGACCATCCAAAGTCTCCCTCCTCATGGTGCCCCCCATGGTTCATTCATTAGTGCTTTGGTGTGATCTGTCCTGAGCACAGATTTGTGGAAATACCCCTACACATTAATCTACTTGAAAGATGATTTCAGAGGAGATAAGAATAAATCGAATATAACAATTTATTATTAGTCAGTTAAAAATTGTCATGCCAATTATATAATAAAATAATAAGAAGCCAATTCAAAAATAAGGAAATGCATAATCATCAGTTGTTCAAAGATGAGTCTAAGAGTAAAATGTCTACCTGACTTCAAGAAAATACAAAGAATGGAGCATATGAAATACACTCCACACTACGGGCTGATCTGGCTGCAGAATCGCGATGACTGATTTGCAACTTTCCCTTAAATACTCCCAGAACAAAAGGGCCATAAACATTTATTCTCTGCCCCCCACAGATTACCTTTGTGTATGGGGAATGAGAAGCCTCTGTAGGAGCTGCTCTCGTGCCCCAAATGGTCACACCTGTAGAGCAATGTTTATTAGATTTTGAAAGGAGACCGCCCACAACAGAAGCACAGAATTCATTTAAGTTTTCAATATTTCTCATAATATAAGTGACTACTGTGAAATTGAGACCATTTTACCAATCGCACAGAGACCTTAAAAATGATACCAAACATGAAAGAGTTATGATTATGAATTCCAAAGATACAGTAAATGCATGATATAAATATAGCAACTTGAGCTCTTGACACTTCTATGTCATGCCCAGCGGGGAAGGAGGGAGCCTAAGGATGGGTCAAGGGACAGATGAGCAAATGGTCTTTCTCCCAGATCTTCCTGAGAGATTAGAACGTTTATTGTTTTATTGCATGTCACGTGTGCTGCAAGAGTTCCTGAGTTTTGGCCTCATGAGGAATTAATTTCAGGAAATAATTTTACTCCTTTCACAACTGTAGCGCTGGCAACGCTGCGGCCATGAGGCCCAGCATCCTTTGAACGTCTTGAGAGGGCGAGTGGCACCGATCTCAAAGGAGTTCTCGCATGGCCAAAGCACGTTCTGGCACGACTACGGCTCTCATTTGAGTCAAGTCGAGAACTGTTCCCAGGAACGATATTCATTGGCTGGGAGATGGCGTGCTCTTGGCGAAGTTGACCCTGAGACCCAGGCTCTTTAGGTGGCTGAGGAGAAGGGTTCTGTGCGATAAAAGCTCCACCTCTGACTGAGCCAGAACGAGCCAGTCGTCGAGGTAGTTGAGAATGCGGATTCCCTTCTGTCTCAGAGGGGAAAGAGCTGCGTCCATGCACTTTGTAAAAGGCGAATCTCAAGAACCATCTGTGATGGGGGGCTATCTGGACATGAAAGTATGCGTCTTTCAGGTTCAGAGAAATGAACCAGTCCCCTGGCTGAATCTGCGAGAGGATCTGTTTCAATGTGATCAGCCTGAACTGAACTGAATTTAGGCATCTGAGATCGAGGATGGGCTGGAGGCCGCCATCCTTTTTGGGGACGAGGAAGTAACGGCTGTAGAACTCGCTCTGAGCTGGAGGAACTCTTTCTATTGCTTCTTTTTCCAGCATAATCATCACCTCTAAGCGTAGAACGTGGTCGCTTTGCACTGAGGTGGAGACCACGCCGCTGAAGCGCGGGGGTCTTCGAGCGAATTGGAGTGAATAACCTCATTTAATTATTATCCCCATAACCCACTCTGACACTCCGGGGATGGCCTGCCAGGCCTCGGCCTGCATGGCGAGGGGTTGGATAAACTCGAGGGGCTTGGCCCCCTCCTCTTCCTGTTCTGCAGATCAAGACGACGACAGAGGCGCTAGGTCCAACGCTATGCTAGGTCGGGGGCCCTGGCGCTTAGGAAAGGGGTGGCGTCTGGATGAACGGGAGCGCCCTCGCGTCTGGTGCGTCTTGGCTGGCTGAGCGGCGGGGGCAAAAGGCTTTGCTGGCTGCTGAGTCGGCATAGGCTTAAGGAGACTCTCTGTTTAGAAAATGCATGACCTTTGCCGGATTGCTGCAGGGGAGCAGGACCAAAACTGCTGCAGTGCTGATGGCGCTGAGAAGGCGGCGGATTCAGCCGAGCAGAGGTCGCTGGTCCCAGCTGCAAGGCGTTTCAACGGCGAGCAGGCTGCCTGGATCAATGAGAGACGAAGTCGTCATCGTCGCTAAAAGAAAAGACATCTGAGTTCCTATGGCGAAACAGCCGCTTATATAGCCAGATTGCTCCGCCCATTCAGGCAGGCTCGGGCAGGCTCTGTCGCCATAGGCTCGTGCAGCTCTGCTGCCGAACCATTGGTTCGTTTTTAACACACTGCACGAACCAATGGCCATGCAGTTTCACTGTGTGATGAAGTGTCGCGCCCCGCAGTTTGAAGAATGAAACAAAGACTTGGAGTTTTGATGCCAGAAAAATTAGATTTTATTCGGCCGGGAATAAAACCGAAGCTCTCTCTCTCTGTAGAAAGTAGGGATGCACCGAATCCAGATTTTTGGGGTTCGGCCAAATACCGAATCCACTGGTTAAGATTCTGCCGAACCCGAAACCGAATACCAAATCCTACTCCCATCCTCAGACCATTAACACAGTAAACACATTAATGAAGTAAACAACGTCCACAGCAGTGTATTTTTCATTTTATTTTATTTTAACTGAGAAAAAAAAAAATGAAAAAAAGAATAGGCAACATTATGCCAGGATCCAATCAATATCCAGATTCCTTCATGCACAACTCGTATTCTTTCGGATGTTTAATACGCAAATGTTTTAACAGCGGCGATGTTGTGTATTGTTTGGGATCCTTGCCACCACGAGACAAATCGGCATTGCAAATTGAACATGTAGCTCGACTTGAATCGCCTTCTTTCAACTGAAAGTACTGCCAAACAACACTTTTTCTGCTCACGAGTTCCATTTTCACTTTCTCACATATACTGCATTCAAACGGTCCACCTTAAACACCTTCCCGTACTCAACGGCGGCATGACGTTGACCAGTGTAGCGCGCTTAATGCAAGCTAAGGGTTCGGTGGATTTTTTTTTTTTTCAGGTTCGGCAGAAACCGAACCCTGTCAAAAAGTCCAATATTCGGCCGAATCCGAATCCTGGATTCGGTGCATCCCTAGTAGAAAGGCTTCTCGACTGTCCTTTGTCTCTGGTATATATACACAAAAATTAACAAGGGGAGGGAGTTTCTATACATTAAGTGACATGTATACCATTCTATATTTCCCTAGCGTACGTAATTCTATCTGTCCCATAGGAGAGGAGACCATCCAGACTTTATGGTAAAGGGAGAAAGCCCCCTCCTCATTCCTTCCAGATGTGCTTTGCCACGTACACATTTTGACACAAAGGCCTTCAGAATATATTGGAAGATTCAACAGATACCTTATAGGCAAAATTCACCTTGATTATGTCTGAGTAGTTCTGATTAATATCAATAAAAATCCTCTACAGTGATTGAATAAGGCTTCAGTCAGAAGGAAAAAAGGCTTTTCCCATAGTGTCTTTAGACAAGACGCAGTACGAAGTGGAGTATCGAGAGGGAACAACAGTTTAAAGAACTGCAAAAAGGATCGACTGCATAGAACCAATCTATATGTATATAAAAATTTTTTGCAAATGTCTAAATGACTTGTGCATGTGGGGCAAAAAACTCCAGAAATAAACCGATATGTACAGCTCCGTCTGTCTTTCCTCTGCGCTTACAATTTTGGCATGATTCTCTCACTCACCGAAGTTTGCAAGCGTGACAGGGAGGGCGAGTTGACCACCTTCTTGTAGCCAATCAAATGAGGCTCTCACTGACTCTCCATTTACTCTGTTGTGAACTTTTATCTTCTAAAGTTTATTCCACTTGTCGAAAGCAGAGACCAGGAGACGTTGGGATATCTTTCATACAGAAGTTCCTCTTTATTGAGAACTCGCTGCGCGTCGCTGTAGTCATCCAAGTCTAACTAAAGCAGTGATACATTGTAGTTTTAATACATTTAGGGGGCAGTGCTTAGGTATGGAAACAAAGCACCTGGGTGACGACTTTAAACAAAGCATGCAAATGAGAGAGGATTTGAGAAAACCGGTTTGGCAGGTTATCTGGCTTGCTCAAAAGAGAAAGACCGACCCAATCCGCATAACACTTGATTGCAGTGATAATCCAATCAGTCTAACGATTCAACGTCTGGGCCAGGGCTCCGAAAGCCATTTGCAGAACAAAAGATTCGAGTCTCAGGGATCCGACTCATTTAACTTACAATGGAGTGAACAGGAACTGGCAGGGACCTTTTGCTACAAACTTTGTTTAACAGAATCGTTAGTCTGATGTCATCATCTTCACCATAAATGCTAAATACAATGTATATAACTTCTTCAGTTTGTATACTATTACATTGGAATCTAAATTAAACATTTAAATAAATTTGTAATCCCACAACTCTTATCCAATTGGTTCAATAAACAAATCACACATCAAAACATTAATCTTCATTTAGTTCAGGATCGTTCTTGCTGCTAGGATGGTACTTTCAACGTACACATACATGCAATACATACATACATGCATACATTCATAAATAAATAAAAACTTAATTGAAACATGATACTTAAGTTGTGCACCATTAGGCTATGTGTTCATGCTGAATTTCGAGCTGTGTAGTATCCTTTTCTTCCTCAACAGGCTATATAAAGAGAAAACCCACATCATTTTAAAAACATTACTGTTATTGTGTCATAAGTACTGGTATTGTGTTATTGTGTCTGTTATTTTACATATCTAAATTGCGACCTGTGCTCTCAACGTCAAATGCAGAAATGCTAATTCATGCGTTTATGACCTCAAGGTTAGACTATTGTAATGCTTTATTCAGGGTTGCTGCAGGATTTTTAAGCTCAAATTTAAGACTTTTTAAGACCTTTTTTAAGACCTGCACAAATAAAATTAATACCATATGAGCAGGGTAGGGCAATGTCTATGGTAAACTGTAAAATTAATGTAAAAAGCATGATTTACAGTTCAGATAAGTTTTCACAAAAAAAGTTTTATAAAATTATACACTTCAAATTTCAGCCTTTAAACCATTTTTTTTAAGAAAATGGATGAGTCAAAAGTATTAATTTAAACAATTATCAATAAGTTATTATATGTGACCCTGGAGCACAAAACCAGTCTTAAGTCGCTGGGGTATATTTGTAGCAATAGCCAACAATACATTGTATGGGTCAAAATTATTGACTTTTCTTTTATGCCAAAAATCATTAGGACATTAAAGATTATGTTCCATGAAGATATTTTGTAAATTTTCTACTGTAAATATATCAAAAGTAAATTTTTGATCAGTAATATGCATTGCTAAGAACTTCATTTGGACAACTTTAAAGGCGATTTTCTCAATATTTAGCTCATTTATTCAGCTTTCAGATGATTTTGAAAAATTGACACTTACAACTGGTTTTGTGGTCCATGGTCACATATTTATTAAATAACATACAAACACATTTTAGTGTTTAGATTTTTATAATGAATGATCTCCTTATCGATCCACCAGTTCACATTTACAGCTCTGCATGTTTGCAGGGTAAAAACATGGGTCGATTTTTGCAATGGTCTGAACAAAAACAACCCAATGTTCCTGCAATACTGGAGGCTGCGGTTCTAGGACTGCATAGGACCCTGTTTTTTGGGACAGCACCATCTATTCCAACAGCACATCAGACTTGAAGCACTGCGGCTAATTAACTGAAGTCTCGCACAGATACAACTTTCTTTCCAAGAAAACTGAATTTTAAACCAGAATATATTGAATATCGAAATAAATTAGGTTAAATATTTCAAGAGGGTTACCAACGGGTATGTTTAGAGTTAGGAGTTGGTTAGGACAATAATTAAGTGTATACAATTAAATAACTACATAATTCCTTAAAAATAATAACATACAGAATTGAATACCAAGAGCTATAAAATAGTATGAGCCACTAATATTTAGTCATTTAGCAGATGCTTTTATCCAAAGCGACTTATAAATGAGGACAATGGAAGCAATCAAAATCAACAAAAGAGCAATGATACGCAAGTGCTATAACAAGTCTCATTTAGCCTAATGCAGCACATGTAGCAAGAGATTTTTTTTAATTATATAATAAATAAAAAGGAAGCATAAAATAGAAAAAGAGGGATACAAAGAAATTGGAGTAGAGAAGTCAAGAAACAAGAGAAGAAGGAACATCGCAGACGGGCCCAAGAGAGAGCGAGAAGATCAGAAGATCATCTCCAAAATGAAGGAAATCTTAAAATTGATGAGGAAGCAGGAATCAATGAATAAGAGAATAATGAAATTGATGAGAGAGATGATTGGGTTATGTGATTTTTCTGCTGAATTACAAAAATTAACAAATTATTTGGAGACAGTGAAACTCCAGAATTCTGTTATTAAAGTATGAGTATTAAAAGCTGTGCAAAAACATATATCCTGTATTGCTATGGCAGACGATAATAATTTTTGTGGGTTTAACTGTTATGTATTTGCTATGCTTATTTTTGAAACAGGACGGTTAAAAGCAAGAAGATGCACCTTGCACCTCGGTGCAAAGTGGAATTTCTAGCTAAACCGGGGCATAAGATGTTCATCACACCTGCTAGAGGTGTTATATTGCGGTTTAGACATAGGCTTATGTATTGTTTATGCTAGAAGAAGGTGTTACAATTTTTTCCTATAGCTTAAAGCAGATGTAGACACCTTCGCTATTTAGAGGTGTTATATTTTTTTCCTTTGAACTTTTGACATTGCTTTGCAGACTTAGACAAAAAAGGCAAGGCTTCCTTCCCTAGAAGAGGAGGGGGAGGCAAGTGTAAGGGAGACAGAGAAAACTATATAAAGATTGGTGAAACTCTTTGTAAAGGCCGATTTTCGTGGTGAAGACTATTCGCTGTTATTTTGTTATTTGCTTATGAGTTAATCGTTTTTTAATAAAACGAAACCAATGCTTTGGTGATTCGTTAACTTTTTAAACAAGCCTCTGAGTCATTAATTAACAATAATAACCTGTTATCTGAACCTGAATATATTATAATCGAGCCTCAAGAGACACGAACTTGACTGAGCTGAGACGGACACCGGCGGGAGAGCATCCAAGGCTTCTAACTCCATCCATTCAAATAAGAGGTAACTATGCATTCTCTATTTGAGGTGTATTCATGGGTGAATAAGATGTGATTTATGAATCTTAGGATCTTTTAACCGGTATATAAGCACAACAGAAATCATAATTAAGACTTTTTAAGGACCCGCGGGAACCCGCAGACGGAGCATGTAAGTCAGTTCGTTTGGTAGAGGGAAACCATTTGGGTTGAACTCGTGCTACCTTCTTGCTCTTTGATAGTCCTTGGTAGAGAACTCTTTGAGTTTCTGCTCAGCTGTGAGTATTGTTTGATTTATTTACCCGACAAAATGTCTGTAATATGAAGTTACTGTCATTTGCTTTCTTTTTAGCAAGGACTTTATTTGCCTATGTCTACACTTGTTTTGTTCTTCAAATGATTCCTTTGTGTGCCATTGATCGGATGCAGCGCAGAGCCGGAGTGGGATCCATTTTCAGCCTGGGAGTGTAATGCTCAAGACCAGCCCACCACCTATCCCCATCCAACCCCCTCCCACCGTGGTGGAATCTGGATAAATGAAGTGACACATCTGTTCTTACTATCCTGTTATATTTATTTTTGACATGTTTCAATAAAAAATATGAATAATGTAAATATGGCCATAAATATCAATAACAAATCACATACTGAGTTTTCTGCAACAAGTAGTCCAACTGGTTACATTATGAAAAAATGGTTTGCATTCAAACGAAAATAAAGTAGTGCAGTAAGAAATATACTTTTTGCACTACTGTTTTTTTTTTTGTTTGTTTGTTTTTTTATATATCCACGTCAACGTAATAAAAAAAATAATGAAATAAATTATATGAAACATTTCTGCTACAAAACATACAATTGTAACAAAGTTCAATTCAAAATTGAAAGCTGTCAAGCAGTCATCAATAACTAAATGGAAAATCAGTAAGCATCTCGAGAGAAAGAAAAAGAAAGAACAGGCTAAAACATAGGCGTAAATCCCCCCCCCCCCATCTGAGGCTTGCCCCCCCCCCCCCCCCCCCCCCAAATATAATTACAAGCGACTCTGTGTATTGAAAATGATATAATGGACATATATTTAAAATAATTGTGTGAGTAGTAAAACAAAATAAACGCAAAAAAAAAACGTTTTAAGTTCAGAAATGTTTTGAATCCCCCCTCCCTTGCCTCACAGTGGTTTGGTCCACTCCCTGCTTTCCTTCTTTACTGATACAAACACACGAGTCCGGTAAGAAAGAGCAAGTTAGTTATGTGTAAGTAGGCTGTCAAGGCTATTTTATTCTCATTAAACATCGGGTGAAATGATTATGAATTTCTCTTTAATACAGATGATGCTGGATCATTAATAAATTAGTCATGACAAAAAAATTATGACATCCGATGTATTTTCTATGAGCGATTATAAGGTTAACAAGCTTAAAGGAACACTCCACTTTTTTTGGAAATAGGCTCATTCTCCAACTCCCACAGAGTTAATAAGTTGAGTTTTACCGTTTTTGAATCCATTCAGCCGATCTCCGGGTCTGGCGAGAGCACTTTTAGCATAGCTTAGCATAGATCATTGAATCCTATTAGACAAGTAGCATCGCGTTCAAAAACGATCAAAGAGTTTCGATAGTTTTCCTATTTAAAACTTGACTCTTCTGTAGTTATATCGTGTACTAAGACCGGCGGGAAATGAAAAGTTGCGATTTTCTAGTCCTATTTGGCTAGGAACTATACTCTCATTCCAGTGTAATAATCAAGGAATTTTGCTGCCGTAACATGGCCGCAGCAGGCGCAGTGATATTACGCAGCGCCTGAAAGTAGTCCCCAGCTATATTATAACTAGTTACCTATTCAATGATCTATTAAGCCCATTAAGCTCACTGATCTGCCACTTAACATCATATTGAGCAAAACCCAACACATCGGTAGGTCTACAATATTAGCCTAATATCAGTTCACACACAGGCTTATCGCCGTATTAGTTGTAGTGGGCGACAAGCTACTGTATTAAACTTGTTAACCTTATAATTGCTCATAGAAAATACACCGGATATCATAATTTTTTTTGTCATGACAAATTTATTAATGATCCAGCATCATCTGTATTAAAGATAAATAATCCTTTCACCCGATGTTTAAAGAGAATAAAATAGCGCTTACACATAAGTCAAAGTCACCTTTATTTATATAGCGCTTTTACCAATACAGATTGTGTCAAAGCACTTAACAGTATTAAATTGGAGGACAGAGTGTCAGTAATATATAATAAGATTAAACATTCAATTTTCAGTCAAAGGCATTTCATTATTGAATTCAGAGATGTCATTGTCTAGCTCAGTTTAGTTTAAATAGTATATGAGCAATCAAATCGGCGATAATCGCTAGAAATTAGGTGCCCCCAATTTAGCAAGCCAGAGGCGACAGCGGCAAGGAACCAAAACTCCCTCTGTGACAGAATGGAGAAAAAACCTTGGGAGAAACCAGGCTCAGTCGGGGGGCCAGTTCTCCTCTGACCAGACGAAACACAGTTCAAAAGTTTCAGGTTCTAACGATAGTAGTATTATGTAGTTAGGTATTTTATTATATTTTTAGTTATTTTTTTAGTTTTAATGTATTTTAATCGAGGTCTCCGGGGGTCATCTGGGTGTCCTGGTCTCCGCTGACGATCAGGGCTGCAGACATCATCTCTTGGTGCTGATCCACCATCTGATCATAGGAAAGAAACAGACAAATATTAGCGTAGATGCCATTCTACTTACGATGTAACGAGTACACCGTGTGTTGTGGGAAGTGTTCCCGGTTCCGGTTGATCTAATTAATGCAGCCTAACAATCCTTTAACGGATTTGAATAATAGAAGCGTATTAGTGTGTTATGTGTACGCCAGGATAAAGAGATGGGTCTTTAATCTAGATTTAAACTGACAGAGTGTGTCTGCCTCCCGAACAGTGTTAGGTAGATTGTTCCAGACTTTGGGTGCTAAATAGGAAAAGGATCTGCCGCCCGCAGTCGATTTTGATATTCTAGGTATTACCAAACGGCCAGAGTTTTGAGAACGCAGCGGACGTGGAGGACTATAATGCGATAAGAGCTCGCTCAAGTACTGAGGAGCTAAACCATTCAGGGCTTTATAAGTAATTAACAAGATTTTAAAATCTATCCGATGTTTGATAGGGAGCCAGTGCAGTGTTGACAGGACCGGGCTAATATGATCATATTTCCTGGTTCTAGTAAGGACTCTAGCTGCTGCATTTTGGACCAACTGTAGTTTGTTGATCAAGCGTGCAGAACAACCACCCAATAAAACATTACAGTAGTCTATCCTTGAGGTCATAAACGCATGAACTAACATTTCTGCATTTGACGTTGAGAGCATAGGTTGTAATTTAGATATGTTTTTGAGATGAAAAAACGCAGTTTTACAGATGCTAGAAACATGGCTTTCAAATGAAAGATTGCTATCGAACAGCACACCTAGGTTCCTGACTGATGAAGAAGAATTGACAGAGCAGCCATCAAGTGTTAGATAATGTTCTAGGTTGTTACATGTGGGGTTTTTAGGTCCGATAACTAACACCTCTGTTTTTTCAGAATTTAGCAGTAAAAAATTACTCGTCATCCAGTTTTTTATATCGACTATGCATTCCGTTAGTTTCTCAATTTGGTATGTTTCACCGGGCCGCGAAGAAATATAGAGCTGAGTATCATCAGCATAACAGTGAAAGCTAACACCATATCTCCTGATAATATCTCCCAAGGGTAACATGTAAAGCGTGAAAAGTAACGGCCCTAGTACTGAGCCTTGAGGTACTCCATACTGTACTTGTGATCGATATGATACCTCTTCATTCACTGCTACGAACTGATGGCGGTCAGATAAGTATGATTTGAACCATGCTAAGGCACTTCCACTAATGCCAACAAAGTTTTGTAGTCTATTCAAAAGAATGTTGTGGTCGATAGTGTCGAACGCAGCGCTAAGATCCAGTAGAACTAATAAAGAGATACAACCACGATCAGATGATAGAAGCAGGTCATTTGTAACTCTAATGAGAGCAGTCTCAGTACTATGATACGATCTAAATCCTGACTGGAATTCCTCACAGATATAATTTTTCTCTAGGAAGGAATATAATTGTGAGGATACTACCTTTTCTAGTATCTTTGACAGAAAAGGGAGATTTGAGATCGGTCTATAATTAACTAGGTCTTTGGGGTCAAGTTGTGGTTTTTTAATGAGAGGCTTAATAACAGCCAATTTGAAGGTTTTGGGGACATATCCTAATGACAATGATGAATTAATAATAGCCAAAAGAGGATCTATGACTTCTGGAAGCAGCTCTTTTAGTAGTTTCGATGGAATCGGGTCTAACATACATGTTGTTGGTTTAGATGATTTAACAAGTTTATACAATTCTTCCTCTCCTACAGTAGAGAATGAACGGAATTGTTCCTCAGGGGATCTATAGTGTGCTATCTGATGCGATACTGTAGCTGACGGCTGCAAGGATACAATTTGATCTCTGATAGTATCGATCTTGGAAGTAAAATAGTTCATAAAGTCATTACTGCTATGCTCTTGGGAAATGCCAACACCTGTTGATGCTTTATTTTTCGTTAATTTAGTCACTATATTGAATAAATACCGAGGGTTATGTTTGTTTACTTCTAGAAGAGACGAAAAGTAATCAGATCTAGCAGTTTTTAATGCTTTTCTGTAGGATAGGGTACTTTCCCGCCAAGCTAAACGAAATACCTCTAATTTTGTTTTTCTCCAGCTGCGCTCCATTTTCCGGGCTGCTCTCTTTAGGGCGCGAGTGTACTCATTATACCACGGTGTTGGACTCTTATCCTTAATCTTCCTTAAGCGTAAAGGAGCAACCGCATCTAAAGTGCTAGAAAAGAGAGAGTCCATAGTTCCTGTTACATCATCTAGTTGTTCTGAGCTATTGGATAAACTGACGAACTGAGATAAGTCAGGAAGATTATTTATAAAGCAATCTTTTGTGGTGGAGGTAATGGTTCTACCATCACAGCTAACACACGACGTAACTGTTACGTAACCTATTGGTAATTTTTGGTAATTTCATGATTTACCAATAGGCAACGTAACCACGACGTCGTATGCACGTAATTCCATTACCATCCCATTACCAACTCACAACGTCGTCAGTACGTCCTCCTAACGTAACAGGATAACCAAGAACGTCCCAGACAGGTACTCTAATCGTAATATATTGGTAACTTCATGACTTACTGGCAACGTAACTGCAACGTCGTATGCACGTAATTTCATTACCATAATTTCTGTAGGTTCTTTATGCTCTCTGATTACCATAATGTTATTTAAAAAGTGTAATTAAACTTCAGACACAAGATTGAACGTACCTTAAATGTGTTTCTTTTCACCAAGTCAGAATATGGACCATTTATATCCTATTAATAAATTCACATCAATTACACCCATAAAGCACTGTTAAATATGTTGAAATATATTTTGAAAATATATTTTAAAAATGTATAAAACAAAGTTAAAAAATTGTTCCTCATGATACATGTGTAAATATGTGTACGAAAAAATATATTCCATGCCTTAGTTTTTAATGAATGTTTTTTCAATGCTTCTACACCACGTTTACCATTTCTAAAGCTATATTATATTATATTATATTATATTATATTATATTATATTATATTATATTATATTATATTATATTATATTATATTATATTATTTACGTAAAATTCTGCGTGACTTCTACGTGCTTCAATGGGCGAGCGCGCGCTGAACTGGAGCTGAGGAAGTCACCATGGAAACGGGGCAGCAGCTCAACCGTCAAGCAGCAACTTCGTCTCTCACTGTTGTTTTTACTAATTTCAGGTAAGTTTAGTCTCTAAAATCACACAAATAGTACATACAAGCGTTTCTGACACTTTCTTTCACGTAAATGACACGCTTCCGTTGAATATTTACTTTATAGAAATGGTTTAGTGTCTTCGGAAAAAGTCCGTTAGCATCTCAACCGTAAGCTAACTATAAGAGGTAACTATAGACTTGAGCTCTTGTTTATGAAAGTTTGGGCTTTTAATGTAATCTTATGTGTAGATGAGCGTTTTTTATATAAAGTTTTTGCTGGCAGTTTGTCAACGGATGAATGGAAGTAAGCTAATTAATTTAACCTAAAAGTATGCACTGTACAGTTAATCGGATACGTCACTTACATGGAGCGTGAAAATGTGCTGAAACTGAAAACAGGTTTTGATCTTTCATGGTAAACACATATTGATTCCACTTGTTCTGTGATTTCAGAAGCGTCAGAAAAAAACGCTCTACTATTACACAGGAGAAGTTCCTGATTTTAACATTTCTGAAGGGAGCTGCTGACAGAGAAATAGAAAACACAGGTGATCTGATATCGCCTATATCACCATGCATCTGTAATTTTCTTTTGCAAAATTATATATATACGTGTGTGTGTGCGCGCACGCGCGTTTGGTTGTTTGCTTGTTAGTTATTTTAAAAGGGCTTTGATGTCCAAACATAAGTAACACTGTAAGAGCATTACTAAATAAGTAAACCTAAAAATTTACATTCTGTTATTAAATTGTACATTCTGTAAGTTATTATTTTTCTTTTCTGCATTTCACCTCTGCTATAGTTTTAATAAACCTGGCATTGTGACAGATTGTTTATGTTCCTAGATTCCTCCATGCTGACGGCCGTGCACTCTAGACATTATGAACCATCTGTCTAGTAAGTAATACCTCAAATATACACTACCTAAAGTTTAAGGGTCAGATTTGTCATGTATTAGTATTTTATGCACACCACTGCTGCATTTATTTGATTAAAATGCAGTAAAACAGTAATATTGTGAAATTACCATTTTTTTAATAACAATTTCCTATCTCAGTATGTTTTAAAAAGTGATCAAAACTGAATCTACAGTCTTCAGTGTCACATGATCCTTCAGAAATCATGCTTTGCGAAAACAAGAATAAATTACATTTTACAATATATTCATATAGAAAACAGTTATTTTAAATAATAATATTTCACAACATTACTGTTTTTATTTATGATCAAATAAATGCAGTTTTCTTGGTGAACATAAGAGACTTATTTCAAAAACATAAACTGACCACAAACTTTAATAACACAGGGATTTGAATATTAATTCATTTATTCTAATAAAATGCAAGAAGCTCTTAAAAATAACGTAAATAGTCATTTTTTCCTCTGGTGATTTGTATTGTATACCCATAATGCAATGCACAGTGCCGTAGATTCCCATTCTCTATCTCCAAGCTTCACACTCTCACATCGTGTCTACAATGGATGTGACAAAGTGACTGTTAAAAATCATTTGAACTTTTTGTCAGTACGTCATAAATAGAACGAGGCATCAGTTTACTGTCAGGGATTTGTTGTGTAGTGCCGCACTGCATCCAGTGTAGACAACATCATATAATAATAGGTTCTATTGTATTTTGTTGCGCCGTCTGGTGTAGACACGGTGTTAGAAATCTTATTAAATATCGTTACATATGATGTATGTATGATGCCATCCATAATTGATAGAACGTTTCTATTTCAGAGACTGAAAATCATCAATAAACCAAAAGGTAATTATAACTTATTTCAAGAATAAGAATAAGAATAACAAGAATAAATAAAAATGCATCTTTGACTTAATATTGCTTCTTATTTTTCAGTGAAAGTTGAAAGTTCTCATTAAACACATTGCTTTCTTCTCATCTTTGTGCATTTTCAGATGTTGTGCATATTTATGAATCAAAATTTTTAACTTTATCTTTCTTTAACTTTTTAACATCAAATTAACATATTAATTGGTTGTCTTCTTTCTCTTTTTTTAGTTTGGTTTAGCTCCAACCCAAGTTAAGCAGACCTGAGCAGCTGATCAAGTATCACCAGAAACTCTGCAGAAGGTTGGTCCTCCATGCCCAGGACTGGACACCAGTGTTGTAAGTCATCTATCTAGAAGTCATCCTGCCTCTCTGAATTGTCATGTTCAGAATAGATTGCAGGAGATCTCAACATTGTCTCTCAAGGTCCACTTACATGCAGAGTTTTACTCCAACCTAGTGCAGTGCACCTGAACAAACTAATCACGTTTTTCAGTTTTACTAACTTTAAAGTCACAAACAGGTGAGTGTGATCAGGTGTGGACCTAAACTCTGGGTATGAATCACTCAGGTCCCTTGCTCATTAGTCAGTGGTTAAGGGCTGTCTCAATCACAAAATTTAGTTTGCTCCCTAAAAAAGCTGTGAAAACCAGGAAGCATCGATGCTTCCCTTATAGCAAGTTCTGAAGCTCAAAACTTGCTACAAAATGACACATGATAGATTTTAAAGGGATCCCTGGGTATTAAGACTTGTATGGCTTAATATAACGTAAATTATGTCTCTTACTTAAATATGCAGTAAAAAACCCATTAAAGATGTGTTATTTTAAAAAATCACATCGTTTTATACATAGTATTTTGAACTATGGGGGCCGCCATTTTTCTCATGATGTAAAAGGGTTGCACTCGGTGAGCAACTAGCGCTATTTTTACCACAACACAACTCGGAATAGACAACTCGGGAAATAAAATACTGATATGATGACCACAGCTATTGAAAGTGAAAGTGAAGTGACATACGGCCAAGTATGGTGACCCATAATCGGAATTTGTGCTCTGCATTTAACCCATCCAACGTGCACACACACAGCAGTGAACACACACACACAGTGAACACACACCCGGAGCAGTGGGCAGCCATTTATGCTGCGGCGCCCGGGGAGCAGTTGGGGGTTCGGTGCCTTGCTCAAGGGCACCTCAGTCGTGGTATTGAGGTGGAGAGAGCGCTGGAAAGTCACTCCCCCCACCTACAATCCCTGCCGGCCCGAGACTCGAACTCGCAACCTTTGGATTACGAGTCCGACTCTCTAACCATTAGGCCACTACTTCCTCGTGGCCTTTTTCAGGGCCTTTTAAAAAAGGTAAAAGGCCTTTTACATTTTTCAGCTACTGAAAAAGCTTACAGGTGGAGATGGATATAATCATAGGCTTAAACCAAATACTATACCATCGATTTTTCTCCACAAGGAGTGTAAACACCCCGGATATCTAGGGAAATCCATGCTGAGAAACTCCTCTAGCGGCCGAGCGTCGGCATGTTTACATCCTAACAGATGGCGTCTAGCGTTTCTTGTTTCAGCCGTTTGTAAGCTCTTTCAGTAGCTGTGGTCTACTAAAATACTCAAAGGCATCAGGGCTAAAGTGGAGAGAACAAAGAAGCGGGTCTTTAGGAAGTTTTATTCGTCCACAGGCATCTTCCCATTCTTTTCTCCTTTTTTTATCGCTAGGAAAGCAGTAAAGCCTTACATCGCTCAGTCTCACAATGTGGTATCGTATCAGTATTTTATTTTCTGAGTTGTGTCGCGTTAAAAAGCACCAGTAGTTCACTGAGTGCAACCATTTGACGTCATCGACGCAGAATTTACTGTGCACATAAAATAATGGTGCCCCCCATAGTCCAAAAACGATGTCGATTTTCTCAAATAACATACATTTTCATGGGTTTTTTACTACATATTTAAATAAGAGACATCATTTACGTTATATTAAGATATACATGTCTTAATACCCGGGGATCCCTTTAAAACACAAACCAATATTTATTATATTTCAGCATAAACATGCATCACTAGACAGGTAATGTCTAATCTAGCAAATCTTTATTTATGACTGAAATCTTGCACATACATGTAACAAAGTATTTATCATAACATGCTGTAAATAGTTTTACTGTTGTGCATAAATGTCAGTAGTGATGTTGTACGAGGACGGAAATAGTCACCTGTGTGTAGAGAGCCACTGTGCTTACCAGTGCCTGAGTTTGTGTACACGATATATTAATTCACAACGTAGTGAACTATAAAGCTGATTGAGACGCACCCTCTGTATGACAGTGGACCTTGAGGGCCAGAGTTGAGAACCCCTGACATACTGATTGTTCACTCATGATCCGGGTTGATAAACGGTCCGCGCTGCACAGCTCAAACGAGTAGCGTGGTTTCACTAGCTTTTGTTTCGCTTGCTGTTTGATGTTTCTCATATGCAACAGAAATAGCAGCGCTTATGAGGTGAGGCAATGTAGTGGTCATCCTAGTGTGATTGATCACAAAATGTATTCGCACCGGCAGAAAAAAACGGTCACAAAATGCAACCATTTGGTTGCAGTCTGGAGCCATGTATAGGAAGTGACCAAAAACTGTAGAAAATTCTAGAAAATTGTTCTTATCCTGTAAGTCCCCACTCTTTTGTGCCCTGAGGTGGAAATGCCTTAAGAGGAGGGAAAACTCAAGTGTGTACTTTTACATTTTGGACAACCATTGTTTTTTTATTATTATTATTTTTACATTTACATTTTGGTTATTGTTTTCTTTCTCACTTTAGATGGTGGTGAAAAAACCGCCCAGACTAAAGCATTCAAAGTGGAAACTTCTGTTGTGGCTCAGTAATCCAGAATTGTGATGGTGGAAGCAGCAGAAGAATCAGAAGATCAGAGATCAGGCAGAGATCTACTGGTGCGTCTGAGGGAATGTCTTAGTTAAACCAAAGATTCTTATCACTCACCTCCATGTCGTTCCAAACCTGTACAACTTTTGTTCTTCTTTGAAACATAAATGTATATCTTTTTAATGAAATCTGAGAGATTTCTGCCCCTCCATTTCACAGTTTATGCAACTACCACTTTCAAGCCTCAGAAAGGTAATAAATACATCATTAAAGTTGTTTAACCTCAATTTATGAAGTGATGTGAATGATTTGTGTGCACAAAAAACATTGCATTTTTATTTACAAAATAACATGTTCACGAGAGCACCATGATGCATCAGTGTTGCGTTGGCGTGAGAGCATCTCATGGTGCTTTTGTGAAAATGCTTTGGAGATACATAATTTGTGAATAAAGACATACTATTTTTGTTATTGCTGTTTTTTGCGTACACATGACATCTGTTAAAAAATATCTTCATTTGTGTTCTGCACAAAAGGGTCTTATGGGTTCGGAGCGACATGAGGGTAAGTAATTAATGACAGAATTTACATTTTTGGGTGAAATATGTTCTAATGTGGTTATAATTGGTCATTGTTATGTTTTAGAAACATTTTCAATATTTTTAAGGTTTATTGTTTTGAAAAATGATGTTTATACAGTCTACTTTAAGTGCTTTTGTTGGTAACACTTTACAATGTGTCATTTGTTAACATTAGTTAATGTATTAACTATCATGAACAAACACTGAACGATGCATTTATTACACTATTTATCTTTGTTAATGTTAGTTAATAAAAATACAGTTGTTCGTTGTTTATTCATGTTAGTTCACAGTGCATTAATGTTAACAAACACAACTTGTGATTTTAATGCATTAGTAAATGCTTAAATTAACATGAACTAAGATTAATAAATGCTGTAGAAGTAATGTTCATTCTTAGTTCATGCTTACTAATGTTGTTTACTAATGTTAACTAATGAACCTTGTAAAGTGTTACCCTTTTGTTAATATCAGTACCTCTGTGATTATGGTATCTTTCCTTAATTATCTGAAATGTCTGCTAGCAAATATTACGCTAGTATATCTGTTCATAATGATGCTGAGCACGGAACGTCCTGAATGCTTTCATTCATATTTCGCTGTATATCCTGTTTTTATTAATGATTTGGGTGTATTTTACTGTTCATATTTGTGTGTTTTTCAAAATAAATGAACTGAATTCATTTTGAGTCTATTCATCATTCACAGCTGTTGAAAAAGCCTTTACATTAGTTTGGGCATATGAGGACATAAATTAGGTTTAACTACTGCATGTCCGCCCATAGAAAATAAATAATTATAAACAAATTACCAGCTGATTACCAGCACACAACTATGATCAGCTACGTTGCCACGACGTCGCAGTTACGAACTGGCAACGTCACAAAGTTACGTTGTGGCGACGTATACGCACCTTTCACTTTTCCGGTTGCCACGACGTAACTTTGGTCACCAGATTACGTTGCGGTTACGTAACAGTTACGTATTTTTGTTAGCTGGGATATTTGTAACAAGAAGTTGGCTTTACAGCTTTAGCTATAATGGAATATACAGGAGACTAGATAATGATCTGAGATATCGTCGCTCTGCTGCAAAATTTCAACGCCACTGACATCAATTCCATGTGACAGTATTAAATCTAGAGTATGATTTTGACAACGAGTAGGTCCTGACACATGTTGTTTAACACCAATAGAGTTTAAAATGTCTGTAAATGCTGATCCCAACGAATCTTTTTCATTATCAACATGGATATTAAAATCACCAACAATTAGGACTTTATCTGCAGTCAGCACTAACTCCGACAGAAAATCAGAAAATTCTTTAATAAAGTCTGTATGGTGCCCTGGTGGCCTGTATACAGTAGCCAGTACAAACATAACAGAGGATTTATCATTAACGCTTGTTTCTTTGGATAACGTTATATGGAGCACCATTACTTCAAACAAATTATACTTGAAGCCCGACCTTTGAGAGATACTGAAAATATTTCTATAAATTGTAGCAACACCTCCCCCTTTACCTTTTGGATGCGGTTCATGTTTGTAACAGTAATCTTGGGGTGTAGACTCGTTTAAAGTCATGTAATCATCTTGTTTTAGCCAGGTTTCTGTCAGACAAAGCACATCTAGTTTATGGTCAGTGAACATATCATTTACAAAAAGTGCTTTTGAAGAAATGGATCTAATATTCAATAAGCCAAGCTTTATCAAGTCTTTATCTGTATTATATTGTTTTTTTATTTGTTGAACATAAATTAAATTGTTACATTGGTTTGGATGTTTTCTGTATTTTCTAGTTCTTTTTCTAGTTCGGGGAACAGACACAGTCTCTATAGAGTGATATCTAGGTGAAAAAGTCCGATAACTAACACCTCTGTTTTTTCAGAATTTAGCAGTAAAAAATTACTGGTCATCCACTTTTTTATATCGACTATGCATTCCGTTAGTTTCTCAATTTGGTATGTTTCACCGGGCCGCGAAGAAATATAGAGCTGAGTATCATCAGCATAACAGTGGAAGCTAACACCATGTCCCCTGATAATATCTCCCAAGGGTAACATGTAAAGCGTGAAAAGTAACGGCCCTAGTACTGAGCCTTGAGGTACTCCATACTGCACTTGTGATCGATATGATACCTATTCATTCAATGCTACGAACTGATGGCGGTCAGATAAGTATGATTTGAACCATGCTAAGGCGCTTCCACTAATGCCAACAAAGTTTTGTAGTCTATTTAAAAGAATGTTGTGGTCGATAGTGTCGAACGCAGCGCTAAGATCCAGTAGAACTAATAAAGAGATACAACCACGATCAGATGATAGAAGCAGGTCATTTGTAACTCTAAAAACATAACCAACTGTTACTGAGGAACTTGCTCTCTCGCACTGGACTCGTGTAAACAATCTGCTTTAAAGAAGGAAAGCAGGCAGTGGACCAAACCACTGTGAGGAAAGGGAAGGGGGGAAATCAAAACATTTCTGAACTTAAGACGCTTTTTTGTTTATTTTGTTTTACTATTCACACAATTATTTTAAGTATATGTCCAATATATTATTTTCAGTAAACAGATTCACTTGTAATGATATTTTTAGGGGGGGCAACCCTTAGATGGGGGGGGGGGGGGTCCTGTCCCCCTCGGGATTTACGCCTATGGTCGAAAGTCAAATTAATTCCACATTCCAGTGTTTTTTATTCTAATGGCAAATATGTAAAAACCACTGCGAACAGGTGATACTTAACAAGAGCGTATTTAATGTTTATAGATCACAAACATGCTGCACAAAGCTCAGCGTAAATAAAGGAACGAGCTGTTAACTTTTGAGGAAGTTATGAATGACATGAGCACACATACATCGACGCAGGCTCAGAAGTGCTTACATCTACAGATTAAAGTCAAAGGTTATGACAGATTCACAATTCCTGGTTTTATTCAGTGCAGCAGTTCTGAGTCACATCATGGCTCTTGCTTAAAAAGACGGTCACTACAGAAGTCTTCACTTGAACAGGCTCGCAAGGTTGAGGTGTTTTTTAGGTCAAAAGTGGTCACATACACTTAAATCAATACTCACAGTTACAGATGTATCAGTGTAATGTATCTATGGTGGGACTGATGCTTCGTCTGAACAGCAAACATTCATGTCAGGAGCTGCTTCAGAGAGTACCAGTCCGTCCTTTCAGAAGCCCTTTAAATCTAAAGCAACTCAACTGAATTAAGCCCTTAAACAGATTTAATATTCACATTAATAACTGAAAGAAGCTGCACTCAACTCAAAAGAGTTCAACATATTAAAATCAATTCATATTGTTCATGAAATAAAACGACTGGCCGTTAGTTTCTGCACAACGAACACATGTAAGAGCACTTTGGACGGAATCAGTGGTTGCACTATTCACAAATCAACATGCTACAGTCTCACATTACATCTCAAAAGTTGTCCTGAGCTTCAGAAAAACAAAAAGTTTACCATCGCGATTCAATAAAAGTTACAATGTCTCAAGCTATGGAAACTATTGGGAAAAACTACTGTAAATAATTATAATAAATGAGTTCACACATCAAACGTTTAAATAATCAAACAAAAAGCAGACAAAACAAACGCAGCCCTGCCATATTCAATCAGATACGCAGCATTTCATCACACGAGGATTCAAATGAAAAAGCTATTGTTTTAAGCATGTAAGCAATACTCTCACACAAGTATTTTCCAGCACGCTTATTATACTCGGAAGGCACTTTCTTCAGTCTTCAGGCGGAGACGGTTTATCTAAGAAGGTGGTGAACCCGCCCTCCCCCTCACACTTGCAAACCTCAGTGAGTGAGAGAATCGTGCCAAAATTGTAAGCGCAGAGAAAAGAAAGACGGAGCTGTACATGTCGGTTTATTTCGGGAACTTTTTGCCCCACATGCAAAAGTCATTTAGACATTGGCAAGTTTTTTTTTTTATACATATAGATTGGTTCTATGCAGTCAATCCCTTTTGCAGTTCTTTAAACTCCTGCCTTCGTCTGCTTCCAGCGCCACCAAGGCCGGGTTGGATGCTGAACTTCTCCGCGTCCTCTCGAAAGCAGTGGAAGAGCTGGGTCTGGAGTGGTCTCCACCAAAAGAGCCATCTCGCAGCCGTCTGGATGAACGGTTCCTGCCAGGGTGCCGTCAGGCCCCTCGTCAGCGATCCTCACCGTTCTTCCCTGAAGTTCACGATGAGATCATGGCTCTCCCCCTACTCTGCTCGCTTCCGTACTTCCGCTTCATCCGCCCTCACCACGGTCGACGGCGCTGAAGAAAGGGAGTACGAGAAGATGCCTCCTATAGACGAATCAGTGGCCGCGCATCTCTGCCTGCCCTCTGCTATCGGCTGGAAGGCAAAAGCCGCCCACCCGTCTAAGCCGTGCTGGACCACTGCAGTGCTCGCTGGACGCTCCTATGCTTCGGCTGGACAGGCAGCTTCGGCACTCCACTCTATGGTGGTCCTCCAGGTCTTTCAGGCCAAACTCCTCTCTTCCAAGGACGAGTCTGAGCCTGATACTGCGACTCTCTGATCCAAACAGCCTCTCTGGAGCCTCTTATCACCCCGTTCAGCACTGAGTGCGGAGGGAGATGTGTTTGTTGCAAATATAGGGCCCATACAAGCGCCCAAGCAACCACTCGCGGTTACAGTGGGAAAAATAAAACACAAACATTCTCAAAAAGAGAGCAAAATTCCTCTTCCATGTCTCACGAGTCCCCTGCCCCCACGCAGCGGGCCACTCGAGTTTTTTCAACCCCTCACCACGCAGGCAGAGGCCTGGCAGGCCATCCCCGGAGTGTCAGAGTGGCTTATGGGGACAATAAATCGAGGTTATTCACTCCAATTCGCTCGAAGACCCCCACGCTTTAGCGGCATGGTCTCCACCTCAGTGCAAAGCGAGAACGCCCACGTTCTACGCTCAGAGGTGATGATTATGCTGGAAAAAGGAGCAATAGAAAGAGTTCCTCCAGCTCAGAGCGAGTTAGGCTTCTACAGCCGTTACTTCCTCATCCCCAAAAAGGATGGCGGCCTCCAGCCCATCCTCGATCTCAGATGCCTAAATTGCGCCCTCATGAAAAGGTTGTTCAGGCTGATCACATTGAAACAGATCCTCTCGCAGATTCGGCCAGGGGACTGGTTCTTTTCTCTGGACCTGAAAGACCCATACTTTCACGTCCAGATAGCCCCCCATCACAGATGGTTCTTGAGATTCGCCTTTTACGAAGTGCATGGACGCAGCTCTTGCGTCACGGACGTCTGCGTATCAGGGTGCGCCAGGCTTGTGTAACAGCCCTAGCCCCCTGGAAAGACCCTCACTGGATGGGAAAGGGCGTGGCCATGGGAATGGTTTCCAGGAGAAAGGTTGTCACGACAGATGCCTCCAACACAGGTTGGGGGGCGCTGTGCGAGGGCAAACCGACTTTCGGCCATTGGTCGAAAGTGGAGAACAGGCTTCACATCAACTGCTTGGAAATGCTAGCAGTATGTCGAGCCTCCCAGTTCTTCCTGCCAGACCTGAAGGGACATCACGTGCTAATCCGCTCGGACAGCATGTCTGTGTCTCCTACATAAATCACCAGGGGGGCTTTTCCTCGAAGCGCCTTTGCCTACTGGCAGAACACCTTCGGGAATGATCTCAACCCCATCTACGCTCGCAGAAATCAGCGCACATACCGGGCAAATGGAACCAGGGAGCGGAAAAATTATCTCGGAGCAATGTTCCCTCAGAGGAGTGGACGCTCCATCCACAGACGGTTCAGAGAATTTGAGAGATCTTTGGCAGGGCCGAGGTAGACCTCTTCGCCTCAGGAGACAACTCTCACTGCCTGACTTATTATTTGAAGGTCGAGGATGCATTGGCCATCGAATGGCCCAACCTCCTCAATGCGTTACCCCCGATTGCCCTGATTCCGCAGGTTATCAGGCGAATCAAGGATTGGGGACACAGGGTCCTCTTGGTGGCCTCCCTGTGGAAAAATCAACCTTGGCTGTCAGAGACTCAGCTGCTCATAGCAGCCCCGTGGCCCATTCCTCTGAGACGGGACCTTCTGTCTCAAGCGAACTGGACAATTTGGCACCCTCAGCCCAATCTGTGGGCCCTGCACCATTGGCCATTCGACAGGAGCCAGCGAGCTTCTCAGAGAGCGTGCTGAATACCATTTCTGAGGTTAGAACACCGTCTACGAGATGCCTCTATGCCCTTTAAATGGTCTGTGTTCTCCACGTGGAGCCTAGACCGTGGTGAAAACCCGTCTACCTCTGACTTATCGGTGGTTCTGTCCTTCCTGCAAGAATTGCACACTCAAGGTTTACGTATCAGCTATAGCGGCCTCACACGCCCCTATAGCAGGCCAATCGTTGTGCAGGAACACTTCGGTTGTCCACTTCTTGAGGGGTGCCAAGAGGCTGAATCCACCTCAGCCCCTCACAGTCCCTACATGGGACTTGCCCACAGTGTTGACACTTATGTAAGTAACACTTATGTAAATGTGATTTTTTTTTTCTTTCAGTTTTTAATTTTTAATAAATTATAATAAATTTTAATAAAGATTTCATACACACTTCTTCATGTTGTCATTATGGGGTATTGTTTGTAGAATTTTGAGGAAAATAATGAATTTAATCCATTTTGGAATAAGACTGTAACATAACAAAATGTGGAAAGAGTGAAGCGCTGTGAATACTTTCAGGATGCACTGTAAACGGCCACATTGGGGGCTCTTCAGAGACCAACCAGTTAAAGAGAACGCAGATCAGCTCGCTGTCCATGCTGGGCCATGTTCCTTGCTTTGAAGAGAGGGTTTCGGGTTCTTTGCCAGCTTTGTTTAAATAATGAGATGATTGTTATCCAGTGTCCCTAGTTATGAAACTCCTCGTTAGAGAAATGGCCTGTGGTTGCCAGGGGCGACTCAGAAAACTGAGTTGAGTCGCCACACCTGCATTTATTTCTTCAAAAGTGGTACTACTACTCTTGGCTCACTCCTTTGCTGATGGCTCTTTCAGTTTTTACTCTACATGCTTGTTGAATGCTTGTCATTTTCTTGCATTTTCTTCCTTGATGAAAAACTTTCATGAATATCATATAACTGTCATTATATCCATAAAACATAAACGTCTGTGTTTTACTTCAAAGGGCGTCTTTGATGATGTTATTCTATATAAACGAAGACCATCTTTTTTTTTGCATTCTGATAAAGGCACAAGATGCGTTTCCTTATTCCATGGATCTCACCGCACATCCTGATTTTGCTGAGTTAGATGTGTTCCTAGGTCAACATATTTTTTTGACCCTAGAACAACATATTAATCCAAAAATTCACTCTTGACCATATTCTTACACCTAAACCTAACCTTAACCATGAATAATTCCTAAAATCATAGGAAATGATAGATGAATGACACTGATGTACAAGCACCAAACACTGATTGTAAGCCTAAACTTCATAAAAACTATAAACTGGTTCTTCAAATCTGATTGGTTAATCGCAATGTTGTTCCAGGGTCAACAAAGATGTTGATCCAGGAACATGTCGCACTTGGTAAAATAAGGTTATGCGATCTCACCGATTTTCCGCCACTTGTTACCACTATTTTTCAGTGCAGTGAAGTAAATTATATCTACTCCCAAATGTCTAAATTGCTGCAAAGGTTGCTGCTTCTTTTCACCCCTAAGTGTTCTTGCTCCCTCAATGCAATGCCTATTATAGAGCATGAGTCAGGTTTCTGTAAGTAGAAGGTAGGCCTAGTGGATTCCATATGCGGGTCTTTATTCAATGATCTGCAATCCAGGGTCAAACAATAAACAGTCAAAAAACAGAGAAAACAATCCAGGCAGGCAAATCCAAAACAGAAATCCAGGAGTGGAAGTCAGCAGAACAAAGCAATGGTCATAACAATAAACGACAGAATTAGCATGAAAGAACGCTTAGTAAGGCAGTGGAACTGGCAATACTTCGCAAAATGGTAGTGGAAACACATGGCTTAAATACATGGTGACAGGAAATGACAAAACAGGAACTGATGTGGCAGGAACAGGAAGTGGACAGAGTTCAATATTCAGGTGAGGGCTCCCTCTGAAGGATGGGAGCCTTATCAGATGTTACAGTTTCGCCCCCTCCAGGAACACCTCCAGGTGTTCTTCTCCTAGGACGACCCCTGGGTCTGGGTGCCGGACGATCTGGGTGAACTAGGTGAAAGTCTCTAATAAGTGATGGGTCCAAGATGTCCTTAGTTGCTACCCACGATCTCTCCTCCGGGCCATATCCCTCCCTATCTACAAGGTATTGCAGTTGACCCCCCCTCCTACAAGAATCCAAGATCTCCCGAACTAGGTAGGCAGGAGCTCCATCGATCTCAAGTGGTGGAGGAGGATCAGTGTCAGGGGCTTCAGAGCTCGGTGCCAAGTGGGCCGGTTTCAGGAGGGACACATGAAAGGAGGGAGAGATGTGGTAATTAGCCGGCAATTCTAAACGGTATGTGACAGGATTAACTTGACGTAAAATTTTAAAAGGACCAACATACTTTTGACTTAACTTCTTACTCGGGAGTTTCAGGCGTAGGTCACGAGGAGAAAGCCACACCATTTGACCTGGCTGATATTCAGGATGATGACGTCGGTGTCGATCAGCTTGGATCTCTTGAGATCGAATAGCTCGCTGAAGGCGGACATTAGCATTGTCCCATACCCGTTCACTTCTTCTAATCCAATCACCCACAGCAGGCACCTCAGATGGCTCCCCCGACCATGGGAATAAAGGAGGTTGGTATCCTAGGACACACTGAAAGGGGGTCAAACCAGTGGACGAGTGTGTGAGGGAATTTTGGGCATACTCTGCCCAGGGAAGGAATGTACTCCACTTCTCCTGTTCCTGGCTACAGTATTATCTTAAATATCTACCAATTTCTTGATTGATTTTCTCAACTTGTCCATTAGCTTGAGGGTGATAGCCTGATGTGAGACTGACATTGATGTTTAACTGTTTGCAAAAGGCTCTCCAAACCCGTGACGTAAACTGTGATCCTCGATCAGTAACAATATCATCAGGTATTCCATAAATTCTGAACACTTGGTTGAACAGAACTTGAGCAGTTTCCATTGCCGTGGGCAGACCTTTCAAATGGAATTAGACGGCAAGACTTAGAGAAGCGGTCGATGGTGACCATGATAGTGGTGAATCCTTGAGAGTCAGGCAGATCAGTGATAAAGTCAACGGACAGGTGTGACCAGGGTCGTTGGGGAGTTGCCGTGGTGTTCGTGACTGAGCACAGATATGACATGTAGTCACATAATTGTTGACGTCAACAGACAATGTGGGCCACCAGAATGAATTTCTGACCAAAGCTGTGGTACGATTAATTCCAGGATGTCCAGAAGCGAGAGATGTGTGGACCCATTGAATGATTCTGGATCGAAGACTGGATGGAACATAGACTTTGCCAGTCGGGCATTCTGGAGTGGATGGCTCCTCTTGTTGGGCTTGCTGAATTTCTTCCATAATATCCCAACAGATGGGGGCAATGATGGAGGAAGGTAAAATAGTTTCTGGTTTTGTCTGTGAATCAGTTGAGTCATGGATACGTGATAGTGCATCTGCCTTACTGTTTTTACTTCCTGGATGGTATAAGTGACTGTGAAATTGAAACGAGTGAAAAAGAGTGCCCATCTTGCCTGGCAAGGATTCAACCGCTTGGCATCCTTGATGTACTCTAGGTTCTTGTGGTCTGTACTAACTTGAAATGGATTGAGTGCACCTTCTAACCAATGTCTCCATTCTTCGAGAGCAGCCTTGATAGATAGTAATTCCTTGTTCCCAATATCATAATTGCTTTCAGCTGGGGATAGCTTTCGTGAGAATAATGCACAAGGGTGTAACTTGCCTGGCGTTCCATGGCGTTGAGAGAGGACAGCACCAATTCCACAGTCAGAGGCATCAACCTCCACAATAAAAGGAAGCTTAGGGTCAGGATGCTTAAGAATTGGAGCTGAGGTGAACCTGGACTTCAGCCGATTGAACGCTGATGTAGCTGCCTCAGTCCATACTAATTTCTTTGGCTTCCCTTTAAAAAGTGCGGTAATGGGTGCAGCTACGGTACTGAAGTCCCGGATGAACCTTCTGTAGAAGTCAGCAAAGCCTAGAAACCGTTGTAATTCCTTCACTGTTTTGGGCATTATCCCTCTGAACTCCTGTATGGCTAATATTGTAACCCAGGAATTTGGTAGAAGTAACATGAAATTCACATTTTTCGGCCTTAACAAAAAGGTTATTCTGGTGCAGGCGGGTCAAGACAGTTCTGACATGAATGAGATGTTCTTCAATGGAGCATGAGTAGACAAGGATGTCGTCTATGTAGACAATCACATACTGATTCAGGAGGTCTTTGAAAACTTCATTAACAAAGGACTGGAAAACTGAAGGTGCATTGGCCAGCCCATATGGCATAACCAAGTACTCGTAGTGCCCCCTGGTGGTGAGAAAAGCTGTCTTCCATTCATCACCTTCCCGGATTCTGATGAGATTGTAGGCAGATCTGAGGTCCAACTTGGTGAAATACTGGGCCTCCCGCAACTGTTCAAGAGAAGATGGGATAAGAGGCAAAGGATAGCGATTCTTAACTTTGATTGCATTGAGTGCTCGATAGTCAATACAGGGTCGTAGGCCTCCATCTTTCCTTTCAACAAAGAAAAACCCAGATGCTGCAGGAGAGGTGGATGGTCTAATAAATCCATACGACAGTGCTTCTTCAATATATTTTTCCATGGCCTTGGTTTCAGGAAGTGAAAGGGGATAAACACGCCCTTTAGGGGGAAAAGTGTTAGGAAGAAGATCAATGACACAGTCCCAGGGGCGATGTGGTAGCAATTTGGTGGCCTTCTCTTTACTAAATACCTCGGGTAGGTCTGCGTACTCATTGAGGATGTTATCTGGCAAAGGAAAGAGATTCTTGATGAGTTGGGTGGTGCAGACTGTAACTTTAGTCGGCAGGTCCAGGCAGTGGATATGACAATGAGGAGACCAACGGATCAATTCCTTCTTCCATGAAAACTGTGGATTGTGAGTAGACAACCAAGGATATCCTAGGATAACTGGGTTTTGAGGTGATGAGATGACATAGAAAGTGACTTCTTCAACGTGGAAAAGACCAACTCTGAGTTGTATGGGAAGAGTTTGATGGGTGATACAACCTTTTCCAATGGGAGCATCATCTACGGCGGTAACAGTAATTGGTGGTTCACATTTGGTCGTGGGAATGTTCAGCTTTTCCACTAAATCGTGATGAAATCACATTAGCAGCAGCTCCAGAATCTATTAACGCTGAGAATTGGTGGTCTTGGTTAACGGCAGACAAAATAATGGGAAGTGATAAGCATAGACCAATTTGTAAAGTATTAAGAAAGTGGCTTACTTGATAACTTGTAGAGGAGTTGGCAGCAGGTTTAGCAGGGCAGTGGGAACAGCGATGACCTGATTCTCCACAGTAGAAGCAAAGCTGATTGAGCAGTCGTCTCCTTCGTTCATCAGGTGGTATATGAGTTCGTCCTATTTGCATGGCTTCCGTAGGACCAGACTGACTTGGTACTTGAGCCGCAGTAGTAGGCACACGATAGGCTAGGTTAGTCTTGGGACCAGGCTGTGATCGCAAGAGATTGTCAATCTTGATAGCAAGGGTAACAAACTGCGAGAAGTCAAGAGAGTCATCTTTGCATACTAATTCTGCTTGTAACTTAGCACACAGACTAGAATGAAAAATGTGCTTCAAAGCAACATCATTAAACCCACTTTGTGCAGCAAGAGTGCGGAACTGGATAGCATTATCAGAAGCTGGTCTGTTGCCTTGGCGTAACTGAGTTAACTGAGTTGCTGCATCCATACCGCCAGCAGGATATTGAAAGACATTGCGAATCAGTTGAGTGAAGTAATTGTATGACTGTTGAACCCGTGTGTCATGATCCCAAACTGCTGTAGCCCACTCTAGTGCCTTCCCTGTCAGCAAAGTCATAATAAAAGAACATTTTGTGTGGTCTTGACTAAAAACTTGAGGTTGATTTGAAAAATAAATAGAGCACTGTCTCAAAAAACCAGTACAGTTGTCAGGAGAACCATCAAATTTTTCAGGTAGAGCAAATCTTACCGGAACAGGTTGTGGGATTGGAAGAGAACGAATGTACTGTGTCAAGTGTTTGTTGGCAGCTTGCAGTGTGAACAACTGGGTTTGAAAACCCTTGAGCAAATCATTTTGATACTCAATGGTTGACAGGAGTTGAGAGACCTCTGCTGGATCCGTGCCAGGCAAAGTATTCTGTAAGGAGGAGGTAGGCCTAGTGGTTTCCATATGCGGGTCTTTATTCAATGATCTGCAATCCAGGGTCAAACAATAAACACAGCTCTTAGTCAGGTCACAGGCTTGAGTCAAAAAACAGAGAAAACAATCCAGGCAGGCAAATCCAAAACAGAAATCCAGGAGCAGAAGTCAGCAGAACAAAGCAATGGTCATAACAATAAACGACAGAATTAGCATGAAAGAACACTTAGTAAGGCAGTGGAACTGGCAATACTTCGCAAAATGGTAGTGGAAACACAAGGCTTAAATACATGGTGACAGGAAATGACAAGACAGGAACGGATGTGGCAGGAACAGGAAGTGGACAGAGTTCAATATTCAGGTGAGGGCTCCCTCTGAAGGATGGGAGCCTGATCAGATGTTACAGTTTCATACCATATTTAACTCAACTGCTCAGGTAATGTCAACAGTAAGACCTGAAATTATGATCTGAACTATAGAAATGTATCTGCATATTTGTAAGAAAAGCTTCATATTTCATGTAGACTTTCTATGGTCTCTAAATTTTGTTTTGACATCCTTCAGGGGGTGAAACCATATAAACACCCCCATAATCAGCACTCTGATCTACTGCATACGTCTTCCAATTTAGCTTCAGATTTCCTTTCAAAAGACCTGCCACTAAGCCCTCTTTACAGCTCAATATTTTGTACACAATATATTTGAGTGTGGAATAACACCAAAAAAACAAAAAACAACCAGATCAGTAAGTCCAAAAGTCTTGGTAAACATCCATAAATGACCTTCATGAGTTCTTTAATGTTTAAAAAAAGAGCAGAAAACAGTACACACTGCTCCTGTAATATAATATTGAATGTGTAGGAGAGTTTCTGCATTTACTTTGTAGAGCATTTTTTTTCTCTTTGAAAAAGTTTTATTTGAATAAACTGTTGTATAAAGCTGCTTGTATGAGCTGCACAATATTGTGAAATGCTCTGGAAACATGTTAAAAATGTAAACTGACAACACAGTGGCATTTCCTTGTGCTGTTGTTTTTCTGCCACACAACAAACCTGTTATTCCTGCATTTTACAAAGAGATTTTCATCAGTAGAATCTTGTTCTGAAATGAAAGTAAAACAAGTGAAGGACTGGAAATGTGTGTATAGGTAATCTTGTCCACTTTATATATGCAATTTACAAAAAAAAAAAAAAAGATTATGTCCACATTTACTGGTATTTAATAGTCTTGAATGGTGTTGTTATAAACGCAGAGTAATCAGGCCAAACTATTGGCAGGAACTGGTTGACAAAGTCACACACAACTATACTGTAGCATTTGGACCAATCAGATACACAATTATTCATTATATTTAATGAACAACCCAAACCCCCTCACCAAAGAAGCTAACTATCTGTTAGAGTTCTGTGGACAACCCCCAAAGAGCAACTAACACCCCAAAAAGGCAGAACAGGCCTCTGGTTAACCATGCAAAGCAATGACAAATCATCGGATAACACTGGTTTTATTGCACAAAGGAATGTGAGAAGAGCAACTCTCATTCCATTTTCTCATAGGAAAGACACATAATGCCCATTAAAAGGGACTCTTCCCCATTAACTCATAGAAAACCTTCTATGAATGAGCATTCATATCTCCAGGACATTGTGTGTATAGTTATTCCCAACCACCACCAAGTCAGAATAACACCTTTGCAACCCAGAAATTGCAATTCCAACGTCACCGAACCTTAAACCATTAAGACCTTCATCCAAGACTGCATACGGACACGCGTTCAATGGCCAAGGCAATGCAGTAGTTTTAGCCATTTTGTGAAATAAGCTCACCCATCCTTTCATTCAATGACAACAACAAAGGAAGCAAAGATGCCAGAACTAGCTGAACTTGACGTGAAAAAATGTGGTGCATCATCACTAATGAATGAATTATAAAGAGCATATTTGTATCACCTCAGCATGGTGGCATGGATGAACACTCCCTTCAGGACAAAACCTTGTGTCTTGTTGTCAAGGGTGACACACTATACTGGCACAACACACCCCACTACATCATATATAACCTGTGGTTGAGGTAAGATTTGTGCATACTGAAAAGTGTACTTGAGCTATCTATTTGCTTAAAACACTCTTCTGACACCAGGAAAAATCTGCTGTGAACATCAAAGGTATGTGTGTTTTTATGAAATGACTTTGAGTTAATGAATTTTATGTTGATGATTTGCCTTAATGAATCCAAAGTGATATAAAGAAACATTTAGGTGTTTATGCTTATTATTGCTATTGACTATCTTTCTATTAGAAAAAAGAAAGGTTGGCACATCACAGCTCCAATAATGCAAAAATGTTTATTTCATGTTCTCATCTTTCTATTAGAACATGGTTTCTCATAACTTAAGTAACTGCATGGATATAAAGTAATTCCTGGTTTTGACAATGTTGCAGTTCCATATCAGTTCAATAAATGATTTATTTCAAAGACCCTTTCAGTCTGCTGTAAAAGTAAAAAAAAAAAAAATTATATATTGACGGAATTCGTGCTCTCTCTCTCTCTCTGTTTCTATGCACTTATAAGTTTTATGTAGGCTTTAAGCAAAGAAGTTTTGCTCATATGGATACTGCAGCAAATTGAAGGCACAAAATTGAAATGACAGTTGCAAATATGTTAATAAAACTTAATGAACTGAAGCTGAATAAAAGTGAATGTGTTGAATCTCAACTAACCAAAAATATATTAAATAAATTGTTTTTTTTGTGTGTTTGTACTTACAGTAAACCTCACAAACAGCAACAAAAATTCTCCCTCATAATGACATCTGCAGAAAATGATAGAATCGACATTCTCTCCTGGAATATTAATGGCCTGAAATCAAAACAAAAAGAACAACTATTTAAAATATTTAATGAATACGATGTTGTACTTCTGCAAGAGACTAAAATTGGTGAACCGAAAAAAGGCTCAAAAAAGAAAGATGATGACTGGGAAAAAATTACAATGGAGTTTTTAGATGAGGAATATGTCTGTCAAAATCTGAAAGACCTGGAATTCAATGAAGATGAAGAATTCAATGAACAGCCAAAGACAATGTATATGACATACTTCAGTTCAAACAGCAAAGGTGTTGCCATTGTTATCAATAAACCACACATACTGCTGTCAGCGTCTTATGAGGGTGGAGATTATGCTTGGGTTCATGTTGAGATTGACAATCAGAGGTACACATTTGTAAGTGTGTATTGCTGGGGTTGTGATCCTAAACTGATCTTTAATCTCATGTTTAGGCTTTTCTACGACTTCTTAACAGATCGGTCAGATGCTTTTAAAAGCAGGCTTGTAATTGGCGGAGACTTTAACACAACACTTAATCCTGCACTGGATGCGAACAAAGAAATCAAAGGACATGCTGCACGGAGAGCAAGACTGAATGAGTTCATGAGTATAGCAAAGCTGTCAGATGTCTGGAGAAGAGAGAATTCTCTACGAAGAAAATACACACACCATCATTACAATGGAACAAAATCCAGATTAGACTATGTTTTCATGCTGAAGAAAGATGTGGATTGTGTGAAACATTGTGTCATACTCAATGATATAGATCTGTCTGATCACTTTCCTGTGTGCCTTACACTGAAGATCAACAGAACTAATGCTGATGATAGACAAGATATTCAACAGCATAGAGAAGAGTAATTGGAAAAGCCCAAGCATTTTTTTTTTATATGAAACTATGCAAGCAAATAGTTTCAAGTTTGCAAATTAAGCTCCAAGTCCTGTCATGATGTCAGACCATATTTTCAAGGCTTATAATGCAAAATTACCGGTGTTCATATGTGAAGTTTTTTTTAACTGTTTTTAAAGAAAGGGTTTGTGTAGGTTTGTTTCATTATTTTAAAAAGGCATTTTAGTTAATAATTAATTTTTGATGCCTGAAAAAAAAAAAAAAAGATTTGTCAAAATTGTAATTAAAACAAAAATTAAAAGATTAAACCAAAGGTTCAGTTAAGAAAATAATATTTCTGGTTTTCTACTTAAAAAGATCATGTTTCATGTGTTACTTGACATGTCTCAATAATATGTGAAATTTACTAGCAATTTCGGTAACACTTTACAATAAGGTTCATTAGTTAACAATCTTAACATGAACTAAGCATGAACAATACTCCACAGCATTTATTAATCTTAGTTAATGTTCATTTCAGCATTTACTAATGCATTATTAAAATCGCAAGTTGTGTTTGTTAACATTAGTTAATGCATTGTGAACTAACATGAATAAACAATGAACAACTGTATTTTTTTATTGACATTAACAAAGATTAATGAAGAATGCAATAAATGTAGTGTTCATTGTTCATTCATGTTAATAAATACATTAAGTAATATTAACGAATGACACCTTATTGTAAAGTGTTACCACAATTTCTGAGTGAAAATTGTTTCTGTCCATTTTTTTTCTGTATATTCTGAAACGTGTATATGCTAGTTCTTATACATTCACTTGAAAAGGGTCTGCTAATCAATAAATCGAAATGTATTCAAATGAATAATTTTGTAATTTTCACTTTATAAACAATAAATAATAATTTACACAGCATACATGCCCTGTTAAAATAATGCTAAACATGCAGTCTTAATATATCCTGCTGAAATTCTTTGCTGTTGCACTGCAAGAGCTCTCATGGAAGCTTGTTTCCACCACGCAGTAAAACATTAAATTAAAGGTTCTTCCAAATTGGCATGCTATGTGGGCTAAAATTATGTTTAAAGATCAATTTACAGAAAAGCAGGTAGTTTTACAGGGAGTTTAGAAAGTTCAAAGTCTGGACTGGGCAAGTTCTCAATGGGATTAAGATCTGGGGAGTTTCCAGGCCATGGACCCAAAATTTCAACGTTCTGGTCCCCGAGCCACTTAGTTATCATTTTTGCCTTATGGCACGGTGCTCCATCGTGCTGGAAAATGCATTGTTCTTCACCAAACTGTTGTTGGATTGTTGGAAGAAGTTGCTGTTGGAGGGTGTTTTGGTACCATTCTTTATTCATGGCTGTGTTTTTGGGCAGAATTGTGAGTGAGCCCACTCCCTTGGATGAGAAGCAACCCCACACATGAATGGTCTCAGGATGCTTTACTGTTGGCATGACACAGGACTGATGGTAGCGCTCACCTTTTCTTCTCCTGACAAGCCTTTTTCCAGATGCCCCAAACAATCGGAAAGGGGCTTCATCGGAGAATATGACTTTGCCCCAGTCCTCAGCAGTCCATTCACGATACTTTCTGCAGAAGTTCAATCTGTCCCTGATGTTTTTTTTGGAGAGAAGTGGCTTCTTTGCTGGCCTTCTTGACACCAGGCCATCCTCCAAAAGTCTTGGCCTCACTGTGCGTGCAGATGCACTCACACCTGCCCGCTGCCATGAGCAAGCTCTGCACTGGAGGTGCCCTGATCTCACAGCTGAATCAACTTTAGGAGACCAAAGTTTTGAGAATGACACAAAAACATCCTCCGAGAGCAACTTCTCCCAACCATCCAAGAACAGTTTGGTGACGAACGATGCCTTTTCCAGCATGATGGAGCACCTTGCCATAAGGAAAAAGTGATAAGTAAGTGGCCTGGGGAACAAAACATCGAAATTTTGGGTCCATGACGAGGAAACTCCCCAGAACTTAATCCCATTGAGAACTTGCAGTCAATCCTCAAGAGGCGGATGGACAAACAAAAACCCACAAATTCTGACAAACTCCCAGCATTGATTATGTAAGAATGGGCTGCCATCAGTCAGGATGTAGCCCAGTAGTTGATTGACAGCATGCCAGGACGAATCGCAGAGGTCTTGAAAAAGAAGGGTCAACACTGCAAATATTGAGTCTTTGCTTAAACTTAATGTAATTGTCAATGAAAGCCATTGGCACTTATGAAATGCTTGTAATTTTACTTCAGTATACCATAGTAACATCTGACAAAAAGATCTAAAAACACTGAAGCAGCAGACTTTGTGAAAATTAATATTTATGACATTCTCAAAACTTTTGGCCACGACTGTACACAGTAAACCTTAAAAAAAATATGCATTTTAATTCTTATAAGATACACAAAAGCTTTAAACATTAACACATTCACAAACATGCAAAAATATCAAAAACACCATAATTTATCTGAGGTTACTTCAACCAGTGTTTAGTGTAATGTCACCTGAATACCATTCTCACAAAAGGTACTCTGAGCTCATGAAACTTACACTTCAAATATTTGCCAAAAAATAAAATAAAATAAAATAAATAAATAAATAATCTCATAAGTAAATAATCACTTTGAACTTTTTAGGGTTAGTTCACCTAAAAAATGAAAAATCTGTCATTAATCATCCTAATGTCATTCCACATCTGTAAGACCTTTGTTCATCTTCAGAACACAAATTAAGATATTTTGATGAGATCTGAGAGCTTTCCGTCCCTCCACAGAAAGCTATGCAGTTTACACATTCAATGTCCAGAACAGCAGGAAAGACATCATTAGAGTAATCAACGTGACTCCAGTGGTTTAAACCTCAGTTTTAGGAACCAACGCGAGTGCTTTGTTTGCGCAAAAATAATTAAATAAATAAATTGTAACGGACAAAGCGTTACTTGGTTTTATTTTTGTACGTTAGTTCCTCTGTTTTTGTTGATTTTCAGAGTGATGTATTTGGGTCACATAGAGATCGGGCAGCGAACACACAGCACGGAAACTTTTATTAGTACACAGCAAAAAACGATGGGTTATTTTTTTTAACCCAACCGATGGGTTACACATATTGGGTCACAATGTTGGGTTATTTTTAATAATAACCCAGCGCTGGGTTAAATTGTTTCCCGCGGCGACGGTTCAAATTGTAACGGACGACAAGTGACTGAGAGTCAGACAACAGAAGAAGCTGCTGCTGCTGTGTCAGTATGAGGTAAGTAATATCGTTTTTTTTTAAATATATAACTCTTATAACATATAAAGAAACGTTAAACGCACTCTAAAATGTAATGTTTTTTTTTTTTAAAACGGAGTTGTAGTTTCCTTTAGTCAGTGTATTGTTCCCCGGAGAATGAGCTCGATTGTAAATAAAGAGCCTAACTATAGCTGTCCCAGTTAGGTTGCTAGCAGTAATAAAGTAATTAAAAAATTAACAGAAAGACTAGCGAAACTGTTTAGAGATGTATTACAGTTACCCAACTTTAATAATGTGTAACAGTAGAATGTATAATGTTAAGCCTGTGTTAGGCCTAACGTACTACTAAGTATACTAATACACTTAAGTATGTTACTGAAATCATCTACCATTACGCCAGGTTTAAATTATTTTACAGTTAATGGAGGGTTGCGGACCTGTTCTGACTAAACTTACAGTTTGTTTGGTCGCACTAGTGATTATCACATTTATATGGGAAACGGCAAATGCAGTGGTGTTCATTTGAACCGTATACTTGTTTTTGTTGTTGTTTGTTTGTTTGGGGGGGGGGGGGGGGGGGGATTCATACTTTTATTTAGCAAGAATGCATTAAATTGCTAAAAAAAAGTAATAATAATAATGATAAAGACGATTATAATGTTACAAAATATTTCTATTTCAGATAAATGCTGTTCTTCTGAACTTTCTATTAATCAAAAACCTGAAAAAAATACTCGGGTGTTTTCAACATAATAATGATAATAATAATAATAAATGTTATTGAGCAGCAAATCAGAATATTAGAATGATATCTGAAGGATCATGTGACTGGAGTTATTGATGCTAAAAATTCAGCATTGATCACAGGAAAAATTACATTTTAAAATATATTTAAATGGAATAAATAGAAAACAGTTATTTTAAATAGTAAAAATATTTCACAATATTATTGCTGTATTTTGGATCAAATAAATGCAGGCTTGGTGAGCAGAAGAGAGTTCTTTAAAAAATAACAAAATCTTACTGTTCAAAAATTTTGACTGGTAGTGTAGGTTTTCAACTTTAATTATGATTAATTAAGATGTATGTGGTTTCCACTTGCCTAATAATTACACACTGTATAATTGCTATTGTAGTAGCATGCTAATATATTGTTCTGAATTCAGCCTCATTAAAAACCAGCGCTTTTGAGTTTCACGTATTACATTTGCACAAATTATTTTTTTAAAGTGATTTCCTCTAAAAGGTTAACCTCTAATCAAACTCAGTCCAAAGTCAAATTAATTCCACATTCCAGTGTTTTTTATTCAAATATGTAAAAACCACTGCGAACAGGTGATACTTAACAAGAGCGTATTTAATGTTTATAGATCACAAACATGCTGCACAAAGCTCAGCGTAAATAAAGGAACGAGCTGTTAACTTTTGAGGAAGTTATGAATGACATGAGCACACATACATCGACGCAGGCTCAGAAGTGCTTACATCTACAGATTAAAGTCAAAGGTTATGACAGATTCACAATTCCTGGTTTTATTCAGTGCAGCAGTTCTGAGTCACATCATGGCTCTTGCTTACAAAGACGGTCACTACAGAAGTCTTCACTTGAACAGGCTCGCAAGGTTGAGGTGTTTTTTAGGTCAAAAGTGGTCACATACACTTAAATCAATACTCACAGTTACAGATGTATCAGTGTAATGTATCTATGGTGGGACTGATGCTTCGTCTGAACAGCAAACATTCATGTCAGGAGCTGCTTCAGAGAGTACCAGTCCGTCCTTTCAGAAGCCCTTTAAATCTAAAGCAACTCAACTGAATTAAGCCCTTAAACAGATTTAATATTCACATTAATAACTGAAAGAAGCTGCACTCAACTCAAAAGAGTTCAACATATTAAAATCAATTCATATTGTTCATGAAATAAAACGACTGGCCGTTAGTTTCTGCACAACGAACACATGTAAGAGCACTTTGGACGGAATCAGTGGTTGCACTATTCACAAATCAACATGCTACAGTCTCACATTACATCTCAAAAGTTGTCCTGAGCTTCAGAAAAACAAAAAGTTCAATAAAAGTTACAATGTCTCAAGCTATGAAAACTATTGGGAAAAAAACTACAGTAAATAAATGAGTTCACACATCAAACGTTTAAATAATCAAACAAAAAGCAGACAAAACAAACGCAGCCCTGCCATCTTCAATCAGATACGCAGCATTTCATCACACGAGGATTCAAATGAAAAAGCTATGGTTTCAAGCATGTAAGCAATACTCTCACACAAGTATTTTCCAGCACGCTTATTATACTTGGAAGGCACTTTCTTCAGTCTTCAGGCGGAGACGGTTTATCTGGAGTTGTAGTTTGGTGAATACAAGCGTAGTCTTGGGCTTGCCTTCGAGTCTGAAGACATGCTGCTGTTGAAGGGGCTTTCAGTCAGCTTCGCCACACCTGCAGAAACAGCAGCGTTTACAAACGCGTCAGTCAAACCCACAGAAACTGACTACACTGTAGAAAACCTAAAGTTGAGAAACTTAAAAGTTTAAGGCAACCAGCTTCAGAAGATTGTTTTTTTTTTTTTTTTTTTTTTTGAGTTCTCAACTCGTTGTATTCAGTTTATACAACAAAAAGCTGAGAAAACTCAAAAATCTCCTACAAGAACAAGTTGAGAAAACTCAATCTCCTGAAGCTGGTTGCCCTAAGCTTTTAAGTTTCCTCAAATTTAGATATTTTACAGCGTACCACTCCTAAACACCTGAAATAATAATAATGCGAGCATGAGGTAAAGTCTGTCTGATCATTCGTCATTTCTCTCGGTGTGTAGCACCTACGACTCTGCACACACTTCTGAGGAAGTCCATAAGAAATCAGCATTCTTCCCCCGAAGTCCCTGATTATTTCAGACTGATGTGAACAGCTTGAGCAGCACACTTCACAGATTCAGTGCTGATCCAGATGCATGTACCTGCAGGAGGCGGAGTCTTCTGGATGAACGCAGGGTGACTGACAGGATCTCTCGGGGAAAACAGCGCATGGCACACTACAGACACACAGCAAAATACGCTGATATTAAAATAGGAACAATCACTGTCCGAAAACCCATTATTCGTGATACTGAAACGTGTTTGGCAGGATGTGGTAGCATTTACCGATGATGACGACAGCGGTGGCAGCCAAGAGAGAGAATAAAGTGAAGAACATCACTTGATAGGAGTCAATGAACTGCTGAAGAATACTGGGCCCGTCTGCTCCATCGACTACATGTGCTACGAGAAGAGTGAAGCAGCATGGGTCATTATAAGAAAAAAAAAACATTAAAGGGCTCATGACATGGATTTTTTTTAGGCAGCGGCTATTTCCACATTATACAGTAAGTAAAGCTCAAGGAACATATTAAAACAACAAACAAATCCATGTCATGACCCCTTTAAAAAAACAATAAAATGCTCAAAAGAACATATAATCTTCCATCATGATCTGGACGCCATTATACGCATAAACCATCCCACTTGTTCCTGACGGGATCCTTCTCAACTATCAACATGTCTCTCACTCTGCTGTCAGACAGATGCTGAGGAACAAACCTTGCACAGAAGTACCGCTGGCCGTGAGATGCATGACAGACACCGGGATGTGCAGCACCTGAGCACTGGACGCGCTGCTCACAGACACCGACGCCGTCAGAGACCCCTGCGGCCTCACCACACTGACCGCATACCTGATGAAGCTGGGAACGCCGAGAGAAACCTCCTTCTCCTCGACCACAACCGCAGGAGAACTGCTCTTCACCTGAACACCAGAAAGAGCCATGACCACAATAACACTGCAACTAGGGCTGGGCGATGTGGCCAAAATAATCATCACCAGAATTTTCTTCATACATTTACATTCAGTCATTTAGCAGACGCTTTTATCCACAGCAACGTACAAATGAGGAGAATGGAAGCAATCAAAACCAACAACAGAGCAACGATACGCAAGTGCTAGAACACGTCTCAGTTAGCTTAACGCTGTACATGTAGCAAGTTTTTTTACAAAATTTTTAATTATATAATAAATCAAAAAGAAAACTAGCAAGCTAGTGTTAGAGGCCCTTTTAGCTTTTTGTTAATTGTATAATAAATAAAAAGAAAATGCATAGAATACAAAAAGAATAAATAAGCTACTGTTAGTTAAACAAAAAAAAACAAGCAGTTAGTAAATGAATAGAGTGTAAGGGGCAAATTATTATTATTTTTATATCAGTCGATATCGATAATTATCACGATTCCATGTCAAATCTTAATTTTATTTGAAGTTTAAAGCCAGATTTTTGTTCCAAAGTGAAAGTTGTAGAAACCAAAATAAATATCTTAAGAATTTTATTTCTTAGTTTCTGCATGTTCTAATGTGTGATATTGTTTCAAATCAAGAAACAGGTTTGAGTTGCCTGATAATTTCAATTATTAATAATAATATTATTACTTTCTTGTCTCTTAGAAATGCACATTTGATAGTAGCAGTAGCTTGAGTTAGGATGCAGATGTAAAGTTTTGTTCATAATCAAAATCAGTAGCATCTGTAAAAACTGTAGCAACCTCAGTTTTATATGGTGAAATATAATTATTCTAAATAAAGTTTTTTTTTTAAACTAATCATTGTTCTCCCATAGTAGCATAAATTGAAATCATGATAAACAGTTAAAACCACACATATAGCACCTCAATACCATGGTAAAAATATAACAATATATGGTTTTTAGGTATTTGTATGAAAAACAGTAACATTGGTCTAAAAACATTCATTATAAATGCACACATGCAAGAGCTTAATCACAAAAACATACTATAATTATGTTCAATTACTCCTATAAAAAAAATTAAATATGAATATATCCCACATTTCTGCCACAACACCAACGGTTAGTGTTACTACTGTAAACCATGGTAAATGATGGGGATTTGTAGACTGAAAAGCCTCCTGATTATCATTGCACACAGTGTTTCTCCTGTTTGTCAGCGCCGTTTCATCTGCTGTAAACTAGTTTAAATCACTGAGTCATTTGTGTCCTTCGCTGAATTCAAGCGCTTCACACTGAATCTCACAGCGCTGCTCTGTGAATAAACGCATCTACTCTGGTGAGCTCGCGCTGCGCCGCTGTTTGAACTTTGATCCGAGCGGATAAACGGTCCGCGTGGCGTGCTTCAAATGAGTCACGCTGTTTCCTTCCGCTTTTAGCGCATAAAAATTATATTAGGGATGCACCGATACCACTTTATCCAGTACTCGGCCGATACCGATACAGAGTACCGATACTGGTATTTTCATTGTATTTGTAAATTTGTTTAAATATTGGGTACAGAAACCAAAAGAATATGTATAATGTTTATTAACTTCATTTATCAAATAGACATATCCTTCAGCTATTTTCACAGTTAATTATGCCCATTAAAATGCATTTTACAAGTTTTAGTTACTTTCACAGTTCATTTTTTTGCTCTATGGTACATCATCTTTAATTTAATAGCATTAGAGCTGCTCCATTGCAGCGGCTCAATACCGTAATCATGCGTTTTGCTGTAATAATGCAGGGAACCACTCATTATAATGATTTCAGAGATACAAGTAGTGTTTTTTTCATCTCAAACATGCTGCGATTTATATTCCAAAACCACTCATATAATGCAGAAACACTCATGAAGCAAGCAAACCACGCTCCAGACGTGCACGTATTTGTGCTGGTGCAGAATGAGAGGGACGGGACAGTACAGCCTCGCGCATTTACACTGGCTGCTAGCTCACTCCTGCCAGAAAGTCATGCATGCTTAAGGTTGAAAATAAATTATGTTTATAGCATTTTAACAAGTACGAGTACAGGAGCTCAGTATCAGTATCAGCGCATCCCTAAATTATATTGAACTCTTCATATCGTTTTATCGAAGGAAAATTATATCGCGGTAATTATCATTATCGATTTATCGCCCAGCCCTAATTTCAACAAAAACATTTCACTTTACAGACAAAGAGACCAGGATGCAAACGTTACGTCTAGCTGCTGAAGAGCGCCTGCCGGCCCGTGGATGGTCAGCTCCGCAGTCGTGTGCTGATTGCTGAGGATGATGTCCGTCTGATCGGCGTAGATCCCTGGACTGACAGGCAGCCGGGCGCTGACCTGCTCTCCGCTGAAGACAGATCCCTGCACGCCGGCCCTCACCTCCACGTCCGTCATAGACACGCTCAGCACCTTCACCTGCTGGTCGCTCATGGGCTTAAAGCTCAACACGCAGCTGTAGAAACCTGGCGGTCAGAGGAGACACAGATCAAGGGTTACGCCTGCCATTGTGACGTCAGGCTGAAGTCCAAGGTTCGTGTGAGAGACCTGTGCTGGCGTCGAATGCCGTGTGAGTGTGGTAGATGTCATGAGCGGAGAAATCCACGGCGCTGCTGGTGAAGCAGAGCTGACAGCTGACGGAGGACTCTGGGTGGAGCAGAGCCATGCTCTCGGACTGAGACGACGTGCAGCTTCCTGTGGACAGAGGAAACATGAGGGCTATGATGCTGTTCAGAAAAGCCCTACGATTTAAATAAATGGACTTGTTTATGAGACTTTAACATTTGCTTGTGTTCATTTGGCAGAAGCTTACAATGCAGTCATAGCAAACTGAAGACTTCAGATGCAAAAACGTCTAAGTCTGTCTGAGATTTTTCTTTTAAATGCACATTTTTTATCAGGCTCCTATGTTTAGGTTCTGTCATTTCACTTTGATTGCAATGAAAAAGGTTGTTAGTTAGTTATTCAATGTCTTATTTTCAAAAATGTCCAATGTTATTTTCATAAGAGCCTGATAAAAAACAAATTTAAGATTTTAAGACCTTTTTGAAGACCTGCACAAATAAACGTAATACCACATGAGCAGGGTAGGGCAATGTCTATAATAACATATTAAACTAAAATGACTAAAAAGCATGATTTACAGTCCAGATTGAGTTTTTCACAAAAACAAAAAGTTTTATAAAATGATACACTTCACATTTAATCCTTTAAACCATTTGTAAGAAAATGGATGAGTCAAAAGTAATATTATATTAATTGAAACAATTATTATCAATGCATTTTTTTTATTAATTACATTACATATAAATAAGTTTTACTGTTTGCATTTTTATAATGCATTATCTTCTTATTGATCCACCAGTTCACATTTACAGCTCTGCGTGTTTGCGGCGTAAAAACATGGGTTGATTTTTGCATTGGTCTGAACAAAAACAACAGGCTTATTGAAAATGCACATTCATTCCCTGCCAGCAGGTGGTGCCTTTGGAATACCTCTGTTTCCATGGCAACACAGGACTTGTTTATTTAATGAAATCACAGCCTTTTGAAGTTTAATCTTCACATAAGCCATATCGCAATTCTGGTCTTTCCGTCCCCAAATTTAAGACCTCTTGAAATCAAAATTTCAAAATTGCACTTTCTTGTACAATATAAGACTTTTTATGGCTTTAAATTTGATACAACTAAATTTAAGACTTTTAAAGACTCGCGGGAACCCTGAAAATGCTCATTTAAAAGAAAAATCTCTACGAACCTAGATGCTTTTGCATTCTTAGGAATCAAACCCATGACGTAAGAGATGCCCTTTGAAATCAGTTTAATTTTTATCAAATTCTGTGTTTAATTCTTTCTGGATTTCAGTGTAATGGTGAAAAACACTGAACAGTTGTGTTATATGTCAAGCGCGATTGAGTCTCTCTCTAATGCAATTCCAGCAGTGTTTTGTACCGATGAGGTTGCTTCCCGTGTCCCTGGTTGACATCAAAACTTTAGAGTCTCTGTCCTTCTTCACTGTGGGAATCACGACAGACGTCCGAGACGCACCTTCAATAAGAACCTAAACAAAATAAAGCATTACAACACAATCGCAATAATCTTTACATGCAGTTTAACAGGCATCACACTTTTTAAACTCGGATTCTGAATATCTCCGAACTGAAGTCCACGTGATTAGCGTCACCTCTCTGTAAGTGTGGAGTTGACCGGGTATCTCATAGTACACCGTGACTGTGCCCTTGTCTCTGGCTACTGCAGCTCCAGTCCTGGGATCGATCTCCAGCAGAGCGCTGGACGATGAGCTCCACACACCTGACGCTCCTGCACATGAACAATGACTTCAGGAGACTCGAATACTCACAGAAAGCCATGCATCTGTAAATGCTATCAATATTTGTATGTGTCCGTGTTTTCTCTTACCCTCCTGATTAACAAACTGTGCTGAAAAACACACAACGTCTCCCACGATCAGCCGCTGGGCTTCAGCCGGATGAATGGCATGTTGGACCGGTATTGCGAGGAAATCTGCGAGTCCGGCCTGCTCCGAGTCCCAAACCCCCAGCAGAGTCAGACCCACATTCACCGTCCGCACCGTCAGCGTGCCGTTACTCGAACCCTTACCGACCTGCACCAAATCATCCCTGCACACACAAGACAGATCATTAATACACACTGATCAAAGCATATGCACTGATTATCTCTGATTGTTAATTATCTGCAATTACCACTTTTAACGCCTGAATATTTGTACAAAAAAAACAACAACAACAGTTATTCGTTTTTGATTTGCAACCATATTTGACACTTCAGATGCTCCTCTGTGTGTGTCTGATTTTGTGTTATCATTTAAATTAAGATAATGTTATTGCAATACATGGGATGAAACCAGAGAAGAGTGAAAATTCTTACTTCATATTAAAAATAAAGCTGATATGGAAGATTTTGAAAGGACTTTGAAAAACAGAGTTACAGTCTCTCTTTCACAAGGTAATTAAAACACAGTGAAAGACGTTACATACATCATTACTTGTGCTTTTTTTGTCCCTAAAGTGGCAGAGTTTCAGAAGGAAGTTCTAAATAAACGAATGTTCGTTGCTGTAAAGGCTGTCACAAACCAATATTTTGATGATTGATTAATCTATTGGTTATTGTTTTGTGATTAATCTATAAATCTTTTTTTTTTTTTTTTTTTTACATTAAATCAATTTATTATTTTCTGATTAGTCAATTAATCATTACTAATAAACTTACTTAACCTACCAATAATTAATAACTTCTGGCAATATCCATAACACAGCAAAGTTTTATCAGAACTGACAGCGTGTTAAATTAGTCCAACTGAAGTTGATCCATTATATCTTTAAAAGAACCAACAACGACTTCAAAGGCGTCATTTCAGCCCTAGCTGCTGTTGAATTTTGATGTGAAATGTTTAGTCCATGTTTGATAATGTGTTATCTTCAATATTATATTAAACAAACAAATGGAGGTTTTGTTGATGACAGGAGTGGTGTAGTTGATGCTGGTTTGCAGTGTAGGAACTGTGCAAGTGTTGCATTCAAAGGCACATCTGTCCTGTAGATCTCCTGCAGACGGCTCGAGATGCTGATTCTGTTACCTGTTGGTGGAGAAGCTGAGCACCGAGTTGTGGCTGTGCAAGGTTTCTCCCGTGCTGTCGTGGAAGTGAACGGTGAAGGTCAGAACGGCTCCCAGCGGGATGGCGGACACAGTCTCTCTGTTAGACGTGTACACGACTGGACTAGTGCTCAGACGCAGGTACGAGACGGTCACCACCTGACAACAAACACCAGCTCTGTGACACTGCTGACACTGAATGCTAACTACTAAAACATTCATTGTGAAATACAAAACCTAATATAAGGCATAATGTACAGTCATTAATTGCAAAACTCATTTGAAAATATCTAGGCATCACCCTGAGGTAACATCCCACTGCATGACTGCTAAATAAATCAAGACATACACATAGCCATGTATTTCACTGATGAGCTGTTTTAATCTGATTATACTGCAAAAATAATATATTAATTTATGCATTGTTATTATCAATCTGCAATTCAAGTCACTTATCCTCTATTTTGTTTTCTATTATGAAGTTAAATTGCACTTGCATAGCCTCATATCTCCTCATCTGTGGAAGAGTTACCTTCACAGCGACGATGATGGTTTGATTGACGCCGAATGTCTCCTGCGAGCTGATCTGCAGCGATGCTGTTCCTGTCAGAGATCCAGACGTCAGGTGACCTTTATCATCCACCTGAACGAGAGCAGCTCTGTCCGGACAGTCCAGCACACGGTAGGACAGGGAGCCCAGGCCATCTCTACACGACATAACACATTATACAGCTATAATGAGCACTGCTCAACAACACGCAAACTATTTTTATTTATGACAAAAGATACAAACAGATCCGATCTTTGTCTGACATGTTGCTCGACATTATTTGATAGATTTCTGGAGTACTTAATTCTAATTATCTACTTAATTTTAACATTTAACAGTCTAATATTTCTTAATAATGACTGTTATCCACAGAAACACTGTATAACTGACCTTTCAGGAAACCTGCATGGTCTCCTATATGATGTGTCCCACAGTCTTTACTAGTGAGCTGATACATTTATTTCAACTCAAACAATTTGTCTATTTATTTATTTATTTGCTTTGTTAAGCAGCCATTCCTCCAGCAGGATAAACGTAGAATATGTCATTACCACAAAACAAAACCCTTCTGGATTATCATTTAAATTTAAAATAAAAGCTATGTAATCCTCTGAATATTGGATATAAATGATATACAACAGCATGATGCAGAAGAGACGTTGCTTAAATATTAAATTCACATACTATGCATACATATTTAGGTTAGTTTAGTCAAAATTTAAAAACAAACAATATTTAACTGCAAGTGCCTCCTGAATTTGAAGTAATTAAATGTAATATGTGGTCTGTACTGCATTTCTGTCACACAAGATTGTGTGTATTTGTACAGCAGCACAGCTCACATTCATGGCAAAGCAGCATGCATATCTGATGTGGTTCAGTCTAACTCTGTGTGTGTTGATCTGAACCAAGGGTTTCTGCTGAGGTACCTGTTGGTTTGGAGCTTGAGAAGGGAGTTTGGGGACATCAGGACCTCCTCAGCTTGAACTTCTGGGTTCAACAGCTGCAGCTTCTCATAAACCTGAAATTCAGTATATGGCAGGGTCAGCCTTTGCTCTCGGTTTAACAAATGCTCTTCAAAATACAGTGTTGCAATGGCTATGATGATTTACAGTCAAACCAAAATAGCAATTAAAGAAAAAACACTTTAATGTGTATTGTTGAATGTATAATATGTCAGAACGTGCTGCTCTGTGAATGAGATTTAGTCTACCTGTATCTGTATCTCATCATGGAGCTCGAGGGCACTGTCCTGCAGATGTCCAGCCAGAGGAGCGCTGGCCTTCACCACCACCCTCAGTCCTGTGCGGCCTTTACTCCTGCCCAACACACTCATGGCGAAGTTGTGCTCGGCACTGAGCTGTACAGACGCCTGCAGCACAGATCACACACTGATTTATCTGAACCGCAACACCAGCACACACCAGAGAGAAGGTTTACCACAGAAATGTGTCAACACAAACTAATAGACCTGCCACTACTATATAATCCGTTTCTTTGTTCTTCAAAGAACTTGCTGTGTTGTTGCAACAACCATGTCTTTTTATAGGAAGAATGCACTTGTTGTTTAATTTTCATATTTGGTACTAGAGATGCACAATATAAATATTCTCCACAGATGATTATTCAGAATAACATCTGCTCGTACATTACTATAATAGAGGTTCAAATTAACAACAAAGCACAAACTATTATATTTAACTGCTATTTATTGTCAGATATAATAAATCACACTCAAAAACTGAAATGTCTGCATACAACTCAGATGCACATAAAGTAGTTTTCATAAAAACTTTTCATGACAGATACATGATTAACAGTGAATAAGCTCCTCTCTAGTGTTTTTTCATAGCTAACTAACCAACTGTGAACACTGGATAACTTTCCTCAGGCAAATGCAACATTAAGTGACATTTATTGACATCTTTCTGCGGTTGAGACACTGTATTATAATTTTCAATATGCCTTCTGATGATCATTCATGTTTATTTTACACTATAACTTGTGTTAAAGTGGAAGAGACTTGGGTCCTGTGGTGCCGCTTGAACTGAAGCACCACAATAAAGAGAATCAAAACTGCATTTATTGTTTGAGTTTTGTGATAAAAGGGACAGAAATAACAGCACAAAGCTGTTTGTGTTTATTGGATGGGATGTATGCTACAAATAATGTTTGGTGAGGAGAAAAAGCGTGGACCTGGCAACCCTGGCTTGACCTACAGGTGATTCATAGGGTCAAATACAAGATGCATTATTATATTTTTGAAGTGAGATTGTGTTAATGCCTTATCACCTTAACTTTAACAGCCCTAAATTCTACAAAAGATATCTTTTCTTCACACAAATTTTCTGGCCCCTTTTGACTGACAGGACATAATCGGCCCTGATCATCAGCTGTTTTAATCGATGGCCGATAGCGCAGATAATGGCTTTTATCGGCCAATACAATTATTGGCTAACAGACTGGTGAATCTCTTTTTGGTACATTTAAGTAAATATGATTTTGAATGTTCTTTTTGTGTTCATTCACCAAGACTTGAAAAATACTGAGATACCAGCCCAAATTGTGATAAAGTTCAAATCAACCCAACAAATACTGGAATCAAGCACTGTAGCGCACAGGAAGAGTGTTATCCTGACCTCTGCATGGCGCGTGTGAACGTCCAGAATGTCTCTCTTGGTCACAGACCAGTGGAAGGTCAGTCCAGGAAGAGCGTTCCCGAAGGAGAACGGCGTCTGGCTGCTGGTCAGGCCCATCACATACACCGGCATCTACCGCCAGAGACCAAACCTTTATCACAACCTTCTCACAACACTCTGCAGATAAAAACTGAACTCATAATGCGTGTTTACCAGCGTTCCTGTCTTCATTCTGGTGATGGGAGCTCGGATCCTAATGGCCTTCAGCTGGACCACCTCCACATCCACCTGATCCTGAAAGAGACGGTGTTTAACTCTCTCATCACACAGATCAATGCACTTTCTGCTAGAGATGCACCGATTGCTATTTTCTTGGCCGGTTCCAACTTTCTTTCTAAAAACTATAATTGACAGCATATACAAACAAAAATCTATACTTTTTTTAATGCAAAAAAATAAAAAATAATTTAACATTACAATTCCCCCAATCTGGACAAAGTTACAGATATTCTCTCACTTAAACAACTCTCAAAATAAAGTGATCTGTGACTAGAAAAGCGGTAGGAAAAACAATTAACTGAAAAGGAGTTGCTGTATATAACAAAACAGATTCCCACTGTGTTTCCCAAATTGTCATTTTTTCCCTAACCTTATTAAATGTGTCATCTTTCACACCAAATTCCTACATTGTTTTTAATTACTTTAGTTAGAATAAAAAGAAACCGTAGGGCTGTTACCATTCAAATGAAATCAGTATTGACAAACTCCATCTACGCACTGCAGGAAACACAAAAGCTGCATCTGAAGTGGCATTAGATGTATTTACATTAGTGGTGGGCATAGATTAATTTTTTTAATCTAGATTAACCTCACTGTAATCTTGGAATTAATCTAGATTAATCTCTCATCAAGAAGCAAACGTAATATGGTGGTAATTCGTGGTGTAGTGGTAATTAATAGGCTAATTAATTAAATTATATTATGTAATTTAATACATAAATTGTATTATTTGCGGTGTGGAATCATCCTATGAAGATTAAAGGACTAATTACCGCTTTTGGGGGGGACATAAAAATAAAGGGGATTTAATATTGATTATAACATTGAAGACATTGTATGATTATAACTTAAAGATAAGGTTTTAATAGTTTTAGTAGTAGTAGCTGCCCAATGTCTTCAAGTGAAACCCAAACTTTTATTTTGACGGGTTGCCGTGAGGATAGTTTTTTTTCAAATGAAACGAAGTGACTCTCAGAGCAGTTCTGGAGATGTTGTTCATGTATTTATGTCCTCATTTAGTGAGACGACAGACGTTAATATCGCCGCAAGCGTCACGCGGGCTTCTGTATGAGTAGTGAACAAGCCCGTGCGTCTGCGCCATACATTAACACAGAGACACACAGAAGTCATATTTAAATAGACGTTTTGCGGCTTAATATTTACAAATAGGAGTGGGAGTGTGCGCTTACGTGTGTGTGTGTGTGTGTGTGTGTGAACCGGGGTGGAACTCCACTGTGCGCGTGATACAGAGAGCGCGACCATGTAACGTAGAGACAGAAATTATTTGCCGTCATGTAAATAAGATAAATAACATAAGGCTTGATGTGGTAATTTCACAGTAGGCATACACACAGGTTCGAAGACTCGTTCTCGCCCGCTACAGTGCAAATCGGCTAGGTATACATCAAGGTGAAAAATATCGAGGTGAAAGTCATCATAGCTTATAGACCCAGCTCCCAACCCAACTTTGAGAATAGATTAACGGCGATATTTTTTTTTAATCGCCCGATAAGAGTCTCACGTTAACGCCGATAACAGCCCACCACTAATTTACATACACTGTTTGATGAAGCTGAGGTGCCAGAAATGCATTTACACTGCAAAATGTTGAATGCAAAAAGAATTTTATAAAATTGATGTAAGATTTTAAATATTTTTTAAACATACAAATAAAAAATGTTGAGAAAAATGCATTGATAGTTTTAAATATGAAACCAAACCAGTAGGTGGCGGCAAACGACTGTTTGAGTCATTTAGTCCTTCATTCAACAGATTCGTTCAAACGGCTGATTCATTCAGAAACGAGGCAAGTGACTGCTGTCTTTATGAAACCGGCTCATTACAGACCCGGGCCGTTCGATCGGTGCATCTCTAGTTCTGCACATCTGTCTGCGGAGCATCACCTTCGACACCACCACCAGTTTGCCTGTTTCTGTGTCGACCGCCTGAACCACGCCGGTCACGCTCATGTTGCCCACCGACAGGCCCTTGACGTGCCCCAGACTGCTGACAGAGGCGATGCTCTCGTGGGACAGAGAGAAGAGGATGTTGGACTGGGGCTGCGGTCCTCCCTCTGACGTGATCTACAAATGAACAGGTGCAATGCATCCAGTCAGTCTCTCTCTGAAGACGATCACTGATCACAGACAGCAGAGCCAGTTAGATGTGGTTTATGTTCCCTTGATTGTGACAGCACATGAAAATAATTCTCACTATTATCTAGCCGCTTATTAGCATGCATATTACTAGCACACTGGCTGTTTATTAGTACTTATAAAGCACATATTAAAGCCTTATTCTGCATGATCATATTTCAGATCCATTAATCCGGTTGTGGCTAGAAGGGATACAGCATAAACCGGAAGCTAACAATAAACTGAATTTTCTACCTAGTAGATTGTGTTTTATTAATGTCTACACCTACCCCAACCCTAAACCTACGCCTTACAATAATGTAAAAATAGAAATTATTGTTGTACAGTGTGAGAAAAATTGCACTATATTGATGTGCGCATGCCCAGTAGTTTTTGCTGTATGCCTTCTAGCCTTAATACACCATTTAATAGTGAGAAGTGGACCCCAAATTTCATTCCAGTTGTAAGGTGTGGTATATTCCTTTTATAATCCAAACTTTAAGAAATGCAGGTTATCATCCTCGTCATGTGAGTTATTATCTGGGAAGCAGACAGCCATGTCATAACCTGAGATGTTTGCCAGTGGCAGTCCGACTGTTATTTTATCCATAATGCTGTAGTACAAGCAAAACAATGGCTAGCACATGAGGGAACACATGCATGATGTATGCATAATCTTGCTTTAGAGTGCAGGCTTCGCTTGTGTTTTGAGTTGATCTGCTCACTCAGATCGGAGTGCATTAGACAAGTGAAGTGTGCTGTATTAAATCAGATCAATTTGTGAAAGTGGATGACACTTACCTGCATCATTGCTCCGACTATCAGAGTGACTTTCCTGGGCAGCAGCCTGAAGGGAGGAAATACCTACAGATCAAAAAAGACAAAACAAAACGTTTTTTTAGGATTCTCTATCACCACAAAGAAACTAAGCGTCTAATTTGAATTTTTAGTAGCAACCTGTTGTGTAGCTTCAAGAGAGTAGCTTTCTCCATTCTTCATTTATTCAGCTATTATTTAGAAACAATCATTTATATCCTATCAATCTGATCATTAATACCATTTATTGCACATTATCATAACTGAGAAATCTTGACACTAAAATATAATAAATTCACTAATCTTATGACCACCCCCTCTCTACGTATTCAGTGTTTCGGAGCAGCTCAAGCTGTTTCTCATCGTGCTGTGTGAAATACAGACTAAACGGCAGCTCAAAACCTTTGTCTGGTTATGAACACCAGAAAAAGAGCGTATCTTCTTACAGGATCTGGTGAAGGTATTGCAAAAAAACACATACTATATAATCATTAAGCTTGACGCAAACCATTCATAAAACTGTAAATGATGGCACAGGAGAGGCTTACTTCAATTTGCTGGGGTGCAGAGGTGATTTTCCTGCCATTTTTGTCTATGACGACAGCAGACACACTAGTTTGTCCGATCACCAGACCTTTGACCAGAAACGTGGCTGTATCTTCTTCTGATGAATCGGGCAGAGCTCTGACAAACAGCAGAGGTTTATTACTCTCTCAGACAGCAGACCATCAAGCTAAGAAGATCTAGGAAAGGTTACTCACTGCAGGGATATAATGGAGGACGCTGCCCTCAGCTTCAGGTTCATGACAGAGAAATATTTGGACAGGAAAGGCTTCTTGTTGCCATCCAAAACCCGAGCATATGCTTTGACTGACTTGCCTATCTCCACCTGAAATGAATGTGTCATCTGAACTTTATTTCTGATTTCAAAATCATTTCATAAACAATTATAAAATGCACATACAGCGGATTTGTTTTTCAGAAATTCTTTAAAGAAATATTTTAACATATGAATGATTCATTTATTTAGTTGTTTTTATTGGATGTCACCAACCTTATCGACCACACGCACATAAACCTCCAGAATATCAGAGATGTGAACCGTAGCCTTAGCAGGGGAAGGGAAGGTCAGGCAAAGGTCATGAACCATCACCTGCAAGACCCCCGCCTGAGCCGGGACCACCTGAGTCACAACCAAATGAGATTACATTCAAACTAAACCACAGAAGAAACAAGCTATTAACAACTGAGATTGTGTAGTCAGCTGTAAGCTCAACAGAAGTCCACTCAAGTCACTGAAAGTAATCATAATCATTTTAATACACATATCACAGACAGCAATCACCAGCCTGGAAATACCAGAAAATATGACTAATGTATGGATTTTGTGAAATATTTTTTTGAAATAATGCTCCAGGTTCATGCTCCAAGAAAAAAACTAGTGTAACAGACACATGTAAAGTGTCTGTAAATCTGCAATTAAAAATAGTTTTTTTGTTGTAAACAAAATGCCACAAATACCACTGAGAGAGCTTATCTATTACTTTCATCTTAAATGTTACCTGAGCGATTCCCTGGGACTCCTGGAACGTGACGTCTGCGATTCCCCCGACGCTCGCATTGATGTAGAAATACCCCGAGCCCTGCTGCAGAATCAGATCCGCCTGCAGAGGAGGAAACACCAGCAGCAGGTGTCACACACGCCAGACGATCCAGAGCAATCAGGCACGTATGAGCTTACCGTCACATCGGGATGGTTGTATATGGTGATGGTGTCAGGGGTCACCCTCACGTCCTCCACTAACAGCAGGTCCAGCGTGGCAGAGACGGGGCTCAGAGGAGCAAACTACACACACATGAACATAACACATCAATCAGAGCTCAAGCTCAATAATGACTGATGTAACGATATCAAAATCTCACGATGCGATATTTACTGTAATATAAAAAAAAAAGAAAGAATTGAATAATTGGAAAAAAAATTAAATTTTGTACATTTTAAAGTTAAATTCTAAAAAGTTATTATTAAAGTTATTCTATCTAATGCACTTTGAGAGTTCGAAATTAAGAGCTCCAACCCATGTTCTTACTAAGAAAACTTAAATTATTAAACTTGAATCTAAATTATATTCACACTGATGTTTTAGGAAGCTAAAACAAATTAGAATAGAATAATACAAATTTTATATTTCCTACGACAATAATAGCCATATATTGTAAGACAACAGCCCTGTAAAATAAATGAAAATTTCATAGGTATATTATTTTTGCTTTACACTACAGTAGGGAAATTACAATACTTCTTTCCAAATTTCTACACTTGAAAGATATTTTGCATTTGGACTGCATTTAAACCACCAGCTGTCATCAATTCATACTGTACTTTAAGCTTTTATTTTGAAGGAAAACTCCAGCTTCAGTGAAAACTTGAAATTGGCAAAATCTAGTGAAATGCTGTAATCATCTGCTGTGAAAATAAAGCCTAAAACTGGTGGCTGTTGCGTTCCCAAACACACGCTAAACTCACAGCACGTGCAATAAACAGCTTCACTGCATTCATTCAGTGTGAACGGAGACGCGGAAAACACCGGATCACGAGCTGACCGTCTGAACGAAGTGTGCGCTTCGCTTTGAAACACGCAGCGAAACCAGACTTGATGAAGGGATGAAGCATATTGTGCTTTCGGTTTTAGTTCATTTAACAGATACTGTGCCAAAGCATAATGACCCAATTTTAAAAGACCTTTTTGTGTTAGAATAAGAAGTTTAAAAACTGCATTTTTTTCCCGGAATATCTATCGTTTCATATCATTATGTGATCACGATAATATCAAGATGGTTTTGCTATCGCGATATTGATAATATTGTTACATCACTATATGGAGTATGTACAAATAAGAGAAATTATCCTCTTAATTATTGTTAACTTAGCAACATGCTAACACGATTAGGGCAGGAATAAGATTATATATATGTGGCACTAAGGTTTTCACATAAAAAGGAGTTGCTGCCCATGAAGGGTTTTTCTAATTAACTTGAGGCTCAGTTAGAAAGTAGCTGGCAAGGTGTTTGAACAGAGCCGTCATCTTGAGGTATCACCATTTCAGCTTCCTGTGTGGGTTAGGTTTGTTGTTGGCAACAGTAACTGTAGTGATTGTGTGGGCTGATGTGTGTGGTTAGAGAGCATCGTCCTGCTGAGGAAACGAAACTGCTTGTGTTCTCTAAAAACGGCGGGTCAGCCACTCCCTGAGCCTCAGGCAGTGCTCACGTTCGGTTCGATGCTTAATCTAAACCAAAGACTCGTTGTACTAGACAAACCAACTAGTCAACTTCATGTAAGTGGTTGCTGGCTGACTATTCTAGAGTCGTAATAGGGAATCGACTCCTAAAGAGTCAATTCTGGAACAGGAAGTGACTCCCATTGTTCACTCATTCAATACTCTACTATATAATGTCAATAGTGCACCATATCAGTTCAATGGCAACCCTCTACACTGCGAGTAAATCATTTGCATATGCGACTAAATATTCACTCTGGGTGACTAAATGATGTCTAATATTAGCCAATGGCTAATAAATTCTCAGATTTTACTCGCCAGTGTGTGAGTTGGAGGCTAAGTATAAGTTTAGCACAGATAAAGTATATTTTCACTCTGACCGAGCGCTTCAGAGTTGCACTCTCCGTCAAGCGATCTGTGCTATTTTTCAGTTCATCTCAACAAGATGAAGCGCAGCGCACCTGTGTTTGATGTACTGTGAACTCTAGGCGCACGACTCGCCGTCGCTTTTAGTTCCTTTGGATTTTTTTCAGCCTTTAAGAACTGCCGGGTTCTCTGGTAGTAGGCAGAACTAATGCGCAAACAGCATTCTCATTGGCTGGCGCTCAGCTATTATCGTCCCGGTTTTGATTTCAGCGAATCAGTTCAAGCGAACGCACACAACCTGATTAATATTCATGAATCCAGCAGCTCGTTAATCCTTAGTGCTTTTTATATTGTTCTTATTAGTAGAATTCGCATTATTATTATTATTATTATTATTATTATCATTATCAATATCTTATCAGTATTATTGTTGGTTTTTTCCTGTTTTTTTTTTTTTTACAGAAACACTGAATGACCAAAAAAGCACCAGTCCTAAATTCAATTAAAATGTCTATGCATTCATACATGGTTACCAAATTTTAATTGTAATTACTAAAGTTCTATCATTAAATAATACTTGATTATCATAATATAATATTATAATGCTTGACTGACTGATGTTAAGTGTACTTTCAGATATAAAAAGCTGTGTCATTTTACAAACATATACAGTATTATACTTATATATATATATATATATATATATATATATATATATATATATATATATATATATATTAGGGGTGTCAACGTTAACGTGTGCGATTAATCAGAAAATTTTTTTTTTTTTTTTAACACAGATTAATCGTTTGATAAGGTTTGACCCCAACTTCTTGCCGTCATCGCAGCGCGGAAGGTTATCTATCATTGTGTGATGAGGGTACAGCACAGTGTTGCCAGGGTAACGGCAAAAGTGGGCTATTTTGAAAATACAGACGCGGGAAAAATTACAGAGCCGTGGGTTGCGGTTTTTTGGGCTACTTTTATAATGTACTGCGGCCGCCCAAAGTGTATATTGACAAATAAATATTAAAATAGATCCTTTTACTAATGTGTATTATACTTGGAATGTATCCCTGGACACTTAAGAACGGAGAGGCGGTTGTAACATCACAAACAACGTGAGTTTCAGCAGATCAGCAGAAATAAACATGACAACAGCCGCTATAGATTATATAAGATAATAAACACACGATTACGATAGGATATTTGTGTGTGATTTTCTTGAGTTGAATGTGTACATCTGAAATGCTAATTTGTGCAGCGATATAAAAGGCTATAAATACCATATTTTAACAACAGTAAACGACCAAATTCCATGTGATCGCAAAAGGAAGTTATTACAAACACTCGATGGTGGTTTGAAGTGAGTTCTGAGTAAAAGTGTATTATTAATCTCATAAACTGTCTTATGTAGCATGATGCTAATATTAGCTCTAATGCAGCTGCAGAACAGGTCCAATTCTTCTTCATAATGCATTTTATCATAATACTTCACGTAAGGTCGCAAGAAATGTTTTATTGTATTTATTTAGAAATACTTTTGATAATAGTTGGGTAAATGTACACTGGGATTGAAGCGATGTGGCTTGGTAAACGTTTTATGCCAGTATAAAGGCTGATAATGGCTGAATAAAAACAAAAGAATAAGGATTATGTCTCATATCTGGTGGAAGTGTGAAAGGTTCTGTTTCCTTAAACTAGTCTATCATGCATTTCTTTTTCAACACATTTACAGGTATATATATATATATATATATATATATATATATATATATATATATATATATATATATACACACATACATACATAAGGTGTCTGTAGAGGGTTGAATGTCGAACTAGATCAGTTCAATAGTGAACTTCATGATGTTGCGAGTGTACTTTCCGATATTTAAAAATCTGTACCATTTTATAAACATATACAGTAGGCTATATATACAGCGAGTAAACTAAAAAATGTACTAGCTAATGGCGAAGGTGTGTGTAGAGGGTTGATATCTGTTCAACAGTGAACTAGATCAGCCTTGAGTGAACGAATTTTGACACTCAAGTACTACTCCATGCGCCAGAGAGCTGGAGCTGTCGCAGAGACTTTACTTTGTAATTACACATACCTCAATGTCATATCAACATAAGTATTCTTTTGGTTTGCCATGGTTATCTTAATTAAAAAATAAAAACCTGCCAACATCAATAAACACATTAATAAGTGTAAACTATTGTTTGTTTTTTACTGTTTATCTACTATTTTACTAATTATCTACTTTTTGCGTCTAAGAAAAGAGATGACAATGGACAATAAAGATTCACATCTAACTCTAAAACAATATCTGACCAACTCATTTGCTCGTGACAGAATGCAACACCCATTCCATTGTACTGCAGACTTGGTGGGGGTTTGAAGATCAATTTCATAAAAAAAAAAAAAAAATCTGAATTTGAACCTGCACTATACTATTGTGGAAAAAACAAGATTCATGGGATACTACAGATGAACTCACTCCATTCAGGACAGCTGCTGCCTCTAGATGGGACGTCTGATAGCCGACTGCGGTCACAGTGATGGCTGCCACGCCTGATTCACGATGGACAAGAACTGTCTGATGAGCTGAGGAAAACATCACATACATACATACGAGCATCAGGGCTGAGCGGTGAAATGATTACACATGAAGAGAGTGAGAGTGTGCAGGTGTAAAGCCTGGTTTATACCTGCAGCGTAAAACGTAAATGACACGAATACTGACAAGACTATGGCAGAAGGTTAGGTTTCCAAGCAAAAAGCAAAAGTGCCTGTTTGGCGATTTTCTGATATTAAAAGACCGCTTTTTAAACCAGAGAAGGAGAATATGATGGTTTTCTTTGGCAAAAAAAAATAAGTTAAATAAAAACATGCAAGCACTGTCACCACAGCCAGTTTAGTTTTAATTTTCTTTTTGAAAAGCCTGTTGACTTTTGCTATTTACCTGACGTTACGCTACACTGTGGGAGACTTTTTTTTTTGGTTCCACGGTGTTTGCTAAACTTTCTGTAATTTATTAGTAACTATTTAATACAACGTGGTGTATGCCATGCCTCGTCTTATTCGCTTTTGTTAATAAACGCTATATAAGATAGTTTGTCATTGTACTGTTGTATTTAGGGTTGTGTCGAGACGATAGTATCTTGTATCGGAGATATCGCTTGTGGCTGATGCCTTTGACGATAGCAAGAAGATTATAATTATTATTATTATCAGGCTACTAATACTATCTAATTAATATTAGGGCTTATTTGTTCCATTATATAAGTGTATTGTGCAAACTGTACTTCATAGGGATGTTTAGATAGCTATAGAAGAATTCTTTTTTTCATTTTTTTTTATATTTAACTTACAGATCTCAGTTTAAATGCTTCTGTTGTTTTGATATTATGTTAGGCCTATATTATAAACCTAATAAATAATTGACCTTGTTTCTTGTTTTTTTTTTTTTTTTTTTTTTTTAAATGGAGTCACTTGCGCTCATCAAGGCTGTATTTATTTAATCAAAATACAGAAAAGAAGAAAAAACAAACAGTAATATTGTGAACTCTTAGGCTATTGCAATTTCTAATATTGGTTTTCTTTAATATATTTTAAAATATAGTGTATTTCTGTGATCAAAGCTGTATTTTCAGCATCATTACTCCAGTCTTCAGTGTCACATGATCCTTCAGAAATCATTATAATATACTGATTTATTATCAGCGTTGAAACTGTTGTGCTGCTTCATATTTTTTGGAACCTTTTTTCTTTGATTAGGCTAATAAAAAGTTAAAAAGAACAGCATTAATTAGGAATATAAATATTTTCTGACAATATAAGTCTTTACTATCACTTTTTATCCATTTAACACATCCTTGCAGAAAAATAATAAATAAGAAAGAAAGAAATAAAATTAAAGGGAACATTGGTTGTATTGTTGTGCTTTTCATTAAGAATAATAATAAATCCATCTTTAAAGCATTTGTTTTAGTCTTAGGAAGTGAAAGGTGTACAAATGCAAGTGCAATTTCTTGTAAAACGTGACACCACGACCAAAAAATTTGAGAGTGAAAGTAAAAGCGTCCAAACCGCTTACCGGTTATACCGGTTTTGGCACAAGTTTAAAATGTTCTCATCGTGACATCCCTAAATGATACGTGCTGTTATGCAATATACTGTTAAATTGCTAAAAGTAGTATGATTTTTCACTAATTTCATAATTCTCAATGGTCTGAAGTAATCAGTGTGAGGTACCGTGGAGTTTCTTCTGTTTGTTGTCATCCTCGTGTACGCGGAGCTGCATGGGCATGGTTGGTTCGATGCTCGCCAGGGAAACTTTGGAGGACTCCCAGATCATACTCAGAGAGCTGAAGTTATCAAACTTCCTGCCCTGCTGGTCAAAGGCCGCCACATCCAGCTCTGGGTTGTGATAATTGGAAACCGGCACCTACAGAACAAGTACAAACGGTCCTGAACTCCCCGTCATAATCAGACTACAACTATGTCTGAGAGTCTGAGCGCTCACCACTTGTTTGTTCTGCTGCAGCAGAGGGCAGGACACATCCAGCTGAGGGTTCAGGTAGATGGGCGTCAGCGTGAGACGTGACGGAGGCGCGCACACAAACCTCACCACAGCCGGCTCCACAGCAGGGAAGGGGTTCGTCACGGTGGGCTGGTTTCCAACCGTCACTGCTAAGACCTGCGGAGTCACAATTATTTGAGTATTTCAAGCATATCGGTCCACATTCCTAGAGGATAGTAGTGTTCATTTCGTTTCCCATGACTAAAACAGGACGATAATAAGGTCAATAAACGATAACGGTGACCATATCAACATGCAATATCGTGGACGATGAAAGATGGGACTAAAATGTATTTAAAAAATAAAAACTTCACCAAATTCTTTTTATTTTCGTCAAAAAAAAAAAAAAAAAGAGAAAATATTATTCCAGACTGTTGTCTTAATAGAGAAACATCATTGCAGTTTAGGGTTATTGGATTTGGCCTACTATTAGGAATTTTTTTGTTTGTTTTACCAGTTTTCATAATGTAGACAGAGAGAGTGCAGAAGTCTTTGTTATTAATATACATATATATAATAAATAGCTCATACTAAAATCAGTACAATAGGTGAGGTAAAATAAACCATGTGTACGAGTTGCTGAATTTGTGCGGAAATGCAAAAATTTCTCAAATGACAACATTATGATTATAATTTTGAGCAAAATGTTTTTTTAATCAGTTTAGCCATTATACAGCATGATGAAAATGTGACTAAGTTTTCATTGACTAGTCAAACCTCGACTAAACAAAAACAGGACAAGGTTGACTAAATATGACAATAATTAAAAATTCGACACAGGGCTAATAATACTCATTTAAAAGACTAAGACTAAATTAAAAATGGCTGACAAAATGAACACTAGAGCACAGTCCACAGGATATGACATCACAGCTCCTCTGACCTGTTCTCCCAGAGCTCGGCATGTGGCTCTGACCGAATGCCTGGAGTATGTGCGCGAGGCGGGTCCGTACAGAGACAGCGCGACGCTGCTGTGGTCCTCAGCCGTCAGGTTTCTGAAGAACCTGGAGGGCTCCAGCACCCAGGGCCGGGGGCCTCCTTCAAACGTCATGTCTTTAGAGGAGCCTAGCGTCACCACAGCCACAGACACCGGGTCAATCGGCTGCCAGAGAAAACATGCATGGCCATCAAAGCACTGCCCACTGATCCTCCCCGAGCTTTACAGCACCGCGTGTTGAAACACTCACCCTGAGAGGGGGGTAGGCAGCAATGGTGATCTTTGCGCTGAGGTGGACGTTACCATGGGTGTAGCTGACCAATAGGCTGGTGTAACTGGGGATCGAGGCCTTAACTCGAACCCCGCTGCAGTGGCCCTGACCTGGGGGAAGCTGACCTGAAGACACACGAACGCTCAAAATACTATACACAGACTTCACAATGAATTACATAACATTGTTAAATCTGCAAACAAACATTGCAGTCAGTCACACTCTGAACACTGAAACTGAGCTTGTGTGACATGAATTATGCACTGAGTCTGTTTCACTGGATCTTATTCGTTTCACACATGAAAACTTAGCTAAGCAGTGGTGCCTGATCCTGTTCCCGAGTTCAATGCCACCTGTGACCGGTCTGTATGCTATCTTAATGCTATCTTATTCAGAGATGGTCCTGTTATTGGGAGACACCAAGGGCTCTACCATTAAAGAAAGCTTAAAAAATTCCAATTGTGATTTTTCTGGTACAAACTTTTATTTTGACAGAAAACCACATGAAGCCCTTTAAGCTTTTGTGTTGTTGTTGTTGACAAGCACTTCTCATCACAAGTATGGGAAGGTGGTTGACACGTGTTGCATTTCCAAATAAACATAAGTGACCCAAATTAGGAGCAGATGCTTTCCATAAGATGACCGTGAGAGTTTCGATCATCTTCAGAACACAAATAAACACATTTTCAATGAAATCTGAGAGATTTCTGTCCCTCCATTGACAGTTTACACAAATACACTTTGACACTTCAAAAATTCATAAAGAGGTTGTAAACTAATCCATATGAATTGTGCTGTTTAGTTCAAATTTTCTGAAGAGACGCTTTATGAACAGATTTAATTTAGGCTTTTATTCACATATTTACATTGATCAGTAACAGAAACTCAACCGTACTTGCTTGACACGTAATAAAAAAATCATATAGGTTGAGCTTCTAACTGCCATAACCAGTGTGTGTGTTTATGAAGGTTTATATCTGAATAAAATCCAAAACTAAAACTGTTCATAAAGCGATCAAGTCTCTTCAGAAGATTTGGACTAAACTGCACAGCCCATATGGTGTCAAAGTGGTAGATGTGTAGACTGTCAATGGAGGAACAGAAATCTCTCAGATTGAATTATAAATATCTTCATTTGTGTTGTGAAGATGAAGGAAAGTGTTATGGGTTTGGAATGACATGAGGGTGAGTAATTAATGACAGGATTGTGATTTTTGGGTGAATTAACCCTTTAATATTTGTCTGTTACTCTTCTAACAGGCTTCCTTTGGTCAGCACTATTAACTGTACTCTTGCTCCGGAAGCTCATCTTCAAAACCTCTGCTTTTTTGCTCAACACAAGTGAGAAAATCCGCTTCTCTACCATCAGCTCACCCTCCATCAGCTGGAAGACGCCGTGACTCTCCATGTCCACCTGCATGTCGAAGTGAGAGCAGTCACTGAGGGTCACTCTCTCTCCGGCCAGCTGACCGAAGATTCGCAGCGGCAGGTCCAGACTCAATCCCACGCGGGCCTCCACCACACACGGGCTGAACTCCATCCCCACCGGCTCGATCACATACACCTGCAGCAGCAACACACTGCGGGTTAGCTCAGTATTTACATTACACATGCTCGGTCACTTAAACATATAAAATATAGTCCTGGACTATTCAATCCAGAACAGTCATTTAAAACAATCCTCAATTGTGACCCTGGACCACAAAACCAGTCATAAGGGTCCATTTTTTTAAATTGAGAATCATCTGAAAGCTGAAATATAAAATAAATGAGCTTTCCATTGATGTATGGTTTGTTGGACAATATTTGGCCAAATAGCAAAAAAAAAAAAAAAAATCAAAATATTGAGAAAAATCACCTTTAAAGTTGTCCAAATGAAGTTCTTAGCAATGCATATTACTAAGTTTTGATATATTTACGGTAGGAAATTAACAAAATATCTTCATGAAACATGATCTTTACTTAATATCCTAATGATTTTTGGCATAAAATAAAAATGGATCATTTTGACCCATACAATGTAATGTATTGTTGGCTATTGCTCCAAATATACCTGTGCTACCTATGACTGCTTTTGTGCTTCAGGGTCACATATGTGCATGCATGACTGCTGGCATCACCTTCATGTCTCCGTAGTGCAGTGGGTTTCTCATGTCATGGGCGTAAATCACACTGACTCCAACGTCTCTGACCGTGGTCATCATGCCTCTCACTGTGACTGTGGCGACTGCTGAGTTAGTGGACGACCAGCTGAAGTTGCCACTTCCTCCAGTCGCCTGAAACAGAGGCAACATCACATTAACATACAGATTCAACCACACGCGGAAAACTAGAGTCAAGCTTTATTTCCTCTCATGTAGGGCCCTGCGATGCCGAAAACACGGCCCGAATCCAGTCATAAAAATGGAGTTTAATGTATAACACGGAAAGTCATGGAATTTGGCAAATTTTGGATGAACAGATCAAAAGTAGGTCAGTACACTTAGATCAAAATTTATTAACTTCATAGGGCCTTATATTCATAGGGTTTAATATTGTAAGTTTCATGACTTTAATTAAGTCATGTTTTTGAAGAATAAAATTTAATTTAACCAGAAAAAACGGTATTTGGAAAAATTTAAAGGAAAAAACTGAATTTGGAAAAAAAAAAAAAACGGAATTTGGGAAGAAATGAAACGGATTTCATAGGGCCCTACTCCTGCAATTAGACGTTGATGTCTGATGTAAGAAACGGACACCTTGATGGTGTACTGGTACGCTCCCTCTTTAGGCTGCCATGGGAATGTGAGGATGGCGGGAGTGAGAACGATGGGGTCGTAGATCTCCACGTCCTGCTCATTACGCACAGGAACAGAGAGCGCGTGGACACTTCCTGTCTGAAGACACAAATGAGGTTACAATGAACTACAACAGCATCAACCCAACAACACTGAACACTGGGAAGACCCAAAATGCTTAAACAGGAGACAAAAACCTACTTGATCAACAACCGCTTTCAGTGTGCCATCAATGATGGTCTGACCGCGCTTCAAAGCTTTCACATGGTGGTAAGATCCATTAACAGACGAGCCCAGAACCTCAAAGTACTCTGTGGGGAGCGTGGTTTCTATTCGGATATTCTGTGAAAACATGAATCTTTAATCATTTAAAAAAACTAACACAAGATTTGAATTTAATTTACACCAAATATAGGGAAAAACAATTTGTTAAAGAATCTTCCAACGCCATGTGCTCAAGAGAACAGAAGCTTCACTTCCAGGAAAACTGATGCAAAACAGAAATTGGAGTTATAGTCATTGATGAAACCAAACCACTGTGTTTTTTAATTACTTCCAAACCACCCTGACAAACTTCATGTTTGTGAGTGATTAGTGGCAGATGTCTTATGTCTGGGACGACAGCAGGGTTTATTTAATTCCATGACATTGAAAATAATCAAACCCAGATATTTTAAACGTCTTGACTTACATCCGAGAGGTAAATCTTGTGTCCTGACTTATCAAACACTTCAATGAAGATCTCATATTTCCTCCCTGTCTCAAGGACCCAGCGATCCTCAGGATGAATCTTGAATGCTAGTACAATAAAAAAGCCTTTCATTAGACTATTTTAATCAATTACACTCAGTGTTATTCATTTAGTTATCAATTTAATAAGATTACAAGTTGTCAAAGAAAAGAAAACTGAGAGCAAGTTTTCTTCATGCAAAGCAAATGAAGAGACAAACCCAAGTATCCAGGCTCCACGACATAGATGGTGCTGTTGGGAAGTCGGGAAGCGCCCTGCATCCCGAGACCTTGACATTCAGAATGAAGGAAACCTCAGAGCAAAGTTATCAAAGCAACTGATGCACAGTCACCTCTAAACATCCCATGCTACAGAAACAGCCCTTTCCTCGTGAAAGACTGCTATTGTTGAGTGAAGTCTCAGGACGTTACTGAAGCTGGGAAACGTCAGCATGTTTGTCGCTGGTGTGAAGGATACTCTTGTGGTCCAGCAGGATGTTGGTGTGTCCATGCTGAAGCGCAAACACTGTCGAGCTGCTCTGGTCCAGGTTTGCCACAGGGGCATCTGGGTTTCCGTGAGGGGCGACCACACAGTTCTGAAGGTGAAGCTCATACTGATCGCAGGGCATGGACAGCTCTGAAAGAGACAAGGACACGCTCAGAAACAGGCAAAGCATGTCCACTGGAATAAGAGCCAATATGGCCAACCCAAAAAGGACGTTTGGGTCCATTCGCTTTTTCCCCCCAATATTTAAATTAAAGTGCCCCTATTATGTATTTTTGAAAATGAGCTTTCATGCAGTGCGTAACACAGCTCTAAGTGACTGAAAACATCCTGCAAAGTTTTAAATCTGAAAGTGTACTGTGTATAAAGTTATTGTCTCTTAAAAGAAAGAGTCAACTCTGAATCATTGAAGCAAGTCGTTTTTAAAACAAATCCCAAGCCGTTTCAAGTTGACATCAACATGAAACATTAGCATATTGCCGCCCACTTGTTGGTCTTTTCCAGTTGGTCTGAATGAAAATGCAAATTCATTCTTTGCCACTAGGTGCCGCTTTTGGAGCGTTAAAAATAGCGGTTTCCCCGGTAACGCTGCACACAAAGCAGCACTGCCTCACAAACACTGCTTTAAATGAAATCGACCAATCAGACCAATCACCGCAGAGTAGCGTCACACAAAGGAGGGGGTTTGGAAAAATGAATCGTTGAGGGAATCGTTTGGGAGTCATTGAGTAAATAAGATAAAAATAAATGCATATTATAAGACAATGAAAGTGTTTTTGACCTTTCATGCATGTCAGCCTGTTGTTGGGGACTCCCAAAACCAAAATATGAAACTTTCATAACCCATAATAGGGGCACTTTAAAATAATATCAAATGTTTTTATAATCTAGAGCGGTAGTTCTTAAACTGGGGTGCGTGAACAAAATGTTGAACTTTGACATTCATTTAATTCTACCTTAACTTAAAGTAACATTAAAACTGAGCATGTATTTCTGACAAGCACTTCCCAAAACACCCGATGTACTTGTTGAATGGCATCTATGCTAATATTAGTCTATTTCTTTCTCATTCTGAGGTCACCATAGCCACCCTGATCCAGTCCGTATCCAGATCAGATGGTGGATCAGCACCTAGAGATGACCTCTACAGCTCTGAACGTCAGCGGAGATCAGGACACCCCAGAGACTGATCCCCAGAGAAGACCCTGTCTCCTCGACGGCCATCGGGACAAGACCACAGGAACCAGATGAGTCCTCTGCACAATCTGACTCTGCTGCAGCCTAGATTTAAACTGCTGATTTTGTCTGGCCAGAGGACAATGACACTATTTCGACACACTATTTCCCCGTCTAAATACTGTAAAGCTGATATTTATATCAAGCTGAGATAAAGTTGCTTTGACACAATTTGTATTGTTAAAAGTGCTATACAAATAATAGTGACTTGACTTGACAAGCAAAATGCCGCTTCTAGTATAAAAAAAACAGGAAAATGGGAGTGGCGTAAACGGTCAAATGACATCAAATTACCTCATCTTTTGCAGTCAAAACTGAGTGCATCGACACAAGCAGCGTGCGTATGATAGGATGCCTGAAGAGTATGCTGCTTTAGCTAATCGCACCGCTGTGCATTGCATCTTTAAAGTAGATTTGTAGCACTTAATAGCAGGAAGAACAAATATTGACACGGGCTGTACATAGAGATCGATTTAAGAAACTCTCTTCGATACAGAAACTGTTTGAGTTATTATTTTTCATGCTTAAAATACGAGCATGAATGCAGTTATCAGGATATCCAAACGATTGCAAATGTGACACTGATTTCATACCACAGCTAAACAAAAAAGGTAATATTAAGTGAACATTTTAAACACATTGTCAATATTATTAGTTATATTTTACAACGGAATAATAATAGTTCCAACAAAATCGCAACAGAACTAGTGTGTGTCTCCAAGCCCCAGCGGTGTTTCGTTAGCGAAGGAATCTGCAGCTTTGAACGATGAATGAATTTCATTAATGAATGAATGACGCGATGCCTCGCTCATTAAGACAGTGACTTGCCGCCACCTACTGCCGATTCTCTCTATCATTACAAGACACGCCCCCTTACGGCTGATTGGCTGCAAGTGTGTTTTGGGACACGGTCCGACACTTTAATTTCGGCTAATAATATAAAACACACTGCAATAACCAATAAAGAAAATGATTCATTGTCGAATTAACGCAAGCTTACCTGTAATCTTTCCTTGTCGAATCTTCTGGACTTTGTATTTGATGGAGGTGCCAGCAAGCAGATAAACGTCATACGCTGGACTCAGAAGGATGTTTTCCAGAATCAGCAATCTGACCTCAGCAGCACCAACATCCTGAAAAACAGTTAGAAGAGTCAACCGAAAATAAGGCACTTGCGCCAACATATTCATATCTATGCTATAACATTTTCAAAATATGGCCAAAAATCTATTCATATGACGTGTAAAAGCAACCACAAAAGTGACACACACCTTGTAGATTGCTTCTTGTATTTTGGCTTTGAGTTTTGCATGGCCGGTTTTGATTCCTGAAACTAGGATGATATCTCCCTGATGTCCCACTCGCTCCATCTCAGAAATATACGCAGGAGGAGTGTACGCCGACTCCGCAAACCTCAGCACCCTGGAGACAGACGCCTCAAAATTACACCAGCATTCACGCTCCTTAGAACAGAACCTAGTCGTAGCAGATGCCATGTATATCTAAAAACAAGGATGCGAAGGATAGCTGGACGGTCTAATTTTCACAGGTTTCCACTGAACAGAGTGTATTCCTCACAGCCTCGTTTTCATTCATGAATAATTAAAAGGATAGTTCACCCGAAAATCTGTCTTTCCAAACATGCATGACTTCCTTTCTTCCATTCATAAAAAGACGATATTTTGAAAAATGTTGTTTTGGACTCCACTGAATTTCATTTTGTGGACAAAAATGGTTGAAACATTCTTCAAAATATCTTCTACAAAACAAAGTCTTAAAACTTTGGAATAAAATGAGGATGATTAAATGGCAGAATTTGTATTCTTTTGTATTTAAACATGGTGTCTAGCCCAGATAAAGAATAAAACCCTTTGGTGGTTATACTGAAATCCAGATTTTAAAAAAAATTACGTGTTTATGAATATTCAATTGTAAATCGCCAAACACGAGGAAACTGGAACAAAACCGGATCAAAGTAAAAGCCTGATTCGGTCCTCGTTCGACAGGTGTGTTACCGCAGGGTGTTGTAGGAGTCGGGGAAGCCGGCCATCTCAGCGTCCTTCACGATCGTCCACTCAAACAGCAGACTGGCTAGAGTACTGAAGGTGTTTCCTGAAGACAGGAGGAGGAACACTTTACCCAGACTGCACTTGAGCAGCACGACACAATCCTTCATCACTGTCAGAGTTACCCTGGAAGCCTAGGACCGTTCCACATGTGCAGCGCACGAGCAGAGATAACAACAACACATGCGCTAAGGGTTATAATGCTTCATGTGCTCCTTTAAAGAAAAAATATTTGAATAAGATTTAGTTTCCAGATCTAATTAAACTCCATGTTTTTAGAAAAACACCCTTGTGCTAATGTTTTCAACTTTAATCACTTGAGCTAATGTGCTAATGGTTTAAGTTTAATTTCTATAAAAAATTTAATTACATTTACATGTATATTTAAATAAATAAAACTGTAATCTTAAATGGCATGTTAGTTTGTAATGAATGTAATCGTGTTTATATCATTTTAGTTGGATGAACACAAACGATAACTAGACGCTTAAATTTGAGGTTTGATCTGAGGAAAGAACAGCATTCATCAGATAAAGCCAGATGTACATCAATGAATACAACACACAGGTGAACTGAACCAGAGCATTCACTCTCTGATATGCTTTTACATGCTTCATTTCATTTGTAAATGAAACAGATATGGTATAACACAACAAAATGCTTTCCTTACAGATGTTAAGTCACACATCCGTTATAAATCAAAGTGTTGTTTTGGTCAGTGGATACGAGCTAAGCACCAGTGAAAGTGAGCAGATCTGCACGTCACCACGAGCTGCACTCACCCTCAGAGTCCAGCGCATGGATCTTCAGCTCCAGCGGCGAATCCTCCAGATGAAGCTCTCGCGTGGTGGACACGATCTGGATCTCGCTGATCACATCCACTATAGCATCACAGCGCAGCACCTGTCCGGTCACTGACACACACACACACACACACACACACACACACATCAGCAGCAGCGTGCACACAGATGCACATCTCCTCCGAGACAAACACCACTCTTAGCGGAAACAAACTGATATCAGTTCATTTCCAATCAGAGGAAGCTGACACCGTTCATCCAAAACATGCCTTAGATTAAAAACATATCATCATCTCACTGCAGATCAAGCTGATGCAGATATTACCGTTTACTGAACTTAAAGAAAAGACAGTTACTCTTCACTGAAACACAAAAGCTGCTTTCTTTATATCAGGCTGGAGCCGTCAAGCTCAAATGACAAAAGAGCACCATTAGAGTATCATTAAAGAAATTCATGTTATTATTCATGAAATTTGTTAGCAGCTTTTTGTTGTTCGAGTTAAAGAGAGAAGTTCACAATACCGGCCTGAAGGAGGAGCGCAAACATTAGATCCAGCAGCAGTGGACAATCATCAACAAATGAAGATTTAAATTAAAAGTCACAGTTATAATATATTTTAGATGGCTTGTAATACAGCACAGAGGTCATTCAGACTATTTTTATACAGTAATGGTACTGATACACATCCTTCCTGAAGCTCAAAAGCTCAGCTCACTGTAAATTGTGACCCTGGAGCACAAAAGCAGTCATATGCAGCACAGCTATATTTGTAGCAATAGCCAACAACACATTGTATGGGTCAAAATTGTCGATTTTTCTTTTATGCCAAAAATCATTAGGATATTAAATACAGATCATGTTCCATGAAGATATTTTGTAAATTTCTTATCGTAAATATATCAAAACTTCATTTTTGATTAGTAATATGCATAGCTAATAATTCATTTGGACAACTTTGACGGTGATTTTCTCAATATTTAGATTTTTTTGCACCCTCAGATTACAGATTTTCAAATAGTTGTATCTCAGACAAATATTGTCCGATCCTAACAAACCATACATCAGTGGAAAGATTATTTATTCATATATTTATTCTTTCAGATGATGTATAAATCTCAATTTCAAACAATTGACACTTAAGACTGGTTTTGTGCTCCAGGGTCACAGTTCATAGAAGAGAACAGCAGGTGGATTCTCCCGAATCTCTTCTTGAGCTCCTAGATAGTCATGCAGGTGTGGAACAACATAAGAGTGAGTACATGACAGTTTTTAGCTTGGGTAAACAAAAGCGTCTCTAAGTGTGGGTAATAATGCAAACAACTGATATCAGAGTGCATATGACATTGCCTTTGCAATGATCAATAAGAAGATCACAAACGAGCATCAGATGAGGAACCAGCAGCGAGAGCAGGGGTCAGCGGCACTCACAGATGTCCTCGGCGAGTATGATGCTGGTGAGTCGGGACGGCTGCGTGGAGCGAGCCTGAAGAACTGCCTTATGAGAGCACTGACGCTCGTCCACATCCAGCGCCTCTATACTGGCCACCTCCGGCCTGTTAGACGACCTGCGGAGAGAGAGAGAGAACGCACTTCACTTACTAGCAGTGCTGGGAAGGGTGCTCTGGAAGTGAAACAGGTTACCCTTTCAAAAATGACTAATAACTATTTCAATTACATTGATAAAGTAATGTAACTGATCACATTTGATTACTTCACTAAATTTCTAACAAATGCTTTCAACTGTTAATCATTTAGAAGCATTTAAAGCAGGCCGGGGTAACCTTACAGAAGACTTCTGAACTTCATCATCACTTGAATTAAGATTATAATAATTTAATTCTAAAGCACAGCCACCACAAAACTCTGAGATTAAATACAGATCTGAAATCATAACAAGATCTAGTTTATTAGCTTTGACACTGTTTTTGAAATCAATTATTTGCATAGACAGGAAACACTGGCATCTAATAATGCCTTTAAGCATTTACACGAATCCAAACAGGAAATAAAGCAGTTATCTGATACGCATGTGTCCTAAACTCCTGAAACATTAGTGTCTCATATTTTAAAGCAGTCGATGCAATTTGGGAAATAAATCAATCATGTCTGTATGTATGTGAAAATATTCAGATGTAACCCCTTTGTAATCGTTAACATTTTCATAAGTGTAATTTAATTACATAGTTTTTTCTCAGTAACTGTAACAGATTACAGGTATATTTATTTTGTAATGAAGTTACATGTAACTAGTTACTCCCCGACACTGTTTCCTACAATGCTCTGTAAAGTGACCTTGGGTTTTACAGGATGTTACCGGGTTGTGAACATGCATTCAGGGCATACAGCTCTGTGTTTTCCTTGGAAACTCGCAAGCACAGCGAAACTTACGAACTGGTATTAATAATGAAGTAAAATAAAAAACTGATATGAATAAAGAGTGGGTGATGCAGCTGAGCAAAAAAGGGCACAATAATGTTCAAATGAAATGCAACTCTTGTAGTTTGATCAATAAAATACCTTTTTTACATTTTTTTAAAATACATTTTAAAAGACATTTAAAAAGTGGGTCCCATTTAATATCAAGTGGCCTTAACTACTTACATCAAAAAATAAGTGCAATGTACTTCATATTGCATTGCAAATCACTATTGCTGCTATTGAGGTGGGACACAGGTAAGGTTAGGGACAGGTTTTTTTTTAAATATAAGTGCAGTGTAAAAACATGTACACACACAATAAGTGCATTGCATCAAATGATTAATTTAAATGCATGCATCAGTTAAGGCCACCTAATATAAAGTGGGTCCAAAAAGTGCGCCCTGAGGTGCTTCAGCAGATCAAACATCCCAGCATCCCTCACAACAGCACCACGTGCTTCAGCTTTCTGCATTCATCTGTACAGAAGCAACAGTTTATTGTTACTTTATCAAAAATTCATAAGGTATCCACCATGTTCCTGTCGCTACTGTAATTTGTGGTACTGTACTCTCTCACATGACCTGTCACGGACAACATGTTTGATGTTACAAAGCATCTTAGGCAAGGTATACAAGGTGTGATTTATTACACTGTAGCAGTATTTCTTAATGACTCTGTTAGTATATGCTATATTCAATGCACTTACCATCGATAACATCCTTCAGTTGCCTCCAGTGTAAAATTAATCTTCGTGCCTTTGGCAAGAGGTAATAAAACTTTAGGTATATTGAGTTTGGCCGCATTTGTCAAACTGCAGATGAAGGTCAGAATAACGAGCGCACGAGCGTTCACCATCTTCACAGATTCAATATTCACGAAGATATGTCAAGTCAAGGTTATGAGCTAATTTGCGAGGGTTTCATGCAGAAACTCAAGCTCCCGCCACATCCCTCAAAGCACGGAGCAGAAGCGTCAGATATGAGCGATGCGTTCAGCGGCAGCACGCGCGCTCGCTGTGACCGGGAACACACACGTTACTTTCATTATTGCTTCAGCATAAATTCAGCGCTTCAGATATTTAAACAAGAACAAAAACCGTGGATACTTCAAATAGAAGTCAGAAAAACGGGCAAAAACTTTAAGCGGAGCATGCAAAAAAAATTATATGTTTTGAAGACACATAGTCGCGTGGAAATACCCGCCGTGGGTTACTATTGAAGCTGCGTAATGCATGCTGGGACATGATCTCCGTCATTGTGAAAAGAGTGACGAGTTTCCTTAAAGGCACACGATGCTAAAGCGCAGACACAGTGTTGGTTAAAAAATAATAATCATTCACAAAATGAAATGAATGCATGAATGAATGAATAAGGTGCGGACACAGTTTCATTCTGCTGTGTGTTTAAGCGGTCCTTACAGGCCTGGTGCAGAATCAAATCACTGAGGTGCTTCTAAAATTAGTGAGGCTGCTCTAGAAATGTAGGCTTTCTACATAGCCTACATTTCAACTACTTGTTCAACCTCCGCATTGTCTAGTAGGCATCATTGAACAAGTTGCAAACGGGGGTTACATCTGAATTTTCTTCACATACAGATTCATAAATTGCATTGAGTGCTCTAAAATACGAGACACCAATGTTTCAGGAGTTTAGGACACAGAATAGGACACATGCTTATTCGATAACTGTTTCATTTCCTGTTTGGGTTTATGTGTATGCTTTATTTTTAAAGATATTTTATCTGGGGGTTTCCAAGGCATTGTTAGATGCAAGTGTTTCCGGTCATATCTATGCAAAGATTTGATTCCAAAAACAGTATCATAGCTATTAAACTATTTCTTGTTATGATTTTAAATCTGTATTTAACCTCAGAAGTAGAAAGAGGTGCTAAAGTCTGATTTTGTGGTGGCTGTGCTTTAAATTCAATTATAATCTTAACTCGAGAAGGATTCTGAAAGTCTGTCAGTAATCAGTGTTGAGCTCCGGTAAGGTTAACCTGCCTGCTTTACATGCTTGACAATTATTAACAGCTGAAAACATTAGAAATTTAGAAAAGTAATCAAATGCAATCAGTTACAATACACTAATAAAGTATTTTAAATAGTTACTTATTACATTTTAAATAGAGTACCTTGTAATCTGTAACCTATTACATTTCCAAAGTATTATTAGTATATATTTTCTATACATTTCTATTTCTAGCCTTTTTTTGTCTGATGAATTGGGTGAATCTTAAAAATGTAATATGTACTGTTATAGGCCTACTTACTGTAATGCTGCATATACAGCAGTCCACTTGCATATACAGTATATGCTTTATAGAGAGACACATGCATACACACACACACACACACACACACACATATATATATATATATATATATATACATACACACACACACACACACACACACACAGTGGATAAAATAACCATTTTTCTCAGTAATACATTGTATGGGTCAAAATGATTGATTTTTCTTTTATGCTAAAAATCATTAGGATATTAAATAAAGATCATGTTCTCTATGAAAATATTTTGTAAATTTTCTACCGTGAATATATCAAAACTTAATTTTTGATTAGTAATACGCATTGCTAAGGACTTATTTTGGACAACTTTAATGGAGATTTTGTCAAGATTTTGATTTTTCTGCACCCTCAGATTCCAGATTTTCTAATAGTTGTATCTCAGCCAAATATTGTCCGATCCTAAACAATACAGTACATCAATGGAAAGCTTTTTTTTTATATATATATATATATATTGACCCTTATGACCGGTTTCGTGGTCCGGGGTCACATACCTTGAAATGCAATGTAAGTTGTCTTGGATAAAAACAGCTACCAAATACGTAAGTAAAACCCTTTATTTCAGACAATGTCATGTAAGCAAGATAAGAACAAAGTGGAACCTGTACTAACCACAGTACCAACATGATCCATCCACCATTCATTTATTTGTAAAATAATTACTTTATACCCCACGATATGCACATATTCATGCAGAATGGCAACAGAATTATAGTGTTTTGTTCTTTTTTTAGAGTGAATTAGATGACAGCACACTAGAAGAGAGACCTCAGCATCAATGTGAATCAAGAGAAACAAGTTTTTATACAACAGTTATACAACTGAAACTTTTTGATTTGATGAGGTGAATTTTTTTTTTTTTTGGCCTGTGTTGGGTTATGTATATATATATATATATATATATATATATATATATATAAAACCTATCTAAAATTCAAAGGCAATACAACTCATCCCTCAAAGTTCACGTGACTGCCTTCATCTAGAAGCAGGTTCAGATAGAGCTGATATTCACTCTAACTGATCCGATCCTCAGCGGGGACGTTTCACAAATACTCTGAAAGAATGGAAAGAGCATCTCTCTAAAGGTGGTCTTGAATGTACGCAGTTGTGTGTTAGTTACAGGGTCAGAGAAGGACACTTTTCCACCGTCCCAGTCCAGATGAACTCTTATACGCCGGAGCTTGTCTTTAACGGGAAAGCGAGCGGCGAGTTGCTCAGGAGACTGTGACAAGTACTCTTTCCCCGTGTACTGCACGTACCAGACACCTTCTTTGAAGAAATTATCTCCTTTCCTTTGGTACGATTCTGCGATTATTCCCACAGTCCAAGCTGTATTGTTTCCCACCTCCACGTCCCAGCAATGTGCTCCTGATTTGAAGCCCTCCGAACCCAAAACACAGCGAAAGAAGTCAAATCTCTCTGGATTATCAGGAAGCGGTTGCCTGCTCTTGTTGTATGTCAGACTGGTCAGATCATCAGACAGCACGAGTTGTGGACTTGCAGTGTTTGGGTCCAGAACCACTGGAGCTGATGAGAAGAGTAGAACCATAAAAAATACTTAATAATAATACTAATTAAATAAACTATACTGTTGAGATGTTATCAGAGCTAGTATGATCCTCACTTACTACAAACCCTCAAATAATCTGCTTTTGTTTCTATTTTTTGTGGGAAATCTCCACTATTCACAGCACAGATTTTGGTCCCACTTTATATTAAGTGGCCTAAAATATAAGTACAATGTAAAAACATGTATGTATACACAATAGGTGCATTGTAGCAAATGATTAACTTAAAGGTAAGTACATAGTAGTTAAGTCCACCTAATATAAAGTGGGACCCAGGTCTTTAGTGACTCACTGTTTTGGACAATGTCTTGCATCTTCTTCCAGACTCTGAATGCCAGATTGCCCAAGTGATGTGGTACATGAATCAAAGCTCCACAGCACCTCTCTGGATCAGGCTGAGTGTCCCAGGCTCTGGAATAACATGCGGGTGTCAGTACAGCAGTGAGTTTGGGCTCATAATGGGCTCAGAGTGCCATAACCCAAGAACCCTTTGGAGAACTTCTAACTTCCTTTAAAAAAAGGAAAATTCTCTGAATGGAAGCCATAAATTCCTGCAAAAACTCTCCAGACTGTCAATGGTTCCTCAACCCTGTTGAAAAAAAACAGCATATGCTGGTTAGGTATGTTTTGAAACATGGCAGCTGGTTATAACCAGCTTAAACCAGCTCAGGTCCAGCTCATAACCAGCTTAAACCAGTTTATAACCAGCTCAGGTCCAGCTCAGGACCAGCTTAAACCAGCTCAGGACCAGCATAAACTATCTGAGGACCAGCTTATAACCAGCTCAGGTCCAGCTCATAACCAGCTTATTACCATCTTAAACCAGCTCAGGACCAGCATAAACTAACTTAGGATCATCTTAAACCAGCTCAGGACCAGCTTAAACCAGCTTATAACCAGCTCAGGACCAGCATAAACTAGTTTAGGACCAGCTTAAACCAGCTCAGGACCAGCTCAAACCAGCTAAGGACCAGCTCAAACCAGCTTAAACCAGCTCAGGATCAGCTCAAACCAGCTCAGGACCAGCTTAAACCAGCTCAGGACCAGCTCAAACCAGCTAAGGACCAGATTAAACCAGCTCAGGACCAGTTTAAACCAGCTCAGGACCATCTTAAACCAGCTCAGGACCAGCTTAATCCAGCTAAGGACCAGTTTAAACCAGCTAAGGGCCAGTTTAAACCAACTCAGGACCAGCTCAAACCAGTTTAAACCAGCTAAGGACCAGTTTAATCCAGCTCAGGACCAGCTCAAACCAGCTCAGGACCAGTTTAAACCAGCTCAGGACCAGCTCAAACCAGCTAAGGACCAGTTTAAACCAGCTCAGGACCAGTTTAAACCAGCTCAGGACCAGCTTAAACCAGCTCAGGATCAGCTCAAACCAGCTCAGGACCAGCTTAAACCAGCTCAGGACCAGCTCAAACCAGCTCAGGACCAGTTTAAACCAGCTCAGGACCAGCTTAAACCAGCTCAGGATCAGCTCAAACCAGCTCAGGACCAGCTTAAACCAGCTCAGGACCAGCTCAAACCAGCTAAGGACCAGTTTAAACCAGCTCAGGACCAGCTTAAACCAGCTCAGGATCAGCTCAAACCAGCTAAGGACCAGCTTAAACCAGCTCAAACCAGCTCAGGACCAGCTTAAACCAGCTCAAACCAGTTCAGGACCATCTTAAACCAGCTGCCATGCTTCAAAACATAACTATAACTAACATATGCTGTTGGTAACTCATTATAATTTTTGAGGCACTTGAAATATAGTTCCTTGAGTACACAATAAGATATCTGAGACACCCTGAGAGGGTTCCTAGAGGTTCTCCAAAGTGTTCTTCAGAACTAACAGGGTGCTTTTTCTTTGCCATACAGTGTGGAGAGAAGAGACACGAGCAGCTCACTTACCTTTCCTTTGTGACATTAAAGTCCTGGAAAATAAAGTGTGGAAAACTCATTATTATCTCAATCAGTGTATGAATGAATGAGTCTCTCATACAGAGTTTGATTATCACCTTTAGAAACGAGACGTCACTGGCTTTCATTCTGTCCTCGATGTCTTTGATGGTGTGTGAAAGAGCTGAGATTTGTCTGTTCATCTCCTCCAGCTTCTCCTTCATCATCTGCTTCTTCTCCTCCTCTTCCTCTCTCAGTGCAGAGATGGTAGCTTGTTCTTCATCTCTGAGAAACCGATGAAGCTTCTCAAACTCGTGTTGAATCTGTTGCTCTGTGTGCTCAGCTTGAGTCTGAAATCACATCACATTCGGTTCAACAGATGACAGCATTTCCATGACATCCAAGTCAGTGATCAACGGTGCCTTGAAAGAAGTCCTTAAACATGCACTTAAAATAGATTAAAACACACACACACAATGCACATAATATACTAACAAAATAAAAGGCCTCTTGCGTGTACTTAAAGAAAGAGACTTTCATGAATACGTTTCTTAATACACTTAAGTACACTTTTGTATAAATGTCAACCTTAATAAAGCAAAGGATGTTTAAAGGACTCTTTACCTTCATGTATTGAACGGTTTTATTGTACTCTCCTCTAACCTCTTCTCTGTATTTAAGTTTTTCTCGTAAGGACTTCAGTGCTGTTTTAAGCTCCTCCTAGAATTAAAAAGATTCACAAATAGCCAATACATTTTCACAAATATATGAAAATCAGTGAACTGTGAGGAGATCTGAACATGTGACGGAGGCAAGTTCTTAGTGTTACTCGGTGAGAGCAATGGTGAAGCCATTAGTGAATATATTTATTGCTCCTTCATATGAAAAGAAGAGAGTGTGGTCCTACCTTGTAAGCTGGAACAACTTCATCGATTGGCTGAAATGTGTGATCAGCGTGTTTCTGTGAATCTCTGCACACTACGCACACAGGCTGTTTATCCTTCAGACAGAAGAGCTTGAGTTTCTCTCTGTGTGATCTGCAGACGTCCTCGGGGGAGCTCTCTCTTCTGTCCCTCGGGAACGACTCGCACAGGTTTTTTAAAGCGAGGTTATACGGTGGCTCCTGTTTTGAGGATCTTCTCCTGCAGATGGGACACTCCTGAGTGTTTTTGGTTTTCCAGAACTGCTGAAGACAGGCTTTACAGACACTGTGACTACAGGACAGAAGCACTGGAGCCGTGAAGATTTCATAGCACACGGGGCAGGAAAGCTCCTCCACAGAGAGTGAATCCATTTTGGCTGTACTTTCACTTTCTGGATGTTGGTTTCAAAAATATACAAGAGAGAGAGAGAGAGAGAGAGAGAGAGAGAGATCAAAGCTCTGCAGAGAAAGCTCTATTCTGAGTCCTTGGAGAAATACATTTTCTTATGAATGCTTTTGGAAATTTTTTCTTCTTCATTTCCTCGTGCTTTTGTCCAGGATTTGAGAAAACACTCAGTGTGACATTATAAGACGGTAACTTCCTGGTGCGTGTTGTGAGAAGGTGGCGCTTCTGACATCTGATGTGCATTTACAGCTCAGGTGTGATTTATAACCATTTATGTCTCATTTTATGGCTGTATTTAATATTTATGTTAAAGAAACCTGATGCAATGAATAAAGAACTGAGACAGAGACACATACGCAATTCACACATTAAAGTAAATCATGAGATATTTTATACCAAGTTAGGATCTCCACATAATTTGAGACTGTTGTCAAAACCTGTCCTCCCACATTTTTGCACAGACACAAATCTGTGTTATCAAAAAGATTTTTAACATTTTCAGCATTACAGTCCAATCATTATTGGAAAGATATAGTTTACTGAATATATGTTGTTATTAACTTTCAGAACTTGTAATAAATTGTGTATTATAGGCTATTTAATGATATTTGAGCAAACTTTAAAAAGTGTTAAAACTATTTGAATTTAAATCGATCAATGATGGAATGAACAATTAATGAAACAATAAAAAATTATCAAAATATTGTTATTAAATAAATTGTATAAAATTGTTATCTCAGCCTAGATGATTTTTAAAAGTAGTTTTTAGAGACAGTTTTATGGTTTAAAATTTAAGTGGCCAGGTATTCAATTATAGGACTAAGATGAGCTGTGTCTGTTGTGTAATATATTATGTGTCAGGAATCACACAGCGAGGAGTAACTTAAAATAAACAGACTTTAATGAATAAAACAAAAGGAAACAGACAGGTAATGACATATAACACCGGACGCAGGACACTCGAAACACTGGGTTTAAATAACAAGGACTAAACGAGGTAACAGGGCAAACACAGCTGAATCAAATGAAACTCAAATGAACAGGAACAACCAAATAAGGGCATCGAGAAACACGGGGAAAACTAGGACACGGAACACATGCAAAACATGCAAAACAGCCCATAAACGTGACATTCTGAGCATTTTTGTCATGCATTGTAAACTGCAGTGTGAATTTGTGAGAAACCAATTTGTGATTATGGATTAAAGCTGATAACTGGATCAGACAGATAGTTTGATTTCTTTTCGCCCCCTTCACAGCTTTCCCAGTCTACCTTTTTAGCTTTTTTTGAAAACTGTGATTAGAAAAGAGTCTGACACTTTAAAACCTGCCTTGTTTAAACATGGCACCAGATGGCGATAGAGGGACAGTTCACCCAAAAATGAAAACACCCTCATCATTTATTCATCCTCAAATTATTCCAAACCTGTATGAGTTTCTTTCTTCTGTTGGACATTAAAGAGTATATTTTGAAGAATGCTGGTAACCAAACAGCTGCTGGTAGCCATCTATTAAAGACATCTATGCAAATCAATGGCAGAATCATCCTGTGGTTCCTGTCACTTCAGGACAACCACTTTGTCTTGAATCACTGAGCCAACAATCTTCATGCGACCCATGTGGTATGAAAACCTCATTAGTGCATCCCAAAGCAGAGTATAGAAATGAATGTGCCTTGGGACTTTTTTTTAAGTGTAATGCCTGAATGCTGTAAAAACAAAAAAACAAAAAAAAAAAAAAACACTTTGTTCTGGTTGTAAGGTCAGGCAAAGACACTGATGAAACTCATTGACCTGAAACATAAAATAGTTTGATTAATGTAATGCATCTGCAAACAAATATTGAACTTTTATAAAGACATGAATAGCCCAACAGCAATGCAGATACAGTAAGTCTGGTCCACAAGCACCACATTGTCACGAATCTGGTCTGTGAACTTCCATTCACTCCCCACCAGAGGTCACTCACTCAACTAACTGTTGCAGGACACCTCCGAACTACATTTCCCATCATCCATCGCACAGATCACACAGCTGTCACAGATTACTCATTGCACTGATCATTGCAGCTGAAACCCATTAAACACGCTTTATAAGCCTTGGACTTTCTCTGCCTCAGTGCCGAGTATTGTATGCATTATCTCTGCCCTACAGAGCCCTGTTAGTTTCCCTAGTCTTGCCTGTTTAGGATTGTGTTTTCCCCTGCCTGGGCTCTTGCTCACGTTTTGGATTACCCCTCATCTAGCCCCTTTTGATACTGTTTGCTGTTGTATGACCCACACCCGTTTTTGATAACTCTGTGCATTGCCTATTATATACTTGTCTGCCATTGATCTGCCTGTTATTACCACGTCTCTTGTCAATAAAGCTTGCATATGGATCCGCATGTCTCACGTCTCGTCAGCCCGGTAACACACATCTACACGCTGAGTCTTTTCACTTTAATATGGTTTAATGTGGAGTCTGTATATGAATATGTGATGATTGACAGTGACAGAATGCACATAACTATATGCAAAACAGTAGTCTGTTGTGCAATGTCCTAAAATTGTTGATGGCCGTGCTAATATGTCCCATAACTTGCCTACTGTTCTGCTACACACTCAAAAGGACTCTATGTACTTTTTCAACAGAAAAAGAGGACATATTATAAGGGAATAGTATACGCAAGTCAAATTGGGCTACAGCAAATATCTGTTATTGCTGTGCACACTACTGTGTTAAAATCCCTTACTAACAACCAAGACACATCTCTACATTAGTTGAAAAACAAAGAGCACTCTCAGTTATTCTCAGTTGACTGTGTGTGTGTGTGTGTGTGTGTGTGTGTGTGTGTTACCACCTTTGAGTTCCTGTTGTCGTCAGTGACATTCAGTAGAAGAATGGGTTAAAAAAAAGTCATTTTCAATCAGTTTTTCCCCTATAGATTGCTATCACAGAACTCAACTCCTGATTGTGGCGATGTCTTTATTCTCTGGATGTATTCCTGCACATGCAGGCAGAGTTACATATATTAGTCAAACTGTCATATTTCAGAAACTGACTTTTGCAAGACACAACAGGCCGATCTTTCATGGCTGCATACCACAGAAACCACATTCTAACTATTATTTTCTTCATCTTTCCCCCTACAGGTTAGGTGACAATATCCTGTGTACTCCTTCCAGAAAGATCTCAGCTTCTGCAGGATACACAGAAATATCCGTGTTTTCCCTAAAGCAACTGCATAAAGAGTCTCCCGTTTCAAGAAGTCAACTACAGAGCAAAGATCCACTTGATGAGGCTTGAATTATACGCTTGTGATACTGTAGTATTTTTATCCCTCTCGAGTTCTTCAGACGTAGGACAATGTAACGGTAATTCAATTGTAAAACATAAGAGGATCACTAGAAGGAATTAGCCACCTCGTAAAATATGTACAAATTGGTCGTGGGATAGCGTTGCATGATACAGCAATACTATCACAGAAAATGCTTGGATTGGATTTTTGGAACAATTTCCGTAATTTTCCATCATATATATATATATATATAGTATCTAGCAACTCTAGAAAAATCTAGTCATTTTAGGCCATGTTTTCAATATTTAGATTTTGAATTATTATTTTTAAATATTCTTTAACATTATTTTATTACTATCAGACTGTGCTGACACATAACAGGTGATAGGATTGTTATGTTAACACAATGAGTGGAAAAATGAGGAAAAAAGCAGGTGGTTGCCATCAGTTTTGGGGAAACTTATTTTTAAGAGTAATGCATTACAGTACATCGTTTTGTAACTAATGTAACTAATTGCGTTACTATTTATGGAAAGTAATGCATTGCAGTACTTTTGTGTTACTTTTTGTCACCTGGGCTGGGCTTCCTTATTTATTTTTTAATAACAAAAAAACCCCAAAGTTATATTTTTGGCGACTGTAAAGGCCCTTTCACACCAAAAGTGAAATTATTAAGCCTCAGGCTGAAGATCAACACAGAGACAGGAGAGCTAAAAATAAAGAAAAAACAAAGTAACTGCCAGTGCTTAAAAGTAGTGTGTTACTTTACTAGTTACTTGAAAAAAGTAATTTGATTTCATAACTTGCGTTACACCCCGAAGCTGGTGGTTACATCCAAATACAGATGAGTATGTTGAACAGATTGTACATAAACTTTGAAGTTTTCAGCTTTGCAGCTTGTTTTGTCCTGGGTCTGAGAAAACAATATTGTGAAATACAGCTTCCAGAAAGCTGCATGTGCAGCACATGTGCTATGAATCCAGCAGGTGGAGCTGTGCTTCAGTAAAGCTGTAAAAACCAGCATGGTCTTACATGTGAAGATTGTTTACGAGATTAGTTTTCATGTCTGGGTCATTTATATCTAGATCTGCAGGCTCTACAGAAGATCTGAAACATACTGCTTCATCTGTGGAACGCCGCTTCATGATAAACGTGGGTTTCATCCTCTGATTGTCTTGTACTTCACATCAAACCAAGTATCATCGTATCAATCACATGCTGCCAGTGCTTTTCTCAGGACTAGTTGTGCTTTTCCAGGCAATTTTTGCAGTGATTTTTAATGACCTGGTGTCAAGGTGACTGTTGTTGGATGTAAGAAGTCACGTGCACAGCCTTAACTATGAACTTATTCCTATTTTAACTTATTCTTATTGACAAGTTTTTTGTCTTCATTTCAATATAGATTTAAATAACAGGGTCATTCTGTGTCAGATTAAATGAGCTCAAATTTTAGATTTTGCTAATATTTTTTAATCTAAGAAAGATTAACATGTATATTGATGAAAGCCAAAATATTAAATGTCCTACACAATTGTTAACAAGGTAGCTTTCTAATTTCAGCATTACTTATTCTTTAGATATTCTGCTTTAAATACAGTAACATCATACATTCAACATAGTAATATTCAACAATCTGAATATGGAGCCTAAACGAGACCCCTTTATCTCCGAGACTGAATCATGTAGAATGAAGGCTTCAAAAGAAAAGTGTATTAAGAAGTACAATATAAAATCATATTGCAATATCTTTAATACTTTAATGCAAGCAAACAATGGAAAAAATCATATTTATGTCACTCATACAGGTATGTTCAATGCAGTTGTTTTGACAGAGAAAATGAGATACATCTCTAGTTTCAGCATTATTTGTTCTTCAGACATTTCTCTTTAAAAGAAAAGAAGCATTATATTTTTACAAAGTGACCCACATTTGGTTTTTGACCATTGAATATATGTACGATTGAATGATTTACTCCAGGAGCCATATTGAAATTGCAATATCTCTGGAACTGAAACATACAGGGCCTTAAAAATGAAGACGCCAAAAGAGAGGTTTGCTAAGACCCAATATCTAAAAGGGCATTAAGGCATTAAGGTCCCCATTTTTGAACGGTCACCATTGGCACATAATGCAACAAAGATTGCTAAAATGAACAGATTTGACTAATTATATAACATATAATATAGTAAATATAACATCATGATGCTGCCATCTTTCTGAAGCCATTTTTATCCACCCTGCAATTTGGCTTTGAATCTCAGGTCCACAAAAGAGCGGATTACTCAGTAAATATTCATCCATGACACGCAATATTTTGGCTTTCATCACTATACATGTTTATCTTTCTTAAGAAAAAATATTAGCAAAATCAAAAATTTGAGCTTATCAGAGTTTCTGAAATCTGGTTGTTTTGACCCAATATCTTTTTGCATGACATTTTTGAAATCACAGATGTTTTGATTTCTAATACAGTGACATTCAGACATTTGTAAGTGTGATAGCGCACTGTAAGTGTTCAGACGACATGACATTACAGGCTGGGAGGTTTGAGGTCAGATGTCAGCGCTGCTTCTTCAGAGGTGCAGGTAAAATCTTCTGAAAGGGGAGGGAAAGCATGAGATAAAAGGAGAGGAAAATGACGGATGAATGTGATGAATGTGATCATTGTTTCCCCGCGCTGTGCTGTTTCACATCATGACGCTCATGGAATGTAGCTGTTAGCTCATTGGCTCGCACCGTGTGCTGATCTCAGAGCAGATCTCCATCTGCCCTGTGCGCCGCTCTCACAGCAGCTTTCTGTTCAGGATCTGGACCGCAGAAGCTGATCTGAGTTCATCTTCACTGCTTCTGTTAGGCATGAGACTGCGCTCGAACGCTGATAAGAAGCCCGCGAGCCCCACATGCGTGTCTTTCACAGTCACCGGCCTTGTGTCAACAATATAAGAGTCGTTTGACACTCACCTTTCTTATCTCCACAGCAGAGACTTCTCCGTGCAAGGAAACTCAGTGACTGCTGCTCCTCAGATGTTTGCGGTGTGTGTGTGTGATACCTGAAGATATCTTCCTCCAAACAGATTATTACAGGTAACCAGCTTATAAATACTGTCTCCAGTCCCAGTTTACTGTATGTGTCTTCAAAACTTCAAAAAGTGTTCAAAACATTGTTTTGTTTGCCACTTAGCATTACCCCATATAATGAAAAAAACATGAAGCGGCACAAACAAATGCTGAAAATAACAAGAAAAGAGCAGTAAATCAGCATATTATTATGATTTCTGAAGATCATGTGACACTGAAGACTGGAGTAATGATGCTGAAAATACAGCACTGCGCAGTTTTTAAAAAGTTGAAATATAAAACAGTTATTTATACTGTCAAACAATTAATGGTGATTAATCGCATCCAAAATAAGTTTTTATTTACATAATATATGTGTGTGTGCTGTGTATAGTTATCATGTATATAAATACACGCACATAAAGTACATACTACTACAAATATTTACATGTATATATTCATATAATTTATATTTAATAGATAAACATAACATATTTTTCTTAAATATATACATGCATAGGTGTGTATTTATATATATACATAATAAATATACGCAGCACACACACATATATTATGTAATCGTTTGACAGCACTAATATATATATATATATATATGGTGTATATATATATAGTATATATCAAGTCTGTATCTATTTGATCAAAAATACAGAAAAAAACTAATTTTGTTAAATATTATTGCTATTTTAAATAACAGTTTTCTATTTTAATATACTTTAAAATATCATTTATTCCTGTGAAGTAAAGCTGTATTTTCAGCATCATTACTCCAGGCTTCAGTGTCACATGATCCTTCAGAAATCATTTTGAATAAAAGTTATTTTTATTACTTTTAACTTGTTAATAATTTCAACACTGATAATAAATCAGCATATTAGAATGATTTCTGAAGGATCATGTGACAATGAAGACTTAAATTAAAACTGAAAAATTAGCGCTGCGTCATATTAAAATAGGAAACCAATATTAGAAATTGCAATAACATTTGACGACAATACTGTTTTTTCTGTATTTGTCATCAATTAAATATTAATGAGCAGAAGAGACTCCATCATAAACATTATAAATCTTACTGATCCCAAACTTTAGTTAAACGCTAACAGTTTGCTCTCTCCAGCTAATATAGGCTGAACAAAGGCAGAGAGGTGTGCTGGGAAACCTGTTTGATGCCCTCGTTATGGTGCAGTACCATTTGGTGCCGCTATTGGCACAGAAATTACACACTGCAATTTGAAGAAACTGCCATCAAGAGATTTTGTGGGCAATCCTTCACATTATGACATTTCCTGCTGATAATTGTTTACACAACTGCAGGTGAGTGCAGAGAGACGCTGTAAAATGCATGAAAAAATCTTAAAGACACAAGTTTCATCCTGATAAATGCCACATCCATAAACATGCATTTAGAGACCAGGCTTTCCTCACTGGTGATTTTTGCAAGGGAATTTCCTCTCCTTTTAATTTGGAAACCTCAATAGAGACGCTTAATTTTGGTCACGTCTTTCATGTGAGTTTACTCTGCGGTGTTTCAGGTGTGAAGGCTCATTACTCGTCACATTTGGTCCCAGGCATTTCAACAAAACTACTTGAAGATGGGAATTTCCTGGAGCATAACAAGCCAACTGATACCTAAAGACACTCGAGAAAGTGATTTTGATGAATATTCTGATGAAATGGTATTTACAAGACAAATTCCTCAATGAATGCATGTAAATGCAGAAGAGAAAGACAGAACAAACACACTCTATGAAATATCCTGCACTGAAAAACACGAAACAACCGTGTCATTTCAAGTGCATTTTTATATTAATCTAATCATGGTTTTCAGTTGAAACATGTTTCGTTTCGTTTGTGTAAAAGCAAATAACACTCCCAAAAGAAAAAAAAAAAGTCTGTTTATAAGTATAGGTCTTTATAATGAATAATCATTTTACTTTATATAAATGTTTTTGTCTTTGGGGGGAAAAATATTTTAGATTAATATTGAATATAATACATCCAAACCATGAATATAATTTGTGGAAAAACTATAACAAATTAGAAAAGGTTTTTAAATAAGTCTTTCTTTTTTCTTTTTTTTTTTTGTATTGACACCCTTGGACAATATGAACAACAACAACAAAAAACATTTAACTTTTCATTAATAAATTAAGTCCCCCCCCCACCCCAACAAATTCTAATGAGTAAAAATCAAAATGAAGTATAATCTGATCGATACAGCACTGTATGTTTTTAAGTTCACATCAGTGATTAGAAACACTTGAGCCACGTCTTCCTGATTCATTAGGCTCTAAATCTAAGGTGACACACAAGACAAGTTCCTACCGTCATCCGTCACTATAGGACGGACCTGGAAATATAGCAATGATGTACAATAATATGTTGCTAAGCTGCACAAATTAAGGAAAAAGATATAAGAAAATACCTCAGTGGTCAAATGATCATTGCCAGCCGCTATCAGGAAAATTATTAAGAAATTTGGAGAACTGGAGACAACTGATCTGCAAGAGGACATGTGTCCTCACACACACGAGGAGGAGGTTTGAGTTAAAGCACAGCAGCTGGAGAAATACAGACACTAGTTGAGTCTTGGTGTCAGAAAGTCTCCATAACTACGATCAGTTGGGAAGTTTGCCATAAAAATCGTTGGTGTCATCAAACTACAAATTCACAGTTTGTTGAATGTTAATGGAACATGTATTGGGACTGTCTGATTTTATGACCAAAACAAAGCTTTCAGAAACAAACACCAGAGGCAGGTTTGAAGTCAATGCTCAAAATATCAGATGAATGTGAATGCATTCATATCCGCAACATGAATTCTTCAGGATCAGCTCTTCTTCTCCATGTTGGACGAGCAGCGCCAGGCTTCCCTGCGGGATAATGGCTACCTGCAGGGCCATGTTTTTCTCCTTTGCCTCACTGAGCAGAATATGGGCTTCCTTTATAGGCGATCTCCAAACTTGTCTCCACAGGACCAAAGAACTCAAACACTATAAAACAAGCATGCTAAGAGCAAGCAACTACTGAGACATTCAAACCGAACAACACGGCTAACCGCGTAATCCGTGACGTCATCTAAACATGACATGAAGACAATAGTGCTATACTGAATACTGTTGGTATAATCTAATTTTATGGTATTAGACGTGATCTGAAGCTTAAAAAAAAAAAAAAAAAACTTCCAACAACAGATGCTAGTGTCAAAATGACAGGATCTTCATCTTTGCCGTGTCTCTTTATTGCACTGGAAGCTCAGTGAGAGCGAGAATCTCTTTCTTTCTCATGTGAGGGAGTGAGATCACGTTAGGGTGAAAAGAAACTCCTGTGATCAAGTTACAAAATGAATATGCAATCATGCAAACATGACAGATGTGAAATTCAGTCACAGCTGCAGGTTTTGCTTAAAAACATAAAAGATATGCATGTAGAAAGAAGTGGATTAATCCTTGATCACAGCCAAATAAACATGCAATGTGAAATCAATCATGCATTCATCACACCCATAAGGCAAGAGCTAGAACAAAGAAAACACTGCCATAGTGTGAGAAATCAGACTTGTTGTGCTTTGTCCAAATGTTTAAAAAAATTATATATTTGACAGAACGACGAGTACATAAGAATATGAGCTTACATTATAAAATTATCGGCAATTATGCTTTAATTATTTCATGTTTCAGCAAAACTATTCAATGTAGCTGGTGCATAGATATGTATTCAGCAAAAATGAATGATCTTCATTAAAGATTTTAATTATACAGCACAGCTGTTTGTGTGATAGGCGAGAGCGAGGCTGTAAAATGAGCAGTGACAGTGGAAGTAGATGCCGGTTCACATAGTTCCTGCCTGCGTTGGGCTCAAAGCCTCCAGGGACTCAGGCAATTTTTCACATAATTACAGCAAACCTGCCTGACGAGCTCTCTGAGCTCAAATACACCACTTTGAGTTTCTCTCAACTGTATGAGAGAGAACCAACTCAAGACTGAGTTTATGAACAGTTACTGTAGCTCACTGTCTCTGACTACAGCAGCGTATTATTATTATAATATAGTTTTTTAACTTTAAAGTAACATACACTCAAAAAATGATTTTAGTTGTTTGCTCAGTTTACTTAAATAAAATAAGCTAAAACAACACAAATCTTTAGTTTTTTCTAAAGTTTTTTTTACAGTAGTCATTTGCACTCAATTTTATTACGTTAAATGACATTTGTAAAATGTTAAGTTAAGTTAAACCATTTGTGTTGGGCCTGCGTGAATCATTTACGTTGCATTGACTGAAACTGGGCAGTGGACAGATCTATTAAAGGGATAGTTCACCCAAAAATGAAAATGTGATATTTATCTGCTTACCCCCAGGGCATCCAAGATGCAGGTGACTTTGTTTCTTCAGTACAAACGAAGGTGTTTAACTCAAACCGTTGCAGTCTGTCAGTCATATAATGCCAGTCAATGGGCACACAATCTTTGAGAGAAAAAAAAACATGCACAGACAAATCCAAATTAAACCTTGCGGCTCGTGACGATACATTGATGTCCTAAGACACGAAACGATCGGTTTGTGCGAGAAACTGAACAGCATTTATATCATTTTTTACCTCTGATAAACCTCAATGTCCGACTGTCACAACATCCGGCGCGTGACACGTCAACCTGCTCTGGCACATAGATGCCTCATTAGCGACTGCGACATGGACTGCGATATGTAAGGATCTACGTATATATCTATGTATATATATATATACCTATGTTCCAGAGCCATTGACGCAAGCTGGGGGTAAGCAGATGAACATCAAATTTTCATTTTTGGGTGAAATATCCCTTTAAGGTTTGTTGTTCAGTTATATTTGACATTTAAAAGAGTTTTTGTTTATGTTGCTTTTTAAGGTTACCATTATGGTGAAGTGTAGACCTTGTAGTTAGGCTATTGGCTACATAAGCTGTAACTGTGCTAATCCCAGTGATGAGAAAATTCTTACTTGATTATTATTTGCATGCTACAAAAATAGTACTTAGCGTGTGAACAAGTATTATGTCGGCTCATAAAGTTTTTTTTTTTTAAAAAGTCGTAAGAGTAAAAAAAAAAATTCCATAAGATTCAACAAAATAAATCAGTTAGAGGACCAACACATGATTCACACAGTCTATATCGTCTGCATTTCTACCCTTCACAATCAAACGATCAAGGAACGTGTGTATCACAGCTACTGAGAACCTGAGCACAAGCTCCACTCTCCACCACAATGATAACAAACAAACAAAAATTATATTGTATAAACTCTTTTTAATATTCAAAATAACTAAACATAAAAAACCTAAACTCTAACAGGCCTTTCTATTTTCATAAAAATGCAGAAAACTCATGCAACTCTGCATGAAGGCACCAGTCAAATGCGTGGAAATAGGTGTCATGATTTTATTAAGATATTCTTTTGAGTGTAGTATTAGCGTGCTTTTGGGCATAGTGTACCATTTAAATGTGGTAATCATCAGTATTATCAGTCTAAGTCCAGTCACCTTTATTTATATAGCGCTTTATACAGATTGTTAAACATGAAAATGGTGTGTTACCAATGCAAACAGTAATCAATTCTGCTGTAAAGCAGCTCTGAAAAGATGACAATAGTAAACAGTCAGTTTTCAGTTAAATTTAGTTCATTTAGTATCATTGATTCAGTGATGTCTTCGTCCAGCTCAGTTCAGTTCTCTTCAAATAGTGTCTGTGCAATCAAGCTGACAATATTGCCAAATATTAAGTGTCCCCAACTAAGCAAGCCAAAGGCAACAGTGGAAAGAAACCAGATCTCCATCGGAGACAGAAATGGAGAAGAAAAACCTTGTATAAAAACCTTATAATGTGATAAGAGCTCGCTCAAATACTGAGGAGCTGAACCATTCAGGGCTTTATAAGTAATTAGCAAGATTTTAAAATCCTTACGATGTTTAATAGGGAGCCAGTGCAGTGTTGACAGAACCAGGCTAATGGTTGTATTTCCTGGTTCTAGTAAGGACTCTAGCTGCTGCATTTTGGCCCAGCTGGAGTTTGTTTATTAAGCGTGCAGAGCAGCAATTCAATAAAGCATTACAATAATCTAACCTTGAGATCATGAACACATGAATTAACATTTTTTCATTTGACAATGAGAGCATATGTCGTAATATTTTTAAGATGGAAAAATTAGGTTTTACAAATGTTATAAAAATGTCTTTCAAATGAAAGATTGCACATCAAAAAGCACACCTTCCCACCTAATGATGATTACTGGACAGAGCAGCCATCAAGTGTAAGACAGTGTTCTAGGTTATTACATGCGGGGGTTTTTGGTCCAATAATTAACACCTCTGTTTTTTCGTATAGCAATAGTCATCCAGTTTTTTTTTTTATTTTAAATCAACTATGCATTCTGTAAATTTTGCAAATTGTTATGGTATGTTTTGTCAGGCCACAAAGAAGTATAGAGCTGAGTATCATCAGCATGACAGTGAAATCTAACACCATGTTTCCTGATATATCTCCCAAGGGTAACATGTAAAGCGTGATAAGCAGCGGTCCTAGTACTGAGCCTTGAGGTACTCCATACTGCACTTGTGATCGATATGATACCTTATCATTCCCTGCTATGAATTAAATGACGGTCACATAAGTATAATTTGAACCATGACAATGCACTTCCTCTAATGCCAACATAATTTTCTGGTCTATTCAAAAGAATGTTGTGGTCGATAGTGTTGAACGCAGCGCTAAGATCCAGTAGCACTAATAGAGAGATACAACTGCTATCGGATAATGAGAGCAGGTCATTTGTAACTCTAATGAGAGCAGTCTCAGTACTATGATATGATACAATTTCTCTCTAAGAAGGAACATAGTTGTGAGAAAGAAATAAAAAAGGGAAAAAAGGCAGTATCTAGTAGTTTCTAGTATTTTTGGCAGAAAAGGGAGATTTTTAGATCAGTCTCTATAGACCAATTTCATGTTAGTAAACATTGTGACGTTTTTCTGTGAGCGGAGCTTAGGTGGTGGCAGAAAGATTCCACTGGCCGCTTCACTAACGCTAGCTATGAAGTATGTTAGCTTGTTTTATTTAACAATAACTGAAGAAATTCCGATTTTACCTGCATATGTAAGGTCACTCACTGTTCGTGACCGCATTATTTGGATTCCCTCCGGTTGAGTGACTCACATCTAACGTGTTTAGTAAAGACAAACTCACTGTATATAGTCATGAAGATGTAATATATATATATATATATATATATATATATATATATATATATATATATATATATATATTCAATTTCAGCAGGCAACTATTTTTACAGCTACATTATTATCCCAACCACAATTACTCATAACAATGTATATAACTTACAATTACACATGATTAAGCATATAAATCGTCAGTTTGTTGTTTTACACACATGCACACAGGCATTATTTCATACACAGTACTGAGATCCATAAGAAATCTTTAGACGCGCCCATAACAACAAAAGACAATACTTTATTGAACCTTTTCTGATAAGTGTGAGCTGCAAACGCGAGCATATTGACTATTTGTGAGTAGTTTCTGTCCAGTCTGCTCGTTTTATTGCATTTAACCAGCAGCAGGTATGCGTTAATTTCATTTTCAATATTTCAAAATTCTGACAAGAAAGATCAACTGGTCATTCTCTCTTTTGAGTTTATCCCACAACTTTATGCTTTAAAAGTAGAGAAATCATAGCAGGTTTCATTCATTAGTCTGTCCATTTAAACGTCTGCGTTTAGCTTCAAATGGCGTTTTTGACGACAGTATTCTATAAAAATGATTTGCATTCCGATTCTGACATCCAAAGGCACAACAGTACATTTTATCTCTTATTCTGTGGATTTTTCCCGTTTCACTCCGCTTGTTACCGTACGTTTCTGCCACCACTATGCGCGCACAGCTGCCAGTGACGTAACTGTGACGTCTACATGAAATTTGTCTATAGGATCAAGTTGTGTTTTTTTTAATGAGAGGCTTAATAACATTGAGCTTGAAAGTTTTTGGGACATATCCTAATGACAATGACAACTTAGTAATGTCCAGAATAGAACCTATGACTTCTGGAAGCACCGCTTTTATTAGCTTAGATGGAATAGGGTCTAACATACACGCAGTTAGATTAGATTATTTAACAAGTTTATACAATTCTTCCTGTCCTATAGCAGAGAATGAATGGAATTGTTCCTCAGGGGATCTATAATCTAATGCTATACTGTAGCAGACGGCTACATGATTATAATTTTATCTCTAATAGAACTTATCTTGAGGTAAAGAAGTTTAAAAAGTCATTACTGCTGTGCTGTTGGGAAACATCTGTGCCTTTGCCTGTGCCTGTACTGACTAAATACCTGGGGTTGTGTTTGTTTTCTTCTAAAAGAGACAAAAAGAAAGCAATTGTAGCCGTTTTTAAGGCTTTTCTGTAGGTAGAAGTACATTCCCTCCATGCAGTACGAAATACCTCTAGTTTTTTTTCCCTCCAGCTGCGCTTCATTTTCCGGGCTGCTCTCTTTAGGGCGCGAGTGTGCTCATTATACCACGGTGTCAGACTGTTTTCCTTTATCTTGATGTAAAGAAGGGAGTCCAAAGTTTCTGTTACAACATCAAGTTGTTCTGAGCTGTTGGATATGCTGAGGAATTAAGACAAATTAGGAAAATTAATTACAAAGCAGTCTTTTGTGGTAGAATTGATGGTTCTACCATATTCGTAACAAGAAGTTGAATTTACAGCTTTAGCTATATGGAGTTTACACAAGACTAAAAAATGATCTGAGATATTGTCTCTCTGCTGCAGAATTTCAATGCCATTTACATCAATTCCATGTGATAATATTAAATATAAAGTATGATTACGGCTAACCCCAATAGAGTTCAGAATGTCTATAAATGCTGATCCTAATGCATCTTTTTCATTATCAACATGGATATTAAAATCACCAACAATTAGGACTTTATCTGCAGCCAGCACTAACTCAGATAGAAAATCTGCAAATTCTTTGATAAAGTCTGTATGGTGTCCTGTATACAGTAGGCAGTACAAATTTCAATAGGGATTTATTATTAACACTTATTACTCTAGATAATATTATATAAAGCACAATTACTTCAAACGAATCATACTTGAAACCCGACCTCTGAGAAATACTACTACTAAATATCACTATAAACTGTAGCAACACCTCCCCCTTTACATTGTTTATAGTGCGGCTAATGTTTATAACAGTAATCTTGGGAGGTAGACTCCTATAAAATAATGTAATCATCTGGTTTTAGCCAGGTTTCTGTCAAAAAGAGCACATCTAGGTTTTGATCTGTGATCATATTATTTACAAATAGTGCTTTTGTAGAAAGGGACCTGATATTCATTAAGCCAAGCTTTGTCACATGTTTATCTGTATTATATTTGTTTCTTATTTGTTGAACATCACCCTTAAATTGGTTTGGATGTTTTTTGTATGTGCTAGTTTAGGAGCAGACACAGTCTCTATAGAGTGATATCTTGGTCTCTATGTGCTTTAGTGATCTCCGACTGGCGAAGTCGAACATCATTAGTGCCAACAGGAAAAACAATCTTACTGAGTTTACGTTTAGCATTAGCCAGCACTTTCAAATTTGCCGAGATGTCAAATTTTTGTAATGGGTTTGAGGGTGAGAGACGTCAAACATGAGAATCTGAAATAAGATTCAAAAAGATCCCATTAGTTGATAACTAGCTGATCATTTGTTCATAAGTATACATTAATTAATAATAACAAAGCATTATCAATACATTTGTTACAGCATTTAGTTATAAAAATACAACCGTTCATTGTTAGTTCATTTTGGCTCGGGTCCATTAAATAATAGAACTATTGATGGTAATAATATTAAGATTAATAAATGCTTTAGAGGTATGTTTTATTGTTAGCTCATATTAACTAATGCATTTAATGTTAACACATGGAATAAAGTTCAACCCGAAAAAATACTTTGGATAAAAGCATCTGCCAAATAGATCAAATGTGGTTGTTTCTTCAAACAAGATACGTCAAATTGTTACTTTCTGAATTAAAATGAAAATGTTTTTTAGGCCCACTTTACACTTTTGCTCTTGACTGTGTCTGATAATGATGTGCTGTGATTGGATAATTCAAACCACATTCACATAATCAAAGATTTAAATATCTAATTCTTTTCTGTATATCACTACGCAACATGACTATGTAAGCTGACACACGTTTAGCGCAGAAGTGGCATGGTCAACAACGTGCAGTTGGTTTGCTTTTTACAAGCTATTCTAAAAATAAATAGCATTATAATTGTAGTGTGAATGGGTTAATGGCCTGAATCCAAAAGCTGTCTATGTAACATCCTGCGTGCTGTGCTTTCATTGTGTGTGAACTTGTTTCTCTTTCAGGATTCTGAACGACTGTCACCTGCAGCAAGACTTCACCTGTTCGGTCCCAACAAGAAAGCTTTACTTTACCTGGAAAATATTCTCAGGCTTCTTCTTGCAAAAGATTTATATTGTCTTGCCAATTTAGGCCTAGCCATCAAAAATGATTTGTCATAACAAGTATGATTTCCATTGAAAGCGTCTCAGTCTTGGCCAAACATATCTCTGAAAACAAAAACGGTCTTTCAGGACAGCTAACAAGGGTCATATTTGTTAATGAGAGCTGCAGTTGTTATATTGGGAGTGATTATCCGACAGGCCTCAAAGCTGCAGGTGATAGAGGCGTGAAGCAACCTGTTCATTTCACTCAGATCAATCAGCAAAACACATTCACCATTTAATGAAGCGTTTGCAAAGTAAATTTACAGGTTACTTTTCTCAGCATCGGCTGTAAAACATTGGACGTGAAGACCGAAATGCTAATCGCCAGAACAAACTCATGTCAGAGAAGCTTTCTCAGGGTTTTTGCAGGATGTTTTAATCTTACAAAGTATATTTTTATACAAGCACACACACATAACAAAAACGCTGCTGGGCTTATACTTGAACTATTAGTGCCAGGAAGAAACGATACAGTTCACTGACTTTTTTTGCGATCCCAACACATGATTCCTATATGGGGTAAGTTGTCACAGTGGAACCTGGCATTAAAAAGCCCGGGTTAGCAAAATCAAAAAATCTAAAACATTTATGAAACATTACAAAAGTCATAAAACATTCAAATGTAAACAGCAACATGAAAAATATTAGAACGTTATTTTGCTCAACAAATATTATAAATAACAAACTGTATGAATTTAATTCACAAAAAAAAACATAATTTACATAAAAAAATATAAGATAACTTATAAAAGTTTAAATCTACCTTCATCATATAGTTGACAGATGTGTGAGGGGAATGCCGGTGATTATATAGTTTTGTTTTATTTCAGATGACAGAATTAATTTTTTTTTTTTTTTTTTCAATATTGATTGACTAATTTAAGACTGAATTTGGAGTTCAGTGTTTAAGGAAAAACATTAAAAGCCGCTGAAAACACACATTTCAGGAGCTGACTCTAAACCCCTCCCTATTTTTCCTGGCTAAGATATTTTATAGTATATAATTATATATAATATTAATGTATTTGAAACACACAGTATTGTAAGCACAAGCACAGTCTATTTAAAAAAATAAAATAAATAAACGGTAGTGTGTTGAGGCAAAAAACGTAATTAATATAGTTAGTAAATATTGAGAATTGGACCTAAAAAAAAATGTGAGACTGAAAATACATATAGAATGTTAAAAATGTTTATGAATTGATCTTAATAATTAATTAATGTCATAAATGTTACATTGGATATTCCACTGTGCTTTTCTAAATTTTTATATAAAAATTTGCGTTTGCTTGTACATTCAGCAGAAGTGAGTCATTAAAGAACTGCATTCTGTTGAAAGCTGAATAAGACTATAAAGTCCTGCATTAGTGTCTGGTGTGCCCTGAGACAAAGGCCTGGACAAAACAATGGTCTGCTAATGTTTCAGAGAGATCCTCTGTAGGAGGCACCTGTGCTTAATTAATGTCTTTACGGCACGAAACACATCTCTTTGCAGCAGCTCCATTCAGATGCTGCTGGACTCCTCCCTGTCCTCAGCGGCTTCTGGCTTCTTCTGTCTTTAATGTAACGGGAGATTGAGTCTTTAGAAAGTCTCTCATTTACAAAGGCGGGTTATGACACCAGTTACAGCACAGAATGCCAGTGTGCTACTTTCTTTTCCCAAGATACCCTCAACAATGGAAGATAGCAGAGCCGGTGTTCACTTTCCCCTCCGAGACGCAGCCTTGAAAAGACTCCTTTGACACCTTCCCGCATTCAGAGATGGGCCAAAACCACTGACGGATCTGCTTCTGTAAGCCCAGAGAAACCCTGAGAGAGCACAAGAGAAGACAATGCCCTCTCCAAGCACATTCGTCTCTGTCTGTCTCTGCCTTTGGACGCTGTTGTACACTAACTGGAGCATTTAGGGAGTTAGTTAGTGTCTGTGAGTTCAGGTTAATATTCATCACCAGGCTTTCTGTCTTTTTGGTGAGACACAAAGGCTTTTCTCTTCTTTCCATTATGTCTTTTGTCACATCAAATTTGACTCATTAACATTCCCATTCTTCAGCAGTGCTGCTCCGACACTGAGCATGACCTTTGACCTTTCTCTGAACCCTTGCTAATAGAGGTCATACATAGTCACTGAACAGAGGTTTTGAACTCTTATACCTCACATAAATCATGTTTTAAACTTTTTTTTTTCTATTTGTCTTTGTCAATCTGTTATTGATCATGCTTTATTATAAGCTTTTCTTACTTGTCCAAATTTTTGCTAAATCACCACCAAAATCAGCACGAACCCTCAGCCTGATCTGGAAACATACAGTATACTCACATAAAGTGATATATACTATCTAGCAAATCTCAACTGCATGATGTTATTGATCAGCTCTTTATATAAACTTGTATATATATCCACATACATAGTGTACAGCAAATCTCAACTGCTGGATTGGTTGTATTGCTGGAAAATGTTAACTATAGTATCACCCGCTGTTAAATCTGATCTGATAAATGTGCATGAAGATACACTCTAACATCATGATTTTCTGTAAAGCTGCATTGAGACAATGTATATTGTGAAAAGAGCTACACAAATAAATTTGACTTGACCTACTGAATCTTTTTAACTGTTGGGACCATTTTTGCAGTGAATCAATGAAACATAATTACAAAAAAAATTAATTAATGTTTTTCCATAGCAGCTGCATGGCCAAAAATCTCATAGACGTTCATTGAAATTAGTGACTCCTCACAGAACTTTCAAGCTTCACCAAACTTTTATGAAATAGTCACACTTTAGTTTGTGGACCAATTCTCGCTGTTAATTAACTATTAACTACGACCTTTGCCTCAATAAACTCCTAATTTCCTGTGTATTAATAGTTAGTAAATTAGTTGATGTATTAGGGTTAAGGGATCTAAAATATGGTCATGCAGAATAAGGAATTAATGTGCTTTAATAAACAGCCAGAATGTTAGTAATATGCATGCTAATAGTTAATAGTGAGAACTGGTCCCTAAACTAAAGTGTTACCAAATAGTTTAAAATTGGCATGAAATGAAACTTCATCCTATATTTACCTTCAAAATGCATGTTATTGTGGAAGATTCATCCATGCATAGCTAGTTTTTTTTTTTTTAATGATTGGATCTTCAGGAGGAAGGCAACAGCCTTCTACAACAAACTGCAAACTCACATTCATTTTTTTTAATGCAGCATCCGCATCTCAGCATCCAGCCAGCAATAGATACATAGAACCAATCATTTTTAGTAATCCATTACACTCGGAAGTACGTCACAAGGTGTGCTTCTACATCCACATCATTGCATCTTTAAACATGATAAAAGGGACTATGAGCAACTATTCAGCAAGTTTACTCTGCAAACACTGAGACCTCACCATCACATATTTATTGAGTGCATTCAAAATTCAACGAAAAATTCAAAATTCAAGAGTTATATCAGGGATCACACATGCACTGTTTTTTCCAGTGAGCTCCTCATGTCCTCCAGGCACTGTAACGCGCAGCCTTCACTCTTACATCTCCGCTCCTGTCTGGACCTGCTCACAATGTATCATTGCAGAAAGCCATGAAATAATTTGAGATGATACTGCCAGTTTAAATGACTAAAGCATGCCATCACACTCATTATGACATCAATCTTTCCTCCAACTCACATGTGCATTTACTTCAAACAAAAGAGAGAGAGAGAGAGAGAGAGAGAGAGAGAGAGAATAACTGGGGAGGGAATCTGTAAACATTCCGCTTATACTGAAAACTAACAAACACGGTTTGTCTATAAAAACATACTGTTCCATAAATATCATAGCATGACTAATACTTATCATCATGGGTGAGGATGATGGGTTTCCTTTGAAATGATCATCTACAAATGTATCGTGTTTTGCACACATGGAATGTGCAGGATTTCTAATGGAATTTCATAATCATAATTTGGAACCATTCCTCCAGGATTTCACGAGATTAAAAAAGAATCCTCTAAAATTACGCCAAGAATCAAATAACATCTTACTGAATGAAGTGTAAGTGTATTTTATTTCCAGAATTTGCAGTTTTTCAGAGTTAATTTTTTTCAAACCAGCTGATTTTTACTCAATTTATGTTGTCATTTAGTTTGTCACAGTATATAATATGCCCGGCATTAATATAATATTTTATATTAATAATAGGTCATTTTAATAGAGATCATACAGTATATCATCGAAGTGAGTACACCCCTCACATTTTTGTAAATATTTTATTATATCTTTTCATGTGACAACACTGAAGAAATGACACTTTGCTACAATGTAAAGTAGTGAGTGTACAGCTTGTGTGTAAATTTGCTGTCCCCTCAAAATAACTCAACACACAGCCATTAATGTCTAAACCGCTGGCCACAAAAGTGAGTACAACCCTAAGTGAAAATGTCCAAATTGGGCCCAATTAGCCATTTTCTCTCCCAGGTGTCATGTGACTCGTTAGTGTTACAAGGTCTCAGGTGTGAATGGGGAGCAGATGTGTTAAATTTAGTGTTATCGCTCTCACTCTCTCATACTGGTCACTGGAAGTTCAACATGGCACCTCGTGGCAAAGAACTCTCTGAGGATCTGAAAAAAAGAATTGCTGCTCTACATAAAGATGGTGTAGACTATAAGAAGATTGCCAAGACCCTGAAACTGAGCTGCAGCACGGTGGCCAAGACCATACAGCGGTTTAACAGGACAGGTTACACTCAGAACAGGCCTCACTATGGTCAGCCAAAGAAGTTGAGTGCACGTGCTCAGCATCATATCCAGAGGTTGTGTTTGAGTGCTGCCGGCACCGGGGAGCTACAATTCATTGAGGGAACCATGACATACTGAAGCAGAGCATGATCCCCTTCCTTCAGAGACTGGGCCGCAGGGCAGTATTCCAGCATGATAACGACCCCAAACACACCTCCAAGATGACCACTGCCTTGCTAAAGAAGCTGAGGGTAAAGGTGATGGACTGGCCAAGCATGTCTCCAGACCTAAACCCTATTGAGCATCTGTGGGGCATCCGCAAACGAAAGGTGGAGGAGCGCAAGGTTTCTAACATCCACCAGCTCTGTGATGTATTCATGGAGGAGTGGAAGAGGACTCCAGTGGTGACCTGTGAAGCTCTGGTGAACTCCATGCCCAAGAGGGTTAAGGCAGTGCTGGAAAATAATTGTGGCCACACAAAATATTGACACTTTGGGCCCAATTTGGACATTTTCACTTAGGGGTGTACTCACTTTTGTGGCCAGCGGTTTAGACATTAATGGCTGTGTGTTGAGTTATTTTAGAGTGGCCTTTTATTGTGGCCAGCCGAAGGCACACCTGTGCAATAATCATGCTGTCTAATCAGCATCTTGATATGCCACACCTGTGAGGTGGATGGAGTATCTCAGCAAAGGAGAAGTGCTCACTAACACAGATTTAGACAGATTTGTGAACAATATTTGAGGGAAATAGGCCTTTTGTGTACGTAGAAAAAGTCTTAGATCTTTGAGTTCAGCTCATGAAAAATGGGGGCAAAAACAAAAGTGTTGCGTTTATAATTTTGCTCAGTGTATATCTGAACCATATATTTGAAATGCTTTCTGAGTTTTACAGCATTCATTGTTGAAGGACAGACTATGGATATGAGTAGTGCTCCTATGAAGCCAAATGTGACTATTATTATCTATGAATCTGAAGACCTTTCTGAGATTGTTCAGGATTGGAGCTAAAAAGAGCCCTGCCAGGATCACATTTGAGTCCTTACAGATATTCTTATTTGATTCTATTAGGATCCTTTAGGATTAGTCCCAATTTATGCCAGAAATACCATTAGCAACGCAGTATGCAGGGCGAATTTTAAACATGAGATTTTCTTTGTAGTTCAGAGTAGAAATTATTTTTTTAAATAGTATTCATTCATTCATTCATTCATTCATTCATTCATTCATTCATATTTTTAAGCAAAGTAGCTTTAAGTGCAATCAGTGCTACCAAATGTATTCTTAGCTTGAGTCAGTTTTGTGAGACAAAAAGTCAAACAAGACAGTCCATTTTTTCCTGTATATTAAAGCGCTGTTGACACAGTAAACATGTCTTTAATTCAACAACAGTAATCTGGACTAAGACGTGGTGCTGTTGTCACAACACTGTTGATCTGCACATGTGGTCATTAAGCCAGAGGACATGAAAGACATACAGCAGCTTCAAAGAGGAAGATTCATCACCATTTGCCAGCACTAATACGCCAGCCTGGAGATCAGCAGTCATTTGCATCATAAAGATATCTATTCATAAAGATATCTAAAAGATAGGCTTGTATACACTGTAAAAAGTTGTGCTAAAGTTGAACTATTTCAAGTATGCTTCAGGTACACTTTAAATATCTTGCATTTAAAGACTGATATTATTCAAAGATCATACAGTCCTCATCAATAGTGACATTAAAACACATATTAATATTAAGAAATGTGAGTTGTGTACTCCAAATACAGTTTAATAATAATGTTTATAAGTCTCGAGTTATCTGTCAGTAAATACAGGTGCATCTCAATAAATTAGAATGTCGTGGAAAAGTTCATTTATTTCAGTAATTCAACTCAAATTGTAAAACTCATGTATTAAATAAATTCAATGCACACAGACTGAAGTAGTTTAAGTCTTTGGTTCTTTTAATTGTTATGATTTAGGCTCACATTTAACAAAAACCCACCAATTCACATCTCAACAAATTAGAATACTTCATAAGACCAATAAAATAAACATTTTTAGTGAATTGTTGTCCTTCTGGAAAGTATGTTCATTTACTGTATATCTCAATACTTAATACTTAGTAGGGGCTCCTTTTGCTTTAATTACTGCCTCAGTTCGGCGTGGCATGGAGGTGATCAGTTTGTGGCACTGCTGAGGTGGTACGGAAGCCCAGGTTTCTCTGACAGTGGCCTTCAGCTCATCTGCATTTTGTGGTCTCTTGTTTCTCATTTTCCTCTTGATAGATTCTCTCTGGGGTTCAGGTCTGGTGAGTTTGCTGGCCAGTCAAGCACACCAACACCATGGTCATTTAACCAGCTTTTGGTGCTTTTGGCAGTGTGGGCAGGTGCCAAATCCTGCTGGAAAATGAAATCAGCATCTTTAAAAAGCTGGTCAGCAGAAGGAAGCATGAAGTGCTCCAAAATTTCTTGCTAAAGGGGCGCAGTGACTTTGGTTTTCAAAAAACACAGTGGAGCAACACCAGCAGATGACATTGCACCCCAAATCATCACAGACTGTGAAACTTAACACTGGACTTCAAGCAGCTTGGGCTATGAGCTTCTCTACCCTTCCTCCAGACTCTAGGACCTTGGTTTCCAAATGAAATGCAAAACTTGCTCTCATCTGAAAAGAGGACTTTGGAGCACTGGGCAACAGTCCAGTTGTTCTTCTCCGTAGCCCAGGTAAGATGCCTCTGGGGTTGTCTGTGGTTCAGGAGAGGCTTAACAAGAGGAATACGACAACTGTAGCCAAACTCCTCGACACGTCTGTGTGTGGTGGCTCTTGATGTCTTGACCCCAGCCTCAGTCCATTCCTTGTGAAGTTCACCCAAATTCTTGAATCGATTTTGCTTGACAATCCTCATAAGGCTGCGGTTCTCTCGGTTGGTTGTGCATCTTTTTTCTTCCGCACTTTTTCCTTCCACTCAACTTTCTGTTAACATGCTTGGATACAGCACTCTGTGAACAGCCAGCTTCTTTGGCAATGAATGTTTGTGGCTTACCCTCCTTGTGAAGGGTGTCAATGATTGTCTTCTGGACAACTGTCAGATCAGCAGTCTTCCCCATGATTGTGTAGCCTAGTGAACCAAACTGAGGGACCATGTTGAAGGCTCAGGAAACCTTTGCAGGTGTTTTGAGTTATATTCTAATTTGTTGAGAGTGAATTGGTGGGTTTTTGTTAAATGTGAGGCAAAATCATCACAATTAAAAGAACCAAAGACTTAAACTACTTCAGTCTGTGTTTATTGAATTTATTTAATACACGAGTTTCACAATTTGAGTTGAATTACTGAAATAAATGAACTTTTCCACGACATTCTAATTTATTGAGATGCACCTGTATGTTAACAGATTTGAACTATACTTAGTTTATATGAAATAAATGCATTTTAAATATATTACTTTTTTACTAGACAGGTTGATTCAGTCATATTAGATCATATTTTTGACTTGAATAAAACCAGTTATATTTAATTTAGATGCTTTTACATGAAGCACATTTTAGGTCATGAATCCTTTTTTTTTCACAGTGTACTCTTTGTCTGCTTTATGCAATAAGCAGCATGGCTTTCTTAAAGGTAACATAAGGTTTGTGTCAGGAATTCACACCCAAAGAGAAAATGTGATAATTCCTGAAAGTTTGAGATATGCACATGCAGATACTTCAGACATGTGAGATCTGCAGTAATCGTTTCTCAGATAACATTAAAGGTGGAGGGGCGCATGAGGGACCACCATACCCCACACCCAGCCACACAGCGAAAGATGAAAAGTATCATATGGGACTCTACGATTATACGAATCCCAGAACAAGAATTCACGCATGATCCTCAAAGGCAATTGTTACTTACGTTCACTCACAAATCCATCTCCCCATATCTCAAACAGTGTTGCGAAATACACACCTAAAGGGGAAGCTTTCTTTCTTCTCAACAATATCAGCTTTGCTTGCCCGAGAGCTGCAACTTTACAAGTCTAATCTAAGCGTCTAGTAATTTTCCCCGTGGGGTATTTGAAGCTTTGAACCTTTTGGAAAGGTTACAGACGAAGAGAAGCTGTCAAAAACAACATTTCATATCCCAAAACAAAACATATTCTATAACACAGAGGACGCAGAAGTGTTGCTGGTGAATGATTTCCTTCGGACGTCAATGCACACGTATCCTACAGATTCAACAAGCACATGTATGAAGAAGACCAGAGCGAGACTGGCTTGTGATTCGCAGCGCTCCTCTAAGGTGCATGTGCATGTCTCAACCAGATGAAAAACAAACGTATGACTGATGGAATTATGTGTTGGGTGATTTATAGACAGGCAGCGGGTGCAAAACACTCTTTTCTTCCCCCTCTGCACTACATGCAATTACTGCTGTTATTATTATCTTTGGACTACTGATAGTTTGTGGTTTTTACCCTCAATTTGAGTGAAAAATGATTCGATCAACATTTACTGTTCATTATAATCAGCGAGGGCTGTGTAAAGCGAGATCGAGCACTGTGGAAAAGCATATATGTGTTGAAAGTTCAGCTCTGACGTCTGTGCCTGTGGTCCAATGATAGAGAATGTACCGCATCAGTCTCACAGAACGCTGTAGAATATGTGGCCTGTTAATAATAACACGACGTCTGGATGTGTCAGCATCCTTAGAGTTGGCAAAACTCTAGTTATTAAACCAAACTGAATCAACATGAACTGACTTCAACAGTTCACTTTAAAACTTAAAAACTGTCGACTTTAAAAATCAACCGATTACTATTGTCCGCTTTTTAGAGCTGCTTTACAGCGTGACTGAATTTGGTTTGCATCACTGGAATATTATTTGTTATTGTTGTATTAGCTGCTTTGACACAGTCTGTATTGTATAAAGCACTATAGCTATGCTATTCATATAAATTTTTTATATATATATTTCTATACTCTGATAGCACTGGATACCAGCAACAGACTTCCAGTAAACCCAAATGCTCTTCCATTAGAAAAGCATTATACAATATAAAATACTGAAGTATAATGTGAAAAATTGGCCTTATGTTATGAGCATAGTCGATATCACACAAGCTTTGTCTGCTTTGGCCGTGAAAAAGAGATGTTTATGTACAAACACAGCTGAGAATTGAATTGCAATCTAAGTGAGCATTTTTACTTCTCTTTGGCAATTTACACAATAACAAACAGAAGCTTGAGTTTAGATGACAATCTCTACACTTCTGTGCTAAAGACATCTATCTATCTATCTATCTATCTATCATCTATCTATCTATCTATCTATCTATCTATCTATCTATCTATCTATCTATCTATCTATCTATCTATCTATCATCTATCTATCCATCTGTCTGTCTACTGTATCTATCTATCTATCTATCTATCTATCTATCTATCTATCTAACATTTCTTATCTATCTATCTATCTATCTATCTATCTATCTATCTATCTATCTATCTATCTATCTATCTATCTATCTATCTATCTATCTATCTATCTATCTATCTATCTGTCTGTCTGTCTACTGTATCTATCTATCTATCTATCTATCTATCTATCTATCTATCTATCTATCTATCTATCTATCTATCTATCTATCTATCTATCTATCTATCTATCTATCTGTCTGTCTGTCTGTCTACTGTAACTATCTATCTATCTATCTATCTATCTATCTATCTATCTATCTATCTATCTATCTATCTATCTATCTATCTATCTGTCTACTGTAACTATCTATCTATCTATCTATCTATCTATCTATCTATAATTTCTTATCTATCTATCTATCTATCTATCTATCTATCTATCTATCTATCTATCTATCTATCTATCTATCTATCTATCTATCTATCTATCTATCTATCTATCTATCTATCAATCTACTGTAACTATCTATCTATCTATCTATCTATCTATCTATCTATCATCTATCTATCTATCTATCTATCTATCTATCTATCTATCTATCTATCTATCTATCTATCTATCTATAATTTCTTATCTATCTATCTATCTATCTATCTATCTATCTATCTATCTATCTATCTATCTATCTATCTATCTATCTATCTATCTATCAATCTATCTATCTATCTATCTGTCTGTCTACTGTAACTATCTATCTATCTATTATCTATCTATCTATCTATCTATCTATCTATCTATCTATCTATCTATCTATCTATCTAATATGCCTTATCTTTCTGTGTTAATGTTTTTGAGAAAGCTATCTGTGTTATCACGTGTAAGGCGATCTGTTGGACATTTCGCAGCAGGCAATTGAGTTGTTTAGCAACTAGTGGCAAAGGTCTGAATGAAAGAAATGTCAAAGCCATCAATCACCTGACAGCTCCAGCTCCGCCCACTTGAGCAAGTCATCACTATAACACTTACTGCGCTCGTCAATTACACGCGGAGCTCGAATCACTGTCCAACACGGAGCATTTGTGGGCATTACTGTTGTGTAATGTTTATTCAGCCTGAACTTCTTAAGACAATCTGTGGCAGTATCACACATGAGGTACACTAACACTGCTAACAGAAACTACATATTCTGAAGGAACTGTGAGTGGTGTTTTAAGTGATTTGTGTTGCTAAAGCAGTGCAGATGCTGAGGTGTTGAGTGATGCTTACTGACCCAATTCAAAAGAGCCCAAACACAGCACTCCACCGTCCTGTCTGTAATGTTCTGGTCTCTAGATATGATTCAGATCCCATTCGTTGGCCTTTTTCTTTTCTTTTTTCTTTTTTTTGTGCCTACCCTCGCTTTGTTCAAATCACTAAACCCAAGTAAATCACTAAACCACTAGCAAACACTACTATAACAATTTTGCATGAGATCTAAACTTGATTTTAATAATTAACATCCACATTCCAGCTTTGTCACCCACAAATTAAAATTATTGCATAATGCAAACGGAATGCATTGGGTGTCCAGAAAGGACAAAGTATAAATAAAACATTCATATAAAAATATTCTTTTACAAAATATACTCTCTTACCAATATTTTACAATTTCAGTGTAAATTCTACATCTGGATTCATCACTTACCAGTTACAAAAAGCTTGTGGTCAGTAGTTTCGTAATATTACAGCGAATGTGATTATTCCAGACTAGCAGCATACGGGAAATTTCTCATAGAAAAAAAAAATATATATATATTGCTTCTTGTCTTGTAAACTAAAAAAGCTATTCTTTCAGAAGATACAAATCTCAGTGTATTCATGAACAGAAATGCAGATGCACTATTTCTTTCCAGTGTCTCATTAATTACAGTTAACAACATTGTTTTTTAATAAATAAATGAAATCAGTTGTTTGGAAGAATTTAACAACAGAGCACAACAGCGATCAGCAACCTTGGTTCCAGAAGGTTTTTCCTATTCATTTTCTCTATAGGAATTTACTTTTAAAATTAAAAATCTTAAATAAGGCAATTAAAGTCGTGAATCGAACCAACCAGTTTTAAGATGAATCATTACAAACTTTCCCAGGAGAAAAAAAAGCGCACTTCCATAATGTACTTAAAGTGCTCTATTTTGACGCACTAATTTTGTACTTAACATACTAAAAATTAATCTTAAGAACATCTAAGCGTACCCAACTGTGTTATTTTGGGACACCATCTTTCATACACAAGTGGGTTCAAGTGTATTACAAGTGGTATCTAAACACTTTTTTTTTTTTTTACAAAGTATGTTACAAATTATGTTAAAATTACATTTTATTTCATATTCATGGTGTCCCAAAATAGCACAGTTGAGTGCACTTCGATTTTCTTAAAATTATCTTATAATAATTGGTAACACTTTATTTTAAGGTGTCATTGTTACACGTTACATGCACTTTATATTATAATAACAATTAATTACACATAATTACATGCAAGTAACCCTAAGCCAAACCCTAAAAACCCTAACGATATAGTAAGTACATGTAGTTAATTAATATTACTCAGTACTTTATTACACTGTAACAAGGACACCTTAAAATAAAGAGAAACCAATATTAAGTACAAAATTAGTGTGTGAAAATACAGCACTTTCAGTACATTATAGAAGTGCATTTCTTTTTTTTCTTTCACCTGAGTTGATTTGAAGCAAAAAATGATGAGAAAGTACTCTCCTCTGCTTCTGGAACCTTGCTGTTTTGCTCTATTTGTCAATATCTCTGCACATTTCGCTGCATGCCTGCAAGACGTCCATGTCTCAGTAGCTCCATTGGTAAAGTCAAGGTAAAGTCAAGCCTTATTTGAATCCAGGCAGAAAGCAAGGAAAGCTGTGTGGCATCAAAGGTACAGTCATTTACACTTTTAGTTCCATGTTCCTTCTCCAGAGTAAAGCTTTGACACTCTTGATGATCTTCCATGAAAGTGAGTCTGAAGTAAGGTCTTGTGCAAAAGAACAAATGCCACCTGATTGAGCCATCTTTTAATGTCAGGATGAAAGGCCCTTACCTTTTCCATAAGCATCGCTCATTTGCATGTGTACACCTCTGTCCTCTCGCTACAAGTGTTGCATTTGACGTAGCAGCACCAGAAGAACTTGCAGTTGCACTGCCAGACGCGTGAATACTGGTGTGTGTTGTATCCGCGGCCGCAGCACATCAGGTCGCAGCCGTTGGGATGGTGCACCAGCGTCTTATTGCACACCCGGCCCTGGGTGCCCACGCTGCCCGTCACGGGGTCCGCCTCGCAGTAGTTGGGCGATTTCTCGATGTACACCAGATCCGTGTCCATGGGCTTGCGGTACGAGTAGGGCTTTTTGATCTTGAGGAAAGTGGGACGTTTGTGGCGCGTGGCTTTGACCGGCTCCACGTGGATGGCGTGGCTGTATTTGTCTTTGAGGATGTAGCCGAGCTCGCGAAACTTGGGGAGGGTCATCCAGCAGGTTCTGGTGGTGCAGGATCCAGACACACCATGACATTTACACTCCAGACGCATGTTCCTCTCCAGGACCTGGGACCAGCACAGCAGCAAGAAGATGAAAAATCAGTGCTTTCATCAATCAATCTCGTTACTGACAATGAACACACCACATACGTGACCCTGGACCACAAAATCAGTCATAACGGTCAATTTTTTGAATAAATAATCTTTCCATTGATGTATGGTTTGTTAGGATAGGACAATATTTGTCTGAGATACGACTATTTGAACATCTGGAATCTGAGGGAGCAAAAAAATCTAAATATTGAGAAAATCGCCTTTAAAGTTGTTCAAATGAAGATCTTTAGCAATGCATATTACTAATCAAAAATTACATTTTGATATATTTGCGGTAAGAAATTTACAAAATATCATCATGGAACATGATCTTTACTTAATATCCTAATGATTTTTGGCATAAAATAAAAAAATGATCATTTTGATCCATACAATGTATTGTTGTCTATTGCTACAAATATACCTGTGCTGCTTATGACTGCTTTTGTGCTGCAGAGACACACATTGTAAACAGTGTTGAGAAGGTTAGGTTACACTTTATTTTAAGGTGTCCTTGTTACAGTTTAATTATACATTTAGGTACTGTGTAATATTAATTAACTACATAATTAATGTACTTACTATATCGTTAGAGTTAGGGTTTGTTTTAGGGTTACTTGCATGTAATTATGCATAATTTATTGTTATTATAATAGTAAGTGCATGTAACGTGTAACAAGGACACCTTAAAATAAAGTGTTACTTATTTACTTAAGTGTTACTTACTATCGATGATTTATTTATGATGCCTAGCGTTTAATTAAACATCTGTTCAGATTTGAGTCATGTAGTCTATACCAGCCTTCATGCAGGTGACAAATCCTCAATATTATGAAAAGCTGTTGGTACACCATCAATTTTACAAAAAGCACTCACAGTGCTGTTGATGTTGGCTTTCGAGGGTTTTATCGGGTTGCAAAAGTGTTCAGATTATTTTTTTTACCACTTTTACCATGTAGTTGCTAGGGCTAAGCAAGAAAAACTGCATGAAGTGTCCAACATTCAACACTTTTTATATGTTTTTCTGGATGGTTGTTAGGACTAAGATCTCTTGGGTTCTTTCTTTAATGTCTAAATTATTTTTTTGACTGTTTTATTGGTTAAAAAAGTATAGACTAATATCCTTTAATGCCCATAGCACATGGCAAGTTTAACATTACTTGTTTCTTGTTTTAATATCATGAATCCTGTATAAGCGATAATAAAAATGAGGCTTGACTTAGCAAACTGGAGTATCTGCTCATGTCTTCACATTCAACAAACAATACAATAACTGTATTGTCATTGCACACGATGTTATTTTCCCCAACAGCAATGACACCAATCAAAATGGCCCGGCGTATCGTACATCAGCTCAGCGACTCGCACCGAGACCTTCTGCTATCTGCTCTTCAGAGACGGCACCGTGAGCCAGCGTCATTAGAGCGGCAGGGGAGCGTTCAAACAGAGCACTCTTAGTTTGCTCAAGACAAAACCTGCAGCTAGAATGATCCTGTAAGGCTAGTCAGTTCACTAAGAGGCAATTTAGCTGCTCAGATAAGAAGGTACAAACGGCGTGGGGACTGAGGAGAGGAGTCGGTGCCATGAATCAGCTCTCTGTGACCAAACGTGCAACGAGCCAGACATTAGATGGAAGCTCCTTTACCCCTCATTAAACTCGACGGGGAGAGCAAGAGGGATCATTCTGCTCTCGCTTCGGCTCTTACTTCACACATGAATTAAAAGAACAGGTCACCCGAACATGATAAAATGAAACTTCTGTCAAATTGTATTTGACAGCTTTGACGTGCATGCGACTTAATGACTGCGTCTGAGGAGTTTTTCCTTTTGGAGAACCATTGCTTTAACCTGACCATGACAAGATAGGAGGGGTTGTTGTTTTATTTTAATAAACTAAATTGCAAAACAAGACGGTTGTTTTCACCCCTGGTGAAAAAGAAGTACACTTTAGCATTTTTTTAAAATTGTTTTAATTAATTAAACTTAAGTGTATATGGTTAAAAGGTGTACTAACAAGCATTACAGTAAACTTAAATATATTTTAATGTCATTTCTATTGCAGCGTCTGTGTCTTGTATGGTAATGTATTTGTAATTACACATTTGTAATGATGATTTAGTAGTATACTAACTTTAAATATAATAGTGAATAATACACTAGAGGTAAAATGATACTCAAGCAGCCTACTTTCCATGTGCTTTAGTGTGTTAGTCAACACATCAAAATAAGTCTACTTTGTTAAAAGCATGAGAAAAATGTATTCAATGATTATTAAATAAAACCATTAATTAAAAAAAGCAAACTTTTTAACGAGTGCACTTAAGCATGTTAATAAAAACAGTCATGAAAGTGTTTTCATGCAATTTTAATATATATATATATATATATATATATTAAGATACACTACAAGTAAACATTCAGCGCACTTCTCTTTCCCAAGGGACCGCATCCCTTATTCCACATCAAAGACAACAAATGTATATGCAGAAAAAAGCACGGCATCTAAATGCAGGTGAAAGTGAAAAAGCCTTTTAGGATCTTTGGCGGTTTGAGCATTGAAAGTTGAGACAAAAACACAGCATCAAAGATGAAACGTTTCCATCAAAGATAGCGATAGGGGATACTGGTGTAAGCCAATGTCTATTTAACTGAGCAGAAAATGGGAGTGGATTTGCACAGAGCTCGGTGTGTTGGAGCTCATCTGATTTGTAATCAAACTCTAGCACTTATTCTGCTCTTAGCCCTAAAAGCTTCCTATTATTGGTGTGCCAGTCGAGTCTTGGCTTCGCTGCCGGATTGTTGACGGCTGCAAACCGCAGTGCCATAGTTACTGAATCCTTCCCTGTACTTGACTTTCACTTGATCCGTTCAGTGTAACCAAAACATCACTTCACTGATAGATAATACCTCTTTAAGGAACAGTTCACCCAAAAATGAAAAGCTGGTCATTACCCACATGCTCATTTTCAGACTTAACATGACGAGGCACGGCCAAACGTCACGTGTCTCATAGCTGAACATGACACACCAAGCTGGAATATGCATAAACAGCGAGACTTGAACTGTGGCGGATGGGAAGAGTTCAGTGAATGACAACTGAAGGGCCAGACTTACTAAACAGGGCGAATTAGTGTTAGCCACAATCCCATAAAAGCACGGATGAGACTGGAAAGATCTGCGGCTGATCTACTGACAATGAGCAAATTAAAGACACAAATCATTTTCATAATGACCAAAACAATCTACCAAGAGCAGTGCAAATTACTGCAGAGTTGCTAATAAGCAGAGCCAATGATAATCAGGTGTGTGTGCAATCTACTTACAGCACAGGCATAAAATGGGTTAAGGCATGCTTTTTGGGTGGTAAATAATGGCATAAATTCCAGTAAACTGACTACCACAAACCTTAGTAAATCACCTTCATCTAAATACCCTCCTGCCATAAATGTAGCGCCTGAGGGAAACTCCTAAATGCATAATAGACCAATTCAGGGTAGATGTCACAGTTACGTCACTTGCAGCTGTGGTGGCAGAAAAACACTGATAACAAGTGGAGGGTAAAATCCATGGAATAAAAGGAATAAAAAAGTATTATTGTGCCTTTGCATGTCAGAATTGGAATGCAAATCATTTATATAGAATCCTGCCAATCTGATTTAAACAGCAGGACTACATAATATTCACATACGCAGTTCATAGGGGCGTTTTGTATAGGTTTTCTACTTAAACCTATAACAGTTTACATAACACTTACCCATTTTATCTCAAAATTCTGAATATTTTTCTCTTAAGTTTTCTCCTAGTTCAGACTCGATTTAACTCAATAATAGCGAGTTTGTCAATTCTGAGGGGAAAAAAAGCCAGAATTGTGGGATATAAGCTCGTGATTCTGAGCCGAGGGGAAAAAGAGAATGACAAGTTGTTTTTCCTTATCAGAATTATGAGATATAATCTTAGAATTGCGACAATAAAGCCATAATTTTGAAATATAAACTCAAATGTACCTTTGCTACTTGAAAACTGCCAGCAGGTAGACTCTGCCCACAAACAAACGTCATCACTGTTCGCAAACAACGAAATTGGTCAATAAGTCGGAATAACACTGTCCCTGCGTCTCAATGTGCATCCATCCATCCTAAATAGTATGTGAGATTAGAATAAAAAGCATAGCATGTTGAAAAAGGTATGCCAAAAGTCCCCTATTTCCAATAGATCTGTCCGGTTCATTTTCCAACTCGCCCCAAATTTGCTGGATGGGGTTGAAGTCTGGACTTTGAGGGGTCAGTCCATCATCTTCAATGTTCAGCAGACTCCTTCCGTCGCAGGTAGATCCAGCAATAGTTCGTTTTAAGGGTATTGTAATGGCCAGATCAACAAAAACAACTGAAACCTGTTAAATATGCCAAGTGTTCAAACAATTTTGGGCACCACTGTATGTCCCAAAGCCTGCCTACTCTTCTGCTACACACTCAAAACTACTAAATACTTTCAGGGCATAGTATAAGTAGGCAAATAGTTATTTTCGCCCCCATTTTGGTCACTAGTGAATGCATGCTTTTGGTGCATGGAAAAGACCAGCAGAACATGTGTTTCACAGAAGAAAGTAAGTCACTCAAGAGCGCGTGCATTTTTCATTTTTGGGTCAGCCAATATGGCAGTTTGTAACTTTTTCATGTTCAAGTCATTATGGTTAAATGTGGGATTAGCGGGGGACTTCCATGCTAACTGTTTTTCTATAAATTGTGAATCCAAAGAATTTCCCCAAAATCGCCACCTTGTAAAATAGCTAGTTTCTCCATGAGATGAGGTTGAGTCAACTGTTCCTTCAGAGGAAGCCCTCGAAACTGAATCATGACAGTTTTTATTTACAAGAAACATACAAAGCCAAGCCTTTGCTTGTATAATCAAATACATACCTTTCGTCCAACTTCGTTGTTATGCAGATTCATAAGAGTCCTGGCGCTGTGTTTGATCTCTCTAGCATCCATGAAGACTTTGGAGAAGCCCAGGCCGTAGTGGATGTCTGCTGAGCAGCCGCCCCATTTCCAGCCGTTGGCGTGACCGTGGAAGCCCTGCTTGTCTTTGTCGCAGCTGCAGTCGCTGAGGTTTCCCTGCGTGCAGGCGGCTGTGATGGCATGAGCCACTCCTGCTGCGATGATGGCGTACGTGAACGCTGCCTCTTTACTGCCTGATAACACGGAGAGAGAACACAGACTTGTGGACATCATATTACTGTGCTTTACAACAACCACTGTTTTTTAGAGATATGCATTGAATGTGTAGCAACTTTGCATGGCCAAAAATCAAATACTTCAACTAAAGCATCAACTATCTGCATTAATGTGGAATTTAATGTGGTTAGAACTCAAAAACTTTCAAATTGCTTTAAAATGTAAAAATAAATTACATTAAATCAATGAAATGCTGACTTGCAACACTACAGATTTATGTCCAAATCTCTTAGACCACTATGGTGCATATATTGGCAAAATAGTTATGTGCAGACAATTACATAGTCAGTATATTAAGTGTGTACTTTTTAAAATTAATCTTTGTATTTTAAAAGGTATTACAGACAGAGAATATTAATTACATTGATAGACACAAGTGATGCTCTATGAATGAGCTCCAAAAAAAAAAAAAAAAAAAAGGTAACACTTTAGAATAGGGAACACTTATTAACTATTAACTACGACTTTTTCCTCAATAAATTCCTAGTTAGCAGTTTATTAATAGTTATTAAGTTTAGGTGTTGGGTACGATTAGGGATGTAGAGTAAGGCATTAATATGTGCTTAATTACTACTAATAAATGGCTAATATTCTATTAATATGCATGCTAATGAGCAACTAGTTAAGAGACCCTAAAATAAAGTGTTACCAAAAAAAAAACTAATGATCTACTTCATGTTGTCAAGAAACAGATGAACTCCTGAACACTTCCTGAGGTTATCACTTATTCCTTCTCCATAAATCACTGACAAACACGGCTGTATTTGCATAATCGGCAGATGGATAACAATTAACCCAAACTGTAAATTAGAGCTGTCGTCCATGATAACAAACGCATATTCAAAAATGTGATTTCTCTCCTGTTATGTTGAGACTGTCTGTCCTTTTTCCTTCAAAATATTGAACATGTTAAATGGAAACTGTTAAAGTGTTAATGGTTAAAGTTGAAATAATATATCATTAACATTACTAAATCACCAAACATGAGCTAACAATGAAAAATACTTCCAAAGCTTTTATTAACCTTAATTACTGGTCATTTCAACATTTACTACTGAAACAAGCGTATTGTCCATTGTTAGTTAATGTTAGGTAATGCATTAACTAAAGTTAACTAATGAGGTTTTATTGTATAGTGTCACCCTTTAACCCTCTCTTGTATCCAGCAGACATGCAGTATGCAGAAATGTGGCTGTGATCCAATAAAATAAATTTTATAAAAATAGTCTAAAAATGTAAAATAACATTTGGGACTATTGAAAACTAGGTAAGTTGTTTTTGCAAACTGATTAAAAACTAAAATTCTCATAAGATTATCAAAAGTAAAGATGTATTAGTCTGTGTGTGCGACAAGAATGATCTGTTTATTGTGCTTTTGAGTCATTTGAAGTGTCTCTCAGACACTAAGCATAATATTAGGAGCAAGCAGACTTGTATTTTTCCCCCAGATTTTTTCATTACTGACTTCACTCAGAGCTTAGACCTCGTGAACCTTTATAAACTGATACAGCAGCTGTGCCTTATTTTTAAGCAGGTTGGATTGGCAAAGCAAAAGTCCATTTGTCTCAGGTGACATCTTATCATGCTCTGTAATTTACACCTGTGGAAAAACTCTTCAGGCTGCAAATACCAACCCAAACACTGATGCATGCATTAAAAAATGCTACTACCAAACTCACAAGAAGGCTTTCAGTCAGAGAGAGGGGCTGTACTCTTAAAAACACTGACCTCAGGTAACTACATAAAATAAAACTGCAAGAACTTTTGATCTTTAAGGAACTATACAGCAATTCATGATGGTTCTCCAATGAAAATGCACAGCACGATTTTCTGTTTCTATTATGCATGCTATTATACGCAGACATTGGCTTTGGTGTGCATATGATACGCAGTTTGTTGGCGTATATATAACACGCACCTACCCCACACCACTAATCCATTGCTTATCATATGCACGCCAAAGTCAGGTTCTGCGTATAAATAGCACGCCACAGAAACAGATCTCGTGCTATTGATACGCGCTTTCATGAGATCTGGTAGGAGGCTCTGAAGAACCTGTACATTTATTTGAGCTTTATTGCCGTCTTTAATGACTGGTTTCCGAGATGCTTTGGAGCGCGTAAGGTAAGAAACACGCGCATGTATCTCATCTGCCAGACATTTCAGGCATGTATTGCGGAAATCTTAACTTGAACAGGTCGATCTTTAATAACGTAGCCTATGAACTGGGACTAGTAAAGGAGGTAACTGTTTTACCCAAAATTAAACAAACTGTATAATGCGTAACCAGATTAGTAAACACTCTTAAATGCTGGTTTAGACATACGAGAGGAGATTTCCAACATACCCACTTTCAGCTCTTTCCCGAAGACGGTCCTCTCGCCGAGCGCGGAGCAGTTCCAGCGGCCGTGCTTGAACTGGAACTGGCACTCGTTGATGCCCATCTGCGCGCCCTGACCGATCACGATGAGCGCGTCCGGCCGGCTCTGACAGATGATGCGCTGCCGCGGCGCCAGGCCGGGGATCTTGTTGCATATGATGCTCGCTCCCAGCGCCAGCACGGTGGAGAACCGCCTGAAGTCGATCAGAGAAGAGCGTCTTCATATTTAACAGTGGTTGCTAATCAAACAAATATGTGACCCTGGAGCATAAAACCAGCCATAACGGGATTTTTCTTTTATGCCAAAAATCATTAGGGTATTAAGTAAAGATCATGTTGCATGGAGATATCTTGTAAATTTCCTACCGTAAATATATCAAAACTTAATTTTTGTTTAGTAATATGCATTGCTAAGAACTTCATTTGGACAACTTTTGAGGCGGTTTTTTCAATATTTTGATTTTTTTTTTTTTGTTGTTGTTGTTGCACAAAATAGTTGTATCTCAGCCAAATATTGTCCGATCCTAACAGACCATACATGAGTGGAAAGCTTATTTGTTTAGCTTCCATATGATGTATAAATCTCAATAATGATAAGAAAAGAGCCTTATGACTGGTTTTGTGGTCCAGGGTCACTGAGCCTAGACTCCGCACTCACTCCGCAGCAGACGCTTTACTGTCGTTGGAAAGCATCATTACTTTAAAAAAGTGCTTTTCCCTCTCACTGAATAAAAACAATTTGGGTAACATTTTACTTAAAGCCTTTATGTATAATGCATTATTAAGGGTTATTAATGCGTTATAATTATTCACAATGTGCGTTGTAATACATTATATCTTGTCGTAAATAATTATAAAATGCATAGTGTAACAATGGACTGATAAGTGTTATAATGTACTGTGGTTAGAATTATTCATGAGATTGCACAGTGCATTACCAGGCAAAACTTCATAATGCATTATACATAAAGGCTTTAGGTAAAGTGTTACCATCAATATATTTTACAACAATAGTGCGACAAAGTTATGTAAGAAATACAAATAGCTTCTGTTGCAACTGGAAAAGTAGACAAATACAGAGCAGCATAATGCAGAATAGACAATATTATTATAACAACTTTATGATATGATCCATTTTTCCAATCAGCTCACCCCATTTTCAAGTAGATTATTCCGAGACAAAGGAAAATGTGAAAAATCCAGCGTCGCGTTCTTCTGCTCATGATGGTCCTGTCTCGTGTCGCTCAGAAGTAACCAGAAACTGAGCTCTCAGGTTGAATGGTCGGTCTTTCAGCAATTAAATAAAGTCCGTTTGAAATAGCCTGGATTTCCAACAAGGACACTGTTGCCCGCGCATAGATCCATCCGCCGTCAAGGTGCATGCAGCTCGTGCTGAGCGCGCATAGCGGCGCAGGTCTGACCCCTTCATCCTCCAGCTGTACCTTATATACCTGGGCGTGTTCCTGAGGGCTGCTGAGCCCACCCATGCGATCTCATATGCATCACAGAAGTCGTGTGTCTGCTTTTATTCAGATCCATAAATACCACTATTAATAAAACACACCATCTGACACATCCCGTCATGCATCTACAGCGCTGAACATGTCTCAACACAACAGGTGGCTTTGAATCAGGGAATCAATATGAATTGTTAAGTTGAATTTATAAATGATTGTAAAAGAAACACTTGCTTTCAAAGCAGGCTTAAAAATGTTGACTATAAGCAAACAGGACTGTATCAAAACCTGTTTTTTTTTTTTTTTTTTTTTTTTTAAAGTTAAATCTTTTTTTAAAGTGCAGAAATGCTACTTTAAATGACTGTTCAGGGTCCAGATAAAGGTGGTCATGGTCAGGCTGATGACACACTAGCAGGAGGTAACAGGCAGCTGTCAGGCGTATTTTGATGTGGTTTAGGAGTCTGGAGGTAAACTGCAGGTGCTTCAGTAATGACCGCAGGTTTTAGAAAAGGCCTGAGACTCTGATGTCTGTCTCTTTATTCTCTATACTCTCGAGGAAGGCATGTGATCCTAATTTTAAAAACTCATTTTTTAATTTATAGCAGTTTTATCAATACTACAAAACCTTTCGCAATCACTCCCCCTACTGGCATGACCAGTGAATGGACGGCAGTAGATGCTTTAAAAAGGTTTATTGTCTTAGTTATGGTAAATTCTACCACATTATGCCCAGAGAGCTGTTTATTATAACTCTCACAGAACGGCTACATATCAGATCATGAAGTTCTAAAATCTTTTGTGGAGAAATACTGAAATTACGTAGCATTGTAAAAACTGGATAAATGCTGGCCAGATGAAATCTGTGAGTCTAAAGTTTGTATCGTTCCTACATATAATTTCACAACAACAGAGCACATATTGTCACCTAAATAACAGTAGTTCTGCTCAGCTTCAGTCGAGTCCCCATTTCAAGACAAGATGTCTTTTCACGACTCCATTCAAGCGCAGCACTAGCTGAAGGTGAGGAGCCCAAGATCTCTCCGATACTGACACTCTTCTGTTACTTTATATAAAGTTATCATTGACAAAAAATCTGGGTTTGCTGTGGAATGTGGACTGATGTGAAAAATGATGGTCTGAAAACATCACTTGCAAAATTACTGAATTAACTGAAATAAAATATTAAAAAGCTTAAACTTATTTTACTTCAGTTCCCAAGGCAACACTTTCATTGGCTAAAATAACTAAAAATAAACCAAATCTAAAAACTTAAACGTAATAAAAACTTAAAAATAAATAAATAGAACAACACACTACAATTTTAACTAAAATAAACAACAAACGAAAATCAAAATGTTAATAAAAAATTATAATAGTATATCCAGAGCTGGGTAGATTACTTACAAATTGTTGCTGATTTCAAATTACATGACACAAATTGTAGTCAGTAACATAATCCATTACACATTTTAGGTAATATAATCAGATTACTTTTAGATTACTTTTGACCTCGTTTATCACATTGATTTAAACAGGACAATCTTGTACCATAATGATGTAAAAATACAAAGAGTGATAAAATGTATGTAAATGTGTTCATTGTAATTAACAACATGAAGTGCATTAAACATTATATTACATCAAGGTTTCCCAAACTGGGGCTCGTAAAGGGGTTTGTGAGTTTAATGAAAGGCAAAAATGTATTGAAATCATAAAAATGTCAAATTAAAATAAATCATTTTAGAAATAACAATCAAAATAATTCACTTACTAAAAAAGAAGAAATATTTTATGTTTCTGCTGAGTGATAATTCAAATAAAAATGAATGTGTTCATCAGTAGTTGATGCAATGTTGAAAACACACCTGAAATGATTTTTGTAAATCCACTGGTCAAATGCTGTCGTCACCTGACTAATGACTGATCTCTGTGTGAATCTCCACAAAACTGGACTTTCTGAGTGTATATAAGCAGTGGACTATTTCAGAAAGGAACATTTTAACGATAAAAAAGAGGACGTAGAGAGAATCAATAAACGATGAATAATTTATTGCTATTGTGTGAATAATATATAATCATGTAATCAATAAAAAAGTAACTGTAGTCTGATTACGAGTATTTAAAAATGTAATTTACTCTAATTACAAGTACTTCATTTTTGTAATCTGATTACGTAATCCAGATCACATGTCATCAGTTACTATCTCTGAGTCTGAATCACTGATCTATAATAGAAAGCTATATATAGATCAGTGGTCTGAATACTTTCTGAAGGGATTCACAAAAACACCCATATGGTACATTAGCTATCTGCATTATGATACTATCTGATTTTCTTCTTATAAAAGTAGTTTAATGACATTTTAACTCAGAAGAAATGCACTCAGCATTATAATGCTCCAAACAGTGGTAGTATATCAGCTCACTAACCAGTTGAATTAATAACACGTTCACAAAAAAAAAAAAAAAAAAGCGTTTAGCAGAGGATGGTTTCGATCCATCGACCTCTGGGTTATGGGCCCAGCACGCTTCCGCTGCGCCACTCTGCTGCCGGCACGCGCTCTCACGAGAACTCCACTCTTATCCTGACTGATGCTACTTATCTTGTGTCGTTTTTCTTTAATCGCAGCACTGTACACAGTGTTTACTTTAAACACAGCTTTTGATCATTTTAAAGCTGAAAAAATAATTACAATAAAAAATAACACAATAAATATTGTTAACATAGAAATCATTTTTCGTTCTAGGCTAACTTTAGAGACTTTAATGACAACGTTTCAGCAGGTTTAATATTTTTTGAGATTTTAAAAGACTGATTAAATGGTTACGTAATCACGTGTCCCCGAGGACGCTCCGTAGCGTGCGTCGCGATGACGTCACCGCGAAACTGAAAGCAACACGGCAGCGCTGTGATGGAGATGAGCCGAAGCTTGCCTCTGGACTGTCTGATCAGTGTTTTCTCGCTGCTTCAGGATGAAGATTTAACCAGAGCATCCACAGTCTGTAAGGTAAGCGACGCTGAACGAGGGTTCGTGAAGAAGCTTGAATGGCGCAGATCTCCTGATGCTGATGAAGCGCGAGAGGAGTTGTTATGATCGCAGACTCAGTCGGGACTCTCTCTGCCTGCGTCCCGGTGTGCACACTATCCATCCTAAACTCTGTGATAGTAGTGCGCACTATCCATCCTAAACTCTGTGATAGTAGTGCGCACTATCCATCCTAAACTCTGTGATAGTAGTGTGCACACTATCCATCCTAAACTCTGTGATAGTAGTGTGCACTATCCATCCTAAACTCTGTGATAGTAGTGTGCACTATCCATCCTAAACTCTGTGATAGTAGTGCGCACACTATCCATCCTAAACTCTGTGATAGTAGTGTGCACACTATCCATCCTAAACTCTGTGATAGTAGTGTGCACTATCCATCCTAAACTCTGTGATAGTAGTGCGCACACTATCCATCCTAAACTCTGTGATAGTAGTGTGCACACTATCCATCCTAAACTCTGTGATAGTAGTGTGCACACTATCCATCCTAATCTCTGTGATAGTAGTGCGCACACTATCCATCCTAATCTCTGTGATAGTAGTGCGCACACTATCCATCCTAAACTCTGTGATAGTAGTGCGCACACTATCCATCCTAAACTCTGTGATAGTAGTGTGCACACTATCCATCCTAAACTCTGTGATAGTAGTGTGCACACTATCCATCCTAAACTCTGTGATAGTAGTGTGCACACTATCCATCCTAAACTCTGTGATAGTAGTGTGCACTATCCATCCTAAACTCTGTGATAGTAGTGTGCACTATCCATCCTAAACTCTGTGATAGTAGTGCGCACACTATCCATCCTAAACTCTGTGATAGTAGTGTGCACACTATCCATCCTAAACTCTGTGATAGTAGTGCGCACTATCCATCCTAAACTCTGTGATAGTAGTGTGCACACTATCCATCCTAAACTCTGTGATAGTAGTGTGCACTATCCATCCTAAACTCTGTGATAGTAGTGTGCACTATCCATCCTAAACTCTGTGATAGTAGTGCGCACACTATCCATCCTAAACTCTGTGATAGTAGTGTGCACACTATCCATCCTAAACTCTGTGATAGTAGTGTGCACACTATCCATACTAAACTCTGTGATAGTAGTGTGCACACTATCCATCCTAAACTCTGTGATAGTAGTGCGCACACTATCCATCCTAAACTCTGTGATAGTAGTGTGCACACTATCCATCCTAAACTCTGTGATAGTAGTGTGCACTATCCATCCTAAACTCTGTGATAGTAGTGTGCACACTATCCATCCTAAACTCTGTGATAGTAGTGCGCACACTATCCATCCTAAACTCTGTGATAGTAGTGTGCACACTATCCATACTAAACTCTGTGATAGTAGTGTGCACACTATCCATCCTAAACTCTGTGATAGTAGTGCGCACACTATCCATCCTAAACTCTGTGATAGTAGTGTGCACTATCCATCCTAAACTCTGTGATATTAGTAATTTTCAATACTATTTCGGGCAGATAGGGTGGATAGTATGCACACTGGGACGCAGGGCATCTATCTCTACATATATACAATCACATCGCTTTACACATAAAAAACAACAACAGCTGGGTAGTGATTAGAAGTTATTAGTGATGCAAAGGTTATAATATAAGCCTATATCATATATATGCTGCTGCTGGATGAAGAAGAAATGATGCCTGATTATTGGAATATTGACAAACATGCCATTTGGAGTGCAGTACATTTACATATATGAATATATTATAAATGTTTATGAATATATATACAGCTTTGATGAGCATAAGAAAACATTACAAATCTTACTGATCCCAAACTTTTGAACCGCAGTGTTTTTAATTCTGTCTTATGCCCATCAAGGCTGTATCTATTTGATAAAAAAAATACAGAAAAACACTGTAATTTTGTGAAATATTATTGCATTAGTTTTACATATATTTTAATATATTTTGAAATATAATTTATACATGTGATGCACAGCTGTATTTTCAGTATCTTTACTCAGTCTTCAGTGTCACATGATCTTCAGAAATCATAATAATATGCTGATTTATTATCAGTATTGGAAACCTTTGTGCTGCTTCGTATATTTTTGGGACAAGTGACACTTTTTTTCAGTATTCTTTGATAAATAAAAAGTTTAAAAGAACAGTGTTTATTCAAAATAGAAATTTTGTGTTACGACATACACTACTATTCAAAAGTTTGGGGTCAGTAAAGATTTTCTTTCCTCCTTTTTTTTTTAAAGCAATTAATACTTTTTTTCATGTGTTAAATGGATAAAAAGTGATAGTAAAGTCTTAGAAAAGATTTCTATTTTGAATAAATACTGTTCTTTTTAAAATTTTGATTCATCAATCAAATATATCAGGAAATATGAAGCAGCACAACAGTTTCAACATTGATAATAAATCAGTATATTACTATGATTTCTGAAGGATCATGTGACACTGAAGACTGGAGTAATGATGCTGAAAATACAGCGCTGCGTCACAGAAATAAATTCTATTTTAAAGTATATTAAAATAGGAAACCAATATTTTAAATTGCAATAACATTTCACAATATTACAGTTTTTTTCAGTATTTTTGATCAGATAACTACAGCCTTGAAGAGCATAAGAGACTCCATTAAAAAACACTAAGAATCTTACTGATCCCAAACTTTTGAACAGCAGTGTGTATATATATATATTGAGAAAAATACAAGCATTTTCTCTAGCTGTCAGACTTCTGACCCCTCTACAATATACATGAAAATACACTTTTTGTTTAGGACTGGTATCATGCTGCAGAGACGCCGTGGTTGTGGAGGTAAGTCACCAGACGTGATTATCTGTGCAGGCAAAGTGCATTAATCTCATGATGTTGAAGGGCTCTTTACACCATTTTGTTCTGATGAGACACTTAAGAACAGATCCTTGTGTAGGAGAATGTGTCTGCAGAGATGGAGCTTCTGCAATGTTTCCCAGCTTCTCTCGGACACGGGAACGCACTCGTGGAAGGCTTATTACCTGCGCCGCTCTCACCTGGAGATGAAGATGAAAACAGGCAGGTCATGTGCGGACTACACCTGCAAAAGCCTCCGAGGCCATAAAGGCAAGGCATCCTCGAGAGCTCAGCAAACACACACCGCCCGCAGAATTATTAGGCACCTCGATATTCTGATCATGTTTATTTCCAAACCACATCAATCTTAATAACCACTATGCATTGTGTATTTAATCATTTATACATGATATATAATTATCCATGAAGGCTGGAAGTGAAAAACGCCTTACATCGAGGTGTGCAGAATTATTAAGCAGGCTTTCTTTTACAGATGAAATGAGCCAAAAAAGAGATTTAACTCAGACCGAAAAGTCAAAAATTCTTCAATGCTCGTGAGAAATATTCAAAACTAATGCAACACAGAATTTGCAAAGTTAAGGAATGACCACTGGACAGCAAAACGCTCAGAAAAAACAGGTGGAGAAGAAAAGACACGTGTTAGCTACAAAATAATTGTATTGTGTCTTTTCTTTTATTGCATTAGTTTTGAATATTTCTCATAGGGATTGAATAATGTTTTGACTTTTCAAATATCAACGTGTCTAATAATGATGCACGCACTGTAGCTGTAAGCGCTGGTATAAATAACACCAGGAGCTGTTTTAGCTGCTGCTCAGCTGATCTGGTCTCTGAGTGTTTCTGTGGTTGCGCAGGCAGGGTTGTTGGCTTTGCATACCTGGTTGGAAACGACGGCTGCTCAGATGTTTGGAGGCAGACTCCAGTGGTCTGCAGTGCATCTACAGACGGCTCAGTCAAAGCATGGGACATTCACAAGGTACCACAGGCTTTCTTCTGCATGTGGCAGAGACCTCATAAAAGTGTGCTGGATCTCCAGAGAGGCCTGCCTGAGACGTATTTCACCCCGAAATCATAGGAAAGCTTCCTCGTGTCATTTGATATTCCTTGCAGGGTGTTAATGTGTGGTCGAGCCGCGCTCAGAGCCCCCTGCAGGACATCACAGTTGATCCGGGGCAGTCTGTTGTCATCACTTCTGACGCCACGGGAGCAATCCAAACCTGGAAGGGTGCGACTGGAGAGGAGGTGGCCTGCTTCCAGTCTGGATTCTCTAAGACCACACTGCTGCCATTCAGCAACAAAGACAGCTCTTTCCTCATGGTACGCGATCATGTACACTAACACTCAAAAGCGGTTTTTAAAGAAGTCTCTTCTGCTCACCTGCTTTCATTTGATCCAAAATACAGCAAAAGCAGTAATAATGTGAAATATTTTTACTATTTAAAATAACTGCTTTCTATTTGAATAGATTTGAAAATGTAATTTATTTCTGTGACGCAGCGCTGTATTTTCAGTGTCACATGATCTTCAGAAATCATTATAATATACTGATTTGCTGCTCAAGAAACATCTCTATTATTATTATTATTATTATCAATATTTAAAACAGTTGAGTAAGTTTTTCAGGATTCTTTGATGAATAGAAAGATCCAAAAATCAGCGTTTATCTGAAATAAAAAGCTTTTGTAACATTATACACTACACCAGAAATTAATATTTTTATTTAGCAAGGATGCTTTAAATTGAGCAAAAGTGATGATAAAGGCATTTCTAATGTTACAAAAGATGAATTCTGTTCTTCTGAACTTTCTATTCATCAGAGAAACCACAAAAAATCTACTCAGCTGTTTTCAACATAATAATAATAATAATGTTTTTTTTTTGAGCAGCAAATCAGCATATTATGATTTCTGAAGGATCATGTGACACTGAAGACTGTGAAAATGTAGCTTTGTAATCACGGGAATAAATTACATTTTAAAATATATTCAAATAGAAAGCAGTTATTTTAAATAGAAAAAAAAAATTCACAGTTTTACTGTTTTTGCTGTACTTCGGATCAAACGAATGCAGGCTTGGTGAGCAGAAGAGACTTCTTTAAGGACATTAAAAGTCTTGCTGTTCAGAAGCGTTTGACTGCTGGTGTATAAACAGTCGTCTTTGCTCAGTCTGAAGTCCGTGAATGTGTAGTGTGTGCTGCAGGCCTGAGTGCAAATCTTGTATTTTTAGGTGGGAACTGTTCTGGGGTCTCTGGTGGTCTTGACTTGCCCTGCGCTGTCTGAAGTCTCGAGGCACGTAGTGTGCGACTCCTTCAGTTTAAACCTCCTCCGCTCATCGCCAGATAAAAAATGGATTCTCGCTGCCTCCAAAGAAAATTTTGACTTGAGTCCAAAGGTAAGGCAAACGCTCCCAAAACCGATTTCAGTCCATTTTATTGTTGAAATAGATGTGAAACAGGGCACAGCAGTAGGCAGTTCAGGAAATAAAACAATATAAACCTTTCAAACAGAGCTACCATGTGAAGTACTGTGTGTAATTGCAGCTTCATTTCTCAAAAATGGTTTAATAGTCAGATTCTCAGTGGAAGAAAATACACTATTCACCGCAATCACCTGTGATCGAGATACTTTGCATATGAATATGTGTGGAATATTTTGTGATGACCTCCAAAACATGTATATTTAATTACTTCTAGTCATTAGTTTGTGAAATCTACTGTTATTTGCAGCGCTGTGCAGTTAATAGCCACTTTAAAACGTGTATCTTTGGCCTTGTTCCCATTTTCAAGAAATATTTTGCTTCAAATCACATGCTTTACTGTAGTGTGTCATGTCAGAGCTCATTTGTTTGGTTCAAGGGTTAAAACTGTATGTCTGTGGAGAAAATGAATGGTAAAAATACTATGCTGGAGTATTGTGAACCGTCTGTAAACAGTTATTACTGCTGTGCTCTCCTGAACGGTGTGTTTTTGTAGGTTAGCATCACTCTGATTCCCTCGACAAAAAAACAATATGATTTTACCATTGGCTTTAGGATTTCTGCAGAAAAATAAGCTCTGTGACCAAAAAAAAAAAAAATATATATATAGTTTTGTTCATCACAATGATGATAAACACAACTTTCATGAATTTTGAAGCCTAAATACAGTTGTCATAATTAAAGAGATATAAACAAGTAGACTATAAACTATATAAAAACAAATATAGACTATGAACAAACTACACCATGGTCACATGACTTTAACATCACCATCATTAAGCTTTGAACTCTTTCAGTCTTTATTTATATATATATATATATAAAAAAAACCTTTTTCCTGAAAGTTTGAATGATTTGCAGGAGCATGATTTTAAACACGTTGAGGCTGTGAAAGTGAGTAGATGAGTTTATCTGTACGGTGTGATGATGTTTAACCTCTGTGCGTCAATTAAAAACAAAGAAACAAAGAAAACACAAAGTTGTTGAAGTTAAAAAAGTTGTAAATAATTTAAACCAAAAATGTATAGAAGTTTAAGTTTATGAAAATGATTTATCAGCAATGTTTTATATAAAGCATATATTTTATAAAACATGCTGAACACAAATATTGCTAGAAAATCAAAGCCATAAATCTAAAGTTGTGTTCCAAATTTGAGGTTGATATCTCAAAAAATGAGCTTTTAGTAAGATTTTACACAGCGCTGGGATTTGTGATTCACAGTACAGTATAATTTCTTTCTCTCAAACATTACAGGTACACACACACACACACACACACACAAACACACACACACAAACACATTTGTTTATGACACAAATACAAACCACACTCTGACATCCATACCATCCACACCCACACAATTATAGCTGCATAATTTATCCAGCGGGCTCCATAATACAGCAAAAGCAGAAAACAGGAAAAATGTGGGTATTTGCTTTATAGGCCAAACCTGAGAAAATGGCACCATTTTAATTTTGAAGCCTTGCCAACAGAATGAAAGCCTATTAACAAAGACTGCATCATTTTTAACATCGTTAAATGGCCCTGGGATTAAAAATTGCCATTTTAATGGGTTTCAATGAGGACATTTTTGTCCTTAAGGTCCTGAGAGGAACTATTTTTTTGTACCTAGTGTAAAACAGATTTATTAAAGGAAATGAGGGAGAAATATTAAAATTCCAATAAAAAATACACATCTGTGCCAAAATTTATGCAGTTGGCAATAACACAGGCAAAATGATAAAAAAAAAATAAAACTGAAAAGGACAAAAATGTCCATAAGGTCACACAAGGGTTAATATCTCTGACAACCTCTGTACTTCTGTTTAGCCGCTTGTTAGCAAAACACATTTTTGAAACAAGTAAAAGCTTTGAAAAAAACACAAAGGGTTATTACTGATGAATTTTATGCTGTAGAATAAATCGTGAAAATGGGTTGAAATCCATTAAAAAAACCCACTGAGTTCAGGTCAAAGTGCCAAAATACTAACTCATCTCTGGCCTACAATCATTTGTCATCCCTGTATCACATTATTCATAACTATAGCATTACAGACATCTGATTTTAGATGTGTTTTGGTTGATTTTGAACTGAATGTCATCTGGTGTGTTTGTGGAGGTTTTCTGCAGTGAGAGCGTGTGTTTCCCTGCTGAAGATGAGGACGGTCTGAGTCACAGTCTGCCGGTCGCTGGCTGTTGTGCCGCCGTGTTTCTCCCGTCTCAACCCGCTCGGCTCGCACTCATCCATTCTGACGGCCGCTTCAACAACAAAACACTCTCAGTCTTTGACCTGGCCATGAAGGAATCCAAATACAAAAAGGAAATACAAGGTTGGCCTCAAAAATGCATTGCTCCCTTAAGTCATAAGTAGCTCAGGTATATTTGTAGCAATAGCCAACAATACATTGTATGGGTCAAAATGATCAATTTACCTTTAATCATTAGGATATTATGTACAGATCATGTTCCATGAAGATATTTTGTAAGTTTCTTACCATAAATATATCAAAACTTCATTTTTGATTAGTAATATGCATTGCTAAGAACTTCATTTGGACAACTTTGACGGTGATTTTCTCAATATTTTGATTTTTTTGCACCCTCAGATTCCAGATTTTCAAATAGTTGTATCTCAGCCAAATATTGTCCAATATCCTCAATGGAAAGCTTATTTATTCGGCTTTTAGATGATGTATAAATCTCAATTTCAGAAAATTGACCCTTATGACTGGTTTTGTGGTCCAGGGTCACATTTTTGTACCCATCTACAAATGACAAATCTATTACGAACGGTGCAATAATCTTTGCTGATACAGTATGTCATGCCTCCTCGTTTTAGCTCAGCAAGTCGCCTCTTTTCAGGTGGCGCTAAGCCATCGTTCGGACGTCATTCTCGAGGCGAGAGGGAGCAGCACTCTTCTAGTTACAGACGGAAACCATCTGAAGGTCTACACGTTTAAAGGAGAACTCGTTGCTAGTTTTGAAGACCATTCACAGCCAATCACTGCTCTTTGTGTGGTAAGCTCAATATCAATATCAAAACTCTCCCGGTGAATGGTTTCACTTCTAAAGATGCTTTGTGCTGATCTCGCAGGACAGTTTTCGGGTGGTGACAGCCTCTCGTGACCTGTCTCTCAGAATACTGACCTGGAGAAATGATCCAGAGCATGGGCTTACACTCGAGAGCCAGTATCATTTGCTCGGAGGCTCCTTAACAAGATCCAGGTACAGCGTTATCGCCCACACTCTCAGTTCTTTTATTTTCATGGCACAATGTTTTGACATGTAAATTGACCCTTTTTATATATATTTCCAGGGGATTCACCGGCGTTGCCTGTGATCATTCGAGTATTGTGGCCTCTGTGGAGTCAGTGGATGGGAACGATGTTCTGAAGGCTTATACCTTTGATTTCTGACCTAAAACCACCAGACATATTCAGATCTTTTGTACTTACTGACCAGATCCATGTATGGCATGATAGTGCCAAAGATGCTCTTACATTGATGAGTCAATCATTGAAAACAGTTTGCAAAAAATAATATAACTATAACTTTTCTTCCTTGCAATAAAGCCAATCTCAATTAGCCTTCACATCTTTATGCAAATGTAAAATGAAGATTTCATTTCTAGTGTGCAATCTATTTATTTTATTACAAATAACTGTACAAACATGGTACAAAAATTAGAGGTTTCAGTTGCAATGCTGTCAAGTATTAGCACTATGGCACGTAATATACAGTGTATGGTATTTCTTTTACATCAATTTACCATGTAAAACACATTTTCTAACTTCTAAAAATGGAACAATTACATCACATGCTGGATTCTTCATCTAAACCGAGACCTGAGGAACGACCAAAGAAACTGCAGCAGCAGATGTGTAGAGCTAGTCTTAGATGTTGGATAAAGATGTAAATAAACTCATTCTCTTTGTAGTTAACTGTAGTTTAGTGATTGTTGCATGTGTTAGACCTCAAACTCGTTCATGGCAGCCAGCCTCAAATGATGCAGAACAAGCTTCAAGACCCCTTTCATGATTTTGTGGATGCTCTTCTCACCGTCTGTGTTTTTCATCTAAAGAGAGCACCACGGTAATTAAAAGTATTCATGTAACCATTTCAGGACATCTCAGAATGACACAGTACCTTTGTGAAAGCTTTTGTCGCTCGCTCCAGAAAAGCACTCTCGATTTCCTCAGGTGTTGTCAATAAATGAGCGAAACAGTCCAGAATGCACATCACCGTTTCTCTTGAAGCCTGGAGATGGTAATAAGTATAGATTCACATCATGGAACAATATTAAAATGAACTCATGAAATGTCTTTTTTAGTAATAATGAACCATACTAAGTTATCTAAAGTTTAACAAAGTATAAAAGAACAGATATTTGATATTTAAGTCTTACCCTATCTAGGCAATTGAGCACCGTTTGGGGGTCCTGATGGGTTTCTTTTAGTGTGTGAACATCATGAGTTGAGATGATTGGCTCTTTGAGCTGCTCCAGCCAGGACCACATGATTCCAGACAGAATAAATGGGTCTTTTTCCAAACACAGTCGCTCCCACGCACCTTGGCGATTCAGATCTACCTGCAAGAAGAATGAACAAATGTACTAATCTCACACTCAGAACGCTTAGGTCAGATTTTCTATATGATGTGAAGAGATTGTTGTTTAGCCCGAGAAGACAACAACTAGGTCCATCATGCAGAGCTTCTGTCTTTTAGTAGGCAAACTATAACTTTACATGCTAAAGTCATTGAAAGGACTGGGATGCAGAGATGCCAACAGTAGACCACATAAACCCCTGACCTGTTGGTTCACCATCTAGATTAAGCATTATAATCAGAATCAGAAAGAGCTTTTATTGCCAAGTATGCTTGCGCATACAAGGAATTTGTTTTAGTGTCATAAGGTTGCAGTTCACAGAGACAACAACGACACACAGACAATAAAAATAAGATGAGAATAAAAAATATGTAAATATAAATAAAAAAATAAAAATAAAAATAAATAATTTGAAACATAAATGATTGCATATACAGTTGTGCTATAGATGATAGAGTGGGATAGAAAAGGGGATGACTTGGATGTGAGGGATCCAAAGTGATTTTCTGAGTCCTTTTCCTCACTCTGGATGTATACAGTTCTTGAAGGGTGGGCAGGGGGGCACCGATAATCTGTTCAGCAGTCTTGTGATCCCTGATTTTGTAGCTGAGGCAAACCAGACAGTTATTGAAGTGCACAGGACAGACTCAATGACGGCTGAGTAGAACTGTTTCAGCAGCTCTTGTGGCAGGTTAAACTTCCTCAGCTGGAGAAGGAAGTACAACCTTTGTTGGGCTTTTCTTTTCTTTTTTCTTTTTTTACAATGGAGTTGATTGGTTGGCTCCAGGTTGTTAAGACTGCACCAGACAGCCAGCTCTTCAACCTCCAGTCTGTAAGCAGATTCGTCACTGTCCTGAATGAGGCCGATGGTGTCGTCTGCAAACTTCAGGAGCTTGACAGAGAGGTCTTAAGAGGTGCAGTCGTTGGTGTACGGGAGAAGAGCAGTGGAGAGAGGACACATCCCTGAGGGGCACCAGTGTTGGTGGAGCAGCTGTTTGACATGAATCTCCTCAGCAGGGACGTGCACAGGAATTTTGAGGGGCAGTTGCTCTGACCTAAAAAAAGGGCAACACCCCCCCCCCCAAAAAAAAACAACAACTCACAGGCTATATGAAGGACTGAGAATAACAGGGTCTTTATTAAAATATATATACACAAAGTAGTAAAACACTGAAATACAGCACTAAATCACCTTAACTACTACCTTAACTACTACTAATAATAACATAGAAAATCCTGACTTGAGTCATGAAAATCCCTACATCAATATCCCTAACAATACCCTATCAAGTCACTGATAGGTTTCTCCAAATTTACATACTAAACATGCAAAATTTCCGTTTGTTATACCCAGTGTTGGGCATGTTACTTTAAAAAAGTAATTAGTTATAGTTACTAGTTACTTCTCACAAATAGTAACTGAGTTAGTAATTGAGTTACATCATTATAAAAGTAACTAATTACCAGGGAAAGTAATTATTGCGTTACTTTTTAAAAAATGTTCAAATGTCAAATAAGTTTGGATGCCCCCAATATTAAATATGTTAAATTAATGAAATGGACACTAAAAAGAATAAATTATTATTATGAAACATTGTACATTATCCTACACTATTTATCTACTGACACTTAGTATCAGTCAGTCAAGCATTATAATATAATATTATGATAATTTAATATTATATGATGATAGAACTTTAGTAATTAGAATAACCAAGTATGAATGCATATTTGTCATCAATATAAAACGCACTAAGGATTAATGAGCTGCTGGGTTCATGAATATTAACCACGTTGTCTGCGTTTGCTCGAATTGATTTGCTGAAATCAAAACGATAATAGGTGAGCGCCAGCCAATGAGATTGTCGTTTGCGCATTAGCTCCGCCCACTACCAGAGAAACCGGTAGTTCTTAAAAGCTGAAGAATTCCAAAGGAACTCCGTTATTTTGACAGGAAAATACAACAAAGAGTATCGTTTACATGTAGCGCGTCAATTCTGCATGTTATGAAAGACTCTCTTGCTCTGTATCTTTCTTTGTGTGCGTGTATGTGAGAGAAAGCGACGGCGAGTCGTGCGCTTCACACTAGAGTTTACGGCACGTCAAATACAGCTACACTGCGCATCCATTCAGATGAACTGAAAAATTAAATAACGCCGTTTATTTATAACGCCGTTATTCCCATCACTGGTGATACCTTTCCGACAACGTTAAGTCGTCTCACCCGACAACCGCGACAATCTCCTAGTGCCGCTCATGCAGGCTCAGCTCAGGTGCCGGTCGCGTGCAGCGCTGCAGCCACGTAAACAGAGTTTGCCCTTCCCCTACTGACTCACTTTCCCGAATATGGAAGTGAATGAGGCTTTGCGTTTTTTTTTTTTTTTTTTTTTTTTTTATCTAGGCTTACGTGAAATTCTGCATCCATTGTACGATTTTTTTATTTATTTTTTTCCACCTCGGAAGGGCAACGTGAGTCGAGAAGGGTATATGGGCAGTTGCCCGGGCAACCTGAGCAACCCCCCTGTGCACGTCCCTGCTCCTCAGTCTCACTAGCTGCTGCCTATCTGTCAGAAAGCTGGTGATCCACTGACAGATAGAGCTAGGGACAGAGAGCTGGGTTAGTTTGGTCTGGAGGAGTGTAGGGATGATGGTGTTGAAGGATCCTCACATAAGTCCCTGATTTGTCCAGGCGTTGCAGGATGTAATGCAGTCCCATGTTGACTGCATCATCCACGGACCTGTTTGCTCGGTAAGCAAACTGCAGGGGGTCCAGTGAGGGTCCAGTGATGTCCTTCAGATAAGCCAGAACCAGTTTTTCATATAACTTCATGACGACAGACATTAGAGCCACAGGTCTGTAGTCATTAAGTCCTGTTGTCTTGGGTTTCTTTGGAACAGGGATGATGGTGGAGCATTTGAAGCAGGAAGGGACTTAACACAACTCCAGAGATCTATTGAAGATTCTGTGTGAAGATGGGGGCCAGCTGGTCAGCACAGGTTTTCAAGCAGGCTGGTGTCACACCATCTGGGCCTGGTGCCTTTCTTCTCTTGTTCTTCCTGAAGACCTGGTGGACATCTTCTTCACTGATCTGAAGTACAGGAGTGGGGGAGAGGGGGGTTGCTGGAGGTGTTAACAGTTGTGTAGAGAGATGGTAAGGACAGGTGTGGGGGGTTTCAAATCTACAATAAAACTCATCCATGTCTTCAGCAAGTTGTTGATTCACCTCAGTGCTGGTGGATGGTGTCCTGTACTTGGTGATGGCTTTCAGACCTTTCCACACTGAAGCGGAGTCATTGGAAGTGAACTGGTCTTTCAGCTTTTTAGCGTAGGTCCTTTTAGCCACTCTATTCTCCTTATTCAGTGTGTTCCTGGCCTGATTGTACATGACTCTGTCCCCATTTCTGTAGGCGTCCTCTTTGGCCTGACAAAAGTGCCTGAGTTTTGCTGTAAACCATGGCTTATCATTGTTGAATGTTACATAAGTCCTGGTGGGAATGCATATATCCTCGCAGTAACTGATATATGAAGTTACAGTCTCTGTGAGCTCGTCCAGATTGGTGGCAGCAGGTTCCAAAAACACTCCAATCAGTAAAGTCGAGACAGGCTTGTAAAACCCGCTTTGTCTCATTGGTCCATCTCTTTACAGTCTTTACCACAGGTTTAGCAGATTTAAGTTTCTGCCTGTAGGTCGGTATAAGATGAACCAGGCAGTGATCAGAGAGCCCTAAAGCTGCCCATGGAACAGAGTGGTATGAATTCTTTATTGTTGTGTTACAGTGATCTAAGGCTTTCTCTGGTGGGACATGTAACATGCCGTCTGTATTTTGGCAGTTCACGTGAGTGATTTGCTTGATTAAAGTTCCCAAGAAAGATTAAAACAGAGTCTGGGTTTTGTTGTTCTGTGTCTGTGATCAGATCAGCCAGTTTCTGTAAAGCTGAGCTCACATGCGCTTGCGGAGGAAGTAAACACTCACGAGAATGAACGAGTGGAACTCCCACGGCGAATAGAACAGCTTACAGTTAATGAAGACTGCTTCTAGATTGGAACAGCACAGCTTCTTTAACACTGTTATATCTGTACACCACCTCTCATTGATGCAGAAGCATGTCCCGCCGCCATGCAATTTCCCTGTTGATTCTGCGTCGCGATCTGCTCTGATCAGCTGAAAGCCCGGCAGATGAAGCGCACTGTCTGGAATGGCGTCGTTCAGCCGGGTTTCCGTGAAACACAGAGCAGCAGAGTTTGAGAAATCCTTATTTGTCTGGCAGAGCAGGAGTTCATCCGTTTTGTTGGGTAGAGAGCGGAGATTCGCCAGATGGATGCTAGGCAATGCCGTTCTAAGTCCACGCTGTCTGAGCTTCACGAGAGCGTTTTGCTCGCAGCAAAACATCAGAATAATCGAAAACTGGTAGGAGATTTTGTGATGTGTTCTGCCGAATGTTCAGCAGTTCTTCTCTGGTAAAACTGATCGTGTTTGAGAAACAAAAAAACAGAAAAAACTAACAAAAACACTAAAACAACTGGATAGCGAAGCACCATGGCTGCCATGAGCGGCGCCATCTTGATTCATATTTAACATATATAACACGTTAAATGCCACTATCAATTCAGCATTTTTTAAGTTCACATGTTCATGTAATCTTTAATGAAGAGGAGGTTTGGCTTGTGGTCTGTCTGGATTGGTCAGATTAAATAAACATGTTCCTCCCAAACTTTTATTTGAACCTAACTCAGAAATAAGAAGCCATTCAGTCATGCAATCTCTCTAAAATGGTGAAGAGACAGTGGCAACTTCATCTCCTGAAGAACAGTGGAAATAGACTGCAGTCTTATCTGAGACCATACACCAAAACCTAGATTCATGCAACAGATTCTTTTTACACTGTCAAAATATCAGGGTTTTCTGCTATTTATACTAATTGCAAATATCTGCACAGAACAGATAGTATGCAATAATAACGTATTGAGTGTAAATTATAATTTTAATTCAAATTATTATATGGATGCCACTTTATCAAAGGACAATATAAACTACCCCTACTACCCTAACACTACCTGCTACTTTATTTTCAACTTTTTGATTATTTCCTTAATTTTTATTGAAAATAAATGCCTTTCCGATGTGATATGAGATTTCAAAAGGTAGAAAAAAAAGGGCAAAAGGCGGATTCGGACCCGTGTCGATCACGTCATAATGACTACGGCACTTATCATCTACGCCACTGGAGCTAATGGTAGAGCGATCATCTGTTGTATTTTTGACAAGCCCCAATCACACCTTGATGGGTGGAGTTAATGTAAATAGCCTCTGCCAACAAGGTGGTCCATTTGCACTTAGTGTAAATAGACATTCCGTGAAGTAAATTGGGGAGCAGTTCCCTCTAAAATGGAGCAGGTATTCCAAAAACAATGCAGCAATGATGGACACTCACATCTGGAGATGTGGGAGATCTAAAGCTCCTAAAGACACCTCTGCTCCTCAAACACACCCTAGACCAGGGATGGACAACTTCAGTCCTGGAGGGCCACCTGTCCTGCAGTGTTTAGTTCTGTCCCTAATCAATCACACCTGCCTGTTATTTCCAAGCAGTTGGGTTGGGCTTTTCAGATGTGTTTGATTAAGGGCAGTTGTGGCCTAATGGTTAGAGTTTTGGACTTGTAACCTGAGGGACACGGGTTCGATTCTCTGTACCAAAAGGAACTGTAGGTGGGAGGAGTGAATGAACATTGCTCCCTTCCACCCTCAAACCCATGACTAATAGCACTCAGCTCGGCTTGGTTTGCTTTTCCACTGCAGTTTAGTACCGCTTCAAAGTGGGTGGGATAGAGACCGATCATTATAGTTGTGCTGCCACATGATTTACTGACCATGATACAGCCATTGGATTTTGTAAGTTGTGTGGTTGTGGTTGGTTAAAGCAAGTCGTTTAAACAAGACATCCAAACAAATGACACTGCAGTGGCTGTTGCGGACTATTTAAATCTAGCGGTGTCGCAAATCCAATGACGCTGGTAGTGACTATTTTCTCTGACCAATCAGTGATCTGCAGAGTTTACAAGTCACATTTTAGCATCAGTATGGCTTACTTGGAACCTCAACCAAGGTGGTACTAAAAAAGTGCCAGGTACAAGGTACTGTACGCAATGGAAAACCCCCCAAAAGTGAGCCGTACAGTGGAGTCCTTGGTACACCTAACCCCCAGTAGACAGCAAAAAATGGCGTGGTGTGTTTGCACTTGGGATAAATACAAAGCACAGATTCCAAGTATGGGTTACCATACTTGGCTACACGTCACGTCACTCTTAGAGATTGAAGTAAACCCTGCAGGACTGTGGCCCTCCAGGACCAGAGCTGCCAATTCCTGCTTTAACTTTAAAGGATTAGTTCACTTCCGGAATAAAAATTTCCTGATAATTTACTCACTCCCATGTCATCCAAGATGTTCATGTCTTTCTTTCTTCAGTCGAAAAGAAATTAAGGTTTTTGATTTTTTTGAAGTTTTTTTTTGAAGAACTCAAGGTTTCAATGCAGCTTCAAAGGGCTCTACACGAAACCAGCTGAGGAATAAGGGTCTTATCTAGCCAAACGGTCATTTTCTTTAAAAAAAAAAAAAAAAAAAAATGTATATACTTTTTAGCCACAAACGCTAAATTTTGCACGAGCTCTGAGATGCTCGTCCATGACTTCGCAGTACTTAATCACATTGGAAAGGTCACGCCATCTGATTTTCTCCTCCTACTTTAAAATCATCCTGCATCATTGTTTTACATTTCGGGTTTTTTTTTGTCAAGGGCATTTGATTTAGTCTTTGCACGTTCGCATTGTAAATACTGGGTTGGTATTTCTGCCTACATCACACGTGACCTTTTCAACGTGATTTTAAGCAATGTGTGAGGTCAACTAGTGTAAGACGAGCATTTGTGGTTAAAAATATATAAATGTTTCTTTATTTATTTATTTATTTTTTTTTAGAAAATGGCCAATCGTTAGATAAGACCCTTATTCCTCGGCTGGGATCGTGTAGAGCTCTTTGAAGCTGCACTGAAACTGCAGTTTGGACTTTCAAATCGTTGGCCACCATTGAAGTCCACTTTATGGAGAAAAATCCTGGAATGTTTTCCTCAAAACCATCATTTCTTTTTGACTGAAAGACATGAACATCTTGGATGACATGGGGGTGAGTAAATTATCAGGACATTTTTATTCTGGAAATGAACTAATCCTTTAATCCTTAATTTTTTTGTTTTACATTTTTAAAAAAAAAAGTTTTATTGAGAATTTGACAAATTGAAAAATGAAAGTAAACATAAAGTACAAAAAAATTAGCAAACACCACCAACAACAAAAATGAATATACCAAAACCAAAGACAGATGTAAGAATAAACACTGAATTTAATATTTTAATTAAACATTATCTTAGTAAATCAGTACATGTACCTACCTGCCAAGTAGACAGCTTCTGAATCTGCTCCTTCTCTCCATCCTTCTCGAGGTCTACCGCAAGGGACTGAGCCACCAGGAGGTAACGCGACTCCAGAGACAACTCGGACTGGACAGTGATGAAGGGCACCTCCGAATGCTCTTTTTCATTGTGTTGAGCCTCGTCAGGGTCAGTACTTTGCTTACAGTCTCTCGTCCAGTAGGACAATATTCTAGCGATGCTCGTGGTGCTTTTCTGATCTGAAACTCCTAGAGATTGGCTTCGCTGCAGGACAGACTGCCTCCTGTTTTTGAGCAGCGGGGATCCTTCAGTCTGGTCCATAAGTGTTTTCAGCTCCCATATATTGCTGGTTGAGCTGTAGACAGGATTGTCCTTACAAGCCCCCAGAGAAGGCGTGATGTAGGTCTGGGAAACATAGCTGAAAGCTCCCAGCTGATTGCCGAAGGCAGATGTGTGGATGCTGGCTAAAACGCCTAGAGGGTTATCCGGGAGGTTTAAAGATTCTGCTAACCTCTGGAGGTCAGACTCGCTGTAGCTGAGGCTCTTACGGACATAGTAAAGAGGTTGTGTTTTGTCTCCTTTGGCTCTGGGTAGACCTGGAAGACGTGGCCCGATCATAGTCATCCCATTTCCCAAAATCTCTCTGTTTAACTGATACGTTGAATTCTCATTAAAAGATTTCTCTACCACAGGTGTGACGTCAGGAACCTCGACAACATCCTCCTCGATAACCTGACGATTCTCTGCGATGTCCAGTAGGAGTCTGCAGATGAGAGGGACAAGCTTTGGCACATATCTCAACTTCCGAGCCTCATATCCATGTAGTATATGTTTCTGGCGGATCAAGTATTGTGAAAGAGTAACGGGCGGCGCTCCAGGCTCGGCGTTAGCAAACACGTTCCTTAGCGGAACCAGGAACTGAGCAAACTGCCTGACGCACTGGAGCTGTCCTCTAGTCTGGATCGAGTTTGGTCGTTTGCTTCGAACCAACAGAATGGCTTGGTCTGCTGTCATCTGTGTGGTGAACAACAAGAAACAGGCCAGCAACACACCTATGACAACAACGCATAAAAAGAGTCAGTATCCAGCTAGGGAACATATCGTAATGTTGCAATTTGGTTGCACACATTTAAGTATAGGTTACTACATGATCGAAAACTGTTTTTTTTTTGGTCTTTATTTGAGAGGACAGTCAGGGAGAGACAGGGATCAGGAAAGCATTCCTGTAGTTTGAACAGTAGAGTATGGCGCTAGCATGCCAGGGTCATGGGTTTGATTCCCATAGAATGTATGAATTGAAAAAAAAAAGTTTCCATGCAATAAAAGCATCTGCTAAATGCATATATGTAAATGAAAGGACCACATGCTGGGGCTTGAACTCGAGTCCCCTGGAGTGCTGTCCATAATGCTATAGCTCAAAACCAACCCTGACATATTTAAATAAAAAAAAGTTTTTAGAAGCTGCTGCTCACTGCATGGATACGCAAATGCTTTTTAAAGGGGTCATGAACTGCCTTTGTTTTTTTATTTTGTACTGTTCTCTGAGGTCCCCTTATAATGTTATATGATACGATCAGATGCACTTATCAAGATTTTACATAAAAAACACCCACTGCTATGATTGGCGAATAGTTGTGTATGTTTGCCAGTCTGTATCCTCCACCGATGAACGCTGCTGTGATTTACGTTAAAAACGCATAAATAACTCAATACATATCTAATGATCTGTTTAACAGACAAAGTGATAGTGACCACAATAAAAACAGTTACTCACACTTCTGTTGCGACATTACTGTCGGATCCAATATGGTCACAAATCATCGTCTTTTAGTTTGAATCTTTCTGAAAATCCTGCGTCGAATTGTGCCTTGTTAGAAAATGAATTCACGGTAAAATGAAGTGAACAAAGGACAGAGTTCTTACTGACACGGTCTGGATCTTCATTAAAAATATAAAAAATAAAGTTAATCCACTCTTTCCTAATGTTGGGATCAGAAGGAAGGCAATGCAAAGACACAGCTTGGAACTGAACAGCGTCTTGTCTTCGGAGCATCTTTATCGTTTGGTTTCTGCATAGACCTATGCGTTCGCCTCTCTCGTAAACACTACATGCATGAATCAGTGGGTGTGGCTAAACAGGGAGTGATGTAGAAGCAGGTGTTGATCTTCTGCGGAGGCGGAGCTTATCCACACTATTACATCATAGAGTTGAACATTCCACAAGTTGTTGTTTTGGCAGACTGCCTTCAATATAAGCTGATTTTAGACTGACAAGAAAGTTTTGTGTTCTGAAACTTACAGGATGTTTTACAGCACAATGATCTCTTGTATGTAAAAAGATCAAGGGAATTTTGGTTTCTCAGTTCATGACCCCTTTAACTAAAGCGACTTACAGCAGCATTATTACCCAGAAAATCCCTCTGGTGTAACCTAGGGTTAAGTGTGCTTCTTGAGGACACAATAATAATAGACAATGGCTGCTTGTAAGGATCAAACCGACAACCTATAAATCAGGTATGTTTATTAAATTATAAATATATTTTAACATATATAAAACAGAACTGTACCTGTTCTGCCGAGCCCTGCATGACAATGAACAGCCATCTTGCCTTCTAGGATGGCAAAAGACATGACTTTCACCATATCCAAGATGGATGTGAGAGACGCCACACCATAGTCATTCCATCTAAAGTTGTAGAAATATACTAAAATAGAGCAACAAGAGTACCTTTACAATCTGAAAACATAAGAACAACTACAGCTACTGTTTTTACTCAATGTGTCAAGAAGATTCTTTACATTACACAGGGAAAAACATACTGAAAGAGGCAGAATCAGACAATGTACAATAAGAAAGCATTACTCACTGCCAGCCTCCATGAATGTCTCCGGTCGGTAAGTGAAGCCGCTCTCGGGATCCAGCGGGTTTCCACAGCTGGCATGCTCTCCAGGGCACTGGAGGTTAATAACTGTCTTCAAACCACATCTTAACACGACGAAACAGCAGATTATAAAAGTGTACCAAACACATACTACAGAACCGGTTTTATTTTTACAATCAGCAGTTTTACCTCAAAAACTGGTCTATTATGTCAAATTTTTCAATGATTTCAGTGGAAGGGCGGGCCATGGCCAGCAGACTGTCAGTGATCCTAAAAAGAAAAAGAGGACTAATGGACTAATCATTCATACATGCTGTTACTGCATAAAACTTGAATTTACTGTAGTAAAATCTTAAAAGTTGACATGGGATGTAAAAGCAAGCCTTTGATGATCGATTGACTTTCTGAAGAGGAAACTTTTTGGGGGAAAGAAACTCATTTTTGTAACTCTGTTTGGCATGAAGAAAAGTGTGCTGGGAGATCTCAACATACAGAGAAGCTTCGGTTCACAAGACTGTCAGAGGCTTAACCTTATGTGTGACCCTGGAGCACAAAACCAGTCATAAGTAGAACGAGTATATTTGTAGAAATAGCCAACAATACATTGTATGGGTCAAAATTATCGATTTTTCTTGTATGCCAAAAAAAAAAAATAGGATATTAAAGATAGTAAATATCATGTTCTATGAAAATATTTTGTAAATTTCCTACCGTAAATATATTAAAACTTCATTTTTGATTAGTAATATTCATCGCTAAGAACTTCATTTGAACAACTTTAAAGGTGATTTTCTCAGTATTTAGGTTTTTTTGCTCCCTCAGATTCCAGATTTTCAAACAGTTGTATCTCAACCAAATATTGTCTGATCCTAACAAACCATACATCAATGGAAAGATTATTTATTTATTTATCGATTTTACAACTGGTTTTATGGTCCAGTGTCACATCTGGTAAAGGCCATGTTTAAGTAAACGGGTGTAAGTGCATGGCGTGTACCAAGACGAGTAGATTCCTCTGATGGCCTGCTCGTCTTCACTCCAGTGGGAAGGGTCCTCGTACTTGCAGGCCGGTCCACCACACCCCATGGAGCACTGCATATGGCACGGGATCACGTAACACAGTGCCTCTCGAACCATTGTGTATTTGGCTCTGGGAACCCTGGAACCCGTCACTTTAAGAATCAAACAGACATGATCTACTTAGAAACTCAGGAGAGTCTGATCACTCTCAAACTGTCTGAAGAGTCTCCTCTGGCGAGCAAAACCATTCGCCAACTGATGAGTTCTGCAATATAGGTGTCAAATAGACAAGTAGACATAGGATATCTTTGCTGTTTTAATGATTACATTAGGAACTCTAAACGTCTTTAAAATGTAAAAGGCAAGAGGTCAAACATAGTGTAGCATCGTTCTGAAGACTATTACACCATTTTATTCACAAGTTGGCTGTAAGTTTTTGCCATTCCTTACCAAAGTCCATGATACTCCCTCCTCCATGGCAATATCTGTTTGGGCACAGAATAAATGAATTAGCACCACAGATGTCAAAGATTCAGTAAGATTTATTTTAAGTTGTTGCTTATACTCAATTACAGCTGGATTTATTTGATCAGGAACACAGTAAAACAATAAGCTGACTTTTCAGCTTCATTACTCCAGCAAAAGATCCTTCAGAAATCACAATTTGCTGATTTGATAGCAAAAAACATTTGATTTTTATCAATGTAACTATCAAAAACAGTGTGCTGCTTATTTTTTGTGATGAGTACAAGTACAGTTTCTGATGTAAAAATAATATATAAATGGTTAATTAACACTATTACCTTTCATTTTTTTAAAAATAAAAAAAACAATCATTTTTGCTACTAAAAATAACCTCTCAAAAATTAAACATCTGGATGCAATACAGTATCTACATTATGGAATAGCAGTGCCTCTCACAATGCAAGAAAAAAAAAACATTCTTTATGCAAAATATAGAGTTTGGTTGTGTTTTTGGTGTGAAATGTAAAATGTATAATCAAAGGTTATAACCTGTCTTCATACAAAACATAATTGCATTTTTAATTAATTCTCCATTATTTCACCTGTACACACTGGATTTGCTGTTCAATGATAGAGAGAGTGAGTTACTCACCCAAAAACTGCTAGAGAAAATCAACTTCACTTTCTCTTCGATCCATCGAATCCACAGCTGAACTGATAACTTGTCCCTCAATCATACACTCGCTCGTTGTAAGAATCAAAAGCAAATGACACTATATCATTTATTTGCTCTTCCTTTAAGATGCACAATCTTCTTCACAGTGCAATGCTTACAGATGCGTTCAGATTGGCTGTATGTCCTGCAAGCGTCCGAGTTAATTCTGCTTTTCTGTGCTCACATCAAGCCGAAGAGTGAATAAAGCAGCTATTTCAGACTCGCTGGAGATTTACCACCTAATCCACTTACTCCTGAAATAGCCCATTTCTCTGACCACTGACCTCAGATGGACAGCACCGTCACTCAGAGCTGCGGTCTAGTTATTCCAGATATGCATTTCACTGTTTTAATCCAGAAAAAAACTCTCATTCTTTATTTTTAAACTTTGACTTTGAAAAGTGTAATTATTATTATTTTTTTCTCTTCAAAAATTGGACTACTTAAAGACATATTCAGCAATCCCATTTTTTTTTTTTTTTGGTTTATGGCTGTAAATTCAACCCACCAAAAAGACCATCAAAAAGCCAGTAAATGAAATTGCCAATGAAGTGAGGCTCTCAAAGCTTTGCAAACTGATGGACTTACAGCCAATCTGATTAAAGGAGCGTCTCCTAAGCAGGAAGTTAACAAACCGCTGACGCACTGCTGCTCCATCACTCCATCAGCACCAGAGTCAAACTGACGCTGTCCTTATGACACATACAAGGAGACAAGACATATCTACAGAACACAAGACCGTAAGCCACTTTAAATGAATAAAAGAACAGTTCCGAGGTTTTATTGTTTATAGATGACATTAATAATCATTACATTGTGCAAACCAATAACAGAAACCCTGATTGGTTAATAATAATAATAATCATATCAGTGCAGGAATCACATTGGTCTCATAGCAACAGCCTGTTTTACACACATTAATATGAAGAGGAAACTCACCATAATGGAAATGGAGCACTCTATTCTGCTCTATAACAAGTTGACAATAGAATTAGTAAACATATTCAGTTTTCATGAAATAGCCATCGAAAGGGCTCAAAGACGATGATACTGAAAGAATGAATGTGAATTAAACGTGTGTTAGAGCGAGGACACAGATTACTAGGGTTTACTTGTTTCCAATAAAGTCCATCATCAAACTGGGCAAAGCCGGAAAATCACATTAAGGGCTTCACTGGTGAGATTACCCGAGTTCACGCAGGCGAAGTGTGTCGCTGAGAATGCCCTCAAAATCATCGTGTGACACATTTACACGGCTGGACGCTGTCATAAACTACTGAGGACTTATTATTTTATATTAACAGGAGATTGGTCGCCAGCTCAGACTTGTTTTAAAACGGTTATGAATCTGAGAAGGGGAAAGTGCTCAGGACCGACTGTCCCTTAATCACTGAACAACAGCATTCTGGGATATTACAGCATCTGGAATTATAACTCTAAAATAATAAAAAACATTATTTTAAAAATACAGCATTTTACTTTGTAGGTACAACTGATTTTCATTAGCATCACAAAATTATGTCAAAAGAAGAAAAACAGAATAAAACATCAGCACGATTAGTATAAACGCATACCGTGTGTTCAGTACGTATGCTAGTTTCTTTCTGTATGCGTGTATGTTAGGGCGAATTATCCCCTCTTGTATAAAATACAAGCAATGCTACTAAAGCTGTTTTGTGCCTTGTAAAAATGTGTTGTTTGGCTGGTCTGAGCTCCACACGGTTAATGTGGATTCAAGCAGACATCTACTTCTTTTTCCTCTTCTGATTTCCTTATAAAAGAAAGAAAAAATCAGTCAGTATGGATCATAACAACAAGACATAAGTCTGCCACACTCTGTGATTAAAATTTGTTATCCTAATTTTTTTTTTAAATGGAACCGGAAATGTTTATTGAACATTTAGACAAAATGTAAAAAAGTTTGAGTGTGTTTTTTGAGCCGGGGGTGAAAACTTTTGAACAGAATAGAGATGTGTACATTTTTCTTATTTTGCCTAAATATCATATTTTTTCCTTTAGTACTGCCCTTCAGAGGCTATAGAAGATAGTTACGTTTCCCAGAAGACAAAAAAAGTTAAATTTACCCTGATCTTCAAATTCAAAAGGTTTTCACTCCCGGCTCTTAATGCATGGTTTTTTTCTGAAGAACAGCAGGCAGTTTAACTGATCGGGACAAACAAGGGACTCTTGAATAACTATCACTAAACAAAAACACACAGCTGTGGATCATTCAGGGAATAACACAGTGTTACGAATCAAGGGGATGTAAACTTTTGAACGGGGTCATTTTTATAAATTCAGCTATTATTTTCTCTTGTGTAAACATCTTTTAATGTGAAATATCTTATTCAGGTCAGTACTAAATAAACAATAACATGCATTTTGTATGATCTCTCTTATTTTAGTAAAATAATTAACATTTTGCAGATTCTGAAAGAGGGATGCAAAATTTTGACCTCAACTGTATGAACAGGTTGCACATCAGTGAAAACAACAATAGCACTCACTATGTCTGTTATTAACGGAAAAGTTTTCAGTTTTTTCATTTTTTGGAGCAATTTTGTTCTTCCAGTTTAAAAAGCAAAGTTGAACACATATACGTCACAAAAAGTTAATCTGGAGTGGTGATTGGCTGCCGTGTCTGGAGAGTAAGGTGTGAAAGACCAGTGCTGAAACAGGAGGGTTTGCGACTCTTTACGGTTCAATTCTCGCCATTTACAACTTTTGCCTCAATAAACTCCTAAAGTGCTGCTTATTAATAGTTAGTGCAGTAGTTGTTAAATTTAGGTGTTGGTAGGATTAGGGATGTAGAATATGGTTGTGCATTAATATGTGCTATATAAGTACTAATAAACAGCCAGTATGTTAATAATAGGCGTGCTGATAAACTATTAGTTAATAGTGAGAACTGGTCCCTATACTAAAGTGTTACTGAAATATGCATGGCGTATATAATAAAGTAGGCTTCATGGAGTTAAATGCTTTTTAAAAGGTAATTCAGTCTACAGTCCATTTGGTCAGGTTTCCCTCACCTGTGCCGCTCCACATCATGAGGCTGAGCTTCTCTCCTAACAGGTAAAGAGGAGCCATGCTGAGCGACGCGCCTCCGAGGAAAATACACAATCCCACGGGACTCAAGTGAGCCATGATCGGATACACCCAAATCCCTGACGCATGGTGCACCCACAACACCCTGATGAGGGACAGACGCATTAGAACAAGACATGAAACAGAGAGAACACGGAAAAACAAGCGCTTTGATTAGATTTATGAGAAGGATGCAAGCAGACGAGATTACCATGACAGATACAGGGCAGCAAACAAAGCCAGACTGAAAATCCCTTTCGTGCGACTGGGATATCTGTGATTCTGGAGGAACATCTGCAGCAGCAGCAGCGGCATGATGAACGTGTGCTGCAGAAAAACACACAAAACTCATGCTTAAACAAGCCCCACTGAAAACCAGTCCTGAGCAACTGCAGTCCTCACAGTGCATCAGGGCTGTATATACTGCAGCATAGGGATGGTAAGATTCACATCATATTTTTTCCATTGCATCATATTGCATTGAATAGCATTGTTTTGAATCAAACCGAATTGGATCGCACTGCATGGAAATAGGGCTGAATCACATCATATCGCATCAGTAGCTGCTTCATATGTGTCTTTAATGTATTGTATCGTTGGCTATGCATTGAGATGCATTAAAGCATCGGCCTCAGTTATGGAGATGCACATTACTGCCGTACAGAACTATAAGATAATGCTCTCACCATCGCATGATTCAGCCAGACGGGAATGATCTCGTCTAACATTTTTGGATACACCAGCTCTCTGTCGTAAGTGTAGAGAGTCCAGAAAGAAACAAACACAAACTGCAAGAAAGAAGATCAAGAACAAAAATATCAATACACTATTAAATCAACATTCACCATTAAAAATACATTTAAAAAACACTGGCATTAAACAAACCACTTTTGTCAAACAGGCAAAGTTACCAGTTAATTATTGAGTCTGATATCAATCTATCAATAGCTAAACCTAAGAAGTGTCAAGCTGTGTCCTAGCGTCCTCTACTAAGAGCTATTCCAGCGTTTTTCTAAATCTTCTATTATTGTTTCTATAAATACAATCTTTAAGAGTTCATATTGATTGATAGATTGCATGGAAGAGTTAAACTATGCATAAAACACTGCATTAAAAATGTATGCATTCAAGACTTTTGGTGACCCGTGGAAATGGTAACCAGCATGAGAGACGCTCTCTTAAACATTCAGATAAACTTGAACATAACCTGTTGAAAAAATAAAATAAAATAATGTTATTTGCCAGTCATTCGAGTACTATAGAAACCCTTTCAAAATAACAAAAACTGAATCAAATGGTAAATTCTATAAACCCTTAATTATTGGAAAAGCTTTAATAATTTTTTAGCAATATATTTTAATACTATATATATTATTATTATTATTATTATTTTTTAAATACAGAGATATAATTTGGACAGCCATGCTTAAAATATCAGAATTATTATTATTATTATTATATATATATATATATATATATATATATATATATATATATATATAAATAATGACACTTTTCTAACATTTTTTTCTGAAAATACAAAACAATACAGAATCCCACAAACTGTGAAAAGAAGAAATATATATATATATCAGAATTATTTAACCTAACTGAGTAAATTATTCAAAAAATAAATAGCCCTGACACAAAATTTAAAAAGAACTAAAAAACGTTCAGCATATTTTCAGTGAATAATGTTTTATAAATACAATATGATTTTATAAGATGTGAAATATAGCACTCAAGTCATATGATACTTTAACATAGGCTAGTTTATTTGTAATTGGCATATTGGAGCTGATTCACCGGAACTATATTAAAGGAGTGGCCAGGTGTGCTATAAACTCATCTTCTGTTCTGTGTTTGAAACATGAGTGTGAGATGATGACAGGCTCATTCTCAGGGGAACGTGTCTCACATTTTTCTGCGCTCATACAGTAAGGTTTGATGTAGAGGAACTACAGCAGAATATAAGTAGTCACGTGCGCACTCACAGTGCCGACCGGAAACGCCAGAGCGGTGAAGTAAAAGTCCCGCGCTTTAGTGAGGATCAGAGGAGCCCCGCCGCGGCTCTGTTTGACGGACACCGCGCTGTGAACCGCGTCCACCAGCACACACAGGCCAAAAAACCCCGCATGCGACACCTGCAGAGAGAAACACACACCGATGAGACACACGAGCACGCCCTCGCTCACTGACAGCACGGACACGGACGGACTCGCTTACCAGGTTAATAAACGTCAGGTATTTCCAGCGTCCTCCGTATGATCGCACGCCAGGGTGTCTGTCTGAGGTTTGCAGGGTACAGTTACTCCAGATTGTGAAAACATACCAGCTAAAAACAAGCAGATGAACCAGCAGGCTCACCTTTGGTCCGAATCTCGTGGAGGCAGCCATGTTTGTCGGCTCTGACGTCACCGGAAACGAAACCTCTCCAGTGACAGTTTTGATGGTGTACTCTTTGCCCGTCGATATTCATGAATGTGGTATTTCCCAATCATAATAAACACATTTTCTTCTCTAAAGGCTTATCGAAAAAAATTTAAAAAATATTCCCGTCTTCTAATGTAATATAAATTCCAGAAATCTCCTTAAAGAAGACTTTAAAATCAATTTAGTACTAATGCTATCAACAGAAAGATGATAAATACTTCCATCAGAAAGTGCACCTAGTTTTGTGCATTTGAAGTTTGAGCTTTGTCAGTGTTTTAAAGCAATGGAGGATGCAAGGAATGTTAAGGATTGTTGTAAAGCCTTGTTATCCTTTTTAAGGACTATTTATTGTGTAATTAGAGATATGGATTTGTTCTCAATAACCCTCTGTATATAGTTCCTCATTTCTGTGTTGTTTATTAAGCAGTTTTTTTTTTTTGTATTACTGTATCTGTAATATTTTTATTGATTGCTTGCTGTTATTCTTTTTACAGGTTGTGTGAGTTGTTACTAAATAAAGTATTTAAAAAAAAAGGTGTTCATGGATAAAGCTGATCCTGCTAAGCATGTTTTGGAAAGATTTAAGCGTAATAATTAATATACTTGTGAATTTTGTGGTCAAGAAAAATAAACTTTTTTGCATCTGTTTTCATTGTATTTACTCAAGATTATTTTGGAAGGATTTGGAATTCTATATTAACAAAATTTCTATCATACACTGCATTTTTCTATTTATACAGAAATGAAAATTTGATTTGTAAAGAACAACATATTATACACTTGTTTATTTTCTTAGGAAAATTCCATTTATATATGTAAGAAGTGGGCTCAATGTAGACCAAATTTTATAAATTATTTTAAATTATATGTAAATCTCTTGGAACAAAAACTCCATACTTCTCCAGACTCATTTCCAAACCTCTCGGTAGATTTTCAGACCATATTGAACATAAATGGTTCATACAGCATTATTTTCAGCTTTATATTTGGTATAGAGTACAGTCATCTCTAAATATTTTTATTTTGCTTTTCATTGATTTTCTTAAAGTCCCTAAAAAATATATAAATACATAAAAAATACAAACTTTTACATGCAAGGCCTAATGTCTGATTTAACACATCCAATGTGGCGGTGGAGAAACTGACACGAAATGGGCTGATGGCATAAAATTTGGCAAGTTCGAGAGACTATAAAAAAGACTGGTACTGTAAAAAAAAAAGTGTTTAAGATTTGGCTTTCATTGGGGCAATATGCCATATTTCAAGTCTGTGGCAGCCAAGAAACCACACCGTGAAATGGGCTGATGGCACAGTAGCTGGCTCTGCGTGCATTGTCCTATATGCTAAGTTTTTTTTTTTTCAATGCAATATGATGCTAAACCCAAAATGCTTATAACCTGCATTTTGCATAATGAAAAAGTGCACAATAAATTCATTAATTCATTTGACGATCACTAAACAGCTGCCATGAAACCTTACTTCTTGTACGATAAATTTATTTTCATTAAATTATTAATTTTCTCTTATTAAAAGACTAAACCAGGGCAAAAGTCTGGAAACACAAATATTTCTCCATACTCTGCTTTCTTTTTTCCATACTTTTCCAAACCCCGTAGGAACCCTGTGAAAGCATTGAAATTAATTTTCTTCCTTTCTCTTTTCTCTGGCAGCTAATGTTAATTTGATCATGTGAATGTGTAATACCTCTTGATCTTGTGGCACTGAATAAATAAAGCATTTTAAAAAAAGAGTTTTCATGGTGATTTAAGAAATCATTAATTTTTTATTTTGAAGAATGGCATCCTTTGTATATTTGTTTGACTTCTGCAATAATAATAATAATAGTTTACTTGTAATGTGTTTAATAGCTATTTTTAATATACTTTTTCCATTCACTTTTTAGTTATACCTTCCCAATTAAAAACTCTCGTGTCTTTTTAAATATTTTTTGACAGTTGTTTCACATTTTTTCAAAACAAGCTGTCAATTCCTATATTTTTTTAATACATTTTATTTGCATTAGTAGAAGAAAGCATAAAAAATGTAAAAACTAAATATTTACATTTAATCATTTTAGCAGACACTTATCCAAAGTGACTTACAAATGAGCACAATAGAAGCAATCGAACCAACAAAAGAGCAATGATATATAGTGCTGTGACAAATACAAATAGATTTTTCTTCCAGAGGCAACATAATTTGTGTTTAGATGATCAGGGAATGTATGTCACCCCTCTAAAATGTGAATTGGTGTTTGAGTAATACAGCTCGTCTGTCAGCAAGGCCTAACATTTTTGTCATTTTGGAGCTTGATGGCCCCAGTCTGCATTCACTTTCATTATATATATATATATATATATATATATATATATATATATATAAAAATAAATCACAATATGAGTTTCACAGAAGCATGTATGGGTTTGGAATGATGACATCTGGGTGAGAAAATTATGGTGAATTGTAATGTATGGGTGAACAAACAAATCATTTAAAAATTGTAAAGCTCTCAGCCAGTTCAGATCAACTGGTTGTCTCTGAACCCAGTACACATTCTGGTTGAAATGACCACAACACCCTTCAGTGGTTAATGTTGGCATGAAAAGAAAACCAAGACCAAATTTTCTTCCCTATTGTGACGTATATGTGAAGAAAATGGCTTATCGTACAAGTAAAAAATGCAGGACAGAACTTCAGTCTATCAGGAATTGATTGGATTGTAGAAAGTAGGTGTTGTAAAACTTAACGTGCCGTCACAACATTGTTGCCCAGCGAGCCCGACACCTACACACACGTGATCAGAGATGTTGTGAAGGGTCAGGCTCGATGTTTTTGACTAAAGATTATGAGGGCTCATGTTTTTCACAACCAAACCTTCTTTTTCCAAGTCACAGACCGATACAGCAGAGTGAAGGGAGAAGCACGCAGTGTGGCAGAGGTGAAAGATACATCCGAGTCTGATCGGCAGGTCATAGAAGCAGGTTCTCTCTTATTCAAATCTGACTACAATCAATTTAAGATATCAAGACTTTTGTACATTTGTCATGATGTTTATTATCAGGTGACATTCTAATGAAGTCACTCAGTAAACAAAAGAACAAAAACAAACATACACACACTTTATATCATCATGTATTTACCACAAAGCTCAGTGTTTAGTCCATCGCATTTTTGCCATTTGTTCTCCGATTCTCTCGGTACAGCAGAAGTCGCTCTGTCGTGTGTTGTGGCAGTCTGTTTCTCTGGGCCCGTACAATACAGGAGGCCAAAGGAAACAGTCTTTTAAACCCCCCTGAAGAGGCTGGGACGGCCAACAGTTTGCGGCAGATGCTCTGCAGGCGAGGGAAGCGGGTAGCTTCTTTCCAGAAGGCCTGGACAGAAACCTCTCCCTCAGACAAGGGCTCTGATAAATACTGACGCAGCTCAGGCACATTCATCAGCTTCTGCATATCAACATCTGCTTTATCACAGCTCATTTCTGATGAGGTACAAGTTTCGCTTAATGCCGACTCTACAACTGAAGAGGCACGCTGTTTGGAGGGTGTAAACAGCGTGGTACTCTTGAACTTCTCTTTTCCGCCTTCAAAGGGTTGCAGCTTGATTCGTGGGTCCAGAACTGTGGCTAGTATAAAATCTCTTCGCAAAATCAGAGGCTGGAAGTAAGAACGCAGACCAGAGCGCAGGGCTGAGCAGAAAAGGCTGAAGCTCGTGGCTTTGGTCTCGAGAGTTTTATCGAGTCCAATGATGGACGGAATGACGAGGGACAAGGTGAAAGCGTCTTCCTGAAGCACCTGGACCACCTCTTCGAATGGCTCCACCAAGCCAACAAAGTCCACTACCTGCTCGCGTGCAACATGAACCGCCGGTGGACAAACGTGGCAGCTGTTTGCCTCGGTGCGAGCTTGATTGAGAAGGGTCATCACCAAGTCCCATACCGACTCCTGCATTATTTCACGGATGATGGTGATGGTGGAGTTCCAGGCGAAGCTGCTTGTGCTGCAAGAAACAGAGAGCGAGAGCTTGCATTTCCGTGCAAGAACCTCAAGCCAGTAGGCACTGCGGCGAAAAAAAGACACCACGCTTTGTATCTCGAGAAGTATACGCTCAACAACTCTGGACTTCTTCAGCGCCTCCTTCATTACACAATGCAGTAGTGTTGTAATACAATCCAGATGTTTGCTGCACGAGATTTCAGCTATAGAGTACTCATCTATGGCGAACTGGTCATCAAGAAAATGCAATAACTCATCTTCGTCTGCATCGTTCTTTTGTGCAGAATACATGATCTTGTAGTCACAGAAAACATCATGTGTAGTAATAGTGTTCTTGGCCTCGTGGATAATGCTGTAACCAATGTTATGTGGGAAAAGCCCATAGCTTAGAAGAACTGATTCCAGCTCTCCTCCAATCTTTGCCGTAAACTGATTACACTGTAATTGGCGAAAAGCCACAGTCGGTCTGTGAATGTTCCAGTCGTCATCAAGAAAGTGCATCTGAACGGCAAGAAGTGGTTCTGCATGTTCACTAGCCCAAATATCAGCGGTGAGGTGAACAACATTACGGCCTGCACTCAAAGATACACAGTTCATGAGCTGCTGGATCAGCCGCGGCTTGAGGGTTTTCTCCACAGCATTATAGAGCTCTAAAGCTATGGTGCGCTGTGAGAGTTGTGGATGTTGAGGACCAATTGAGGACATGAACTTACGAAACCCAGAGCTTTCAGTGAAGTTCAGGGGCAGCATTTCCTCGGCAAGCATTCGCAAAACATCATCAACAAAAGCTTTATGCTGCGGCGGCACAGCAGAAGCACTTCTGGAGCTGGAGGGTGAAGAGGAACATGGGAAGAGGGGAGGACTGTTCGCGTCCAGCGTTTTTTCTAAAGTCGTCCTCTTCATCTCCTTCACCTTGGGTAATGGCTCTGCTGTGCTCTTTGACTGTGGATTAAAATCAAATATTTAAAAAAAAAGAGTCAAGAGTGGGCAAACTCATTTATTTCTAAATTATCCCAAGTATGCTGATCATACATGTCTCCTCAGGCTCTCCACTATTATGTGTAAATGGCATTAAAATCTCAAAGTCAAACAGACTCAAACGACGTCAATATTTTATTTTAACTTAACACAAATGCTAAATCTTAGTTCGGGGGCAGAATGTACAAATTGTATTCTGGTGTAAAATTAGGTGTTTGAAACAAAACTTATAACCGGAAATTACTTAGTTTAAATTACTTAGTTGTTCTGCACCTGATCCCGATCTGGGTGTTTGGGATGTGCACACCTGTTTGATAATTTTGAAACAAAACTTATACCACTGCTAGAGGAAACACACCTTTGTTCACGTGTGATTATATATATATATATATATATATATATATATATATATATATATATATATATATATATATATATATATATATATATATATATATATATATATATATATATATATATATATATATTTGTGACAAACTAGCCCCACGGTCTTGAGGTAATCAGTAGTTAGATTATGTTATGTCATGTTGTGATATTAAAAGCTGCAGTCTGTAACTTTTTTTGGTTAAAAATGATCCGAAATCAATATTTCAGCAAGTACATAACCAGCCAGTGTTCAAAACTATCGCCTTACTTTAGCCCGATTCACAACGGTTAGCTTATAATAATGTTTTGTAATTCGAGTGGCACGGGTAGGAATTCACGGGAAATTCGAGCATGCTGCTGCGTCATTACGTCACGTCTGTAATAGGGATGCAACAATACCATTTTTTCAGATCCAATCCAGAAAATTCACAGGGATCCAGAGTATCGGCTGATTCCAATCCCATCAGAGCATTTTTTTTTTTTTTTTTAAATCAATGTAGAATTTCTATATTTCTGTGTGTTAACCTGATCGTCACTCTTTTGTGTGCTGAACAATCTATATAGACAACTTCATTTTAACAAATGTAAACATGGCTGCAGCAGGCGCAGTGATATCACGCAGTGCATGTGGAAATAGATATGTACATTTCCTGACGAAAATGTGAGTGGGTGCTTGCTGTGGCATATCATTGCACCTGCTGCCGCCATGTTATGGCAGCAAACTTCCTAGATTATTACGCTGGAATGAGAGTAAAGTTCCTAATCACATCGGCCTAGAAAATCACAACTTTTCATTTTCCGCCGGTCTTAGTACACGATATAACTACAGAAGAGTCAAGTTTTAAATAGGACAAATATCGAAACTCTTTGGTCATTTTTGAACGCGATGCTACTGGTCTAATCGGATTCAATGATCTATGCTAAGCTATGCTAAAAGTGCTATCCCCAGACCCGGAGATCAGCTGAATGGATTCAAAAACGGTAAAACTCAACTTATTAACTCTGGGGGAGTTGGAGAATGAGCCTATTTCCAAAAAAAGTGGAGTGTTCCTTTAATACTGTAAAGCTGCTTTGACACAATTTGCATTGTAATAAGCGCTATATAAATAATGATGACTTGACTCAGCTGGTCAGAACAAACATGGCAGAATTGTTACTTGTTCGGATTACAATATCCGGTGAGAATTCTTATTTGGGTCATATTTCCAAGACATAGGCAGAATCTGTGATTCCTAAGTACAGGATTCACAACGGTGAGGTAACTGACAGCCACACAGACTCCTCAAAACATTAGATTCGTCCGCGAAGGAGCCGTGCACAACCCACACAAGCAAGATAATTCTGCAAATTACTGCAATTGCAGGTTTTCAAACAGAGATGGTGACAAAGAGGCAAAACGTAGGGACTGCAGCTTTAACTTAGGTCATCTAGGAAACTCATTTTTATGTTGTGTTGTCGTATCTGACACTGATGATAGACCAATGTGTGACCACAGTAAGATCAATAAATTCAGCTAATTAAAAGAGTAAATTTAAATGAATTAAATGAACAAAAATGAACAAGAATTTTGCAAGATCAAGTGCTAAACAAAAATGAATATATACACAACACTAAAAAAAATAAAATACCTTTTCATGATTTGTGGAATTAGAGGTTTCTTTTTGTGACAAGTAGAGTCCAAGATCACTCAAGTCAACATTCTCCATCTTGTAGGTGCCCTTGTCCATTTTACGCTTTAAGGTTGAATACCAGTGGTTCTTTATGGAATTATCAGTCCTACCAAACATTACCAAACACTGATCAGTTTCATAGCCTTACTGTAATATATAATATATACACATACTAGGGGTGCAACGGATCGAAGATGATCCTTGATCCTTACGGACCAGTCCCCACGGTTCGGCACGCATGTGATTCACGGATTAACTGTTAAATTCAACCAGTATAGACTGGAAGTTATCATTTGCACGTGTTTACCAATTTACACATTCAAGCAATTTCAGACCATTCAGATGAAGGAGAAATCGAATCGGGACCCGCGCACCGTTTTCTGAGCTCAGGCGCTACCGCACACACCCGAAGCACGCAGAGAGAGAGAGAAAGAGAGAGAGAGAGAGAGAGAGAGAGAGAGAGAGAGAGGGAGGAGCGTTTCAGACAACGCCTCAATGGATGGATACATACACACAAAGTTATGTAAAAATACTTTTGGCAAGTATTCTGGTAAACACAGTAGGTTATGTCCATGTCTTAAGTTAACGTATACAGCTGACTAAGAAAAAACCGAATGTGTGTCAGTATTTAGGTCCGTGCATTTGGTCTTAAAGAGACAGCAGCCTAGAAATACCTACTTCTGTCTTGTCTGCTAATCAAACAACACCACAGCTTTAACAAAGATTAATCTGTATTTAACTTATGCAGTAAGCATTATTGTGTTGTTTTGCACTTAATTATTACATTTCTGCACCTGAATACTACTGTTACTGTCTTTATATAGCCTAGAATTTTATGTTGTAGGCTGTAAATCTATGCTTGGAATTTGTGCAATTGTTCTTGTAGTATTACTGACTTTAGTAGTTAAGCTAGTAGTTTCTGCTGAGGTATAGAAGTACTTAAAGTAAGCTTTTAGTAAAAAATGAAAAGCAAACTTTTTTTTTTTTTGCTGATCCGATCTGTGACTCAAAATCCGTAGTATGATTCGAACCGTGAGTTTTGTGATCTGTTGCACCACTAATATATACAGTATATGTATAACAAACAAGACTATTTAAAAAAAGATTACTTTAAAATGTATTTAAATTTAAATCTAAATTACCTTCCAGGGAGAAACTTTGCAATTTGTGCCCAGCGAGATCCCAGCACACAATGGCATTTTATGATCATAAGATCCTCCTCTTCTGTCCAGGGGGTCTTAATCACCGAAGGGTCGAGGTGATTATGCCATCGCTCGCGGCACTGTTTGCCCCTTCTGCCTTTTAGGTGCTTTGCAATTGTGCTCCACTTCTTGTCACCATACAAAGACACCAGCTGAATGAGCTACAGAGAGAGGAGACATCACAGTTAGATCCCGTCTCAATACATGAGGACAGTCACATAATCATCTCCAGAGCTGCTCTGAGCGTTCACTTCAGGAGCTTTTCACCATTTCATTTCAGAAACCTATGCTATTACTACTGTATACTAAAATATACTTTTTAAAGTCATAATAACAATACATTGATCTTTTAGGAATAACATAACTAAGATATTTTTCAATCATGTTTTAAAGTATACAGTTCTGTCGTGCAGCATCTTATTCGACTATAAAATTAAAATACAGTGTTTTGAAAAATAAAACGTCCAGCCCTGATCCTTCATTAAGATTTAATAAATACAGCAAACATTGCTCACCCTTTCATCTTCTTCTTTGGTCCAGGTTCCCTTCACGAGCTCTGGGTCTAAGACAACCGTGAATCTGTATTTACATTCCTGTGCAGAGCGTCCCTGCGAACGCAATTCCAGACTTCAGATCTCAAATACGTACAACCACAAATGTCCACTTAAACACTTTAATATTTATGAATAAACGTTTTAAATGAAATCACTCACAGGTAGGAAGCCTGCAATCACTTCCCACTCATCCTTTCCAAACCTCCCAACGAGGGACGCAAGACTTTCATCCTAAAAGTTAGCAAAACAAACCACCCAAAATAGTTTATTTCCCTTAAAACTAAGCATGTATGTATACAATGTTGATTCTTAAGAAACATATCAATAACATGTCATATTTTAATCAAATTATACCTCAAAAAAAAAAAAAAAACTATTATTTATATTATTAAATAATATTTTGCTTATAAGACAACTACCATGTTTTTTCATTTTCACAAACGTCTAATACATATATACTATAAATACCTAGGATTGTTAGAAGTGGAGAATAAAACCCCTGCTCCAATATTTATGTTAATAATTGTATTATTTCATGTACATTCAAGTAAATGATGCATTGATTTATTATTAGCAATGATTTAAATGCACCTCAATGCTTCAGCTCACCTCTTTTGAAGTCCATTTGCTCTTCAGTTTCTCAATATCTTCATCAATATCAGACCCGGGATCAGCCACACCCTTAGGTTTAAGACTCACCATAGCTTCTCTTACACTAGAAACACAGAAATGAGAATCAAACAGGATTCAGAACAGCGATATATTCCTACACGCGACCGTTGAGCTGAACTCCAGTCCTAATCAGACGTACAGAACCTGCTGTGAACTTCTACACACAAAACACCTCCAACGAGAAGCAGCAGCCAGGTGCAGAAAACAGAGCGATGGTCGAAGGAAGCGTTCGCAAAATTGAATGAAGTATGGTTTCAATGAGATGTAATCACTCATTAGTGTACAGGCACTGAAAGGAAGATATTACGGCAACAGAGACAGAAATGAAACACAGAGAATATGCAACATACCTTACTTTCCCTTTCAAGCAGCTGCGCTTTCAAAAGATGACTCAAATGAATCACTGGATAAGCATACTGAACCTAAAATTTTGAAAGACTCACATTAGTTAAAAAAATAAAACTTTGCATTATTCAGTTAACACCAAATTTGTTTTTCCTGGACAGCTACACATAGCTGTGATTTTTAAATAAAATACAGACGTGGTGATTTTTGGGATTTCTGTATGGGTGCGTTTAGCTAGAAAGCCTGGAATACCAAACACTGGTTTTAAACACTATGCATCATATGTTTGATAGAGAAAAACTGGCCATCATACTGTAAATGACTGCGGATCACTAACTAACAGATTTTCAGACTGGCAGTTTGGTCGTGTATGATCCTCAGTCGTTTAGTGTATGAAGGCCAGTTTGCATAGTGTTTTAAAATCTGCTCAAATTTTAGAAATCATGTAGCGTATTCCAGCTTCAACTCAATGTGTGCTCTAAAATCAGTCCAAAACATGTTTAAACACAGCATGAAGCTAAAAAAGTCTGTGCCCATCATACGCTACATGATTTTCTCTGAAAAACTCTGAATGACCAAAATCTGTAGATTGGCTCTGACTGACCAACTCTGAGCAAAAGTGGCAGTGTACTCCAGTCTTAAAGAGACAGTTCACCCAAAATGAAAAGTCTGTCATCATTTACTCCACCTCGAGTTGTGCCAAAACTGAACACAAGATAGTTTGAAGAACCTCATTGACTTCCACAGATCCAAAATATCTTCTTTAGTATTCAGCAGCAAAAAAGAAACACAAACAGGTTTGTAACAGCTTCAGAGTGTGTACATGATGACTGACTTTTCATTTTTGGGTGAACTAACCCTTTAATCAAATCAAATCACTTTAACCTTCCTTTGCATCTTTATAGTGTGCTTTCGTTTGTTTTGACAAAACTGTATGAAAGACATGATGTCAATCATAAGCAATAATTTAAATATTACTGAATCCAAGAGAATGTATACAATTTATTTCGATGGAAATCAATAATCCTAAAACAGAGTTGTTCAGTCTTGATGTTAATTTGTACCCAGAAGGCTAAGTCAGTTCTAAACACATTGCACATTATACATGATAATAAAATGTAAACTAAATTGTTCTAGGACACCACTGTAAAACATCTTGTGCTGTAGATAGAGGACAGTGAGCGAATTCAGACCATGAACTCGTGATTAGCATTCCTGGCTAGTTCAGAAGCAAACTAACCAACATTTTCTCTGAAAAAACAAATGTTATACTGTTAAACTCGCTCTGTAGAAGATGTTTTCAGTGTATAATAGCGAATACTTCAATATTAGTCTAATAACAAGTACTCCTCTCTAAAACTGAAGCGGTTTTCCTATATTTCAGGCACTAAAGTAACACGACGAAACTTCGACAGTTAGCGCAACGGCCGCTCACATCCCTACCGTTACATCTGCCGGTAGATTAACGTTAGCGGCTTTGAGCGCCAGATTTTTAACGGAAATAACTGTCATTTGTTCAGTGGAGAATATTTTCTGCAATTAATGTAAACGGCACACTTTTAAACTGTTGTTTTTCTTTCTTACCCACACACTTGCCCGGTCATATCTTCGCTGTCCTGCAGGAGTTTCTGAAATATCAACGATAATTCAAGAAGTAAACTCGCTGTTATAGTGAGAGATATGTGTTACTGTAGTGAAAGCTGACGGTGTGTGTGTCGTTTTGTTTGCCTCGCACGCGCCTAACCTCCAACTGCTGAGTCCTGAGCCCGCGCGCACAGCTTCTGTGCTCGACTGCGTCACATCTGCGCTCAGTTTGCGCAGCGCAGCCTCAGCTTTCCTCCCGCTGCAGCGCGATGGGTCTGCGCAGAAATACGCAGCACAAACCGCTCACGAACTTTACAGGTAAATTTAATAACACACAGAATGTAATTTAGATTTAAGTGTTTGTATGAGGCACTGCTAGTACATTAAAACGTGTTTATTTAGTCATACCAGATTTCATTGTCATCTCTTTTGTCCTTGGAGAAAGTTCTGTTATCAGTGTAACAGATTCTATATATATATATATATATATATATATATATATATATATATATGGAGAATGGAAGTGTATTTTTTATAGAATTTAAATCAAATGTCTTCTTCACTGTATTAAACATTTCAAATAATAATCAGGCATTGTCATCTTTCAGTTGTTAAACACACCAGCAATAAATCCGTTCAGCATATCATAAACACAAGAACAACAATAATAAAATAAATGAATTAAAAGAAATGTATTGCCAGTAGTTTGGAGAGTTTTTTAATTGTTTTAGGGATTGAAATAAAATTCGTAAATAATTTTTAAATGCCTCAAAACAAGGAGAAACTTTAACAAATCTACATTATAATTTTCCAGAGTTATTGTACAGTGTGGAAAGCACACACTTGCATAAATTCATCTTTGCTGATTGCACATAGAGAACTTCTAATCAGCCAAAATGAATTTACGCCAGTGTGTTCAGGACTCTATCCAGAGAGACAAAGACTGCTTATCTTCCATTGCACCTCCCACATAATACACTAACTTTACAGAAAATGCCTGGAAAGTCAGTACGGTCCAGTTTTAGATTACATTTTGAACAATATCTAGGCTACACACAGCCTTTGAGCTGCTAAACTGTAGGCCATAAATGACCAGAGTGAATCTAATCCTAAAACACTCGTAATGTCCTCATAATGTGCATTTGACCTCATATTAGTGACGGGCTATGCTCTATGTGATATACAAAGACGCTCTTAAAGCTCTGTACAAATTTAACTAATTTGAACACAAGTTTTATATTAAAAAATGTCATGTGAATTTAATTCTATTCTAGAATGTGCTGATTTTTTGTTTTGTTTTTGATCACCAAATGAGCTTATCTGCAGTCACCTGATTAGACTAAAATTAGCAAGATTAACCTTTTGCTTATAATTTATCTAAAAGCAGTAATCGTAAAGTCAACATGGAATTTGCTATATCTGTTTCTGGTATTTCTGTTTCATCTACATGTCTTGTAAATTGTTTATTATAAAAATAATGAAATGGTTTGTTTTTTATGTTTATTTAATGGAAGTGAACATCAATGTTATAAATGTTACTATTAAAATAGATGGATATGCTCTGCGTGAATGTAATGTCTTGCATGAATGCATTGCTGCTTTGTCATATGGAAACAAAAAGTGCCACATCAGAGGAAAACTAAATAAAATCTCAGCACATTTTCCCCAAGGTGAATTCTGACACGTCACACAGATTAAGGGAACCTTTAGCAAAGATTTTACAACACCCTAAACAAAAACAGGTAACGTTATGAGCAGTATATCTGTATAGCTTCAATAAGAAAAAAAAACATATACATTTATCAATGGTTTTTCACATATCTGAAGACTTTCTGAGCATTCATACATGATTTCATAAAGCACAGTCAGATTAACTTCACATTCACGGATCATACATAAAATAGATTTGATTGTGACTTTTTTAATAACAGAAGAAATGCTCTTACAGGACGTTTTGCACAAAACGTTACAAAGCAAAGGTGTAATTTTTCATGCTTTTCAGTAATCAGATGAAGAACATTAGATGAGGATGTTGCCAAGAGTAAGGCACGCAGATCCACAATCCCCAAAAGACGAGCAAGATCAGAAATCTAGACTTTTACAGATTTTGCAACAGCTGCTTTGCCAGTGGTGCAATCAGCAAATCCGTCTCCTGCAATGTCCTTCAGTCTTACACAACGAACACGAGCGCATACTGATGAAATATCTTATTATGAATGCAAAATGAGCACAACAACTTAAAACTCGCCATCCGACAGTTGCGTTTACTGTGTCACAGCTTTTACCCTCATTGCAGTCCAGTGTTTTTCCGTCGTCCAGAAACGTCTCAGTGACCTGAAGGTGAGAGAGCGCGCCTCAGAGGAAGCCGTCTTCTCCAGAGATGTACGAGAAGCCGTTGAAGGCGTTGGAGCTGCTGGTGGCGAGGCTGGGGGTGGGATCTGGAGTGCGGCCCACAGAGTTGGGCACCATCTCTCTGGTGAACTCTGGGTCAATGTGCTGAAGGTCTGCTGGGCCTCTCTGGAGAAACACGGCAGAACTCGTATCACACAAATCGCTCTCGGTCTAACTGGACCAGAAATGAATGAGTGCATGCAGTAAAGAGGTGCATACAGTAATAATCTGTATTTGCTTCCTAATAATCACCAATAGTGTTTGGGAAAGATACTTTTAAAAGTAATGCATTACAATATTGCATTATGCCCTAAAAAAGTAACTAATTATTACTTTTTATGGAAAGTAATGCGTTACATTACTTTTGAGTTACTTTTAAAATCTGGGCAGGGCTTGCTTGTTTGTTTTTAATATAAAAAGTTATGTTTTTTGGCAAATGTAAAAGCCCTTTCACACCAAAAGTGAGATGAATACGCTTCAAGCTGAAGGAGATGTACAGTAGAGGGCGCCGCTCAAACTAACTGCATGAGGAGCATGACGCAGGAGAAGAACGATCAACACTATTCAGCAATAACTAAAATGAAAAACAAATGTGTCATTTATGCTTATTAGTATGGTTGAATTGGTTCATCGAAGGCCAGCAGCAAAGACATCGGTTAATAAAATGGGATTAAATACATAAACGATATTTATCTCATTTAAAATTTGATTATTGTAGGTTTGTATAATATTCTAAGTTTGCATTTAACTGTTTTTATTGATTTTGAGGAACACTGAGTGTGTTTTTGTGCAGGTGAGATGAGTGAATACATGATGATATTTAGTCTAGAGCTACAGTAAGACCGTGTTCACACACAACGCTCTGCTCTTACTCCTGATTTCTCTCAACATGGCAACACAAGAGCCGTCAGTCAATGCATGAGAAATAAAGTAACTGGCATGACTTATTTGAAAAAGTGACTCAAATATTTCCTTCTAAATGAAAAAGTAATGTGTTACTTTACTAGATACTTAAAAAAGCAATCTGATTACGTAACTCGCGTCACTTGTAATGCATTACCCCAAACACTGATGGCCAAAGGCCTGTAGGGAGTTTGTAGTAACCTACCACATTTGGGTTATATGGAGGCGTGATTCTCTTGTGGTAGAGGTCATCCCAGTTAATGGGGGCAAAGAACATATGATTTTTAATCTCCAACTGCAAAACCAGAACAGTTGACACATTAACAGTGACGCCTGGCCTGATAAACAGTTTCACAATGACAAAGACCTCCAGACTCACAAAATCAGCAATGGCTCCTATCCGGCGACGCTGATCTTTCTGCAGGAGTCCGCAGAGCAGGTGACTCGAGGCCTCAGACTTCCCCGGCGGCAGCTGCAGAGGTTTATGCAGGATCGCGTCGTACATCTCAGACACGTCCCGGCTGTAGAACGGAGGCTGTTTGCCACAGTCATCCCAAATTAAATGTGATTATGTCCCATTAAGTTTGGACCAAGAAGATTAAAATATATACAGTGAACCGGTGAACTTACTAAGCTGTAAAGCATCTCGTAGAGCACGGCTCCAAGACACCACCAGTCCACAGTGCGGTCGTACGGCTCTTTCCGCAGGATCTCAGGGGCCAGATACTAAGAGTGAGAGAAAATCACATGACTTTGTCAACCCAGATACATATAATACACTCACATTAAACAGTATGCACTATATAGCAAATCTCAACTGCTGTAATTTGTTTATATGTGACCCTGGACCACAAAATCATCTGAAAGCTGAAAATCTGGAATCTGAGGGTGCAAAAAAATTTAAATATTGAGAAAATCGCCTTTAAAGTTGTCCAAATGAAGTTCTTAGCAATGCATATTACTAATCAAAAATGAAGTTTTGATATATTTACTGTAAGAAATTTACAAAATATCTTCATGGAACATGATCTTTACTTAACATCCTAATGATTTTTGGCATAAACGAAAAATCGATAATTTTGACCCATACAATGTATTTTTGGCTATTGCTACAAATATACCTGTGCTGCTTATGACTGCTTTTGTGGTCCAGGGTCACATATTATCGAAAAATGTAAACTATATTATAGCCCAGTGATATATTAACAGTTGAACATATGGTACATCGTACTTTACCTGCGTGCAGTACACTAACGTAAAGATATATATATATATATATTAGGGATGTAATGGTATGAAAATTTATTCGGTTATCAGTATTATCACGGTATTGTTAAAATGTGATGGAAATGTTCAAAAAGTACTGACACATAAATAATTTCAACAAGTTTTGTATTTAAAAATCAACAAACAATAAATAAAATTACTTTTTGTTGCATAAACACTAAAACTATAACATTACCAAAGATGTCTGGATCATAAAATGGTAAACCTCACATTTCAGCCTTTAAATAAAGCCTTTAAAGGGTTAAGTCAAAATGATAATTGATTAATAAATAATTATATGTATTTTATCTGCTCCATAAATAATTCTAGATGCCTTATACGAATTGTATGAATGTGTAGAATCCACATAAGTTGTTTTTCATCAACAGGTCAAAATGTACAGCAGGGCATGCAAATTCGGTCTGTTTTATGGCCAGACAAGCACTGTACACAGGCTGAATGTAAATGTAAGGCTGAAGATACACGGAGCAACTTTCTGAGCAATTTTGCCAGGCAACTGTTTTTGAGCAATGTTGCTTAGGCACTTTCCCCTTGAGAATGGGTTACAAATTTGGTAACACTTTATTCTGATAGTCCACTTTAGATATTCTACTAACAGTAAGTAACTTTGCAACTACATGTCAACTAGCAGTCATTAGAGTATTAGTATACCGTCTGATTAATATCAGCTAACACTTTATTTTGATGATCCACAACATACTGATTATGAGAAACTTTGCAAGTAAGTAAAAACTTATTCTACTAACCCTAAACCTACCCTACTGAGAGTTAGTAGACATGTAGTTGCAAATAATGAGAATTAGTTGACATGTAGTTGACATGTAGTTACAAAGTTACTTATAGTTAGTAGAATATCTAAAGTGAACTATCAAAATAAAGTGTAACTACAAATTTCTATCTGGATATTTTAGATCGTGGGCCCTGTGCCTCACCTGGATGCCTGCAACATTGCTCAAAAAGTCACTCAGTGTATCATCAGCCTAAGTCTCTGTAAATCCAGTCTCTGACTGCAGGTGGCGCTTATGGAGCAGCAGAAATACAGCTGTTTACCTCTGTGGACAAAGCAGCGGTGCGATTAAAACACTACTTTAGCCTACGTACCGCTTCCCTACTTCCGCTGTCGGTCGCCATATTGTGAAATAGGCCTATTGTATTTCGGCAGGAAGGTACGATCTTACCAATTTATGAATGAACATCTGTTATGACATCCGCTTTAAAAATGACGATGCTGTTGATAACAGTGGGTAACTCTAAAGCAAGTAAATCCACTTCACTAACTAGTCTTCAACAGCGATGATACAGAGCTCCCTTAAAACCGGAAGTCCAGAGACAACATCCTAACAATAGCTGCGCACTTCTTTCTCTGATGTATGAGATCCACAGGACAATAAAGACTATAACTGTATTATTGTACAGCTCTCTATATAAAGTTTGATACACATTACATCCAGCTTTCTCTGCAAGCATTACAATAACTTGAAGTGATAGGCTATACTATATAAAAAATCTCAACTTTTTATTTATTTATTTTGTTTTTGTTGCAAAATGTAACTTATTGCCTGGATTTTTTTTTTTGTTGTATACTGTAAACATGTCCATCTTCATTCACATATATTTTCCTGTAGTTGTGGAATGCCAAACTTATGGGTTCATTATATATTATAAACGTTAACATTATGATTTTCTGTAAAGCTGCTTTGAAACAATGTGTAAAAAGTACAATTGACTCGAGTCAATATTCGTACCTCTGGAGTGCCACAGAAGGTTGTGGTGGTTCCTTCTGGTTCTATGCCTTCTTTACACAAGCCAAAATCTGTTAACACCACGTGACCCTGAAAGAGATCAGAAACAAACTTATATGCACTATCACCACAATGCATTTATTAGTGCTATTGCATGCACTGGTCCTCAACAGCTGTTTCACCTGGTGGTCTAGCAGAACGTTTTCTGGCTTGAGGTCTCTAGATGGGAACATGAAGACATGTAAGTGAGATCAGGCCAGCTGTGATATGACAGGAAAGCGCTGCAGTTACTGACCTGTAAACTATGTTGAGAGAGTGAAGGTATCCGATGGCGCTGGCCACCTCGGCCGAGTAGAAGCGAGCTCGTGCCTCGGAGAAACACCGCTCTCTCTGCAGGTGATAAAATAACTGCAGAGGGCAGAAAAAGGAGCACTTAGACCCGTTTTTAACACTTTCCATTGATTGTGATTAAAAATCCGTTTAAAACTATGCTTTAACTTGTGTGAGCTGATATAGTACATAACATAAGCATACATCTATTCAATATAAATGTATAACCAGAAGTATGGTTATTAATAGTACTGTAGAATGGTGGCTGTTTGTAATTCCTAACCAAGAACACTTCAGTATTAATCAGATTTAGTACATGTTGAACAGTGCTTCAGTCTGAGTTATATATCATTATGAACTCTTATGTAATTGATAAGTATATAAAAGTCAGGAATATGTAAGAATTTTATATTGATTCTAAAGTAGCCTCCTCTGCTCACCAAGGCTGCATTTATTTGATCAAAAATACAGTAAAACAGCAATGTTGTGAAACACTATTACAATTGAAAAGAAATGCATTGTTTTTAAATCTAATTTATATAATTAAAGCTGAATGTTCAGCATCATTACTCCAGTCTTCAGTGTCACATGATCCTTCAGAAATCATAATAATATGCTGATTTACTTAATGGATTAAAGGATTCTTTAATAAATCAAAAGTGCAAAAGAAAAGCATTTATTTGAAATGCAAATCTTTTATAACATTACAGATGTCACTTTTCCTCAATGCAATGCATCCTTGCCGAACAGAAATATATAAATGTATAATAAATAAATACACAAGTTTAAAACTTAAACCCATGTTCATTTTGATTGGCCACGCCCACTTCTCAACATCCAATCAGCAACAGACAGACAGAACGTTTGTTTTCTGATAATCTGTCACATTGAAAACTGAGTGTTTAATCTTATCATTATATATTACTGACACTCTGTCTTTCAATTTGATACTGTTAAGTGCTTTGACACAATCTGTATTGTTAAAAGCGCTATATAAATAAAGATGACTTGACTTGACATTTGTATGCAGCTGAACTCAATGGTTTTTGAAACAGTTTCTGAAGATGCCTGTTGTGCTCATAAGTGACGCTGTCTCGCCATACCTCTCCACCGTTGACGTAATCCAGGACAAAATACAGCTTCTCCGGGGTCTGAAAGGAGTAGTGCAGCCCGACCAGAAAAGGGTGCTTCAGGCTCTTGAGCAGCACGTTCCTCTCTGCCATTATATTCTTTTGCTGTTGCACACAAACGCAGCATTGACGGAGGTGAACAAGAGAATACAGATATGAGCTGACACCATCCAGGACAGGCCATAAGAACAAGACAAGCGACAATGCTACAGCTTCAAGAGGAGCTTTTCAGTGATAAAACAATGAAACTCTTTGCACGCTGCTTGTGTATTACACACTGGGATGGTTTTCAGCAATCAAAACATGCGGTAAATATTAGTTACTGTAGTAAATCAAAAGCTTGTCTTTTGGCCAGCAATCTTGGCAAGGTACAAAGGACAGAGTGAAAGTCAGATTAGATTAGATTCTATCATTATCAGAGCAATGAGGTGTTTTGATCTTTCATATATGGAAAAACAAGCTGGTTGCAATATGCAAAAATAAATCAATGAACACCAACCTCTTTTTTCTTCAATATAACTTTCTTTTGCAAAACTTTCACAGCATAGAATTTTCCATCAGCTTTCAGTTTTGCTAAAAGCACCTGCAATCGACATGATATCTCACACATTGTTTTGGATAAAACAGCATTTCTGTATTTTTTTCGTGTTGGTCACATATGCCTTTAAAACAATCCCAAAGGGGGAAAAAAAAACAAAAAAACATTTCTTTCATCAAGGTAACCTTAGCAGACTTCCGTCTGAAGTGTTAATGATTGCTGAAGTCATACGGGACACAGTTAATCAGATAGTGGCATCAGACGCGCCTCACCTTCCCAAATGTCCCTTTACCAATCACAGCCAGAAAGTCAAAGTCAGTGGGTTTGGCACTGAAGCACACAACACAATACAAATGAACAGTCTAGCATAGCAAGTCTTCATAATATACTGTGTATAATATCCCACTGCACCACAGTCACTATCTATGAACATAAATCCAAGGTTTACAGGATTCTTCTGACAAATGACTAATAAAAGCGTGCTCTTACTGAGGATTGACCGACACACCCAGATTGACCTCGTCTGATGGAGACGATAAGGACTGAAGAGGACAGTGAAATATATTAAACACACGCATCCCAGCAAAGCCTGGCTAATCTACAGTGTAACAGAGAAGAGTAAAAGTTCTTACTGGATTGTAATGAGCCATCGTGTGTTTCTCAGCAGTCAGGTCTGTGGAGATCTGAAGTGTCCAGCAGCACTGAGCTCTTATGCTGGTCTGACTGTAGATGTGCCGCTCACAAACTGGATCTTCAGGTTTTCGTGACACAACAGACCCATGAAGGACGTTTGGTAACTCAACATGAACACGTTTACACGGTAAATACAGCTTTGCAATTCTCCTGCAAATTAGGACTAGAAATAAACACTTTGTTCCTAAAGGTTACGTCTGCTGGTGTGAGGTTCGACTGATGTGCTGTTTGTTTGGAAAGCACAACCATCACAGTATCGTGATCATTATTAGTATCCTTATGTTTTTAATTAAAAAAAAAAAAAATTGTGCATCTTAATAAACACCATCAGAGGAGTTAATTATGAATCTAAATAAATAAATGGTTGCACTTTATTTTAAGGTGTCCTTGTTACAGTGTAATTATACATTTGTGGTTAGGGTTTGTTTTAGGGTTACTTGCACGTAATTGTGCGTCATTTATTGTTATTATAATAGTAAGGACATGTAGCATGTGTAACAAGGACACCTTAAATAAAGTGTTGCCAAATAATTAATAAATAAAAGCTGTGTAATATATCAGTTGGAAGTAGATTAGTGTACACACTGTCAGGCAGTTTGTTATATTGTAGTTTCTGATCAAATAAAAATAAAACAAACAAAAAGAGTGTAAACATGTTGTCATAACAGATGCAGACAAAAATACGCGCTTGAGATCAGTTAAAAACGAAAGGGTTCTCTGAAAAACAACTCACCTGTCGGTTTGGAGTCAGGGTTAAATATATAGTTCACGAAGTTCTGCTGATAAAGTGTTGTTGAAGTGCATCATTTTCTGCGCGTGTCTCAGAGACGTCTGGTTATGCAGCTGCTTTGGCTGAAGGCCCGGGTGAATGATCAACCCATGTGTGCCCCAGAGATATGAGAGCCTGTGTGTGTGTGTGTGTGTGTGTGTGTGTGTGTGTGTGTGTGTGTGTGTGAGAGAGAGAGCCAGAGAGACGCACTGTAGTGTGTGTGTGTGTGTGTGTGTGTGTGTGTGTGTGTGTGTGTGTGTGTGTGTGAATACTGTGCGCTGGAGACAGAAGTGTCCCCAGAAGTGTTAAATCTGACAGAACTTCCATTTGGGGACATTTTTCTTTGTAAAAATGGTACATAAAGCAGGTCTAAATAATCTTTAGTCTTTATTTTGGAAATGCAGAGCTGGGTGTGGATTTGAGTCAGTATTTATTAGCTGCATAGAAAAACTACAGAAGTCTATTGCATTCCCTACGCTGGTAAAACTGATGTGTTAGATTTACTTAGAATATATATGCACCATTTTTGCATCACACTTTTTAAAGTAAGCCCAACTTGGAACAATTTTACTTCTAATAAACAAGATAATCTGTTATATGAACTTAAATATTTGAGTTCACTCAACATTCTTTACTTAAAACATGCAACATTATATAATCTACTAAGTAATTTCAAGTTGTGTTAACATTTAAACTCATTTATATTAAAAATCTAATTAATTGAGCTTATTTTAGATCTTCTAAATTCATGCTATTAAAGCATGTGGTTCACTTACAAAGATGTAAGTAAGCAAATAGACAGTGTGTTATCTTTTTAATATAACATGTCCACTCAATATAATTATTACCCAAAATGAACACATAGACCTCAATACTTGGGACACAACACACAATGACGGTAACGATCAGTGGATAGTGTTTGAGTATGAATGAGTCATTTTTCAGTGGAAAATGAACTCCAGATGTCTCAAAACTGTAAGTTACTAAACCTAACAACAAAAGCAACCATAAAATAGTGTAAATACAACTCAAAAACAGTGAAAAATTTTACCTTTTTAATTATTCATGCCCCAGTGCATGATGGGAAAAACAGGATCTGTTTTTGATGGGAAAAACTTAAATCCTTGTAAATATAACAAACAATTCTAAGTAAAATATACTTAGAAAATTCAAACTTTAAATTTCTACAAGCTTAAATTGAGTAATATACAATTTACTTTTTAAATTATTGCCTGAACTAAATTTAATATAGAAATGACATTTGTTATTATGTAGTATTTACTTCAGCACAAAATCATTTTTCTCAGTGTAATTTAGATAAAGTGTTTGTACATAATAACTGAATTTTGAGTCCATTTTATGTGCCCTCACAAGTTAAAAATGCTCATAAATTGGCCAAATAATATTTGTATTTAAAACTTCACTATTCTGAGATGTCAGATTCAAACTCAGCTACACACTATAAATACTAATATATAACAGCGCTGGGAAGATTATTTACAAACTGCAGTTTGTTACTGATTACAAACGATGTTAATTGTAGTTAGTATTGTAATCTAGATTGCTCATTTAAGTAATGTATTCTGATTACTTTGGGATTACTTTTAGATTACTTTTGACCTAACTTGTTTATAGATTTTAATGGGTTATTGTAGTAAAAATAATAATAAAAGAGAAATATTAAATGTTTTCCATTCTTTATCAACAGCAGCACATACATTAAACATTACTTCAAGGTTTCCTAAACTGGGTTAAATGGAAGAATTGCAGGGGTTTTATTTTGATCGATTAATTAAATCATAAAAATGTCAAATTGGACATAGAGGGAGAAACTAGGGCAAGGAAGGCACATGGGGAGCAAAACAAAACAGGACACAAGTCTGACATTTACTCCCCCCTCCCGGAAGGCGCGTCCCGCGCCGTAAAACATCCAACGGGAGGAGGTTGTGCTCTGGAGGCCTCAAGGGACAGGGTGACCAGACGGAAGGCCTCCAGGGCGGCGCCGGGTTCCAGGACCCACGGCGGAGCAGGGAGCTCGGATCCAGCCCTGGCCGCTATGGCTGGAGCCCTACTACTCCCCCCAAAATACTTGGGGAAACTTACGGGGCTTAACTGGGGATCAGGAGTCCTCCCTGGGCTGGACTCGGGAACAGGGATGCGTTTACGTGGAGCTGGCACTGGAGCGAGCTCTGGGGCTGGAGCTGACACTGGCCCGGACACTCCCCAGAGGTCTGGGAGGTCCACGGGGCGATGGTAGCTGGCCCAGAGCCAGAACAGAGAATTTAGCGTGGCGTCATCCCACGCCGTTGCCACGGCAAGCCTGCAGAATTACCCAGCGTACTCATGGAAGGGGAGATCTCGACGAGATTGGGCGGCGAATTGAAACAAAAGGGGAGAAGGGGCGCCGCTTACTGTTTGTTTAGGTCCGCTGTTCTGTCACGATTCACTGGAACGGGGAGACGCAGGTTGAACTCAAAACAGATTTTAATAACTCAAAAGGGCAAACATCAACAGGCTGGAACACAACGTGAAGACTTGAAGACATATAACAGTGAAGTAAATAACACAGGACTTATAAAACAGGGAGAAAACTAGATAATTATTCAAACACAGCTGGGGACTAATAAACTAATGATGGAGACTAAATGAGGACAGGAACAGGAAAAACCAAATATGGACATAGAGGGAGAAAATAGGGCAAAGAAGGTACATGGGGAGCAAAACAAAACACAAAACTGGACACAAGTCCGACAAAAACTGGTTTTGTGCTCCAGGATCACATATTTTATTTGTTTACCTGCATGTCATGTGACCATTACTCAACATCAGGTAACTGTAACATGCAAATGTGATACTTCATTATTAAAATATTTATTTTAAAATCTCAGGGGTACTTCATATATTAGGTGAAAGAGGTTCAGGTGACAAAAAAGTTGGTGAATTTGTACAATTTAATGTGTTTGAAAGACCAACAAAAGTAATACATGGTAAAATAACCGACTGAGTGATAATTCAAATAAAAATGAACGTGTTTATCAGTAGTTATTGCAATGTTCTTAAACCTGAAATGATTTTTGTAAATCCAGTGCCCTATGCTGTGTATCCACCTGAATAATGACTGATCTCTGTGTGAACATCCACAAAACTGAATGTATGTAAGCGCTAGGCTACTTAAGAAAGGAACATTTAAAAGATGAAAAAGAGAATCAATACATTCTGAATAAATGATAGCTATTGTGTAAATAATATGTAATCATGTAATCAATAAAAATGCACCAAAAGTGTGGTTGCCAGGGCACTGTTATGTTGCTATCTTAGCATTTATTTATCACATTTTAAGCCCGTTTTATTGTCTGCCCGATGAAAATTGTGAATGTAGTGTCTTAGAAATAGCACAGCTCTCCTCAACAAGTTTTCATATTCAGGGGATTGTCAGACTCCACTGAACACAAGCAGACACCAGTGCTTGAATTAAACATTTATTCATGTTGATGAACTGAACGACACAGTTACTCAACTGTACATTATTAAAATTTTCCCATCAGAGAGAGAAACACAGATGACCTAAAAACCTGACCTCGGTTACTACTACTCACCCCTCATTCACACAGTTGAAAAATAACAACACTGATATGACAATCCAAACTATCTCGGTAAAATAGTTCATGTTTTTAAACTATAATCTCTTTGAACACCACAATGAGGGCAAATATTGTTAACGGTCCCCAAACAATGGAGAGCAGCGCTCTCGAGTGGCTCCTCATGTAAAGTGCATAAACATCATCAGGGGTCGAATAAAGGGTCCAGTAGCACCAATCGACTGAAATCTGCCCTGATATTTCCACACAACATACTGAGGACAAATGTAGATTTCAGTTAGCTCTCCAGATACAAAAAACACTGTCTGTAAAAGCCTGCATGCTGGGTTCAGATCAAGTTGTTCTTTATCAGAACGCGTCGTTTCGCTTTTGAAATAAAGCAATGTCAAAGCTCAGCTGGGCTGCTCTGTCACTTATGGTTCGTCCTGGATTTCTCTCTCTCTCTCTCTCTCTCTCTGGTGGGTTCTGACGTTAAACACCAAACACGTGATAGATGTCGGATTCTGATTGGATCGTTACAGCACGAGGAGTCTGAGGATGAGCTGCTCACTTCAGGCCTTCATCCGTGCTCTTGAACATTAAAATGGCGTTGTGAATCTTCAACGCTGGTCCTAGCTTGATCTTCATGATCTTCACGATATCATTTTGAGTCAGGAGGAGGAACGCCTCTCCATCAATCATCTGCAGAGAAGAGCCACAAGATGTGATCAGCCTTCACTGCTCTAACAGCCCTGCTAAAAAAAACAATAGAAGCCCAATAGAAACCATCACAGAAATTCCAGTGGTTTCCATTAAAATACCATTATGAGCCATTAGCTTTTTCCAGTAAACCATTGCAAAATTCCTTTTTGTAGTGTGTTTTGGGCATTTTCCCAATAGGATTCAACATCCCGCCAATAGAATCCATCACATACCAGTAGACACCATTATAGTTTCCATTAAAACCAATACAATTCCCATTATAACCATTAAAACCATTACATTTTCTGTTGTGTTTTGGGCAGGGTTCTATTGTTTTTTTTTTCAGCAGGGAAGAAACGAAATGTATCACAACAACACTCACAATGCCTGTTTTCATTCTAAATTCACTCTACAATGCCTGAGATATCATATATAAAGTTATTTAAAGACAGTATTAGTGGTGCAAAACTCAATACCAATATACTGGAGTTATTTAGTGTCAATAGTGTAGCAATGCACGACACACCACACACACTTTCAAACCAAATACCCAATCCTGCGGCTTTCTATTCAGACGCCTGTATTACCCTCCCAGAAATTAATGTGCAAAGTTATAGTCATATATACACAATTCCTATATAGAAACTCTTAGAAACTATGAACTACTAAAGCATTATGACCAGAGGCGTCATGCCCGTCATGCACGTGCCCCCTCAGATTTTTGATTTTGAGTGCAGCTTCCAAAAGACAAAAAATAGCCAAATAATATTTTTTATATTTCATACAATCACACTGGCGTTATTAGAACAGCATCGGCTGCTAAATTCAGATCGGCGCTCGCGCTTTGGCTGGCGCTGAGCCAGAGACAGACGCATTTTTACAGCTGCACATTGTAACCAATCACACACGATTCTGTTGAGCTTATGAATGCAATGACCAATCAGAGGCGTTCAGATGAGTCATCGCGGAAATGTTTTGTTCAGTGCGCGCGTTCGCTGAAGGAATTCTGCTCTCTGACGATTCTCTCATCAGAAACAGCAAGAAGGATATTTATTTCAGTGTAAACCGCTTCGGTGATTATAAATGAGAGTTTTTGAGGGTTTTTTCACATTAAATACAAAGTCAGTCGTATTAAAATATTTTATGGCATGACACCCATATCTGGTACTTCAGTAAAAAGACGGGTTTTTATGTGTATTTAATAGATTACACTATTAGGCTACTTTGCCCATCACCCATAAGCCAACTAACATAATATATCTACTTACACATATTTGAGAATTGATATATTTCATGTTATAGTTAACACGTTTGGGAATATTTAAAATAAAAAGGGAAAAATGAATAAAACATACACCTATTTCAGTTATATATATATATATATTAGTGCTGTCAAATGATTAATCGCAATTAATCACATCCAAAATAAAAGTATTTGTTTACATGATATATGTGTGTGTACTGTGTATATTTATTGCGTATATATAAATGCACACATGCACCGGCCCACCTTCAAAAAAACCCCAAAAACAGTACATGACGCCCCTGATTATGACTCAACAGTCACTCTATTAAAACTTGCACAATAATACTTGTGATGCTTTCTTCAGCAAGTACCATTAATAATTCTAATTTAACGAGGCTAATTACTTACTTCATCTTTGAAAATTTGGGCCTGTTCCTCACAACCAATTAGATTATTGACAAATCCAAAGACCTGCAAATAAAGCAGGGATATAAATGAACAGATCCATCACACTGACTGCTGTTTGTTTGCTGTGTCTGTAGATTATTTTATAACCCAGAAACACCTGTACTCTTACTGTATTTCCCTGAAATAAACTGATTTAATGCTAAGTATGCTACAAATACATTTACGTATTTATGTACTTAATAAAAATACTCTACAATTGTACTTTTACTATACTAAGCTGGTAGCCTATACTTAAAGTCTGCTAAATTGGAACAACTCATTTTGTGCTTAATAGACTTTAATTGTGCAGAAAAAGTCCAACTAAAGAAATACTGAAGTATATTTGATTGTGCTAAAGTGAGACTATTGCAAGTACGCTTCAGGTACAATATCTTGCATTTAATGACTGATATTATTCAAAGATCATACGATCCTCATCAACAGTGACATTAAAACACATTTTGGGCATAATATTAAGAAATGTGCATTGTGCACAAGTACTCCAAATACAGTTTATATGAGTCTCAAGTGATGTGTCAATAAATATAGATTTGAACTATACTTAGTATGAAATAGATGCATTTGAAATATATAAATTATTTCATTTAAAATAAAAGTGATACAGTACATGTGCAAATAATGGCCTGTGCATGCCGTCCTATATAACTGCATGTGATCTTTTACACTAAAATGAATGAATGTATTTATTTTACCCAAGAAAATTGCGAACGGCTGAACGAAGCGATTACCTCCTCTATAGTCCATGTGGATACTTGACCTGCATGAATTCCTGCGACGCCGGGCAGTAACTTACAGTGCTGCTCCCAGCAGAGAGACAGAGTCCGGTCAGAGTTCGCTGTGAACGCTGTCATGAACAGAGACGAGTACATTCCCTCCGACGCCATATCTGAAACACACACACACACACACACACACACACACACACACACACACACACACACACACACACACACACACACACACACACTGTGTGGTTAACATGTTCACATGACACATATACCTTTAGACATGTAGCAGATGCTTTCATCTAAAGCGGCTTACAAATAATGACAATAGAAGCAATCAAAACCAATAAAAGAGCAATGATACGCAAGTGCTGTAACGAGTCTCATTTAGTTAGAGGGTCAAAAGTTTTTATAAATAAAAAATAGAATTAGAATAGACAGTGCTAGAGTTAATTACATATAATTTAGTCACATATAATTGGAATAATTCTTGCTCATTCAAACACAGTCACTGATACAATTTTATTGACAATTTTCAACTTTCAAATATAGAAAATGTAGTAAAGCAAAACTCACTCTGACAATTTCTTTGCTGACTTTTGCGATATTTAGGAGGGCGACCGATCCTGGTGACAGCAAACACAGGTGATTTATATATATATATATATATATATATATATATATATAATATATACAAATACTCAATTATGCTTGATTGACACAACAATCGTAAATATTGTAGTACCTGCCATGGTAGCGTGATTTTTTTGCTCTCTGGCCGAAGACCAGCAGGTTACGCCTGGATCCTTCTGTATCAGAGAGATCCGCTTTAAGCCGGCCCTGGTTCCTCTCAGCCAATGGGCAGCCAGATAAACAGTGATGCGCCGTGAAGCGCCCGGTCACATGACCTGACCCATCACATCCCGGAGTAGGGCACTTTCTGAGTGACAGAAAACACATCTGTACGGTATTCTGCGTTGTTCTGTTGTCTGACCATTTCAACACTTTCATTTTTAAGCCAGTGGTGTTGCACTTTCTGTCAAGCTGCTCTGAAACCACGAGTGTTATGAAAAGTGCTAAAGGCACGCTAAAGACTGACCTGTGGTGGAAGCTGTATTTGGAGGCGCTGCGTGGCTGAGGCAGACTTTTACAAGACATGGAGGTGAAGCTGGGCTGCCGGGCTGCCAGACTCTCTCGGGGACCTAAACGACACAGAGGACTCTGAGCTAGGGTTGCCAACCGTCCCGTATTAGCCGGGACGTCCCGTATATGGGGCTTCATTTCTGTGTCCCGTTTCTTGACAGCTTGAGAATGATCACCTGTCATCATCCAGTCACACCACCCTCACGCAGTAAACGTTAAGTAAATCAGAAATCGTGAACATAACCGTTGGAGGAATCCTCTGCGGCTCGTGTTTTGACTTCAGTAAATCAGTTTTGGTGAATACAAGCAACGTGATTATTTTTCATGAGCCCAACATCCAGGCGCGCAGGAAAACATGCGATCTACTCGAGACATGATCAATGAGGGAAGTCGTCTTTCACTTTTGTAATGATGTAAAATAGAGAGAGAGAGAAAAAAAATTCATTTAAGTAACTAATAGCTTATTCTTAACCTTAGACCTTATTCTTGAAACACAAAATGACCAATAAAAAAGTGTCAAGCAACAAAAGCAGCCCATAATAAATCTATAAGTTGTCTTTAATTGAAAAATACACATTTTTGTGTAATACTGTCTGTATGTGTGTGTGTGTGTGTGTGTGTGTGTGTGTGTGTGTGTGTGTGTGTATGTATATAAATGTATATATATCACTTCCATTTGGAATTTGCCCCATGAACTGTTCGGTACGAAAACATGTACCGTTACAACCCTTATATATATATATATATATAGATATATATATACTGCATATATATATATATATATATATATATATATATATATATATATATATATATATATATATATATATATATATATATGCAGTATATATATAAAAAAACACACACATTCAGTATATATTTTGAAAATATTTACATGTATATACATGTATATATTTACATTTACATATATTATATTTAATATATAAACATAACATATTTTTCTTAAATATATACATGCATTGCTTTTTGTATTTATATACACATAATACATATACACAGTATACACACATATATTATGTAAACAAAAACTTGTTTATGCGATTAATCGTTTGACAGCACTAATATATATATATATACAGTGCCCTCCACTAATATTGGCACCCTTGATAAATATGAGCAAATGCTATCCGAACCAGTCAGAATGTAGTGCGAGAACAGAATAGACAGACAGATGTAAATGCCGTACTCCGTCTGTGGTGCGAAATCAAAAAATAAAAAAAAATCGTAAAATCGAAATCACGATAGGTTTTTGGTCCATATCGCACAGCCCTAATACACACACACACACACATATATATATATATATATATTAGGGTGACCATACGTGCCATTTTTCCCGGACATGTCCTGGCCAGGATTTCTATATTGCCTAAATGATCTAGGTTTTGGCTTTGTTTGCGTGTAAAGACCAAAAATCAAAGTGCCATACAGATGATTTCTTATGCTTTCAAAACGCTCTCGAGGTACTTTGATGTCAAACACTGATCGGTCTGCTTTAAGTCGAACACACCTAATATGTTCGCGTAATTGCATCGCTTTGACCGCAGATCCCACCTTCTCACACACCATGATTGGTCCATTATGTACAATGCCTGCATGTTATTGGTCAAACTACTTTTCGATCATTACCTTCAGCAAGCATGAAAACAGGAAAACAAAGCCAAAACAAATCCTGGCAAGGACGTGTCCGGGAAAAATGGCACGTACGGTCACCCTAATATACACGCGATTGTCCCGTATTTCAGTTTTCTGAAGTTGGCAGTGCTGCTCTGAGCTGACAGAGTGTTTGGTGCATGAGCAGGTGAGGGTCAGGGGGTTTCTCACCGGGTTTCTGGGCGGTGGGCTGGCAGGGTGGAGGTTTGAGGGGGTGTCCTGTGCTTTCACACCAGCCCGCAGGGTGGATGTCCGGATGGTCTGAATCCATCCACTCATCATACAAGTGACTCCAGCCATCAAAATGAATCTAAGGACAGCAGAAATATCAGGCTGATTCATTGTAATCAAAAAAAATTGTCTTGTTTTCCTGTAAAATGAAAGTGAAAAAGAAAAAAAACCCGCAAGTGGTTTTATCTCAGCTGAGCTCTCAGCTGGCTAATAATGATGTGCTTGATGCTTTTCAGTCTGGTTTTAGGGCAGGACACAGCACTGAATCAGCTTTATTGCGAGTGTCCAATGATTTGTTACTCATTGCAGACTCAGGTAGTCGAGGAGCTTTAATTATGCTCGACCTTAGTGCAGCTTTTGATCTAATAGATCACGTAATTCTTATTAATCGTTTAAAACATGTAGTGGGGCTGAGAGGGACTGTTTTAAAATGGTTTTCTGCTTATTTGAAGGGACGATCTTTTTCAGTGAGGGTTGAGGATTTTTCATCCTCTTCAGTTTCTCTTGAGTGTGGAGTACCTCAGGGCTCCATTTTGGGGCCTATTCTGTTTTCACTTTTTCTGTTGCCTTTAGGCCTTATTTAAAAAAAAAACACAGTATGTCTTATCATCTTTATGCTGATGATATTCAGATTTACTTGCCTATTAGATCTGGAGGATCAAGTTCTCATTCATCTTTGTTATTATGTCTTGAGGAAGTGAAGTGCTGGTTAGAGCAAAATTGCCTACAGCTAAATGCGAGTAAATTTGAAGTAATCATGTTTGGCCCAAATAAGGTTGACAGTGACATAAACAACATGTTGGGTACATGGATAGCAAATCTGTAGTCCCAAATAAGAAATCTGGGTGTAATTTTTGACTCAGATATAACGTTTGATCACCAAATTAAATGTGTGGTGAAAAGTTGTTTTTTTTTCAGTTGAGGACTATTGCAAGTCCTTTTTGTCTGTTCTTGACCTTGAGATAGTAATTCATGCATTCATCTCCTCCCGTTTGGATTACTGAAATGCTCTTTATTTGGGAGTAAGCCAATCTCTTATTTCAAAATTGCAGTTGGTCCAGAACGCAGCTGCGAGGCTCCTTACTAGTACAAAGAAAAGGTAGCATATTACTCCAGTTTTGGAAAAATTGCATTGGCTTCCGGTTAAATATCGGCTTCAGTATAAGGTGTTGCTGTATGTTTTTAAAGCTGTCTATGATATGGCCCCAGAATATATTAAGGACCTGATTCAAATGAACTCTTGTAGACCTCAAAGATCATTCAATTGCTTACTGCTCTCAATTCCAAAATCTCGTCTGAAAACTAAAGGGGATCGTGCATATTCGGTTGCTGGCCCAAGACTATGGAGTACTCTTCCACCTGACATCAGATCTGCACCCTCAGCTGATGTTTTTAAATCCCGTGTGAAAACATATTTGTTTTCTATGGCTTTTAATTGTTGATTTTTTTTTTTTTTTGCTTGTTACTTGTTTTAATTGTTTTTTTGTTATTGTTGATAACTATTGTAGTTTTGTTGTGTTGCTGTACAGTCCTTTGGTCTACTTTGTAGTGGAAAGGGCTTTATAAATAAAGTAGACTTGAGACTTGAGACTTAAAATAGTCATAGACAAGCCAAATTTACTTGGAAAAATTACAAAGTTCCAATTAAAAAATTACAGATTTTTAAAGAATAATATAGAAATTTATATAAATGTAGTAACACAATGTAGTGAAAAGCTTTTAGGCAGTTTATTAAGAGAAATAAGTTCAATATATATTTTCTGAAAACAATTCCTATTATTGTACACAATTTTCCTTCTCAAAAATCTTGTCAAGAGGATGTTTAATATTTTTTACTTCTATTTGCTATGCTAAATTATATTTTTCTTACTTAAAATAGTCATTCGCTTTACATACGTCACCTTTTTAAAAGTTTGGGGTCAGCAAGATTTTTATTTTTTTTTGGGAAAGAAATGAATTCTTTTATTCAGCAAGAACACAATGACAGTAATGACATTTATAATGTCACAAAAGCATTTAAAATTTAGCTTTTACAATGTTTTCACAAAAATATTCAGCAGCACAGTTGTTTTCAACATTGATAATAATCAGAAATATTTCTTGAGCAGCAAATCAGCATATTATTATGATTTCTGAAGATCATGTGACACTGAAGACTGGAGTAATGATGCTGAAAATACAGCTTTGATCACAACAATAAATTACATTTTAAAACATATTCAAATAGAAAACTGTAATAATATTTTACAATATTACTATTTTACTGTATGGTTGATCAAATAAATGCAGCCTTGGTGAGCAGAAGACTCGTCTTTCAAAAATATTAAAAAATCATACCTACCCCAGACGTTTCATCTCAGTGTATATTACTATTATGAGCCATAAAAGGAATACATTTAATATGCTGACTTGATTTTTAGTTCTATTTCGTTATTTGTGACCATGGAGCACAAAAGCAGCTCAGGTATATTTGTAGCAATAGCCAACAATACACTGTATGGGTCAAAATTATTGATTTTTCCTTCAAGTCAAAAATCATTAGGATATTAAGTAAAGATCATGTTCCATTAAGATATTTTGTAAATTTCCTACCGTAAATATATCAAAATTTAACTCTTGATTTTTAATATGCATTGCTAAGAACTTCATTTGGACAACTTTAAAGGAGATTTTCTCAAGATTTTGATATATTTTTATTTTCTGCACCCTCAGATTCCAGATTTTTAAATAGTTGTATCTCAGCCAAATATTGTCCTAATCCTAACAAATATTTTATTTTTATTTATTTTTATATAAATCTCAAGTTTCAAAAATTTGGCCCTTATGACTGGTTTTGTGGTCCAGGGTCACATTTGATCAAACTGGCAGAGCAGTAATCTACAGAAGCAGAAGCGGTTTCTCTCACCTTGATTCTGTAGGTGTCGATCTCCTGCACCGTAGCCACGCGGATCAGCCCCGGACACCTCTTATCCACCGCCTCCAGCTTCATCTGCACCTGGAAGCTGTGCGAGGGGCGCTGCGCAAACACAAGAAGAGTCACTTTCCTTATTTTGACCAAGGAAGGGGTTTTAACAGAGTTGTGCGTGTATTTGCTCAGGACTGAGAGATCTGACACACCACTGTGAAGGCTTCGGGAGCGACCGCCGTTGAGCCCGTCTCCTCCAGATACCTCTCCCACGAGAAGCGGTCAGGGTCCGGATAGTCTGCGGGACAAGATCACATCCAGCCAGTCTGTTATAAAAGCAGGACACCCAAACAGAGTACAGTACACTAGCCTTCAAACGTCTGGGGTCAATGTTTCTGAAATATATCAGAAACATATATATATGTGTGTGTGTGTGTGTGTGTGTGTTTCTTCATATATAATCATTCCAAACGTTTAACTGGTACTCTATAAATATATTATATGAATGTCACAAGTCTGCTTTTCTACAGTATCACAAATGAACTACATTACTTGACTTAAAAGGTTTTCTGTGAATAATATTAATAATAAATGTTATTATATACTGAATATTGCTGTCTTTTTTTCATAGCTCTGTGGCCAGAGTACAGTGATTGTACCATGGTATTTCTTATTTTTATCAATTTTGAAAACAATTGTGCTACTTGATATTTTTATTGCATATACTTTCACGCCATTATACTGTCACATTATTCACTGTAACTTCTGATCAGTTTAATATATCCTTGGTGAAAAAAAAACAAAATTAAAATAAATAAATAAATAAAAAGACCCAAAACTTTTGAAAGGTAACAACTTTGAACTTTCCATGTTAATAACAACACTTAAGTATCAAAATAACAATTTGGTCACACATTTTGGAACAAAGTAATGGTATCTGTGTGCTTTTCGCACCGTTGAAGCATTTCTATCAGAGTGAAGAAGCTAAAGCGTGGTGCGGAGGAGTGTTACCCTGAGGGGGCGTCAGCGGGAGACCTCTCTCCTGACACCAGCCGGTGGGATGAATGTACGGGCAGTGAGCATCACACCTGCGGGAACACATTACCACTTCATCTTCAATAATAAACCCATTCACTTCACACTGGACCATATGCAGCAGGTAATACAAGTATAGACCACGTCACCAATTTTCTCAGTAAATATACTGTATTTCTAAAGGTGCTGTTGACTTGATATTTTCACCAGATGTTGATATCAACCCAAGTAATCCATACACACAAAGAAAACAATACAAATAAGTTCAGAAATGAAGATCTGTGTAATAAATGCAATGACAGGGAAAAAGTACTGAACTACTGAAATGTATTTAATACTTCGTACAAAAGGCTTTGTTGTAATGAGAGCTTCAAGACGCTCCTGCAGCAGAAACTAGCGGCACGCGTCGCTCAGGTGTGATTTAGTCTTCAGATCCTGAAGGTTTTGTGGGTCTCTTCTATGAACTCTGACCTTTAGTTCTTGTTTTCTATTGGACTGAAGTCAGGTGATTGTCTGGCCGTTCTAGCAGCTTAACTTTCTTTCTCTGAAACCCGTCGAGAGTTTGCTTGGCTGTGTTTGGGATCATCTTCATCATCCTGGTTCTGTAGCTGTTGGGACTGAAGCTAATATTCATTTCCACTGACGAGGGGCAGGATTGCTTTATAATTACTGAGAGATTTCAGCTGGAGTCTTGGCTTTCATGGCTTTTTGAACCTCCCTTTCTTCACGTGTTCCCTGTGCCATTACATCTTATTACACAGAGCTTAATTTCTCAACTTATTTGTTTTCTTTGTATGTATGGATTACTTGTGTTGTTACTGACATCTGGTGAAAATCTCACGTCAACAGCACCTTTAGAAATATATTTACTGAGAAAAATGGTGACGTGTTCAATACTTATTTTACCCGCTGTATATACGGTCAGTGTTGGGGGTAACATTACAAGTAACGCGAGTCACGCAGATTACTTTTTTTAAGTAACTGGTAAAGTAACGCATTACTTTTTAATTTACAAGAAAGTATCTGAGTTATTTTTTCAAATAAGTAATGCCAGTTCCTTTTTTTCCCCATTTATTGATTGAAATAGAACTTTTTATATTAAAAACAAACGAACAAGCCCTGCTCAGATTTAAAAAGAAACACATAAGTAATGCAACGCATTACTTTCCATAAAAAGTAACTAAGTAACATAATTAGTTACTTTTTTAGGGAGTAACGCAATATTGTAACGCATTACTTTTAAAAGTCACTTTCCAACACTGTATACGGCATCATTTAAACAAGCGTGACCAGCAGCTGTAACTCACCAGTAGTCATACGTGTCGTCCCAGTTATCAAAGTGAACCAGGAAGCGGTTGCCCACTTTGTCCGTTACCGTGGCAACACAGATGAGAGACGGGTTCATGCGGTCCACGGCCTCCAGCTTCATCCCCACCTCAAACCCACAGTCTGTCTCCGGCTGCACAGTCAGAAAACCAGCTCTGTGTTCACACTGAGTCCTTTAGTGAGACGCGGCAGCACAGCTTTAGTGTTTGACTCACTTTGACCGAGCTGGAGAACAGCTCCTTCGGGGCGGCTTGTGATCGGGTGATTTTAAGGTAGTTGGACCAAGAAAACTCTTCTTCTTTACATCCTGCAAGGGAAGAGTATTTACAATATAGCTGTATGTTAGCACATCTATAACAGCTGTGGTATATAACAGATCCTAGTACATGTTTTTGAACTATGTTAAAGCAATAAGCCATAATAGTCCATGTGTTGGAAAAAGGATGAAATTATTGGAGGAAATGGGATTGTTGTATACTTCAAACAAGCAATGGCTAGACTTGATTTCTTGTGAAATCTCATTTAACTGTTGTTGTTAATTTTTTATTTTATTATTATACAGCGAGCAAAATAAGTATTGAACACGTCACCATTTTTCTCAGTAAATATATTTCTAAAGGTGCTGTTGACGTGAGATTTTCACCAGATGTCAGTAACAACACAAGTAATCCATACATACAAAGAAAACAAATAAGTTGAGAAATTAAGCTCTGTGTAATAAGATGTAATGGCACAGGGAACACGTGAAGAAAGGGAGGTTCAAAAAGGCATGAAAGCCAAGACTCCAGCTGAAATCTCTCAGTAATTATAAAGCAATCCTGCCCCTCGTCAGTGGAAATGAATATTAGCTTCAGTCCCAACAGCTACAGAACCAGGATGATGAAGATGATCCCAAACAGCCAAGCAAACTCTCGACGGGTTTCAGAGAAAGAAAGTTAAGCTGCTGGAACGGCCAGACAATCACCTGACTTCAGTCCAATAGAAAACAAGAACTAAAGGTCAGAGTTCATAGAAGAGACCCACAAAACCTTCAGGATCTGAAGACTAAATCACAGCTGAGCGACGCGTGCCGCTAGTTTCTGCTGCAGGAGCGTCTTGAAGCTCTCATTACAACAAAGCCTTTTGTACGAAGTATTAAATACATTTCAGTAGTTCAGTACTTTTTCCCTGTCATTGCATTTATTACACAGATCTTCATTTCTGAACTTATTTGTATTGTTTTCTTTGTGTGTATGGATTACTTGGGTTGATATCAACATCTGGTGAAAATATCAAGTCAACAGCACCTTTAGAAATATATTTACTGAGAAGAAAAAACAATCTTTCTCTTTTTCTTTTTTCTCTGTGAATGTGAGTGTCTTGTATATATTGTTGTTTGTGTTCTCTATTTGTGTGTATTAAAATAAATGTGTAAAAATGTGTGTGTATGTATATATATATATATAGTTATATAATTGTACATAACAGTTTTTTCTGCTTAATCTTTTTGTAAAAACCGATACACTACCACTACTCAAAAGTGAAGGGGAAAGAAATAAAGAAAGAAAGAAAAAAAGAAATGAACACTTTTATTCATGTTAAATTGATCAAAAGCAACAGTAAAGACATTTAGATGTTACAAAAGATTTATATTTCAGCTAAATGCTGCTCTTTTGAACTTTCTAGAGTCCTGAAAACTAAAATTTATCACCGTTTCCACAAAAATATTGTGCAGCACGACTGATTTCAACATTGATGATAATCAGAAATGTTTCTCGAGCAGCAAATCAGTATATTATTATGATTTCTGAAGATCATGTGACACTGAAGACTGCAGTAATGATGCTGAAAATACAGCGCCGCGTCACAGAAATCAATTACATATCAAAATAGAAAACAGTTATTTTAAATTGTAAAAATATTGAACAATATTACAGTTCTTACTGTATTTTTGATCAAATAAATCAGTCTTGGTGTGCAGAAGAGGCTTCTTATTCCAGACTTCTGTTGTGTGTATATAATTCATCCTAAAATTGTATGCATGTCTATCACATTGTATGGTTTTCCCCTATTTGACTTATTTTTCATCTAAACAGATTTGTAATTCACCTTTTGGGGTGTACAGCTTGTGCCCTGTGCCCTCACACCATCCAGCGGGGTGAATATCAGGGCAGCTGGCGTTGACCCAGAAGTCATGGCAGTCAGAATAGCCATCAAAATGAAGGCGTAATCTGAAGCCGCAGACCTAGAGACGAGCATGTCCAGAGAATGAGAGACAGACCCCTCTGCACCGATTACACTCAGAACAAACGTCAGTGTACCTCAGCGACGGTCAGGACGAAATACATCGAGGGGTGCTGGGGGTCGATGCCTTCTAACTTCATCCCCTGCCTGAAGCTGTTCTTAATCAGGGGAACCCTCTGGGTCTAGACATGGATAGACGTTAATCCATAACTGAACTATTAAATGTGTAATCTCTACTCCGTACTGAAATGAATCAAGTTAATGTGTACATCACAGCCGCATTCACTTCCTAGAGTGAAACACAGAAGTCAAACCTCCTGGAAGAGTCTGGCTGGAGCGGCCACAGCTTTCTGCTGCTCTAGATACTGCGGCCAGGACCACATCTCCAGCTTACTCTCTGCTGAGCCTACAGAGAGAGCGCTTACAGTTACACCTGCCAAGAGCTCTGCTCGCGTGTGTCAGAACATTATTAGCAAAAACTGATACATCAATATATGTGTAGATCCATTCATATACTGCTTACATGAGACATCTTTTCAAATGCTCTGTTTAGGTTCATGCTCATAGATTTCATTATATTTATTATCAGGACGGTTAATGTTCAAAAGAAGAATGTGCTCCATTAACACAGAAAATATTTTAGACTCGTCCCATAGTTTGTAAAAACACAGAAATGGACTTCCGTCGTAAGTTCATAGTGGTATTTTTTACTTTTACATTTAATTTTTGTTAAAGTTTTAGTTATTTTTTATGTGTTTTTGATATGTCTGTATACTTTATATTAGTTTTACATTTTTGTTATGTTTGTAAATCAAGTTAAACTAAAGAAAAATTTGAAATGTTTTGGCAACTGGCTGAAAAATATCTATTTGAAATTTTTGTGTAATATATATTTTATTTCAGTATTTTAAGTAACCATTGTTCTTTCGTGGTTTTGGGTTTAGATTTAGTTGCAGTTAACTATAATAACATTTGCATATATATATATATTGCTGTCAAACGATTAATCGTAATTAATTGCATTCAAAATAAGTTTTTATTTATGTTGTTATTTATGTGTGTGCACTGTGTATATTTATTATGTATATATAAATACACACTCATACAGTACATATTTTGAAAATATTTACATGCATATACATGTATATATTTTTATTTATATAATTTATATTATATATAAATATATTTAATATACAAATTTAACATATTTTTCTGAAATATATACATGCATGTGTGTGTATTTATATATACATAATAAATATACACAGTACACACATATATTATGTAAACAAAAACTTTTATTTTGGATGCGATTAATTGCGATTAATCGTTTGACGGCACTAACACACACACACACACACACACACACACACACACACACTTACACACACACACACACACACACACACACACACACACACACACACACTCACACTCACACTCACACACACACACACACACACACACACACACACACACACACACACACACACACACACACACTCACACTCACACTCACACACACACACACACACACACACACAGTGTCACTTTACATTACAATACCTGCAAATACTAATGAAATCACATTGGTAAGGACAACAAAGCCTGCATTTCGAGAGTCAATGGAACATAATTCTCAAGAAGTAATGCAGTGATTGATAATTGTGAGCGTGCAGAGTGCAAGCATATGAAATCTAGCTTTAGTTCATTAATGATGGTTTCGTAAAAATATTACTGTGCATCATGGGAGTGTGATGACGTACCTGCTTTGTTCTGTCTGCCATCCATTTTTAAATCCTCCACTTTCTCCTCCTTTAATCACACAAGTTCATTTCATTGCATTAAAAAACTTAAGCACCATATGAAATGCACAACAGTGTAAAAATACACAACAAGCACAGCAATGACATTCATTTAAAAGAAGTGCACCATTGGCTCAGCATCAGACTCTTCCTCTGATGGGCTGTTGTATTCCCTCCTCTTCCTCTTCTTCATGGGCTTCAGCATTTCATGCTCATGATAGATCACCTGTGCTTCAGCAATCCCTGCAGGACTAAAGCATCCATACAGAACACCATACTGATAGAATAACCTCAAAATCCTTAATCTGACTGTAATATGCACATGATTTTTACCAGAAATCTGTCTCATACATATTTATATATTGCATGAGTTAGATGTGTAAGTCTGGTAGTTAATTTACTTTTCAGACATCGTCTCTCCGCGTAGCTCTGTCAGGTACGTCTGTTTGGCCGAGGTCTCAGTGCACTTGCTATGAGCTGGATTGTCCTGAGCCTCCATGCGTGCTCTCTGAAGTCTGTCGGCCTCCACAAAGGCAGCAGAGCGGACATTCCCACCTGCTGAGACGTCTGCAAGCAAACATTCCCGTTTGTGATGGTGCTATTGGAAAGACAAATGCTAATAGCTTTAAGATTTGATGCATGTTCTCAATGGTTACTGAACTTTTCATTGGACTACTGTTCATCCAGTTTGAGTTAAACTGGAATAAATATGCTGTTTCCACCCAATTAACATTTTACTGACAAAATGTTGGGTGTAATAAAGTTATTCAAAAAAAAAAAAATATATATATATATATAAAAAATGTATATCTTACAAATTCTGTATCGTTCATCTTCCTCGATTTACCCTAATCTTTGTCAAATGGAAAGCACAACTGGTAATCTTACTGCTTAGGCTACTAATTTCACACATAATTTAATATTATTAAATTAAGAAATATTAGGAAATATCACAACATGACGTTGCTCATCTACGAAGACTACAACTGCCTTTATCCGAAGAAGCCAATGGGTCTGGATACAACAGGGCAGCTCAATCTTATTCTGTATGCAAAATATAAGGGTCCATTTAAAGGGGTCATATGATGCGATTTCTCGTTTTCCTTTTCTTTAGTGTGTTATGTAGCTGTTTGTGCATGTATACAATCTGCAGAGTTACAAAGCTCAACGTTTCCCACAAAAGGATTTATTCTGTCTAAAGGAGAAGGCTGATCCAGATCGGGTTAAAATGCTTCATTCAAACACGCCCCCCACACGTCTACGTCACGATGTGGAAATATTTGCACAATGCCGCCCAAATGTTCACGCAAAGAAAGAAGTCGTGGTTTCAGTAAACACAGTAGTGTTCAGGGAGACGCTGTGTGGTTCTGTGTGAAAGCACTTTATTTACTTCTGAAAGTAGATGCAATTAGGAATCATTGGTTAAGATTTGTTTACAACAGAACAGCACAACCCAAATGTTCGAATTTGTGCAACGCATTTCATTGATGACAGTTTTGTGAACCTAGGAGAACACAAGCCTGGCTGTGCACAAAGGCTATTTTGTGCTATTTTATTTTATTTTATTTTATTTTTTAAAATGGGTCAATTCTGACTTTGCTCTGACAATCTGGTGCTTCTGAATCAGCGACTGTAAGTATGTTTTATTATTAGTTTAAGTATTTGCTATTGACTGTTCAAATGCGTAGTTTTGCACAGTGTGTGTGTCAGAAATCATCAGAAATCGTCTTAATCGCGGCTTGTGTGCAAATACATACGAGCATCATCACCGTGTCTGTCACGCGACTCTGTTCCCCTCTCAGGCTTGAACTGATGGTAAAACTAACGACATTATTAACTGTCTTTATATTTACCGTATTGACCCGAATATAAGATGTTTTTTTCTTGGAAATACATACGAAAAAACACGGTCGTCTTATATTCAGGGTCTAGACTTTGACATGTCAATAATACACCCACAACAATAGGTGGCGCCAAATACGTGTAAAACGAGTGTGCCATGACATATGTAATGTAATGTGTGTTGTAAAGATCGCGAGTGAAAACAAAAGAAAAAGAAAAGCTTACAGCGGCACGAGTCGTGACTGTCATGTTAACCTGATGGGAACAAACTTCCTCTGTAAGTGATTTTAAAACACAGTACCCAAATTTGAAGACTACAAAAAGATTTAACTTCTACTGTTAATAAAATGTTGGTAGGCAAGCCTACTATGAGATGGATAGCCTAAATGTTATACAATTCAGATGGGCTACCTGTTATTTTTATGATATACCAAAAAAGTGTATATTTTTAAATGTGATTGTTGGTACATTTTATCAGTATTTACCATACTTTCAAAACAAAAATTAAAATAGGAAAAATATGCAATATGAAAATAATTTAAGGAAAAATGTGTTTTACTGAGAAAAAAAACTAGATTTGGTTTTCAAAAAGCATTTTTCCAAAAGGTACATCTGGAAAAAGGGGGTCGCCTTATAATCAGGCTCGTCTTATATTCGGGTCAATACGGTACTTTGAGCTGAAGCTCGCGGTTATGGTAAGGGGTGTTACATTTCCGACACGCGCTTGTGGTGTTCGGCCAATCACAATGCACTGTGTCAGCTGGCCAATCAGAGCAGCCTGTGCTTGTCGGAAGGAGGGGCTTTGTAGAAAGCAACACATTTGAGAGAGGCGGGGCTTAGAGGAAATACAATAATGTGCAGTATTTGAAAAATGTTAAAAAGCATGTCAACATATTCTGTTACACCAAATACACAAAATAATGATCTTTAAAATAGCATCATATGACCCCTTTAAAAAATATTGCTACAGTGAAAAATGTTTAATAATTGCATACAGCAACAACCTTTAATGCAACATGCAGTTAAACCAGCTGCGGTTTGACGTGGTCATGAAAGTCTGCATGCAATGACTGTAATATGTAAAGTGAAATACATGGGAGAATAGGAATACTGATATGGTGAAAAATGTTCAGAATTTAGATTTTATTAGGCCATTTCACTGTGTATGAAGTCCAAATAGATATAACGCATCCCTGAACATTACAGTGAAGCAGCACATAAATAGGAGTAACATACAGACGCAGACACATATGTAATTCAGTCATGTGACACCATTTGCATAAAGCAATTTTTCTTCAAACTAGTTTTTCAGGACATAGAATTTGATTGATAATTAGCATAATGATAAAGAGACTGGCTAACAGTAAAGTAACTCTTTTATGTACTCATCAAAGCCAATTTGTACTCCTGCTTTAGTGTTAATTTTGAGCAACGACTGACAGCCAGACTTCAAAACATCATAAAGCCATGCTTGTAAGAATGATGTAATAATCCAGAGGCATCAAATGAATAATTACCTGGTTTTTCAGCCTGTTTGAGCTCCACATCAGCTGGTTTTGTCTGCACTCCTTCAGTGGTCAGGTTAGCAGAGCCTATTTTCCCTTCACTGATCACTTCCAGTGAACCAGTATCACTAACACATAACTGCAGAAAGCAGAGTAGCATTATTGTTATGCAATAATGAAAAGTAATATATAGTGCCTTCAGGAAGCATTCACCACACTATATAATTATTTGTTGTAATGTAAAATGCTTTCTTTTCCCACTCCAGTGATAAGATTACATCCACTCCTTCAACAGAGATTGCCTTTTGACTGGTGAGAGAGCAAGCTGTCTGCAGTTTTTGACATTTTAAATCACCAGACCTTCCCTCTCTACACTGGTCATCGTGTGAACTGTACTCCGATATCAGAACAGGCAGATCCTTCAAGCTAACTTGGAGAGGAGCAGTGTCTAAATCACACCGGTTAACCACGGGGTGCCTCAGGGTTTGGTGTTTGGCCCTCTCCTCTTCTCAATATACACAAAATCACTTATTATTCATGCACTTAGATTTCCAAACTATGGTAACAGTAGCCTTCTGCCTGCCTTGTAGACACCTCAGCATGGAACAAAAACATCACCTTCAGCTTGATCTTTTTATAATGCCATCCATTTCAGCCAGGAAGATGGGGGTAGCATTCGGCAACCATTTTAACTTCTCAAACCACATCACAAAAATCACACAGTCATGCAGATTTACACTGTACAACCTCAGGCATTTAAAACTGCTTGAGCATTTGATTTAACATTTGAGATGTTCCTCTGAGCATTTGATTCATTATTTGAGTATTATTTATTTTTGCATTGTAGTGGATTATGAAAATCAGTTATTAAACACAACGAGTTTATGCTTCACCATATGAGGAGATCAAATGGCATTTAACTGATCATTTGACAGGCTTTTTTAAATTAGATTTTTTTTGTTTTGTTATTGTTTTAGCATTGTATTTTCATATCATAAGGCAGGTTACTTCAGGTGCAATTTGGGGCATTTGATTTATCATTTGAATTATGTTAGGAAAAAACCTAAGCGTCCCTTAGCGTGAAATGCTTATGTTGCAGAATTCCTCACTTGCATCTTGCTTTGCTAAAGGAATGAATGGATTTAGACATCTTTTATATTTTATTGACTAAAAAGATACGCATTCAATCTCTGTTTTCCACTCCCTGAATTTGGTTTCACGGTTATCTTCAGCAATCATACTGAATATGTGAACATGTCATGGTACAGCTAAAGCTCTTCATTCCCAGGTACTGTAACATCACATCTACATGTAGGCACAGAGACGGCTGTCTTGTACTTTAGGGCTGCTTTTTGAACTTGAAGGACTCGAGAGCTTGTTGCCATTAAGACATATGAGGCCGGCCACACAAACACAGACATTTTGCTCACCTTCAGATTGCTTCCAGGGAGGATGGCCATTCCCTCCTTCCAGCCCAGAACATGGACAATCGTCCCTCCAACCTGAGCAGGAAGTGATGCGGCCTCCAGTTCACTTCCTTTAATCACCTTGATTGCATTTGGAGGCAGCTCCACTTTTGGCAACGGATGAGCAGAAGCTTTGGGAAAATAAAAACTTTTTGTTTTGTAAATACTGTTGCATCCACAATATTTAACACCTCTAAATATGGAGTAAACAATTGTTCAGGAGGAGTATGTTCATTTAATCCTGTCAGTCACACTGCAAGGAAATATAAACAGACGATCCAGTCTCAAGCTCTGGCCCTACACCTTGGACAGAAAGCCAAGTTTGTTTACCTTTTTAGTTTTAAAAAGAGAAAAAAATTATTTACATTCTACACTGATTTCTATTCAACTGTAAGCACCTGGAAAAATGATAGTGGTGGTCTCCTGGGGCTTGAGCCGCTGTGCAGAGCTGTCATTGGGAGCGTGAGAGACGCTGCTTTCAGACGGGACATCTGCATCATGTGGCAGGACATCCAGCTCTGCTTTGGCACTCATAGCAAGACTCTGCTCAAAACCACTAACAACAGAGAAATTCAGGACATCGTGATAGTACAGAAGTCATTTCACTATTCAAGGGAACAGAGAGCGTTCTTCAGAGGCAGAACGCTGATGCAGTGCTGCCAACTAATTCAAGTTGCTAAAAGTTGCTAAATGACGTCATTTACGTGATCAGGACGCAAAATTGTGTCACGGCATCAAATCTCAGCAAAAAAAAAAAAAAATTCTGTATGTTAATTTGGAATTTTTCCATAATGCATAATATAATATTAAAATATAAATAGCTATTTTTAAATACATTGAATTGTTGAAAACTTACACATTTTTGAACGATTTACGTATTTTTTTTTTTAATTAGCTAGTAAACAAGTAAAATCGGTGTATTAGAAGTATGCTACATTCTAAGAAAAGTCTGTAAAATATGGCACAGTCTACCATCTTAATATGAAGGAATTTTCCATTATTATTTTTTTTTCACAAGTTTTTTACCTGTATTTTTATTTACGCATTGTATTTTGTGTTTTCAGGTTACAGGGTTACATCAGATAACGGATAACAGATAATGTCCTGGAAAATTACTAGTGCCTTTTCCATTTTTCTAGCTATTTTTCTTACATTGTACTCAATCGCAGGTACAAGCTACTAACAAAGTGTATCATAAATGAACAACTATTACATTCTTCAGTTATTAAATTAAACAATTGCAAATAGCAGCTAACTTAATTCATGTGATGTGTGTGTACTGCTAGGCATCTTTGGTTTTCTCTTTTTTTGTAATTTAAATGTTAAATGTGTGCCTTTGGTCTGAGTCACTAAATTTTAAACAGCTAAATATGTTGCTAGGAGCTTTCAGAAGAAAAAGTTGCTAGGGTAGTCTGAAAAGTTGCTAAATTTAGCAACAAAATTGCAAAGTTGGCAACACTGTTTAGGTGTCTGAAATAAAGGGAACAGCACAGTTAAAATGCTGTAGTTCATCAGATATTTTAAGAGGCTGTTTAGGAGGATATTTTCAGTCATTCCTTTACAAAGACAAATGAAAGAGAAACCGGATAATGCACAATGATGTTAATGCTCAACCTATCATCTGATAGTGATGACCATTTTAATTGATGGTGATGCATAATCCACAATCCATAAACTCATGGTGATGATCCCATAAACCAATGGTGCTGATGATGGTGATGATTATGCATAATGCATAACTGATGATGGTGATGTGAGTGAATCTTCAATTCCATGTCAAAAAGCATCAGTTCCAGCGCATCCTCTCCTCTGCCCAAAATAATCTTTACTCTACCAGAGCAAAATGGCGGAAGTCCATGTTCCTGTGCAGTAAACTGTAAAGTAGGCGAACCATTCATTATTTCATTCCGTTCTTGACTGAAAGACTGCTTTATGAGGAACATCCGATTCCGATGCATTTGGAAGGAAAAGACAGATGCGCTTTGTTATGATGACCGATATTCAAACATATGCTGTAATTTCAAGGCAAGCTCAGTTTAATTGCTAATTATAAGGGTGTTTAATAATTTCATGAAGGAAAAATACGATGGAACGCGCGTCTTCACAAGTATCCAGAAATGCATGCAAAGTAAAATCTATTTGTATCGATCGCGCATTAATGGCATGACATGAATTGTGTGTAATGTGAAGGCGATCAGATAATGAATTTATTCTCACCAGTGCTGGTCTTGCTCGGGAGGAGTGTGATCTGCGCATGCGCGCACCAGGAGTGCACAGTCCTTTGATGTTTGAAAGTGTGTTGCGTTTACAGCAGTTCACATGTGACAGTGTGCAGCGAATAACACATCTCTGCTGCTGTAAGGATCATTATACAACATGAATTATAATGACACTGGAGCAAACAAAAACAAACAGATAAATAAACTCCTCTGTCCTCATTCAGCTGATGCTTCGGTATATGACAGTCATCATTTTTTATCTGAAGCTCATTTCCGATCCGTTCTTTATTTGGATTTATCTGAACATGAAAGTGGAGGTGAACCAGAATACATTTAGACAACTATATTCTATATTTCTACTTCTGTATATAATGCATTATTTAATTTTCTGTTTTTCTTATATTAGTGTTATAATACCTATGTATGCAAGTCAGATTGTGTGTGTGTGTGTGTGTGTGTGTGTGTGTGTAAACATAGCCTACTTGGAAATAAAGCTCTTTCTGACTTCTGAAAAATGTTATGCATCACACTTTGGCATCCTATAAGCCAGTATTTCTTTGATTTCTTTATTATTATGTAATTCAGACGTTGCTGCTCAAACATAGATAAAGATGCATTTTAAAACAATCAGAGAACTGAGCATAACTTATGTTGTGTAAACTTTGTTAAATTCTCTTTAAACCAGTCAAAGCCACGAGGGAATTTACAGTCACAGAACGTCAGTGCATCAGTATGTGTGTGTTTGGGTCTTGTGTTGTTAGATATGTGTGTCAGCACACAATCACCTCACATAACTCTCACTTACAGTGCAATGCAAAGCCTGAACGTCCCCACAGAGAGGAATCAACCTTGTTAATGGACTTAATATGCATTACATTTGGCTTTAAAAGCATAAGAACACGCATTTTGCTTTTCAGTTGTGTATAATTAGATTTAAACCTCATTAGGGTTTTCACCTTTCAAGAAATTTTCACCACAAATACAACTTGTATAACATTGTTAAAATTAGTGTGGCAACGTCATGAACATACAACGCTGGGGCAATTTACTTCTAAAAGTAATCATTACAATACTGCGTTACTCCATAAAAATAAATGATTAATTTTTATGACTAAAATGGAAAAAGCTAACTTCAATATTTCATTGTAAATGTAAAAGTAATGCATTATTGATTAGTTACTTGAAAAAAGTAATCTGAATACATAGGGTTAATTGTAATGTCTTTCCCTCATCACTGCAGACAGCACAGCACATGAGCTTTAGCAAACCAGCCGTTAACAAATCACAAGCCAAACTAAAGGTTACGCCCAGTGTTTTTATTGAGACACAGAAAACGAGAGTGAAGCTCTGAGGATGTTGAGTCTGTCATTTAAACCACGTCCTCTGCATCCCTGACCGCTTCCTCAAGCGCGTCGACTCTTTCCGCGCGGACATCCAGGGCATTCTGCAACAGCTCAGGACGCTCCTGAAACAACCACCACACAGATAAACACTTGTGGACGCAGCGGCTTCTTTTGTGCTTACACAGACACTTCCAGTTGCCAGACTTGGTGTCAAACGAGACGCGTGTCCTCCCAAACGGACACCATTTGTCCTCAAGGTCGGTGTACACAGAAAAGAAGACACATCTCTCTGAAAGGTCATGCTCGCCCCAAAAAATAGGGTACACACAATCCACGCCCTGTATGCATGCCCTGGAGTTCATCTCCTGGCACTCGTGCTTCTCGGATGCGGTCAGGAGGTGTTTGTGGCTCATCTCCTCCAGAGAGTTAACGCTCAGCGGCGGAGGGGGAACGTAGTGCCCCGCGTGATTCGTTCTGACCAGGTGACGGCATTCCTTCCCAGGATTCCCGCTCTGGGCCTGCGCTTTCATGAAATCCCAGCACTCCTCCAGCTCACACAGCAGAATCTGCAGGGTGAAGGACTTGCGGATATGAATGGGCACTCTCGGTCCGTGCAGATATTTGGGCGTAACATAAATTGCATTTTTGGCATCTATGCATAAAATGGGCTGTTGGTCTTGGCCGTGCTGTAGTCTCTCATGCCGCCTCAAATTTGAGGTTGTGGTGAAGAGGATCCCACACTTTTGGCACGCTGCCTTGCCGGTTGTCTTGTCTTCGCTGTCCGCTCGTAGGCTCTCTAGCAGCACTGTTGTGGGCTGTAGCTCGACTGGAAGAGGAGAAAACTTTGAGATGGATCTCAGTTTGGGGTATATTTCTGACACTGAATGATCAGCCACTACGTGACCAGAGGTGGACGAAGTACACACATCAAGCACTCGAGTACAAGTACATAAAATATCATTTCAGTAATATTAAGTGGGTAACACTTTATTTTAAGGTGTCCTTGTCACACATGTACTTACTATTATAATAACAATAACTTAATTACATGCAAGTGACCCTAATCATAACCGTATAGTAAGTACATGTAGTTAATTAATAATACTGCATAATTACACTGTAACAAGGACACCTTAAAATAAAGCGTAACCAATAAGTGTACTCCTCCTTTTCAATTTCACTTGGGTAAAAGCACAGAAGTACTTGGTTTTTAATGCACTACTTAAGTATTAAAAGTAAAAAGTACTGATAGATAAATGTTTATTTATTTAGCAATTTTATATTCTCTATCCTCCTGTTAAAAATACACGTCGTACACTGATTACTACTGAGAATTCAAGAGTGGTAACACATGAAAATAACAAAAAATAATAATAATATAGTATATGATATGTGTTGGCAAATATAAATATACAATATACATTGAGAAAAATGTGTTAGCATTTAAAAAACAAACAAACAACAACAAAAAAAACCTTATGCAAACACTACTTATTTTAACGTCATGTTTAGTTTTGAAATAAAACCCACTCCATTCAGATGGTACACACAAATATGGACAGGTCTACAGTGTCCATACATACAATTACAACACTCCTGAACGACAGACACACGTTACACCTACACAAAGTGCATGATGAAAAGAGTCAGCGTTAACGAATCGGACACCGCTTTCACGTCTCGTAGTGTGTGATGATTTCTCAAGTACAAAATAATGAGGACAGGCGTGTTCTTGTGAAACTCAGTGGAGTAAAAAGTACAATATTAAAATTTGCAATGTAGTAAAGTAAAAATAAAAATACTAGTTATGTGACGACAGAATCTAGACACGTCTCAAACAAAGATGTCTCCATCTGGTCTGTAAATCAAAACTTTTTCGAATGCATTTTTTTTTTTTTGTGATGTAATATTCTCTTGGATATATCTCCGGAGAATTTGTTACACATCCAGAGTCAGGGGTGTCCAAAACCTATCCTGCAGAGTTTAGCTACAACCTCAATCAAACACATCAGAACCAGCTAAAGCTCTTCACTGGAATCACTAGAAACAAACACAAGCCAGGTGAGCTGAAGCAGGCCGGAAATAGGAGCATGTGACGTGTATATAATGATGCCTTGGAAGCCGGTCTAAAATTATACCCTTAGAGAATAGTCACATTAGCAAAATTTCAGAGCCAAAAAAGGTCCACTGTTTGTTATCGATGTAAGAGGCACAGCTCACACGTCACTTGCAATCAGTGTTGGGGAAAGTTACTTTTAAAAGTAATGCGTTACAATATTGCGCTACTCCCTAAAAACATAACTAATTACGTTACTTAGTTACTTTTATGGAAAGTAATGTGTTACGTTACTTTTGTGTTACTTTTTAAATATGAGCAGGGCTTGATTGTTTGTTTTTAATATAAAAAGTTATATTTATAGCAAATGTAAAAGCCCTTTCACACCAAAAAGTGAAATGAATAAACCTCAGGCTGAAGGAGAAGTAAATTAATGTCTGTACAGGAGAATACAGGAGAAGAAGGTTCAACACTCTTCAGCAATAAATAAAACAATGAAGCACAGATGTTTATCTAGAGTAATTTGTGTGTATTAGTATGGTTGAACTGGATCACTGAAGGCCAGCAGCAAAGACATCGGATAATAAAATGGGATTAAATACATAAAGGATATTTGTGTTATTTAACATTTAATTATTGCAGGTTTGCGTCATATTCAGAGTTGAATTTTATTCATTTTGAGGAATATCAACTCTGTTTTTTTTTTGCAAGTGAGATGAATTAATGCATGTTTGCATTTACTCTAGAACTACAATAACATCTCACTCCTGATTTCTCTCAACATGGGGACAGCAGAGCTGTCAGTCAACTGTCAGTCTTATGTGAAAAAGTAACTCTGATATTTTCTTTTAAATTGAAAAGTAATGTGTCACTTTACTAGTTACTTGAAAAAAGTAATCTGCATGACTCGCGTTGCTTGTAATGTTGCCCCCAACACTGTTTTCTGTTGTAACACTGAATCTGCATCACCAGCTGAACCCAGTCTGCATGGAGAAACCCCAGGCTGTGTGCCCTCCTACAGCAGCTACTGAATTCATCTGTGAAAGTGGTCAGTGTGTCTACATCTTTAGGAGGTATCGTCACACAAAGCAGTCTGTTAAGTCATCTGCTGTGGTGTTGAATTTGATCAGTGGATGAGTGCTATACTGAGAAATGATTAAATGCCATTGCTCACCTGTGGATTTGTCTGTCATCTCAACACCTGCAGTCATATGAAACAGATCAGAATTGAAGGACGAGCTCAAGTAAACATGGTTTACAATATAAACAAGCATGTGTATACTGTGTACATTTTTGACTGGTAGTGTAGTGTGTATGTAAAGATTGCACAACAATGAACAATTACTAGCTATACAGATTTGATATTTAATTTTCCTTAAATGACCACTCCATAAGAAATGTATTGTAATAGACACAAACCGTGGTTGGTAATATGGATCTTGTAATTCTGTGTCCTGTGCAATATTTTTGAGCACATCGGGCAATGCCAGTGACTCCTGCCATGGCCTCCGTCAGAACAATAACACGGGATAGAAAACTTCCCTGTCAAGAACAGACGACAGTAAAGACGAGGATGGGTGTTAAACACTATGTGTGTGTATTGTAGAAACAGTTACTGGTCAATTACCAATGCCAGAGTCTTTATAATATATAGCGAATCTGAGATGTTTCTTTTTGAGGTGATGTTTAGATGCGGTGACAGGAATCCTACAGTAGAGACAGTCGAGGTCCTTCATCACGCTGAACAGCTCCTCTTCATCAACAAACACAAACACTCTCTCTGCAAAACAGTCGGGAAAATACGTGAAATACAAGCTTCATGGAACCATTTACACTGCGTGCGGATCACCTGAGATGTGCAACTTCTAGTGAAATATGTTTTGATATGTACGACGGTGTTTAACTGATGCTGTAGAACAGAAAAGTGATGTTACTTTACCCATAAACCAAACCCACAGGAGACTCTTACTGGAATAATATAAAGCATTATACTCACCACCAGTCATGACTATTCACTTCCAGAGCCTAAAAATACATTTAAAAGACAAATTCAGTGAAGTACCAAATACTATTGTATTAAAACGTGATCTGAAATCTCCATTACAACAATATACTACTATTGTTACTACAGTAAATCTATGGGAATTTGTTTTTTGCTAAAATAAATCAAGACATTGCACAGAATAACAGATTGTGATAGCTATTGATGCTTTATTTACAGTAGGCACAATAACTGTGGCATTTTGTTGTAAACTGTGGTTACCCTGGTGGTTTTGCTAATGGTGATGTCCTTTAAACCGTTTACTACAACCATAATAAACAAAGACATGTCTACTAACCTCCCACAAGCAGATGTGTGGATGTAAATCAGTCAGATCTCCTGTCAGATCTCTCGAAGCAGACTCTCTAAAGACGATACCACCATTTTAAGAGCATCGTTCAACTGCGCTTTTAATATATATATGTATATAAGAAATAAAAACAAGCGACTAGCTGCTGCGCGACGCCGAGTCTGACGCAGAATCACGTGACTGTCGCCTTTTAAAAGACGCGCTGCTGTAAACTACACCATTAAACTGCTGCTGCCGAAAAAACGTTTCCCATTTAAAAATAACAATGTATTCTGTCGATTATATGTGTGTGTGTGTGTGTGTGTGTGTGTGTGTGTATATGTATATAGGTCGCACGCACATCAACAGCTGCACGTGCACGCTGTGACAATGTTCCAGGGTTACTAGATTTAACGATGCAGCTGTATTGGATGCTTCTGTTTTGCAGACTGTAATTTAGTTTTTATCTGTTATATGGCACACTTTGCTACATTTTGAGTATGAGGTGTTAAATAGTTTGTGTTTTGGATGTTCACTGCCCTGAGTGAGAGCACATACACTGATACACAGAGTAGAGTAGCTTTTTATTGTCATTGTACAGCTGTGCCACGATATTTTTGCTCTCTCATTGAAAGTACACACATGCATACAAAGTGCACATTTAACAAAGTGTAAACAATGATTCAGAAAAGTTATACTGTATATACCAAAAGTGCAAAATAGGTATAGTGCAAATGTAGCAAATATACAGTATACAGAAGTGAATGAAATATTAATAAATACAAGAGATTAAGGATTATATAAATATGAGAACAGTATATTTGCACAGCTACATCAGTGTATAGTATTCCACATCACATCTATTTAACGTCTGCATTTACATCTGCAACATAATTCTTTTAGTGTTTGCTCATCTGCAATATGCATTTAAGACATTTCCTATCAGATCTTAAATAGATGTGTAGAAAATGTCTTTAAGATGTTTATGATTTATAATATCTGCTAAGATGTTTTTACACAGCAGATGTTTCCCAGATCAAGCACTCTTTATAGAGGCCTACCTGTGCAATAACGTTCTGCAATTATGTTTTTATACCAAAAATTATGTACAATTATGGTATTTTGGAAAGGTTTATGTTATAATATAACATGTAATATAAAGGTTTATGTTAAGTTATAGAAATGACACAATCATTTGAATTTGAATTGTGTAAATAGTGTCATTTAACAAATCTGAATATTGTGTAGTTTAGATTTTTAAGTGGTTTAGTTTAATTATTTTGAATAATTTAATTATATTTTTGCACACGTAGATCAAAACATTGAGAAATGTGGCTGAATTATAAAAGCCAGAAGTGGTAGGCTACTAAAGAAAGAGCCGGTTCGTTTTTCTGAGCCGAGCCGAGCCGAATGATCCGGATCCCTAAACAGAGGCAGAAATCACCGTCTGTCACACAGCAAGAGACGGATCCAGGCCAACCACACATCAGGTGCTTTTTTATACATTTAACAGCCCAGGATACTAATAAACAATCAATAACTCTTGATTTTTCAACCATATGTCATGTTTATATTAAACAGAGTAATACTGATGTTTTAAAACGTACAATAATTGTGATTCATAATTCTCACCACAGTGCCATTTTTAATCTTTTGACACTGCCGCTCAGAAGTATGGGAACAGTAAGATTGAATGTTTTTTTTTAAAGAAGTTTCTTCTGCTCATCAATGCTGTATCTATTTGATCAAAAATACAGAAAAAAAAAAAAACATTTTGTGAAATATTTTTAATATACTTTAAAATATCATTTATTTCTGTGATCAAAGCTGTATTTTCAGCATCATTACTCCAGTCTTCATTGTCACATGATCTTCAGAAATCATAATAATATGCTGATTTATTATCAGCGTTGAAACTGTTGTGCTGCTTCTTATTGGTTTTTGGAACATGTGATTTACATTTACTTTGATTACAAAGTTAAAAAGAACAGCATTTATTTAAAAAAAAATTATATTTTTTTTATTACAATATACAATGCTATTCAAAAGTTTGGGGTCAGTATATTTTCTCTTTCTTAAAAAAAAAAAAAAAAAAAAGAGAAATTAATACTTTTATTCAGAAGGGATGTGCTAAATGAATAAAAAGTCACAGTAAAGACGTATATTGTTAGAAAAGATTTCTATTTTGAACAAATGCTGCTCTTTTTAACTTTGTAATTACTTTAATTTTTGGGAATACAAAATATTAACTTCTTTCTTCAGGGAAATAAGAAAATGGCAGTTTGTGAATGTTTTGTGAATCTGCATCTCCTGCGCTCCAAGCCACTCCCACAATAACTGCATCTCAAATTAACACACGGCTCAGATTAACTGTATAGCATGCGTGTAAGACTACAATACAATTATAAAGTAATTTTATCACAAATAAATCTTTCAGTGAGTAAAACAGGCTGTATTATAGACTACACAACATTGTTATTTTCAAATTATTATTTTAAATTATTGTCCCTGGATCAGTAGAGTACTCTTGTAATAAAGTAGCTGTAGCAGGAACAGATTTTAAGTATCAATTCCACCTAAAAAAAGATGCAATCTAATCCTGTCTACATGAAATAAGCTGCTCCCGAGCAGGTTTAAGCTTACGGACCTGTTGCTGTGACAGCAACTCCAGGATCAGCGTCGAAGAACCAAATGATCCAAGATCATGCCAAATCATCAACAATCAAATCCAGCTAACGGAGTCTGCGACGTACGAAGAACGGGCCCCAGGACTGTAAAATAAAGTGCTACTATTACAGTTATCGGTGTGAATAGGCCTTAAGTACCACTTTTATCTGCTAAGGAAGAGGAAAAAAAAAAAACCTTTACAAATCAATGATTTTTGGTGAAAAAGGCATTAAAAAGAACACACAACAATAAAATAAATAGACTGGATTTTAATAAAACGAAATCAGACAGCTTTCAATGAACTATTACATGAAGAAACTGAAGCCTAGATTTTTCTGATAATAGTTTTACAAGCCACTAGATGCAGTGACTTTTCGTTTCCTTGCCAAGAAGCCTCTTTCAGCCACACACAGCACATAGGATCATGGTTTATAAAAAGGACTGACATGCAGCACACTAAATTAAATCACTTATTTTCATGCTATTGTTATGAATATAAAATATCGAAGCGGTGATTCATTTTTACTATAGAAGAGTAAAATAAAACAAAAACAAATGCCTTGGACCTAGATCCCATCATGACCATTAGAAAACTATCCTGGACAACTGGACTCGTAAGGAGGTGGGGAGAAAAACCCAAAACAAAATTCAGACCACACTTAATACTAATCTTGGGATGCAGATCTGGAACGAGAGCGAGATTTAGAGCGCGAGCCAGACTTCGAGCGAGAGCGTGAATGCTTATCTGGAGACTTGTATTGGCTCTTCTCAGCCTGAGGTGATGGAGAGCGAGAAGCAGACTTGGCACGACCTCCGTCGCCATTCTCCATCGGTGAAGCAGATCTACTCCTGGATTTCCTGCTGACCGATTTCTCCTTGGAGCGTCCACGATCCGACTTCACTTTAGAAGTGCTCTTAGAGCGGGACTTGCGCTCATCCGAGCGGGAGCGAGACTTGCGACTGGTTGATCGACTGCGAGATTTGTGCGTGCGGGAGCGAGAACGAGATTTACGGTTGCGTGAGCGAGACTTGCTCGATGGGGATTTGGAGCGAGACCTGTTTCCCGACCTGGAACGGGAGCGGTGTCGGCGAGAGCGAGACCTGCAAGAGACAAACAGCAGCTGAAAGAAGAGACACAAACAGTCGTATTTACATTCAATCAATTTTTGTTATTTTAATACCTTGAGCGAGATCTTGAGTTACTCCGAGAATGGCTGCTACGGCGACTCCTACTACGAGAACGACGCCGGCTACGAGAACTAGGAGAGAAAAAAAAATTTTTTTTTGTTGAACATACTCCTATCCCAGCCTAATATGCAAAGTCAACTGTAAACATGAACACTGAGGCTCTGATCAGAGCAGCGCTCTTGAGCATTCAGTTTGGCATTGGACTGTTTGTCCAAACAAAGATGGGATGGTTTTAAAAAGCCTTTAAACAATCAGCAATTAGATATGACCCAGGATAGAACCTTGTGGTACACCAGAGGTGAAAAGTGCCAAGCAAGATCCCAATCCTATAAGACTTGAAATGTCTTGAATATTAAATCAAAATCCAAGCCAATCTAGGGGCATGACACTACCAGGTTCACCAGAAACTGGTGTTTTGCACTTGTTGGTGATAAGTTAACACTCACCGAGAGCGGCTACCAGAGTAGGAGCGCCGCCGGCGCTGCTTGTCTTCAACCAGACGAATCTTCCTGCCATTGATGTCTGTTCCATCCAGTTTGTCCAGAGCTCTCTGCATGTCAGAGTAAGAGCGGAACTCAATGACTCCCTCATTGGCACGCTCCTTATGGGCATCTGCATAGGTCACCTCACCTGCCTGTCGCATAAAATCCTGCAAAGAGAACCCAAACTTCACCTCTGTGCACTGCTGGCGATCGCAAGGTACTTTCTTCAGTCATAAATAGCGATGCTGAGAGAAGATTTTTTTTTTTTTTTTTTACTGAAACTCATCAACCGTTACCTTGAGGTCTTGCCAACTGCAGCGACTAGACAGATTCTCCACAATGAGGCGGTACTCGGTGCGAACAGGAGGGCCATACTTGTCCCTTCCGGTGCGACTCCTGCTGCTGTAACCACCTTTATAAGAAAAGGGAAGGGAACATAAAAAGATCTTCTTACGACAGAGAAATCAGGGAAAGACTAGCGCCATTGTCTTAACATTAGAACCTACGAGAAGATACAAGTCATATATTTGCCCTCTGTTGCTTATTGCCAACCTGTTCAGACTCAAGAGCAGTTTGCTGCCTCCCAGAAAAGGCATTACTATTTGGATAAAAGAGAAACTGATAAGACACAAATAAGGCTGACAAGACCATTCTTGGCCTTTCAGGGCAAAAATGATATTTCGATAGGCAGCATGAAACATTTAAATGTTTTACTATTTAGGCTCACAAATCCTTCGCTTGAACATCTTGACTTGCCCGTACAGAAATGCTAGTGTAACCCAATGTCTCCATTTTAGGTATTTCTATTACATCCTTGATAGAGGCTTTCCATATGGACAACATAGCAATAACTAGTGTCATTCCTCACCATCACCCCTGGTCTATTGGCAAAAGGCTGCTGTCATCTTGGCTTCCGGTTAGGTCAGCCAAAGCATCAAGGGGCAAAGGTCACACACACATTGTAAGGTGAAGAGGCCAAGGCCAAACCGGTCAGGTAGTCATCTTAGCCACAACGACACTTGGACTCAGCCTCAGCCCCCACTGGACTCTTTCAAATTGAAACATCAAGGACTTGTTATTGTGAAAATCAAATTGGAAATAAAATTAGACTTAAACATGGACGTTGATGCTTACTTTCCACTGGGCTAGAACACAAGCTTAAACTCAAGAACAAAAGAAATGGTGTATTGGGAAAAGAAACACGATCATAAAATAGGGCTGGGCAGTATATCGAACATGAAGATCATGCGCATCTCGTCAGTAACGCCGGTTCTTGGTTAGCATTAAATCTCCATCACCTGCTTTCAAATGGAGTGGTATTTAATACACAGAGCCGTAGATCACTGACAAGCTACTCAATATCACGTTATCGAAGGTGATCCATCTGTGATAATGAACGTGATGTTGAGTAGCTTGTCAGTGATCTACGGCTCTGTGTATTAAATACCACTCCATTTGAAAGCAGGTGATGGAGATTTAATGCTAACCAAGAACCGGCGTTACTGACGAGATGCGCATGACAAAATCACATACGATACATCGCCCAGCCCTAATATAAAACACCCTCTCAAAAAAAAAAAAAACTAGACACAACAACAAAAAAAAGAACTGTAGAAGCATGTAAGCTAAAAAGTAACATGTTTCAAGTCATATTAGTGAAACTAAAGTGTGAAAAAACACTTGAGAAAGAACTGGCAATGACTTGCACCGATATGACTGGGCTAAAGGCTTAATGTTCATTTTTAACATTTCATTAGCATTATATGAACATCATAATGAGGACATAAGGAATCCAGAAAGCTGTGCGCAGCAGATTTGGCTTTCTTGACTAAAAATGAAGAAAGGAAGGGGAAACAAAACATCTTTGCTTTTTAAGTGCATTTTCATCAGCAGTTGAAAGGTGTTTCTGCCAGCATGATGTTTTGATAAATCAAAAATTGCTTGAATTAACAGCAAAAGGGATAGAAGAAAAAAATAAAATAAAAATTCACTTGTAAGCAACATTACACCTGGAGGAACATAAAATTGGGTAGCAAGTTGTTACATGCTTGCTTACACTCGCAATATCCTCTTAGAATGATCTGATTTACAGAAATTTAAAAACAAGTACTCAATGCAATGCATTACTTACTGCGTCCTCCTCCTCCACCTCCTCCACCACCACCACCACCTCCTCCTCCTCCACCTCCTCCTCCTCCTCCTCCACCTCCATGATATCCCCCTCCATAGCTGTCCCGGTCCCGGCGCGGACCCCTGGCGTGCTCCACCATGACCCGCTCTCCGCACAGCTCTTTACCGTTCAGCTCATACACGGCGTCATCAGCATCACGGGTGTCCTCAAACTCAACAAAGCCGTACCTACGAGCACAGCACTGATTAGGCCAGGATCACAGAGCGGTGCACAAATGTAATGGGGTTAAATCCAAAAGTTATTGAACCCCAACATGCCCGTGTGTCAGATCAAAGCTGCTCCTGGAGGAGACTCATGATCTTAGGCTCTCTGCTCCTCAGAAGTTTCGGACATTTGATAAATGTTGCTGAAAGCATTAAAAGTGCCTATTCTAAACAATCAGATCTACTTTTGAAGATCCATTGTCAAGAAAATTCATGTTTTTTCACAATGCATTTGCATTGCATTTGTTTTCACACTTTCAGTTCTCCAAATCCTTCCGAGACAAAGTCAAGCCTCAGCTTGTAATCGAAGACATTCAGTACACAAAGTATAAACTTGCAAATTTACTAAATTGATGCAACAGCAACTGAGACACAAATGAAAATGGTGCAGTAATTATCTTAAATTGCATAATGAATGTGATTAACTATAATTACAAGCAGACCAGGAATGAAAGTAACGACCTAAAAAGGTTTGTCTCTGATACTGGCTTGAGAAAGTTTGAAGTCGTTTAAAAAAAAAAAAGCCTTTAAGGTTTCTAGTTTGAATTGTTATAAGCGGTTTTAATAAGCTTTATAAGCGAAGGCCGTAACATCTGTCAGATGTGGTTACTAGGGTGTCTTATGGTGCCTGCTAGGGATTTTTAGCATATTGCTAAAATGTTTTAGTTCGTTACAAGTGTATGGCCCAGATTAGTTAGTATGGTTTAGCATGTAGTTAGCAAGTCCAAAGCTGTTAGGCTTCACTAGAAAAACTGAGAGGCTTAAAGCAGTAGAAAAAAAATCAGAAGTGTTAAGCTTCAAAAGAGAAACGAAGAACAGCACGTTGGCTTTCTGAAGCCAAGATACCACGTGAAGTGTGTGTGTGTGTGTGTGTGTGTGTGTGTGTGTGTGAGAGAGAGAGAGAGAGAGTTTTACATGAATAGCAGTGATAATTATAAAGTAGAAACATAACTAACAGCGCATTACTAGTGAACGCGTTATAGTAAGAGTAGTTGTAGCGCGTGCTCCGCCCATCTCAGCTCCAGCCGCTGCTTCGGTTTAAGGGTCGAGAAAATGGAGGCGCTTCAGCCGTAAACGTGGCGAGAGCATCAGACTCACATCTCTGCAGCAATCACCGGCTTCAACCAGCAACCCAAACAAAACATTTCCCGCCGAATACTGCTCAGCATCACCGCATAATCAACCACCGATAACAAACAAACTCGCGTTCGTTTTAAACGTGGCTTTTCAGTTTAAGTCTATTGTTATATAACTTACAAAAAAACAACGTTTATACTTAACACTAACCTAAATTTTAGTAAAAGTTGCAGCTGAAAACCAAGCAGACGTGTAGCATCGCGGATCGGTTTAATGGCGGTTTCGCCGCGCGCTGATTCTAGCGTTAGCTTCCTCGTGCCGCGCTTTATTATTTTGTCGCGCGCAGAAGAATGAACTCACCCGTTTTTCAGATCCACCTCCAGCAGCTTCCCGTAGCCGCCGAAGAACCGCTGGATGTCTTTCTCGCGGACATGATAGCTCAGCCTGCCGATATACACACGAGGCATCTTGATTTCGCTCGAGCTCAGCAGCAGCAGCAGATTATCTCCAGCACTGAAATCAGCCGCAACAGGCTTTTGTCCGATTGTCAACCGGAAGTTATTCGATCTAGAGCGCCCCTTCTAAAATAAGAGTCTTCTTCTTCTTCTTGTTTAATGGCGACTAACTCTTTAGGAGCATTATCGCCACAAAATAAGAGTCCTTTACCTACACTTGTTTAAAAGTGCTACGTCGAAAATACCTTTACGGTACAAAGTCATTTTTATAGACCTATAGCTTCCGGTGATGAGTCTTCTTCTTCTTCTTCTTCTTTGGAATTTTGGCGTATTCCGCACCATCGGCACATACCGCCACCAACTGTTTATATTCAAACATGGATGACAGTCCCGTTTCTATTCATATTTTATTTTACTTTATTGTTAGTATTATTTCGGGTTCACCCTAGCTGTATTTATGGCTGTTCCCCTATTCCTTTGCGTTATTTATTTATTTATCTCCCTATCAAATTCGTTAGTTTAATCCTGTTTCTACTATATATTCCATTACTATTCTTTGATTAATACCCTCTTTTAATCCTTTTCCTAATATCCAATTTATCTTCTTTTTTCTTTATTATTATCTTTTAAGTTCTAAATCATTTTAATTCTCTCTGTATTATATTTCCGACATTTTAGTAGCCTAAACATGTTCAGCGGTTTCTCTTACCCCACAAAAGCACATTTACCTGTAATAAGTTTATATTTTGTATAGTGATGCGTTTAGTCCCGTGTGTCCTAATTGTAATCTATTTAAAATCACCTAATCTTTCCTACATCTACTATTTAGCGCTGACATTTATCTGGTCTGACATCTTCTATCCACTGTAATGCAACCATTATTGCAACTAATTCTACTGTATGCTGAATTATTTGATCATCTTTTGAATATGTTTATTTCGAATTCTGGAAATAATATTCCTATATCTGTCACTCCAGATTCTGGTACCTTTGATCCATCTGTAAATATCTGTAGATATGAAAAATAATTAGTTTGTATGTATTTCTCCTTATACTTTACTATTAATTTCATGTATTTCTTTATTTTTGTTTAAATTTATATCTACATTTGCCATCGGAAACATCCATGCTGGGATTATTCCTATTGCTACAGGAGCATGTCGAAGTGCTGCTGTACATACTCTTAAAGCTTTAGTCTGTATTATATCCAATTATCTTAGGTTTGTTTTGGCTGCTGCTCTGTATATTGTACAACCATAATCAAATTTTCAATGTCAAAGTATACTGTTATCACATTCTCTTTTAGGACAAATGCCTTTTTTATATCATTACTACATTTCTAAAACCACACTGATATTGACTAATCATATTATTATGTTCGAGATAAAATTATAATCTATGTACTATATATATATTAACCCCCCCCCCCCCCCCCCCCCATCAGTTTACCAAGATTGGATGTTAAAGCTAACTTTTAGTGTTTGTTGGATGTTTTCCAGGCTTTATTATTGGAAGTACGTGTGCACTTTTCCAGTTTTTTGGTATTTTCCCTTCTTTCCAGATTCTATTATATAATTTAAGTTTGTTTTCACGTGTTTCTATTGGAATATGTTTGAACATGATGTAACATATTTGGTCTTCTCCCAGTGCTGTATTATTATTATTATTATTTTACATTCATTAATTGCTCTATTTAGTTCATTTATGTCGAACTCAACATCTAATGTGTTTTCCATAGGTTTCTTTGGTGTATTAATATCTGGATACTTCTCTAAAATTTCTTGTCTTTTTTTAAAATAATATTTCTTAATTTTAAAATGAAGACATAAGTCAAATGCAAAGCTGATTGAATGAAAGGTATTTTCTTCATAATGAAACCATATTAAACATATCAAAAAAAGATTTTGAGCTTAAAAAAAAAACTCTTTTGTATACTCATTGTGCTTTTAACTTTACCCACTTACATTATATTAATTAACAGACTCAGCTCAGCATGCTGTATACACACACACACACGCACGCACGCACGCACACACACACACACACACACACACACACACACACACACACACACACACAAGATTGCTTTTAAGGTAAAATATAAGAACAGAGGGACAGTGGAAAACGAGTTGTCAGTGTGGAAAAACCGATGTATTTTATCTGATGACATTACTGTAGGGTCACTGACGAGGTTTGTGCTTATCTCAGTTAAAGTTTAATATGGACAAGTAAAAATATATAAATATATTGTTGTGTAAATAAAAAGGTTAGCAATCAGTTTGTTTGCATTTTGTATTTATTCTGAAAGGTGGAGGGGTTTAGAGACGCCTAGCCTCCAAATGTTCAGAATGAATGAATAATAAAATGTGAAGCATGGATTATTTGAAACTAATTATAAAAACTAACAGATTATTTGGATTGACTTCGATGTAACACCCACTTTATTGTAAAGCTGTTACGTGATGATGAAGCCGTTTAATTCGACTCTGCTCCACATGCACATAAAACGTTTTCAGACCAAAAGAATATCACAACACATGCTAATGTGTAACTTCATAAACACCAATGCCTGTCTTGGTGGAATGGATTCATTAATATGCTTATTAAAGACTGTTGGACCAGTTCAAACTGATCTCCAGGGGCATTTTCACCTTAATAAGGGCGAATTTTCCAGTCTTCTTAAATGTATGCATTCCCTTTCATGCACAAATGTATTTAATTAATGCAATTAGAATAATGAGACACTAATAGGGCTGCTATCAGTCATATTAAATCAACTTTGCACTGCAAAAGTGGCACAGAAGCTGCATTTAGACGTATTTACACAGCTTGTTTAATGCAGCTCAGAGATGGCATGAATGCATTTATACTGCAATTATGTGTCAGCTGCATACATAATGTTATTAGCTTAATGTTTTAAATATCAAACATTCTGAATATAAAAATCTGAATAGTTGGGGGAAATATATACTTTGAAGTCATTGATTGATTCACTCAACCAATTCCTTCTAAATGGCTGATTCGTTAGGAGTCTGTCTTAACGAACGGGTCTTTGAAGCGTTCACTCAGTTCTTGCTGTGCTGATTCCAACAGTTCTGCTGTGACTCGGTTTGGAAATATTTCCATTGATGCAACAGAGCAAAATCTGACAATATCGCATCTAAAATGTACATCACTTACATCATTAACTTGAACAGTCTATTTTTAAAATGCATATATTTATGTTTAACCATGCTTTGCTCTGGATATAAGAGGAAAAGGAAACTGTTGATATAGAAAGATTTTTACCTTCAAACAGTAAGAGGTCCAGCCTTACGTACATTGCTAGATGTATGATTAATCATTCAGTACCTCGAAATGTATACCACAGTATTACTAAATGAAATCATTGTTGTACCATAGTACTGTCTTGGTAGGCTACATTTGCTTTTTGGATAAAAGTGCCTGCCAAATGCACAATCTGCCATTTGTTTTAAGCACAACAAATTATATATATATATATATATATATATATATATATATATATAATTATAATCAATCTAGAAGTCCTCTATGAGGTAAAAAAATAAAACAATCTCCTATCACTGCATAAAGGGAGCTGAAGAAAATATAATCTGAGAGAGGTACACTAACTTTAATCCCAAACATACTCAGTTCATTACTTCAAATGAAGTGTCATGGAGTCTGATTTCTGCCAAAGGAGGTGTTTACTTTGTACTGACTCATATCATGCCCACACCTTTCCACATTCCACCTTTATTCAAAACAGCATCAATCAGTATTGTGTGCATTGATTTCAGAAGCATGTAAATGTTTGTTCACTGCAGAGCTTGCGTTAGCCAAAAAAAGTTACAAAACATGCAATTTAGATGCAATAAATACACACTCCTCCATCATATGTCATTTCAGCTCAAATGAAAACATTTCATTACTATTACAAATGTGCAATAGAAGAACGATGATCATTTCGCCATAGGGGAAGGTATAACCAAATCTACAATATTTCAAAGTGCTTTCAGTGACTCTGTCTGTAGAAATCTATTCGAGCTTTACAAAGCATACACTTTTATGCTAATTCATCATGTATAAAAACAAAAACTGAGACAAAACGTCAATGGGTGCTGCATACACATTGGGAATGAGTTCAGGGCGTCTGGCTAAGACAAGAGTTTGACAGACTCATACTAGCAAGAACTAAAAACAGCATTGTCATCAGGTCCAGTCTTACTTTCTTGTGACGTGACAAACGTGTATACGATTGGAACTTATTCATACTTTGGTATTTAAAAGATATTTCCATTTCGGTATTCGGCTGTCAAACCAAGACCAAAACAAACACAAAACAACTCAAGAAGAAAGAGCGGCTGGATGTAGTGGACACTGAGGTGTTTCATGCTCAATCTTTCAGCTTGCTCTCCAGGAAATCCTGGATTTTGTTGATTTTCTCTTCTTGTTGATCCAGGAGATCCAGTATGACCCCCATGGGCGTCTTCTTCAGGCCAACGCCCTCGATCTTGTTCTCCAACTTGTTCTTCATGTTGCGAAGTCTCAGAGAAGCGTGGATGAGGATCACTGCAGGGCAAAACACAAGACTTCAGCAACAAAAACACTCTTGATGAACCGCGACAGAACCGTGCGCTCAAAAAGATGACAGAGACGGCCATCTATTCAGTATTTAAAGCTCAGCGTTTCCAGTGAACATGCATCTTTCCCATTAAGCCCAGTGGAGGCAATGCAATCTTTCCTCACTGCAGTATATTACTTTATTCAAATGTCCATTTATACATATCTACACATATACAGTGCCCTCCACTAATATTGGCACCCTTGATAAATATGAGCAAAGGCGGCTGTAAAAATAAATCTGCATTATTTATCTTTTTTTATATTTCACTCAAAACATTCACAGAATTCAAACCTTTCATTGAAGTAAAACAACTGAAAGTGGGGAGAAAATCTTGTGATGAAATAAATGCTTTTCTCCAATGAATGTTGGCCACAATTATTGGCACCCCTTGACATTCTTATGAGTGAAATATCTCTGAAGTATATTCCTATTCATATTTATTTTTTTAGCACACCAGGGTGATTATGAGCATGAAATTGTCCAGCCATGACTTCTGTTCCACAGGATTATAAATATGAGGAACAAATTCCTTTAATCATCCATCGCAAGGAGAAAAACCAAAGAATATAGTTCTGATACAGAACAAGTTTGTTGAGCATCATAAAATAGAAAGTGGCCGTAAGAAAAGAGTTAAAGCGTTGAAAATCCCCATTTCCCCCATCAGGGCAATAATTAAGAGGCTCCAATCAACTAAAGATGTTACAAATCTGCCTGGAAGAGGACGTGTGTCTATATCGTCCTAATTCACGGCGAGGAGGAGAGATTGAGCGGCTAAAGACTCTCCGAGGATCACAGCTGGAGAACTGAGTTGAGTCTCGGGTCAGAAAGCCTAAACAATGGCCATGGCCTTCCAGTCCTCTGACCTGAACCCTACAGAAAAGGAGTGAAGTGAAGAGAAGAAGCTGTGAATCTGAAGGATCTGGAGAGACTCTGGATGAAGGAATGGTCTCTGATCTCTTTATCAGGTGTTCTCCAAACTCTTCAGGCATTATAGGAGAAAACTCAGAGCTGTTATCTCGGGAAAAGGACGTTGCAATAATTGGGTGCCAATAATTGTGGCTAATGTGAACTAGAGAAAAACATTTATTTCATAATGTGAGTTTCCCCCACTTTCAGTTGTTTTACTTCAATGAAAGGTTCAATTTTGTACATTTTTTGAATGAAAGATCAAAAGGATAAACAATGCAGATTTATTTTCACAGCCACCTTTGCTCATATTTACCAAGGGTGCCAATATTAGTGGAGGGCACTGTTAATACACATGTAGTGATAAATTGGACACGGCTTAACTTGACATGAAGCAGTCATACCACTTTTATTACACCACATTTAACCAAGTACTAGTACTTACAGCACTAGTCTGTTAGTTATCTAATTATCCATTACTGTGTACAAAACAAAATGTTTTTTACAAAATTTACTTTAAGATCATTCTGAGGTTAAATACAGATTTAAAATCATAATACGAAATAGTTTAATAGCTATGATACTGGTTTTGAAATCAAATGTTTGCATAGATATGACAAGAAACACTTGCATCTAACAATGCCTTGGAAAAAAACAAATAATCTTAAAAAATAAAGCATATGCATAAACCCAAATAAGAAATAACACAGTTATCGAATAAACATGAGTCTATTCTGTTCTATTTTAGAATGCAATTCATGAAAGAAGTCAATTAAATCATTATGTGTGTGTGTGTGTGTGAATTTGTAATCATTAACATTTTCAAAAGTAACTGTAATTTAACTACACATTTTTTCTCAGTAACTTTATTACATTACATTTATCCATTACATGTAGCTAGTCACTCCTCAACACTGCAGCTGTAGTAACAGGGCAGACTGCTGTAAGAGGCTCATGCCGTGGTTTTAGGCAGACGTTTCCAAGAATCTGCTCTGCTACTGTCAGGAAGTGCCAAAACTGAATATAGCGCAATTAGATAATGCTGTTTTGTGTTGCTATAACTACAAGCAAAACACGCTGCTAGAGCTCTGCCTGTTTTCCGCATGCAGTCTGCCTCTGAGCGAGGAACTGAGGAGAGATCTGTGGATTATGAACGACTCTGCGACTGATATACCGCAGAAGCTCAAATCCTCCACCATTACAGCGCTGGTTTACACACAGATGACAAGCCTCTGAGCATTTACTCACCTTCAGGTCATCACAAACCTTCTGTGGAACACAAAGGATGTTTTTAAAAAAAGTTTAAGTGTATTTTTTATGTCCATGCAACCATCTGTCCAATGTTTAAAATATCTTCTGTCATGTTCCACAGAAGACATAAAGTCATGCAGGTTGAGAAATGACTGAATTTTCAGTTTTGTTATTATTTATATACTACTACAGTTTTTAATCAATATTTTGCTTTTATTAGTAATATGTGCTTGTGTCATTTCTATCATTTTTGTTCTTTTTTTTTTTTTTTTTAATTATTTATTATTTCAGGTTTAGTTTTTATTCATGTCCAGTTAGTAATATTAGTGCTTATTTCAGGCACTCAAAGATAAATTTTCATCTAATGTTCAAATTTTATTTTTAATAATTTAATACTTTTTTCAGTGAAAAACTGAACCCAGGAAGTGTTCTCTTTTTGTCCCAGGATGATTGACAGAAAGGGTTTTTACACTTAAAGTAATAAGAGGCATGTGTCAAACATGACATGCATTCAGTCACTACTGCTGTATTATTATACACAAATACTTTCACTTTTCAATTTGCAAAAAGTAAGCAATCCTGCACTCTTACAAATAAATGTTCAATTAGAAAACTTTAACAATCACTGAACCTTTCCATTGCATAAAAGGTTGCTTATAGTGAAAGGATAACATTTTTCAATTTTTAAGACAAGTGGTTTTTTAAAGGACTGTTCACTGAAAGCTTTTTGTCATTAATGGCATCGCTGTGAAAACCCGCTTCTGAAGCCTTTATTTCTAAGAGTGTGGGTGACAAATATGCAATGGCACTGGAGACCAGATATAGTGTTTGTTTTGGGGTGATGCTGCACCCACAGCAGTTAATATCAGTATAATGTCCTAGAAAACATATTAAAAATGCACTTAATAAGGCAGGTGCGAGTGCAGAAGATCTGATACGAGTACTCACGGAGCATGGGGAATGTGATACCAAAGAGAAGCACCATCACTCCTCCACACAAGGACAACAGGAAGTAGCTGATTCCCAAAACACCCACAACAAACAGGGTGGGGTTCCTCTTCTTGAAGTTCTTGATCACAGTTTTGTTCTCTCCGGCCCACACGGAGCCCATGAAGACCAGAGCCACGACCGCCCCACCGACAAACATGCCCAGCGGGTTCATAAAGCTGCAAAAACCACACCAGACATTCAGTGCACATCAATGAATCACTATTACTGTTATTATAACATATAACTGCATCAAACGGGTGATCAAACAGGGCTCCTAATGTCAGTGTGAACGGCAGGAAGTACTCAGCTGGGACTCTGTTAAGGGTCATTCACATCAAGGAAGATAACAATACTAAAGTTATCGGTATTGCTATCTTAAGTTATCGGTAAAGATGTCTTAAGTTGGTATGGATAATTATCTTATCTGCATATTTATTTGAAGTTATCAGTATAGTTATCGGTATATTTATGTTAGTTAGTTATCAGTATACTTATCTCAAGTTATCGGTATAGTCTAACTTCGGTATGTGCTTATAATAAATATAATGTTATTGTCCGTTGGTGTGGATGCTAATATAATCGTCGTTCTTGGTGTGAACCGGCCTTTTCAACCATTGTTTTAACATAAAGAAATAAATATGGCTTTTAAATAAAGAACTGTAAAACTTTGTAAATAAAGAAAGCCTTAACCTTTTTTTAGCTGATTAATAATATATATATATATATATATATATATATATATATATATATATATATATATATATATATTAGTGCTGTCAAACGATTAATCCCATACAAAATAAAAGTTTTTGTTTACATAATATATGTGTGTGTGCACTGTGTATATTTATTATGTATAAATACACACATATACAGTATATATTTTGAAAATATTTACATGTATACATTTATCTAATTTATATAATATATAAATCAATTTAATATACAAATATAACATTTTTCTTGAATATATACATGCATGTGAGTGTATTTTATATATACATAATAAATATACACATATATTATGTAAACAAAAACTTATTTTGGATGTGATTAATTGCGATTAATTGTTTGACAGCACTAATATATATACACAGGTGCATCTCAATAAATTAGAATGTTGTGGAAAAGTTCATTTATTTCAGTAATTCAACTCAAATTGTGAAACTCGTGTATTAAATAAATTCATTGCACACAGACTGAAGTAGTTTAAGTCTTTGGTTCTTTTAATTGTGATGATTTTGGCTCACATTTAACAAAAACCCACCAATTCACTATCTCAACAAATTAGAATACTTCATAAGACCAATAAAATAAACATTTTTAGTGAATTGTTGGCCTTCTGGAAAGTATGTTCATTTACTGTATATGTACTCAATACTTGGTTGGGGCTCTTTTTGCTTTAATTACTGCCTCAATTCGGCGTGGCATGGAGGTGATCAGTTTGTGGCACTGCTGAGGTGGTATGAAGCCCAGGTTGCTCTGATAGTGGCCTTCAGCTCATCTGCATTGTTGGGTCCGGTGTGTCTCATCTTTCTCTTGACAATACCTCATAGATTCTCTCTGGGGTTCAGGTCAGGCGAGTTTGCTGGCCAATCAAGCACAGTAACACTATGGTCATTGAACCAGCTTTTGGTATCTTTGGCAGTGTGGGCAGGCGCCAAGTCCTGCTGGAAAATGAAATCAGCATCTCCATAAAGCTTGTCAACAGAAGGAAGCATGAAGTGCTCTAAAATCTCCTGGTAGATGGCTGCGTTGACTGTGGACTTCAGAAAACACAGTGAACCAACACCAGCAGATGACATGGCAGCCCAAATCATCACAGACTGTGGAAACTTCAAGCAGCTTGGATTCTGTGCCTCTCCACTCTTCCTCCAGACTCTGGGACCTTGATTTCCAAATGAAATGCAAGATTTACTTTCATCTGAAAAGAGAACTTTGGACCACTGAGCAACAGTCCGGTTCTTTTTCTCCACAGCCCAGGTAAGATGCTTCTGACGTTGTCTCTGGTTCAGAAGTGGCTTGGTAGCCCTTTTCCTGAAGACGTCTGAGCGTGGTGACTCTTGATGCACTGACTCCAGCTTCAGTTCTCTCCTTGTGAAGCTCTCACAAGTGTTTGAATCAGCTTTGCTTGACTGTATTCTCAAGCTTGCGGTCATCCCTGTTGCTTGTGCACCTTTTCCTACCCAAATTCTTCCTTCCAGTCAACTTTGCATTTAATATGCTTTGATACAGCACTCTGTAAACAGCCACACCTTTCAGTAATGACCCTCTGTGACTTACCCTCTTTGTTCGTCTTCTGGATCATTGCCAAGTCAGCAGTCTTCTCCATTATTATGGTTTCAAAGAACAAGAGATACCCAGAATTTATACTGTATGGATGGTCATTTATTGAAACTGAAATGTAAATATTCTAGTATTTTGAGATACTGTTTTTTGACTTTCATGAGCTGTAAGCTCCAATCATCAAAATTAAAACAAAACTTTTGAAATGTTTTACTTTACATGCAATGAATATAAAATATATGAAAGTTTCACTTTTTGAAATAACTTACAAGAAAAAATGAACTTATTCACGACATTCTAATTTGTTGAGATGCACCTGTATATTGCAATTAATTTTTTGTTTGATTTTAAAATGGTAATGTTTGTTTACAACTCAGTTTTTAGAGTTTTATTTGCATGTTATTATATTTAATAATATTTTATTTATTTATGAAGGACTTTTAAACATGTTAGGCTACATGTCATGGTATTCCGGGAATCCAGTTTGTAATCAATTGTCATAAAACGAGCTGAGTTTTTAAGCAGATCCCTGTTTGAGTCTGTTTTTGGTCTGTCACTCAGGTTGAACACATTTCTGGATCAGGCAGTGACTCACTAAATCCAGGCCTGCGAGCTTGACAACACTAACACAGCCAAAGAAGGGTGGGTCCACCTTCAACACATTCCTCACAGCAACAAAACACTGCTCACGACTCGAGAACAAGCACACAGTATGTTTCTGATCTCTCACTGTGTTTAATGTTTCTGATCTCTCACTGTGTTTAATGCTCGGATTGAAATAATGCAGTGTAAAGTATACAGTCTCCGCATTAAACGGAGGATGAGTTTGCTCTATCCAAACTGGGTGCGACATTTATTCAGCTTTACTACAAATAATTAACACGCACAGCACTCTGGACCACGCTTTCAAAACAGCCTGAATGAGGTTATAGTGTACACTAATAGATATAAATACATTTAAGACCTTCACATACCCGACAATCAGAATTACGACGATAGCGGCAGCAAAGTAGTTGGTCTGATAATAAAGCAGATTGCTGATCACTCTGTTATTCCATCTGCTTAAATCAGACACCTCTGGTTTAGAGAAGCGGTCAACACCAGGGAAGAAATCATCCCACGGTCTGAAGGGCGCCAGCTCCATCCCTGCCATGATGCTCTGCGATCAAGAGACGGAGCTAGCTGCTACACACACTAGCCCTGGCCCTCCCCCACACCCTGACTGACAGCTCTGTCGACCAATCACTAACACCTTTCGCCACGCCCCTACCTTTCGCCACGCCCATTGCTCCAGCCTGCTGTTATACTTGGCGATCACTGACAGCAGAGCGATGATGAAGCACGTGGACTGAGAGGCGCTCACGTGACACAGAGCACGAGTGGGCGGAGCTCGCGGCCCAAACCTGCTCTATGATTGGTCAAAAACGATGCATCAAATGAATAATAATCCTTTACTAGCTATTTTTATAAACGGCGTCATTTTTTTCAGTGAGTAATCAAACGAATTACCGTTTCACCCGTTACAATGCCGTTACTGACAATAAAATGCAGCATTACAATAATTTATTATAATATTATTATAATTTTATTTTTATCATTAACTGCCAGTGATGGGAATAACGGCGTTATAAATAAATAGCCTTACTGGGGTTATTTTTTTTCAGTGAGTAATCAAACTAATGACTGTTTCCCGTAACAATGCCTTACTGACAATAAATTGCAGCGATAATATTATTATAACTTTATTTTTATCATTAACTGCCAGTGATGGGAATAATGGCGTTATCAATAAATGGCGTTACTGGGGTTATTTTTTTCAGTGAGTAATCAAACGAATTACTGTTTCCCCGTTACAATGCCATCACTGACAATAAAATGCAGCGTTACTATAATTGATTATAATATTATTATAATTTTATTTTTACCATTAACTGCCAGTGATAACAGCCTTATAAATAAATGGCGTTACTGGGGTTATTTTTTTTCAGTGAGTAATCAAACGAATGACTGTTTCCCGTTACAATGCCATAACTGACAATAAAATGCAGCGTTACTATAATTTATTATAATATTATTATAATTTTATTTTTATCATTAACTGCCAGTGATAACAGCGTTATAAATAAATGGCGTTACTGGGGTTAATTTTTTTCAGTGAGTAATCAAACGAATGACTGTTTCCCGTTACAATGCCATAACTGACAATAAAATGCAGCGTTACTATAATTTATTATAATATTATTATAATTTTATTTTTACCATTAACTGCCAGTGATGGGAATAAAGGCGTTATAAATAAACGGCGTTACGGCGTTATTTTTTTCAGTGAGTAATCAAACGAATTACTGTTTCACGCCGTTACTGACAATAAAATGCAGCGTTACTATAATTTATTATAATATTATTATAATTTTATTTTTCATTTCATGAATGTATGCGCAGTGTAAGCTACCTGTATTTGACGTACCGTAATCTCTAGTGTGAAGCGCACGCCTCGGCTCGCTTTGTCTCACGTGCAAACAAAGATACAGAGCCAGAGAGTCTTTTATAACATGCAGAATTGACGCGCTACATGTAAACAATATTCTTTGTTGTATTTTCCTGTCAAAATAACGGAGTTCCTTTGGAATTCTTCAGTTTTTAAGAACCGCCGGGTTCTCTGGTAGTGGGCGGAGCTAATGCGCAAAGGACAATCTCATTGGCTGGCGCTCATCTATTATCGTCCCTGTTTTGATTTCAGCAAATCAATTCGAGCGAATGCAGACAACGTGATTAATATTCATGAACCCAGCAGCTCATTAATCCTTATAGTGCGTTTTAGATTGTTATTAGTAGTAGAATTTGTAGTAGTTTTGTTATCTTATCAGTATTATTTTTAGCCCCCCCCCCCCCCCCCCAAAAAAAAAAATCTTACAAAATCTTAAGCACCACCACCAGTCCTGAATTCAGTCAACATGACAGATGCATTCATACATGGTTATTCTAATTACTAAAGTTCTATCAACATAAAGTGCTAAATTATCATAATATCATATTATTATGCTTGACTGACTGATGCTAAGTGTCAGATATTTAAAAAAAAAACCGTGCCATTTTACAAATATAAGCTTTATTTAATTAAAAATAAAATGACATAGAGGGTTGATAATATTTACAATAATCAATTGAATTTGTCTCTCACATTGTCCCACAGAAACATTACAATAGTGTAGATTAGTGTACAATGTTTTATAATAATAATTTATTCTATTTAGTGTCCATTTCACTAATTTAACATATTTATTATTGGGGACATCCACTTTATTTGACATATTTGAGCATTTCTTTTTTTAGAGTAACGTGCCCAACACTAGTTTGGTCGCCACGTGGTACGTGTTTCTTTTCTTCACGCAGTCAGAATAGACCAATCACAGTCGTTTGTGATTAGTGACGTTTAATAATTTCTATAATTATTTTATTTTAATTAATATATTTATATTATATTATACATTTTTTAATAATTTAGTTTTATTCATTTTTAATAAGATTTAAAAAAAAAAATCGGATATTTTTTTTTCAGATACAAACCGTCATAATCTGAAAACCTCGCCCAGCTCTCTGCCTTCTTGTCATTTCTGATTTACAACGAAAAACAGAACAACGCCTAAAAGCTGCTATGCGACAAGGTGTACAACAAACAAGCTAAAAAAAACGTAATTACATTTTTATAAACTGTCGACCCAAAAAATGAGCGTTTAAGGACTCAATAGTAGAGCTCAGTGTGTTGTATTACTCGGAGAACTGCGCCCATCGGCGTCAGGAACCATTCATTATTTTTAACCATGTCAAATGAGTATTTCATCACCCTGTGTGAACCTGAGAGGAGGAGATATGCTGAGAAACTAAATTTTATTTTTCTATATCAGTGCCCCTTTTCATTATCTTACTTTTGTTTGAAAAATGATCCAACTGAATGAACACTGAATGGCCCAATGTGAAATACACAGACATCTACAACTATTTGTGTCTTAAACGCTTGTTGTTTGGGGTCGACAGCTTATAAAAACATAGTTCTGGGTTTTTAAGCTTGTTTGCTGTACACCTTGTCACACAACAGCTTTTAGGCGTTGTTCTGTTTTTTGTTATAAGTCAGAAATGACAAGGAGGCAGCTTCCCGCAATACAAAGTCAGTGGAGGGTGTTTTTAATGATCTGCTATTAGGCTAAAATATTTTTGCTTTTATTTTATTATTAATATTATTTTTGCAATTATTATTTAAAAGGATGAGGTATTATTTAAAAAATTAACATCAACATGGTAAAATTTTAATATTTTTATTGCAATTTTAAGACTACACATTTATTTTGAGATTTTAACCATTTTATAAATCTGTATGAAACTGTAAAATCAATTGTGAATAAGTGATTATTTTAAGTTTGCTCATCAATTATAGTGTCCCCACTGTTCATTCAATTGACAGTAAAGATACATTAATATATATATATATATATATATATATATATAAAATTTCTGCATTGTTATATATATATATATATATATAATTTTACATACTTTAATTTCATATTTTTCATATAAGATTTTTTTTTAAATGCAAATATATGATATCATCAGTCAAGTGCACGAATGTACTCTGTTCAATGTGTGCAAGAATCATTCAATAATAATCCTACACTCCTAAAAAAAATTAAATAAAAATAAATAATGCAGGCACATAACTGAACTGTTTGATTGTCTGTCTACAACTTGACATTCATACACTGTTACTCTGACATATTTTGATGACTCATGATTAAAAAAAAAAAACTTCAAACAAACTCGTTTTTCTGAAATGTCTTAGGTTTTAGACATTTGCATTTTAACACACAGCAGTTTAGTTCAGTGAACACTGCAGTCTGCCCATCAGAATAAATACTGCCATTGGTGCACGGCACTGAGAGAAAAACAAAACCCCAAATGACTTATTTTCCAGTATTATAAATGTAATGCTTTTTGCTGACGTAAGCATGGTATTTCAGACATCAGAACGCAGTCTCATCGAGAGGAGTATAAACGTCAGCAGTACAGGGCTATACAGGGTCAAAATGAACAAAAAACATGCTCACACTAGGGTTAAGCAAAAGATTTAATCAAAGGACAAACATACAAAAAGCATCACACAGACTTGCATAAATACATATATTAATAACATTTTATATAAAAACCAATATATCTCGACATACAGGCAAGCATTAGAAAAGTAACAGTGCTTGTACTAAAGCATGGTGAAAATAATTTAGGTTCTGTGTATCTGATATTCCAGAAGGCTTTGGTGCATCTTTTAATTTGACATATCAGAATAATTATGATGGCTGATCACTGCAAACAATATTATAAAAACACGTATTTTGTGAATTAATTTTTTTTCCATTTACATTTATGTACACAAAATCAAAACTACTAAGCCACATCAAAACAGCACAGTTATTCATTAGAGTCTCTCACATGACAGAACAATGGGAGCGTGTGAAGTTTATTCTCATTGTCACTTACTTCGTGTTTTTATCCACCAGAATCTCACTACTCAAAAACAAACAAAATATAGACTTGTACAGACTTGTTCAGACCCCAAATTAAAAACTCAAACAAAACAAAAAACACTGACAGATCAGGGAAAGCGGCAGTAACGTTTGAATCTTTTCACAACATTTAAAGTCACCAAAAGTATTTATCATTTGCAGTGCCACTGAAATGGTAGAAAGCTTCTCCCACACAGTATAAAAATAATAAACCCATAAGCAGTAAAATATTTATATGCTCTAAATAATGTTCATCTCTCAATAGTTCAACGCTATAAAAATAGTTTAAAAATCTGACAATTATTCAGTAGTGAATTACTCTATATAATTATTTTCCTTTCATGTTTAGTTTGCAAAACATCAGTCAGCAAACAAAAAACTAAATGGGAGAAAAAAAAAAAAAAAAAAAAGGGTTTCCTCTTGACAAATCCTGAACGACATGAAAAAAATTATTCTTTGAAATGGGGGTTAATCAGAGGTTTGGAACAAAAACAAAACTATTATCATGTGTGTAAACGTGGGAGATTTTAGTATTTTTCAAATCTACGTTACTCCTGCGTTCAGTCCTCCAGACATCTGTTAGAGAAGAACCAGCACCGACTTGAATTTCAAGAATTAGCTTTGCACTGCAAACAAAGCTTTACATTTTGTTTAAAGACGTGCGAGGCGGATCCGTACAGGAGTTATTTTGGGGATAGTTCACCCAAAAATGAAAATGTGATGTTTATCTGGTTACCCCCAGGCATCCAAGATGCAGGTGACTGTTTCTTCAGTAGAACACAAACGAAGGTTTTTAACTCAAACCGTTGCAGTCTGTCAGTCATATAATGCCAGTCAATGGGACTCACGGCTTTGAGTCTCAAAAAAACATGCACAGACAAATCCAAATTAAACCCTGCGGCTCGTGACGACACATTGAGGTCTAAAGACATGAAACGATCGGTTTGTGCGAGAAACTGAACAGTATTTATATCATTTTTTACCTCTGATCCGCTACACTGTCCTGAGCGCGTTCACAACATCCGGCGCGTGACGCGTTAACCTGCTCTGGCACAGTAGATATACGTCACTCATTGTTCAGAACTGGTATAGCAAATAGGATATAGAATACAGTTTTGGAAAATAATTATTGTTAATTAAAGGGGAAGGGGTTATAGTTTATCTCCGTCTAGCTCCGGTTCACACTCCAGTACAGTAGGTGGCGGTAATGCACCATTGAAGTTGGATGCCAAGAACGTGCATGCGTCTACAATGCCGCGTCACGTGCTGGTTTCGGGTCTTAAGACCTCAATGTATCGTCACGAGCTGCAGGGTTTAATTTGGTTTTGTCGGTGTATGTTTTTTTGACTCTCAAAGCCGTGGGTCCCATTGACAGACTGCAACGGTTTGAGTTAAAAATCTTCATTTGTGTTCTACTGAAGAAACAAAGTCACCTGCATCTTGGATGCCCTGAGCGTAAGCAGATAAACATCACATTTTCATTTCTGTGTGAGCCATCCCTTTAACCGTCACTATCAGCAGTTACAGATCCTAGATTTAAAACCCTGAATTGAGAATGACCTCTGTGTGCGTTACGAAGGTCACGGCGAAAGTTTCTATGAGATCTTTGACTCTGGGCTCTTTCACTGAAATGCACCGAACTAAAGCAAACCACTGACTGATTCGGACCCAGTTCTGCAGCCAGATTTAGGCACTTGACCTACAAACTGAACCGAGAACCAAGTATGATTTCTAACTTGTACACAATACCAAAGTTAACTGGGAGAGAGCAGCGAGTCCCTTTCATATAATTTGGCAACTAGTACACAGCACAGCGTGTGTGTGTGTGTGTGTGTGTGTGTGTGTGTGTAAGACAGGGTTCACAAAATAAATGAAACAAACTGGCAGTTTGTGTCTTGCTTTTACACTTGGTTATACAAAAAAGTAGTAAAAAAAATGTTTAACAGACGGCCACTTTTGATTGCATGCCTACGGATTTATTTCTGCTTTTAGGCATTAAATGCTTCAGTGAGGCAATTCTTCCACAGATCGCAACATGCACACGTTCACGGCATTTCAACGAGGAAAAGAATATCGAGCTCTCTCTTCACACTAATAAACACAGACACAAAGAGAACGCAACCGTGCTCAAACCGAGAAAGAACGCAACTTCTACTGTTGTCAGCTTAAGGACACTTAAAGAATCGTATGGTTTCAGATAAACTACATGCTGACAGACGCGGTCCGCCAGAGAGTTACAGGTGATGGATAACAGAGAGCAGATCACTCAAACGCAAGGAAAAAGGCCACAAAGTGTTGAAAGAGTGATGTTCCAACACTTTTCACATAAAAACAGAGCTTCAGGGCTTCATAAACATCAGTATAACTCAGTACACCTGCACATTTCACTTCAAGAGGAAGTTCACCGGCAGTCTTTCTCCTGCGCTCTAAACCTCTTCAGATTGAGAACTTGAAACAAAAGGCTGGCTTTCATTGCTTTGAAGATAAAATCCACGCTTACACAATGTCATAGTAAAACCTTTAACGAGCTCCAAGGCTTTTGCAACTGAATCTAAAAGCGATATCACCACGTGTTATGGATTATATCGATAACCGTAAGGTAGCCATGATAAGCACCAAGACCCCAAACTCAGCCAGTTAGGCTCTTTAATAGTCCTGGGTTAGCATGTGAACCCTTCTGCAAAAAAGGCATATCAATCCTTCAAGAAATAGATCATCCACGCCTGCAGGGGGAGCCGGCATCTAATCACCTCAAACACAAAACAACTGAAAACCAGATCAACACTGCATCATCCAAGCCTTCAGATGGCGCTCTCACAAACAGCTCCGCCTCAAACAATCACAAAACGACATTCACACGCAAACGGGACACCAAAATCAGTTGCTCTCAGTATCGAAATGTAAAATCACACAGCTCAGGTCATTTAAAAGCTACGTACGAGTTGTGTAGCAGTCCTCGGCCACCTCAGCCTCTTCATATTGGGGTCTCTCACCGAGCGTCATAGTAGCGTACAGGACTGAGGGGCTAAAGGTCAACAGTTAACAAAGGACACTTATCAAACGCTTCGGTCCACACCGTGTGTTTCATAAGAAGCGCAGAAATCACGTCGAATAGGGTTTAATCGCGTTCAGGGCCGGATAAACGCTTCATCTTCTGAGCAAGACCGACTTGCAGAAACATTTCTGTCGTGCAGATCCTGGACGTAAGAAACCACACGACTCAACGAGCGAGCCTTCCCTTCACGCCAATCACAAAACCTTCAGGAAACCTCTCAGTCTCGCTACAAGTCACAAGCATATGGATATAACGATTGATTATAAATCTATATAGTTCATTTTAAAGATGCAGACAGGAGAAACAGGAGACAAATAAAACCTGAACCATGCCGTAGTTTGTTCCTGTGGTTCTTTTCGCAGTTATCAAATCTGTTTCTTTTCTACAGTTCAGAGTGGAAACAGCATCACATTTTGGGCACCTGCTCTCGGTTTCCTCTTACGAGGCTTTAGATTTTCTTGCTCTTGGCGACGTCTTGTCGTCTGGTTTCATGACTCCATTGACTGAACCTCCTGTCAAGGAGAAATAAAAGATCACTTGGTTAAGTAAATAAGCAATAACAAAGATTTCAATGCAACTGCGCATGTCTGGTGCTGAAGCATGGCAGCTGGTAGTATTTTTACGACCCAAAACACAACTAATACAACACATGCATCAAACATTTAGGTGTCTTCCATTATCTTGTTGTGCGTTTTACCCAAGACGACAGGTGATGAAAGCACATTTCATAGTTCAGATGCTTGTTTTCTCAAAGGAAAGTTTAGGAATATCTAAATTGCTCCCTTATTTAATCTCTCTTATTATAATTAATGTTAAAGGTGCACTCATTAGTAACCTCAAAGCTCTTCAATCACAACGGCACTGCCACCTATCAACGAGGATCAGCACGACCGTCTGAGCTTTATGTAAATGACACTGATTCTAGTGAGTTTTAGACAGCAAATTTGAATGGTTTCCACTACAAATACCATTACAAACAATCAACTGTTAATCTGTAGTGTGTTTTGGGACATATTCCATTAGGATTGATTGGTTTTAACAAGCCACCAATAGGAGGAGACCAATTACCAGCAGAGACCCACATTACAGTTTCCATTAAAACCAATACAAGTCCCATTATACACCGTGTTACAAATTATTATGCACATGCCATATTTGTTTGTTTTTCCAAATCAGTCAGTATGACTCATTCAAAAAAGTCATCCAAATAATTATGCAGAATGCAGTTTGAAAGCATTCAGTGGGTTATAAAGAACTCAAAACAGAAATCTGTCATATTTGCTGCATGGACAGATCATTTTTCCAAAAATAAACATTTACAGTTCAAGTTACATATTAATATATGCACCCTTCTTGGAGACGACTTTAACAATTCTCTCATCCGTTGAACTTGTAAGTCCATCTATAGTTTCTGGCAGTATTTCTTTTGATTCTTCTTTGTATACCATAGCAGAAAATGGTCTGTTAGGACCTCCACATATCTTGTAGAGGTCATTTTGTCCTACCATCTCACTTCCCAATATTCCAGCCCGAATCATCCCTGCACCACCTCCTCGCTCCATCCATCTGGACCAACAAGTGTAGCACGGCATTCGTCATTGATTGAAAAAGAGTTTATGTAATTCTGAGCCCATTGTGAACGTTTCTCTTTGTGAGTTTTGGTTAGGGGTGCAGCCTCTGAAAGATCCTGCACTGAGAGGTTGTTGGGACTCCAGAGACGCCAGCAGCTTCAAACACCTGTTTGCTGCTCAACAGTGGCTTTTTTTATAGCTGCCCTTTTAATAACATTAATTTGTCTGACAGAAACCTTTCTTAATAAGCCTTTATCTGATCGAATTCTTCTGTGCTGTGAATCACTCACAAATCTTTTGACAGTTTTTTTTAGTTTTCGCGATATATCAATTGTTTTCACGCCTGTTGCAAGACATTGCACTATTTCACGCTGTTCGCCTTCAGAAAGATCTTTCTTCCTCCCCATATTGCATGAGAACTGTGACTTGCTTAATAATGTGGAACAAACTTGTTAAGTAGGTTTCCCTTTAACTTAAAACATGAAAAATAAAACAAACAAACAAACGTTCCTTGAAAAAAACTAAAACCTGAATATTAATTTTAATGAAAACTTACTGCTGTGTTACTTGCATAATAATTTGGAACACGGTGTATTAATATAAGTACATTAAAAAAAAAAGTGTGCTAAATATCCTGTAGTTGTTAATACTGTACACAATACTGTAGCTGTCCCTCTTCACTCCTACACGGAGCATCTGGTTGTGGTTTAATTTTTTTCAAATCTTAACGTCTTAATTTTCAATTTCAATGCTGACATGACAATCATGCTAATCTTTACTGGTACAAGTCACTATGAGCGAAGAGCCTACCGCTGTTGTTTTGAATCACTAACCAGAAATGTTCCAGAAACAGAGGTGTCACTTACAAATTTTTTTTTTTTGTGCAACACTTGTGCAATAGGCAATTTGAAGAGTACTGTCTAGAGTACTAAAGATAAATAGGGTTCTTTCAAAACATTGTAATCTACGTGCCTAATGACTTTCAGGCAAGACTCACCTCGAGAGTCCTTCTTGCTGGGTCTGCTTTTCGGGCTGACAGCTTTCTTCTTGGTGGCCTGGATTTGAGATTGTTCTCTCCACTTCTTCAGCTGGAAATTGATGAATTTCCACATCATCCAGGCCTGGGTCAGGCAGATGGCTGACAGGCATGTCATCCTAAAAGAGAGACCATCATTCAGAAATACTTCAAAATGGCTTCAGAAGCTCTCAAATTTGAGTCCTACCCTCACTGCTCGATCCTTGGATGGGAGGGCTGTCTAAGTCACATCAGCTAACCATTGCGTACCTCAGGGTTCGGTGTTTGGCCCTCTCCTATTCTTGATATACACAACTACACTGAGATCATTCAGCCTCATGGGTTTTCCAACCTGCTATGCTATTGACGTGAAGCTCTATATGCTGTTAAAACCTGATGATGACCCCAGAATACAAATACAAATCTTGTGGATGTCTGAGACATGGATCATTGAAAAGCACATCCAATCACAATCCTGCCCAGCAGGTCAACAATTGGGATGGGTATCGATCATTATGGTTTTTTACGGCATTACTACTCTTACCAGTACTGCTTATTGATCCGGTACTGTCAAGATCAAAGTATGCATCACTTTTTACATGTACGCTAGGGTGTGTGTATGCACATGATGTGAATTTCGGCATCAGAGCAGTATATGCGTGTACTGTTCGTGTCATGCACCACCCGTTTAGTTTTTTTTTTTTAAGAAGTGCGTACTATGCAAACGCAGCTCTCACATGCACTTCAGATAGTCTTTGCAGTACTCAGTTTGTCCACAAGGTCAACACTGAACCAGGCTGTTGTTTCACTGTCGAAAAAGAAATGGAGGACACGGAACTAGAACAACAAACTACTGAAGGTGACAAAAACGATAAGTACCCGCATTGATGAGCGAATGTGTAAGTGGACTAAAGAGACATTTGTAACTATTTTAAACAAGTATAAAAGACATTTTAATTGCTCAAAACTTTTGGAGAGAAAAAATCTCTATAGCGCACATAAGACTGTGAGTATACTTTGAAAAGCTGTGTGCAAACTGGGGGTAGAACAATAAGTCGATTCTGCGATTTTCTGAATGCGTCGCAATTCTGGAATTGATCCTGAGCTTAGTTTTTAACAGCAGATGGCGCTCTGGGCTAGTTTTTAACCGCACACTCAAACCTGAGCTGGGTTTTGCAGAGTTTTTCAGTGTTGTTTGGATAGTTTAATTAGAGGGCATTTAAGATCCTGCAATAATCAAATGGACAATGATGTGTGCAATATATTAAATGTTTAGTTTACATCCCTAGCCAAAACAACATCAAAATTCAGACCTGTCCACAGTAACATATCAAAGTCGGCCCAAAGCCGACATCTCATTGCAGATGGTGCCCAACTTAATTTCACAGAACGCTGGTCAAGCAGACACACACTACATAATAGGGGTGTCGAAATGAATCATTTCTACGATACATCGCGATGCAGACGAGGACGATTCGGTATTGGTTCAGTAATAGACCATAACCGATTATAACGTACTGCCGCTTTTCTAACGTCATTTGTCACATACGTGCGTTGTCGCGGTAGCATGCAATGGCAGAAAGAGGCGAGACGCGAGTGCGGGTAATTAAAAATGCTCCAACTACTTTAAAAGCCGACATGTGTGCACATTTCGGCTTTTATGAACAACCTGGTAAGCACGACCTGGAGAAGACACATGCTGGGTGTAAATCAGGTCACGCACAAATAAAATACACAGGGGGTAATACCATTATTTAATAAAACTAGTTAATATTACTAGTAATTCACTCCTTGCATTATGCATTTTTAGTATTTACTTTTGTGTATTTGTTCTAAATGTTCCTGCTGTCTTCTGTGCCCAGACTTGAGTTTTGTTCGATGCATTCAAGAAGCGTGTTTTCTTTGAGCAGGTAATATTAAAGGTTCAGTTCATATATCTGACTGCTTGTATTTATTGACAAAATTGTATACATGAAGTAAAATTTAAAATTGAGGATGCAGTGCATTGTCAATGCATCATGATATCGAATTGAACCCGAATCGATGACATGGACTAGCGTCTTCTGCCCTTATGCTCTCATTACAATGCATTTGTCTGCTAAATCAAGTAAATATCACAGAGGCGGCAAACATGTGCAAAATCAAGCTGACTTACCTGACAGTCAGCACATTAAAGTTTCCCTCTGCTAAAGAGAATCCCTGATTATCTGTGCGGGACAGGCCAAAACCAAACGTCAGGACAGAAACGGTGAGCGTCAGGAGGCGGGTGATGACAAACAGCAGAGCCCACAGCGTGAACCTAAGATGCAAACACAGGCCAGGCCTCTTAACAACAGTCTGAACAATTCAAAGAAGATCTCAGCAGAGGAAGGGAAATTAAGCAGGCAGAAATCATATTAAATTCTAGGATTATATGACAAGAAAACCGCGGAAAGCAGCACAACGTGAGCTCTGAAGATAGGAAGAGACGAACCCCTTCTGCTTGTTTTCGTCACTGAAGTAGAAGAGTCGCGAGGCGTGGAAGAGCAGCTCTACCAGATAATGCGGCACCAGAAGAACCAGACCCAGACGGTGGAGACTGAAAGAGGACACACGAGTCAGATTCACTCTTCAATAATTCAAACACACGTCCACAAACTGGTTCCTTATGAATTAACCACTATTGCTGCACTCATCTACCATGCACTGTTATAAAAACAACCATAATTTCATATTCTGTGCGGTGGTTAGTTCACAGTAGTGACAGAAATAAAATACCACTATGAGGCAATAGTTGCTCCCTTAAATTGATTTCCAGAAGATTTTTACCATTATAATGGCATTTTAAAAATCTTATTAGATGTATGCATCATCTTATGTCAAATTGTTGCATTTAAAATGCTAACAGACATCTCATGCGGCATTTAAATGTATTTACACATCTGTTTAAAGCATGACTGTTTAATACAGCTCAAAGGTGAATTAATTACATTTGCGTTGCATTTAGTTTTTTTTTTTTTATATATTATGAAATGAAAACCACAATATCAGGTCTTAATGAGGTGTGTCACCGAGTAATTTCATTTAAATGGTTGATTCATTCAGTCATTGACTCATTCATGAAAATGATTTGTTCAAAACAGATTCGTTCAGTGTATAATATGAGTATGTGTTGCTCACAGATGCAAAACAATTCTGCTGTGATTTCATTAAGAAAATTTCATTGACAAAAAAGCAAAAACAGACCAAATTGAACATACTGTGTCTAAAATGTAAGTCAAAATATTTACTTACTGCAAAATCACATTCACAATCATGCTGATATCTGGGAAAAATATGTGATATTGCTTAACTTTATTTTTTTATAAGCCAAAACTCATTGGGGGGGAATTGCACGTCGTTTTAACAACAATTATGATATTATTGTAGATGATACATATCACACATTTAGACTTTACCAACATTTGAAACGTGAGCACTCTCATTTCAGAAAATGCATGAGAATTGCACAGCTATTTAGTCTGAACGGCTACACTGTTATAAATTTTCATTTTAAAAGGGACTTGAACTAACAGCTCCATCACTACCCTCGTTCTAAAAGCAAATTCACCCTGAAATAAGAAAACACTCACTTAAGGACGTAGGCACCAGTGATGTGAAATATATAAAGGCAAATGTAGTAAAGTTGACGTGGAATGTCCTCCTAAAAACAAAAATAAACACAATTTAAATTTAATAATGTATAACAACAACCATATTATATTGGAAACCATTTCTGTCAGCTTCAAATACATATGTGACCCTGGAGCATAAAAGCAGTCATAAGCAGCACAGGTATATTTGTAGCAATAGCCAAAAATACACTGTATGGGTCAAAATGATAGATTTTTCTTTTATGCCAAAAATCATTAGGATATTAAATAAAGATCATGTTCCATGAAGATATTTTGTAATTTCTTAGTTTTGATTAGTAATATGCATTGCTAAGGACTTCATTTGAACAACTTTAAAGGCGATTTTCTCAATATTTTGATTTTTTTGCACCCTCAGATTCCAGATTTTCAAATAGTTGTATCTCAGACAAATATTGTCCGATCCTAACAAACCATACATCAATGCTTATTTATTCAGCTTTCAGATAATGTATAAATCTCAATTCAGAAAAATTAACACTTAAGACTGGTTTTGTCGTCCAGGGTCACATATGGCAAAAAACTAAGCCTTACCTTTCGTACTTTCTGAAAATACAGCTCAGGAAGAGCATGGAACCAGTAGGCAATCTGACAGATATAGAAAAACTTCACTTGGAAACTACAAGACAGAAAGAGGGTTGTAGATTAGCTTGTGATCCGCAACGGTGCACCTAACGCGTCAGATACTGAAACAAACAGGTCACAGTTTGAGTAATCTTTTCAGTGTTGTTTGGATAGTGTAAGATCCTGCAATAATCAAAAATGGACAACAATGTGTGCAATATATCAAATGTTTACTTAATTACTTATTTCTTGGTGAGTCATGTATTAAAAGATCTAATTAAAGACCAAGGACAATCCTGTCATACCACAATACATTTGCAAATCCTCTAATAAAGCCGGTGAGAAACGTATTTCTGAACAGCATACGGGAATTAATTAATGCTGAACAGTTCAAAAGAAAAGGCATACTTGGGGTTAGTGATCTGAATAAGCACTTAACCAAAACTACTGAACTTCAATCATCCCTCAGATCATGTGCTGTATTGAGGGGAGATGCACAACTGGACACAGTAAAAGAATGGATGTTAGGATGAATGCGTCACGTGACTTCACACTCACGCCATGTGGATGTGAGGATAACCTTCCCAAAGAAACGTTGGATTCGTCACAAACTCCTCCTGTCGATTGAAGAAACAGTCAGTTAGTCTGTGTACAAACGAGGACAGGGCAGATCTGGGACGTCATGAGCAGATCTCTTACATTGGTGAGGATGCTGCAGCCCCAGACGACGGAGAACAAGTAGAAGGTGGCCAGCTGCCCCGACTCATTGAACTTGCTGTGCTTGGTTTTGGACAAGTGTAGCCGACGATTGATTTTCTATTGAAACACAATCAGGGTACCGTCTTGAGAGATGAAGAGCAATTTGAAGAAACCATTCAAATTAGTTTTGAGGATGTGTATTGATAAAACTGGCTGACATGGGCTTTAGTAGCAAGGCTTGATCAAACAAGCAATAAATGAAAAATAAAATAAAAATCACAATATTTTAGCACAAAGTATGTAAATGCATGTGCAGCATTCTTTTGCATACAGTGGGAATAACTGAATATTTATTTAACACTTTCAGCTATTTTTTACTATATGTAAACATCTTATGTAAAATATCTCAAGACAGTACTAAATAAAAAAAAACAAAACATGCATTTTATATGATCTCTCTTATTTTGATTCTGCAAGGGGTTCCCAAACTTTTGCATGCCACTGTATAGAGTAAACTACTACGTCAGTGAAATATCTCATTATTATTATTATTTTTTTTTTTTTATAAGAAATGACTACTTTTATTCAGCAAGGATGCATTAAATTGATTAAAAGTGACTGTTTAAAATGTTTCGAAAGATTGTGTCATACTAAAGTAATTCTGAACTTTCTATTAATGACAAAAATCAAAACATTGACAATAATTAGCTACAAATATTCAGTGTTTTTAACTCAATAAATGCAGCCTCGGTGAGCATTAATACACATACAAAGCCTTACCGACCTCGTATACATGTTTTCAATTACAAATTATGCAATCAGTCTAACAGCTTGAGTGAAAACAGTCAAGTACAGCTAATTGAAAAACGTGTCTCCTTCTGGTAATGTCAGCATGGACTCGAGCTGGACCTGAGGAGCCCTGATTGTCCAGCGTCCCAAAGAGCACTGCGAGCTCAACAGAAGGAGCTGTGAGCTTGTGTGCAAACATGAAGGTACAGCATCTTAAATACTCAGATAGCAGATAACTTACGTCGAGTATGTACTCTTGAATCAGGGCATGAAGAATTATGGCAATGAGCAGGTAAAAGAAGACCGTGGCGATGTCCTTGGGACCGTATTTGTAGTAGTTGACAGGCTCAGGCTTGTCCTCTGCATCTGAACAAAACCAAGCAGCCAAAATGAAAGCCTGCTCATTTAAACTCATTATGCACTCATTAGGGGTCCGAGCTGAGCGGCTCGTTTAGAGACGCTTTCCCCTAATTGTCTCAGCTAGAGAATTTGCGAGACCTGTGATGCCTCGACATTTCATCTCATCACACACAGTGACATTTCCACAACGGATGAAGCCACCCGGGTGAGCGGAGAAATGCCACGAGCCACAGAAAAACACACTCAGTTGACTGGAACAGCGATACGCATCTGTAGATACTCCTCACAAAAATCCCTTCATTACATTTCGCCTCTTCTTCATTTATCAGTTGCAACCCAAGCTGCATGAAATATATCTTCTGAAACCTTCCAAAACACATTTTCTGGCTCTATGGAGTGCTATGACCCACTAAATTACAGATAAAACATATACAACATGCAAATTTACATTAGTCAATAAACCAAATTCATATTTTAGCAGTGAGTAATTTCAAACGTGAATGGCCACAAAACATGACATTTGTCCTTTAGAGGAGTGATAATGAGTGAGTTCATGCTTTGCATTAATTCTAGGGCCGCACGATTAATCAAATGCGACTGTTACGTGCATCTCGTCAGTAAAGCGGTTCTGTGATTAGTAGTAAATTTCAAATTGAGCAGCATTTACTACACAGAGCCGTTCTCTGACAAGCTACGCAAGAAAACCCCAACAAAAACACACACGATATAATCATACGATTATGAAATCGAAGAAATCGTTTGCGAATATTTTATTTATGTGTTAGTATAAGTGTGACTGAAAGATCTTGATCGTACCTGTATCCAGGCTTTGTGTGACATTATACTGGACTGTGATGAACATAATAGCAAATTTTGCTGTCACCTGCAAAATAAAAATAAATCATATTAATACTTACAAGTAAACACAAACATATTCACAAAAAACACAGCCGTGCATCAAATAGCTCCTGCCATTACTGATACAAACCGCAGCAATATTAGTACAGAATCAGAATGATACAACCTGAATCAACATGACTTTAGCGGTTATAATAAAGCTTTTCCAAGCCAGTGTGAAAGGAGAGTATTTTAGCAGGTCATAGATCGGTCTGTGTGAGAGTCAGCTGCCTCGCTGTAATGAGGAAGCAAAGTCACAGCATGTGATCAAGCGGCTTTATGCTGTCATTATCTAATTCAGCATGTTTAGTGCTGCCGTTTAACTCAAATACTCACTTGTCTTGTTCCAGCAATTAAATGAAGGGATTTTATTAAGAATTACTGGAGTAGCTTTGCTGCATTATACTACACGGACACCAAGGTTTTAGGACAGACGTGGGTGTCTATATGTAGCATAATACAACAGACTGCACTGATGCATAATATTATGATGGTCATGTTATATTATGTGAGTGTAAGAGTCAAAAACATCCTAAAATGTGACAATCATGTAGTTATAACCGTATAAAAGTAAAAAGTGACGTGATGCAAATGAGTATAATTTTCAATAACATCAAACATGATCATGTGATAGGATAATAAAAATGTTTCTTTTTAAATAATTATGAACTCAAACGTGATGACCTGGTTGATTTTAATAGTAAATATTAACATATAGTTAATCACAACAGCATGTTATCATGTGATTTTAACATTTCAACCTCAAACATGATGGCCATGTTCTATCTGATGGATGTAATACCAAGTAAACATGATTTGCGTGTCATGTTGTGAGTTGCAGAGTGAATAGTAAGCTGGAGCGTGATGATCATGGTGTCTGTAGGAAATAATCACCTCAAACATGAGCCCCAGCAGGACGATCATGGCCACACACGACACCATATCCGCGTGATTCTGGATCACAAACTCGTGGCTCAGCACGGGCGGACTCTTGTTCTTCTTTCTGAAGCCCATCGCTCTTCTCTCGCGGGGGACAAAGGCTCCTGATCAGGGCAGAGACGCGCAGGTGAAGCAGATCTCGGGCAAATTCACTCCGAAGCCCTGCTACGCTCACACCCGCGTACGACGCGTGCCGGAAGCCGTGAAGCGCGCGACCAAGAGCGCAGGCGTTGTAGTAAAAGATACAACAAATCTTTTTTTCTTTCTTTTTTTTTTTTTTTTTGCAAATTGTACATACCAAGACAGGGAACATTCAACAACATAAGGCACATCCACTATAAATAATACAAATAAACAAAATAAATAATAATTATTATACTCACAACAAAAATAGCCACAATGCGGGAAGAGAGAGAAAAAAAAAACATAAGGAGCACGAATCAATAGAGGTACAAAAACACATTAAAATAAAAACACACTAAAATAATAAATATTTTGAGATAGAAAGCTTTGAAACATTTTCACAAACTCACAAAGAAATATATTAAAGGACGGCTTACATTTTTTTCCATTTGCTTGTATGAATATTGTTACTTAACAATAAAACAAAGTTCACAACATCAAAAAAAAAAAAAAAAAAAAAAAAGAGAGAGAATTTAAACCACACTTAAAAAAGAAGATATATTGATAAAACAAATCATTGTTATTTAGAAAACAGCAGCTGAATACAATTCTAATACGATTTTTTTTTTTTTTTTTTTAGGAAAAATGAATTGTTCTGTAGGATTTTTGATACTTCGGCAAAAAAAAAAAAAAAATAATAAAAAATAAAATAAATAAAAAACACGCGATTATGGGCTCCACAGAGTCATTTAAAATTCATGACATCGGTAACATATCTACAAATATCTAAATTCCACACGTTATTTGGTCATTATCTGCAACAGCGTTGAAATGTAAAGTAGGGCTTTTATTTTGACTTTAGCTTCGGCTTCAGCGGAAGTTTCTTTCTTGATTCACACATGGCCTTTACGTAAAAATTTGGATTTGTGATTGAGCGCAGTTGTTTAGGTATTATCAGTTTACAGTTTTGTATCTTTTTAACGACATATTAATTTTTACACCCGTTTTGCTGTTGCTGCTTGTTTATTTATATTTTTCTCTCGAAATACCTTTTCTAGCTTACTCATTCAGTGCCTTACTTTAATATTTCATTAATATAACGCAAGTATTTTGCGTTATATTTAATTTATTTATTATTTTCAAACCCACAACTTTCTAAAGTTGACAAAACGATATTACATGACACAGACAAATAACAACATCTTAAATTGTTATTTCCATTCATTGTAATGAGATTCCAGTCACATTGCCTATAGTAATATGTTTGTGATGCCTATTTTAAACAGATATGGCAGCCACAGATATGGACCCCGAGGTGGCTCGGGGCTTATTTGAAGAAGGAGCCACGCTTGTTTTACTTGGTGTTCCTCAGGGATCAGTGTTGGGACTCGACTACAAAAGCTGGACCCTGGGCCCTCGGTTCCGTGGGGTGAAGATGATTCCTCCAGGGCTTCACTTCCTCCACTACTGCTCCGTCAACTCTAATGAAGCATGTGGTGACATTGGCCCCAAAATGGGCCTGTTTCTGTCCCTGAAACCCCGGGAGGTGCTTGTAGCCCACTGGAACCAGAGAGAAGAAGATCTGGAGTTCACACGGGACCCAGAGGAGGCCGAGCGCATACGGGCCAACCTCAGAGAGCTGGATGGCTATCTGGGCCCCTATCCCTACGACACTCTCCGCAAGTGGGTTTCCCTGACGGACAGACTGAGCCAGGAGCAGGCCGCCGCTCTGCAGCCCCTCAGCGGGAGGGTGTGCGCCTTCAGCGACGTGATCCCGGAGCTGCAGCTGACCCACACTAAAGACCGCGAGGAGCAGAACCTGCCCCGCAACGATCAGGAGTGTCAGAGCATGAAGGAGGGGCTGGACAGACTGCCACGGATGAAGCAGAGGGAAGGCACGGAGCTGCGGTTCTCCTCCATTCCCACACAGGCGTACCCTCCTGGAGCCACACCTGCTCAGATCACACAGTGTAACATGGACTGGAGTTACGCTCTCAACTCTGTGCTGGAGAGGCATTATAAAGAGCAGCCTCTCAGTGTACTGGGTGAGCAACTAACTGAACGTCATCTTAAATCTGAAAGGATGGTCTTTTTAAAAAAAATTAAAATCATAAAATATTTATTTGACCCTCTAACTCTAGCACTCTCTATTCTAATTCTATATATATGTATATATAATGCCCCTTTTAGACTTGCACTCTATTCATTTACAAAAAAAACAAAAACAAACACTTCTCTATTCTTTTTATTTATTATACAATTAACAAAAAGCAAAAAAAAAGGCCTCTAAATAGTGCTGTCAAACGATTAATCGCATCCAAAATAAAAGTTTTTGTTTACATAATATATGTGTGTGTACTGTGTATATTTATTATGTATAAATACACACACATACAGTATATATTTTGAAAATATTTACATATTTATATTCATGTAATTTATGTTATATATAAATATATTTAATATATATAAACATAACATTTTTCTTAAATGTATACATGCATGTGTGTAAATGCTTAAAGGCATTATTAGATGCCAGTGTTTCCTGTCTATGCAAATAATTGATTTCAAAAACAGTGTCAAAGCTAATAAACTATATTTTATTATTTTAAATCTGTATTTGATCTCAGAATGATCTCAAAGCAAAAAGAGGCACTAAAGTCTGATTTTGTGGAGGCTGTGCTTTAAGATGAAATGTTTTATGATCTTAATTCAAGTGATGAAGGAAAATCTGACAGTAATAAGTGTTGAGTACTTCTGTAAGATTAACTCTCTGCTTTAAATGTTTCAAAATGATTAACAGTTTATAAAAGTGTAGCCAAAAAAAATAGAAACTCAAATGAAGAATATTTTAAACAGGGTAACTTGTAACCTATTGCATTTCCAAAGTAACCTTCCCAGCACTGCTGATCTGTTTTTATTGAGACGAGCATCGCTTCTATTAAAGTAATGCAGTGGAATTTTCTCCAGGGAACGTATAAATCTAGTTATAATTTGAGCACTGAAATACTGAACTATATAATGTCTCTGTTTGCAGGAGAGCTGCAGTTCGCCTTTGTTTGTTTCCTGATGGGGAACGTGTACGAGGCCTTCGAGCACTGGAAGCGGCTGCTGGCTCTGCTGTGCCGCTCTGAGGAGGCCATGAAGGAGAGGAAGGACCTGTATCTGGGGCTCATCGCCGTCCTCTACCATCAGCTGGGAGAAATCCCGCCGGACTTCTTTGTGGATATCGTGTCGCAGAACAACTTCCTCACCACCACGCTTCAGGTGCGCTTCACGCAGCTCATCTTACAGCCAACTTCAAATCAAAAAAGTGACCCTTTTTACTTCAGTAATGCATATTTGTGATGAGCATAATTCTTCAGGTGGCAACATTTCAAAGCATAACCACAATCTTTCATTAAAATATAATCATTTGCTCCATCCCTGAACCTTTTTTAAACCGTAATATAGTCCTCTGTGATCCATTATAAACTCATCTCCAGGTTTGGCTTTTTTCTGTATCTAATCGATGCCCATCCTACCTTTCCCCCTCATTGCTTATTGTTTTATGTGGAAATACATGCCATTATGGAATTAAAAAGGGGGTGAAATAGGCATTTCATGTTGATTTGAATATAAATCTGTTTTAGATAGTCCATAATTGTCTGTTTTCTATGGGTTTCACATGTGTCCCTGAAGCACAAAAGCAGTCATAAGCAGCACAAGTATATTTGTAGCAATAGCCAACAATACATTGTATCGGTTTTTCTTTTATGCCAAAAATCATTAGGATATTAAGTATACATCAAAACCTGATTTTTGATTAGTAATATGCATTGCTAATAACTTCATTTGGACAATTTTAAATGCAATTTTCTCAATATTTAGATTGTTTTTGCACCCTCAGATCCCAGATCTCAGCCAAATATTGTCCGATCCTAACAAACCATGCATCGATGGAAAGCTCAGATTTCAGTTTTATTTACTCCGTTTTCAGATGATGTATAAATCTCAATTTCAAAAAATGGACCCTTATGACTGGTTTTGTGCTCCAGGGTCACATATAATGTTTCCTAATTTTTCCCAGGAGTTCATGAGGGACCTGCAGGAGCTTCTTGAGTTGATTAAAAGCTAAATCAATGGAATTATAAACATAATGTAACATTTAAATGAATAACTTTTAAAGTAAAAACAATCCAAATAAAAAAGATTAAACTTTATTTGATTTGTATATAGGTAATGGTCACTGATATGTGAGAACTGTCAAAACATGTTTCATTGTTAATGTTTCATTTTTCAATAATTGTTCAGTGTTTAGTTACTAAATTTTAAAGTGGTCATGTTTTTTTTTTTTTAATTTCTTGAGGTTTACTTATAATAAATATAATGTTAATAAAGTTTTAAATCCAAACATATATTTGCAAAAACTACGATTTTCAAGACATTTTAAAGAGGCTGCTCCTTTAAGGCTTGTCAGTAACCGGACGTCATTGTATTATGGTTTTAATAACATCATATCCATATTAAACCATCCTTTTCTTCTTCCTGACTCTCAGGTGCTTCTGTATCCAGTGTAGAAAGCGTCAGTGATTATAATGAGATGTATTCGTCTTTGTCCGCGCACATGCACATTGTTATGCATTTAACAAACTGTGGCTGTTTTTAGTGTAACTGATGTTTTTAATATCTTTTCTTTCTATGGCTGCACTCCAGGACTTCTTCCAGTTTGCCAGCAGTCCCGGAGTCGACAGCACATTACGGAAAAGAGCAGAAAAATTTAAAGTCCATCTGACCAAAAAGTTTCGTTGGGACTTCGATGCAGATCTTGATGAATGCGCTCCGGTGGTGGTGGAGCTTCCGGAGGGAGTCGCTCTGGACTGATGCTGCGTCACACGGCCCATCCACGTCCACTCATAAACAGCTGTTTTATATCGTCTTCACAGGATTGTGTCTTTCGGACTGCGTTCATCAGATACTCCAGCATCTGGATTATCCTCCTGTCGCTTCCTAAAGAAATACTGACCATTCCGTTTTATTAAAGATAACTTTTTCACTTCATCGTTCTTCATTTTTGTTTTTCTGCCCCTGAATAGCATGTATGACCACTAGAGGGCAGGCCAGTACACATGCAGTTACGTCTTTGAGACCCTGGACAGTCTGCGCATGTGGTCATTCAAGGCATTCCTTCAAACAGTATCATCAGCACAAGAAACTCCTTTCAAAGTCACCCTCTTTACTGAGGTGTATGCTGAGACAAACAATGCTCACACGATGAAGATTTAAACAAACCCAGAGCCTTAAGTATTAAATGTCAACTCGAATCTCAATCTCAAAGCTTCAGTTCTTCTATAGTTGGGAATTGCTGATCACGGCATGATTTTAATGATATTTATTATTTTCCCTCAGTGTCACAGTCACAGCATTGGTTTGCAGCGAAAGAGAATTATTGCTTTATGTGGTTTACAGTAGAACTATTTGCATCTTAATAGTTTATTTATCAGCGATGGCTGTCTTTGTAGTCCCGCACCGTTCAGGTGTGATTCAGGCCCTGTGTGTATATCTCTCTCTCTCTGTTTTCATGCAGGCAGATTTGCTGCAGGTTTTTCCAGCTAGTCAGATGATGTCTGTGCGCTGGAATTTTATTGAAATTAGTGCCAAAGATTTCACACTAGATTGATCAGCGTAGGACAGTCCTGTTGTTGCTGAAGTCTCCTGCTTCCCAGATGCTTCTCCAATACGTATGATCCTTTAGAGAAAACAGGAATAAACAGTGCTCAGATTTGCCAATATGCAATCAACTCTTAAGATTTCCTTACGAACACAAACATTTATCATTATGTTACGCAATCCACATTTACTGTCAACAGTCGTCAGTGTCTCGTTTGATCTCATTTGATGAAAAATTAAAATTAGACTTATTAAACTAGTTAGCTAAACGTGCTAAATAGGCTCGTGAATCATTTGGACCGTTTATGCACTGAATCATTCGAACGGTAAAACTACGCAAACACAAAAAACTGTGGAAAAAGTGCTATATTTAAATATAATAAATTGACAACGAACAAGAAATAGATCAGTGATGAAGCTCAACAGATGATCTGGATGTGAGGTGCACGATCAGGTAAGCTTTCCCCAAGTTAGCTTAAATAGCCAGCGACCTTCATTTAGCCTGTAGTGCGTGTATGAGCTATTTTCTTTTTAGAAGTAGTTGGTGTTTTTGCTAAGTTAGCGACTGTTGATTACTAGCCACATCACTTCCACAGATTGAGTGAATTTTAGGTTGTTTCTGCCCAAATTCATTTCAGCATAATCCCCTTTCCTGAAGGCCACAACACTTCGGTTGTCTCCCATAAACTGAAACTTTATAGTTGCTGTAGCTATACATGGACTGTGTGATAACTTGACCTAGTCTTCTCTGTTTGAAGACTTCAAGATACAAACATTTGCAAAAATTACAACATTTGGAATGCATTGAAATGTTTGTACTGTAGTGAAAAATAAATATACTTAAATGTATTTGAAATACATTTATTTCACGCTAAGTATACTACATACGTTTTCATATTTACTAATAAAATGCCCTACAATTGTACTTTTAATATACTAAACTGGTGCACTTGAAGTCTGCTAAATTGGAACAATTAATAAAGGCGAGACACTGCAGGTGAATAGGATAAAAATAATAATAATAATAATAATAGTTATCGCCTTATTTGCCTACTTGATTGATTACACTGATAATTGCAAAAATATTTGTATTACAAGTTTTCTAAAATGTTAAGTTTAAATATGCAAATGAGGCATTATTCAATGAAATATGCGCTAATCTGCATACATTTCTAGTACAAAAATCTAAACACCGGATGAAGTCAGTTTCAAAATTTTTGTTTAATTTTTTTTTTTTTTGACATATTAGAGTCAAAATATTTTCCAGAGGGGATTTTGAGTATCTCATTTTGTCGCTCCATAATTCAGAAAATACTTAGAACAGACGGAAAACAATATATTTTCACAATTTTTGGCGGAATAAAATGTTTATAATCAAGCAAATTATATATGAACAAATCAAACCTTCAGGATATCGACAGGAATAAAAATGTAATGTTTGTTGTGTAAGTGCTGCTGAAGTGAAGATTTATGGCTCAGTGTATGAGGAAAAACTCATTTTGAGAAACGGCCTTTAAAAATATGTATTGCAATTGAATTGACACAAATAGATAAAGTGCTATAAAAGAAACACTTAACAGTGTCTTGAGGATGTTTTCTTTCCACTAGTCTGAAAAAACACTTTATGAAAAACCAAAAAGCCCAAAATCTCAAACTTGACAGGTGCGTGTGTTTTTGCCTGCGGTGTCTCCTCTTAATGCACTTTAATTGTGCAGAAATGTGCTGAAGTCCAACTAAAGATAAACTGAAGTAAATCCGGTTGTGCTAAAGTGAGACTATTTCAAGTATGCTTCAGGTACACTTTAAATATCTTGCATTTAAAGACCGATATTATTCAAAGATCATACAGTCCTCATGAATAGTGTCATTAAAACACATTTTAGGCTTAATATTAGGAAATGTGCATAGTGCACAAGAAGTACACCAAATTAAGTTTAATTATAATTTTATATCAGTAAGTCTCGAGTTATCTGTCAGTAAATACGTTAATAGATTCGAACTATACTTAGTATGAAATAAATGTATTTTATAACTTCTTTCTAGATTTTCTAGAAGTCTTGCCCACTTGTGAGACCAGAGTTTCACCCCTGAATCCAGACTTGTTGTGAAACGGCTCTTTTTGAGGTTTAGCCTCCTTTGTGAGCGCCAGTAATTCAGTCAAATGAGAGAACAGGCTAAAGGTCTGAAACGTGTCAGTCAGCATTAACTAGTCTTTAGTCTGCTCTGTCTCTCAGACACTTTCAGAAAGAAACTGTCACCGCCTGCATGTGGAGCTCAGCTCGTAATCTAAATGAACGCCTCTGTCCCTCTCATTTCCCATAATCCCTGTCATTATAATAGACGGGTGGAGTTAAATGGCTGTTTCTTTCTATAGCTTTGCCCTTCGTCCCAGGAAGCTATAGTGCCAGCTGCATGCCTTTCCTGCTATAAAACTATATACATAAAAAAAGTTGATAGATGTCTGGATTATTCATTAGGCTGTGTGTTATTTACACACAATACATTGAGACGTGGAGCTTTGCCATGTTTTGAGTTTGGTCTCTGTATGGCACGTGTAAATATGATTGTGGACCTGCAGAGGGTTTAACTGACTGTTTGCTTTTCGCTTTCTAAAAAAATCGACTTTTAATCAAGTACAGAGAAAGCGCAGATGGGAATTAGTTTACATGATTAGATCTGAAGTGACTGACAAAGTAGAGAGATGAACTGATTGACAAAGTTTCCAAGGTTCACACCATTAAACTCTAGTAAAACCTTGCTGTCTTCCCCAGCAGAAAGATTTACAGTCCTGCACACACAAATACTAGTAAAAGTAATGTTGGAAAAATACTTCTTGTGCATGCCTATTATTAACATATTGGCTGTTTATTAGTACTTATAAAGCACATATTCTACATCCCGAATCCTACTCAATACCTAAACTTAGCAACTACCGCACTAACTATTAATAAGCAGCAAATTAGCAGTTTGAGGCAAAAGTCATAGTTAATAATCAAGAATTTGACCTTAAAATATAGTGGGACCATTATCTTTATATTAACTGACTTTATGAATTCAGTAGTGAATGTCAGGCGTCTGTTGTGATGTTATGCAGCAGTAGTGTATCTCGGTGTACTACGAGGAAAACACGTTTAACTCTTGTCATTTATGCAGAGCACTGAAACAAAATCATCTATAATATCATGGATATGTAACATTTAAAAACACAAAATCAAAACAAGTCAAGTCAAGTCACCTTTATTTATATAGCGCTTTTAACAATACAAAAAAAAAAAAACACTGGAATTACTTGGCGTTCTGTCCCAATCACTTCTGAAATTATGGCAACACACTTACTTCAAAATACAGCCAAAGAAGGACGCAGATCAAAAGCTGCTTTCCAGAGGATCCTTCAAATTGTGATGGCGTTCGATGGCATGGCAGTCGATACACAGTTACAACAGTTACATTTTTAATTATGCAATCAAATGATCTGTGTTTTTACAGAACATAATTCTGTCAGAGAATATATTTTGTATACATATTACATGGAATAAATTTACCAAGTTACTGGCTGTCTATTTTTGTTCACACACACACACACACACACACACACACACACACACACACACACACACACACACACACACACACACACACACACACACACACACACACACACACACACACACAAATAATCCTTAACTTTACATGCAAATAAGATTTATGTTATTGAATTCTAATTCTGTTAATTCCATTTTATGAAATATGATGCCTGTTTTGTGGCGTGTTAGTCGGTGTACAACAACTCACGCATTAAAGAACAAGTCATGCATTGAAGAAGTGCACTGATTTTGATGTGTTAAGTAACATACTAAAAGCATGCGTAAGGTGCTTGATATGAATTTTAACTGTAGTGAGTCTGATCTGATCATCATCAGTCTGTGTCTGGAATGACAGAACAAACTGAGACAGACTAAATCCAGAAGAACTGTGTCTCCGAGACGCTTCAAGAAACTCCCTGAGAAACTCTGCTCAAGTGCATTGAGGGCAAAAGCTGCTTTAAACGCAAAGGATGCTCACACCAAAGGTTGATTTAATTTAGTTAATAGAAGTTAATTGATAAAGAAAATCAATTTATGTCTTTATTTTTGAAAGCATCCTCATTTTACAGCATTTTTACACAAGTGCCTAACACTTTTAACAGCAATGTAGCTTTGCAGGAGGTTTCTTGAAGCGTCTCGGAGACACAGTTCTTCTGGATTGAGTCTGTCTCAGTTTGTTCTGTTTCTTCATGTCATCCAGACACAGACTGATGATGATCAGATCTCTGTGTGGAGCACCGGCTGTTATCAGACAATCATCTCACTGGATTATTACAATTAATGGCAAAATGAATGTTTGGAAATGTAAACTGATGTTTCCTACTGACACACTACAGCAAAAGACTGTTTGGAACTGACTTAAAGGGACAATTCACCCCAAAATGACAATTCTGTCATTAATTACTCTCCCTCATGTTGTTCTGAGAGCTTTCTGACCTCCATAGACAGCAACACAACTGAAATCTTCCCCGACCCAGAAAGGTAGCAAGGACATCGGTAATGTGTGACGTCATGGACTCAACTTCAGTTGTGCAAAGCTACAAGAAAATACTTTTTATGTGCAAAGAAAACAAAAATAACATAATTTAAGAATCCTTCTCCCCAAGTTATTGTCTTCCACCATTTTGGAGAGTACCACGACGCTTGCGCGTGCTTTCCCCAGAACATAATCAACGCAATCAGCATTGTTTACATTCACTGGAAAGCGTGCACATGCGTCACGGTACTCTCCAAAATAGTGTTCTAATAATTTTAGCCACTACTGTGAATCTAACAATAATACATTTTATTTCATTGTAAATAACATGCATTTAAGTGTCTGAAACCAGTACATTCAGTTTTCTTTTAAAGTACATTATTTCTGTAAAGTATACTCTTTTTTTAAAAGTATGCTAAAATGCACTACTACATCACAATCCTGAACACCCCCCCCCCACACCTATTAAGGGTAGGAAAAACACTCTACCGGGATCCAGTAATAATGCCATTCTGGAGTCTCTAATCATAATTTCTAATCATCACGATAACTACAGCATAATAGCAGATGAACTGCACAACTTTAACGTGCTTGTTATTGCACATTAAGTTAAGCAGAGACTTTATGGTCTCTAAAGCAAACCGTGTTATTGTGATGACGCCATCGAAAGCAGCACCTTCTCAGAGCTCTGCTCCAAAGCCCAACAAAGAGCCGTATTGTGCTTCAGCGGTGGATAACAGCTCCTGCTCTGACAAGGCAAAGGGATGAAGCTTTCGCTTTGTTTCCATTAATTCTTGTGATGAATTGTGCCCTTGATGATAGTGGCTTGATGTGTTGGCCTGGCATTTGAGTGTGTAAATGAATTTTGGATTGAACCTCCATATTTGACGCTAAATGCTTCCAGGTGTCGCCTGGTAAGGTGATGTCAGAAGCTGGAAAAGAAGAGAAAGAAGTGTTTTTTTAAGGGGTATGAAAAAGGCCAAAGTGGGTTTTTGGTCTTCTTATCCCATTTTTTTTACTGCTTTTAATGGAGGATCTTTTATCCTTCTGAAGGTTAATTGATGTTCTCATTGGTTCTTGGAAGGTAATCACATTTATCTAACTTTAGTGCACTTAGAAGAGGAAACTCTCCCTTTTTCTTTCTCTCCTCCAGTTTCTCCACTTGTCCGTCTGGTTAGAGGGGGAATCTGTTTGCCACGGTGCCTGCTATTGTTTTTGGCAACCCTCTCTAAACTCTGGCAGACCCTGTCAACGCCTGAAAGATCTGAAGAGCTTCAGGAGTTAGATACTATTTCACTTCTCGTTTTAGCTGCTCGCGCTCTAGAAAGTGAGGTTAGGCATCCTCCCTGTGCTGGAAAACTTGTCCCGTTCAACATGGCTTTCTTGCTGTTGCTGCATTCACAGCAATATGAAGCCGCACCTCTCTGGCCAGAGACCCAAGCAGGAGAGTCCGACAATGGCTTTAAAAGAGAAAGAAGAGAAACTCAGCTGTGGATCATTGCTCGGATACAATGCCATCAGTGTTCTTGTTCCCAATACTTTGATGCAATAACAGACATTTGGATATTTTTCAGTGCGTATATCATATTTTGGCATCAATTTTCCCAGTCCTCCTTTTTTACAGTTTCCTTCCACCCTCCACCCGTCTCTGTCTTTCTCTATCTCACTATTTTCCATCAGGATGCCTTATCCTGTCCAGCTCTTGTTTTTGTCCTTTGCACATATTAGCTCTCTGCAAAGCCTAGTGTGCTGCCTACCTAGACAATATTGTAGCCTAGGCTACAATTTGTAGGACTCTTTTATGATTTCAGATAACATTCAGTAAACATTTTGACACTCCTAAAAATACATTTTGCGAACACTACCACCGTCTTGTGCCCCTTTTCATAATTCAGTATAATGTAAAACAAGCTTGGTACATTTTTCAGTATTTATCCAAATTTATTATTTTAACAAAGCGACTTACAAATGAGGAACACAAGCAATTTATCTTAAAAGGCTAAGCTTGCCTATTTTTGCCAGCTTTGTATTGTTACAGTGTTAGCAGTGTATAAATGAACAATGTGTACTCTTTCTTTGTCACCTGCATAGAGATATCCCTGTTTATTTGACATAAAAACGCTTCATCCAGTGTAGCTTTAAGGCTTTAAAAAAAATAATAAAATAATAAAAAAATACTTCCACATTTTCGTATCCCTGCTCACAGACAGTTGGCTCAAGCCCAGTGCATTATGGGTGCTGAAGGGAACAGCACAGCCATTTTTCTGTTTTCTCTAGTCATGCAGCACCAATTTTAAGAAAACATCAAACAAGATGTATTAAAAGTTCATTTTGAGTTGAGTTCAGAGTTGTTAGCTTAGCAATATGCTAACATCAAAACAGCTGTTAGTGTGAGTTCAGTATTTGTGTGTTTTGAAACATTTGTGTGTTGTAAAGCATTTCAAACCAGTTTCGGTTAGGATGTTGCCTATGTAGACAGCAAGGCAGTTCAGCATTTGGACCAGAGCCTACACAGAGCTGAGCTGCAGCTGAAGTTCATTTCTAGAGACCGACAAACCTGGAAATCTTGGTAAACCTATAAATCCTGCTAAGCTATTAAAATACTGAAAGAAAACTTTGACTTGACTGATTCAGGTGTATGGAACTTGTGTGTGTATGGATTTATGCATGCTATTTTTTTAATTAAAATTGCATGTGTTTTAAGAGCGTTAGTAACCAGCAACATGCATGGTCACATTATATTTGCATGCTAGTTAAAATGCCATTGTCGAGACGCAAAATAATTTATGGAGGATTCATTTCCCAGTCATCTCCCATTTGGCTGAGCTCATGCTTACGTTTGGATGCAGGGCACATTAAAACTCACATGGAACAAAAACAAACAAGTCTTTTTCAATTTGAAGGCCTGGTTCAGATTTTTATATGAGAGCTGTGTGACTGGGCTGGAGAACTTGGAGGTGACAGAGATCTTGGCTTCCAAAAAGCTGTCGAAAAAGCATTTGCCTGTTACTCTGTTTACATAACAGTAATATGAGCAACTTGTGGTTCTTTACTGAACTAATCTGACCCTGACTTTCTTACCTCTCACTCAATCAGTACTTTCGAACTTCTCTTCGGTATCTGACCATTGTTAGTGCAGTAAACAAACATCTTTAGCAGCATTAGCTAACTCTTCACGAGCCTGTGGGGGATTATGGGTAGACCGTGAGCCAGGGTGATGAGATTCACTGACTCTTACCACTGTCTTTCCAGTAGCCTGACATATTAACAGCTCCATAAATAGTTTGTCTTTCTTTATGTCTTTCTTTTATCGCTTTCATTTTTCCTACTGTTTGGCTCAATGCGTGTGATTCCTTTCTCCAGCATTATGGTAGACATGCTAATTCAGTCGTCCTGTCCTCTAATTTTTTCTCTTCTTCATGACATCTGTTCCATCCAAAGCATTTAACTCAATTTATTTTTAATTTATTTTAATTTTTAGGGTGGAGATCTTGGAAAAAATGGCTATGCACATTTGGAATAAATTATTGTAACATACTGTCTACACAGATTCAAAAGATAAAAAAGAACAAAAAAGTTAAGTTTAGGAAATTACATGGGTTAAACGTTTAGTTTAACCCATTGTTAATTGTAACCTTGTAGTAATGCAAAAGGCCTCCCTATAGTTTAGACCATAAGATAGATTTTTATCCCTAAGAAAATTTTAATTAGAATTGAATTTTTTTATAGAAAGAGCAATTTGCTCAGTAATCCACTGTTTTCAAGATTTCAAGATGGCGCCACGCATGGCTGCCATGGTGTGGAGCTCTCCCATTCTTTTACTGTTATTGTTTGTTTGTTCTGTGTTTAGTCATTCTCTTAGTATCAGTTTTACAAGAGACGAACTACATAAGGCAACACACACCAGACAACATTTTGCCGGTTTTTGATTATTCAGACACTTTGTTAGATGTTCTAGTCAGAGGGGCAGCGATCCTACTCAAACGCGCACTCAGATGCAAACGAGGGAAGCGCGCTGGTTAAGCTCCGCAGACACGACTTCCGAGCAGTGCTTCCTAGTATCCATCTAGCGAATCTCTCCGATCCCTTCCTAACAAAATGGACGAACTTCGTCTCCTCACCTGCACAAACAAGGACTTTTCAAAATCTGCTGCATTCCGGACATCGTGCTTCATTTGCCGGGCTTCCAGCTGTTCAGAGAAGATCGCATCGCGGAGTTAACGGGGAAAACGAGAGGTGGTGGACTATGTTTCTACATAAATGAAGGTTGGTGTTCAGATATAACAACTCTCATTCTCGTGAATCTGTACATGCCTCCGGATGCGTGTGTGAGCGCCGCAACGCAGCAGCTGGCCGAACAAATAACTGAAATGGAGCAATGGTACCCGGACTCTCTTTTAATCATTCTTGGGGATTTTAACAAAGCAAATCTTTCCCGTGAACTGCCAAAATACAGACAGCACGTTACTTGTCCCACCAGAGTAATATATTGGATCACTGTTGCACAACAATTAAAGATGCATATCACTCTGTCTCACGAGCAGCTTTGGGGATCTCTGATCACTGTTTGGTTCATCTTATACCAACCTACGGACAGAAACTGAAAGCAGCTAAACCTGTATTAAGGACTGTTAAAAGATGGACTAATGAAGCAGAGCGGGTTTTACAAACCTATTTCCACCTCACTGATTGGAGTGTTTTTGAAGCTGCTGCCACCGATCTGGATGAGCTCACAGGGACTGTAACTTCATATATCAGTTTCTGTGAGGATATGTGCATCCCCACCAGGTCATTCTCATCATTCAATAGAGATAAACCGTGGTTCACAGGGAAACTCAAACAACTTTGTCACGCCAAAGAGGATGCTTACAGAAGTGGGGATAAAAGCTTGTACAACCAGGCCAGGAACAGACTAACAAGGAGATCAGAGTGGCTAAAAAGAACTACTCTGAGAAGTTGAGAACTTTCAGCAGACGACCCGGCGTCAGTATGGACTGGTCTGAGGAACATCACCATGTACAAGACACCACCCCTACAGTCTGTGGAGAATCAACAGCTGGCTGACAATCTCAATGTGTTTTACTGTTGATTAGAAAAGGCCATACTGACACCCAGCACTTCTCTGATCTGCACTTCACACATTCACCTACCTCCCCACAACCCCCCTCCCTCCCTCCCTCATTTGAGCGACTGGTGCTGGCCAACCTGAAGGACATCACTGGACCCTTGCTGGATCCTCTTCAGTTTGCCTACAGAGCAAACAGGTTTGTGGATGATGCAGTCAACTTGGGACTGCATTTCATCCTACAACACCTTGACAAAACTGGGAATTATGCAAGGATCTTTCAGTTCGGCCTTCAATACCATCATGCCTGAACTTCTCTCAGACAAACTGACACAGCTCCATCTGTCAGTGGATCACCAGTTTCCTGACAGACAGGCAGCAGCTAGTGAGGCTGGGCAAACTCACACCCAGGACTATCACGATCAGCACTGGTGCCCCTCAGGGCTGTGTTCTCTCCCCATTGCTCTTTTCCCACTACACGAATGACTGCACTTCAGAGGACCCCTCTGTCAAGCTCCTAAAGTTTGCAGATGACACTACAGTCATCAGCCTCATCCAGGATGGAGACGAGTCTGCTTACAGACGGGAGGTTGAGCAGCTGGCTGTCTGGTGCAGTCTTAACAACCTGGAGCTCAACACGCTCAAAACTGTGGAGATGATCGTGGACTTCAGAAGAAACCCCCCTGCACTCCCCCCCACTCACCATCATGGACAGCACTGTGGCTGCAGTAGAGTCATTCAGATTCCTGGGTACCAGCATCTCTCAGGACCTGAAGTGGGACAATCACATTGACTCTATTGTGAAAAAGGCCCAGCAGAGGCTGTACTTCCTCCGTCAGCTGAGGAAGTTCAACCTGCCACAGGAGCTGCTCTACTCTGCCATCATTGAGTCTGTCCTGTGTTCATCTATAACTGTTGGGTTTGGTTCATGTACCAAATCAGACATCAGGAGACTACAACGGACAGTCAGGACTGCTGAGAGGATTATCGGTGCCCCTCTGCCCAGCCTCCAAGAACTTTACACCTCCAGAGTCAGGAAAAGGGCTAAGAAAGTCACTCTGGACCCCTCACACCCAGCCCAATCTCTCTTTGAACTGTTGCCCTCTGGCTGACGCTACAGAACACTGTGCACCAAAGCAGCCAGACACAAGAACAGTTTTTTACCCCCAGGCCATATCTGTCAGACTTTGTCTCTGTGTCTTGTGGTTCCCCTCCTCTCGTGACCTTATTTGGAGTTCCTGTTCCTGTCTTTGTTTAGTGCCATCATCAGTTAATTAGTCCCCAGCCGTGTGTTATTAATGAACTAGTTTTCCCCAGTGTTTATAAGCCCTGTGTTTCCCTGCCTCAGGGTCCAGTCTTAATCGTCATTCTGTTGGTCTACCCCCGAGTTCCATGTTCCTGGTGTTGTTGTCAATAAAAGGGATTATTGAATTCTCTCCTCGTCTCCTCGCTCCTTGCCCAAGCCAGAGTGTGACAGAAGACGACCTACCAAACATGGAAATCATCACCCACGCTAGCCTGCCGCCGCTAACTCCAGGCCGGCGCCGTCTGCGGCTGGTCCCAGCCCTCTGGGCAGACTTCAGGCTGGTTCGGTTGCCAAGCCCGCCGCCGTTCGCAGCGAAGTCAAGGCAGCCATGGGCGGCTCACCCAAGCCCGCTGTTTGCGGGGAAATCCTGGCCGCCGTTCACGGCTCTCCCAAGCCCGCTGTCCACTGTAAAAATGACGCCACTGTCCGCGGCTCTCCCTCACCCGCCGCCGTTCAGGGCCCACGAAAGCCTGCCATCAGAGAGTATGGAAAGCCTGCCAGAGAATCTCAAGTGCCCGCCAGTGCCTGCTCCTCGCAAGTGCCCGCCACTGCCTGCTCCTCGCAAGAGCCCTCCTGCGTCTCCGTTGGTCCCGTCCAGCTCTCCGTCGTCCCCGCTGGTCCCGTCCAGCCCTCCTACGTCTCCGTTGGTCCTGTCCAGCTCCGTGCTGCCAGAGCGCCCCCCAGTGCCTGCGCCACGAAGGCGTCTTCCTAGCTCCGCGCTTCCAGAGCGCCCCCCAGTGCCTGCGCCACGAAGGCGTCTTCCTAGCTCCGCGCTTCCAGAGCGCCCCCCAGTGCCTGCGCCACGAAGGCGTCTTCCTAGCTCCGCGCTTCCAGAGCGCCCCCCAGTGCCTGCGCCACGAAGGCATCTCCTTGTCTCCGCGCTTCCAGAGCGCCCCCAAGATTCCCCGCTGGTCCCGTCCAGCTCCGGGCTTCCAGAGCGCCCCCAAGATTCCCCGCTGGTCCCGTCCAGCTCCGCGCTTCCAGAGCGCCCCCAAGATTCCCCGCTGGTCCCGTCCAGCTCCGGGCTTCCAGAGCGCCCCCAAGATTCCCCGCTGGTCCCGTCCAGCTCCGCTCTGCTCCCCTTGAACGCCAGCCTGAAACTACCCCTAATTTCCCCAAGCTCCGCCATGGCCTTGAGGCCTCCAGAGCGCCCACCCCCCCTCGCCGTTGGATCTTGTACGGCGCGGGATGCTCCTTCCGGGAGGGGGGAGTAGTGTCAGACTTTGTCTCTGTGTCCTGTGGTTCCCCTCCTCTCGTGCCCTTATTTGGAGTTCCTGTTCCTGTCCTTGTCTAATGCCATCATCAGTTAATTAGTCCCCAGCCGTGTGTTTTTAATTATCTAGTTTTCCCCAGTTTTTATAAGCCCTGTGTTTCCCTGCCTCAGGGTCTAGTCTTAAAAGTCATAATCGTCTGTAATCATCATTCTGTTTGTCTTCCCCACGAGTTCTATGTTTCCTGGTGTTGTCCTCAATAAAAGGATTATTGAACACTCTCCTTGTCTCCTCGCTCCTTGCCCCAGCCGAAGTGTGACAATATCCCACCTGAACAACACATAACACACCTCAGTACTGGACATCTGTATACAACTCAACAAACCTTCTTCGGTATTTAGCAATATGCACGTTCACAATTTTGTCTGGACATTTTTCCTTTTTCGCTATATTTTTCTTACTACTGTTATTTATAAGTTATTGTATATTCTCTAATATATTAGTGTTTTATTACCTTAACTTTATGTATGTTTGCACTATGTTTGTATTTTCTGTACCGGAAGCTCATAACACCAAGACAAACTCCTTGTGTGTGTGAACACACTTGGCAATAAAGCTCTTTCTGATTCTGATTCTGATTAAAAAAAAAATAAATAAAAATAAAACGTTTAGTTTTTTTCCCCCTGCTGAACCAAAACCATACCAAACCGTGGCATCAAAACCGAGGTACACACCAAACCGTCATGATTGTGTACCATTACACCCCTAGCACTTCTGCAGAGCACAGAACATGACAATTGACATCTTTTGTATGGACATAAATGCTTCCACAGAATATATTATTTTATATTATACTGAATGTCACACAAGTTTGGAAGCGTGTTTATTTCTAGTTAGTCGTATTCCAGCTGCCCTTCATGCTACTGTCACCACTCTAATCGAACAACATTAATGAGCCTGCATCTGCCTCAACGCATAATACTAGACTCAGCTGTCTATATCAACATCAGCTGCCACACAGTTTATAACCAGTCTGTAAATATACCACAGAAATAATACTGTTACCAGTATACTCTCCAGTTATCCATTGACGCCTGCTGAACATTTGGCAACAGCACTGAAGGGGATTTGATTTCAGAAAAATCAACAACTCTAAACAAAACCAGATCTTAAATCTAGATGCTTGGGTGCTTCCAACTTTGTTGCAGCAATTTGAGTAGGGTCCTTTTCTCTTCCAGAATGACAATACCTCTTTGTCTGCGCAAAGTCCAGGCACCTTTATTTATACAGCACTTTATAAGTGCTAAGAAACAAATTGTTTCAAAGCAGCTTTACCAGGAAACAACCAGGAAAATAGCAGAATCACTGATGCAAACTTAAAAAATATAGGATAAATTGAAATTATGCAGCTCTAAAAAAGACAGTCCAGTTGATTCAGTTCAGTGTATTAAGTTCATCAGTCAGTTTGGAAACAAGGTCAGTTCACCTGTAAGCAGCTCTACAGAAGACAGTAGTCGTTATTCAACTCAAATCAGTTCAGTTCATGTCAGATCAGCCCAGATCTGATCCTTTCCTAATAATTACTTCACATTGAGACTGTAAACTTGTAAACTGCTTTACATACATATTGTACATTATTTTAGAATTTATAGAACCGCTGTAAACTCCTCTTCTTACGTTGCTCAATGGTTTGTGGGCGATATGAAGCCAAAAATGCATGTAGGGATACACACTTCCCAAATCCGCTGGAAATAGTGTACTACCCATAGCATACTAACATACTATTTCCCAATTTTGCATAATATTTTGCACAGATGATGTGCAGATTTGGACATTTAATAAGAGGAAGTGGATTATTTTTCTTTTTACATGCCTTGATTTGTGTTCTTGTCCTTAGAACTGAGATTTTGGACGATTCTCTTCGTGTCCAGACTGTGTGTCTGTGTGGTCATTATGAAGCATGCAGTCCACATTCCTGCAAATAGATTGTTATTCCTTTCTGATCATGATTAACTGCCTGCGATTATCACTGTGAAAGTAATCGAGAGCATAAATAAATTCACAAAAATACTTGGTAACACTTTATTTTGATGGTCCCTTTTGAACATTCTGGTGACACTAAGTAATGTTGCAACTACATGTCAACAAACTCTCATAAGAGTATTAGTAGACTGTCTGCTTCATATCTACTAACTCCTTATTGTGTTGGTCTCCCAACAGATATTCTACTGACTATAAGTAACTTTGCAAGAACGTGTCAACTTAATCAAACCCTAACCCTACCAGTCAACTAATACACTACTAACACTCTAATGAGAGTTAGTAAAAATGTAGGTGCAACATTACTTATAGTCAACAGAATGTGTTAAAGGGACCATCAAAATAAAGTGAAACCAAATACTTAACTGAATGATATATGTACATACATTCAAATGTTATGAAAACTATCAATGTGTCTAAGTATAATTCACTTCCGTGCAGGGCTAATATCTAATGTAGCACATTAAACCTGACCTGTTACTACTGTACGTGGGGACAAAAGTGCTTCTTATCTTCAGCCGTTATTTGTGGAATATAGGAATTATATATATGTAGCTTTTGACATTTTATTTGTAGACAGATGAATAAATCTCATGAGAAGTTTGTTCTGTTGGTGCAGAACTGTCTTGGCTGCTCAAAACATTGTTTCACATTTAATTAATCATAGAGATACGGTACAGTATGTTGATTAGTCATCGCTTGTCACATATTTCACGTGTCACACTGGAAGCACTTGAAGGTCTAGTTTTTCAGTACTGTAAATTTCAGCTGAGGTCAGATTCCCCCTAGCGTAGGGTGCATATAATTTTTAGTCATTACGAAAGGCCCGGGCCTTTGATTTCCTAGTGCCTTCCAGACACGAATCGCACTGATGCCCTGAGATTTAAAAGGGTCTTGGGACGTCTGCCTCTGAAGCCATGAGCATGTGGTGGTGCATCTGTACGACTGCAGGAGATGTTTTCAAGATGACAAGGTTTATAGTTCACTGTTGGTACATTGAAGTCTCTGCGTCTTTATTAAAAGGAAACAGACGACAAAGTAACCCACTTTATTTCCATGTTCAAAGAAAACAATAGTTCAATATTATCTTTCCATTCTTGAAATTATTAGCGTCTTTATTAAAAGTTTTGGACAACGTCATACAATCCAGCCTGAGTGAAAGTGAACCACAGCTATGCCGGTACATCTTCCAGACCGCTCATCTTCAAAGCTTCATTTATCTTTTGCTACTTTGAACTTTGACCTGATGTACTTGTAGTTCCAAGCATATAATACAGACATACTGCATTAGCAACTGCTCCTAATGACTGCAATACGTCTGTGTGTATGCCGTGTCAAGATTTCCCTTTTCTGATATTATGATGTTTGGTTTGTCGTAAATATCTGACAAGTCTGCTTATTTATATGGTAACACTTTAGTTTAGGGACCAATTCACACTATTAACTAGTTGCTTATTAGCGTGAATATTACTAGCATATTGGCTGTTTATTAATACTTATAAAGCACAAATGTATGTCTTTATCTGTATGACCATATTTTCATATCATACCGAAACTTAACAACTACCTTACTAACTGTTAATAAGCAGCAAGTTAGGACTTTATTGAGGCAAGCATCATAATTAATAGTTAGTTAATAGTGTGAACTGGAAATAAAGTGTAAACATTTATATAAATTTGAGACTTAGTCACAGCATAGGTACAGTGCACTCATAAATTATATTGAGTTTACTTGTGATGGAGGCACAGAATAAATGAGCTCAGCAGGAATGCAGATATATTCTCCAGACATCACATGACAAATCAATCACAAATCACAGCCAATCAGAAGAGTGAACTCGCAATGAAATGAATAAGTGCATAATAGATATTAAACCATTTTAAAGTGATTAAAAATACAGTACACATTTTTACACATACACACTTTATTGCAACATAGTTATAGAGTTTCATGGATAAATCGACTGATCAGCTCTGCAGAAGGCGAGTAAATACATACTGAGTGATTGCTGTCAGTTTACAATGACTTCTGTCATCGTGATCGTCACTTTAGAGAGCTGATACAAATAATTAGTAATTCCTTTAGAAGGATTTGGTAATGCTTGAGTCATTACTAGTGGATTACCATGATCATCACTTCAGAATCAATTACACATTATGCATTATTCATATTAATTATCAAACTGTAGTTCTTAGTAGTTCTCTGGGAGGAATAAAAAAAATATTAGCTAATAGCGAGCTACCACATTTGGCAAAGCACTATTACTTACTAATTCATTAATCAGAGTTTCTTGTTTGTTAATATTAGTTACTAGAGTGCTAGTTATTCATTAATGACGGAACAGTATTCTGTTACCAACATCCGTTATGTGAAATAGGTTATTCAGGGCAGTAATAAATTAAAAATAAAATGCAATTTGTATGACGCCTGTTATTTTATTAAAATTATTAACATTCTGAATATAGTAAAAAAAAAAAAAATTATTTTCATTGATATTCATTGATAAATTTTGACGTGGTGTGTTAGCTCAGTAAATCTGCTGTTTTGTTGGACTGAGAATCGTTCTCTCGTGCACCCATTCAAAAATGATATAAATAACAATTCAATTGTTTGGCGGTGGTAGTTGTTTCACAGATTTGCTATTTAACTAAGTAAACTTTTTATAAGCTTCATTTTTTTCTCTCTCTCAAATAAAAAACAAACATATCAAATGTTACATAAATGTTGCAGTGTGGCCTGTCTGTATTTTGGTCATAAAAATACATTTGTTAAGTGCATGTTGGTTTTGATTGCAATATATTTTTCATTTAATGTGTATTTTCTAGACAGGTTTTTTTAATTTTTTTTTTTATTGACCGAATGCCTTGTGTTTTCCGGGAAGTTTACGGCTGAGTGAACCCTTTCTGAATGTGCAGACTTTGCACTGGCGTTTGTTTGCATTAATCGTGGATGCCTGTGTATGTGACTCTTATGTATTTTTCAGTGCTTCTCTGCTCCCTGAGGAATAATTTGGAAAACTATGGTTGGTTCCAGAGAAGTCTTCATGGTTTATGGCTTTATTAATATGGGACCATTTAAGCGCTGCTATGTAATAAAGGCATTATTTTTGTAAGAATTTGTTAATCGGGCGTTTACACTTAGACTCTGGGGAAGTCTTATGCATAACTTGTCACTCGTGTGTTTTATAATCTTCTTGCGTTTGTGTGCTGCTTGTTTACATTCCAAATTTGATTGCAACATAGTTATAGAGTTTCATGGATGAATCGACTGATCAGCTCTGCAGAAAGCGAGTGGGACTGTGTGTATAGTAACAGAGGCCTCACAGCAAAACAAACCAAACCGGACCTCGCCTGTGGAAACAATGCTGTAGTTTTTGTACTTTGATACTTATATTATCTTTCAGTTCTGAGTGTTTCCATGATGCTCATCTACATCTATCTTTGTGACTGTAAAATTGCAGTGATGTCTGTTGGTGGTAATGCCATAACCAGCCCAAATTAAACTCTACAAATACATGCATCTTTAAGTTGAAGAGAACTTCATTCAATGCCCTCTTCTCAATAGCCTGAACATTTGTCAACATTTCGTGTCCTGCTTTGGAAGCACAAACTGCCGTCACTTAATCATCTCTATACAGTATCATCTGTCTCTCTTGTGAAGTGCAGGAAGAAGTTTGATAGGCGTAAAATCTTACTGCTTTAGACCAGACCAATCAAGAATATCTGTTTTAGGCCAATCAAGCCACTTGCTGGTGGGAAGTCCTATGAGCATTCTTATTGATTTCTTTTGCGTTGTCTTTTTATTTGGCGTGAAATTCAGTTGAGCAGCGTGAGAGCATGAGATAGAGCTGTATCTCACGCAGAGTGTGTGAGAGTTGGCAACCCTGGAAATAGTCAGGACTCCATCAGTAGATATCTGGTAAGTCCCAGGAAAAAAGTGCACTTTAATAATCTATTTTCACACACTAATTTTTAACTTAAAGGCACAATATGCTAGTTTTCGCCGCTAGAGGGAGCATATTCAAAACAAACATAGATTGATGATTGAGTGTGGAATCATGGGAGTTGTTGTTCATCCCCACAGCCGATGCAATCATGGAGGAGCTGATGTATTCAAGACTTATTAAGGTCACTGTAGTGTGAAGCAGGGCTGGGCGAGCGTGATACACGGCTCGAAAGCAGTGGAGCTTTTATTATGCCACAGTCGACCGCTTCTGCTTCTTCCGGTCATGCGTATGTGGGGTAAAGCAGCGCTGTTTTATCATACTAGATACATGATTATTATAATTCTACTCTGTGCATTCTTCACCTGTCTGGTAAAATGCATAACATATTAAAGTGTCTTTGGCGTTTCCATGTTTTCTACAAAATAAAACTGGAAAATCGAGGATGACGTCTTTGGCAGGCGACGCAAGGACACGGTCCATTACACTAGTTACAATTGCTTTTTTCTCTGGATTTAAACATTCTTCGAAACATTTGGGATAATGTAGGTACACAAGTCAGCAAAATATATAACACTGTTCTAGTGGTTTTGGATATTTTAATAAAAAAAATCTTACGTATTGTGGCTATAATACACTAAAAATTAAGATAATCTTAAGAACAACTAAGTGTACTCAACTCTGCTATTTTGGGACACCATGAATATGAGCTAAAATGTGCTTTTAACATATTATCTCTGTAAAAAAATAAATGTATTTAGTCACCACTTGTAGTACACTTGAGTGTACCAGTGTATGAAAGAAGTGTACTACAAGTGGTATCTAAATACACTGTAATTTTTCATTCAGAGAAAGTACGTTAAAAGCACATTTTAGTACATATTCATGGTGTCCCAAAATAGCAGAGTTGAGTACACTTAGATGTTCTTAAGATTATTTTAAGAAATACTAAAGAATAATTTTTAGTATGTAAATTATTGCGTGAAAATAGAGCGCCTATGGAAGTACACTTTTTTTTTTTTTTTTCCTGCCTGGGCGTACTTTCTCACTGTTAAAAAGTACTTTCTATATAGTATGAATGTGTGTAGCATGAATGTAATCGATGATATCTCTTCACAACTATGCCATTCACAACTCCTCCTTGTTGCTTTTACTGGGTTTTATCAAATAAATACAGCCTTTGTGAACAAGAGACGTATCAGAAACATACAAAAATCAATTATTTAAAAATCTCTGACTGGCAGTGTACAGTTATATACATGGTTGCAATCCTTCAGCTGTGGCGTGCTGGTATTTCCAGCTATGTACAGTTCTTACGCCTGAAATTGTCAGGACACACAATCTTGCTACTTGCTCAATAATTAAATTTGGTTCATTTTCAACCAAAAATCCACTGAACAGAACTTTCTGTCTCAGTCATAATATCGAAAAGTAAGTTTAAATCACAGTTGTACAAATAATTGAAGAATGATTTTCATATTAATTGTTCCTGCTGTAGTTAGCTGGAGTGTCAAGGTAAATTACATGTTCAATTAGCACTGCTTGCATTCCTCTAGCATCTTACTCTCCTTCTGCGTTGACCTCTGCTCTCCCGTCCATATCAATATTCATTACTGCCATCGTAAAACGCTTGAATGATCTTTCCACCCTGTGTAAAAAGGCCAAAAGATTTGTCCTTTTCGCTAAACACAGTGCAATTATTTGAGGTAACTGTAATTGTGTTGTATAGTGAATTAATGGCATTAAGAGCTTTGGGTAACTTTTGGCTCATTCTCAGGAAACTGCACTTAAGTCTGGAAATTACAGGATTTTTGAAGTGGTCAGTGCTAAACTTTCAGGAAATCATATTTTCCTACCTACCTTACACACTAAAAACTGAGTAAACTTAGGTAGCGTCATTATGATTTGTTTTTGATGTGTTTCAGTGGTTGAGTATTACACTGTCACTTTAATGAAAACTTGTGTCAATAATACTGCACACCACATTATTTACAATCATTTAATGCCTAATCAACAAAAACTGATCACTGTGATTTTTTTTGCCCATGTGGTTCGAAAGACTTGTATGATGTCGTTGCTCACATTTGTGATGAACACAACTGTGAAGTATGTTAATTCTGTGTTAAATCTGAGAACCATCCTGCTTTGGCCTCACCGGTATCCTGCTCACTTGACCTTCAGTTAAACCAGTGTGTTTACTTCCTCCAGGTCCCCACACATGTTCTCCAAGCCACACAACCAGCTCTGTGTCTCCAAAACCCACTCAACTCTGGCCTAGTCCAGTGGAGGGGTGGAGAGAGAGAGAAGGAGCACATTTAATGGGGGAAGAGAGATTGTGGCTGGGCAGTCTCTCTCTTCATGACCCCATGAACGGTGTGAAATTGGATTAGGAGGTGTGAAATGAAGCTGTATTTAGCCTGCAGCAGGGACACCAGCAAGGCAAATCATGCTTACACATATCAAATTAAGGAGGAAAAGAGAAAGTAAAAGCATGTAGAGTCAAAACATTCTGAATAATGGTGCATTCAGTTCAGCTGAATCAAGTGCATTTGACATAAAAGCAGTTTTAAAGGAACAGTTTGGGCAATTCTGTGTTTTTAATATTTTACTGTCAGCTCTGTCATTGTCAACTCTAAACCTATTCTGAAGCTGTTTAAATGTACACTAAAAGCCATTACTCACTGAAATCTCACTGAAACCTGACAAACATGAAAGAAAGAAATTTAGTGAATAACGACTAAGTTCATCAAGCTATTGTATGGCTTCACAAAGACTGTTTAGACTGCTGTGGAGCTTGACATTAAATGGAAAACAAGCTGCAAAAAACAAAATACAGTAAAAAAACAGAAAACCATATGGCTTTGGAATGACTTGAGTAAATAATGACAGAATTATGAAATATTTATTTAATATGCTACAGCTTTGAGATTTGAAAATAGCCAACAGATTCGCATTCAGGTTGCATAACTGCACCCTCTTCTTCTCTTCCTAACTGAGCAACGTTAATCAAATATTATTATTATTGTTGTTTTTGTTATTATTGTTTCATTCATTTGTTCACTCACTTATCAAAATCTATTCAAAATCTATAACCACAATGACATATTACTTAACGTTTAGTTAATAGTCATGTGCCTCAACAAGTAAAGTCATAACATAATGATTAATTAAAGCAGACAACTGGAAGTTTATTAACTAATTAACTAATTGTTAAGTAATATGTCATTGTGGTTATAGATTCTGAATTACTTAGTTAGTCGAGTGCCTCAACAAGTAAAGTCATAACATAATGATACCATTAGCTAATGATTAATTAAAGCAGACAACTGGAAGTTTAAAGGCATGGCTTCGGCCCAATGTGCTAATTAACATATGCATTTACTTCATTAGTTATTAAAATAAGTTATTAGGTAGTTAATATATTATGACGCATTTAACTGATAACAGTTTATTGATTACTTACTCTATGAATCATATCGAATGTTCATTTGTTGCTGATGCAGTAATTGATAATAAATGGTTTAGGTCTTCATGAGTTACGCATTAACTCATGATTATCTGTGCATTTGTTCAGCATGAATTAATGCATATTAGTGTCATTGTAAAGTGTTACCCTAAAGTCTTTCAGGTAATCCTTAAAGCATTACAATAATATATTTCTCTATGATTTCCCTTCATTAATTTTCAAGTATCTTGGCTGAACATATGGGGATGGTGATCATGGACTTAGGATTTCTCCAAATGTTTAAATAGTTTGAACAGTAATAACTCAATTCTAAATAACTAAATTGTTAAACAATCAGAAAGTAAGCATGTGTAAGCCCCCAAAACATACCTCATTAGTCAAGAACATATATATATATATATATATATATATATATATATATATATATATATATATATATATATATATATATATATTGTTTCAAGGTAATCAAGGTATTTTTCTCTTCTAGTTGGGGTTGCCCACTACAGTCCACATCTAAATATTCAGAGAAATCCTGTTCATACATTAAGCAAAAGAGATAAAAGATAAAGTGAGGAGTAGGAGAGCACAAGAAAGCTGGTATATTTGGAGGTCTGGTCCAGGAGAAGCACCAAACTATGTTATTAGGCTGCTAAAAAGTGAGAAGTCAGGAAAGTTGTGATGAACTCCAGTGAAGAGTGGGTTCAGTCACACTGGTATCATGCTGCGTTGTCTTCTTCGGCCATCGAACACTGGATGTTGGTACTTTGTAGGAAGATCTGATTTCAGCTAATGTTCAACACTATGACAAAACCCAGATGCATAAATATCAGATTTTGTTTCTTCAGGACACAAAATTGATGTATCCTTCACATAGTTGAAAATAATCCTCAGTCCTTAAAATATTTTGGTGTAATCTTTTGGACATTCTTGACTGAGGGCACAACAATCATAAATTTATCTCAGGAATATGTTTCACAGGTTGAACTGAATTTCTGGTATTCTTTGGGTTCATGCCAGCGTGTCTTATGACATAATGACATGCCATGTTAAATATCACCGTGGGCCATGAAAACATGACTATGGATATTTCTGTGTGTTCTTTGGGCAACGTTTAATTTTTCAGAATTAAAGCGTGCAGCCACTGGACCTGAAGATAGCAGTGAACTTGAGATCAAACTCATTGCCTCGACATTCAAACCATGGTATTTTCTTACCTTCTCCATAATTTTCCCCATTCTTTTTTTTTTTTTTTTAAATTCTTGTCAATGCTTGTACTTTGGAACAGGGCCAGAAACAACAGGTCAGAAGGATGAAACATCTCCAGTTTCTTCTCTGGTACTATACGTAATGACGTAACAGATGAGAGTACAGAGCACATAAACTAACAGATCTCTGTATCCACAAACATGCTCAAAAGGCAATGCATTCATACACAGTGGAATCTAAAGTCTAAGCTCAGAGTTATTCATTTTGTTATTTCCTAATTTGGGATTTGAGAATGCATCTCCTTCTCCTTTTTCTCTATGATTTCAGCACTGGAGCTGCATGGGCAAAACCTGATGCTCCATGTTATCCAGCTTGATCTGACACCATCCCAAACAGCATCTTGCGTGCTTCCAATGAAGCAAGGAAATCTGAGCTTTTTATAAATTCACATCAACTTTGTCAGAAAGACATTTGTCTCTTTGTATGAAAAACTCAGACAGGATTACGCAGCATTATCTAGAACAAATTCAACTGGGCTCTAGACATTTTTAAGACATATTTAATTACAACAAAGCTCATTTAGAAACACTCTTTACTATAAAGTAATTTGACGTCAGCTTATCTGTTTACAGTGATTCCTAGATTTCTGGGTAACACTTTATTTTGATAGTCCACTTTAAACATTCTACTAACAGTAAGTAACTTTGCAACTACATGTCAACTAGCAGTCATTAGAGTATTAGTAGACTGTCTGCTTAATATCTTCTAACACTTTATTTTGATGGATCCACAACATACAACATACTAACTATGAGAAACTTTGCAATTATATGTCAACTTATTCTACCAACCCTAAACCTACCCTACTGAGAGTTAGTAGACATGAAGTTGCAAATGAATGAGAATTAGTTGACATGTAGTTGACATGTAGTTACAAAGTTACTTATAGTTAGTAGAATGTCTAAAGTGGACTATCAAAATAAAGTGTAACCGATTTCTGTTTACCAAGAACAGTTAAAATGTTTGTGTTCAGTGTAAATATGTAATTGGCCCACATCAGCTCTGATTTTCATTCTGATGTAGGCTGGACATTGTACTCTACTTACGTGCATAAAGCCTGATTTTTACTTTATTTGGTTGTGTAACTGGTATAATTTCAAAACATTTACTTCCCATTGACAAATGCTAGATCGTGTTAATTACCACCGTGAAAAAGGCTGTTGCTGCAAGAACTGCCATCTGGAATCTGGAAACAGATCAGATACATTAAGAGTTCCTTTGTCCAACTCAAAGAAAATTATGAGAAAATGTTTAACAAGTTTAACAAGAGTTTGAGGAGAACAGCTGACCTGTAAAACTGTGAAACCATGTTAGTCCATAAAAATGCAGGCCATGCAATTTGGGAGCAGAGTCTGAGAGTACTGTCTTTGTACTGTAGATGTCTGGTCATAGTTTTTTGAAGTATGCAGTATTGTTAAAAAGTTCCTTACTTGCATCTCTTCATCAGCCATTTCTCTTTTTCCTATCATTGACTGATTCGCCGATTGACAGGCAGCTTTATTCAAAGTCTGTTCAAGAAATACCCTGCAATCACGTTTAATATTTTGATAGCAACCTGTCAGTTAGTTCTGAAGACCAGGGACCAGTTACATAAAGGCACAATGTTAGGGCTGTGTCTTAAGAACTAGTTTGACTGATTAGCATTTAACCAAGTGGTCTTACTGTCACATGTGGATATTGTCACGTCCTCTGTCGTGTGTGTCATGTGTTCCCGCCTCTTGTGTCCATATTTGGTCTTGTTCCTGTCCTTGTTAAGTGTGTTTATTAGTTAAGTCTTGTCCAGCCGTGTTTAGTAATTATCAGTAATTGTCATGTGTATTTAGTTCCTGCCTGTTTAATTAGTTGTCGTCTGGTCTACTCGTTATTCCTGTCTGTGTCAACCTTGCCTTGTCTTGCCCTGTCCTGATGTCCTCATTAAAGACTATTATTTTGAAGTGACAGATATAGAGAAGAGCACGAAGAATATTTAAAGTAAAAATGGGCTTTAATAATATCCATGGATAAATCCGAACAAAGGTAAGTATGCAAAACACAACCATAACATGGAAGACACCAGACCAGAAACAGAACCAAACAGAGAGTATAAATAGACAGGGGCTAACAAGATCATTTACAAAACAACAGGTAAACAGAATGATAATCAAACTAACTAGTTCAAATGGCAAACAAGTAAGACAGAATGCCAGAAAGTGTGACACTTTGCGGATTCAAATCTACCATTTTATGTAACTGAATGCAAAAAGTTACGACTAGGCATTATTTAAAAAAAAATTAAATGACTAGTCTTGTCAGGAGTCCGGGTCCTGTGTTTCTCCCTCTCACCACCAGAGGTCACTGTCTCCCGGATTCAATTCCCCAAACTCCACTCACCTCATTATTGTGTCATTTGCCCCAGCTGTTTTCCTGATTGCTTTCCCTATTTAGGCTTCCTGTGTTTTCTGTTCGGTGCTCGTTTGTCTCACGTATGTACCAGTCTGTGCTTGTGATCGTCATCTACCCTGTGCCCTGTTTTAGTAATTATGTTACTCTGGCTTTTTCCCCTTCGGGGTAGTTTCATTTGTGTTTTGGTTTATTTTGTAATTTGTAAATAAAGAAGATTCCTTTTGCCAGCATTTGAGTCTTCGTCTCTCTCTGGTCCCGTGACAAGTCTAAGTAGTTGATAGTAGTTTACAATGCACATCCAAAACATATCCGCAATGAACACCAATAGCATTTTGTAAAGAGTTTGTGAAAACTTTCAGAGGATTCCATGCTTTCCATCTTGGTCCATGCTGGCGCTGGTCTAACTGATGGATGATTGAAAATCATAGACATACAGTGTGTTGATATAGAGCAGTGCTTTAGAGATTGTAGTTCTAATGCAGATGTGTAAATAAAGACTAATCAATCCACACACATGGACCTTAATTAGTCAGGAGTCTTAACAGCAAGCCACAGCGATGAAATGTGAAATCTATTTAAAGTCAACACGTTTGAGTGTCTGTTTTAGCTTTCACCCAGCAGGATTCATTTGGGCTCCACACCCTTCATGCATTCTTAGAATAGACCTTGACTGTATATTCAGACTACATGAGAACTTAAAACTGTTCAACACCAGCTGTTGCAGGCCTTTGGATCCTAAAGATTGTTTAAACTCAATTGCCCCAATAAATCTCCAGCTGTGTCAATATGTTGAATGTGAAACAGCACCAAACATTTACTATTGCCCTGTGTGTGCGGTTCATGTCTCGCTGATGTTCACGTGAAAATCTGCTCTCGAAGAAAGATCAGGATTGGTTGGAAAGCTAATGATGTACTCTATGCAGCTGTATTTCTCGTTGCCTGCTTTACTTAACTTAGAAATATGCACGCATATAATATAGCGTTCTACACACTCCAGATGTATAGAAGAGATTGCAATGGACCTGTGCCTGCTGTAGATTTACTGTATGCTGGGTGTGTTTGAAGGCGTTTAGTCCACACGGTGAGGCTCTGGGTAGCCATCACTCTCCTTTGCTTCTCTTTGACAAGCTCAAGAGATTTCTCCATCTTATTAGAACAGTCCTCCTGAAAATTAAAATCATGACATAATTTACTCATCCTCAAGTTCTTCTGAACATGAATGGTATGTTTTTTTCCCATAGAACACAGAAGAACTAAGTTGTCTAATCTGTTTCCTGAAACTGTAGTAACACATCTGTTGTTTGAACCATGTTGGTTCAACAACACAGATCTGCTGTTGAAGGTATCATGGTGGAGTAGTAGAGTCTGCTCATAAACTGAATTAATGTCAGGTTATTGCTGTAAATAATGATCATGGCATCTGAGGACTGGTTTGCTGTTTTGTTCTCTGTAGATTGTACTGCATGTTCACGTGCTTATTTTGGTCTACGTAATACTAAAACTATGATCACACTTCTTACTATTAATTAACTATCAACCATGACTTTTGCCTCAAACTCTTAATTTGCTGCTTATTAATAGTTAACAAGGTAGTTTAGGTGTGGGTGGATTAAAGGATCTAAAATGTGGTCATGCAGAAAAAGACATTAACATGTGCTTTATAAGTACTAATAAACAGCCAATATGCTAGTAATATGCATGCTAATAAGAAACTCATTAATAGTGAGGATCGGTCCCTAAACTAAAGTGTTACCAAAATGATACTAACCACAGGTCGAGAGCTGTATTTCCAACCACACATCTTCACAATTCTGTTTGGAAAGATTTGTTTGAACTGTGGTTTGGGAAACACTGAATCATTTGCTGGTAACAATGCAACTTTCGATCATAGTTTGCCAAATTTGCTTTTGGAAAACTCACTTGTGAATGTGTCCAGGACTTAGTTATAAGCTTCGTAACATTCGTATTTGTGCGTCACACTCCCATAAAAGTGATGTAAAGAGTGCCAAAAGAATTGGAGAGGGGCCAAATCCACCACAACTGGTCACAGGATATGCATTTAAGATGCATGTTAATACCAGGGGGAAAGAGTCTTGACTGATCATATCACTGAAAACACATTCTACTATCAGGTGTAGGTGAGGTCAGACACTCTGTCATCCCACTTCCTCTCTTGCTCTCGGTCTCGTTTTCTCTCAGTAGATGCACTTCAGGAAACCTAACCCCTGATTGAACTGAGAAGGTCAGAAGCTAAACAGACACTTGTCTAGCAGTCCCTAGAGAGCTCAAAGGTTTAGTGTCTTTTTATTAGCTTTTGTGCCTTATAGAACAATGTCTAGCAATAGTAATGTGGAGGGAGAAAGTTGGGAAATGAAACAGCCCAGACTCATAGTAAAATGTCAGGTGAGTGACAGCATGTTCAGTTTTATCTCTATTTATTACATTAGTTGTTTTATGTATTGTAGGAGTTTGGAAAATTATATATCTGGTGAGCGGAGCTAAAATGTTAATGCTCTATAACATATCATCTACACTAAACAAAGACCCTAAACTTAATCGATGGTGTCAGCAAAAGGATTAAAAGTGAATTGTGTAGGTATGTTTTCTGAGTTTTGTAAAAATGTATGTAGAGACATGTTTTTCCCTGTTTTAGCCTATGTTGCAACAACTGTATCACATCTGTAACACAAACCAAAGTATAACATTTAGGTTCAGGAGTTTGTTCAAATCCCTGACTCTCTGTGTGAGCAATAATACCCCAATAAAACAATAAAATCTCTTTTTGCTTAATGTTAACCATGCACATTTTCCCATGTTGTAAGACTATACTCTGAAGACACTATTATACTTTATTACCCCCTTTTTTTTGGATTGTATTGTTTCAGAACATTGCATTCCTATGTGCTTTCCATTTGGCTACTTATGACCACATTATTAAGTAGACATATTTACACTCTTGTAGTCATTGAAAACATCACTCAAACAATAACTTTCTTGCTGCATTGATAGCTGCATTTTTCCTTCCAGGAAGAATTCAGAGAAATGTAACAAATGTATTTAGATATGCAAATAATACCACATACTTTTTCCATTGACTTTGCCAGCAAATAACCCACTGCGGTTGGAACTGCTGAGGCGGTCAAGATCACGCTGTATCTTCAACTTTTGCACTGATGGAATACAGGAAATAATCTATTACAGCACGCTGCCTTGCTCCACTAGTACTGTAACTCAAACACACATAATGCTCCACACTTAGAGACTGAGCTAATGCACACAGCAAAGTACTATAATAGGCAACGTACACTACATAACACACATTTGGAGTAAAACAGACAGATTTTTATTAGATTGATTTTATTATGTTTAGGAATACTTTTCAGTACTAAGTGAAATATTAATAACTGAAATTTTGTTTACACTTTATTTTACAGTATGTGCAGTTTAAATAAAAAAACTAACAAGAAACAATCATTTAAACAAAATACCATTAGATGTAAGGTGTCACATAGACGATTGTGGGAATGTTATTTTACTTTTTTTTTTTACTGCAAATTATGAGTTGACTGTTTGAATGACCAAAATCTGTATATTTTACAACATTTAGTAGTATGATTCAATATTCAATTGGCACGAGTCAATATTTTATTCACAATAGAACATAGATAACATAACAAATGTTTAAACGGAGAAATTTTACACTTTTATCCTCTAAATGAGCTCATTTCAAATTTGATGCCTACTACAGGTCTCAAAAAAGTTGGCACGGGGGCAACAAAGGGCTGAAAAAGCAAGACATTTTGAAAGGATTCAGCTGTGAGAACATCTAGCAACTAATTAAGTTAATTGACATCAGGTCTGTAACATGATTAGCTATAAAAGGGATGTCTTAGAGAGGCAGAGTCTCTCAGAAGTAAAGATGGGCAGAGGCTCTCCAATCTGTGAAAGAGTGCGTAAAAAGATTGTGGAATACTTTAAAAACAATGTTCAAATTGCTCAACGTCAAATTGTAAATGTTTTCAAAATCTCATCATCTACAGTGCATAACATCATCAAAAGATTCAGAGAAACTGGAATCTGTGCGTAAGTGACAAGGCCAAAGAGCTTTGTTGAATGCCCATGGTCTTCGGGCCCTCAGACAACACTGCATCACTCATCAACATGATTCTGTCATTGACATTACTAAATGGGCCCAGGAATACTTCCAGAAACCATTGTCGGTAAACATAATCCGCCATCTGCAGATGCCAACTAAAGCTCTATCATGCAAAAAGGAAGTCATATGTGAACATGGACCAGAAGCACCGTCGTGTCCTGTGGGCTCATTTAAAATGGACTGTTTCAAAGTGGAAAAGTATTCTATGGTCAGACGAGTCCAAATTTCTCATTCTTGTTGGAAATCACGGACGCTGTGTCCTCCAAGCTAAAGAGGAGGGAGACCTTCCAGCGTATTATCAGCGTTCAGTTCAAAAGCCAGCATCTCTGATGGTATGGGGATGCATAAGTGTATACGGTATGGGCAGCTTGCCACGATCACGATTTCTTCAGCAGCTGGAAACCTATATCAGGCAAGAATGGGAACAAATTCCAACACCAAAACTCCAGAAACTCATAACCTCAGTGCCCAGATGTCTTCAAACCGTTTTGAAAAGAAGAGTAGATGCTACAACATGCCCCTGTCTCAACTATTTTGAGACCTGTAGCAGGCATCAAATTTGAAATGAGCTTATCTTGTGCATAAAATTGTAAAATTTCTCAGTTTAAACATTTGTTATGTTATCTATGTTCTATTGTGAATAAAATATTGGCTCATGTGATTTGAACTTCTTTTAGTTTTCATTTTATTTAAATTTTAAAAACGTCCCAACATTTGCCAGAATCCGGGTTGTTCATGTGTAAAATTAATTCATACTGAAATATCTCTTGACTTTTAAGGTTGGTTTTTAAGAAAATTGCATTCTGGGATTGTCTTGTTCATGAAGGGCACATGCAATGTGGCCTTAGAAGTTGTCCAAAATGAGGCATTGTCAAATACCTTGTGTAAAATTACAGACAACACAAAATCACAAGGTGCTATGATTTATTTGCTTTCAGACATATCTGCTAATCAAGAGCTCATCCAGACTCCATCCAGAGCTCATCTCCTCCTTATATTTCTCACAGACTCGTAGTGTCTGTATAATATCACAAGCATGGCTAAAGCATTTTTGTTCCCAGTGGACCAGAGACACTGAGCATTTCCAGCAATAAACACAGAGCTGTATTGTCTCTGTTCCTGTGCAAGAGGTTTCTTAGTGATTTTAGTGCCACAGACTTGAAGTGAGACACTGCAGAATCATGGGAAAATAGCTGGACAGAGAGAGACAGAGAGAAAAAAAAGAAAAAAATAATATTTTGGAAAGACCAGAGTGCTGGATCTATCGAACAGCCTTCATTCATTACAACTCATTTTATCATCCAAGCATTTTTATAAATTATAATGGAATGTCCTTTTGATGTTGCATTTCAACATGTTTACCAGTGCAGTCAACAAATGTCTTTCCAATTCTTTTCCATGCAGAGTGACAGGAGTCTGTTTTGCTGTAACTAATTATGATCTTGAAAGACAGTCTTGAAATTTCAAATCACAATAAATGTACAATGTGAGCATGACAATACTTTATTGTATTTTTTCCCTTATACTTGTAACATGCTAGAGAGAAACACTTTTGCTCTCTATGAATTACACAACAGCACAGCAACACTGCTTCAATACTCAACACTCAAAGATTTTACCTAGATTCAACTAGTTTTAAACTGTTAATTGACCTAATAAGATGATTCCAGACATGTGCTGTGAAATCCACTGGATATGAATCGAAGAAATGTTCGTGTGAAATTGTGCTCTTTAACAATATAATTAAAGTATACAGTGACCATGCAATATATACAGCAGCTGAAGATTTTGTTATATGTTTGATTAACAGACCAAAATATTTTGTGAAATAAATGGAGATGTGTAAATTCAATATAAGCATTGTTTCTGTGTGAGTTGAGGTAAGCAAATAGGATAGAGCTCACCATGTAAGTTCTATAATTAATAAATATTTGGTCTGTTATCTGTGATTGGTTCATCCTGAGCCAGTGCTGAAAAAAATAACAGGTAAACAGGAGACAGGAGAATCATTTTGCATCAATATCACACAGTGTTAGTTCATTTAGGCCAGAGGCCATCCTGGTTTCTCTGGAGGCTTTTTTCCTCCACATCTATCACCTGATGGAGTTTGGGTTCTTTGTCACTTTCACCTTTGCAGAATTTAGATTATGTTATCGAACTGAACTGAATCAACAATGACCTCTTTGGCAGAGCTGCTTATCGCTGAATCGAATGTTTCATTTTGAACTTTATACACTGCAAGCATTAGTGCTTTATACACTGCAAGCATTAGTCATTGCTCAGATCCAGTATTTTTTTGTGGCTGTTCACATTGTCATTTTTGAATGCGGCCAATATCAGATTCCAGTGTGAAATGATCACGGTCCTGAACTGACCTGCATGCACAAAATAACCAAAACAAAACAGCAAGAAGCTTGGTTATACAGAAGTAAACACGGAGGCCACTGAAGTAAGAATTTATGCATTCATTTATAAGATGATTTGCCTTGGAAACCAGTGATAAGGAGGATGAAGATGTAGAGAAAAGAGATGTAGCTTTTTTAAATATAGATAATAAATTTAGCTTGTATAGAGCTGCCACTATAATAATCCATAAACAACACCTCACTGTCTCTCCATGGCATCTTACTGCCCACTGTAGATGTTGGTGTTCTGAGTCCCAGACCCTCTCACTCTCCTGGAACCAATGGGTGACGGAGGGAACTTCTGAGGGTTCCCCTGACCAGGGGAACAGAGGTGGCTGATAGCTGAGTACGCACTGGAATGGAGTGAGATTCATGGAGGGTTGCCGAAGGGAGTTCTGTGCGTACTCGGCCCAGGCAAGGAACCGGTTCCAGGAGTTCTGGTGGCCATGGCAGAAGGCACGGAGGTATCGGCCTATCTCCTGGATCTTTCGCTCAGTTTGTCCATTGCTCTGTGGGTGATATCCAGAAGATAGGCTGATGGTCACACCCAGGAGCGAACAGAAAGCTCTCCATACACGTGAGATAAACTGTGGACTTCTATCAGATACGATATCTTCGGGAATGCCAAAGTTACAAAAGACATGGTTAAATAGTACCTCAGCTGTTTCCATTGCTGTGGGGAGTCCTTTCAAAGGAACCAGACAGCAGGCTTTTGAAAATCTGTCCACCGCAACCAGGATACAAGTGTTATAGTCAGATGCAGGGAGGATGTGATGAAGTCTATTCCCAGGTGTGACCATGGATGCCGGGGAACAGGGAGAGGTAGGAGTTTGCCAGTAGGTAAGCAGCGAGGTGTTTTCGCCATGGCACATTCCCGGCATCCTCATGTACCGATATCATTTGCCATTCCGGGCCACCATAAGCGATCTTTCAATAGTGAGAGGGTTTGATTGGTTCCAGGATGACCAGTGCCCAGGGAGGTGTGCGCTGAATGAATGAGTTTACAATGAGCTCGGAGGGGATGATAGTCTCTGGATTCTCGGGTTGTTCGTCAGGAGCATGAAGTCTTGACAGAGCATCTGCTTTGGTATTTTTCGTCCCGGGACGATAGGAGATGGTAAAATCAAATCTGGTAAAAAACAAAGCCCACCTGGCTTGTCTGGGGTTTAATCTTTTTGCTTCATGGAGATATTCAAGATTCCGGTGATATGTATAGACCACAAAAGAATGACGTGCTTCTTCAAGCCAGTGCCTCCATTCCTCCAGGGCGAGCTTGATGGCGAGTAGTTCTCTATTCCCGATGTTATAGTTTTGCTCCGCCGAGGTTAATTTCCGGGAGAAGGCGGCACATGGATGGAGTGACAGAACGGCTCCTACTCCTGATGTGGAGGCGTCGACTTCAACGACGAATGATCTCTTTGGATCAGGATGCACCAGGAGTGGAGCCGTAGTGAAAGCCTCTTGGACTTTCTTCATGGCTGTGGTGGCTTCTGAGTTCCAGGACAGAGACTTGGGTTTGCCTTTCAGGAGATTTGTTAGTGGTGCAAGTGATGGAACTGTAGTTTAGGATGAATCGACGATAGAAGTTGGAGAAATCTTGGAATCGTTGGAGTTCTTTGATGGTGGATGGAATGGGCCAGGTCTTGATTGCTTCCCCCTTCCTCTCGTCCATCTTGATGCCATGAGCACTGATGTGATAACCTAGGAACTGGATGGAAGATTGATGGAAGGTGCATTTCTCCCCCTTGAGGTATAATTGATGCTCACAGAGCTGTTGGAGGACCTCCGAGATGTCCTGGCTATGTTTGGCCTCGTTCCGGGAGTACACTAGGATGTCGTCCATGTAAACCAGCACAAAGCGGTAGAGGTACTCCTGGAACACCTCATTCATGTAGCCCTGGAATACAGAGGGGTCATTGACTAGACCATACGGCATCACCAGACATTCATATAGTGTCCTGTGGGTGTCACGAAGACGGTCTTCCACTCGTCCCCCTCACGTATCTGGATGAGGTTATGAACACTCCAGAGGTCCAACTTGGTGAAGATCTTGGCTCCATGAAGCTGTTCCAGAGTGGATGGGACGAGAGGAAGGGGATAACTTTACACAATCTGACATGGCTGCGATTGGAATTGAACTGTGGGTTTCGTCTGGCCAGAGGAGAACTGGCCCCCCTATTGAGCCTGGTTTTTCCCAAGGTTTTTTTTTCTCCATTCTGTCACAGAGGGAGTTTTGGTTCCTTGCCGCTGTCGCCTCTGGCTTGCTCAGTTGGGGACACTTAATTTCTAGCGATTATCGTTGATTTGATTGTACAGATACTATTCATCTCTGAATACATCTCTGAATTCAATAATGAAATGCCTTTAACAGAAAATTGTGTGTTTAATCTTATTATACATTACTGACACTCTATCCTCCAATTTGATACTGTTAAGTGCTTTGACACAATCTGTTTTGTTAAAAACGCTATATAAATAAAGATGACTTAACTTGATATCTGTACTTGACAGTGATCTTACTGAGTGACCGGTAATCAATACAAGGCCTCAAGTCTCCATCCTTCTTTGCCACAAAGAAAAAATTGGAAGCAGAAGGAGATGTGGACGATCGGATGTATCCTTGTTGTAGAGCCTCCATGTACTTCTGTTCGGGGATGGAAAGGGAGTAGATTTTATCTTTGGGCACTAGTTCATCAGGAAGAAGGTCGATTGCACAGTCACATGGTCTGTGAGGTGGTAATTGGGAGGCTCATTTCGGGCAGAATACATCACTGAAGGGGGCATAATGGAGCGATTTTCAAGAGGACTTTCAATGGATGTGGAGTAAACTGGAAGCACTGGAACGCACTTGACTGGTGTGGGGAGTTCTGGAAAACAGTCTGGAAAGCATTCGTTACCCCACTTCAGGATGTCTCCAGTGGACCATGAGATAGATGGGTTATGGGAAACGAGTCATGGGCACCCCAACACTATCCCAGCGGTGGATTCTTCCAGAACCAACAAACAGATCTTCTTTGTGGAGCTGACGTTACAACCAGATGGGACCCACACAGTTTCGAACTTTTCCTCTAACCAGGGGCTTGCCTGTTATTGACTGAATGTTGTACGGGACATCGTGGAGTCTCTTCTTGAGTTGGAGTTGGTTACATAAGTCGGCGGAGATGAAGTTGCCGGCTGACCCAGAGTCGAGGAGGGCATTGACTGAAACACAATGAAGAGGAGTTGTAATCTGAACAGTAGTGGTTAGAGGTTTGACAGTTACTGAGGAGGTAGAAACCACACTCAACACGGGCCGTGGAGGATGAGTGGGACATGTCCTTATTACTTGTCCATCTTTGCCACAGTATAAGCACAATCCCTGGGTCAACCGGCGTCGACGTTCAGCTGAAGTAAGTCAGGCAGTGTCGATCTGCATAGGTTCAGGGTTTGGTTCTGAAGAGCTGGCATATTCTGACTGGCGGAGAGAGATAGCTGGATTTTGGCACAATTGCCCCTCCAGACAGCCTTGAATTCGATTGGCAACACGGATGAAGAGTTGAATGAAATGGTGTCATCATAGGCTGAGAGATGCAACCGCAACGATGGCTCCAATCCGTGACGGTAAGTGGTCAACAGGGAGCGTTTGTTCCAACCACTAGATGCTGCTAAGGTGCGGAAGCGAAGAGCATAATCTTGAATAGACTTGTTTTAAATGATACAACTGCTCACCAATTGAAGCATCTCCGGTGGGTCGTCTGAAAACCTCTCGGAAATGAGTGAAGAATGCACCTAGATTTTGTGTGGCTGGTCCGTCCTGGTGCCACAATGACTCCACCCATTGAAATGCTCGACCTGTTAACGGGGTTAGAACATAGACAATTTGAGCTCTTTCTGTGGGGAAACGATGCAGTTGCATCTCTAGGGCAATGTTGTTGATTACCAGGTCTAATGGAAACGTCGAGGATCGCAAGTTTTGCAGGAGCTGGTATGATGGAGCTGGATGTAGACCACACGACCACACGACCACACGACCACACGACCACACACACACACGACCACACACACACACACACACACACACACACACACACACACACACACACACACACACACACACACACACACACACACACACACACACACACACACACACACACACACACACACACACACACACACACACACACACACACACACACACACACACACACACACACACACGAGGGGAACACACGAGGGGAACACACGAGGGGAACACACGAGGGGAACACACGAGGGGAACACACGAGGGGAACACACGAGGGGAACACACGAGGGGAACACACGAGGGGAACACACGAGGGGAACACAGGAGATCAAGGAGACTTGGAGCAATAGGTAAGTAATTCAGCATAGGTCTGAGTCCTTTTCCACTTGGGAGTCCAGACGATGTGGCTGTGTGAACTGTATGTTCTTATAGTGCTGTGTGGGTGATTAATGAATAACAGTCAGGTGTGCGTGATTAATTATCTTTTGATTGTGAGTGCTGAGAGGTGGAAGAGCCTGGCGTGTCCATGACACTCCACTGACTACCATTATATAAAATCTTTTCACTCCTGTAAAAATGTATGACAAATGTTGATCTAGAGTGATGTAAATAAAAGTCTGTTCAGACTGTGGTCAAATTGCAAAACATCAGAGCTGTATCAGATTTAGGACCACATATGAAGTGGCCCAAATCAGAATCGAAAAGATCTTATTGAGCTGAACTGAACTGAACCAACACTGAACCGACTAGAGCTGAATTAATGACGCTATTGTCTAACTACAGCTGCTTTATAGCAGAATTAGGATTTGAAGTTTGAATAATTTATTTGTTACTTTCTGATTTGCAACAATCTCTATTGTATGAAGCGCTATACGTAAAAATAAAGGTGACTTGACTATTACCATTTTGCATGATATTTGGATAAATTGATTCACAAGCAAACACAAATGTACTGCAGCTTATTTCTAGTTCCTGTGCAGAGAGGACAACTTATGTCACTGCGAGTGCATAAATGCAGTCAGACTTACTGACCTGCTGTCCAAACCAAACCAAACTCCAAATCTCCACACGGCCAAGAAGAAGGCACGATTTAATACTCGTGTGTAGATTACGCATGCTCTTGGAAGACTTTCACACGCTACCCGGCCAAGGCTGGCATAATCGCTCACAGCTTTCCTCATGTTCTCTGACGCCACTGGAATGCTTTGCTTTTATACCCCTTCTAATGCTACACACCAACATCAGGATGCTCAAAGGTCCGTCTAATAACGTCTGGCATGCTGGCTTGATCCAGCTTAGCTGATGTGCAGTTTTTATGCGTTCCAGACGCCAGATCGCATGGACTCAGAAGCTTCCCAGATGTGCTGGCTCACAGTGTTGTGGAGCCACAGCTGTACAAGAGAACAGAGTTCACACCGATGAATTGGGTGGGTCCGACATTGAGCACCCAAGGGTCCGTTTAGCATGATGTTTTTAGACAGCGGTCTTCCCAAGAAGGACCTCTTCAAACAGGCTTACAGGTTGAGTTTTGGATTTAACTGAATGATTAGTATGATCAGGCTACTGTAGAAATATTTATGTTTACAGTAACAACATGTTTATTCAGTTTTATTGAATTCTATTCAATATGCAATATCAAATGCAGAAATTGTTTACAAAAATACATAAAATTATGGATTATAAAGCAATTTATTGAAAGTTCTGTTTGAGCTGTTGCACTGTGAAATAATGGTTTGGTTTAATTCACATGACCGAAGCAGATGTTGTGTTATAATTTTGAGTTTTCACTTTCCATTTCTAGTGTGATGGATAGTCTCACCAGAACATTCTCATAGTCAAAGCTGGAGAATTTATTGTACATCTCTGAAGAGCGAATACTTTCAGTGAAACTTACCTCAGTTCTCCATCTGTTAGTTCAGCAGCTTCTCACTTTCCAAAGTATTCCTGACTATCATCATTAAACTGAGATAAACAAGCTGCAAAACAGAATGAGGAGACTCATTTAAGCAAATTTTCAAGTCACATCATTTTATTATGTAACTACTTTACACAATTATGTAACTGAATTGGGACTTTATTATAACATCTGAAAGTTAAAATATAGTGTTTAATGTATTTTGTTTTGTTCACTACAGATTATTATAGATTTACAATTATGGTATATATACTATACTATAACACACACACACACACACACACACACACACACACACACACACACACACACACACACACACACACACACACACACTCACATGATGAAGTTGTAATTTACAGAAGCTGTTGCTTGTGCCGCATACTTCTAAACTGCATCTTTTCTCCAGAATATTTCTCATCTAATGCTTGACATATTTGTTTAGATTAAAAAGAGAAGAAAAAAACAACCACTTCAGGGTTCTTATAAGATCAGCAGCCCAGCTTTGGTGGAACATGTGCAAAAGGAAAGAACTCAGAGGTTGTCCAGCGTTCATTTTTTTTTTTTTTTTTTTACCAGAAAAACAGTGTTCCTCAGTTAATGTAGAAGAGCAAGACTGACAGTGTTCATCAGGGTGTAATGACTGTCTGTTTGCAGTGGGGTTAATGGTTTTAAGTTGTTCTTCAGCTTTACTCCTATAACAGAGTTGACCTTTTGATCAGTTCATGCAGGTGTTTGAAATCGCCTGACCTGATGTTGCTCCCCATGCTGCCAACAACAGCATACAAAATCTCTAGCAGCTTGCTGCAAGTTTGACTGCTTGAGAAAGTCAAGTTTATTCTGATCATTCTGTTCAAACATTCCAATTTTCAATTCAATTTAAATTAATTTACAAAGCTCTTTTTTCACATTACACTTCAAATCAAACGTGGAAGTGACAGTAAAAGTAAATGTTCTTGTACTTAAGTAAGATGAAGGAGAAACCTTGAGAGGAACCACATACAGTTCTTATAACCATATTCAACCTCTTAAAAGTTTTCATGTTTTATTTGTTTTACAGCACTGATACACTGATGATTTGATAGCATTTTTGATCCTGATCTACAGAAAAAATGTTGAAAAAAAAATAAAAAATAAAAAAATAAAAATAAAAATAAAAATAAAAATAATAATTTGCACAATTCACGCATTTAGTAGATGCACTCCAGCAGCAGCAGCCTTGTATGTCTGTGGAAAAGTGTCCAATATTAGTAGGCCTAATTTCCTTTTCCTTTTCTTTTAAATTTTACTTCAGTTTTTAATTTGCATTATGCAATTTGTGAACATTGTAAAAGAAAGTTATTTTTCTGAGAAATATCATAATAGTATAAAAACATATAAAGCTAATAGCATGTTTCCCAGAGGCATCATGCCCATTCAAAGTGAGGGGCCTGTGCCCCCTCAGATTTTTTGGATTTTGAAATGCAGCTTCCAAAAGACAAAAAAAAATTGCTGATTAATATTTTCTGTATTTAATACAATCACACCGGTGTGATTAAATCGTTCAGCGCATCATATCATCAGCTGCAAAATTCAAATCTGCGTTCGCTGGCTGGTGCTGAGCCAGATATAGATGCATTTTTGCAGTGCTGCGCATTATAACCAATCACACGCGATTCTGTTGAGCTTATGAATGCAGTGACCAATCAGAGGCGTTCAGATGAGTCATCGCTAAAATGATGGTGTTTTCTTAACTTGCTCACTGACTGAATACCTCTTTCTGGCGAATTCTCTCCTTAGAAACAACAAAGTGCAGATGTGTGTATGAATCTGTAAGTAAGATATTCATTTCACAGTGTAAACAGCTTCAGTGATTTTAATGGGAGTTTTTGAGAGTGCTTGAACTGTACACTGTCAGTGAAAATGTTCTTTGATAATGTAAATGTCCTTTGCTCTCTTTCTGTACAATGAAAGCATTATGATTAGTAGCCTAACTTACAATGTTTGTATTCACATTAACTTTCAATTTTAAATTCACATTAAGTATAAAGTCAGTTGTATTAAAAATATGTTATGGCATGACACCCATATTTGTTACAAGTAAACAGACAGGTTTTTATGCATAGTTAATATACTACATTATTAGGTTACTTTGACCATTGCCCACTAGATCAACTAACATAATCTATAAAGGTGAGAATCAAGATATTTCTTGATATAGTTAATGCGTTTGGGAATGTTTCGAATAGAAAGGAAAAAATAAATAAAACATAAGTGCTATTGTGGCTGCTGTGTGTCACATGATGACCCCCCCCCCCCCACATCCTTTGGGCAGGTTTTGGAGTCAGTCACGCCATCTCTCAGCTACGAGTGAAACGCGAAGTCTAAAGTTTGCAGTTCCCTCGAGAACAGCAGCCCTTCACCGGCTCAGATTTCGGTGACACACCGGCACGAGAATTAGCACTATTTTGGTAAAAAGCAATTACAGAGAAAGGTTGAGTACACTTAAATTAAAATGCTACTTCTATATGCCTTTTTTATTTCTAAAATGCTTGTTAAACAAGTTTAAATGTATGTAATATTGTAAACTATGCTGTATTCACCCAAATAAATTTTGCCCATGGGTGTTCTTGCTTAATAATAAATGTTCATCTTTTGATTATTGCTGTTGCCTGTAGTAATTCTGTGTGTGATTTTTAATTTCCAGCCCATTTTAAGCCAGCAATATAATAAGTTTTAAACAATATATTAAACAACCCAGAATGGTGGGTAAAAACGTTTAACCCAACCAGTTGGGTCAAAATAACCCAGCATGTGTTCTGTCCAATATTTACCCAGCGCTGGGTTGCCGAATAAGCCAAGTTGGGTTGTTTTTAACGCAACATTTTTTAGAGTGTAATAATATCACCTAAAGGCAGCATGTACAAGGAGAACATCAAAGGACCTAAGACTGAGCCTTGTGGAGCACCATATTTTATAATTGTTAGGTCAGACAGCTATCTCCATGGTCTCTTCCTGTGTGTAGGCTAATAATAGATAAATGGAGTGATTGATGTTGCAGTCAACTGATGGAGTCTAAATGGCTCATGGTTACATTCCCAACATCCACATAATAATTGCTCACTACTTTAAGCTTGATTGAAAAGCATGCCTCATAAGCACACACACATGAGCTTTAAACTGTAAGTCAGATTTAATTGGAATGTTTCAATAATCTGTAACAGCTAATATTTGGCAAGAAAAACTGAATGTAATAAAGTACAAATACAAAAATTCCTGGGATCTGTTAATTTAATTCTGAAAGGGACTTTGAAAGGGCTCTTTGTGCTTTGCAAATATTCCAGAGTTCAGCTAATCAAATGGATTAGAGAGGCTCCGAAAGCCCTCCAATTTAAAACAGCCATCCATGCAAAAATAAACAGCCTTCCACCATCTAGTGTTGTGTGTGTGTTTGGACTCATACTCCACCTTTCACCATCTATTGTTGAGTTTTTTTTTTGTATTATTTGACAAAAAGAAAAAAAAAATCATAGAAGTGATTATGTAAGTAATTCAGCCTATTCAGTTGAAATAGTTTTATTTTATCATAATTTAAATCATAACTTAATCTACTCAAACTGGACTTTTCAGAGTAAACTATTTTCTTTACATGCATGGGTGATATTAAAATATGGCCACTTGTGGACTATGTGGATTTTCACAAGTAAAATTTAGGGTATGTTTATGTAATGTACTAAAAATGGAAACATTTTTCCTTTGCATTTTTGAAAAGTTTTACATACAGACAGCAATGCTATCAAAACGATACCAGTTTAACACAGATCTGTAAAAATGACTAAAAATGCTGTATTTTTTTCCATTAATGCTTGAACAGACAATACAAGAAGAACATAGCCAAGGGATCACGAAGAAATCCATAAAATAATGACCAATAGTTATAAATTAAACATAAATGACAAATGCAAATGCATACACATTAATAAAGAAAACAAAACCCCACCAGAATGTGAATGACATTACAGTGACATTACAAAGATATTCAAACAAACACACATTTCAGGAATCTTAGGGTTTTTTATTCTTTATGAGATGAAGAGATTTTAGAAGTGAGTTTAATTTAATTTTAAAAAGGGGATAGGATGGGTAACTATTTGCAAATTTTTGTTTGTGAATGAAAAATTGATCATATAAAATAAAAAAGTTCAGAGTATGTTCCAGGGGTTTATTTGTAATATTATTATAATAAAAAAATAATGTCTTTTAAACTAAAGGGGTGTACAACATCGGCAGAATCAAATATATGAGAACCTAGGTCAGACCAAAATTGCTTGGATGACAGACTATCAAAAAACATATGTACTAATGTCTCCTCTGCTTGTTTGCAAAAAGAACATGAGCTGTCAATGTCCAAATATTTAGAAACTAAAAATGCTGTATTATGCATGTAGGCCAGGAGTTGGTGATGTCACTTTGTAAAGAAACACTACGCCATTTTTTTTTTTTTTTTTTTTTGCGGTTTACACGTAGACAATACGTTTTCTTTTTCACAAACTAACACTTTGAACCCCATTTTCAAAAGTTTTGACCCCAAAGTCATTGTTGAGTAAATGGACAGCCTAAACGCATAAACATTTCTCCCTTTTTAGTTGAAAAGGCGTTGTGTTGTGTGACTTTTATTTGTTTTGTCATGTCTCATTTTTCTTAAAGGGGACCTATTATGCAAAAATCACTGTGTTTGAACCCAGTTGTATGGCTGCTGTGTGTGAAAACAAGCAGCCTATAATGTTAAAAATCCACCAACTCATTTTTTAAAATTTTTTATAAAACTAATAAATCATGAATGTGGTAGTTAAAAGTTGCATATGTGAGTCGATCGCTCGAAGTTGTCGAGCTCATAATCAGAAGTGGGACTTATAAAGTTTGTGACAGCATGAGACCAGCTATGTTGTTATTTTTATCCTGCCGTGTTCCCTGTCTGTGTAATTCATACACAAATTTATTATGCACAGTATAATCAGATGACTGACTTTGAAACAGAGTATGATTTCTGTAAAGATAACAGGCTTGTACTAATAGTGGAATGTTTATTTGCAAAGGCTAGCACTGCTAATGCCAGAGCTTGAGCTCTTGAAGCTCCGCCCTCTTCTCTGGGAACAACAGCTCATTTGCATTTAAAGCAACATACTCAAAATCATAATAGTTTTACATGTGTATAAATAAATGTCTTAACTGTACATTTTACAATTAAACTAAGCAAAATTAATGATGAAAGCATGAAAAAAGTTTGCAAGAAAAATGCTTTATTCTGACCTTCATATACGTTTTTATGAAAATATGTAGTTCTGATATTGTACAACTAAATCACTTATTTAGAATTTTCTCTATATGCATATACATCACACTAGTTTCAATAATATGCACGTGATAGTGAGCTCTTTCAAAAAAATACCCTATTGCAGAGATGACATCAGTAAGTCTTCCTGAAGTGATGGAGAACAAATCTGTCCGAGCAGGATCAGGCGCTATCTTTACTGATGCAGGAGTGAAGGGGGCTTTCTTGTGTAACAGAGCTTTTAACAGTTTCCTCTACAAAGGGATCTTTCCATGCCAATTCCTTTTCCTGACTTTTAAGGGGTCAAGTGTCTACTGTATCTTTGTTTCTCATTCCTGCAGTCTTTTCAGATAAAACACACACATTTACACACACACATAATAAGTCATTCATTGCATGAGTGTTTATAAACATATTTGTAATGGAGACAGTCTCAGTTGCTGGTATTGTTTCAAAACAGCCTTTCATACTGTGTATAGTACAAGTGTGCAAATGGCTTATGTGGTGCACAGAGCATGTTATGACAATGTCCTGGACAGACATGTGATATAGTCCAGACATGATCACCTCACTGGGCCCATGTGGCTATCACTCGCAGACCGGCTCAACAGTTCAACAGAAACCATAGTTGTGGAGTGTTTATGTTCATCTAGTGGTGTCAAACTTTGCTTCACAGACCACGTTCACACCCAGATTTCTGTGGTCAGTGGCGGCTGTTCAAAACAGTGCTTCCCAGGAGATACCGCCACACCATCAGTAATGACAGCAAATGCAAAACAGTCATCGCTCTAGTGTTAAAGCAGCTCACTCTCAGAAAAAAAAAGGTTCAAAAGCTGTCACTGGGGCGGTATCTTTTCAAAGTACACGTTTGTACCTAAATGGTCCAATTTGGTACCTTGAAGGTACATATTGCAGATATTAATACCTAAAGGGTACATGTCAGGGTTGGGTAAAGGGATGAGGTGAGGACTCAGTTGTGCAGAGTGATGGGCTTTTATTAATCAAAAAATAAAACAAAACAAACAACCAAAACTACCCTGAGGGGGAAAACAGTCTGGCAGGCAGGACAGGGCAAGGCATGACAAGGCAAAGCAGGAACAGGATACAATCGGGGAAGGTACGATGACGAACTGGCACAGGACTGCAAACACAAGGAGAATAAATAGGGAGCAAATGAGGAGGATAATGAGCGAGGACAAATGAGGGGGCATATAAACCAATAATCAGGTAACAAGATGGGTGGGGTTAAGACAATTGACATGAGAACACATGGCACACAGAAAACAAAGACAAAAGCCATGTGCTCACACGAAACAAAAACACAAGCACATGGCCAGCAAAACAAATCATGGGCATGCTGGTCTGAAAACAAGGTGTGTTCAGGCACATTGTTGACGTGTTGCTATTTTAAGGAAACTGAAATAGACCGCGCCATTGACCAACTAAAACCTGGTCTAAAGTCAATGGCGCAGTATTTTTAAAGTTTAAAGTTTAAAGTTGTTTAAAGAGTGCGTTAGTAATATGCGCCTATAGGCGGGTCCACAATGTGCGTACACTCTGCTTATCACACACACAGGGACAGCACACAAACATGCCAAATATTAAAAATTTAAAGATTACAGTGTAAAAGATTATTATTGTGTAGGCTTCATAAATATAAAAATCCCTACATGTCACAATGGATAGTCATTGCATGTATCAGAATTAGGCTACTGATTTTTATATTAATCAAGCAGTAAAAATAGCAATTTCTACACCCAAGACATCTGCAGATAAGAGTTTGAAGCAAGCACTTGTGGCACAATGTTACCCTGCAGCACTTCTCAGATGATAAGTGGAAAGAGACTTTTAGACTTTTTTTTTGACACGATAATCATTTATTAAATTCAACAACAACAACAACAACATCGGCTCGTTCCATGTGTCATGCTTCGTTATACGCCATTTCTATGCTATTGCACATGCGCAAAACTTTCCAGTTTCGGTTTTCAAAAGTGTCCTATCCATGTCCCATCGAACAGATTAGAAAAGGTTTATCCCATGCCTCTCAACCGGATTTAAATTTCAGTTGGTTTGAGCATTTTTATTCTGATTGAGGTGTTTACATGGAATATTTTCATTCAGATTGATCTTTTAAACCGATTGTAATTGGAGTACATTGCTCCATGTAAATGCACCTAATGATGATGCAATCAAAAGTCCGTATGATGTTCCTGGACTTGAAGAAGGCATTGGACCAGTTCCCCTATGAACTAATCTGGAGCGCCCTTCGACTGCACTACGTCCCTGAGGCCTATGTCTGATGGACCCAGCATCTCTACCAGGATGCTTCCAGAGTAGTCCGCTGCCCTGCGGGAATCTGGCCAGCTTTCAGTTCAGTTGGAGTTCACCAAGGATTGGTCCTCTCACCCTTTCTATTCATCCATGGACACGGTAACGGCAGACAACGGCAGTCGCCACAGCTGTGGAAACTCCTGTACGCTAACAATGAAGAGCACCAGATCCTCAATGACCAAGTGCAACAGTGGAAAGATGGGCTGAATGAGAATGGTCTGCAGCTCAACCTCAGGAAGACCGAGTATGTGGAATACGGCCCACAAACCATATCATCATCATAGATGGTCAAGAGCTGAAGAAAGTGGACTGCTTCAAACAGACGGCGACAGCCTCTTAGATGCATGTGCATGTCAATGCTGCCTGGTCAAAATGCCACCAAGTCACGTGAGCCCTATGCAATCAATGAGGCATCTCAAGGCGAAGATTTACAAAACTGGAAGAAGTGGAAAGAGATGTGCTGAATGGTAGACTCTGTACTTTTTGGGTCCGAATGGCGGAGATGTTTGCATCATTGAGTGTGCGGTAATTACTAGTGACAGTTGTTTACCATTGTAACTTGGTAATAAAGATGGGGATGACACCAGTTTCACTGTGTGATTGAAGTATTTTCCCCTTTGTATTTACCACTAACACTTTATATACACAAAACAGCACTTGCGCTTGCCTGTTTATGAGACAAGCAGCTGTGTGACCGGGAGCATGCAAAAGTAAAATTATATGTCATAAATATCTGTTGACTTCTACAAGTTAGGACAGATTGCTTTCATAACAATTTTGAACTGCTTCAGAGTTCACACGAACAGACACTGAGAAATCTCTCTGAAGATAAAAATGCTTTATGGCAACAATGTTCTTTATATGAAAACAGGACCTTTTGGCAGAAATGTTACACTGTTCGGTAAGACTCCCCAGTAGCAGCGTATATTGTCACAGTGCTGAAAATGTGTTTTATCATCGTTTTGTATCATTTTCAGCCAGATTTATTAATTCTTATACCTACTGCGTGAATTATTTTGTGTTATTTATAGTATGTCATTGTAAATACATAGCACTTATACTTTAAAGGGACAGTTTACCCAAAAATGAAAATTCTGTCATAATTTATTCACCTTCATATCATTCCAAACCTGTATGGCTTTCTTGTATAGAACATAAACAAAATATATCTTGAGGAATATCTCAAATGTTGTTGTCCATACTAAAGAAGTCAATGGTAACTGTTTGGTTACCAAATCTTTCTAAATACCTCTTTTTTTGTACTGTATAAAGAAAGTAATCGAGTAAATTATGACATAATTTTTTTTAACAACTTTGGTGTGAACTAACACTTTAATCACAATCACATATTGGTTGTTTATTAGTACTTATAAAGCACATATTCTGCATGATCCATAATCCTACCCAATACCATGCACATCTGAAAATATAAAATCACTCTAGCATTATCGAACAAACTGTGTTAAATGACTCAGACTACAGCAAAAGCTCTAGGCTGAAAACATCCTTAGAGTTACTGAAGAGCCAGCTGTTTAGTTTCCTATCCAAATATTTAGTCATTTTCAGGAATTACTTCAACTTGACCACATAATCTTCCACTTCTTGTATCGTGACCATAAATTAAAATAACATTCCTATATTTGTACTATACTCTAACTTCATTTTGCCTTTTGGATTGTGTACAGGTAAACAAACGTCAGATGGAACTATTTTTTTCTCTACCTTCTCTAAGTAAAGACTCTATAGACTGAACTTCTATGAACCATTTAAACCTACCGACAGTCATGGCAGTGTCTTTGCTTTGCTGTTTTCGCATTGTGTGCTGCCCTCTGGCGCAGACCTCCAACTAATTGGCTCACTCTTTAGAGAGGGGGGAGAGATATGAGGGTCTTTAATCTGGAAAATGCGTCTCATTCCCACCAGATGGTTTTAATGAGCGCGGCAGAAGCCGATCCAGAATCCCAGTGAATGGAGTTGGCGTCTCTGGGCCTGGGCTTATTCCATTGGGCCTCTCTGATGGCATTCTGCTTTCCACTAAGAATGAAACTCCTTCATAAGTCCTCCACTCCTGCTGTAACCTCTGCATGTCCCAATGTGCTCACAGAAATGTTAATTGCAAAGGGTGAAGAGTGTAGCGATGACATATGTGCGGACAGGCAGTGCTCATGTGGTCCGCAGTTGACTGTGCTCACACTAATAAAGAGATTCACACACTCAAAAACAGTTAATCATACTGACACACGTGCTGTATTAAATGAGGTACAGTTCCTCCTGCTCTAGAGCTTTATGACTTTAAAACATATACAGCATGCTGCTTTACTGCAGACTCACAGTTTAGTTAGTCACTATTAAACCAAACTGCCATTTAATTAAACAATTACACTCATTTAACTTTCTCAGAGATATTGTAGGAGAGTGTGGATTTTTATTTATTTTTTTACTTTGTCGTCACCTTTGAAGCTATACTGAATGCATGCATATTAGCATGTATATTACTAGCATATTAGATATTTATTAGTACTTCTAAAGCACATGTTAATGCCTTTCTGCATGACCTACGGTATCACAACAACTACCTTACTTACTATCAATAAGCAGTAATAGGAGAATTTTCTATGTGTTCCTTGATCTGTTAACCAAAATTTAAAAAATATTAAAATATTAAGTTTCTTGATGTGCACTGATAATGTAATCAGTGCACTTATAATGTTTTACATCAAAACAGAGAAACATAAGCAGTGTTGCCAAGTCTGCGGTTTGCTACTTTTATACTGATGCTGCAGGCTGTTTTTTTAGTCCGCAGTCTGAAGCGAAACCCCGCACCTGAAACACGATTTTTACCTAGGTGTAACCCTCAGAAGAAGGTTTTGACCCCCTGGAATGTGATTTTGATAGTCATTTTCCACTGGACAATTTTGGGTTTTGAGTACCAATTGGGCTGGTTTTATTACGAAGACCTGGCAACCCTGAACATAATGCCATTTTCTACTCTCTAACTTGCTTCCTAATCTAATTGTCTAATAAACATGGCATTGTATATTACAAAAAGTGTCTCTTTGAGGAAATACTTTTGTTCCTCTTTTGCTAAATGCATGAATGTAAATTCTAGCATGCCATAGTCATATGTATGCTACAGTGACACCAAACTACGACATATTTTGTCAATCATTTGTACAGAATATTATTCCAGTATTTTATTCATGTCAAGCCCAGCTGTTGACTTTTCGGCAAACACAGGGTCTTGTTGCCATTTGCACCGGTCTTGTTTTTGGTTGTTGATAATAATGCATTGTTTAACATGATCATATCTTGGACAAATAATCGTCAACACTCTAGAACCCTGCTCTGTCATTAATGAACAATGACATAGTAGCAAATTATTAACATAAATTAACATTCTAGCAACTGCTATTGATTGGAAACTCAGATTAAGAAATTAAGTAATAACACAGTAATAGCAGGTAGTTCACTATTAGCTATTCAAAAACTATTTTTCATACTTCCCAGAGGACTAATATATACGCTACAATACTATATGTGACCCTGAACCACAAAACCAGTCATAAGTAGCACGGGTATGTTTGTAGAAATAGCCAAAAATACATTGTATGGGACAAAATTATCGATTTTTCTTTTATGCCAAAAATCATTAGTATATTAAGTAAAGATCATGTTCCATTAAGATATTTTGTACATTTCCTACCGTAAATATATCAAAACCTAATTTTTGATTAGTTAAATGTGTTGCTAAGAACTTCATTTTGAGAACTTTAAAGGCGATTTTCTCAATATTTCTTTCTTTATTTTTTGCACTCTCAGATTCCAGATTTGCCAAATATTGTCCGATCATAACAAACCATACATCAATGGAAAGCTTATTTATTCAGCTTTCAGTTGATGTATAAATCTCAATTGAAAAAAAATTACCCTTATGACTGGTTTTGTGGTCCAGGGTCACATATAAATATACAACTTTTATATACAGGTTCAGAATTAATGCTAAATGCATGAATGTAAATGTAAATATCTAAAGCTGATTGGCTAGTTTTGAAAAGGGGGGCAAGGGCTTTGATACGTCCTGTCCCAACTTCATGGTTCAATAAGAAATCTGTCAACACAAGACAGAGAGAGAAAAAAATCTGTGTTCATATCAGCACAGTTCACATCAATTCACATCAATGGCTTAACATTAGAGCATATGCATGCTATAATTACACCAAACTATGACATATTTTGTCAATCATTTGTGCAGTATATTAATGCCAGTATTTTACTTGTGTCAAGTCCAGCTGTCGACTTTTTGGCAAACACGGGGTCTTGCTGACATTTGGACCGGCCAACCCCAGTGAAATGTGATCCGCCTAAATACCGTTTTCCCACGTCAGATTAGTCCCGGTCAGATTAGTCTGATCACACACCAGTCTGACTGGATTCAGGTTCCTGGAAAACCACAATCACCCTAGAAAAGTCGTAGAGTGATCTTCTTTTATGATTCTGGGATGAAGTGAGTGTGTTTAAACAGCATGTTTTGGCGCAGTTTCACTCAGCTTCTCCCTGGAGATGAGCTTAGTCACAATGTATTAACCATTTATCCTGTATTATGGCCTATTACAATAGATTTAAAAGCATAAAAACACAATCTGCTCTATTGATAACACTTTCAATGTTTGTTTGAGCCACAGAGGCTTAAAATATAATGAAAATGTAATTCTAGAGTACAGGCTGACATAACTAATTACTGCCCTTGTGAAAAAGAAGTACACTTTTGCATACTTTTAAAAAGAATACTTATTACATAAATAATATGCTTTAAAAGAATATACTTAAGTGTGAACTGAAAGTAATGTATTTGGACACATTAATAAGATGGTACAGTATTATAGTATACATTTATAACAAGTGCAATTATTTGAACTTAAGACAGTTTTTTTTTTTACTCATTTAAGTATATCTTTATATGCAATTTTCGGTAACACTTCTGTAACTTATGTTGATGGTCCCCTTGAACATTCTGGTGACTAAAAGTTTTTCTGCACCTGTGTGTCAACTAACTCTCATAAGAGTATTAGTACACTGTCTGCTTCATATCTACTAACTCTTTATTGTGATGATCTCTCAACAGATATTCTACTGACTATAAGTAACTTTGCAAGAACGTGTCAACTTAATCTAACCCTAACCCTACCAGTCAACTAAATTACTTATAGTCAATAGAATGTGTTAAAGGGACCATCAAAATAAAATGAAACCATATTTATTTATTTATTAATGTATTTATTTATTTATGTGAAGAAGAGTTTATTCTACACACAGTCATCTATCAATTATCACCACCAGAGAAAGCACATGCTGTGGGTTACCATGGTGATGTGGGTTGTGTTTACCTCAGACACTACCAAGCTGTGCCTGCAAAAAGACACTGAAGTTTGCGTGTGCTTTTGTTTCTCCTGATAATTCAGGTACTTTTAATCTTCTTGCATTGTCTGCACCTGGGACCCGTAACAGATTCATGCAGGTTCCACCGAGATAAACATCCAGAGTGTGAGGCTAGTGCTGGGATCCAGAGTTCACAGCGACGAGACGATGACAAGGAGGGTTGCGTACGACTTGTGACACCTGCTGACGTGCAGAGAGCCAAAAGGGACGGAGCAGAGGAAGGTAACGCATCGCTAAAGTGTCATGAGAGGGTCTGAAGCTGGACAAGATGGCAGATGAGAGGAAATGACTCATCTGGAACATAAAGAAGAGCCTACACTTGTTGACTGTACACGAACTGGGGCATATCGCTGACAGCATCGCTCCAGTTGCAGGTTTGATTCCAACCACTGTCTCCAAGGATGTTGAGGAAATTTCATCATTTCTTATATGCAGAGTGACAGTTTACTTAAACTGGAATATGAAGGATTCGCACAATTACAAACTTTAAGGGACATGATTAATGAATTGATTGAGAGTCGTGTAAACAATACTGTGAGTGATCCATCTGTCTCTATTGAAAATGAATTTGATGCACATGCATACACACAGGCATCCCCTATACACAGACACACAGACTCTACTGCCACACTCACAAACACAGAGTTAAATGAGTATCAGAAACTGATTACTAGTTATGAGGAGTTAGGGAAAAAGCTGTCAGAGTACAAGATCACACAGGCAGATGATAAAACGATACCAACTACAAGACAGTCTTCTTACCCTGAATACTTACCACGACAGCAGAGAGAAAGCATGATGTATCCAAGAGACTTTCCATACCTACCGCATAAAGAGTTAGTACATGGTGATCAGGCGATAATGCTTCAGACATCAGCTATAATAACCTATGTAGACAAATTGATGAATGCATCAAGATGAATTACTCAGAGAGTGAGATCATTCAGGCTGTCCAGCGTATAGTTAAACCAGGACAGTTCAAGGAAATGCTCATCAATAAAGATGATCTGACTGTGCCAGAGCTCAAAGTTTCCTACAGTCACATTTAAGTGAGAGAGGCAGTGGTGAGCTTTTCCAGGAATTAATGAGTACAAGACAACGGGAACACGAAACTCCACAACAGTTTCTATATCGTGTGATTGGACTGAAACTTTAATTACAATTTAATTTAAAACTGTAATTTTCATTTCCAAGCAGAGCAGCGCTAACATTGAATATGAGCCACGAACAGTTCAGAATGTGTTCTTGCGTACCATTTACTAAGGTTTCCTTCCCAAGTACAGTGACATCAGAAGTGAACTGAAACCTTTGCTCACAGATCACACAGTAACTGATGAAGCACTGCTGAAACAAGTAACAAAGATCTCAAGTGAGGAAAGTGAACGCCAACGAAGACAGCGAATACGGCGAAGACAGACTCAAGCTCATAGTGCACAAATTGACTCAGGGTTTGACGAGAGTGAATCAAAACTCCAAAATGCAGAAAAAGAGCAGGACAAAGACTCTGGAAAACAGCGTGCGTGAAGCCAATGCAAACAGTGCAGCCTGCTCTTCCATGTCTAGAAAGACAAACTCAACACAGAACAGAGTAGCAGAGCTAATTGGAAGTAAATGCTTGTTGAAGTGTAACATCAATGGTTATGCTGTAACTGCTCTACTTGATACAGGTGCTCAGGTCAGTGTCATTGATCAAGCCTGGAAAAGAACATATTTACCTGATCAGCACTTACGACCTCTGAGTGAACTGATGGGGTCCAAACCTCTTTGTGTCTTGGCTGTTAATGGAGATGTCTTACCGTTTGACGGGTGGGTTGAGGCGACAGTGAACCTCCCTGGCAACAGTGATTCGCAGCTAGCCATTCAAGTTCCTTTCCTGGTGGGTAAAATGGCCCTTGAGCGACCCCTCTTGCGATTTAATGTCATTGAACAGTTGGTCAAAGGACAGACGAGTGGTGCAAGTGTTCTTGCAACAATCACTACACTAATGGGAGCCATGGAAATTGGAGATGATCAGGCTGAAGTAATAGTAAACTTTATACAGACACAAAAGCCATTGTGTGACACTGATACCATAGTCAAAGTTGGACGTCAGGATGTTGTTATTCCTTCAGGTCAACTGGTACACATCAAATATTCAATACTTGTCAGATGAAGCCATACCAGCAATGACATTACCTTACCACGACGAACAACAATCGGGAGCATATAGCCCATTAAGAAAATTGTGGAGACAGACCAAATAACAGAACCAGTTCCTGTGGAAGTTAACCCTCTGGGGTCGACCAACGCGTATACGTGTTTTGAGGCAGATTTTCCTGATAAGGCCGAAATGAGCTTGAATTACTCTGCCATTTTTGATTGTACAGATAAGAGCAATACACCATTCGAATCTGTAAGGGGTCTACTTTTATTTGTATACACTCATAATAACAACTAAACTTTGTGCTTTTGAAGAATAAAGAAAACACACAAGGGTGCGTTCTCAGTCTTCACTCTCTCCACGAATTGCTTTTTGAAACACGTCACTAAAATGAACTGTAACTCAGCAAATACTTCACACAGAGACATGAGAAATATATCTATAGAAAGCTTGACATGTCTTACGTTCTCTCAACGAAGTATGAAAGAGATGCTGGACTCCCTGCGGGATGAATGCTGTATCCCTTACCTTGACAATATCTTGTGTTATGCAAAAACTTTTGAAGAACATGTGGAAGTACTATGGAAGGTGTTGCTAGCTTTACAACGACATGGAGTCAAGCTAAGACCGACCAAGTGCGAGATGTTCAAGAAAGAAGTGCGATACGTTGGGCGACTGGTCAATGCCGAAGGAGTCAGGATAGACCCTAAAGATTTGGATGCTGTAAGAGCCTGGAAAGCAAAGAAACCTACCACAGTTGGAGAAGTCCGGAGGATGCTTGAAAGAGAAAGACCAAGAAAACAGACAGAGGTTTGGAGACAACAACCTACAGAAAATGAGAGACTTACCTGTAATATTCCTGATGAGAATGAACTTACCTGTGAAAGACAAGTGACATGGGCAAGATCTGAAGAAGATGAGGAACAGGTTGAGGGAGAATGTAGTCAGATAGATGAAGGTCATATAACTTAGCAAGAAGTTCTCAAAATACCTAACTTGAGTTCGGATGAAATTGACCAAACAAGCCAAGTCCAAAGATTCACATGTGACAGAAGACCCACATCTAGGTTAACTTATGAAACACTAGGTCAGCCAGCCATTCAGTCATATCTGACAGTAAACAGTTTAGAGACTTCCTGTAAATCAGACACCATATTGGGGGTTATCATCTTACCACATTACACCTTACGTTAGTACAACTAATTCTATCCTTACACCACTAGTCACATTTCCATTTTGGTTACCTCCTATGACAATCGGGTACTAGAAGAGTAAAGATAAAAGAGGTGATATGATGAAAGAATATGTTGGCGGGAGCCATCTTTTCTTTGTTGGGGAGTGTGTGATGCACAATTCACAACATTGCAATGTTTGTTTTGTTATTAATATTTATTTATTTATTTATTAATTAATGTATTTATTTATTTATTTATGTGAAGAAGAGTTTATTCTGCACACAGTCATCTATCAATTATCACCACTAAAGACTGAGTTTGAGTCAATACAGTTCTAGCAACGCACTGTGGTGATGCGGGTTGTGTTTACCTCAGACGCTACCAAGCTGCGCCTGCGGAAAGACACTGAAGTTTGCGTGTGCTTTTGTTTCTCCTGATAATTCAGGTACTTTTGATCTGCTTGCGTGTTCCGTGCCCGGGACCTGTAACATAGGTGCAGCATTACATATAGTCGGCAGAATGTGCAAAAGAGACCATCAAAATAAAGTGAAACCCAATTTTCAAGTTGAAAAGTTTTAATTAGTATAGTTTGCAAGCATGATTATAAAAACAATGAGGCTGTAAAAGTGGACTAGTGAGGGGATGAGTGTAGGTAACACTTCAGATTAGGAAACACACATTCCCTCCGTAAACACCTAATTTTCTGCTTGATAGTAAGTAAGGTGTTTGTTGAATTAGTTATGTTTAGGTATTGGGTAGGATTAGGGATGTAGAATATGGTCATGCCTTAATATGTACTTTATAAGTACTAATGTACTTTATAAAGTACTACTTTATAAGTAAGTAGTAATATGCACATTAATAAGCAACTAGTTAATAGTCAGTTGAGTTGTTTTCATGGGTTTAGCTGTTTAATTTGATAATGTTTAATGTCCCCAACAACCTCTGTTAGTCCCATTTAGACCCTTGTTAGCAACCACATTTTTCAAGACACATGAAAGCTTTAAAAATAATGAGTGCAAAAATGCTTATTTTTTCCAGGATTCATTTCTGCAGCACCATGACTGTCAATCCCAGAGAGAAATCAATAAAACTCTTAAAACAGGAAGAAAAACATACTTTATTTACTTTACTTTACTTTACTTTGCTTGAGACACCATGCCATTATACATATGGTCTGACCTTCAGTTGTTATCAAATGCTTTGACGAAAAGACGTGAAGATCTGTCCATAGCTTTAGCTAGGTGTTAATTATTTCTTTGGTTATCTGATTTAATAAACATGTTCTTTCATTCCTCTCCTTAACCTTTAATATTAGACTTAAAAAGGGGCCAAATCACATTAAAGTTTATATTTAAATTTATTGAATCTCTCAAGCATAAACCCCAATGTTTGGCACAGCTTCCGATATATTAGTTAATGTCCAAAACCACTCAAGAGAAAAACATGCCTTTATATCTGAGATGTGTGTCCCGTTTCACAGGGCTGGCATCGTTTCCTCCTTCATCTCTGCAGTCTTTCTGCACTCATATTTATTTTGTGCCGAGATGTGAAATCTGGTCCGTGCATTTAAACCCAAATCAAACACTGCGCTGTAGTTTCTGCGCTCTCGGAGGCCTATTTACCCTATGTGTCCTACCGCATCATTTCCATTTTTAACATTCAGTTACCGCTATGACATTAGGCAGTAGAATGTTTGTTTTCGTGTTGGATGTTCACCCAACTGCTTGGTCTTGTTGTGCATTGAATTTGCACTTGTCTGCCTTGCCTTTGGTTGTCGAGAACAATGCATTGGGTTACACTTTATTTTGATAGTCCACTTTAGACATTCTACTAACTATAAGTAACTTTCCAACTACATGTCAAATAATTCTCATTAATTTGCAACTGCATGTCAACTAACTCTCAGAGTAGACTGTTAGATTAGGTTTAGGGTTAGTAGAATTAGTTGACATATACTTGCAAAGATTCTTATAGTCAGTATGTTGTATGTTGTGGACCCATCAAAATAAAGTGTTAGAAGATATTAAGCAAACAGTCTACTAATACTCTAATGCAGTGATGGGCAGTAGTGTCACTACAAGTAGTGACGCTAGTAGTTTAACAACATTTCTCAGTAGTGTGGTGGTAAGCATCGCTGCTTTCTGAATCAAATAGCTTTTCAGTAGCGAAGATCTTTTTTTGATCAAGTAGCGTGGTAGCGTCAACAAAAGCTAACGTTACATTATCCAAAGCATTCTGAAGCTCAAGCTCAAATCAAAAATATAACAGCTATGGATCACTGATCCCGGATCAGTAAAAGTGACGCCACAGCCACTAAAGCTGGTAACGCTATTGGCTCCTCAAGCTGTCAGTCAAACCTCATTATTCCTCCCGCCTCTCATGTCAATGTGCGGTGCGCAGTATATTTATAAAGGCTAATGTTTTTTTTATATTTGAGGAGAGGAGAAGAGTGTCTTAGTCTAGTATTTGTTGTCAAGTCACAGTCAAATAGTAAAATTATCTTTTATAATATGATACTTTGGCCAAATAACAGAAAACTGAGCACCCAGCGACAGAAAACTGTATGACCTGCAAGTTCATGAAAATGTAAATGCGATGTCCATAATGCCTTTGATGTGGTGGTAGCCTTATGACGGGGGAAAAAAAAAAAAAAAAAAGGGTTGCTGGTCAAAAGCTTGAACTTGATTTTGGTGAAATGTTAATATGCAACATGATCTCTTGATAATTTGTATTGTAACGGGGTGAGGAATCACACGACAAGGATTGCTTAATAAATTGGCTCCGAAGGGTAGATTTATTGTCAAGGAGGGTAGTGCAACAAGGGAAAAGTCTACGTGGGTGCTCTGGGGTAGTGAGTGCTCTCTTCCTTCTTCCCAGTGCAGTGAATCCGTGATGTGCTCCTGTGAGGGGCTGGTCCGTCACACGCTGCTGTCTGTGGGAGAAATGAGAGGGTGCGTTAATGCTCAGTCTCATGGAGAAGTGTCTCACTTGTGGCAGGGCTTGCGTGGCTTATGTAGCCGCCACGTGATGAGCTGCAGCTGTGACCGATCAGCCTGTGATGAGGACGGACAGGTGTTCCTCGCTTGTTTCCAGGGCGACGCTGATGATGCCCCCCCAAGCGACATCCTGGTCCTGTTTGTAACATGAGACAGTAGGGAAAAAATAGGGGGTGGCTGACAGACCTGTGAAAGCTGCCCAGATCTGAGAGAGGCCATCAGCATTGGTGTTCACGGCTCCAGCCCGATGACGCACAACAAAATGGAAGTCCTGGAGTGTGAGGAACCATTGGATCACCCTGGCATTGGTGTCTTTAGCACGAGCCATCCATTGAAGTGGTGCGTGGTCAGTGACCAGGGTCAACTTCCAGCAAAGGAGGTAGTAGCACAGCTCCAGGACTGCCCACTTAGCGGCCAGGGCCTCCTTTTCTACCATCGTGTAGTTTCTCTCGGCCGGCTCTCAGTCCCGTGTCGGAGGCATCAGCAGGAAGGGGCAGCTAAAGTTCGGGGCTCGGAGGACTGGTGCCGAGGTGAGGGCCCCTTTCACCCTCTGGAAGGCTTCTTCCGCCACTGATGTCCACTGTATCTTCTCCGGCTTCCCCTTCCTGGTCAGGTCTGTCAGGGAGGCGGCTAAGGAGAAGAAGTTAGGGATGAAGCAGCAATAGTAAACCCTAAAAAGGCTCGTACCTGGGTTCTGGTCTCGGGTCTCGGGGCAGAGCGTGCCGCCTCCACCTTCTTCTCCTGTGGCCGAATAAGACCCCATCCGACTTCAAAACCCAGGTACTTTGCATGGAGAGTGCTAAGTGGCATTTGCGAGGGTTGGCGGTGAGCCCAGCCCTCCGGAGCTCCGAGAGCTCCCTCTGTAACCGGTCCAGGTGGTCTTTCCATGCCTCAGAATGGATTATGACGTCGTCCAGATAAGCGGCGGCGTAGGACTGATGGGGCCACAATAGGATGTCCATCATCCGCTGGAACGTGGCGGGCACCCCGTGCAGGCTGAAGGGAAGGGTTTGGTACTGCCAGTGGCCACTAGGGGTGGAAAAAAGCAGTCTTGGGTTTTGCTTTCTGAGAAAGGGGTACCTGCCAGTAGCCAGTAGCCTTCCCAGCCGGTCCAACAGCTCGTCCACCTGAGGCATGGGGTATCCTTTGAACTCGGAGACCTCGTTGAGGCGACGGAAGTCATTGCAGAAACGGAGGGTGCCGTCCGGTTTCGGGACCATCACGATTGGGCTGGACTATGGGCTACGTGATGGTTCTATCACCCCCAACTTCAGCATTTGTTGTACTTCCCCCTCAATAGCTTACCGACGAGCCTCAGGGACGCGGTAGGGCCGTTGCCTGACGACGACCCCTGGAGACCCCTTGGGCCAGTCTCTCCCGATCAGCATGGACATGGGAAGATCCTTCCACAGAAAAGGTCAGATGAAGATCGCTTGTCGGTGATTCCTCACTAATCTACCCGCATTCTCCACCATCACACAACAAGGATTGCTTAATAAATTGGCCCCAAAGGGTGGATTTATTGTCAAGGAGGGTAGTGCAACAAGGGAAAAGTCTACGTGGGTGCTACGTGGGAGCACTTACGTATTTTCAGCATTTAAATATACAAAACTGACGTATGACGACATCTAAAAATGAATCCTTATGAATATTGAAATTGCGGCATTAATTTTATTAGTTGCTATTAGTTGTCATATCAATTACCTTGTTTTCAGTTGCGTTATTCAATTGTTTACTCATTTACTTAATATGAAATGATAACATTTTGTTTTGTTGTGTGATTTCTGCTGCCAGCTCGTTTCCAAGAATAGGCCTACATAATGTTAAACAAGACTTCACTTTAAACCTTAAAATAAATAACATTTGCAATTGTTTAACCTTTACTTGTCATGTAATGTTTACTTTGTTTGCCATGGGCCACAAAAGGCGTTTTCTCCAACATGCTGTGACTGACAATAGAACTATAAAAAAACACCAAAAACGCTACATAATTACGAAATGAAACAATTTTATATGTGCGCTGTAATCTAGATCTTCAGAATCCATACGACTGCAAGGAACAGACCCAAATCCAAGCCTTTATTCAGCGATCTTCATCTCCATCCGAGCAGTGAGTCCAGCAACCGTAAACAGCAAAGCCCGTGCTGACTGATGCACTGGTTATGAATTCAAATGTTGCCGCTTCAAACGACAGGTTTTACGGCAGGATAATCACTCATTGGCTCTCGCCTGCATTCATTACAGATTGCGACATTTGCGACAATTGTGTTTTTTATCCTTTTATATTTGCTATAAAATGGGTAGGTTTAGGTTTGGGGGTGGGTTAAGAACGGCTGTTTTAGTACATTGATTTTGAAACTTGTGAATCCATTAGAATTGTTAGAAGACAGAATCATGATTCATATATGAATAGATTTTTACGTGCACCCCTAGTTTTCTCTTCCTCTTCTCTAAAGCAGCACAGCATGGCCTCGCCCCCTTCCTTACATGTTCCCGAGGGCGGGGTTTATCTGGGTCCGTGATGTATCAGACCCGGGAAGTAGTTTGTTGTAGTCCCTTACCAGCCGTTTTTGTAGGCATTAAACTTCCAGAATTTTAAAAGACGATATCTCTGTTTGCATTGATCTTTCAGCGCTACAACTTTGCAGATACCGTTTATGCTCAAACAGCAACATTACACACTAACTAACGTTAAAAAAGTGAAATTGCAATCAACCACCCCTTTAACCTTGTCTGCCCAGTCAGGGCACTGAGAATTTTCATTGAGCGTTCCGGCCCTTTCAGGCAGTCGGAACAACTCTTCGTATGCTTTGGTGGCCGCACCAAGGGGTCTCCGGTCACAAAGCAGAGTATCTCTCGATGGTTGGTAGATGCTATTGCACTAGCCTACTCCTCCCTGGGTCTTCAGAGCCCTATGGGAGTGAGAGCCCATTTCACTCGAGGCGTCACCTCTTCTTGGGCGCGGTCTAGTGGTGTGTCCATGGCAGACATATGTGTGGCGGCCGACTGGGCCTCGCCGTCCACCTTTGTCAGGCCCGCATTTTATCTGCTTAAAGTGCACACGCCTATCTAGGTGCTCTCAGGCTTTGCCTGTTTCTTCAAGAACGCTCTTGGCCCTAATAATAGTGCTGAGGCTGTATATTAGACCCTTGGAACGATTATCCAAAGCTGGGCTGACCTCTATGAGTTCATCCCTCTTGCTTCCCGCAGGGCTCACCCTGCATATAATTGGTCCCTCTGAGTCCTTATCGGCCAGTTTATATCAGCCGTTCCTCTTACATGGCAAGGCGGGATTAAATTGGTTCCCCATTAGCGTCTAGCGACGCAGTACAAGTGAAGTATCGAAAGGGAACGTACTCGGTTACTTACGTAACCTCGGTTCCCTGAGATACGGGAACGAGTACTGTGTACATTGCCGTGCCACAATGCTGCACGACTCAATGTTGTCGCTTCAGTCGAATTTACCTGAGATCCTATGACGAAATGAGTTTTCCCCATTAGCATCTAGCGACACAGTACTCATTCCCATACCTCAGGGAACCGAGGTTATGTAAGTAACTGAGTACGTTAACAAACACAACTTTTGATTTTAGTTTTTCTCAGTCACTTTGGTGCATTTCTAGAATCATCCTTAATATTTGCAAAGTATGTGCATTTCTCAAAACAATTCATACAAACAGCACCACACAATGGATTACCAGCAAAATCCTGTAACTTATTCAAAATATTGTTGTCAATATAACAGTTCAAACTGTTAGTATTACTTGCTGTAACCTATGGCAACAGTTTGGATGACAGTTACTGTACTGAAATGCAGAAGGCTGCACTTCTTATGTATGCCATATATCCTTTCAAAGGTACAAATTACTGAATGTGAAGTGACATACGGCCAAGTATGGTGACCCATACTCGGAATTTGTGCTCTGCATTTAACCCATCCAATGTGCACACACACAGCAGTGAACACACACAGACAGTGAACACACACCCGGAGCAGTGGGCAGCCATTTATGGGGGTTCGGTTATTATGGGGGTTGCTCAAGGGCACCTCAGTCATGGTATTGAGGTGGAGAGAGCGCTGGACAGTCACTCCCCCCACCTACAATCCCTGCTGGCCCGAGACTCGAACTCGCAACCTTTGGATTACGAGTCCGACTCTCTAACCATTAGGCCACGACTTCCACGAATGTGGGATATTGATTGAAAGAGACTGGATAGGATTCACAGTTACACTTTTATTACTGATCTGACAAAAAAACAAAACAAAAGCAAAAACGAAACAAACAACAAAAAAGAACCTTACAACGTCATTGTGATATAGAAAAGAAAAAGAAATATGGTCACAAAGGCGAAAATACAAAATTAGAAAGGCAAACACAGGCAGAGCTGTGCTGTTGCATGCAGCACTCTATGAGGAATTTCAGAGAACTGATTTGTCATTGGCTGATCTTCATTCTCTTCATTAGTGAAAGTCAAGATTTACCTGGACAATGCATGGCAAATTTACAAAAAGACTAATAGAAATGTGTAGAAAATATACTTGACAGTTTATGACAACTAGATCAACCATTTTGCATTTTATGGCTTATATGATGAACCAATTTCTGGATGTTTTGAGGGGTAAGACTATTGCACAGAGAACTGTTTAATATATTTTGAGCAACATGATATTAGCAACTGATAAGAGGAAAACGCAGACAAATGTACATAATCAATAGCATGAATGTACCAAAGCAATTGGAACTTTTTCAAAAGAATGAGAAACTGCTTTTATCATGTGCACAAGTGACTAAATTATGTGGATGTTGAACAAGTAGTTTTGGGAATTTCATTTCTGATCTGAGAAATGCACAAAAGCGACTGAGATAAACTGTAATAATACATTAGTAAATGTTGAAATTAACATTAATAAATGCTGCAGAAGTATTGTTCATTCTCAGTTCATGTTAACTACACTAGTTAACTAATGTTAACTAATGAACCTTATTGTGTACATTTTCCAAGTAGCTTGCCCAACACTGCTCTAATGACTGCTAGTTGACATGTAGATGCAAAGTTAGTTACTGTTAGTAGAATGTAGAATGTCTAAAGTGGACTAACTTGATTGTATCTCGTACAAATAACCGTAAACTCTTTGGAGTTCTGTTCTGTCATTAATGAATAACTACACAGGCACAGATGAGTAACACAATATTAACATTCTAGCAACTACTATTAACTTACTAAAAAAAATCTGATTAATGAAGTAGTAATAACACTGTAATAACAGATAGTGAAGATCATGGCAATTCACTACTAAAGTCATCAAAAGCATTTGAGGGTTTTGTAAGGTTATGGATAGTAATTCCGGTAACACTTTAGAATAGGGAACCCTTATTCACTATTAACTACGACTTTTCCCTCAATAAATTCCTAATTTGCTGCTTATTAATAGTTAGTAAGGCAGTTGTTAAGTTTAGGTATTGGGTAGGATTAGGGATGTAGAATAAGGTCATGTAGAATAAGGCATTAATATGTGCTTAATTACTACTAATACATGGCTAATATTCTAGTAATATGCATGCTAATAAGCAACTAATTAAGAGACCCTAAAATAAAGTGTTACCGTAATTCCTTCTGATTGATTTAGCAACAGCCTAGTTTAGGGAACAATTCTCATTATTAACTAGTTGCTTATTAGTATGCATATTACTTGCATATTGGTGGTTTATTAACAATTATAAAGCACATATTAATGCATTATTCTGCATGAGCATATTTTAGATCCTTTAATCCACCCCATGTGTGACCATCCTCACTTTAGAATATTATTCCAAATAATTAGTAATTCGCTTAGAAGGATGTAGTAAGACTTGAGACATTACTATCCAAAAACCTTACAAAACCCTCAAAAGCTTACAGTGATTTCAGTCATTACTAGAGAGCTTCCATGTTATTGTCACGGTTGCGTGTACGGGGAACACACAAGATGAACGGAGACGAAGGTTTCAACGGGAATGAGAGATTTAATGGAACTTCAAGAGCAGGAGGTACACACATAGGGTAACATTAAACAATAACCGACAACAGGAACTAAATGGACAGCAACTAATATAGTGGGGATAACGAGTGGCAGACAGGTGAACACAATGAAGGTGATTAACTCAATTAGCAGAAACTAGGTCACACATGAGGAAGGAAAACACATGGAGAGCAAAACACAAGACAGTCCAGGGGCGTGACACTACCCCCCCCTCCCGGACGGTGCGTCCTCGCACCGAGAAACAACAGAGGGGAGGGAAACGGGTGGGAACAAAAAGGCGGAGGCTCAGGAGGAGGACGGACCACCGGGAGAGGGCCGGCTGACAGAGACCAGGGAGGTGACGAAGGAGGGAGGAGCCAGGGAGGAGACAGGAGGGACTTGGAGCAGGAGGAGCCCGACAGGACCCAGGCCACAGCCGTGAAGATGATCCAGGGTGGAGCCGACGGAGGGAGGAGCCATGGAGGAGGAGCCCGAGCCGGAGCCGGAGAGCTGAAGAGTACGGGCGGAGCTGAGGATCCGGAGGGCCAAGGCGGAGCCGAGAGCTCCGGCGACCGAGGCGGAGGCGGAGATCCGGAGGCACGCGGCGGAGCCGGAGCGACTGAGGACCAAGGTGGAGCTGGAGGGAGGGAGGAGCCCAACGGAGCCGATGGGACGGAGCGACGAGGCACAGCCGGAGGAGCGGAGTCCTGAGGCGATGGCGGGATGACGACCGACCAAGGCGGAGCCGGAGGGACGAAGGAGCCCGGTGGAGCTGGTGGGCCGACGGGCGACGGTGGAGATGAGGGAGCTAGGAGCTGAGGTGGAGCCGACGGGTCGGAGGGCCGAGGTGGAGTCCAGGATTCAGAGGCTGGAGGTGAAGACGAGGAATCCCCCAGCCACGACGCCGATGGAGACAGGCAGACCCGCGGCGATCCCACCGCACAGATGGTGGGCTGAGAGTGAGCAGCGGGGCTGTCCGACGACAGCGGTGGAGGGTGCAAGAGTGGGTGGGAGGGTGGGCATTTTTGAGCCTCTGGGCTAATCCTCATGGGGAACTTCCGAGGAGCCGGCACTGGAGGGAGCTTTGCAGGTACATACTCTAGGCGGCGCTCTTGCAGCGCGGATTCAAGGGGGCGCTCTTGCAGCGCGGAGACAGGGAGGTGCCTTCTTGGTGCAGGCACTGGGCGGCGCTCTTGCAGCGCGGATTCAAGGGGGCGCTCTTGCAGCGCGGAGACAGGGGGGTGCCTTCTTGGTGCAGGCACTGGGCGGCGCTCTTGCAGCGCGGAGCTGGATGGGACCAGCGGAGACACAGGAGAGCTGGACGGGACCAGCGGAGACACAGGAGAGCTGGACGGGACCAGCGGAGACACAGGAGAGCTGGACGGGACCAGCGGAGACACAGGAGAGCTGGACGGGACCAGCGGAGACACAGGAGAGCTGGACGGGACCAGCGGAGACACAGGAGAGCTGGACGGGACCAGCGGAGACACAGGAGAGCTGGACGGGACCAGCGGAGACACAGGAGAGCTGTCAGAAACCTCCAATGACGGCGTGAGCATGACAGGCATGTCTGCTTTGATTTCCCCATTTCTTGAGTCCTCAGAGTCCTGTGAGTGCTCACCCTCAGCGGTGGTGCAGTGGGCGGGGCTTCCTTCAGCACCCTCAAACTCCACTGTTACTTCCACCGTCGCGTGCGCTGTAGCCGGCTCTCGCACCTGATCGGACGATCTCTGAGGCACTGGCTCCGGGGCAATTTCCAGCTCAGTCGCTCCTCTTTGCGATGGCTCTTGGGTTGCTCTGGGCTCTGGCTCTCCGTCCGCGGTGGGCTCGGGCTTACGCTCTGCGGCTCGGGGTGATGGCAGGCTGGGCTCTGGGTCCGGAGTGGTACTGGTGTCATTCTCCTCGTAGGTCACGGTCAGCGGGGATCCACAGGACACCAGCACCCACTCCACATAGGTGGCAAAATCTCCTCGAGGACCATCCCCGGACAACCGCGCTCTGTACCCATCGTTAAGGCTCATCTTGTAGAATGTGCAGAGGCAGTAGTCCGGGTAGTGGGTGGAATGGGAGATTTCCAAGAATAGTCTTGTATGGTCCTCGAGGGTACGGCTCCTCTGCTCCAGCATGAGGAGAAGGCAGGCAGGGTCATTCATGACAAAAGGGAAAAACAAAAACTGAGAGAAAAAACAGAAACAAAAACGAGGGGAAACACGCCGCTATACTTCACTTTTTTCTTTTGTGGTCGGTTATTCTGTCACGGTTGCGTGTACGGGGAACACACAAGATGAACGGAGACGAAGGTTTCAACGGGAATGAGAGATTTAATGGAACTTCAAGAGCAGGAGGTACACACATAGGGTAACATTAAACAATAACCGACAACAGGAACTAAATGGACAGCAACTAATATAGTGGGGATAACGAGTGGCAGACAGGTGAACACAATGAAGGTGATTAACTCAATTAGCAGAAACTAGGTCACACATGAGGAAGGAAAACACATGGAGAGCAAAACACAAGACAGTCCAGGGGCGTGACAGTTATAGAATACTGATCCAAATAATTAGTAATTCCTTCTGAAGGATTTGGTAATACTCATTACTAGTGGATTACCATGATCATCACTTCAGAATTAATGACACATTATGCATTATTCATATCAACCTATATGCAGTAGCTCTTATTAGTCCTCTGAAACGAACTAAAAAAAAAAAAAAAAACTCTGATTATTACTGATCAACTAATAGTGAATTATCTCATTCTGCTAGTACTATTACTTACTAATTTATCACCAGCAGGGTGGATTATTGTAATGGTCTCCTTCCAAAGAAGAGCATTAGACAGCTGCAGCTCATCCAGAACGCTGCTGCCAGGATTCTGACTAGAACCAGAACATCTGAGCATATCACACCAGTCCTCAGGTCCTTACACTGGCTTCCAGTGGCATTTAGGATTGATTTTAAAGTACTTCTACTCTCGTTTATAAATCTCTCAATGGCCTAGGACCTAAATACATTGCAGATATGCTCACTGAATATAAACCTAACAGACCACTCAGATCATTAGGATCGAGTCAGTTAGAAACACCAAGGGTTTACACAAAACAAGCTTTTAGCTATTATGCCACCTGCAGTTGGAAGCAGCTTCCAGAAGAGATCAGGTGTGCTAAAACATTAGCCACATTTAAATCCAGACTCAAAAGCTGTGCATTTGTTGAATGAGCGCTGTGCTACGTCCGAACTGATTACACTGTTTTTTATGCATAATCATTTTCTATTCTTAATTGTTTTAAATTAATTTTAAATCAATTTTTATATAATTTCCTTGTTTTTACTATTTTTTTTATTTCTTGTTTTTATTCTTGTGATCATTTTTAATGACTATTTCACTTCCTTTTATGTAAAGCACTTTGAATTACCACTGTGTATGAAATGTGCTATACAAATAAACTTGCCTTGCCTTTGCCTAATTTGTTAATCAGAGTTTCTTGTTAATTAATAGTAATTACTAGAGTGTTAATATTACGTTACTCATGTGCTCCTGTAGTTACTCATTAATGATGGAACAGTATTCGAATATGTTACCACATAGCCGATTTATTTTATATCTTTATGCATGTATCTTTCTTGATTTTGTACTCCCGTGATGAACTACACAGTAAAACATCAAACTTTCATTCTGCATTTTAAACCCTATTTTAGATTTTTGAATAGCAGCTATGTGAGATCCACCTTTGCTATCAATTGAGTAAATCATACTCAAACATCTCAAAATGCTGCAGCAGTCATTGATGCTTGAGAAGGCAACAATGAAGTTAAGATATTTAAAAAAAAAAAAAAAGCATAAGCATCTTACAGATTCTGTAAGGTTTAGATGTACGGTCATAACTGTGCCATTCAGAATATTGTGTGTGCAGGTTTGTGTGTGTGTGTGTGTGTGTGTGTGTGTGTGTGTGTTCAGAGGGCTCAGACATCTGCTAATGATTGTGCAGATGTTGGGGGAGGGTGGGGCGGGGGGTCTTAACAACAGGAGCTGTATTGTGTTGTGTCTCATTTCTGCTTTGCATTGGGCTCATTTTTGGCTCTTTGGTTCTGGGTGTGCTCAGTGCCTGACGTCTTTCTCTGTGTGCATTCACAAAAAACTCTCACCATGGAAGCCTATTAAAGAAAACAATGGGGTCTCACTTTATATTAGGTGGCCTTAACTAACATGTACTTACATTTGAATTAATCATTTGGTACAATGCACTTATTGTGTACATACATGTTTTTACGTTGTACTTATATTTGTAAAAATACCTATATGTAGTTACATCTGTAATTAATTTCTGTAATTACATTTATAATTACACTGTTGACCCATCCCTTACAGCTTAACCCACCCTTAAACCTACCCATACCACCAAACCTGTCCCTAACCTTACCCGTATCCCCCCTCAATAGCAGTAAAAGTGTTTTGAAATACAATATGAACACAATAAATACATTGTACTTTTTTTTAAATTTAAGTACATAGCAGTTAAGGCCACCTAATATAAAGTGTGACTAACAATGGTTTCATACTAACACTCATTATTAATAAACATTGTTAGATCATATCATGGATTACTTTATATTACATTGTTGTAATCTAATAAAACTTTACTGATCTTTTAAGCATTATATAAAGACATTAATGAAAGGTTTAATTTAGGACAGACTACAGACAGAGCCAGCAGGACCTCATGCTGAGAGAGACCCAGAAAAAGCCACCACAGATGTAGAAAAGGTAGACTGGCACAATGTGAAATTAATAATAATAATGCTAATAATAATAATAAAAAATGAGGTAATCATTTACATTTAAAACAACGACAACCCAGTTCATGTCATCCTGGTTTCCTTGGGAATAGGATTTTCCATTGGCTTTTGGATTATTGCATTAATGATTCTTGCACCATGGCCACATGACTTTAACTATAACTACAAGAATTAGCAAGAGTGTAGTTATAAATACAATAAAGGTGTGAAAGTGACTGAGTTTATTCGTTCAGTGTGATGATGTTTAATGCCACAGTATTTACATTCTAGTAACTACTATTAACTACCAAAAAAACCCCAAAAAAACATCAACCTCTGATTAATGAATTAGTAAGTAATAACACAGTAATAGCAGAAAGTTCAGCACTATCAGTGACTACTACTTTTTCGTACCTCTCAGATAATTACTATATACACACTATATACACTATCTACAGCTGCTATAAACAGGTTGTATTCTAAATATTCCAAAGTGAATATCGTTCTAAAGCATGATAGCTTTCGTAAGGTTTTGGATAGTAATTCTTTCTGATGGGTTTAGTAAAAGCTGACTCGTTACCAGTGGGTTACCATGATTATCACAATATCACTTTAGTTTTGGGACTAATTCTCACTATTAATCAGTTGCTTATTAGCATGCATATTACTAGCATGTTGGCTCTAATAAAGTGACTAGTGAGTAGATGAGTTTATCTGTTCAGTTTGATGATATTTAATGTCCCCGATAACCTGCAGTAGTCCCATTTAGACACTTATTAGCAGCCACCTTTTTTGAAACAAGTAAAAGCTTCAACAATAAGAAGGGGTTATTACTGATTTCTTCTTTTGCTGTAGAGAGAAATTAGAAAATATCTTGAGCTTGTGTTAACCGCATTTAACCAAAAACCCCACTGAGTGAAGGACAATGGGACCAGAAGTACTAAAATACTGGCCAGCTTGTAAATGTGAAAAATTCCATCAACACAACATTCTACCGCATTATACTTAAAAACATTCTGTGAATTGCTCTGACCTAAAAGATATCTAAGGAAATGGCAATTGAAATTTTTAAGGGGAAAATACAAACATCTAATGTAAGCCTAAACCTAATAAACACTGATTCTTGAGAAGTGGGACAAAACAGGGTGCAATATTGAAAAAATAAAACCTTGTACAGACAAATGAAATGACATTTTTGTATCTTACATATGTACTAAGCTAATGAACTATGCTTCGATTCAACCCAACTCCCAACGTTTCTCTTTTTTATCAAAATGTGTTTTTTTTTTACCTTGCCATCCCTTATTTTGCAATCAAGATGTTTTTAACATTTCAAAACATATTCTCATGTTAGCAGACAGATTACATTTTCACATGTGACCAACAATTCCACCACAAATATAAAATATCATAATGAAATATTATCAAAATATTCATCTGATGGTGGTGAAGAAAACCTGAATTTGATTCATTTGATTCAAATGTGCTATATAAATAAAAGGCAAGTTTATTCATATAGCACATTTCATACACAGTGGTAATTCAAAGTGCTTTACATAAAAGGAAGTCAAATAGTCATTAAAAATAATAATAATAACAAGAAATTAAAAAAAATAATAATCACAAAATTGATTTAAAAAGAATTTAAAACAGTTAAGAACAGAAAATGATTATACATGCAGTCAGTGTGGACGTAGCACAGTGCTCAATCAACAAATGCACAGCTAAACAGATGAGTTTTGAGTCTGGATTTAAAAGTGTCAAATGTTTTAGCACATCTGATCTCTTCTGGAAGCTGGTTCCAACTGCGGGCGGCATAATAGCTAAAAGCAGACTCCCCTTGTTTTGTGTGAACCCTTGGTGTTTCTAACTGACTCGATCCTAATGATCTGAGTGGTCTGTTTAGAGCCATTTAGAGATTTATAAACGAGTAAAAGTACTTTAAAATCAATCCTAAATGTAACTGGAAGCCAGTGTAAGGACCTGAGGACTGGTGTGATATGCTCAGATGTTCTGGTTCTAGTCAGAATCCTGGCAGCAGCGTCTAATGCTCTTCTTCGGAAGGAGACCATTACAATAATCCACCCTGCTGGTGATAAAGGCATGAACAAGTTTCTCCAAGTCTTGACTGGAAACAAAACATCTAATTCTTGCACTGTTTTTGAGATGATAGTATGCTGATTTAGTTACTGCTTTGACATGACTACTGAAACTAAGGTCTGACTCCAGAATGACCCCAAGATTGTTTACTTGGTTTTTAGTTGTTTGACCCCTAGAGTCAAGGTATGCATTCACCTTGAGAACTTCATCTTTGTTTCCAAATGCGATGACTTCAGTTTTCTCCTTGTTTAACTGAAGAAATAGAACAATTAGCTGTAGTTGGGGACATCTGACGGTGTTGACAAATTTGGCATTTCTTTCACAAAACAAATGCAGTTCATGTAGTAGCCATTTAGTTTTTTCTGTTGATGCTGGAGCATCAGGAGGAGAAAAAAAAAATCGGTAACACTTTAATTCGATAGTCCACTTTAGACATTCTACTAACAGTTAGTAACTTTGCAACTACATGTCAACTAGCAGTCATTAGAGTATTAGTAGACAGTCTGCTTAATATCTTCTAACACTTTATTTTGATAGGTCCACAACATACAACATACTGACTATCAGAAACTTTGCAAGTATATGTCAACTTACTCTTCTAACCCTAAACCTACCCTAACACTCTACTCTGAGAGTTAGTAGACATGTAGTTGCAAATTAATGAGAATTAGTTGACATGTAGCTGACATGTAGTTACAAAGTTACTTATAGTTAGTTGACTGTCTAAAGTGGACTATCAAAATAAAGTGTAACCAAAAAATCTAAATATTTCAAATAATTTCCTCAGAAATTGGGAGATGATATTGACATGTCATGGTTGTGACACAGGAAATGCAAACATTAGGATTTGAAATATTCTAAAACTATAAAACTTATCTGTGTTACGGAGCCAACGAGACGAGAGACATGCGGATCCATGTGTGAGCTTTTATTTGCAAAGGCGTGATCGGGAAACAAGCAAGGGTCAAACAATGGCAGACAGGTATATCACAGGCAAGGCAAAGAGTCATCTAAAATGGGCACGGGTCAGTCGACAGCGAACAGTATCCAAAGGGGCTTGACAAGAGAGGTAATCCGAGAAACGTAAGCAAAAGTCCAGGCAGGGGAAAACACAATCCAAAACAGGCAAGGCAAGGCAAGACTAGGGAAACTACAACAGGCTCTGTAGGGTAGCTAAAGCTAGAACAGCGAAAAATGCATATAATACTCGGCAGTGAGGGAGAGAAAGTCCATGGCTTATGTAGGGTGTGTGATCAGTGCAATCAGATGTGTATGTGTCATCAGTGCAATGCTTGATGGGAAATGCAGTCCAGTGTGATGTATGGTGTGAGAGTCAATGTGGTGAGCGAGTGACCTCTGGTGGTGAGTGAACGAAAGTTCATAGACCGGATTCGTGACAATCTGAGCCAGTGATGTACTCTGCTGAGGAGGAATGAAGCAAGGGGGTCGTTTAGAGTGACAGCTGCCCCTGATGTTCCAATTATTATTTTTATTTTATTTTATTTTTTGCATTTTAATGAATGTCTGATGGTGTTGACAAAAAGTGGGGACACAATTTTGAAACCTTATGAAACATGCATGTGACACTGAAAACAACCTTGCTTTGATACGAGATATTATTAAGCATTGCTTATGATAAAACAATACATTTTTCATTAGCATTTTTATTAATTGTATAGCATATGAATGATTGAACCATTCTCTGTGAACACACTGTTTTAGATTTAGTGATAAGACATATTTTAATTTTATAATAATGATGAAATTAAACTGAAGGGGATAATTGTGTTAAATACATTCTATTATTAATCCCTTATAACATGTACAATTTAAAATTTTAAAAAATTTAAACCTAATAGCAATTACAATTGCTAGACATTTTTTTGTCCCATGCATGTCTCAAGAATCAGTGTAAACCTATTTGGTTTAGTACAAACCAAAGTGTTCAGGTGGTATACATGCATGGTTTAGTTTGGATGTGTGTGTGTGTGTGTGTGCACAGGTGCATCTATTAAACCTCACTACAGATGTGGAAACACTCTTTGATGGTATTGGTTGTGTCACCTATGGAGAGAGAGGCTAATTGTCCATTGCTGTGGACAGCAGGGGGGATTTGATGGGTTATTTGACTGTGTGATGTTGAATGTTATATGGGCTTTAACTAGTGTGAAATGAGCACCATTCAAATGAAACAGGTTTAAAAGAGTGTGCAGTACAAGCTAACCTTTCATCTACACAAAACAACCATGATTGACATGTGGAAATAACTACAGTATATTCCCAAAATTGTGTTATTTGAATTTTGTACAAAACACACTTGCAACTTTGATGGAAACATCTAAGGATGGAAGCTTATGAAGACTGATGGTAATACCACAGTTACTTTGTTTAGGGCTTTGCTTTTGCACTGATGAATGATGAGGGTGGCAAAAACTTGTGTTTACTAAAAGTTTGCAAGCATGTTTAATCTTGATCAAAGTCATAATTTTGATACGTTTGGGGTTTTGTTGTGGTTGTGGTAATGGCTAGCTTTCTGATAGCTGCAGGCATGGATCATACTCATTTTATACTCATTTATTCTCTAACCACAGAAATGAAAATGGTACTTCATGCAGTGAGGAAAGAGAAAAACCAGGCACCTACAATTTACAAGCTTTAACAAAATAGTGGCACCCTATTCATGTCAGCAGGGTAACTGGAAGCAGTGCCAGAAGAAGGTAAAGTGACCAATGTGTGTTCATTTGGACTTTATGTGTGTAAATAAGGCTGGAGCCTGAACCAGTGGTCAGAAAGCATGCTGTTTTACTATTGTGCAGAGAATAATAGTGCAGTGCCTTTGATTTAGTTTGAGACTTGTGATTAACTTTGACAGCTACTTTATATTAAAATATGTGAGTCTGCAATTAGTGACTGTATTTCAGTGGCTGCCCAGTTTTATATATTTAATTGAAAAAGAAAAAAGTTTTACAGGGAAAATGGTGTGGAAAATAACAGCAAGTGCCCAGTTTGGATGGCGATATATATATATACCTCCGGTCGCTGTAGGTTGAAAACCTACACACTTCACACTGAGGACAACTGAGGGACTCATATGCAACTATTACAGAAGGTTCAAATGCTCACAGATATCACTTTTCTCTAAGAAGGAATATAATTGTGAGGATACTACCTTTTCTAGTATCTTTGACAGAAAAGGGAGATTTGAGATCGGTCTGTAATTAACTAGGTCTTTAGGGTCAAGTTGTGGTTTTTTAATGAGAGGCTTAATAACAGCCAATTTGAAGGTTTTGGGAACATATCCTAATGACAATGATGAATTAATAATAGCCAAAAGAGGATCTATGACTTCTGGAAGCAGCTCTTTTAGATGATTTAACAAGTTTATACAATTCTTCCTCTCCTACAGTAGAGAATGAGTGGAATTGTTCCTCAGGGGATCTGATGGAATTGTTCGTAGAAAGGGATCTTATATTCAGTAAGCCAAGCTTTATCATTTGTTTCTCTGTATATATAAAGTTTTTATTTGTTGAACGTCAATCAAATTGTTACTCTTAAATTGGTTGGGACATTTTTTGTATTTTCTAGTTCGGGGAATAGACACAGTCTCTATAGTGTGATATCTAAACTTGTTGTCAACGCTTCCCCGTGATTTTTTTAAATAAAGTAGCCCAGATACTAGATCGCTACATTATATTGGTGGTAAAATAGCTGTTTTTGAAGTAATTGTTTGTAGAGAAAGACGCGCAGACGCAGCAAGCAGGTACATCTCTCTCTCTCTCTCTCTCTCTCTCTCTCAATCGATCTATAGATAATTAATTGAACTACATGCTATAATTCATTCAAGTAAACGTGGTCTGACTGCACTATTTCATCACTGTGTCTGATTTGAAGCGGGCAGAATGCTAGTGCTAACGTGCCGTAACTGACAAAAATAATTGTAATTTTTACCCATTCGGTCAAATATTGCGCTGCAAAGAACAATACTACTTTTAACTTGTCTATAACTTGGCAAATGACCGTGGGATAATCAAAGGCTATCTGTGCATTAAAGGATTTTAAATGCACTTCGTGTCTGGTGGTTCTTGACCTCCACGTCGTGCATTAAAATCCTTTAAGGCACGGCTAGCTGTTGATTATCCCTTACTTAACTAACAATGAGCAATACATTTATTACATTATTTATTAATCTTTGTAAATGTTAGTTAATAAAAAATACCACAGTTCATTGTTAGTTCATGCTGGCTCAGGGCTGAATAAATAATATTAACAGAAACAAGTTTAGATTTTAATAATGCAGTAGTAAATGTTAAAATTAATTTGACGTAAGACTTATAAATGCTTTAGAAGTATTTTTAATTTTATTTCATATTAAAAAAATGCAGGTAAACTAATGTTACCAAATTGAGCCTTATTATTAAGTGCTACCTATTTTTTTTTTTTTTAATGAATTTTACTTTTAAATAACAATGTGGCGCAGCAGTAGTCCTGTAGAAACTCCAGCACAGCAGCACCCCACAGCATCACATAAACAACATTACATCAAATCTAAGAGTTAGAGATTATATATAGGGGGAGTCCGGGTATGGTTGTAACACTTTTTGTTTCAACATCTGTTACTCGCTAAGTTTTTGAGCTAGAGTGCTCAGACTTTTATACAAAGCACCCACATTTGTTCACTACAAAAGGCACCAATTCAAAACTCTGCGAGAATATCACAGCCCTTATAAGATGATGTTAAATACATGGAGTGCCTTTGTTACAATCTACCCCACTACCGTGGTAGGCTGTAACACATACTGGGGTTGTTGTAACAGTTGTAACAGTCGGACAAAAGAAGCAAAAACAGCAGCCACCTCATAAAGTTTGCTTCAAAAACAGGTTTATTGAAACAATCTAAAAGAACGATACAAAACAATATCGCAATTTGACCATAGCTCAAAACCACTTTCTGTTCGATGCAGGAGTGTGTGCGCTTTTGTGACAAATGAGGACATAAATGTGTATAATGACGAGGGTATGACAGGTATTACAAGGAGAAGGTGGCTTTTCAGGACATTACTCCATGTCCCCACTTTTCAAAACGCTTATAAATCACACAGAATGGAGTGTATTGAAAATCTGAAACAGCAGAAAGTGTCCTGTAAGGGGTAGGTTTAGGGGTAGGGTTGGTGTAGGACAATAGCACATACAGTAAGTACAGTATAAAAACCATTACGCCTATGGAGAGTCCCCACTTTTCACAAAAACAAACGTGTGTGTGTGTGTGTGTGTGTAAATTATACTACTAGAACTAACCTCCTTAACAGTATTTATGCTTACTGAACACTCGACTCCAGTGTACCGGGATAAAGAATATGCAGATCTAACAAAAAACTATGTAAATTTGTGTGTGAGACTGTGTTTATGTATGAATTTTCTCAAACAGATTCACAATGGTGTCAAACCAATGTTTCTAACCCTAGAGTGCAGGCTTGGTGGATCCAGAAACTGCACAGGGCACATCTTACTCACGTTTCCTTTGGCTTTGAGCTGCCAAAAACCTCCGTATAGACAACATGAAAGTTCTCAGTTGTATGTAAGTGGATGCTTAAAACTTATCCCACCTCTTTCATCCAATGTTTAGTTAGCTGTATTAGCATAATGGTTTGCAACACATGCAACACATTTTGCCTGAGAATTTACAATTTATTCTAATGTAAGTTATATGATTTAATCTGAAACAATTTAAGTACTCAGCAAAATATAGTTTGGGTAAAAAAAATAATAAAAAAATGGATTCTTACACCAAAATCAGTTTTTCCTTTATAAAATCTGCATATATTTATTCACAGCCTTGACAACCATTCATATAAGATTGGGGAGGAAGTGGGTAAATAATGAAATTACCATAGGACTCCTAGCTTATCCCTAATAGGTGGAAATGGTGTTGTTACAACTCTCCCCATGTTACAACCATACCCGGTCTCCCCCTACTTTTAACTTTGCTCCAAAAACAGTCTCATTACCATTCCCTCTCTCTCTCTCTGTGCCGCTTTTGCTGCTGTTTCTTTAAGACCCTCCTCACATCTGAAATGAGCAGCAGTACTTAGTCATGGACTCACGAGCCAAGCTGCTGCACACTGAATAGTCGCTGTTGATTTGCAAATCCTAGGGTTTCAGTGGAATGCATTTTGCAGTTTAGCTTCAAAAATGCTGTTTTTGGACTGGGGAGGAAGTTTTGAGGTCATGCAGTTACAGTATAGTTTTGTATAACATATACACTAAACGCTCTATGTCAGGATATCAAATAAGATTCTGACCTCTTTAATAACACACGTTTTTTGAACAGGTTCTTGAATCATGTTTTATCACATGCTCTTGCAATGGAAAAGAGCAGCGTGAACATTCTGCTAAACATCTTCCTCCAGTTTTTGTTCCACAGAAATAGGAAAACCATTCACATTTGGCACAACACCAGGATGAGTAAATGATGACAGGTTTTTGGTTAGAACCATATTTCCTGTGGTGGTCTATAATTGTGTTTTAGTGGATTTGATTGCCAGCCTATATTAGTGGAGCTCAGGCTTATTTCTGCCAACCACAACTGCTGCTTTATGCATTCACCATTTTTATGCATGAATTTTTATGCACCATTTTATCTTTACTCTGACTTCCTGTCTGTGCTGCCTGGCATTCCAGGAAGAGCTCATGCCTGTATGCGAGCCATATGAGCTCCCTCTGAAACCTTCCATGGAGAGGAAATTGAGGCAAACCCAGCTCTGACCCGACTGTTTTTATAAATTTCACGAGGCACTTCATTCCTCTGCATTCATTTCTCATTCAATCTTCTCTCTTCTTTTTCACACCAATACAGACATAACGGCCTGCCTGCTAAACTCCACCATCAACACTGCCCTGCACCCTCAAAGCTGTGCTCCAACCCTCTCTGAGACCCATCGCATTAGCAGAACAAAATAAGCAAGCATTTATGTCAACAGTTCAGTCAAATGTCTGTCAGTATTTACTCACACTAATCTCACTGCAAACACATATGTGACCCTGGAGCACGAAGCCTGTCATAAGTAGCACAGGAATTTAGCAATAGCCAACAATACATTGTATGGGTCAAAATTATGCAAAAAATCATTGGGATAATAAGTAAAGATCATGTTCCATGAAGATATTTTGTAAATTTCCTATAAATATATCAAAACTTAGTAATATTAGTAATATGCATTGTTAAGAACAACATTGTTCATTTGGAGAACTTTAAAGGCGATTTTTCTCAATATTTTGATTTTTTTTGCACCCTCAGATTCCAGATTTTCAAATAGTTGTATCTCAGACAAATATTGTCCAACAAACCATACATCAATGGAAAGCTTATTTATTCAGCTTTCAGATGTATAAAACACGGGCGCAGCCTCCGTGTTGCCAGATCCAACTATTATAAGCGTTTTTAGTCTTTTCCACTTAATTTGTCACTTTAGTTAATAAAGTAGGAAGTTGTAGTTTAGGGTCAGCGATATCTTTATCTTATCTTATTTGCAAAAGATTTGAAATAATTTTGGTTTATTTTATTTATTTTTCCTTTTTAATAGCAATATCTGGCAACACTGCTTTGGATTGCAAACCAAAGCCCATGGACAGGTTATTGCTGGTAGGATACGCCATTCGGTAAGGGAAACGCAAAAATATCATGATATTATCTCTCAGAAACATTAACAGTATTTAACACTAGTACACAGATCTGTAGAACAAGAAGGTTACATAATGAAATTAAATGAAATGAAATACGCAAACACTAGCCATGAAGAAATCTATTCAATGTCATTCAGTATAGTAGTTACATTTTCACAAATCATATTATAAAAGAGCACTAGACAAAGTTATCAGCTATATATCAATGGTTATTAATAAAAACTATAACAGTAATATATTGTAGCATGAATAATAAACAACTGATACGATTATCCACCCCTAACTATACAGTATTAACAAAATTTGATGCAATAAATAGGGTATGATAGGGTATATCTTTCACAAACATCTACATGTCTGTCTCTTTTAAAGTGTTTATAGTGTATATAATGAGTTGTATTTGTGTTTGTTTGTTATTATAGCACAATTCTTTAACTCGCTGCTAACAAATCATTAACTACAACTTTTGCCTCAATAAACTCCTAATTTGCTGCTTAGGTATTTGTTAAGTTTAGGTAATTTGCAGGATTAGGGATGTACAATATCAAAATAGGCATGCTAGTAAGCAACTAGTTAATGGTGAGAATTGGTCTGTATACTAAAGTGTTAGCGACTGATCTTCTGTGGTCCTTCATAAAGAAGCAAAAGCACGAAAGCACGTGACTCTGCGCTGCACTCTTCTGTCTTCTGAGGCCAGACGTACTGTAGCTCTGTAAGATCTCTTTGTGCACTTCTTGTAGAGTCCAATCGATGAACAAACATAACAATATATAGTCTGATGTTTTCAATGAATTGGTTGATCAGATTAAACTGTTATCATATCATGCTGAACTGAGTTCAACTCACTGACTCGTTGATCCCGCTGCAGCTCACTGAGAGGAAAGTTTTCAGTCAATAACTTACATATGGGTCATATGACTTGGGATATAAAACTAAATTCATATGAACTACTTTTATCATACATTTAGGTTACACTTTATTTTAAGGTGCCCTCATTACAGTGTAATTATAAGTACTGAGTAATATTAGTTAACTACATGTACTTACTATATGGTTAGGGTTTGGTTTAGGGTTACTTGCATGTAATTATGCATAATTTATTGCTATTATAATAGTAAGTGCAAAAAACCGTTTAACATGGACACCTTAGTGTTAAGTGTTACCTACATTTATAATGATTTTACATTCTGTTTGTTGAAGGCCTCAGTGTCCCATTCACTGTAACCAGTACAGATTGACCAGCACAATTCCTCAAATGTTCATGGGTTTGGAACGAGATGAGGACGAGTAACTGATGACAGAGTTTTTGGGTGGAATCTTTTCTTAAAATCACATAAATTTTTCTGGAACTGTTTACAATATTCCACACTGCCAAACCAGTTTCTCTAACCACTGCTATGCAGATGATATTTAACTGTATAACAGGCTTTTTGTAAGGATCTTTTCAAGCCTCTCAACAGTCTAAACCCGATCTCTACCTTTCATCTCATTAGCAAGCTCCAGCATACTGTTTTGGTGTTGGTTATACACACAGTAGCTGAAATATTATTGTAAGCTTAATGTAAGTACAGTAAGTACTAGCTAAGTAAGCACTCTGTTTTCTCAGTAATAATGAATGTGATTTAACAAAGTGTTGTGACAGCTAAAGCTCAGGACTTGTACCCGGATGGTTGCTGGACACTTAACACAAGGCGCTTAACTCCCAGTTTCTTCAGGAGGTTTTCCCTGCATTAGCGCGCAACAATTTTTTTTTTGTCTGATTTTCAAATACTTTTTTGCTTCAAATCAATGTTTGTAATGTTGTGATGCACCTTGTAGTTGGTTGGTTTGGTTCATGACTTATAACGACTTTTTTTTTTTTAATCCCTGAAAAAGTAGGCAGCACTACTGCCTACTTTTTGTCTTTATTAGTTTATGGTACCATTCTGTAGTAACATTTTATGAAAACTTTGGCAATGGATCCATTAAAATCTCCCGCTTTATTATGGAAGTGTACATGTAAATGCAGTCGTAATCTAATGTGAATACTGCGTACATCCTCTCGTAGTTTGATGTCTGATCCTGCTTGAACAAACACATTATATATTAAAATAAGAACCAACTGTCTGAGGATTTGATCTGCTTCCCTGACACCTCCATACTGATGCATCATGGGAGCTGCAGTCTATGGGTCTTTGGGGAAATGTTGAAAGCCCAGTGCTCTTTTCTTGACATCTCTGTTTTTCCAATCTGCCCCCATAAATTTCCCTGATGCTTATCTGAGCAGCTTATGGCTTTTCAAGTAGACAGAAAGAAGACAAACAAGATATTTTTTTAAAAGTGACAAGGTGTTGACAGATGTATTTGTCATTGCCAGAACACTGAGACAATGTGCTATTCTTAAAGACCAGAAAAGAAGAGAAATCAAAGGAAATCCTTAATCAGAGTCCACTGTCAATATTAATATGATTGATTAAAGAATGCCTTACAGTGGAATGCAGATTTTTCTGGAATGGGTCTACTGTACATGCATGTGTGCTTTTCTGAACAAGATAATATGAAAGGAGAATCCAGTGCCATGATGCCTTTTACAAGAATTTGATTTTAGATGCAAAATAAGTCTTGTTTTCTGTGGTACATTAGATGGTTTTTGCTCTAAAACGTACTTAAAAATTAAAAGTTACAGGACACTGATTAAAGGACAGTCATGTGACATACTGTAATTGTATTAGCCTCGTGTGCGTCCCACATTATTTTTTCTAATCTAATCTTAAATGTTTATTGGTCATAATTCGGTTTTATCCTAACTCGCTGAACACACAGTGAGCATCTGCTGCATTTGTTACACTTTCAATGGAGATTACATGTTTTGCCCCTAAAGAAATCAATAGTACTTTTGTTTAAAATAAAAACTGATTTTTTTTAATCATGTAAATTCAGTAGCCAAGCGGCTGAGAAAAAATATAACGCATTGCTTAATTTGGCATGTAGGAGGTTGCCTATATGGGGCTCACTCAGTAGCACTGTCGTCCCCAGTTCGAGTCCTGGCTGATCCCATGAGCTGAAATTTAGAGAATGACATGACCTTCAATCACAGCTTTCCCGAAAATACATGGTGTCAAGACAACATTTTTATGGGTCAAGTAAAGTCACCTTTATTTATATAGCGCTTTTAACAATACAGATTGTGTCAAAGCAACTTTCCAATATCAAAATAGGAAAATAGTGTGTCAATAATGTAAAATGACAAGATTAAACACTCAAGGCATTTCATATTTGAATTCAGTGATGTTATCATCCAGCTCAGTTCAGTTTAAATAATATCTGTGCAATCAAGTTGACGATATCGCTGGAAATGAAGTGTCCCCAACTGAGCAACCCAAGGAACCAAAACTCCCTCTGTGACAGAATGGAGAAAAAAACCTTGGGAGAAACCAGGCTCAGTCGGGGTCAGTTCTCTTCTGGCCATGGTGGGCCCTCTTTTCTAAAGTCTCAGGGTCTCATGTACTCTAGTCGGGCTTCACTGATTGAACATTTAACACTATAGGAGAATCACAGCGATTGAATGCGTGTCATACAAAGCTCTATTATCTGTATTGGTTTTGAGGGCGTCTTCATGGTCACTGAAGTCGAGTTGAGGGGCCTGTGGTTGTTTGAGGTCATTATCATGGGCTGGAACAATGAATGAGCTTTTAAAGCACTCTAAATCAGCGCAGAGCTCCAGAGACCGGCTGAAAATGTCTGTGATCGCGGTGCTTGAGGGAGTATGGGATTTCACAGTCTGAGCCGGACGCTTTGCTGTTATAGGTCTGCTCTGGGTAGGCTTAAGGACTGTTATCCTGGGAAGGGGGTGAACGTGGGCAAACGGGACTGGTTGATGGAGGTTGTGGGGTTTGGGTGATGGATTAGTCCACTAACTATAAAAGTTATAACAGAGCTCTCATTTGAAATTGTTAGTGAGTTGGCCATCTGTAGGGTTTTTGTTGTTGTTGTTTTTCTTTTGCAGTTATACAGTACTTTCCATACTAAGCATGCAGACAGAAAACTGAGTCGTGCCTGGCAGCTCGGACACCCTCTCCTGTTCAGACTTGGCTGGACTTGGTAGAGGGTTGTCCTCACTCCTTTAGGAGTCACCATTTAGGTTGCATTATATACTAAGACTGACTCTCAGCGGTGAAGAGTTTTTGTGGCAGGCTCTTATTGTTAAAACAATTTAAATTAAGGCTGGAGTACTAAACCACAAAATAAATTAAAACAAAATAACACTGCTTTTTGTATTAATGACTGCAAGAGATTACAATTACAACAAGTACGTTTGTAAATTTGTAAAATGTCTAGAATTTGACTTTTCTTTAAGAAAATGAACATAAAAGCATTGTAACATTTACCTTGGTGAAATTTTACAGTCAAATCACAGCAATCTCAACTGGAATTTGATGTCAGGTTTAAGCTTGCAAACTTTGACACAGTAAATAGACATTACTTGATTTAGCAGTGACCTCTCTGTGGACGGTGATTTATCAAAGCTACATTAAACAATAAACGAGGCAGTGTCTACTCAACCACTTCTTTGTAAGAAGAATACATTCAAGAATATAAAGTGCTGCATAAAAAAAACTTTTTTAAGGTCCAATTCTCGCTATTAACGAACCATTAACTACAACATTTGCCTGAATAAACTCCTAATTTGCTGCTTATTAATAGTTAGTGCAGTAGTTGTTAAGTTTAGGTGTTGGGTAGGATTAGGGTTGTAGAATATTATCTTGCAGAATATGTACTTTATACTAATAAACAGCCGCTATGATATTAAAAGGCATGCTAATAAGCAACTAGTTAATAGTGAGAATGGGTCTGTACTAAAGAGTTATCAAAGCGTTACATCTGCACCTGTGGAATTCATTGTACAAGAGTAAATGTGCTTTAATTTTTGCCTGTGCAAAAGTCATAGCTACTGACATTGCCATGATTTTCAAACTCTAATCAAGACACTGTTGCATCTATCTTTACTTTTTACTTTAACAGTTATCTAAAGCCACTTACATGCTCTTCTGTTTGAGCTATGGGATGTCGGTTGAATTGTTTTAGCAATCATGAGAGATTTTAAGACAGAAAAAAGTGGCCAAAAGCATAATTAAATGCCTTTTTCTAGACAGCGGATGTAGCTTTTATCACACGACTCAATGGCCTTCCAATGGCAGAGCTCGAGGCCTCAGCTGTGCATGGGGCTGCACAAACAACACTGCTGACCATCACGTTTGTGTTGGTACACATGCTGATGGATAGATGGATGGATATACACACACAGCTGCTCTATGAACAGGAGACATAATCGCTGGATGGGTTCTGGAGTGAGTTTGAACAGTAAGAAAGGCTTGTGTGTTAAATAAAGAGCAACATTGTGTTGAGATTGCAATGCATGCCCATAACTGCTGAAGTTTCAGTAGCTGTGGAGATGTGTGTGTGTGTGTGTGTGTGTGTGTGTGTGTGTGTGTGTGTGTGTGTGTGTGTGAGTTAGGAAGGTAATTAAGTCCAGATGCTTAGTTTACACAGGGTACTATACTCATGAGCGTGTGTGTGTGTGTGTGTGAAACAGAGGATAGACAACTGATGAACAATCCGATACAAGTTCATCCAGCATAAACCATAGTGGCTTAACCGAGAAATTACACTGAAAGCATGATCTCAGCCTATGTATCTCAAAGAATCGTTTCTGACAACAAGCTCTGATAGAGAAACATCATACACACAAGCTGAACAGTCTGATTCACATTTAATTCGCCCTTCTGAGGTTTAGGCTCTGCATTACAGTCATATGAGATCTACTCAAATGCTAAATCCTTCCTGACTGTGAGATTTTGGCACACAGTCTCTTATTGCCTCTCGTGTTTGGTTTGTCTGGCTGTTCTACAACATCCTTTACCCTGTAAAGATACGCTATTCTAAAAGAACAGCGTAAAACACTAAATCCTTTCGTATCCTCTAGCTGATAAGAAAACAGCTCAGATCAGTTGGAAGAATTTGAGACGAGTTCCTATTGAGATCTCTGACTTCAGGCTGCAAACTTGGCATTTTGGCAAATGTGAGCACAGTTTGAGACATTGTTGACATTCTGTGCTCTTAGGGTGACAACATGTCCCGCTTTACCCGGGAAAGTCCAAGTTGCAAGGTGTCACAAAAAATGTGTTCTTATTAAATTGTAAATATTTCCAGAATTCAACTGTTAGTCTCACTGTTTTGAACTCAAATAAATTAACATCCTTTACTTAATGTTTTTTGGGGTCAAATGTGTTTTTAAAAAACTTTTTCTTAGTCATGGAAAGCTGATGTGCCAATCATTTGATCCTATAGAGTTTCCAGGCATTCGGTTTGCAATGAATTGGCTTCCCATAACAGCCACTTAACCCAAAGTCCATGAAAGTCTCTCAATAACATACTGAAAGAATCATATTATTTCCTGCGTTCATCACCTGCAAAAGTCTACTAATACTCTAATGACTGATAGTTAGCAGAATGTCTAAAGTGGACTGTCAAAATGAACTGTTATCTAAAACTCTACTATTGCTCTAAATCCCTTGTGAAAAAGACTAAATATGTTTTTAGACACTTAACTGCATATTAATTGCAATGTATTATAGTATAAATGTACACACTGTCGGCTGAACCAGTGTTTTTTGACTCACTTAAGTATTAAAAAAACATCTTTATATGTAATTTCATAATTGCTTCTATTGTCTTTGAAACATAGTTACCGTGTACTGTTGAATGTACTGACAAGCATTTATGGTAAATACACTTTAATGTCTTTTCTATTGAAACTTGTATGCCATGCATTTAAATATATTTGTAATTACACACTTGTAAGGGTCAAATACTTTAAATGCAAATATGCTTTTTTGTGCAAGTCAGCACATTAAAATAAGTGTTCTTGTTTAATGGAACAAAAGATTTAACAAACATAGTCATGAAAATGTACTCTTCTTAAGTACACTTGGTCTTTTTTTAATTAATTGTATTATATTTAAGTAGGCTACAGGTATTTTAATTTTTTTTGTTATCGGGTAGAAGAAATGCACACCAAATCTTTATTCATTGAATATTTGCAAGGTCAGGTTTAGGCCAGTGTCTGCTAAAGATCAAGGTGTCAAATTAACCAAGGTAAAGCTGTCCAGATGTTCATCAGGGAGAAATACAGTCATTGAGTCCATGTGTGAGAAAAGCTATTCTCTCCCACTTGTCTAGAGCACTGGGGAATCTGTGTTCTTCCCAAACCTTTGAAACATTCCTGATCTGTGTGAGGAAGTCACAAACCGCCTGTCCTTTGCTGTATTGTCTGTTTGTGCACACATACTGTAGACTCTGAGGAATTTATGGGTACAAACGGATAATCTCACTCACGTCAGTGTCTTTTTGGCATTCTCACCTTCAGATCCAAGTCTCCTGCAAACTGGGAAACTAACACTATATATCCACCCGAAGATTAAAATTCTGTCGTCATTTATTCGTATTGTTTTAAACTCGTGTGACGTTTTTATTCTGTAGAACATGATGGAAGATATTTGAAGAATGTTTTTGTCCACATCAGGGTTATTATCATTGATCAAAACTGAAATCATATATAAAAACCATTACGTGAAATAAAATATAAAATAATGCTGTCAAACGATTAATCGCGATTAATCGCGTCCAAAATAAAAGTTTTTGCTTACATAATATATGTGTGTGTACTGTGTATATTTATTATGTATATATAAATACATACACATACAGCATATATTTTGAAAGTATTTACATGTTTACATGAATATATTTACAGTATATTCATATAAATTATATCATATATAAATATATTAAATATATAAACGTAACATTTGTTTCCTAAATATATACATGCATATATTTATATACACTTAATAAATATACAGAATACACACACATATATTATGTAAACAAAAACTTTATTATCGATGCGATTAATCGCGATTAATCATTTGACAGCACTAATATAAAATAAACATTAACTTAAATAAAATAAAATATAAAAAACCTTAAACAGCTAGGCAACATTTCTCATTTTCATTCAATTTATGTTGAAGTACTAAAATAACTAAAACTAAATAGACTAAAGAAACTAATAGAGTATAAAAATACATAAAACTATCTAGAAATTATATAAAAACAGTATTTTATACCATATAAAAATGACAAAAACACACAACAAAGCTAACGGCTAACTCTCTCCATCTATTGCAGATCTGTTTGCTAGCTCCTCTATTATGTATACACAGGCATTTTTTTTTTTTTTTCATGATTTAACTAGTTATGACTGGATCTGTCAACATGCCCACATTATTAAACCAATATAGTTGTCAAATCTTCTCAGCTTTTATTTCATTTGATGGGGAGCAGGTCACCATTAGAAAAATTTGGCCAGCGTCTGTTCTGTTAAATAGCTTTTGTCATTTCTCTGGTGTCCTTCCAAAGGTTGTTTCAGTAACAAGTGAGAGTAAAGACGTCTGCTGGGGAGATATGGGCCTCATTTCTGCAGAGAAAGGTATCAGTATCACTTTCATTATAATATATATCACTCTTCAGTTTCTCACTACAGTGCTGTGCTCATGCGTATTGTGTGTAGATGTCTGCGGATTGTGTTACAATAGCTCATGTTTTACACTTTCTCTATAAATCTGGGGTACTTTTAACAACTTGTCAGTTAGGGACACATTTCAAGAATCCGCAGAGACGCTCGGTTTAAAAATTACACTGCAGTTTGGACGTTATTGCATTAAATTAAATCCCCTGCTGCAGTCAGAAAACAGTGAGCACATGAGCTTTCTAAGTCTGCAATGTATTAACATTTTCATGTGGTGAACAATACAGTGCAAATATGTTAATGAAAGTACATTTCTCTCCTATGCATGGAAGCGATTTGGCAGTCGAGATAAGTGTGCTTATCTGAAACCGTTCACAGATGTTTCATGGGTGGTGAGGAGCACAGAGAAATAAGTAATAAAATGACTAAATTAAGTGATTTAAGTTTATAGATTATATGTTTGGTATTCATCTTCATTGTGTATCACAGAGTGATTCAGGAAGAAGAATAGATTTTAGTTTAAAATGATGAGTTGTATCAATCTAGAAATGAAGCATGCATGTTTTAAACACTGTTCATAATGACCCTGTCTGTTAAGCCCACAAATATCATTAAACAGTCAATTCAGCTTATGCACTATTTTATGTAAACTACTATATTATTTGCTATGAGCTTCACTGGAGGGGAAGATTATCAGTGAAGAGAGAACTGAAATCTCTTTATAACATGATTGCAGGAGATTTGGTATATGGCACACAACATTATCGACCAATTTTATAATCGTCATTTTTGTAACTTGACAGATGTCACTATGAACTGAAAAGAGCTGCATGAAGCTTATTCAAAACCTTTCCATTTGTATTCAATGAAAACAAAAATAACAGCACACAAGTTTAGAATGTAAAGAGGTATGAGTGTAACCACCAAAGTTTCATTTTTTAGTAAACTATTCCTCAAAACTTAAAAAGAGAGAGACTCAGGGGCTAAGTAATCTTAGTTGTTTTTTAATGCTGGGTCTACCCATGTGAAAAAGAAGTACACTTTCACATACTTTTAAAAATAGTACTTAATACAGAAATACCTTAAAATAATACTTAAGTGTGAACTAAATGTAATTATTTCTGACACTTAATTGCGCATTTGTCATCAGTATGCGTGAGTAAAACAGAGTGCATTTGGTATCTTTGCATTGGTGCATTCAAGACTGCTTGGCGCTCTTTGCTTTAGATAATTATGTGTGAATGAAAAGCAAACATGACATTGCAAATGTGATTTCTTGACACCTACGAGAGAAGTGCTTTTCCTTGTGGGCTCAGTAAACTTCGAGGAACTGTTATTGGATGAGGAAATACTCCTGATCCTGCAACATACTGTCTTCAATTGTCTGTCATGCCCCACAATGACCTAAAACTGTATTTGACTGGTCACTGATTGGTCAGAGATCAGATCCAGATCTTGTCCCCGTGAATTTGTTTGGTTATACATTGGTGCTGTTTATCACACAAGCTCGGGCTGTTTAGGTTGGTCTTTTTGTTGTTTTAAGAAAACACGCAATCAAATGAAGATTATTTCCTGTCTGGTTCTGGTCTTGAGCCTTCACTGCACGATTTTAGCAATCCTATCAGACTGTGGATCTAGTAATGAATCACCGGACATGTATGCAGACGGTACGATGATGACACCTTGACTCGTAGACTTCGACACACTTTACTATTGAAGAATAAAACGTCATCAGCATGTGCTAGAGGTAAAGAAAAAGATAAATCACAGTCAGGCAGTTGTACTTTTAATGTTTCCTGAAAAAAAGAGGAAGCTGTGAAAAAGGAAGTTTAAAGAGTTTGAGATAAGCAGTTTTAGTTCACCCATAAATGAAAATTAGCCCATGTTTTCATCTTTCAGACGAATCCAATCGGAGTTATATTAAAAATTATCCTTGCTCTTCCAAGCGTTAGAATGGCAGTAGGTGGGTGTTTTTGATCAACAGTCCAAAGGTAATCAAATAAAGCGCATCCATCCATTATAAAACGTGCCTCACATGCTATTTGTAACGCTCTAGAAATGTATGATTGGTAATAATGCACTTACAGTGGCCATAACAGGCACATCCTATATATCAAAAGTATAATACAACATGTAGAATAAATTTAAAGGGGTCATATAATGTTGCTAAAAAGAACATTATTTTGTGTATTTGGTGTAATGCAATGTATTTACGCGGTTCGAAGTTGAAAAAACATATTATTTTCCACATACTGTACATTATTGTTGCTCCTCAATGCTCCGCCTTTCTGAAATGCGTCGATTTTTACAAAGCTCATCGTTCTGAGAAGCGAGGCGTGCTCTGATTGGCCAGCTATCCAGTGCGCTGTGATTGGCCGAATACCTCAAGCGTGTGACGAAAATGTTACGCCCCTTACCGTATTGTGATGCTGTGTCCCGGCACGACCAGACTAAAACAATAAAACCCATGGTCCCACTTTATATTAGGTGGCCTTAACTAACATGTACTTACATTTAAATTAATCATTTGATACAATGCACTTATTGTGTACATACATGTTTTTACATTGTACTTATATTTTTAAAAATACCTATATGTACTTACATCTGTAATTAATTTCTGTAATTACATTCATAATTACACTGTTGACCCATCCCTTACACCTTAACCCACCCTTAAACCTACCCATACCACCAAACCTGTCCCTAACCTTACCCGTATCCCACCTCAATAGCAGCAATAGTGTTTTTCAATACAATATGAACACAATAAGTACATTGTACTTATTTTTTGATGTAAGTACATAGTAGTTAAGGCCACCTAATATAAAGTGTAACCAAACCCATTATAAACGAGGCATTTGTTGCATTCAGTGAGGACATAATTACTGACTCATATGTTTTTTTACGTGTTTTTAAACATAACACCATGTCTGCATTTGTGATCGGAGAAGCGCCAAACAAGCACTACTCTGCAATGTTCAAAACTTGCGTTTGAATAGTCAGTAGCAAATTCTTTAAATATCGAAACATACTTACAGGCTGTGAGTCAGAAACGCCAGGCTGTCCTTGCGACGCTGGAATTGCCTCACTTTATAGTGTTCACAGCCATTCATAGTGTTCACATGCTCTCTCCCAGGATCAGGAAACAGTCCTCCGTAAAATGCGCTGCACACACTCGAACAATTGGGTTGAACTGTTCTGGAACAGTGTTGAAAATATAACCTAACCACTGATTTCTAGTTGTGTACTCATTTGGAAGCCCAAACAAAGTAGTTTTGCTTTCACAACGAAACACACAGCGTCTCCACGACATGGCGGCGGCAACAACAATACTACAGCAAGAATAAAAGTTACGCCTTCTTTCATTGCGTATATGTTTGGGCGGTGTTATACAAATCTTCCCACACAGTGACGTACACGTGGGGGTGTGTTTGAATGAGCCGTTTTAGGAAGGCGTGGCAGAGTCTGTACTTTTATGAAGAATATCTCTTTGGGTTTAAAGGGTTAGTTCGCCCATTTAAGACATGAAGTTGTATGCAATCCTTACCAGCACTATAGTGCATACACACTGACCCACCCTTTAGTCAGCTCCCTGGTCAGAGTTCTGGCCGCTGGACGTTTTTCAAGATAGTACTCCCGGTTAGTTTCCGGGGCCTCAAAACTGTGCGTTTTTACGTGAAAAAATTATTTGCGTTTCAAAGCTTGAATAATTGACATCACAAAAAACACGCCTGACAAAATTCATACCTCAGTTTTAATCGGCACTATTTTCTTTCCATTTCTATCAATCCGCGCTGCTGTCAACGTCAACAGTGCGCACGTTCAGATCAGCTGTTCCATAGTGTTTACACAATCGAATGACAACGACATAAAAAGTATAAAATGAACAATGGTGCGAACTTGTAAATTCCCAGGCTGTGACCACAAGAATGTGCCGGGATCACCGTTCAGATTCCATCGTTTTCCAGTTTCGGATATAGCTACGAGACAGCTTTGGCTGGTTGCCATCAGCTACTCTGCGGGAGCTAAAATATCGAGAATCAAGGATTTCCGTGTGTGCAGTGCTCACTTCAGCGAAGACGATTACATCCCCAACCAAGGAGGAAAAAGAAAAAAAATGATTTTAAAGAGTTTTGCTGTACCAGTACCACGGGTAAGCTCTATTTACTAACTTTATGATCCAATGTCTAAACTGTACGGTAAACAAGCTGATGTTTAGACTTCAGTGGAAATCACGTGAAAAGAAGTCTAATATAAAAACAGTATATAGGGATATGTGTACAATTTGTACATCTGTTCCGTCTGACATTGTGCTAAAATTGGTTTCGTCATCAGAAGTTTCGTAGTCGGACATGTTGTCAGCGAGTCGCGCTATCAACAGCTGATCTGAACGTGCGCACTGTTGACGTTGACAGCAGCGCGGATTGATAGAAATGGAAATAAAATAGTGCCGATTAAAACTGAGGTATGAATTTTGTAAGGCGTGTTTTTTGTGATGTAAATTATTCAAGCTTTGAAACGCAAATAATTTTTTCACGTAAAAACGCACAGTTTTGAGACCCCGGAAACTAACCCGGAGTACTATCTTGAAAAACTTCCAGCGGCCAGAACTCTGACCAGGGAGGTGACTAAAGGGTGGGTCAGTGTGTATGCACTATAGTGCTGGTAAGGATTGCATACAACTTCATGTCTTAAATGGGCGAACTAACCCTTTAAGACTTTAATCTTTGCAACTTTACAGATCTTATCTATGCATGAACAGCTTGTAACACTCCAAAGACAAAGGAAAACATGAAATCGCATCATATGACCCCTTTAATATGCAGTCACACTTTTGTTTGGGGACCAATTCTCACTATTAATTAACTATTAACTACAACTTTGCCTCAGTAAACTCCTAATTTGCTGTTTATTAATGGTTAGTATGGTAGTTGTTAAGTTTAGGTACTGGGTTGGATTAAGGGATATAATAGGGATCTAAGGCATAATAATAAGCAACTAATTAACAGTGAGAATTGGTCCCTAAACTAAAGTGTTACCATACGTGCATATCAGATGTGGTGAGATGCAGAATAATGAATAAAGATTAGGCATGAAAATCAATGGAAAATGTTTTGAAAATTCTGTTTAATGCAACAACATGCATTTGGCTTTTACAAGTGTAGAAGTAATGCTGAGATGGAGCCTGCTCACATTTCTGCAGAAATGAAGGAAAATCACGGAGCAAAAGAAATGTTTGGAGATTTATAGCTGCAGGCACGTGAGAAGGTTATGGGCTGAGGTCAATGAAGGGGGGGTGGAGATTTTGGCACAGAGCAACCCAAAGAAAATATTCATAATCCCAGCATGCTTTTACACATGAGCCACCGATTAAAGCTGCGTCCAAACGAACGAGCAGGGAGACGATTGCATTGGTTAATCTTTCTAAATGTGCTCTCGTCTTTGAGGGGTTCCAGGGGTTTCTGTTTTGGGAGAAACATAAAGTGAACGGGTTCACCCCTGCTGTCGCCTGCTGGGTCTCATTTCAGGCCGGAGTTTGGGGAGGGATATGCAAATGCGTGCGTCCCCCTCAGAGCTGCAGCTGCAGGGTCGACTCGCGCTGGACTGTTGACAGAGGGATCTGAGCACTCTCCTGCTTCAGTATTCTGCTACCGCTGCCCTGTTGCTCTGTCTGTCCTCTTTGCTTTCTCCTCTGCCTGTCTCTCTCTCTCGTGTGAGTGGTAAAGTGGGCAGGATAGTGCCAGAACAGCAGATGTTTCGATTGCAGCGCTGCTTGCCCGCCAACAACTGAAGTCAGTGCTCCAGAGAAACCTTGTGGGACTCAGCAAGGAAAACAAGCAACACTTCACAACCTCCGGACTCTAAAGCCCAGCTGACTTTACTTCCCCCCTCTCTCCACAGCTTTTGCTTTCTATACACTTTCTCTGTGCTTTTCCACTTTATGGCTCTTTCTGCAAGTGTTTTTGTCAACCTTTGCTCTGCTACTTAAAGATGAGTGGGATATTCGCGTGTGGGGGTCTTCTGTTAGTCATGTTGCTACTGACTTCAGTGGATGCCAGAGGAACTCTCTATGGAAGCCCATACAGATACAATCTACACAAGTCTGGGAGCGTCCCGCAGTACAACCCTGGAAAACCAACGGGTCACCATAAGTAAGTCACCAGTAAAGCTGTATTTGTATGTTTGTACTGAATGTGCGTACTTACGGCACAGAAGCCTGATTTATCAAGCATTAATGTGTACACTGCACAAGGAATGAAAGATCAAAAATTGACAGCCGTGTCCTGCAGTTTCACATGCTTCATCTGCAAGGGTTTTAAACAACATTTTCTGATTTATCTATAATTACACATGCAGGTTTTTTTTTAGAGTTCAGATTCATTGAGAGACTGCATGTAATGTTTGTACTTGCAGAAATTCATTCAACTCAGGATTATTTATTAGTGAACTAAAAAAGGGGACACAGACTTTTTTCTTTAATTAATAAAACTAAACATTTAAACACTTTCAGATAAACAGATCAACAATTTCCTTTATGTTCATATGCATTTTAATAAAAATGTGGTCACAGCTACTACTGTATGCAGTATCATTAAAAGGATAGTTTACAAAAAAAAAAAAGAAAAAAGTATTGCTACCATTTACAATGCAGGTGACATTTTCTTGAGATGAAGAGTAAAGAAGATTTGGTAACACATATTCACTATTAACACTATTAAGAGTTTTCTCTCAATAAACTTCTAATGTGCTGCTTGTTGACAGTAAGTAAGGTAGTTGTTGTAGTAGTTATGTTTAGGTATTGGATAGGACTAAGGGATCTAGAATATGATCATGCATTAATATGTGCTTTATAAGTACTAATAAACAGCCAAAATGCTAGTAATATGCATGCATATTTGGGCAAACTATCCCTTAAAATACCTACAAGACTATAGATTTACTGTGTCACTACAAATTCCTTCATTTATTTGCAATGAGTTTGAGGTATGGTTATGTTTAGGAGTAAGATTAGGGTTAAGCTTATAAGGGTTAGAGTTCTTGAAATGTGCTTACAGTGCACCAACATGTATGGACATAATAAGTAAATTGCTTTAAATGGTTAATTACATAGTAGTTAAGGCCACCTAAAAACTGTAAAATATGGCCAAAAATATATGTAATTTGTCAATTTTTGTATTTAAATATTACAATTAAGACTCTATCTCATCTCAGTGGCTCATTGCCATTGTGAGTCTGTTTTGCCACCATTACAGTTAGTTGGAATGCACTCTTAATGTATACAGTATTTTGTTTGTCTTAAGTCAATATAAATGTCCAAAAATCACAAAGTCAGTATAAGTCCTAAAATCAACACAGAAGTTTTGTTCCAAAAGTCATCCTGGAGCAATTTGAATCCGGCTCAAAGATAAATAGCTGGCATGTTGAGAAAATCCACATCAAAGACCTGTTGGCATCCAGGAATCCTGAAATGCCAGTGCTATCAAATGTAGTTTGCAGTTGTTGGCAGTGATATCTGCCTCATCTGTCCTCAGTGACCCATGTTCTGAGCAGTTTCTGCTGCCACACACACCGGTTCTGGACATGTTCATGTCGATGGGTCGGGTAAATCACAGCAGCCTGCATCTTTCTCTTCTAACTCTGTTTCTAGTGAGCTTCCCACGTAGACAGCATTTTAAGGCATCTTTGGCATGCTCCCGATGCGAAGGCTGCTCCAAACCGTGGACTGCCTTGATTATACTGTCTTCTAAGATAACTTATTTTAAACACAATCTAAGGCAGCATCTGTCCTTCAAGGACTTCCCAGAATGCATTACGATGAGCTCTGTGAAGATATTTCATGCATCCAATATTGGACAAACAAAGAGAAATGTTCTCTGCTTGGACAACCCTTGTGAAAAAGAAGTACACTTATGTGTATATTAAGTGTACTTATGACAAAAGTAATACACTTTAAAATAAAACACTTAAGTGGAGAATGAATGTAATGTCTTTGAACACTTAATTACATGTTATTTACAACCGAATGAAAATTTAGGTTCCACTTTATTTTAAGGTGTCATTGTTACAGTGTAATTATACATTTAAGCATTGAGTAATATTAATTAACTACAGGTACTTACTATATGGTTAGGATTAGGGTTTGTCTTTGGGTTACATGCATGTAATTAAGCATAGTCTTATTGTTATTACAATAGAAAGTACATGTAACATGTATCAAGGACACCTTAAAATAAAGAGTTACTGATTTTTTTCTATACTTTTAAGTGCGCTATAAGTGCACATTCAATACAGTTATGCACACTTATTTCTGACTGAAAAGATTTTGTGCTAACATGTACTACCAAAGACAGGTGCATGTGAATTGCATAATGAATTGCATGTTGACTCATTATTGAACACACACACACACACACACACACACACACACACACACACACACACACACACACACACACACACACACACACACACACACACACACACACACACACACACACACACACACACACACACACACACACTCTGGCATTCCTATAATTAAGGGGACATTGCAAAGGTGTAATGGTTTTTCTACTGTCCAAATTGTATTTTTTATCCCCTTACCCTAATCCTAAACCTACCCCTCACACAAAACACACTGCATTTTTATATTCTCAAAAACTTCATTCTGTATGAGTTATGAGCTGTTGTCCTGATGGGGACCTAAACCATGTCCCACAAGGTCAAAGTTTACTGGTGTTACTGTACTTGTGGGGACATTTGGGCACGTATTAGTTCTTAAAAAGTACAGTATTAGTACCCAACATGTTCATATTAATACCTTTTGAAAGGGCACCACCTTAGTACTGTTTTTCTGAGAGTGTGTTGTAGAAATTTTCTCTGGGCAGACAGTGAATGTTATTTTGTTTGTGATTTGTGTATACATGCAGTATGTGTAGTATACATGAATTCCTGTAGGAGAGTTATGTGTTTACATACATTTTTTTCAGCATGGTGTATCCTTAATTACTGTATATTAGACATGGAAAACATGAATGAGCATCCCACAAACAAACATGTCCATGAAAATGTCTTGTGTAGCTGTTTGTCTGTATGACCAAACCTGACTAGCACCTCACAACAGCTCATCATTTAAGTAAGAACACATGAGAATAAAGCATCCAAGATTTACACAAAGCCATTATGTCTAGCTAACTAACATCTTTGCCAGCATGATCTTGATGTAATTTTAGTTCAAAATTTTTCTCACATGCTTCACATTTTTCTCTTTATATAATTCAGTGCAACTGAAGGATCAGTTTCTGCAGACAGCAGCTGCATGATGTTGATATACAATTAAGGCTAATTTGAGATTTTTAATTTAGCACAGCAACATCATTTTACATTTGACCAACTAAATCTAAACTCTTGTTGTACTACGGTAATATGCAATTGCTCAGTCATAATAATACTCATACATTTAGACCTAAATTATGTTCCTAAACTGTATTTTTGCACCACAAATTCATAAATTAGACACCTGCATTTCTCAGGTCCTAAAAAAGTCCTCTTGACATGCTTATAGCTCGCTAGCTATTTTAGCCAATAAACATCTGGTTTAACAGCATAGACATTTGTCGGTAACTATATTGCCCCCTTGAGTACTGAGGTTTGTTACCTCCACAGGAACGCATATTAAAGGGATAGTTCACCCAAAAAATGAAAATGTGATGTTTATCTGCTCACCCCCAGGGCATCCAAGATGCAGGTGACTTTGTTTCTTCAGTAGAACACAAATGAAGGTTTTTAACTCAAACCGTTGCAGTCTGTCAGTCATATAATGCCAGTCAATGGGCACACAATCTTTGAGAGAAAAAAAAACATGCACAGACAAATCCAAATTAAACCTTGCGGCTCGTGACGATACATTGATGTCCTAAGACACGAAACGATCGGTCTGTGCGAGAAACTGAACAGCATTTATATAATTTTTTACCTCTGATAAACCTCAATGTCCGACTGTCACAACATCCGGCGCGGGACGCGTCAACCTGCTCTGGATGCCTCATTAGCGACTCTATGGGCTGCGATACGTAAGGATCTACGTATATATCTATGTATATATATCTATGTTCCAGAGCCGTTGACGCGCCACGCGCCGGATCTTGTGGATGAGCTCAGGATGGTTGGACATTGCTTGTGTCAGAGCTAAAAAATGATATAAATGCTGTTCAGTTTCTCGCACAAACCAATCGTTTTGTGTCTTAGGACATCAATGTATCGTCACGAGCCGCAAGGTTTAATTTGGATTTGTCTGTGCATGGTTTTTTTCTCTCAAAGATTGTGTGCCCATTGACTGGCATTATATGACTGACAGACTGCAACGGTTTGAGTTAAAAACCTTCATTTCTGTTCTACTGAAGAAACAAAGTCACCTGCATCTTGGATGCCCTGGGGGTAAGCAGATAAACATCACAATTTCATTTTTGGGTGAACTATCCCTTTAAGTACAGTAAATCTGTATTAAATGCACTGCCCAAAAAGTCAGGAACTATGATTCCAATTCCAAACAAAGTAAGTTTATAAGACAACATTCAAACTGAAATAAAGCCTCATAGGACTGTCTGGAAAGCTCTATACGAACACCAACCCAGTGTCTAAACATCATCTGTAACACCTGTTAGTAGTAACTGAAATCAGATTGGACCTTTTCAGTTTGAGAAAGCTCTTGTCTGTTTTGTGCCCAGTTACATTAGGTGGTCAGTGAAAGACTGTGATGTTCTTGAAAGCGTGATTCTGCTTTATAATGTCTATGGACAGCATCTGTGACACATCTGTTGACACAAACAATAATTCTGATTCATTGTGTATGTGTACACATAACACATACAAACTGCTTAAAAGAATGAGAAATGTTTATAGTTATATAATTATAGTAGAAGCTTAGCATGCAAGCAGACAAACCCACAAGTAAATGTTTACAATATACAACTCTTGCAATGCTTTTGAAGTTTATGTAAAACTTTTAAAAATGACACATCTTCTTAGCATGAGACTGGTGTGATTCACTTACCAACATCCCATTCACATAAGTGCTTTGCTGGTGATGATGAAAGAGTGCGTTCATTTAAATAATGACTAGATTTACATGGACAATGGAAATTTAATTATTTACCTAATTCTAAACAAGACAATGTTATGATTAAGGTGTTTACATGAGTTGCTTTTAGAATATTCCTTTCATGTTCCCCTTTTACATGTCATAGTACATAGATCGATTATTGGCACACGTCATTATATCCCCACGCGACGCCATCCGACGTCCCCTCCAGAATTTCATGTATAAACATATCGTTTGTCTTCGTTAAGATGCCATATACGGTTTTGGGTGTTTTATTTATAATTTTACGAAAGCTTCAAGTGCAGTTAATTATTTGTCATGCTATACATGCAAACAGATGACGGCGTTGTTAAAGCCATGCTCTTTTACTCATTTACTGTCAAACGGTTGACCTCTGCCGTGTGTATCCCGTCGCAAAATGTGGCGAAAATTCCTACACGACGGTAATATTGTAATTAAGGTGAGTACATCTCTACACTGCACTTCGATAATGCGACTAAAATAGGAATACTCCACATTTCTTATTTCGATTTCTGTTTACTTCGAATGTGACTTTAGCCGGATTACGGTAATCAAAAATCTATGTTTACATTGTAGATGGTAGAAGAGTATTGTCTTAATCGTGTTAAAATCGGATAATTGTTGTGCATGTAAACTTACTCTCTATTTCTGTTATCACCCAATGCCAGCACATTGGACTGTGTCAAAAAACTAGAAAATTTAATAGACTTCAATGTTTAGAATTAGGTCCAATGTAGTAAGTAGTGATTACTTGACTGTTCTGCTTGAGCCAATAAATGCCATGTAACCATGCCATGTGACGTCATGACAATGTTGATTGGCTGTTGGAGCCACAAGAGCATGTAGAGCCTCAAGCCCTTCACTTGTAACTATCCTGAGCTTTGACATCCAAATATTCGAAAGTTAATTTGATACAAGCATCTACTATGATATAAATTAATATATGTGAAGATACTTATTGGCAACAGAATGGTGTCTTCTCAGACCATGATATCACTATCCATTCCGGAAAGCAGCCCTGTAACAAAATGACAATTTAAACAAATGTGCCATTAGGATCTTTATAAGTACCATAGACAGCTGGCTTAAAGTGTACTTTAAACATATTTCCTGTTCATTGATCCATGGTAATTGACGCCTTGCCACAGATGCATTCCATAGTGATTAGGTGGAAAATTACTGATCCATTTGACATCAATTTCTGCATGCGACTTTGAAAGCTGTGCATGAGAGCAGGTCAAATTAGCAGGAGTGAAGGTCCATTTATATTACTTCTCTGAACTCTGGCTATTCTGGAGGACAGAAACAGTATCTGAGTACTAAATGTGTCCCATTGTTCGATAGCGTGTAGAAGCTCCTCTTTCTTCAGTTAATGGATCCTAAAAAGCCTCCATGCACCGTATCTCCATATTTATAATGTCAGAAGCCCCATCCATTCCAGAGCGACTCTTTAAGACATGACCAATGACTGAACCCGGTGACTGATGAAAGATTGCTTCCATTAGTGTGAGTGAGAGAGTGGATGAGATAAAGAGAACAATGAAAAAATGGAGGGAGATATTTATATGGAGAACAAGGGGGAAATTCTGGCACAACTCCATCTCACAACTGTAAGCTTTAAGTGCCATTAAAATCTTTTGACATGCCTGTGCATTACTCAAGGGTGACTGGAGGTCATTTTAAACAATGCTGGCCATTTATATTTAGATTATGAAAATCCACAGCCAAATCCTGAGCTACATAAAGGTATAAAACAATTTGTGTGGCTTGGTAGTAATGTGGCTGTTTTTTATACTAGTCACATGTAGCCAGTTGGTCCAAGTCTGGTCCATTTTGTGGTGCATTGGTGGTCCACCACCAATATGTTATATGAAATAGATGAATATTTACAAGCTACTAAGTGACTCAATTAAACTTGATTGAAATTTGAAACCACAAACCTCATAAACTCCACTGATTATACTAATAAAAAGCTTCCAGACTCCCAGAAACTGCATTGCAGTCATGCAATCTGATTGGAGCTTGATATATTTACTAGTGTTGTCCAGCTTTCTTTGCCATATGCATCAGACAGCTGAAACTAGTTTTGCACTTCAGTCTTCTAGTGGTGTACTTCAGGTGTATGTACTGAGCCCTCTCACATTATTATACATTGAGATGAATCCGGCACACACAGAAGACACAGCAGCTGAAGGATGTCTCCAACAGCCTCAAATGCCTCTTCACACCATTCCTCTGACAGATGAACACACGTTTTCCTCATGCTGTGTGGTCTTTGTGGTTTGGGAGATCAGCCTGCACAGCTAATACTCATCTTTCATATGCGACACAGCATCACAGGAGGCTCTTAGATCACTTTACATGCCTGACATTGTGTTAATTTGTCCTTTCACAAACCACGATGCTGTAATTCGAGTAGCATCGCAAATTCTTTGTTCCATGTGAACAAATGCAAATGCATGAAATACTTGTAAAGGGCTTTTGTTGTTGAACATTTGTTTTTTGTAGTCACTGACAGAAACAATGCTTGCAACTTCGACACATTTTATGTGTCACGTCTCTCTTGTTCTTCCTGTGGGCATAATTTCACATTGATTGAATCAACTCGTGCAGATATGGTTGAACTGGGTTATGTATACATTGAGAACATTTGGACACCTGGACTCATTTTGCTCGACTACAGAGCTTGTCCTTTTTCTTCCAAATGTGTGCCCACCTGACAAACAAATGCTGAATGCCGAAGTCTGCTTTTTGTTACTCGCAGGCAGAGACTTTAGATCTTCTGCATGTAGTTATTTGCATTCCCTACATTTTCAGTGTTTGCAGAGAACTGTTTAATGTGTCACCTAATAAAGAAGGCAAGTAACAGGGATCATTTCTGTTGTAACTATAAGTGAGAAATTGTGTATTATTCACACAACACAACTTTTTTCTTTGTATAATGAGTAATTTTTTGTAATAATCCCCCCCCCCCCCCCTACAAATGTCTGGTAAGCTTAGTCAAAATGCATAAAACTGAGTAAATATTACAGTATTAGAGTTTGTTAAATCTTTGGCCTCTTACAGTGGCTGTTGTGTAAATGGAATTTAAATGGCACACGGAAAATTAATGTGTAATGCAATTTTTTGGCACCTCATAGACCCACTAGCTGACCAGACGTGAAAGAAAAAAAAAGTTTGGGAACAGAAAGATTGTTAACATTTTTAAAAGAAGTGTCTTATGCTCATCAAGGCTGCATTTATTTGATTAAAAATACAGAAAAAAATGTAATATTGGGAAATATTATTATAATTTAAAATACCAAAAATCCTGTGATCAAAGTTGAATTTTCAGCATCATTACTCCAGTCTTCAGTGTCACATGATCTTCAGAAATCATAATAATATACTGATTTATTATCATTGTTGAAAACAGTTGATTAGTATTATTATTATTATTTATGATCATCATTATTTTTGGACTCTGTGATACTTATTTTCAAATAATACAAATAAAAATAATAATAATAAATAAAAAAATAAATAAAACAATTAAAAAAGACTGTTTCTTCCAACATTGATAACAAATCAGCATAGTGGAATGATTTCTGAAGGATCATGTGACACTGAAGACTGGAGTAATGATGATGAAAATACAGCTTTTCCAAGTGTATTAAAAAAAGTAAAATCATTATTTTAAACAATATTTCACAATATATATAATATTTTTTTTCTGTGTTTTTGATTGAATGAATGCAGCTTTAATGAACATATGAGACTTCTTTAAAAAAAAAAAAAAAAAGCATTGAAAATCTTATTGATCCTTTGAACAGCAGTGTACATATTTTAAAGACAGTAATGTGAAGACACACTAGACTCCAAGATACCAGGTTAGTTCACTGGCCACACTTGTAATTAGATTCATTAATGTCAGGGGTCACTACACCTGAACTCGGAGCAGATTGAAGCTCTGTAACGGTCCAGATCTCTCAAGCAGAACCGCGGCTGAACAGCAGGACTTTGAGTTTTGCTCCAGGCTCACTGGAAAATGCCAACTCCAGTAGAGCAACGCATGACTGCTCTTCAATCAGATGCTCACTATGAGCGCTCTGTGCGTTAAGACACATGTACATGTGGGCTGTACAGTGCGTATTTATGGCCAAATTTGGGTTTTATGTATGTATCACTTTAACTGTGTTTGCTTCGCAGCTGATAGCATCAGACAGCCGTAAATCAGATCTCAACAGCTGCTGAACTGTGTAATTACTGTGTAATGGGACTCTGAATTTGAGTCTCTTGGTATAAGTTAGTAAACAAGCATATATATCATACTTTTTTTTTTTTTTTTTGTAAGCTGAAGAGGAAGGGCACTATAAATTAGATATATAGTAGGCCCTACACATTATGTAATACATGTGACATAATATATTTTAATGATTAAAAAAAAAAAAAAAATGCAATATAAATTTTAAAATGGTAAAATATTGACCTGGTCAGTCTATTAATGATATTTTTCTGCTCACAGAAAGCGCTCGGTACGCTTTCAGTTGTTTTCAATTGTTTTTTAGTAAGAGCACGAGACTGTACGACATTCACGTTACATGATTTGACTGATTTTTACGTATAGAGCCTGACAGCGCACCGCATTAAAAGAAATTATCATTCATGTTTTCATAACCGCTGGCCAAATTCAAAAACGAAACTAAAATTAAAACATCTTTGAGAGCAAGGGGTGTTTTGGGGGCCCTACACAGCTTGCGTAGTCTGCGTATAGCGAGGATCGGCTCTGTCTACAACATTTAAATGTGCAGCTAAATGTGCACCATAGTCAAGTCACCATTATTTATAGAGCACTTTTTACAATACAGATTGTGTCAAAGCAGCTTTACAGTATTAAACAATATAACTATATAACAAGTACATTGAATAGAAACACTGTATCCAAAAATGCAAAACATACAACATAATTTCTATCTTGCGTAAGAAATTTTACTCAAAATAGGTTCACTCAAAAAAACTCAGTAATGATATCATGAAGCATACTACTGTTTAAAATGTTTATCACTGCTTAATCTATACTGTTTCACATGCTATTTGCCAGTCTCTCTCTCTGTCTCTCTGTCTCTCTCTCTCTCTCTCTCTCTCTGTCTCTCTCTCTGTCTCTCTCTCTCTGTCTCTCTCTCTGTCTGTCTCTCTCTCTCTCTCTCTCTCTCTCTCTCTCTCTGTCTCTCTCTCTCTCTCTCTCTCTCTCTGTCTGTCTGTCTCTCTCTCTCTCTCTCTCTCTGTCTCTCTCTCTTTCTGTCTCTCTCTCTCTGTCTCTCTCTCTCTCTCTCTCTCTCTCTCTCTGTTGTTTCTTGTTGCTGTGGACTCTAGGCAGTTGCTATAGCTGCACTTCAGATGAAAAAGTTTGAACGGATGTGAGTGCATGTGGCAGGTTCAGCTTAAGACTATGGAACTGGTGAACTGTTTTAATACCTATTGTTTAGATGATTTAATGCTTTCATGAATCTTTTAAACGTTATTGCTATCTTTGGGTAGTTGATGTTACTTTGCCTGGTGAAAAAGTGATTGTACTTTTACATTTATAAGCGAAAAATACATGATTCCATCATGAAACTAGTAACCCTGCTAATAAGATCTCTTTTTTTGTTGTTGTTTTTATCAGACTTTGATTTTTGCGTGTCTCTTTCCCCATAACAGGAACTTCTGTGCCTACGTGGTCCAGAAGAACATCACCTGTGTAATGCAAGATGGAGTGGCCACATATGTCAAACCAGAGTACACTACCAAGTGCATATGGGGACAGAAATGTCCTGTGGTCATGTAAGTCAAGCACTATGGGTCTTGAATGGAATAACCTGGTGTGATTTTAGAGTTACAACTAAATTTTGATCTAAATGGGTTTTTATTTCTCAAAATAGTAGGAGAAAGTTGGTCTCGGATCATTCAAAAACAGCAAATGATATATGTTAGAAGGTATTTTGCTACTGACACACTGATTTATGCCATTTGCAGAGTTGGTGTTTGAAGCACTCAATCAATTTTTATTGTGTCCTTGAGTTGCCCTCTAGTGGCAGCTCAGAAAACCGTTCATTGTCAAGTGCCACATTCAGAGAGCAGAAGCTTGTGATACGGTGATACTCAAACTGCATTTCCATCTGAAATGTGGAAGTATGTGTTTTTAAACTGTATAATAGGCTGCATCATTAATGTCATGCCTGAATGTCAGTGAATAAAGCTCCTGAAGCTCATCTCCTCACTGATTTAATTCTGACTGTTGTACGCAGGTGAAGTGTGAAGTTCTTTCGTGTTTTCCCCACAGGTATCGGACACTCTTTAAACCACAGTACAAAGTCGGGTATAAAACCATCACTGAACTGGAGTGGCGCTGTTGCCCGGGTTTCTCTGGAGAGAGTTGCGGCGATGGGCCGACCTCTGACCCCGATGCCATGATACCACCCTTCAAAGGCTCTTTCCCTCGGCCCGGGGTGAAGGGTTACCCCAGGGGTCATCCCAATATCCCGTTCCCCTTTCCTGGAGGTCACCCTGACAACAAACCCATCCCTAGTGGATTCCTGCCACCAGAAACTCCGAAAACAAGTTATGGTGAGTGCAGATTACTCAGCTCACAACACTCCTAATGTGCCACCATTAGCAGTTTGACTGTGAACACTGCCATTAACAGTAGGGGAAAGTATAATTGTAATAAATGTAGATTATTACAAAGTTATGAATGATGTTTAAAATTGTACATTATTATTATTTTTAATCTACTCCAGGAGTTTCCCAAACATTTTTGTTAGCCAAACCTCTTAAATGCAGAATATTTTCTTGAAATACCCTATGATTTTAAATTATTATCTATAATAATGTAACACGTTCACATATTCGTGTTTCTCTGTTGTTAGTGAACAGGTTTGTAAAAAAAAAGAAATAAATACATATATAAATACAAACATACATAATCAATTTGTTGCAGAGTCCACATTACATTCACAAAATAAATAAATAAATAAATAATAATAATAATAATAATGTAATTATCATTCTGCTTTAACTCTAATTATGAAATTTAAGAGAGAAACATATTACAACTGTACTGTATAATAAACGTGAATATTTAATAATAATTATAATAATTTTATTTTTCACTAAAAGTAACAATAATAGTATATATGTCTTTAAATTAGTGCTGTAAAATGATTAATTACGATTAATCACATCTAAAATAAAAGTTTCTGTTTGCATAACATAATATATGTGTGTGTACTGTGTATATTTATTTTGTATATATAAATACACACACATGCATGTATATATTTCAGAAAAATATGTTATGTTTATATATTAAATATATTTACTTATAATATAAATTGTGTATTTTAATATACATAATAAATATACACAGATCACATAGATTACGCAAACAAAACTAATTTAAATTCATTGCTTTCAGAATTCAAACTCTCAAGCTTTAAACATTTTAAATCCTCTTTATTTATTTATTTAGGCAAGATACAGCTGAAATGCTGTAAACATTTGTGCACAAAAATGTTGGAAATTATGTGAAGGTATAAATCCTAGAGCATGTTGTGTTCCTAAATGCATGTTAAACTCACAGCACATGCAGAGATGTAGTTTGCCACATTTACGTTATTACCATGCAGCCCAATTTATTTATTTTAGCTTTACATTTGGATATAATTAGCTTTTTACAACTCCCCTGCAGTTCCCTTACAAACCCTGTTTGGGAAGCCCTGAACGCCTTCCTAATTTCCTAAACGTAGTTGTAAAAGTTATTTTTTACTCACCTCTACCTCTAAGGTCCGAAGGCGGGAGTCTCTGGTGAACGTTTAGACCGCATTGAAGAAAACCTTCGCAAACTCTCTCAAGATCTGGACACCCTGAACGGCTTGGTGACTGGCATGGAGGAACGTCTCAGAGTCTCTCTTCGTGAGGAGACCAAGAAGATGCTGACCACCTTGCTCAGTGGCGTCCCTCGGCTGCTGGACACCTCTATAGGCTTCGGGCTGATCCCAGAGGGCATGCCGAACGGCTTAGACGGCGAGGAGAACCTGCCTGGGTTTGGAGAGCTGGTGGGAAGGGTGATGGAGGTCAAAGATGAGCTGAGGACCAAGAGCGACATGTTGGACGAGATCCGTGGGATGGTGATTGGACACGATGGCCAGCTGAAGAAGCTGATAGACACGGCCACAGGGAGACCCGTCCCTGCAGATCAGAGACATCTAGAGGAACTTCTGGACTCCAGATTGGCCGGGGTGCGAGAGGAGGTCCTCGATGGCTTTGAGAGGAGACTGACGGGTCTGGAGAGCCACTGTGATGAGAGAATCGGTCTGGTGAGATGATCACTGAATTTTATGCCAAGAACTAGTTGGACCGTTGTGAGAAATGTCAATTGTATTTGTTTTAATTCAAGTCAGCATGAACCAGAAATGGCTACTGACTTTTCTTTCCTATTCAGACATTTAGCTAAGAATCTTGATAAAAGAAGAGCTTCTTGATTTAAGATTACAAGGGCACATGAATAAATAAAAAAGGAGATGAGAGCAGATAAGTCATTTCTAATAAATGCTATTTAAAAAATAACATTAAGATTTTTTTTATAAGATTTGTGCTCGTCAAATACCAGTGTATTTGCACCATTTTTTAACACCCAAAAAAAACATATCTTAAAACAGGCGGTAATTTGCGCTGCTCTTGGTAGATTGCGCTGGTGATTAGGGAAATGTGGAGATAGAGATGTTGTGTCTGTGTTCTGTTACTTTGTTCTGTATAACGTTATCTATGATACAGAATTGCTTCACCTAATCCTTCCAGTTGTTAAAATAAGGTTTCCTGTGTTTTGTCCCTAGGTTCAGCAGCAGTGTCACAAAGAGCACCTAACAGGTCAAGAACAGATCCAACTCTCGCTGGACGGCCGTGAGACGGGCTTGAGGAAAGAGCTGGGTGAACTTCAGGCACAGATCCAAGGTCTGACGGTGACCGAGAGCTGCTGCGGCGAGGTAAACAGCCTGACCCAGAGGATGTTCCAGCTGGAGGACTCAATCACAGGCCTGACTGCGTTCCAGAGGCAGCTGCAAGTGGACCTGACTGACCAGACGCTCCACATCGAGACCCTGCTGGAGACCCGGCTGGTGGACATGGAGGGCAAAATTAACACCTCTGAACACCGAGACGGGTTTGGCTCGCTGGATGGTTTTAACACTTTGTTAGACGATAAGCTAAAGACATTGGAGAGACGTTTGTTTGTGGCAGTTGAGGAGTTGAGCAATGCCACGGCACCGGCGCTGCTAGAGGGGCAAGTGGTGCCGGCGTTGGAGACGGAGATCGACAGCATCCGGAGGAGGGTGGAGGCTGACTTAGATGGGATGCAGAAGCAGATGTCCGTCCTTGAGCTCCTCTGCACCTCTGCCTGCTCCCCCGCCTCTGGCCCAGAGACGGCCCTCATCCAGACTGAGGTGGAGGACTGTAAGCAGACAGAAAAGAAGATGCTGGACCGCCTGAATGTGCATTCAAACAAACTGGACCGTCTCAACAGAACCTTGCAGGGTATCCTATCACAGTTATCCCAGGAGGACATAGAAGGCTCCATCCAGGGGGAAATCACACTCCTGAAGATCAACGTCAACTCTGTCAACCGTACCTTGAAAGGGCTGCGCGATTCGGTCAGCCTGTTCGCTCGAGAAGTCGGCCAGGTGAATTCCACCTGGCAAGAGCGGGAAAACCGGCTGGTCACACAGGTGCAGGGCATCTCGGATCTGGTGGAGCGACAGGCAACTATGCTTGGATCCGGGGAGCGGAGGCTAATCCAGTTGAAGGCGGAGCTCCAGAGCTTGCGGCGGAGGTTAGCCGGGGAGCTGCAGGGCTGTCGCAGCACAACCCAGGGAATGCAGCAAGAAGTGATGGGGGTGGAAAGTCGAATCACGCAGGTCGAAGGACAGTGTGGCGGCCTGGGGGAGCTAGCTGATGACCTCGAGAGAATCCGCAGTGAGCTGGAGAGACATTCGGACAGCTTCCTGGCGCAGGTCAACGGGACACTAGTGAGCCATTCAGAGCAGCTGGTTGAACTGAAGGACGGTCTTAAAGACTGCATAAGCAAAACGGACCCCGCGAGACTGCAGGGTGACGGTCAGTAGTCGTAACTATACAGAGAAACCACAATAGGCCTGAGGATGTACAAATTTGCAATATTTTTGTTCCCTCAACAGGGCATTTTGTCTCCTATTTCCTCGTTTTAAGCCTTTATATCGATTTTAACTGAGTTTTGTTAACTTATATGAAGAAAGTGTGACTGCATTATTAAACGTTTTTGACGATTTGTTAAATGAAGTAACAAACATGCAAAAAAAACAAGAAAGCGAATGTTATGACACTACTAAGCTGCTACGGGTTTCTAATGGCAAGTACTGTTCACTACCTTCTCATCTCAGCATCCGAGTCATCTCCTGATTTTATTACTGTTTTAATTATTGTTTTATAACAGGAATGAAGCTACACATTTTTATAAAAGTTTCGATGTGTGTGAAATAGTTTCTTTTAAAAAAAAATATATTTCGCATTATTAAAATGTTTTCTAAGAAGATTATAATTTTTCCTTAATAAAAGTGGGCTGTGTGAAAGTTTGTCAAGTATTTCCTTTATATTCTGTTAGGATTTTGCATCATTTAGGGAAGTACCATTAATGTACCATATATGGTGTTGCCGAGAACCTGCTCCAGGACAGGTTTGAAAACCACTGTGTTTTTGAAACATGACACTAGCACTATCACGGTGCGGCGGGGACGAAGGAAAGCAGAGATAGGGATCATTTTAGAGTTTAATCAAATAAAACGAAAATAGTCACAAAGGCACAGGAGAAAAAAAAGAGAGCAACAACTAAACAAGAGACAGGTGAGGAACATAATCAGTAACCATAGAAAAAAATTAAAACATACTGGCTGCATTCGAAGGCTTTGGCAGCTGAGCTGTTTTCCTGCTGTCCTATCAGGCACTGTCTTTGCAGGAAGCGTTTGTGTATGGTTCCCAAAACTGATTTCGTATTGACTTCTAAGGCAGCATAATATTTTAATGATCTATGACAAAATAGAGAGAGAGCTAAGCAAATATTTAATTACTACAGAACAAATTTCTCATTAGAAATGACATCAAAACTGGAAAAATTTAGTAAAAAAACAAAGAAACAAAATATTTATGCATACATTGACAGCCAATTGTGACTTTCAGATGCCATCATTATTTATTTATTTCTTTTTTGGTCACTCTTCATTTGTGAATTCCAATTCTCACTATTAACAAACCTTTAACTATGACTTTTCCCTCAATAAACTCCTAATTTGCTGCTTATTGAGAGTTAGTAAGGTAGTTAAGTTTAGGTGTTGGGTAGGATTTGGGATGTAGAATATGCTCATGAAGAATATGTTTTTTATAAGCACAAATAAACAGCCAATATGTTAATCATATGAATAATATACATTATGGCATGCACAGAATTGTGGGATATTATTCGGGATATTAAGCATACATCCTGTCTTCAAAAATCAATGGATTTGGACATGCCTTGTTGCCTTCCTACCTCCGTATGCTGCTTGCACAGGCAACACATTTCAGAGTTTGGATGCAGCCACTTGACAAAGTAAGGTAACAGAGGAAACAGGAACTAAATACAGGAACTGAATTTAAGAAATGAAGAAAGAAACAATTCAACAGAATAAATTTTTAAATATAAGTCCTAGGGCAGAACTAAACGGTGACAGGATAGGGTTGGTGGTCAAAAGTGGTCAATACAGAGAATTCCAGAGAAAAAGTTTATGTTTGTTGTATTAACAGGTTTTATCATTAGAGGCTATTTTTCATATGTATTAGATCCATATCTCAACCCTTTTTTTTTTTGTTGTTTTTTTTTGTTTTGTTTTTAGAATTAATGAAATCTTCTTAGTACAATTTTGTATGCTAATCCTAAAACAAGCATTTGTTTGACCCTTTTCCCCCTACACTTCGTGATAACCCTGTAACATATGTTTATCTTCAGGTTTTAATATTCATCACTACTTTGTGCACGTACTAACACAAATGTAGACAAACAGGATTTTTATATTTGATGAGGGCATTGTGTGTAGTGCTTTGGCCTCAGAGAGAGACACGGGATGTCCCTGAGCTGCTCCATAATACAAACCACTATTATTACAAGGCCAAACTATAACGGCAGCAGAGCAAACAGGACAAGTGTGTGACAGATGAGTGTGTAAATATTTGTTTGAGAATTGTGTGCATTTCTGCTTGAGCTTATGAATATCTCTCAACAGGAGAGTGCGTGCATGTGTGGGAGGACATAGAACAAATACGAGCACACTTTTGACATTAAAAGCTCTCATTTCATTGAGATCATACACTCATATACATTAATCTGATCTCATCCAAAGCTACTTGCATGATTGATCTCATCATATCTCGTTGCTTTGATTCACCAAATCCATCTTTAAATCTGTATTTATCCATTGTACAAGCAGTGATCATAACCTAATTCCCAGTCATTTCTATTTGGTTATTTTTGTCCTTTTTTTGTACTGAAGACACAATCCTCCATTAATTCAGACTCTCCGGATATACAGTATTGTGTGTTCAGTTGTGGAATTTAAACTACAATATTATTAAGATATTAATAATACCTAAATACAGATGATCCTTAATCTTATTTGATTGAAATATAGATTTCATGATTTGTTCCCTTTTAATTCCCTTGAGTTAACTGTGTCCTCAAAGGCCATGTAGATGTATCATTTTATGTGTATATGACATAAAGGAATAAAGCTGTCCTTACATATGGCTCATTTCCACTGAGCGGTACGGGTCAGTACTGTACAGTACGGTACGGTTCGGGAAAGAACATCCTGATCCAGCTTGCGTTTCCACCGCCAACAGTACCCTTACACTTGATAGGCGTGGTGTATGCTGGAAAGTAGCGATCGACGATAAAGCGCTGGCATCATCTCTTCTCAGGTGCCGGGTCATTTGAAGTCTTCATAAGAGGCTGGATCCCATAAGAACTCAAGCTGTAGCCACCCATGCAGTGCTCTTCTGGTCACACACCGCCCAATCCCATAGTTTTAGGATATCCATGGTTGGTGGCAAACAACTCCATAATCACCTTAAAAGAGGGGCAAATACTGAAATGGATCTGCCCCCACATTCATCCTGAATATGCTGACCTGAAAGAAGCCTTTAGCCAAGTTCATGCCACTCAGTTCCCACTTCACAGAATATCTCTTACCTCTTACCCTCCCAAGTCCAAGATCTACTCTTTACTGCATCTCTTCCAGACACCCAGGCTATGGAAAATATATCAGTGAAACCTTGAAGTATGGTTTCCTTCAGCCTTCCATGTCTCCTGCATCCGCTGGGTTCTTTGTGGAGAAAAAGGATGGTGGTCTTCGATCGGGGTCTTAATAAGATCACCATAAAGTTTTCCTATCCTTTATCCTTGGTACCCATGGCCTTAGAACAATTACGTTTTTCACTAAATTGAAAATAAGCAATGTGTATAATCTGACTCGAATTTGTGAAGGGTAGGAGTGAAAAAGGTCTTTCAGAACACATTGGGGTCACTATAAATTTCAGGTCATGCCTTTTGGCCTCTCTAACTCACCATCAGTCTTCCATGCTTTTATGAATGACATCTTCAGAGACATGATAATAAAGTTCATTATCATGCATATTGTACCCATGTCAAGCACATCCACATGGTCTTAACTCATCTCAGGGAGAACCACTTGTATGCCAGTGTAGAGAAACGTTCTACAGATCATCATCACATTTCTAGGATATGTCAGTGGACTCAAAGGCATAGCAGAGGACCAGTCTAAGGAGCAGGCTGTTCTGAATCAACCCACAACCAGAATTGTAAAGCAGCTACAAAGGTTTCTAGGCTTTGAAAATATTTATCAGAGATTTACACACAATTTCAGCAGTCTGGATTCTTCTCTTACTTCCCTTCTCCAAGGCAAACCTCACAAGCTTCAGTGGTCTGAAGATGTGCAACATCCATTAAGGGATTTAAAGCACCTCTTTACCTCAGCACCTATTCTCAAGCATCCTGACCCTGAGCTACCATGAGGTGGATGCATCCGAGAGTGAAATTAGTGCCATTCTGGCCCAACATCAAGAACCTGCTCACAAACTTTTCCCCTTGTGTGTTCTTGTCTCACAAACTGACCCTCTCTGAATGAAATACCCTTTCTAAATAGTCTTTATTGGTGTTACCTGATCGCAGAAACCTTAGGTATATCCTAAGTCCCAAGGCACTGAATTCACATCAGGCACGATGGGCCTTGCTCTTCTCATGTTTCAAGTTCAATCTTCCTTTCGGGCCTGGCTGCAAGAACATCAAGGCTGATGCCCTGCCCCAGCTGCCTGACAGCCCACCCATCATATCACCTACCATAATCCTAGCTCCCATAACATGGGAATTTATGAACCTGAGGGATGCCTCACCAATAATGTATACATTCCCCTGGACTTACGGAGTCAACTGATTCAATGGATCCATTCCACACCCAGTTCAGGTCATCCGTGAATTTTTCACACCATAGCTCTGGTACAGAATTGATTTTGGTGGTCATCTTTGTCCTCAGACATCTTCAGTTATGTTAGGTGCTGCTCTGTCTGCTCCCAGATCAAGGACTCCAGATTACCTCCTGCTGGACTTCTACCTCGATCATTCCCCATTGTCCATGGTCTCACATATCCATGGATTTCATGACGGACCTGCCACAAACCCGAGGTAACACCGTCATTTTCACAACCATAAGGAGTTTTCACACCGAAGGAATCTTTATATAGTTCCTAGAACAATTGACGGAAATACCTGCTTTTGGGCGTGTACGCACCGCAGGAACTAGGAATGTATTTAGTTCTAGGAACTCTGTTTGGGGGAACTAATTTAGCTCCTACTTCAGAGTAGGGTCTAAAACAGTTCTATAGGAACTACTAGTGATGTAAGTATACGCTGATTGGCCAAATGGATATGAAACACTGGCTACCCAACATTTTTAAAAAGCCATGTAAAAATATTTACTCAACGAACATGGAAAACAGCGATATAACGGTATTTACCTGCTGCCTACAGCGTTGTGTTCTTTTCTCAGCCTTGATGATATATAACACTTCAAGTTGTCATAGGAGATTTAGTTAGATTTTCATGCTCTTTCAATCATTCAAACGCGTAAACTGTGTGTTTGCATTCCATCTCTGTTATCACAAAACCCATGACACACAACACAGCTCCGATCATGGCGTCCTCCATTCACTGATTGTTGACGTTTGTATATGTCGTGAATAAAGACATCGCCATTGGCCGCTTCAGAGTTCCTGCTGCTAGTGCGAATGCAACCAGCAAAACACCCCAAGTGGGAAATTGGTTCAGCAGGAACGACCCTGGTGGCTATTTCCTAAAACTGAGTTATTTGTCACTTTATTCCCCTCCTGAAACTACCTACTACTATGGAAACTGCTGAGAACTTGGCATCCTGGAGGAAATTGTTTCTGATCGAGGGACCCGATTTATTTCCCTAGTGTATCTCCATCAAGGTGTGCCTTACCTCAGGCTACCATCCCCAGTCAATTGGACAGTCAACTCTTCCACTGGGATGACCCATTTCTGTTGCATGCTGGGATATCAGCCTCCAAGCTCAAACTGCCTGCTTATTATCATATCTCTCTCATTTTTCATATTTCCTTTTGAAACCAGACTCTCAGGGGAGAAGCGAGGAGTCATCCAACAACCCACCACTCCACCCATCATACTTGATGGTGAAGAGGCATTCTTGGTCAGGGAACTGACATTTTGAACCCCTCTCTGATATCTGATTTTCACGAGAGCGAGTAGGCGTGTGAGTCTCTGAAGCATCAGGAGACACTCCTAAAGAAGAGTGTTCTGTCACATCATCTGCCATTTCTCAACTCTGCCACCAGAGGTCTCACTCACCTGACATCTGAGGGGATTGTTCTCTCGGCCTAATTTCAATGTAGGACTGCCCCTGTATTTTGTTTGCCTCACTGACTGTTTGTCATTTTTGTTTAAAAAATAAAAATAAAATAAATAAATAAATAATTCTGCACATGGTTTCAGACCCTCACTCATCACCTGATGCTTCACAAAAGGAAAGATACATTGGAAAGAAAGGCGAGACACAAAGCTGAATCTGGAGTGAAAAACGATGAGAGGAACAAAATGTAGATGCTGAATATAAAGCTTTAAAATATGGTCATAATTAAAATTAATTTAGTGTTTTGAGAAAAAAGTTGAACAATATTATATTTTAAATGTTCTTATTCAGTTTTGGTTAGTCTATTGGTTATTTTTTATATTTACTATACTACTACTATTTTAAATCTGTTGTATTAGTTTAAGAAGTTTTATTTTTCATTTTATTAAATGTATGACAATGTCTCTACTGATTGGCTGATGATTCATTCAGGTGTCTGACTGTTATAAAAAAGAAATAAAAAGTTCTCCACAAAATTTAACTTTTTGGGGTTGAGTAATTTTGTACATTAATGTTTCAAGCAAATAATATTTTATTTTTCTGCTGATGCAACTTGTGTCCTCAGAATCACTATGTAGGCTATATTACTTAAACTTTCTATAAAAGTGCACTGATGCCTTGGTTTTGTTTTTGATCATGGCAGCAGAATGTCTTGCAGGTCAGGTGAATAACTTTGATTGCAACAATTATTTATTTATTTAATATTTAATTATTAGAAATTATATTAATTATATTTAAATTAGGGCTGTCAGTTTAACGCGTTAACTTGATTAATTAGTTATGAAAAATAACGTGATTAAAATATTTTAACTCAGTTAACGCCTTTACATCATCTTAAATTTCATATAGTTGACTGTTGATAAATATGATGCAGGGCAACAATGCCATAATTGCAGTTATGCCCTAAAATTCAAGATAAAAAATGCCCCTGTATGAGTTTTTGTCTCATGTTTATATAATGCAATGTCACACGAGCAGCGAGAGAATTAAACGAGTGCCAGTTTTGTCCTGAATATGACGAGTTTAAATGTGATTTTATTCAGCAGTTCAGTAAATAAGAGGTTGATATTGTGTTTTAAACACAATATTATGTGTTTTTGCTCTGTTTTGCAGAGAACAGATTACCTTTAAAGCCACAGCAGAACTGTTGTGTGTCTCCGAGCAACATAGCGCTGTTTAGTTTCTGAATGAATCCACGTTTTAAACAAATCATGTGAATCAATGAACCATTCATAAAGAGAGCCGTTTACTCCATTCCTGAATGAATCAGCCGTTTGAACGAATCGAATGAAGACATTTACCGCCACCTGCTGGTAGTTTTAGTTTCTACTAACTAACTAACTAACAAAACAAACAAACAAACAAACAAACAAACAAACAAACAAACAAACAAACAGACAAAAAAGTATGGACGCCCATTTCCGCCACTGAATAAAAAAATAAAAAAGATAATTGCGACTTTTTATCTCACAATTCTGACTTTTTTTCTCGTAATTTCATGATACAAACTCGCAATTCTGACTTTTTTTTTCTCAGAATTGCGAGTTTATGTCTCACATTGTGTGTTATAAAGTCAGAATTGCGAGCCTCGTGAGATATAAACTCGCAATTCTGAGATCAGTCTCCCCCCCTCCCTCAAAATTGGACTTTAACTCGCAATTGCGAGTTTATATTTCACAATTCTGAGAAAAAAAAGTCAGAATTGCGAGTTTTTTTATCTTTAGTTAGTTTTTAATATAAATAGTAATTCTGACTTTATAACTCGCAATTGTGAGTTTATATGCATGAACAAAAAATACTGAGATGTTTCTGAAATGATCTTCTTTTATGTGCCATAGTTTACGTTAGGCTGTTGTAGCCTAAATGTTTATGTTTAGCTTAATAAATTTTGTCTATTTGATACTTTCTCATTCAACACAAAAATAGTTAAAAATAATCTTGTGTGTGTATTTTCGAGACGAGTTGGAGGACTTGTTGGTATTTCCACAGTCAAATTGATTGATTATATATAATTTATTAATTATTTAGATTAATTAATCGACACATCATGTAATTAATTAGATTAGACATTTTAATCGACTGACAGCCCTAATTTAAATGTTTTTTAAATAGTAATTATAAATAAATGCGTACACACATCCACATCCCGTGAAGCTATATAACTGCTGTTTCATTTCCTTATCCTCGCACAACTGAAGAGGTCCATTCAGAGCTGTCATTCAGACTAATTCATGCTGAGTGAAGACTGTTTGACACAATCATGATCTTTGTATTTCTGCAGCTCTTTGAGTCTCTGCAGCTGTCTGTTGAAAAGAAGCAGATGAGTACTGAATGCTGTTAAAACGGGGAGCTTTATTTTTAGGGAATGACTCAAAGGATTTCTCTGTTTCAGTGTAGCATCTGATTTAATGGCAGATGGGACTGGATGATGACACCGTGTGTGAAAAATTCAGCATAATTTCAAGTTAAAAAGTTAGCTATTTACAGTCCCTTCTTAACACATTTCACTGGCACAAGTCAGTGCATGCGCTGCTGTTCAGAAGAAGAAGGAAAAAACATGTAACTGCTTTCTCACTGCCTCAAAAACCAAGCCCTCATACTTTCCAACCTCAAACACCTGTCCCTGTTGTTTTTTTAATGAATATTGTGACGGGAGGAGCCAACGACAGACACAGTGGGTGTGGCGTCAGGCCTCGGAGAGGTTTTTATTAAACAAAAATGATAAAATAAAAGTGTCCAGGGGGGAAAAAGTGTCCAAAGAAGGGGGGAATCTGGTGTCCTCGATGTGCTGCGGGGCTCGTGTAGGAGGGCAGTGTTCCAAAGGGAAGGGTCCAGGCAAGGGGCGGAGTCAGGTGGCCGCACACGCTCCCGCGGTCCGGGGCACGAGGGGCGGCGGCTTCTCTGGAGCGGCGGCTCTTCCTGTGCCACTTACTGGCCCATTGGCGGGATGGACGGCCCGGCATCCTGGCCCGACGGCCGTTATACGGGTGCGGCTTGCACGATGACCCTGGAGGTTCCGCGGCTCACATCCTCGGCGGCGCGATGTCCCTCGACGCACCCTTCCCGGACCCACGAGGACACCAGCGTGCATGCACGGGGGAAGAGACCGGTCCCCCGAGGAGAGGCGCGCTCGGCATTGAACGGCGGCGGTGATGAGGCTTAATTCAGTCCAGCTGTGCCTCATCACACGCCGCCAGCCCACGTTAGTCCCACGCCCCTCCTCTCATCCACCCACTCCAGTCGGGAGCCTGGTGAAGGGCGGCGAATAAGGGACGGGGTGGTGATGATGATGAGGGGGAGGGCCGTCGATCCGTCACAATATCCTGTGACATTGGTTGCAAATATTTCATGTATAGCAGGACGCTCTCAAACATACGTACTGTACACTTACAAACATCAAACAGATATATTTGATAATGGAGAAGGGTTTATAACATTAGATGTTATAAACCTAATGTTATAAAAAAAAATTTAAAAAGCAGCAATGGATTCTTACCTAAATCACATTAGTGTATCCACGTCATGCCAAAATATTAAAAGATAAGCCCAATTTTGTTTTAGTGAATGCATAATTAATATTATATTAAAAAACAATGTTTTATACCTTTGATGCTCTAAATGTTACATAAAAATAGGCCAAACTAAACAGTGACTTCCGCAACCACTTAACCATAACACACACAAAAAAAACATCTGAATTCAGATCTCTGAAGTGCTCAGTAAACGGCTATGTTGAAAGTAGCATAAGTAGCATAATTATTATTTTTTTTTGATTAACACATTCATGAAAGAAATATAGCACAAGCACACTTTTCAATCAGAAAATGATTCACAGTTTTGCATCATCAGTCTTTGCAATTCAGTTTATTGCCACTAGAAAATTATCCACTTCAGCTAACTGAGCATTCAAACACACCAAACAACAAATATATTGCTTAAAGTCACTTTTATTGGTGCACTTCAGTCATTTCAACAATGATAGAAAAAAAGATCTCACATCGTAGAAAGTGTCTCTACTGACAGATATGTTCATACAGAAACACTAAGGCTGAGATGTGTTGTACGAGTGGCAGATGGCTTCACTTCAAGGAGACCTGAGCCCCTTATAATAGACGACAGCATCTTATTTTCTCATTACATTTCAGTTGTCTTGATATTATACAAATGATGTTTAATGTTTCATCTCAAGATGCAAAGGTTTGGAAAATTAATGTGTTTGGCCGACAAAAGATCTTAGTAAGATACATGATAATGTCATACAGGAACATCTTCATCATCATCTTCATCATCATCATCATCACAAATGATTGTAAAAACAGTATTTAAGGCCTTTTATGATTAAAAAGAAACAAATGTTTGAGTGAATAGAAAATACAGCTCATGGGATTCACAGAGAGGTTAATGGCACCAAATCATTGTCTGACTAAAGGGCTCCAAATTCTTTCTTAATAGTAAGTCAATCTTTGAAGTTCCTTTATATGACTTTTTTTTCCAAAACACACTACACAGTATGCACAAGTGAATAAACACATTAACATATTAAATATATTTGCTTATAAAAAATAAAAACATGATTATATTGAATAAATTAACAGGTTTTAAGGCAGCCAGTTGTTCAAGGGATGGGTTACGGCCCTCCCTGTCATTTCAGCTGGAGCGGGATGGGTTATTATAGTGGACTGGAGTGTGCCAATGACGGGGCCCAGAAAGAAAAACGGGGCAGGACCAGTAGGATTTAGCACTGATTTGACATCAGTATTGTATTTTCTTTTATCTCTAAGTTAAATAACCCAGCAGGAGCAAGAAACTTTGATTCTGTGACATAATTATATATATAAAAAAAAAAAAAACATGTTCCTTAAACAAAACATACAACTCGTATACAGTGGGGAAATAAATCATAACGGATCATAATTTAGAAGCAAGGAATCCAAAAATTTTTTTTTTTTTGGAAATTTTCAAAATTGATTCTTAAAAAAATCTTAAAAAATAAATACAAAACAATTTCCTTATTTTCCTACAATGCGCCCAATTTTTTACGGACACACAATGTAGAGTGTATTTTGTTTTGTTGGTCACTTGGTTTGTGGCATCATGCTGGGATCTTGTCACATTGCATTGGATTTGGACGCTAATTGTTAAACGAGCAAAAAGGACCCCAAACATTGGCGCAAAACTTCATGAGCGTCAAACACAGAGAGAATCAAACATTAGAAAGATCTGCTTGAGCGTACGTCCAGCTAAACACAATTTACCTGCTACACGGATAGATTACGCTGCCGAGATGGTCAATGAGGCAAGAGTGTAATTAGATTCAATCCCGTCTAATTATCTGTTACAAGACAGAAGTACCACGACGGCACAGTACTAATGTCTGTGAGGTCAGCACCATTGGTTCACTGGGCGCTCAAGAACCGTCTCTCTAACTTTCTCGTTCTCTCGTGTCGTCATACGAAACAGCCGTCCATTGAGTTTATCAGACTCTCTTCCCAAGATCAGCCTCACATTGGACGCGATAAAAAACGCGATATTTCAGTGCTTGTTTTTACATCACAGTTATCGCTCTTGATCTGTTTCCCTCAAAATAATCACATTTACAGTAAAACAAGATCGAAATATGTAAAAATGAACTAAAACTAATAATGTTCATAACAAATGTTCATGAAAGAATGAATAAATACGAGGTCCAGCCTCTGTGATTTGACAAATGCACACGAACACGCTCACAAATACGCATTACGAAGCCTCTAAGGTACGACATAAATGCGTGTAATGATGATGTGCGATTACAGTGGAATGAAAGCAAAGGGCCTCATTTATGGTTCATAAATGACTGACATGGACATTGTATCTCAGGATATTATAAAACACAAGCAGGACCAATTTCTGTGCGAGTTGTTCATATAATAAGTCGCATTCATTTCAAAGCAACAAATTGCGCAATGATGTTTTTATGAATACCGACACGAATGTAAACTATCTCTATATTATTTGCATGTGTTCTACATTTCTACGCATTTGATGAATGCAAGTGGTTTCACGAATGAGGCCCAAAGCGTCTGTGTGTTTGGTCTAATAGAGCTGCTCAGTCTGTTTGTCCCAGTTCAGTTCAAGAGATTACCTGGCAATAACACTCAGAATTAAACAATGTCAAATATTGGCTCTAGTAAAACTCAATAGCATATTATAACCCATTCACATGTAATCAGACGTGAGGTGACTACACACGCAGAGAGGCAACAGCATATTGCTCAAAATGCAAAGCATGTGGATTTGACTGTGAAGGGCAGTGCATGGGAAACACTCTCACAATATCTACACAACGTAAGCAGGAACTAATGCAAAAACCCCTCTGTAAGCACAAACAACAGAACGTTTGTTCGACAGACAATCCAGTGTTTTAAACGACCAGCAGACCCACATAAATACAGCTTGACAAATCTCAAAACTAACAAGTCAGCTGGTCCTAATCTAGTTCCAATGACACATATCCCAGTGAACGGAGCAAAAACGCATTCGGACCGAGGCGCATTTTGCTGGCATTGCTGTGGTTGTTTGTATACGGCTCTTAAGACCTCGTTTTGTGGCCTTTAGTCCATGTTTATTAGGTCTGATGTGCTGGTGTACTCCTAAGAGTTGAGAAAACTCACTTTAGCAGTTACTGTACAAATGAGAATATCTCTTCACGGAAAACGGCCCATAAATATAGACGAGGCCTAAATTTCTTCTGGGCAAATTTGAACTCAATAGAATGCCCCCCTCTCAATACCGCCTGCCCCTGATTAGAAATAGCAAGCAGCAAATCATAAACTAAAAGCTACTGGCCAATTACAAAAGGTACAAGACCTTTGAAATGCCCCAACTTCCTGTTTTAGTGGAAGATACGTGAACACAGGAAAGGACATTGTGCTTGTCAAGCCATTTCATGGGGTCACGCTAATGTCGAGAAAACTCTTTGTGTTGAACGGTATGCATTGTGGTAGATGAGCATGTTTGCATTGTACAGCTAAAATGATCGAGGGTGTTCGTTTCCACACTTCATGAGTGAACACTCACACTTAAACCCGTGATGTTAGAAGCATCTACCGTAAGTATCAGTGCATGCTTATTTATTCTATATTTAATAAATATTTAAATCTGCATTTATTGGTTTACGTCCTAACACACAGAACCAGCTGTGTTTGTTTCTGGCAGAGAAAAGGGCATATCCCTCAACTCCTACAATGGCTATTCTGAAGTCGTTTAGCATAATTGTCATTAACTTGTTCAATAGCTTTTCTCATTCATGCTGTAAACATGCGACTTCACACCCAGGCGAAGTCTGATTAGAAGACACACACCACATGTCGGATCTGGATGGTCCGACGAGGGTAAACCAGCAGTTGAGGTTTTGGATTCAAGAACGGATCCATTCACATGACAGACGGACAGTGGATGAGTGACGAAAAAAAAAAAAAAACAACTGTGGTAAAATTAGTTTAAAAAATAATGTAGAAAAGGCAAATTTAAAAACATAATAATTATAATAATAAAATAAGATACATTTAAAAATAAAATAAAAATGCTCTGTGCATTAAAGATTTAAGGAATCCCCCCCACACTCTTCCCAAAAAATAACTTATAAAAATGGTGTAGCTTGTGGCGTGGGTCTGTCTTGCCCGTCCCTTGTGTGTGTTGTCAGTAATCGGCGACAGGGGCCATATCTCGACTGAGCGTCACTGACACATTAGTGTACAGACTCTTCCGGGACACTAGAGGGGAGTAATTCAAGTTATTCAGGCCATCCAGGCTCTGTCTCTCCTTGGATCTACGGAGCAACTTGTATCTGAAAAACAAAAGAAGAAAATATGTTTTCAGCAGCCTGTCAAAAACTTATTCAGCCTTGGCTTTTAGCCCAATAATGAAACACAAGTGGAACAAATTATAACATAATTGTAATGAAATTTATATGTAAACCATTAAAAAAAGCATGAGCAGAATGAATGTCTGGAAAACTATTAGTCCAAACCTGGTCACACTTTAGTTTGGGGTCTCACTATCAGCTATGAGTTTCCCTCAATAAACTCCTAATTTTAATCCTAATTAATAATCAGTGTGGTAGTTGTTATGTTAAGGTATGGTGCAGGATTAAAGAATCTAAAATATGGTTTCATTTAGTTCAATAATTTGGTAACACTTTATTTTAGGCTCATTAGCATGCATATTACTAGAATATTAGCCATTTATTAGTAGTAATTAAGCACATATTAATGCCTTACTCTACATCCCTAATCCTACCCAACACCTAAACTTAACATCTACCGCACTAACTATTAATAAACAGCAATCAGGAGTTTATTGAGGGAAAAGTCGTAGTTAATAGTGAATAAGTGTTCCCTGTTCTGAAGTGTTAACGAGAATTTACACAAGAATGGATTTAGGAATGATAAACACAGAAGTCTGTTGTGTTGTGAAATCTTACAAAAGACTGGGCCTTTCCATTAAATTCAATTCAATGCAACAATTTGCATAATAATTGTTTATGTAAGATCCATTGCATTCTATTACCCAACAATTCGACGTCGACTGCATGCGCTCAGGATGTCATCTGAAATATGACAAAACAAATATTTAGAAAGGGCTGTTGTCAACTTACCTGCCCAGAAACTGGACTTCCCCTCGATGGTGGTGTGGTATTGACATATAACGACCAGTGTCTCCGTGAGGTCGACTTACTTTGTAGCCAGCGAACTGAACCCTGGAAAAACACAGACAAGTGTCAACTATGTTCCAAGTCACTGCAAAAAGTGAAGGACCATTTCAGTTAATTAAAACCTATACTGCATAATTGCAACATCATGCAAAATTAATAGTTTTTGGTTACAGATGCCATTTAAGAAATTCACTACGGCAGTCACCCAAGAGGAATTTATTCTTTGTACGAATGTTTTTCATAATAGGTGGCCTAACCAAGACGGTAGCATGTGGATCAGTTTGGTATTTAGCTACCGTTACAAAAAAGAAGCGGTCACACTTTATTTTAAGGTCCAATTCTCACTATTAACTAACCATTAACTATGACTTTTGCCTCAGTACACTTCTAATTTGCTGCTTATTAATAGTGCGGTAGTTGTTAAGTTTAGGTGTTGGGTAGGATTAGAGATGCAGAATATGTAAGTACTGACAAACAGCCAAAATGCTAGTAATATGCACGCTAATAATCAACTAGTTAATAAAGAGAACCGGTCCCTAAACTAAAGTGTTACCAAAGAAGCTTATTCTTCAGGGCTGTTAGTGTACTTTGTAAAACTACAAAAATAGAGAATATACTTTTAGTCTACTTTTTATATGACATACTTAGTGAAGTTATACTTAAGTGTACTCAGCTTGTGTACTGACAAGTTAACAGAAAAGTTTCTTTGGCCTATACTTGTACTTCATCGACATGCTTTACTTAGCTTCTAGTTTTGATCACTGTTTTACAGAGTAATCTATGTGCCACCATAGCATATGTTTTCCATACTATCTCATAATATTGTTCAAGTTTATAGTAATAAATCATCAGTACATTGGTGGAACTGAACCTTTTTGTACAGACGGATAATCATTTGGTTAATCTTATTGACAATTCTTCCAAACTGTGAATAAACTATACGTATGATGTTGGTTTAATACAAATGTACTAACAGTGCATTGATTTTACATGAAACTTAGAAAATATGCTTGAACTTCACTCATGTTTACTTATAATTACAATAAATGATTTTAGTATACAATAAAATTAACTGAAATTCTACTTCTTTTAAAGAGTATGTGAAATAAAATTATGCTTTTTCAGTGTTAATCCATCTTAATTGAGGGGAAATTACTGAGTGCGTTGGCAATCACTCCTTTTATAGTAAGTACAACACATTATTGGGATCCAGATAGTCCAGTCCACTCCAGGAAGTGTTTTTATCATCTTTTACAGTAAACTGGCTGCTAGACCACTTTTGTGGGAGTGTCTCTTTCGAAAGTGACATGAGATCATTGCATTGCAAAATCCTGTTAACAGCTCTAAAGAATTTAACCTTCATACCTGTTCCAAAGGTCGTCGTCTTCCCCTCCCCAGCCCCAGAATGCATTGGGAAAGCCGTTTATCTTTCTGAACTGCTCCACGGTGAGTCCGCTCACACCACCAAAGAACTCCTCATACGGAAGCCTGCATGTTCAAAGAGACACGCATCTTTATTCACACCCAAACATCATTCATAATTCATACAACATTTCAAAATCACGTTGAGAAAACAGCGTGTTAGGAAAACTTACATGTAAGAGTACTTGTTGAGTTTGACCGCGAAGTGTCTTGGCATTTCACCACAACCATAGTAGTTGCGGTCATTTTCCAGAATGTGGTCAACATCGTGAAATATTACACAATCCCAGTTCAAGTCCTTCATGGCCTCTTTGAAACCGACATTAAACAGCATGGCACGATTGAACGGTTCATTTTCTGCCTGTGGATGCACACAAACATTGATTTAACTTCCTTTCCTTTACCTCTTACCACTACTTAAAAAGATTTTACAATGAAATAGGGCTACTTTGAGGATACTGGCAGTAACACATTCACAGAGGCTGAGCTGAACTAACTGTAATGTGTAGTGCATAAATCATTTGTAAAACCAATCTTATGTTCTGCTGTGTTTCAGTGGGACAATTTCGAATAATTTGAGAAATGGTGAGACAGATATTCTGGATCAGAACAGCATGCGCCCATACTACACAAACAGTT